>CM026321.1:17597208-18877208 GCA_014843725.1 Amphicarpaea edgeworthii | reverse complement strand
CTTTCCTCCCCATTGAGTCTCAAGCACTTAGCGGCTAGAATAGCAACCTCCTTGATCTCTTTTTTATTTTCTTCATTTACAATGCCAACTTGAAGAATATCAAAGAGACGATCCTCTTTCAAGCAAAATAGAAAGTCGTTAGCGAGACTTCTTTTCTCTTCTGGCTTGCCAAAAGAATGAGGTTTCTCCCCTGTTAGCAGCTCTACAAGCACTACCGCAAAGCTATAGACATCACTCTTTTCGGTTAGTTGGCTTGTAAGCATGTACTCTGGATCCAGGTAACCAAAAGTTCCTTGCACCATTGTGGCTATTTCAGTTTGATCAAGAGGAACCAATCTTGAAGCTCCAAAATCAGACACTTTCGCAGTGTAAGTCTCATCCAAGAGGATGTTAGCAGTCTTGACATCTCTGTGGATAACGGGTATTGAGGCTGCTGAGTGAAGATATGATAGAGCTCCAGCTGCCTCTGCTGCTATCTTTAGACGGGTTTTCCAAGTTTCATTATTTACCCTTCTTTCAGTGTGTATAAAATCGTAAAGGGTGCCATTTTTAACAAATTCATAAACCAGTAAAGGAACCTCTCTCTCTAAACAACATCCCAAGAGTTTGACGACATTCCTATGATTGATTTGGGATAGAACAATCACCTCATTAATGAATTGTTCCTTTTGGCTCTCATCAACTATTTTAGACTTTTTGATAGCCACAGTTCTGTTGTCATCTGGTAGAAATCCTTTGTAAACTGTACCATAACCTCCTCTGCCAATGATTGAGCTCTCATCAAAATTATTGGTGGCCTTCTTTAGTTGTTCTTCTGTGAAAATTTGAGTAGCTTGGGAAGTGTCTTCTCTTCTAGAGAGTTTTTGTAGCAATATCAAACCCCCGTTCTGCCGAAAGAATTTCTCTTTTAGTTTATTGAGTTTCCTTTTCTGGTATATTGAGTAAAGGATGCCAATCAGCATAAATAGAATCACCAATCCTATTCCTGCTCCTGCATATTCAAAATATGTTGAATTTAATTCCCTAACAGAGCTTTTGAACAGAGCTGAAATATGCAAGAAAAGGGGAAAAAGGTACAATAAAATAATATAAATTCGATGTTCTTAGTTTCTTACCAACAAAAACCATGGTATGTACGCGGCATCCTCCTTCTTTTCTTCCATTTCCTGATTGCCACTTATGACAGAAACATGTGTAATTTCCGTTGGTATTGCGACAATTTTTATCACTGATGCATGCATGTTTTCCTGACATGCATTCATCAATGTCTGCAAGTGCATAACAGAAACAACAGTATTGTCAAACAGAGAAAATGCTTAAGGAAATGTTTCTTTGTTGTAGTATACTAAATTCCCAAAGTCATAATAATCGTCATCTTCGAATTTTACCATGTTAAATGATAAATGTTTTATTTTCCTTTTCTTCCCAATGTTTTGTCTACATTATAAATGCTAGAGTAAAGTATTTGATAAAATAGGACAATAATTAATCAATCAAACTAAAAAAAAATGAAAACAGTGATACATGATTACAAAAGTCTGTAAAACTGTGCATGATGAGAGATATGTTAAGGAGATAGGTAAATTAATGTTTGGGAGGATAAATTAAAGGTTAAAACATACTTTTTTTTAGTCTTGTATATATTTTTCTTATATATTCAATGTAGTATTTTATTTTAAAAAAAAAATCAATTAAGTGAATTTAATTGGATATTAAATTTCAGGTTTCAAAAGAGTAACAAAGAAAATCAAAATTAAAGTATTCTAAATTACAACAAGAAATTAAAGTATTATAATATAATTTTTTTTAATAATATTTGTGTCATAGATGTTTTAATGATGAATTTTAAAAAATTATATATAAATTATTTCATCACTGTTGATTAAAAAAAATTGTCATAGAGAAAGATCGTTATTTTCCATAAATACTACGTGTGTATTTGAATTTCTATTTGAAAACCTTCAAACATGAATTCACACTTTTCAATGAAAAAATAGAAGTAGTTTTCTTGTTACTTCTCTTCAAAATATGTTGAGCATACCTTATGTTTTTTTTTTTTATTCATTAAAAAAAACATAGGGTATGTTCAACATATTTTTAATATAAACACACTCTGTGTTTGGTTTCTAAAAAGTAAGAGTATATAATCGAAAACATAAAATACTAAAAATATATTTCATCCTATTTTAAATTACCTGTGCAGCCGAGATATGGGTTTCCTCCATAGCCATCCTTACATCTGCATCGGTAACCATAATCAGTGTCCTCGTCGTCGCATTTGCTATTCTCCTTGCACGCGTAATCACTTCTACTACTCTCAAAAGCACTACAGTTTTTGTCTCCTGTGCAGTTCAGTGACGAATTCAGAAATATATTATGTGGTGCTAAATTTTTTATAGCCTTAATTATATTTTTTCTTCAAAAAATTATTTTATGCTATTTTATTCCTTCAATTTTTTTTTTTATAATTTTGGTTCCCAAATTATTTTTTTAATAATTTTGATCCTTTCATTGAAAATTTTGAGTTTATTTTTTATTTTTTTAACAATTTTGATCTCATTTGTTAATTTTTTTTTAACATAGTCAACTTTCAACATTAACATAAACAGTCATCTCATAAATCTTAACAGATGAACAAAATTGTAAAAAAAAATAAAAAATTTAAAGAACCAAAATTGTAAAAAATGAATTTTGGAGAAACAAAAATGTAATTAATCACTTTTTTAAAGTGTATTTCTAACTATGGGAAATTTATCATCTTACCTACAGTCCAATCAAGAACCAAGGGGAGTCTGAGGCTATCGTTTGGAAACGTAAGCAAATGACTGGCGTTAAACTTATAGGAGCCGTTTTTGACAACAAAGGCATAGCTGCAATCATTATAATTTGTTGAATTGGGGAATATAGAAGCTTCAATCTGGATATCCATCATTTGAGGAGGAATATCCACCTGGCAACACCCTATACCGGAACATGTTTCGTCGCTAATCTTCAATTCGCTGCCATAACATCTCGTTAAGCACCCTGTTGAGTATGTGTTACCGTCGTACTTGCTGTTGAGATAGCCATAACTGTCGCAGCCAACGGTCACGAACTTGTTTTTCTTGCTCGAGACGCTTAAAGAACCCGTTTGCAACCAGTAGTTAAAGTAATCCTCTCTGGTGCAAAACCACGAGACGTAAGACAACACGTCCATCTGATGATCTAAGAAGGTTATGTTTGATATTGGGATGTTCGGACCCAACAGCAGGGTTGAGTTCTCGCAAGTAAGGTTAAACTTGGGCTCCAAGAAACAGTTTCCTACGCCGAATGGATATGGAATTTCTACATCTCCACAAGTGGAGTTGCAACCAGAAATGGCTTGGTTTAGTGGTGATGCAGAAAGGGTTTGATGATGAGGTGCAAAAACTACTGTTACTATTACTAGGGTTAATGCAAACATTAGCAAGATTTCCATTGCCTACAATCACAAAATTAGAAAAAATGAGGCCTTTGGAAGGGACGATTTAGCAGTGGCTACAGGAATTCATTTATTTAAATTACAAACATGACATTTTGGTATTTCTCACGCGGCATTGACTCGCATGGAAGAGAGACCAGTGACAACGAAAGATCTGAAAAAATTAATGGTCTAAAATTAATGAAGAATTTTCTAAGCAAAAAATGCAGTTAGAAAGTTCAAAGAAAGAAAGAATCAATGATACTATAGACACTAATAATATCACCAGATTATCGATCTGAATAGCAATGAACTCAAGACTTTTTAAATAAAGTCTCAAATTCTGAAAAAAAGAGAGGAGTTTTTCTATATCTGATATGACTTTTAGTGTTTTTAATCTTTCCCCTTTAAATTATGTTCAATGTTACAGTAATATTAGATTTGATCAGATGACAAAAGTTTTCTTTCTAGCTCTCATACATAATAAATTTACATTTTGTTTTAATTCACGAGTTTAATGATATGTACTCAAACGCCGATATATAAGTTTGTTTTACAGCACGCTGTTATACAATATCTAAAAAAAATAATTTTTTTCATATAAAGACTGTAATGTAAAAAAAATAAAAACCAAAAAAACAAATATCAAGAGGATCAAATTTTTAGTTTAACTTATAATTTTATCAATTAAATATATGTTTAAATTTTTTCAAAGTGAGATATGAAAATATATCAAAATATAGCAATGGCTCTAAATATAGTAAGAGGTGGATGACCGTCCACAGTGGCATTTTTAAAGGGACACCAACAAAATTATTTAGTGTACAAAGTTAATAAAATTAAAAATCATATAATTATAATTAATATTATATTTTTTTAATTTAAGAAATAAAACAATTATCAGCCGACAATCATTAGTACAATTTATTAATTGGTGATAATGATGTTACTGCTCAACCCAAATTTAAACTTTTTGTCATTCTCTCTTTCTCTTTCTCTTTGACCTTTTCTTTTATAATCTTTGTGACTTTTTTTTTCTCTCTAATCTCTTCCATTTTTTTAATTCAATATATGTTGGCCTGTTACCATAAAAGTTGATTTAATTTTATATTATCTCATATTGTATTCATATTTTATATTGCAAAAAGATATTTCATGGTTATTTTTAAAATCATACTGAAATTTGATTTTTCAAAACTTTGACAATAAATTGAGGTTTTAAGCGGAAAATTTAAATGCAAGAATAAGTTTGAAATTTGGCAACAAATTGAGGTTTTAAGTTGAAGATGCAAGAATAAGTTTTTCATGTATAGCTTATAGATCTTTCCAAAAAAACACAAATGTGTAGCTTAGAATATAATAAATCACACGGCAGAACAAATAGTATTGTTTTGATTTCTATTGAAATAATGTTTTAAAAAGTCTTGATTTTAAAAGAATTATTGATGATTTTACACTAAAAAATATATAAGAAGAATAATATTTAAATAATTATCGGCATGATTTTTTCAATTTGTCTAGGGTACCCAAAATTTCAGGACGGACTCTGATATATGAATTATTTCGTAAATAATTATTCATATATGATTTTACGATAGAGATAGATAGAGACATGGAGGAGGAGGACGTCTGGGAAACTAAACAGTGACCTCCATTGCCTTGACTGGGTCATCTTTAAATGTAGATACCCTCTCTACTCTAGTTCAGAAAAAAATTAAAAGGCAAATTAATCTGTTTTCAATTTCATTCCTAAGTTTTATTCTGTTTTGTAAATAGTCTATAGTTTCTAAATAAACAAATTATATAAGTAATCTCTAGAGTATTATAAATCATACTAAATACTCCCTTGAAGGAATCTTCAAATTAATCTTTAAACGTTATTAAAATATATTAATGTAAGTATATATATATATATATATATATATATATATTAAGCTCATACATATTATATAATTTAGGGACTACTTATATAATTTAATTACTTTGAAGATTATTTTTGGAAAGAAAATAATATTTGAGGGATCAAATTGCTTGATAAATTATTAAAAGAAAAGTCAAATATAAAAAAAGTCAAATTAAATAGAAGAATAAATATTGATCATTAATTTTTTATATATAGTCAAAGTTAACACCATAATTTTTTAAATAGTCACGTAATATTTAATTTTTACCATTAATATATACACTACAAGAAATTTTGAAATTATCTTATATCTATCGTAATTTAAAAATTATTTCCTAGTTAAATTAAAAATTAATATATTTACACATATATTTTTATCTTTATTAGCTAATTTAATTTAATTTAATTTTTAATTTATAAATTATTTTTACAATTTGAAAATTCAAACAAAATAGTCTTAAGAGAAAGTACTTTTTGCATTCCCTTGCCAAACCAAATATTACATCAATTGAAAAAGTTCAAGCATACAAAGAATACATGAATAAAATTCAAAAGCTTATAAAATTGACCCGGAAAAAAGAAAATCTTATGATAATTGAGAAAGGAAATCAAATTTGATATAAAAGAAATGCCATGTAAGATATATGTCTAACATTTCTTAAAATAAATTAATTGTCATTTCTCTTTGCCAGCGGAAACTTAACAACATTATCTCCTTTAAGTTTGTTTACAAAACAAATGTCATGCGCATGTAAGTTTGAAATGCAGATGAGATTCATCATTTTTGATAATTTTGCAAGGTCATTTTGTTTCGAATTCATCAACCAAAAAACAGAACTTGTTGTTTTCTGAAAACGCATGGCTGCAGGAATTCTTTCTAAAAATGATATTAACATCTCTATGTCATAATAAAAATAATAATTATGAATAACCAAGTTAAAGGAAGAAAAAGAAAGTTACTTGCTCCACTGATATGAGTATCAGTTAAATCTAAAATAAAAGAATTAAAAAATTGATTTTCTCTTGGTCTAGTTTGAGTCAAGGAAAACTGGATTTTCCCATCAGGATATTTGATTTGATCTTCTATACGAGTTTTAGCGACAGATTTGGATCTGAACAAAAGAAAAAAACCAGGATGTTAAGCCTGAATCAGGAGCAGGAGGGTAGATGAGTACTGAAAAGAGTTGAGCATGAATAATAGTGGGGGTAGTTGAGTGTGAAAGATGTTTTAGGAGGAGACATAAATTCTTATATACAGTATAATTCTGTTTTATTTTCCAATTAATCTTTATTAAATAATTCTGAAAATTCATCATATCGCGTGTTAATTAAGGGGTAATTTTATTACAATAATTTATGATAATAATATTTAAAATGAAAATAATATATTTACAACGTGAAATATTAAAATAGAAATAAGTCGTACGTACGTACGTGTTCATGTTCAGTGTTTCTCAAGTTTATAAACAAGTTAAAACCTCACCACACTAACATGCAACTACTAAACTAAATCACCCCTTCCAACAGGCCTATTTTTCCAATCTATGATAGTAGCCAATGGCACACTTGCAACACTGCCGTGTGTTAATGTTCGCATTAGCCCTAGCACCAGCAACAATTTCTGCACCACCACCAATCCAAACCCTCCCCGGCTGCAATTCCGTTTGCGGAGATCTCAAAATCCCCTTTCCATTCGGCTTATACAACTCATCAACCTCCGACGCCGACCACCACCCCTGTTTCTTCGCGCCTGTATTCGGCCTCACTTGCTACGATAACTCCACGTTAATATGGGGCGAGTTCAAAGTCCTAAACATAACCGTCCCAACGCATCAAATAGACATAATGTTTTTGGTCCCAAATTTGCAGCAGTGAAGATCACTACTACTCCCGATCCTGGCTCCAAACAGATACATTCAGCGTTTCGAGGATGGAAAACAAATTCGTAACCGTAGGCTGCGACAGTTTCGGCTACCTCAACAGCGTTTACGACACCAAAAATTACTCAACCGGCTGCCTAACAAGATGTTACGGCAATGATTTGCAGATCGACTACGGAACATACTCCGGCATAGGGTGTTGCCAGGTGGATATTCCGCCTCGAATGAGGAATATCTCTATAGAAGCAGGTTCCTTCTCCAATGACACAACAGCAGGGAGGAATGTAAGTATAAATAACGGATCTATTGTCTCTAATTCAACCTGCGGCTATTCCTTTGTTGTCAAACATGACTGCTATAATTTTTCTGTCACTCATTTAGAAAGTTTTCCATACACGGAGCTCCCGTTGGTTCTTGATTGGACCGTTGGAATCGAAAGCTGTTACGATTCCAAGAGTAGAGAGGACTACGCGTGCAAGGAGAATAGCTAGTGACTATGGTTATCGATGCAGATGTAACGATGGCTATGAAGGAAACCCATATCTTGGCTGCACAGGTAATTTCATTACACCGGCTACTGACATTTTTAACAAAAATTAATTAATTAACATCTGTAAATAAAAAATAAAAACACTCAACAAACCTTATATCTCCATACTTTTGGAATCATGTATTACTGTCTTCATTTTTGTAGTTTGATTGATTAATTTTTGTTCCTATTTTATCAAATATTTCCTTGCTCTGCATTTATCATGTAGACAAAACATTGGAAAAAAATAGTAGAATAAAATATTTATCATTTGACATTGCGAAACTGAAAGATGACAATTATGACTGACTTCGGGGATTTAGTATACTACAACAAAAGAAATATTTCCTTAAGCATTTTCTCTGTTTGTGTTATTTCTGTTGCAGACATTGATGAATGTATGCCAGGAAAACATGCATGCATCAGTGATGAAAATTGTCGCAATACCTACGGAAATTACACATGTTTCTGTCATAAGTGGCAATCAGGAAATGGAAGAAAAGAAGGAGGATGCTACCTACACACAATGGTTTATGTTGGTAAGCAAATAAGAACATCCAATTTATACTATTTTATGCTACTTTTTATCCTCTTTTCTTGCTGGTATATGCCGTATCGACATGTCGAACGCCAATGCAAACTTAATATGAACACTCATTATAATTATTAGATTTTAAGGACGAAGATTAAAAGTAAGTCTTTTATAATTACTCTAAAAAGTAAGTGAATCCCTTCTTTTATATATATATATATATTAAGGGTACGTTTGTATACATACCATGGTTTTTGTTGGTAAGCAACTAAGAACATCCAATTTATATTATTTTATTGTACCTTTTCCCCCTTTTCTTGCATATGTTAGGGAATTAAATTCAACATATTTTGAATATGCAGGAGCGGGAATAGGATTGGTGATCATGATTCTATTTAGAATAATTCTATGGAACAATCACATCTTAATATCTATTGATACGTTTTAGGACAACTCCAAAATCTTTATAATTTACGGGATTTTAAAACTCTGTATATATGAACCAATAAATTTAAGACATCTCAATAATAAATTTCAATCATTGTGTAAGTTAATTATTTTAAATATTTTATAATTTAGTCCATTTTTTTAAGTTTTTTTTTAACACTGTTATATATACGAATGTTTTCGTTGTCATCGTTTCCATTAAAATTCAATCATATTTTTTCTTATTTGTTTACCTTCACTAATCACGACAGTGACACACCATGACTGAACCTTCATTTACCGTGATGTTGTGTAGTTATCCCTGGTCCTTCACTTCATTATTATGTTTTTTTTTTTTTTTCTTTTAACGTTTTAATTTTCTTTTTACCTTTTATTATAAAAAAAATATTTTTATTTCTATGTTCTTTTTTTCTTTTTATGATTTTTTTTTCTTTCTTCATATTTAAACTTACATGACTATTAATAACTATATAAAAAAAATTAAATCAATATTATTTTTATTTATTTGTATTAATGACACGTAAATTTATTTATTTATAATGGTTGAATTTTTTTTTATTAAAAATTCATTTATTAATATAATTACTTAATGTATTTCTTACAAACAAACTTTTTGACTATATCTCTAGTAACTTTATATATAATTATTTTTATTTATTAACTTATATGTACTAATGCTATTTTTTTTATATAAATATATAAATTTTGTATTATAATTGATTTATTAAACATATTTTCATTAAAAAAAATGTTCAAATTCTTCATTAATAATAAAATAAATAAAAATACTTTTTATGATAAAAATCACAAGCATCTATTACGATAAATAAATATATTAAACCTAGGTAGAACCCATTATAGACCATAAAACTATTTCTCTACATATCTAACACAATTACATACATAATCAATATATATTTTTACCATTATATCCTATGAAATGATTTTACTAAAATGATATTTTTTTAAAAATAATTTCATAAATGATTATTTTGTTGAATAATAATTATATTATGAAGTTAAAATTTATATATTAAACATTATTTTAAATCAAGTTACTTAATATATTTATTATGAAATAATATATTCACTATATTTTTAATAAATTCAAATATAATCTTTGACTAATATTTATATAATAATATTATTATGCTAAAAAAATCCTTACTTAAAAATAGTTTTCTATTTAAACCTATAGAGATGTTATATAAAATATTTCAAACTGCTATTACAATGTTTTGTAAAAAATAAATTATTCCGTAACACAAAAATGAGTAAGTAGCTTAATATTATTTGTAATAAAAATATATTTAATAAACCAATTTAGTCTTTTTATTATGTATTTATGTAATTTTTTTAACATGATTGTATAAATATTAATCAACAAAATCTTTATAAAATTATTAAACATTAAATCTAAAAATTATTTTCTAGTAAATCTATTAATTATTTAACATAAAATTTATTTATCAAATTATAATTTATTTATATAAGTAATTATATAAATTTATCATTCATTGAATATATTTTTCTTATAAATAAAAGATATAACCAGTAACGTAATAGTAACTACAAATATAGAAAAGGTATAAATTTGTAAAAAGAAAAAAAAAAGAAAAAGAAAAAACATAAATGAAATTAAAAAGTCCCGTAAAAAATGACAAAAAAAAGAAAAAAAACTTAAAGAAAGAGAAATAATTTTTTTATATTTTTTGTGGGATCCACATGTACACATCAACCTAAACATCATTAACTCTTAAATGTGAGGGCAAAAAAAAATTTCCCTACATTTTATTAGGTGATTCACAAATAAAAAGAAATGTTAGCATTAATGAGTAAACTTTAAGTATTTATAATTAAGATCTTATTTAATTATTATTATTATTTCACTTGACACCCATCATAAAAAATTTTAAATTAAATACTTTATAATATTTTATATATTCTAATAAATTTATATTTTTGATAATATGTTTTCTTTCTCCATTAAAAAACTTCCCCGTATTTATTTTTTCTTTTCCCCTCTCACTCTTCTTCTTTGGCTTTCTTTCTCATGTTTTATTTTTTTTTATTTTTTCTTTCATTTGTCTCAAATTCTCACTCACCTGGCTTTTCCCTCTCTCATCCCTCCTAACTCTCAACTTCATTTCACAGCTTTTTCTTTTTTTCCTGTTTATATTACATTTTTGTTTATAATAATTTTATATGATTATAATTTTATCAACATGATATTTAATTTTTTTTAAATAATATGCTAAATATTATATAAAAATATGTTATTATTATATTAATAGAATGATAAATTTATATAATTACTTATTAAAATTAAATATAATTAGATTAACTAAACTTATTTTTTTATAAATCCTATAATATAAAGTTTAGCTATGAATATATAAAATAAATTTATATAATTTCATATACAAATAACTAACAAAGTAACTTGAAACGTATTAAAAGAGTTACTCTTAAAATAATAAATTATTGAGTCTTAAATATGAAGTTGTGTTAAATAGTTAGAAAAATAGATTTATTGTCAATAATAATTTTACCTAGTTCAGACAAGATTGTCTTATATGAATGATACTTATAGTCATTTCTATTAAAAAAAATTAAAACTAATTTAATTAATAATACTATTAATGAAATAATTAGTTTAAAACTATTTTATAATTAAAATGTAAATTCAATCAATTATTTATTATATAAATATTAATCAACAGAAATTTTCATAATGAAGATATTAAACATAGAATCAAATTTTTTTTTCCTAATAAATATATGGCTTAAATAAATTTTGGATCCCTATAAAAATACATCTTTTTATTTTGGATCTCTAAAATTTTTACTATGTTTTGAGTATAATATATTATTTTTGGTTTTGGGTCATAAGCGATGACATTGTATAATTTTAACAGTTAATTAAGTGATAATGTGATACCATCTCAACATATATCAATGGTTGAGATGATATTACGCCATCGGTAGGAATTTAAAATAAAAATATATATATTATAAGGACTCAAAACATAACAAAAAATTTATAGAGACCCAAAGTAAAAAAAAATGATATTTTACCAGGACTCAAAACTTATTTAAACTTAAATATATTAACTAATTAGATGTAAATAAATGCTTCATATAAAAATTTCAACTTGATAATATAATATTATTCAACAAAATATTTATTTATAAAATTATTTTTACATGATTTCTAAGTCAAAATAATGTCATAGGATTTAAAATTAACATAGATGAAGGGCTTAAATAAGTTTTGGATTCCTAAAAAATATCAATTTTATAGTTTGAATCCCTAGATTTTTTTGTTGTTGTTATGAGTCCCTAATTTTTTTTTTTTATAATTTCTAAAAAATTTTAGGGACCCAAAACTTATTTAAGTCTAAATGAATAAAGAGATTTTGTGTTGTTATATAATATATCTAAGATAAATAAATTTGTCATTCATAATAGTGTTACATAACTTGAATAAGATTGTTTATCATAAATTAAATTTTAAACTATCTTAATTTATTTATGATATTATTGATGAAGTTATTTACCACCATTTTATCTTAAAAATGTATTTAATAATTTAATTTTATAATATTTATTATATATTTATGTATAAAAATCAACATTCACCTTTAATACAAAAATTTCAACATCATAGTGTAATATTTATATTTATAGTATTTTAAATAAATAAATTTAATATTTTAAATTCAAAAAATCTTAATTTAGTGATAAAAAAAAAGAAAGAATAAATATGTAAAAAGAAAGAAAAAAAAGAAGAAGAAAAAATGAGCATAATAATAATTAAAAAAAAAACTTATTTTCTTATAAAATAGAAAGAATAGAAACAAATAAAAAAGCAAAGAAGAAAATAGTAAAAAAGAAAGAAAAAAAGAAAGAAAGAGAAAGAAAGAAAGCTAAGATTAAGAGAGATGACGGAAAAATAAAACGTGATAGAATTGAAAAGAGAAATGAGTTAAAATGAAAATAAAAAATAGTAATATAATATTTTTGTAAATAAAAATAAGATTACTATATAATTTTATAAAATATTATATATAAATGTAGAAATATATTCAATGATTTGTCATCATTGTATTTGTCAATTTAATAAATGTACCTAAAGATAAAGTATGAATGCACCCAAGAGTTGTTCTTCTATTTATGGTGATTGGCATCCTTTACTCAATATACTAGAAAAGGAAACTCATTAAACTAAGAGAAATTCTTTTAGCAGAACGGGGGTATGATATTGCTACAGAAACTCTCTAGAAGAGAAGACACTTCCCAAGCTACTCAAATTTTCACAGAAGAACAACTAAAGAAGGCCACCAACAATTTTGATGAGAGCTCAATCATTGGCAGAGGAGGTTATGGTACAGTTTACAAAGGATTTCTACCAGATGACAACAGAACTGTGGCTATCAAAAAGTCTAAAATAGTTGATGAGAGCCAAAAGGAACAATTCATTAATGAGGTGATTGTTCTATCCCAAATCAATCATAGGAATGTCGTCAAACTCTTGGGATGTTGTTTAGAGAGAGAGGTTCCTTTATTGGTTTATGAATTTGTTAAAAATGGGACCCTTTACGATTTTATACACACTGAAAGAAGGGTAAATAATGAAACTTGGAAAACCCGTCTAAAGATAGCAGCAGAGGCAGCTGGAGCTCTATCATATCTTCACTCAGTAGCCTCAATACCCGTTATCCACAGAGATGTCAAGACTGCTAACATCCTCTTGGATGAGACTTACACTGCGAAAGTGTCTCATTTTGGAGCTTCAAGATTGGTTCCTCTTGATCAAACTGAAATAGCCACAATGGTGCAAGGAACTTTTGGATACCTAGATCTAGAGTACATGCTTACAAGCCAACTAACCCAAAAAAAGTGACGTTTATAGCTTCGCGGTAGTGCTTCTAGAGCTGCTAACGGGGGAGAAACCTCATTCTTTTGGCAAGTCAGAAGAGAAAAGAAGTCTTGCTAACGACTTTCTATTTTGCTTGAAAGAGGATCGTCTCTTTGATATTCTTCAAGTTGGCATTATAAATGAAGACAATAAAAAAGAGATCAAGGAGGTTGCTATTCTAACCGCTAAGTGCTTGAGACTCAATGAGGAGGAAAGGCCTAGTATGAAAGAAGTGGCAATGGAGTTGGAGGGCTTGAGGCCAATGGACAAGCATCCATGGATCAATACAGACCAAAATCTAGAGGAGGCTCAATACTTGCTTCATAAGGCATCATCTAACCTTTATGAGCCGGGTGATAGCAGCAGCCATCCATATGCTGACAGCATTAGGGATCATGTACTGATTGCTTTGGATGATGGAAGATGATTAATTATGATGTGGCAGCCTACACTCAATTTCTTATCAAAGTTCTGTTACAAACTTTTGTAATGTTTATTAAAAATCTAGTTAGTTGTTTTCATTGGTGAGTATTTGTGTCTCTGTATATATTGAAATGTTTATTTAGAGAGGTTACATACTTTAATTATATAGGTGCAATGTACTTTGATTGATGAAAAAAATGCCAAAGGATTCAAACTCACTCACGATGGATTGGTTAATGCACGTCCACATAGCTCTCATCATTGCTACTACCAATGCAGAGTACAACATGTTCTGGTTTCTACAAGATATCATACTTTTGTGCTATTTATATTTGTGTATAAAAAAGGACTTTCAAGATGGTTACTAAACTTTTTGATAAAGGGCATTATTGAAGGGGCACCCTTTTAGGACGGTTAGCAATGGTCTTATAGTATTTATATGTAAGATCTCTTAATTATGATTTCGCCACAAGTCTCTAAAATGTTAATGTTAGAATATATGATAATATATTCTGATTTTGTATAGTTATTATATTTGTTAGGTGTATATTTAGCCATATAATTAGCCCTTAATTATAGCTAATCAGTTTGGATTCTTAGCCTAACTTTACGCTTGTAATCTTATATATAAGCTAATGATGCTTAATGAATTATTCAAGGAAACAATTTCTTTCATGGTATCAGCTTGCTTAGGGAAAGATCTTTGAACCTTTCTCTGCCTTCTGCACACAGGCCCTAGCGCCGTTCAGCCCCTTTCTTCCTCTTCTCCCCTTCTTCTCCATCACCATGCTTGACTCAAAATCTACCTTTCACCCTGCTCTTGCTGTTTCCAACATCAAGAATCATGTCCCAATCATTCTTGAGATGGAAAATGTCCAATACGCGACATGGGCTGAACTTTTCAAAATTCATGCACGCTCACATAGGGTAATTGATCATATAATTCCTCCGTAGGATGGCAAGCAGAAGGCGCCACCAACAGAGGAGGAGACAGAACTCTGGTCAACACTAGACGCCACCGTTCTACAGTGGATTTATGCCACTATTTCTCATGATCTTTTACATACTATTCTTGAACCCGACACCACGGCAATGGAGGCTTGGAATAGGTTGCGTGATATATTCCAAGATAACAAACACTCTCGTGCCGTTACGCTTGAGTATGATTTCACCCACACAACCATGGAGGGCTTTTCATCTGTCTCTGCTTACTGTCAACATCTCAAGTCACTGTCGGATCAACTCAAAAACGTCGGCTCTCCAGTCGATAATAGTAGGTTGGTTCTACAATTGGTGTCCGGTCTCACTGAACCCTACAAGGGAGTGGCTACACTCATCCGTCAAAGTGATCCCTTGCCTCAGTTTTATCAAGCACAGTCGATGCTTGTTCTCGAAGAATCCGGCCTTAAGAAGGCGGCTCAGACCTCGTCCTCCGCCATGGTGGCTCGTGACTCGGATGAATCTCAAGAGGTGTCTGATCATTCATCAACACACCGCACAAATAATGGTGGAAAATGGTCTTCAAACCGTGGCAATTTTGGAAAGAATCGCAACAACACTGGTGGTCGTGATAACTCCGGCGGTGGCAAGGGAAGCTCTGGTGGCGGGAGTAAAGCCTGGCGGTGGCAACAACCGCGGGGGTGGACAGCAGCGCAGCCCCAGAACAACCCCTGGCCTGCAGGACAGCAATGGCCTTGGCCATGAATGCAGTGGGCTATTCCTCCTTGTCCGTACCCAGTTGCTCCATGGGCCAGGCCCAATTCTCAGCATCCCCCGCGCCAACAACCCGGTATTCTTGGGTCAAGACCTCAGCAGGCATACATAGCCACAGCTCCTACTCCAACAAACATCGAGGCTGCAATGCACACCCTCGGTATCACTCCTCCGGATCCAAATTGGTATATGGACACCGGTGCCACTTCTCATATGACGTATGCCTCAGGTAATCTTCACGTCTTATTTTAATATGAGCAATAATCGTGGTATAACTGTTGGTAATGGTCAATCAATTCCAATTCTTGGTTATGGTCAAACCAACTTGCCTTCCCCACATCCTCCTTTAGCCTTGAAAAATGTCCTTCATGCTCCTAAACTAATCAAAAACTTAGTGTCGGCTAGAAAATTTACTACTGATAACTCTGTGACTGTTGAATTTGATCAATTTGGATTTTCTGTGAATTTGACTGGGACTGAGCACAAATTTATTATTATTAAAATTATTGTTATAATTAATTTTAGTTGAACTAAAATATTTATTGAACTAATATTTTCTAACTGTTTAACTTTTTTTTATATATATACAAATAAGATACATTTCAATAATTTTTTTTGCACAACTAGAAATTTTAAATTTTTTTCATTTTTACTCTAAAAAATTCTCAATTTCTTTCATTTGTTTTCATTCAATGGATCCAAATAAAAATTCATTGAATGTGAATCCATAGTTTAATTATATGTCAAATTTTCAACCCCTACAAATTCAAATTTTTAAAATTCTTCAGATTTATCTGACATACAAAATAATTTCAATATCACAAATTATCAATATGCTATACCTCTATTTTATCCTTATCAATTCAGGATATTTCAATTATATAATTACGTAGGTTTTAATTATATAATTGTTATCATGTATTAGTTTTTAATTATGTAACTTTTAATTATGGAATATTTATTAATTATTTTGATTATGTTTTATTTTATTTTATTTTTAAATATGTAATATTTGTAAAAAAAATTAATAATTGTAGAAATCTTACTATTGTAAATAAATATATTTTAGTTAGGTATATATTTTTATTTATGTTAAATTAAATATATTTTATCATTTTAAATAAATATATTTTAATTATGTGTATATTTTTTTTATTGTGTCAAAATATATTTTATATATTTTTAGTTTATAAAAATAAATTATTAAAAATTAAAAATTTAAATTTATTTTTAAAATTTATTAAAATTATGTGCAGATGTGAATCTTACGAAAAACAAAAAAATATATAATTAAATAAATTATTTATGTATTTTATGTTTAATAACAAGCAAAATTGACAATTCAAAATCTACTATACAATATATATATATATATATATATATATATATATAAATTAGTCAATTATATTTATTATATAGTATATATAAATGTAATATACTATCAAATCATTGTGATAATTGGACTTGCTTCTCTTAAATAAGGTCTCAAATTTAAGCTTTGTGAATGGAAAAAATGTGAAGGGAGAATCCCACTCAAATTGGTCAACTGATTTCTTGTCAGAGATTAATCATCGAAGAAGTCTTTAACCTTTGCTTTAATAGATAAACTGAAGATAATGTGAAACAACTCAACAACAAACTTTATCAACAAACTCAAACATCAATTCAAATGCATTTATCTTAATTTAATTGTATTTACCTTATCCCTGCAATTTAATTGTATACACACAGCTATATCCAGTTATATCTTGTGTATGTAACAACCTACTATCTATTTTTCTATAAATGAAACATTGTTGCACCTTCATCAATAAGATTGAAAAACCCTATTCTCCAATACTTTTATATGGTATCAGAGCCTGGTAGAGGGGATTAAGGAAATCGTGTTTCACTGGGGACAATTGTCCCGGTGGACTTCTCTAGTTGATCTTCTTTTCAAGATCTCTCTTCACTTTGCAACGATCCTCTCTTCCTCCCATGACTTTTTCACCTACTACCACTATCCTCCGCTGTTGGAGCTCCAACAACAATTTCTTCAGTGACGTTACCACTAGCGTACGACCTCGTCGGATTTGTGAATGGTACAAAACGTGCCCACTATATCTCACACTAACTTCCAATACAAGAAGAGACAAGATCAATTGATCTTTCATACCGTCGTATCTATCCATTGGTTTACTTTTTCTTCTCTTATGAAAGTAGCCATTGGTAAGCAAATAAACTAGCTCAGTTGGCTTTTGGTCTTCTTCCCTTTTTATTTTTGTGTGATGTTTTTCTTCCATTTGTGGCCATACAACCCATAAACTAGTATTTTCTTTTTTAAAAGTTATGTGTTTAATTGTGGAATTGCATTCATCTTATTTTCAAAACAGGTGTAAGTGTGGGATTACTTGCTCTACTTATGGGGATTTCTTGGCTCTACTTGATACACCAGAAAAGGAAAGTTGCCATATTAAAGGAGAAATTCTTTAAGCAAAATGGTGGTATGATTCTAAAACAACAACTCTCTGCCACAGAAGATCCTTCACAATCTAGTACTATTTTCACTGCAGAGCAACTTAAGAAAGCCACCAACAATTTTAATGAGAGCTTAATCATCGGTAAAGGAGGTTATGGTACAGTTTACAAAGGATGTCTCTCAAATGACAAGATTGTTGCTATCAAAAAGTCAAAAATAGTAGATCAGAGTCAGGTCGAGCAATTCATTAATGAGGTCATTGTATTATCACAAATTAATCATAGGAATGTGGTCAAACTCTTGGGTTGTTGTTTAGAGACAGAAGTTCCTTTGCTGGTTTATGAATTTGTTAACAATGGGACGCTTTTTCATTATTTACATAATGAAGGCCAAGTAGCTAATGTGTGTTGGAAAACTCGTCTAAGGATAGCAACAGAGACAGCTGAAGCTCTGTCATATCTACACTCAGCAGCCTCCATACCCATCATTCACAGAGATGTCAAGACGGCTAACATTCTCTTGGATGACACTTACACCGCCAAAGTGTCTGATTTTGGAGCTTCGAGATTGGTTCCACTTGATCAAACTGAATTAGCCACAATCGTGCAAGGAACCATAGGGTATTTAGACCCAGAGTACATGCAAACAAGCCAATTGACTGAAAAAAGTGACGTCTATAGCTTTGGGGTAGTGCTTGTAGAACTGCTAACAGGGGAGAAACCATTCTCATTTGACAAACCAGGAGACAAAAGAAGTCTTACAATTCACTTTCTAAGTTGCTTGAAAGAGGAACATTTGTTTGAAGTTCTTGAAATCGGTATTTTGGACGAAGAAAATAAACATGAGATCATGGAGGTTGCTATTCTTGCTGCAAAGTGCTTGAGACTTAAAGGGGAGGAAAGGCCTAGCATGAAGGAAGTGGCAATGGAATTGGAGATGCATCAGTTGATTAATACAAAACCAAATCAAAAGGAGACTGATGGATACTTTGTTCATGAGACATCAACTAAGATTTACGAGCATGGTGATAGCAGTAGCCATCAAGAGCAATATGACAGCATTGGGGATCAAGTTATAACTGCTCTGAATGATGGAAGATGATTTATTATGGCATGGCAGCATATACGCCATCAAAGTTATGTTACAATCTGTTGTAATCTTGATGAAAATTCCACTTAATTAGTTGTTTCCGTGAGTGTGTATTGGTGTGTATGAATTGATTTTTAATTAATCCGTATTTTGAATTGATTCTGGAAATCTCCATACATACTGGAATTAACTTCAAACTTCAAACTCATCGGATTTTGGCAAAATCCAAATGAAAATGGACTTTATTGGATAAACTTTACTAGAAAATAAAATAAAATTAATTTTTACATAAATTAAAATTAATTCTTTCAATAATTAATTTGTACAATTTTTTTTTACATTTTTTAGGATAAATTATATAAGAGGATTTTTATAAATTAATCATTAGAGAAGTTATTTTTAACATATCGAATTTTTTTTTTCTTCGATAGAAATTTACCAAACATATCCCTAATCAAAATATATCTTCTAACACTTAAAGTTATAAATATTGACACAAACAAATACATATTCATGAAGAGAAAAATGTTTCCAGACTTTAAATTGTTTATTCAAAGGAATCTCCTTTATTCTAGGCGATACGTAATCTGCTCTATTTTTCAAAGTTTGTGTCAATTCTGCTTCCAATTGAGTGCTCATATCTTTTCAATAATATTTGGCAAACAAAATAACCCTTAGACACGTTCTGGCCATTTGAGGGTATGGTCCAGGGTTCGTTGTTAGAAATGTCTCGATATTCTAAAGAGAACACAAAGTGAAATTCACGTGACATGCTTTTCACGACAATACAAATGATTTTAATTTCTTTTTACTCTCTCACTTTCTTTCCTCCTACCAGTGCCTCTTAATTTAATTTTCCATGCTTATCAGTTATCACGGTCCTTCATTAAACTTTCCTCTAGCACTTTTGACTCAAAGAAATCATTAACTTTGGAACAATTATTTCATGCCAGCATTCTGCTCACTGTTCAGTCTTCCTCAAGTCAACACAGTACACAGAAAAATAAAAATAAAAACATCTGGTTTATAAATCATTTCCAATCATCCCTTTCAAATTAGGTTTTTTTTTTTTTTTTCAGCTTTTGTGATTGTACCAAATGAAACACTTGCAAATGTGTCCGGTGTTAGAAAAATAAAAAAAACATCTGGTTTATAAATCACTTCCAATCATCCCTTTCAAATTAGGTTTTTTTTTTTTTAACGATTATCCAATGTTCTTAGGATTTATAACTTAGTTTGAATTCATTTAATATATATCTGTATAGTTTTGCTAAGTCTAATCACAAGAAACTATTTTGTGAGAAATATACTCAAATTCATATTTGTAGGCCTATGTGAGACAGTTTACGCTGAGTGCCACATCGCGTTAAGCGCACCTTGCACTAAGCGCCACATCATGCTTTGAGCGAGACAGGCGATTTATGCAGCGTTGAGTGCAAGATTACGCTTGTTAGAACCAAGACATTTGATGATGTCTGATCCCTAATACCTTGATAGGTTTTGATGATAAGAATTGTGATAATATTTGATCAATTAATGTTTTCAAATTAAACGATTTCAAGAAATAAAGTAAGAACAGACAATGGTATAATCTCTCTAACTCTCACTTTCATCTTAACTGTCTAATAACTGATGATGATTAAGTCACGCACTATAATTGCATGGAATCAAACTAAAATAAAGTTCTCAAAAAGACCATGAATGTCTGGAAAGACTCACGCAAAGTCTAAGACTAGACTATACAACAGTCTTGGATAGATTATGTGAAGTCTAAGACTAGACCATGCATATGTACTAGACTAGACCATGTATGGAACAAGCCAGACGATGTCTAAGGCTAGAACAGACCATGTCTTTTATTTCAGAATGTGTCTGTTAAGCCAGACGCTGTCTGTGCACGAACAAACCATACTTAATCAAGACCAAACTATGTTTGTTAAGTCAGACGCTGTCTGTGTAGGAACAAAACATAATCTGTCATATGTGCTGATGAATATGTGTTTTATAATTAATTCTTTACTCAAATAAAGGCACTACTGCAACAGAAAGAAAAGGGAGACTTTCTTTGACATTACTTTCTTTGATTCCTTGTATTGCTTGTATGTCTTGAATTATGTGAAGTGTCTAGGTACATCTAAAGGAAAAATCAACATTGAGATGCATGCCTTATGCTAAAAGCTAAGAATGATAAAGACAGAAACCTACTCTTGTCACATCAAACACAATCAAAGCTACTTCAACATTCTACTGTGTGAGATAACAGAAAGAAGTCTTCTCCAACGTTCAAATTCATGAAGCTCACTATATAAGGATGCCTCCATGCAACGAGAAGACTAATGAACTAGAACAGAATAACTCAAATCAATCTAGACAGCAAGAGAAAGCACTCTGAGAAAAGGTCTTGAACATGAGCTGAGAGAAAAATAGAATATCCATCCTCTACAAGTTCACATAGATTCAACATTTTTTTTATATCCTCTCTTTGAGAATTACCTGAATCTTATACATATTTGTATAGAAAGCCAGGAGTAGCTTAGTGATAAAAGAATACTTGGGAAGTATAATCTCAGGGGGAGATTCATACTTGTAACCAGGAAGTAGTTTAGAATACTTATAGCCAGGAGTGGCATAGAGAATACTTGTAGCCAGAAGTGGCAGTGAAGAATACTTGTTTTGCAATCAGTTGATTATAGTGGAACCCTTTAACAGTTGTTAAAGGAGGACTGGACGTAGTTCAGATTGAGTGAACCAGTATAAAACCAATCTCTCATCTATTGTCTTGTGATTACATATATTTATCTTGCTCACTGTGCTTCTTTGAAAAGACTTTCTAAGCTTTTCCTTGCAAGGATATATTTGTTAATTTAAACTAACATATATCCAAGAAGGCAACTTGTGAACTAATAGTATTTATGAAAAAGTTTTAAACACACTATTCAACCCCCCCCCCCCCCCTTCTAGTGTGTTCTTGTGTATTTCAGCGCTAAGCGAAGTGTTATTTCGAATTGAAGATTTGCTAAGCGCTTATATGCGCTTAGTGAAAGCCTTATATTGAGAGGAAGATCTACAAAATCGCAAACTTGCACTTAGCGGACAAGGGCGCTAAGCAAAAGTCCACTTATAGTATATAAGCTTCACTTTGTAATTTAAAAAGGATTCAAAATCTTGGTGAGAGCTTAGGTCTGTTTAGAGTTTCTTCTTCCATTTCTCTTCTTCCCTTCTATTGTAACCCATTTTTGTAAGTTTCTCATGACAATGAGAGACTAGTCCATCTATGTTGAGGACTTGAAACTAGGTGCTAACATGTAAATGCTTTCCTTCATATCTATTCATTGAATATTCAGTTTAAAATCCATTACTTTATTTTATCGCGATTCAATCTATTATATATGCATGCTGTGGAGTTTGACTATCATAAACATATGCTTTTGAACTTGGAACTGAGAATAGAAAGGAGTATATCACTAGACATAGGGTAAACTCCATCCTTTCTTATTTTTATTATATGTTATATGATTGGCTTGTTATATATGCATATTGTGGGGTTTGGATGTCATAGACATATGCTTTCAAACTCAAAACTAAAAATTGATTCTAATGGACTATATTACTAGACATAGAATAGACTCCATTAATTTCGTAAAGATCTCTAAGCTTCACCAAACCACTCAATTGAACTTATCAAGACATCGGAAGTGAGGTTGAGTAGTTTAGGCTTGATTTGATGAGACATCATGTTTTGAACACTTATAGATTGAAGGTAATCTGAAATATTGCTTTGAATGAAGAATATATTTTGTATGTTTACATGGAAGCAAACTGGTTAAACCAAATCCTCAACATATCCATCATCACCATTTCACATTTATGCATTCTAACTGCTCAATCCTTGTCCTGAATCAAATTTCTTGTTTTATTAATTGTCTTTAATGTTATCTATTAGTGTTTAACTTAATTTTTGCTATCCCTTATGTTCTACACATAAACTACTTCTAAAACCAAACTAGTGTTTAGGAATTAATAATCTTACTAGTAGTTAATACAGACAAATCACATGGATTCGATATTGAGATCTTCTCTTTTATACTACTTGTGCGATATTTGGTACGCTTGCCAAAATATTTCATCAATGATGTTTTTCTTCTCTCGCAACTCTTGTTTCTCACTAGGTACTAACTTTTTCTTGGAGTGCCTTGCTTGCTTATGCTTAGATTGTTTTTCTAGATTGGCTTGAAATCTTTTTCGTTAGTCTTCTCATTGCATGGAAGCATCTTTATATAGTAGAACTTCATGGATTTGAACATTGGAGAAAAGGGATTTCTGTTGTCTTATAGAGGAGTATTGAAGTTGCTTTAGCTGAGTTTGATTTGATAGGAGTAGGTTCCTATCTTATCACAACTTGCTTTTAGCTTTAGGTGTGTTTCTCAAAGCTGATTAGCCTTTTAGACGTACTTACAAACTTTACACATCTCGAGACATACAAGCCATACGAGGAATAGAAGAAAGTAAGTTCAGAAAGTATCTCCCCTTCTTTCTGTAATGAACAATGCCTTCTTAAAGTAAAGAGTTGTTTATAAGCGCATATTCCTCAGCACGTGTAGCAAATCATGGTTTGTTCTAACACAGACATCGTCTGACTTGACAGATATTGTCTAGCCTCGCTTAAACATCATCTGGCTTGACAGACACAGTCTGGTCTTGCTCAAACATTGTTTGGCTTAACAGTCATAGTCTGGTCTTGCTCAAACATTGTCTGGCTTGACAGACATAGTCTGATCCAGCTATCACATAGTCTGGTCCTAGTTCCATGCATGGTCTGGTCCAACACTTATGCATAGTCTAGTCCAAGACTTATATCGTCTGGTCTAAGACTTCACATAGTCTGTCTTGAGACTATTACATGGTCTGGTCTAAGACTTTGCATAGTGTGCTCTAAAGCTTAACTTAGTCCGATTAAGAGCACTTTTGGATGCTTGATTTATTGTTAAAGTATTATGAGACAATTAAAGAAATAGAGTGAGATGGAGAGATTATACCATTGTTTGTGAACATTTTGATTCCTTGAAATTACTCAATTTCAAATCATTAATTGATCAAATATTATTACATTTGTTATCATCAAAACCCATTAAAGGATTAGGGGCCAGATATCATCCAATGTCTTGGTTCTAACAAAATCATCCCTCAACTTCATGTCTTTTAAATTACATTTTCACAAATTATAGTGTTTAAATTAAACTATACCAAGAAAAGATAACAAAATTACACAAATAAAATATTTATATAATAATTTTTTTTTCCAGGTTTGGCGGGGCGAGACAGGGCCTCTAGCCCGCATCAGCCATAGGTGGACCAGCCCGACCCGACCCATTTTTGGCGAGCCATGGCCCACTTTGGCATCCCTATTTTTTTCATAGAATTTTTCAAGTTTGCACTCAAACCGGTGCATACAACTTATATAGCCTACAATTAAAAAAATTTATGTAATAATTCATTCTATTATAAAGAGGGAAACTTACCCAATGCTATCAATTCCTGCTTTAACTTAAAATCTTTGAATGTGATTAAAGTTGCTAGCGATATGGCAAATGCAGTGCACATGGTAAGCATGCAGTGGTTGTCATTCTCTTGATGTTCGCACTGCTCCTATTATACCTTTGTGTCTATCTAATCTAAGGCATATACCATCTTTTTCAGTAATATGTTGTCTTATTTTTGCTAAAAATCACTCTTAATCATCCAATGTCCCCTCCAGCAATTGCAAATGTGATTGGCAGTACACATTCATTGTCATCCTGCATTGTTACAATTAACAAAGTACCTTTGTATTTCTTATACAAGAATGTTCCATCAATTTGAATTATGGGCTTACACCACTTGAATCTGTCGATAGCTAGTTTAAATGTCCAAAATACACGCTTAAACTTTTTATATTCAGGGATAATTATGCCATTAAGTTTGAAAGGAGTTGTCTCTAATTTAAATGCAGATCCTTGACACTTTGAGCACACCCATTCCAACCACATCTTCAACAAATCATATGAATCCTCCCAATCTCCATACATTTTTCCCAAAACAATTTGTTTGGCTAACCATGCTTTTCTGTATGACACTTTATAAGACACCTCACTAACCATCCTTTCCCAAATCAATGAAATTTTAATTGATGGGTCATTACTAACCATGCCTTGGAAAAAAAAAATAACGAAGTACGTAAAAAATGAAGTTCTTGCATAAAAGTTTATACCTAGAATGAAGTTGCTAATTAGTTGTAACATCAAATTTTAAAAATCGAAACTACATGGGGAAGGCAACATGCATGGGGAAAAGGCAAAGACCTACTAGGATGGTTGGCCATAATGTGGCGCTACCTACAGCATAAATCACGTGATGGACTCATGTGAAGTTTGTTCATTTTGTGGCATTATTTGAAGTTTTTTTTTTTTTTTTTTTTTTGTGGCGCCACCACTTGGGTTCTTCTACGTTTTTTAGTATCATATTGAATGATTAATTTTGTGTCGTCACTTAAATCCTAAATCACCTATTATCATAAATACTTTTAAGATTGACCCAAAAACATAAATACTTTTACATTTTTCCTGTTTTGGTAAAAGACCCTAAAAAATTAGGCAATGCAAGCAACTTCAAAATCTTCCCTTGCAAGAGCCTATTTCTAATTTGTGATTGCAGGCAATGAAACACTTGCAACTGTGCTGCCAAGGCTAATAAGAGTTCACATGACTTAGAAGTCGTGGTGAATGAAAATTTATATACAATCTCCTCTCTTTTCCTAACGATGATAAAATCATGACAAACCTTAACCACCTAAATATGTTACAAGTATTCATCCACTAATTCAATGAGATAACTTTAACATTAAAGTTGAGAGGCCTAATCAACTGTTTACATCAAGGTTCAAATATGCCTGTCATCATTCAGCCCCAACCTTCCACAAAAAATAAAAATGTTTATCATCATTCAATTATTCAGCCTTTTTCCTTTCCCTATTTGCTTTCCATAATCAACTGTTTACATCAAGGTTCAACTATGCCAGTCATCATTCAGCCCCAACCTTCCACAAAAAAATGTCTATCATCACTCAATTATTTAGCCCTTTTCCTTTCCCTATTTGCTTTCCATAATTTTATGATAAAAAAAAAGTTTGCACACTCAATAAGTCTCTATATGTGGAAAAAAAAAAACAAATAATTAATATAATCGATGATGTAACATGATCAATAGACAAAAAAATTAAAAATTAAAAATATCAATAAAATATTTTATTTACTAGAGCATTAAAAAATCATAAATTTTAAAAATCGGAACTGCCGTATATTACTAAATTAACCTTGCATAATTTAATATCAATTGAAATATTATCGTTTTCTTTCTTGTTTTTTCTATCTCATTATTACTTTATTTTTTATATTCTTTTAGATTTTTATTACATTTTTTTAACATTTATGAATTTTTCTCTATCTTCTTTTATTTTTCCGTTCTGTCTTAATTTCTTCTTTTTAGTCATGCCCTACTGACTTTACCTCTAACATTTTCCTTAAATAATATATATTGATAAAAATAAAAAATAAAAACAAGGATAAAACAATGAAAATAACCAATCAGGTTCGTTATCCTCGTACTATCAACTTTAGTGTCGTCCAGCTTTTGTCTTTGCAACAATCAGATTCTTTAATTAGTATCCTTTCGTCTATCAATTTTTTTGTCGTTCAGCTTATCTCTTCAATAATTTTTCATACATTAATCCAATCAAGCTGACCCAATCTTGCTACAAATTTGCTCATAGAAAAAGAAGGAACAACTTCAATAATATCGTGTCCCTTCAGAATATAAAAAGTTCGCTCCAAAGATAATTAAGGTTAATAAAACTTATTAAGGCAACAATGGGATTCAAGGCCATGCGGATGCAACTAGCCCTGGTACAACTACAAAGTCAGTCCATAGATAAGGTGTTTGATTTCAGAGCTTCAATATTGATTCCACTTGATAAAACTGCACTATCCACGTTGGTGCAAGGAACGTTTGGCTATTATTCTTGCTGCGAAGTGCTTGAGACTTAAAGGGGAGAAAGGCCTAGCATGAAGGAAGTGGCAATGGAGTTGGAGATGCATCAATGGGTTAGTACAAAACGTACTAAATCAAAAGGAGACCGATGAATACTTAGTTCATGAGACATCATCTAAGATTTATTATTGCATGGCAGATGAAAGATGATTAATTATTGCATGGCAGCATCCACTCCATCAAAGTTATGTTGCAGCCTTTTGTAATCTTTACGCTGTTTTCCAGGAGTACATTTGTGTGTATGAATTGATTTTTTAGTGAGTTTGTTTAAAATTAAAAAAATATTTATTTTATTAAAATAAATATTTATATCATAAAATAAATTTAAACAAATTCATCGTTTAATTTGGATTTTGAATTGATTCTTGAAGTCTCGATACATACTGGAATTAACTTCAAACTATAACTCATAAGATGGTCTTTCCCAGATTTAAAATGAACTAGTCAAAATATGTTTTCTAACACTTAAAAAACTTCTAAATTGATAGAACAATTACATATTCATGAAAAAAAAACTCCTTTTCAAAGGTTGTGCCAATTCTACTTCCAAAAGCTGTGCAGAATTTGAGTGCTCATGTCTTTTCAATAATTTTGGGCAAACAAAATAACCCTTAGACACATTCTGGCCATTTGAGCGTATGGCCCAGTGTTGGTCGTTAGAAATGTCTCGATATTCTAAAAACATTATAAATAATACAAAGTGAACTTCACGTGACTTGCTTTTCACGACAATGCATATACTTTTTAATTTCTTGTTTTTTCCTCTTTCACTTTCTTCCTCCTATCATTGCCTCTTAATTCAATGTTCCATTCTTATCATGGTCCTTCATTGAACTTTCCTGACTCAGAAATCATTAACTTTGGAACAATAATTTCATGCCAGCATTCTGCTCACTGTTCAGTCTTCCTCAAGTCAACACAGTACACAGAAAAATAAAAAACTTCTGGTTTATAAATCACTTCCAATCATCCCTTTCAAATTAGGCTTTTTTTTTTTTTTTTTTTTTTCAAATTTTGTGATTGTACCAAATGGAACACTTGCCACTGTGCCTGTGCCTGGTGTTAATGTTCGCAATTTCCCTAGTAGTAGCCGCCGTTACACCTACTCGGATCCTTTCTCCAAGCTTAAATCAAACACTACCTGGCTGCAACTACACTTGTGGAAACGTAACAGTTCCATATCCATTCGGCATAGGCAACTCGTTATCTTCGTCATCATCACCCCATCAACAACGGTGTTCCTTGCAGCCTGGGTTCAATCTCACCTGCGACGATCACTCGTTATTAAAATGGGGCACCGTCACAATCTTAAAGATAGACGTCACAACTCACCAAATGGACGTGTTGTTTCGGGTCTCGCAGTTCTGCGATCGTCCAGGCGACAACACCCCCTGGCTGACAATGGGTCCATACAGCACCGTTTCGAGCAAAGAAAACAAGTTCGTAACCGTAGGCTGCGACAGTTACGGCTCTCTGGACAGCAATTACCACAACAAAACATACACAACAGGGTGCTTAACAAGATGCCATGGCAATGATTTGGAGATCGACGATGGAAATTGCTCCGGTATAGGGTGTTGTCAGGTGGATATTCCTCCTCGAATGACTAATATCAGTATAAAAGCTTCTTCCTTCGTCGATAATACAGGGACACCTTCTACGAAGGTCACATCGACGGTCAAGCGGACACCTCCGTCACATAATTGGTTGAACTCCTCGTCGATGAAGATGTCATATGTCGCTAAACCCAATGAGCTACCCACCCCCGCCTTTAATATTTCAAATTGTAGCTATTCCTTTGTTGTCAAACGCGACTGGTATAAATTTAATATCAGTCATTTGAACAGTTTTCCAAACAACACGTTCCCCTTGGTTCTTGATTGGATCGTTGGAAAGAATAACTGTCGTGCTTTTGAGAGTAGGAGGGTTGACAACGTGTGCATGAACAATAGCTATTGCGACGACACTTATAATGGTTACCGATGCATATGTAAATCTGGCTATGAAGGAAATCCATATCTTGGTTGCACAGGTAATTTCTTTTAATTTATTCCTCCAAACATTATTTCAGAGAAACTAGTTGGCCATTTTTAACCTAGAAACTTTTCTCAAAACACAATTTTTCAATCCCGTATTTTTGGAGTCCAATTGTGGGACTAGATCAAATTAAGATATTACACTTAAATTTTCAATACCATCAAGAAGTAATTGATTTGTGTGGTATAAATTGGATCGTCTTAGATAAAGTCTTAGATATGATCCATTTGAATGAAAACATATGATTAAGAGAAGAAATTCTTCTAAAGTTAACTAGTCAAGTTTTTAATCCAGATTAATTATTAATAAAGTTTATGAATATTTTATATAATATTATGGTAACCTAGAAACAATTTTGAAAAACCCAATTCATACACTATAGGCTCAAATATGTTTTAGCTTGATAAATCGATGAATTTTGTTTTAAGTTCCTGATATTTTTTTTTCTTTACTTTGGATTATGATATATCAAAATGTTTTTTTATCCTTTTATATATATATATATATATATATATATATATATATATATATATATTTTGTCCCTAATAAATTAAAATTTTTTTATTTTAGATTCCTAATAAATTTTATTATTTTGTTATAGCTCATTTGAAATTTGTATAGAACAAATAACAAATTATCTAGATATATTAAACAGAAACAAAATTTACTAATTTATCAAGAATTAAAACAAATATTTTGATATATTAGGTATCCAAAACAAAGAAAAAAATTATTAAGTAACTAAAACAAAATTCATTAGGAAACTAAAAGATATTTTAGCCAATCATATATTCAAATGTTTTAGTAACCTCCTAAGTTACACTCATTTTATTGTCTTTGGAAATTTAGTACTACGCCATAAGAAAACACTTTAACGTGTTTTCTATTATTTTAATTTTATTCGGGTTTTGCAGACATTGACGAATGTAAGACAAACAACCATACATGCAAGAGTGAAAAACACTGTCTCAACAAAGATGGATCCTATGAATGTTTTTGTCCAAAGGGACAATCGGGAAATGGAACAAAGGAAGAAGGGTGCCACCAAAAAGATGTTACCAAAGTTGTCATAGGTAAGCAACTAAGCACATGTAATTATTTTATTTATTTTTTCATTTTTATATGTTCGATCGTTAGTATGTATGTTATTAATGCTAGAATCTTGTTTGGATAAATTTTCCAACGAGTACTTATTGGTGAAAAAAAGAGTTAAATTTCTTTCATATTACTTAAAATCAATTTAGTGCTTCAACCTTTATAGATGTTCTTTCATTTAATTTCTTCAAAATGTGTCTAAATTAATTTTCAATTTGTGGAAGAAATATGATTTATTTATTTTTTATTGAAAAAAAATTATTAAAAAATAAGCTAGTATTCAAAAATTATACCAACAACTATTGATACAAGTGATAACAATCAAGTGATTTAGGGTTCAAATCCTAACTAGCTTATGTACCAATACCATGATTTAAAAAAATAAATATATCAAAGAATTGTAATATTTAATTAATATATTCTGAATGTAGGAGTAGGAGCAGGAATTGTTATTCTATGCGTGGTGAATACCTCATTGTACTTGATATACCAGAAAAGGAAACTCAACAAACTTAAAGAGAAATACTTTCAACAAAATGGTGGTTCCATTTTGTTACAGAAACTCTCTACAAGAGAAAATTCCTCCCAAATTCAAATTTTCACAGAAGAACAATTAAAGAAGGGCACCAACAACTTTGACGACAGCTTAATCATTGGTAAAGGAGGTTTTGGTACCGTTTTCAAAGGACATCTAGCAGATAACAAGATTGTTGCAATCAAGAAGTCAAAAATAGTTGACAAGAGCCAAACCGAACAATTTGCTAATGAGGTGATTGTTCTATCCCAAATCAATCATAGGAATGTTGTCAAACTATTGGGATGTTGTTTAGAGACAGAAGTTCCTTTACTGGTATATGAATTTGTTAACAATGGTACCCTTTTCGATTTTATACACACCGAAAGAAAGGTAAATGATTCAACTTGGAAAGCCCGTGTAAGAATAGCAGCAGAGGCAGCTGGAGCTCTATCATATCTGCATTCAGAAGCCTCAATAGCCATTATCCACAGAGATGTCAAGACTGCTAACATCCTCTTGGATGATACTTACACTGCCAAAGTATCTGATTTTGGTGCTTCAAGATTGGTTCCACTTGATCAAACTGAAATAGCCACAATTGTACAAGGAACTATTGGTTATCTGGACCCAGAGTACATGCAAACAAGCCAACTGACTGAGAAAAGTGATGTCTATAGCTTTGGGGTCGTGCTAATAGAGTTGTTAACAGGGGAGAAACCTTATTCTTTTGTCGGGTCAGAAGAGAAAATAAGTCTTGCTAACCACTTTCTATGTTGCTTGAAAGAGGATCGTCTGTTTGATGTTGTTCAAGTTGGCCTTTCAAATGATGAAAATGCAAAGGAAATTAAGAAGGTTGCTTTTCTTGCTGCGAGGTGCTTGAGACTTCAAGGGGATGAAAGGCCTACAATGAAAGAAGTGGCAATGGAGTTGGAGATGCATCATTGGATTAATCCAGACACAAATCTAAAGGAGACTGATAACTTGGTTCATGAGGCATCATCTAAGACTATTGAGCCTGGTGATAGTAGCTGCCATCAAGAGTATGACAGCATCAGGGATCAAGTACTACCTACTTTGGATGATGGAAGATGATTATGGCATGGAAGCATAAACTTCATTGTATATTAAAGTTGTTACAACCTTTGGTGATCTGTATGAAAAATCCATTTAGTTGTTTTCGTGTGTGTGTATTTGTGTGCACAAATGTATTCTATGATGTTATAAAGTTTGGTTAAAGACCTATGATAAGTACAAGGTTTTTATGTACAACTTGTGCCTTGAACTTGATAAAATCAATCATAGGGCATGGTATAAATTTGTCTCTTTAAAGGTAATTGTTTGTGTGGCGAATGTAACAAAATGGAATTCTAAGAACTATCTATTAAAGGCAGGGATTATTGGTAATGATTTGCAACTATGTCTTGGATGCTTTAACGAGGAAAAGACAGTTTCCATTTAATTTTTTAATATACTCTATTTTATTTTATCTAATGTCTGGTTTAATTGAAATTTTAATATGGTTGGGGATCTATGTAGTTATGCATAACATTTGTAGGTGAACGTTTTTTGTTTTTTTATTTTATTTATTTTATTTATTTTATGATGGTTTGGTTTGTAAGAAAAAACTAATGACAAGAACACATTTATAATACAAATAAATTGATAGAATTTACTTGTTCAAGATTCAATTTGCAATCTATGTTAGTTCATAGATCCTGAAACTAAGAAACCAAATCTTCCTTTATCAGATCATATTCTCGCATTTTCAATGGAGCAAACTCTAGAATGTCCTAAAGGAAAAGGGGACATAGTCATGCTATTTATTAACTATTAGCCACCTCTCATTATGAGTTTAGTGGTTAGGTCCACACTGTTTTTACACTAATCAAAATTAGGTATCCAAAACCCGTTAACAATTAATCACATTATTGTGGATTAAGTATCATAATATTAACTTTTTTTTTTTTACAAACCAAAACATTAAAATTAATTACAGCACACATAAATTGTTAGAAAAATTAATATCAGCCTGTTTTCTTATATTTGGTCAATTTGGAAAGTTATAATAAGATGGTGTTTAATTCCAAGCATGCTGAGGTGGCAGAGATAGTTGAGAATGCAAAAATTCTTCCATAAAACAGGATGGATATTAAATCAAGGGGAATCAAATTAATATCCTATTTCTTGTACTCAGAGTATCACAATCATCTATCATAAATTTTTAATTTATGAATTTAAGGTAATGTACTCACAATATCATAATCATTTGTTATAAATGAATGATTGATTATCTTAAACTAATTTACATGTAATTAGAATCAATGTTGAGCTTCTAGTGCCAACACTTACTGCTTCGTAGAAGTGTTACTACCGCCAGAACCGCTGTCGGAAAAAGTCATTCTTAAAAGGTGGGGGAATACAAAGTCTTTGGGCTAGCCAATTTAGTCAGCAGACTCGCAGATGACAGACCAATTTTTTTTTAAGACAATTGTTATATTTATCACCCTCGTTAATTGTATACCTTCCTTTTTATATTTTTTCCTAAACTATTCTCATCCTCTCCATCTATTCTTTTTTAGAAAGCATCCCCCTTCTCTGCTAAAACTCTTATGCTCCTAACATCATAGTTAAAAGAAATCCTCAAATATATTAGAAATAATATACATTGGCAAAATTTCACTCATAGGCAAAAAGTTAATTAAAAAAGTGAAAAACCTTTCTTCCCTTCAATGACCCTCGAGGTCGAGAGCAGCACACCATTAACAATGTCAAAGCCAAAATTCGAAGACAAGGATGGCATCCTCCGGAGCTGCTGGGAAGCAATTAGAAAATGGAAGGAATTCGCCAATGACAACATCCAAAAGGAATCACCCTTTCATCGTCCTTAAGCTTCGCCAATGTAGTCAATTACATTGCTACCACATTTTGATCTCTTTCAGGTTGTAATTTATGTTTCAAAAAAAAAAAAATTTCTACAACAAGCTATGATAATAACTTCATTGTATAATCAAGTTAACAAAAAGGGGAGGTATACTTTTTTCTGGAAACAAAATAAAAAGACAGGGTAATTTGGGAATTATTTTTTGAAGGGGAGGTATACAACTAATATAAGGAGGTAAAAATAACAGTAACCTTTTTAAAGTTTCGCACGAACATAAAGTGAATTTGAGTCCAGTTTCTTTAGCTCATGAATTTTGTGGACTTAATCCATGAGTTCAAGGATTACCTGCATAAGAAATGTTGATTAGGATTTATCTTTAATTTAGAGATTTTGGTAGATTAAGATCTTCGTCTTTAGTTTAGAAAATGTTTGAATATTTGATGCTAAAAGTATTGATATATTATAGTTGGATAGATTTTAACTTAAAAAATTATAAAAAAGAAAAAAGAATCTTCTTAATTTGTATATTTTTAGTTTAAAAACATAAATTATTTGGATCTATGGGTCGGGTCTAAACGCGCCGGATCAGTCATGCCAACCTTCGTCGCTCTGGGTAAACTCCTTTCTAACCATGAGTTGAAGAAGAATCAGATCTTAGTGACCACTTTGCATAGTAATGACTTCAGTTACTACAAGCAATTTAATGTTTTTATTTTCAATTTAGGTTTATCGATTCTAAAATATAGTTAAGGATTAAGCAAACAATCAAATACAGAAAACTAAAACGAGAAGGAGGGTGTTACATTTTCCCCAATAAATTATAATAATATTATAAAATTATTACATTCTATTTTTCATTTGTTAGTAATTGCGATCAATATTTAAGGTCTATTCTGGCGCATGAGAAAAAAGGTGAAATAAGGGAGATAAAGTGAAAAATGGAAAGAAGAGAAAGTTAAGAAAACATTTTTTTTTTTGTGAAATAGGAAAACACTTTCTAGTTGAAATTTTTTGGAAAACAAAATCTTTTGTTGGTCCCACACATCATATTTAATAATATTTTTTCTTGATTTTAATTTTTAATAAATCTCAATCAATGAAAATGAATATGTTAGTAAGAGTGTATTAGAAAGAGTATTGTTAACACTCTTTGAATATTCTTGAAAATCTCTTATACTTTGTTAGAAGAAGAAACATAAATGATTAATATTTAATTGATAAAGTAATGTGAATAAGTGATATATAAGAAAAAATGATAGACAGAAATTAGATGCTAATGCGATGTTTGATATCTGTGGGTGTTCAAATATTAACAGAGAGGAGATAGAAATAAGTGTTTGCTAAATAAGTGATAAATATATTGAATGAAAATAAAATAAAAAGATAAAAAAAGATAGATTAAATAAAAAATTAATGGTTGATAATTATCCTTCTTCTACTTATTTTAACACACTTTATATATCAATTACACAAGCTAATAAAAATAATTAATATAATTATTTTTAATGATTTTTTTTACTATTGTACCAATTATATTTTTATTAATAATCATTACTAATAAAAACACAATTACTTAATATGGACTTGGTGTAAAAAAAAAAAAACTACTTAATATGGACAAGTAAGGAAAAAAAATAATAAATACTTCTTGGGAATTTTAAAATACCTTGTAAAAATGATAAGATTTTTTTCTAAAACTATCTCTTATAATTAATAAGGATAAGAGAAAGTAATATAATTAGTAAAAAAAATTAACATATATGATGATTGTGATTAAATAATAGTGTAAGAATATTAATTACATAATCCATGCATACCTTTTTTTTTCAAATAGAAATAGGTGAGAAATAAAATAAAAAAGACAAAAATATTTGATTTAAGAAAATAAGATATAGAAAAGAAAGATAAAAAAAATATTTTAAAATAAAATATAATAATTAATTATGAAACATTTATAATCGATTTATATAAAAGAAGGTCGACACATATCACCATTTAATTTGGGAAAAAAAGTCTCTCTAAAATTTCCCTCCCTTACTTTTTATCTCTCTTTTAAACTTTTTTCTAATTTTTTAAATTACTATTTTAACATATAGTTTCTACAAAGTTAATCATTTCTGTTCTATCATATTTATTGAGCATTCATGTTTTGATTTTTTTATTGCCAAGTAATAAATATATATTTAATATTAAATTTTATAAAAGAAATAATTTATGAGATATATAAATTATTTAGAAATACGTAGAAATCAACTGGCTAGTTAATTGATAAAAGTTGATAATCAATATCGAATAAATCATAATTGATTATATTTGAAAACAAATAATTTCAGTATGAAAAATGTTTATAATCAATTATGAACTATTGTTAATTGGTTATATGAAAAATGTTATATTTTTTTATCACAAAATATTAGCTATTAGTATGTTACATTAATAAAGAATTTGAACACATGGCTTCCTTCTCACACTCTTATGCCTTTTTGGGAACGGTTGAGTTCAACTTGAATGGGTTTTTCAAGTTTCCAATGTATATAAAAAAAAAAAGTGGGTTTGTTTTGAATTGAAACGTGGGTTACATTTTTTCCAACTCCCATATAAATACACCTCAAATTATTTTATGACTTCCTATGACGAGAAATGTTGTTATTGCATGTGTAATTTTCATACAAATTGGCATAGAAAGAAAAAAAAAAGTGTAACATCAAGAATACTTTTATTTATCCGAGCCTACTTGGTCAATGGTTAGTAGTCTTCCTCACAAATCTAGAATACTAGTAGCATAATATAATTTAATGTCTTAATTGTTCATACCTAAATAATGCTATAATTTTTACATGGAATAAATATATTTAGACATGCTGGTTAACATCTAGTAAAAAAAATAAAAATATGATTTAATAAAAAAAATAAAAAAATGTTAAATAGATGCTTAAAATAAAATAAAAAAAGTCTAAATATCACGATTCTGAGTTTTTGTACATCTAGGTCATGACTAGACTTGCATACCTGATCCATAAAGTTGACACGACTAAGCAAACAACACAAGTTGCGATCATATTGTCTTAATTGTTTACTTCTCCATGTTTTTATATAATGTCTTAATTGTCCTTGTTCATTACGTTGACACGACTCATACCTGGTCGGTCTTCCTTGTAATTAGTAAGTAGAATAAGGTTGTGGGAGGAAAAAAATATTCCTTTTATCAACAACTTCAAAACAATAAATAAATTTTAACATTTCCGAGGAATAAAGCTAGCAAAGTTTTTTTTTAAAAATTAATATTTATCTACATATAATATTTTATATTTATATGTATTCATTAGTAGAAACATATATTATATGTAATAATATAATTTAATTTTAATAAAATTCTATGTCTAGTTTTTTTTTTTTAAATATATATTTTTCATACTTGTACACAGGATTCCTGTTTATTGTTTCAACATGAGTCTATAAAGCGTTACGTTCGACTATGGTTATATTCTTTCATCTATAAAAAATAATAAAATAAAAATGTTTGACTTAATTGTATTTTATTATTTTATATTTTTTTTAATTTATAATTTTGATATCTTTTTTTAGTTGCACTATTTTAATCTCCCACTTTTTAAAATCGTGACAAGAAAATTTGTGATTTAAAACATAATATAAATAGTACGTAGAAGTAAAATCAGAATCCAATATCCTTCCTTTTTCTTTAAAGACCAAATCCCCTCCGCCATTTAACTTGTTCAAGTTATAATATAAATATTATATTATATATAATATTATTGCATGAGCCTAATTTATTTTTAATCAACACTATTGTCTAAATTTAATTTTTTATTTAACATTTGATTTTATTATTTTAAATTTAAAAAATAAGAAGAAAATGGGAAAAGGAAAAGACAAAAGATAAAAGTTATTCTATGTTTCTATTTACTATATAAAAAATAAAAATTGAGATGGTAAATTTGTTTATTAAATATTTTTGTTAATAATAAAAATTAAAAAAATTGTTTTTGTGTAAAGAGCATTAACCATCCCCAATCTTTTTTACAAATAGACACTAAAAAGTTTAATTTTGTCCCCAGAGGTTTTTTCACTATGATCCTAAAAGAAATGTTTATTTAAAATCTCCCTAAAATTTACTAAACCTAGGCTCAAAATGGATCCGAATCTTATAAGTAATGACAAAAATATCCGCATGCAAAACGCAAAATGGATGATTATTCGCTTAGTGGGGCTGAGTACGAGAAAGGGAGATATCATGAATTTTACTTTCTTCCAAAGATGTTAAGACCATCTTTAAGGATTTCTTTGGAAGCAATATTCCTCTTGCAGGGTTGTTTGTTGAAGCTTCGGTTGCTTGATGAAGTACCGTCGTACCGGTGCTTTAACCATGTTAATATGTTAGTTTTGTAAGAAAAATTAACTATTATTATTATTAGTAGTAGTAGGTTTAATTACAATTTTCATCATTTTAGTTTTTTGAAATGGTAATTTTTATCCTTTTGAATTAACAATAATGAACCATATTTTTTTGAATTAATAATAATGACCAAACACTCTTTTCCTCCTCTCTAGAATCTAAATTTTTTTTTCTCAATGTTCTAAAGTCTCATCTCCTCTTCTCTTTTGAGACCCAATGATTCCGCCTCCCTTCTTATCTCCTCTTCTCTTCCCTTCCGGTGTTTGTTGCATGAGTCATCAAGGTTGAAAGAGAAGGTGTTGCAGAGGCAGAGGTCGAACATCGCGGAAGTCTTGTGGAGGTCGCATGGTGGTTGTGCGGAGGGCTCGTAGTGGTCGCGTGGAAGTCGCTCAGAGGAGAAGAGGAAAGAAAAAAGAGTCGGGGTCACTGGGCTCGGAGGAGAAGAGGAGAAGAAACTTTAGAATAATGAGGGGAGGAATTTAGGGTTCTAGAGAGGATGAGAAGAATCTTGGATTATTATTGTTAATTCAAAAAAAAAAAATGAATCGTTATTGTTAATTCAAAAAATTTAAATAGATAGAATCAACGTTAAAACTAATAGTTAACTCTTTAAAATAGATAAATGACCAAATTTGTGCATTTTTGAAATTAGGAGAACCCAATTATTCACTTTAAAAATAGAAAAATGAAAATCTTCATTTCAGAAAATTAGAAGAATGAAAATTACAATTATGCCTTATTATTATTCAACCTAGAGTTGTGGTGTAAAGGTAAAAAGTCAAATTTGACTTTAATTTTTATAATTGTTGCTGGTAATGGTTCCTTTGTGTAAGGTTATATATATATTTTTTTAATTTTATGTCAAATTATAAATTTCCTCAAATTTAAATTTTTAAAATTCCCCATATTCATCAAACCCCCAACAAAATAAGTTAAATATGACAATTTTTTAATTAACATTAAAATATAATTTAACTGTGTTTTTATTTTTAATTTTTATTATAAAAATATTTATATAATAATAATGGCAACCAATTTTTAATTTTTAAACTTTAACTAATTTATAATTAAGATATTTATAATTTAATAAATAAATTATCAATAAAATGTAATGATATAAGTTTTTGGTAGGATTCATTTGGAAGCCATTAAAGAGAGATCCATTGGTAATACAACCACTACTAGTAAATTAGTACTGATAGAGACGCTTGTATTCAAAAGATTAAAAGTAAGTTATGCGTATAAGCTGATAGAGGTACTTGTATTGAAAAGATTAAAAATAAGTTACGTGTATAAGCGGAAAAGTACTTCTAGAAAAAAAAAATCCATAAGATAAAATTAGTTTTTGGATTAACTAATTAACTATATTTTAATTTTTAAAAAACAATAACAAAATTACATTAAAATTGCTCAAATGTTCATGGAGGATTTTTAATCAATTTGAATAATTTCATAATGATTACGTATAAGCAATAATGATATAATAAAAAAAGTTAATTTGGCATAATTTATATTTTAAACATTGTCTTATTAATTAAGGATTTTTTTTTTTCATATCATAAACAAATTCTCGCAACAACTCAAAAAAGATATAGTTATAAATATTTATTTGATATTAAAAAATAACTAAAAAAATCAAGTCATAAATTTAATTCTCTCTTCATTCATCTTCAACTTCAAAAAGTTCATTTTGCTGGTTATCACATGATTCTTTTTCTTGTTGCTCCTTATGATTTGATTCTTCTTTCTCTAATTGTAGCATAAGGAAATGAAATAACAAAAATAAAGATTACATTCCACAATGTTGTTAAGGTTCAATAACATTAAGTATATACCCTATACCTTAATCTTCTTTTTTGGTAAATTTGATTTTTCATTAGTTGGAGACCCACTCATAGAAGGACCTAAATTCCTTGAGCCTTTTTCTTTTTCAGCCTGAATTTTTTAAAAATATAGAGTGAAGGATATACTAAAAACTTTATTATCAATTTTTAGTAATATCAAATTACTACATTAACCATAAGCTTAAAAATTTGATTAACTGTGAAACTTTGTCTTCCACGACTTTCAAAGCAAGGGAGGTGTATTGGATTAGGATTTTAAAATACTTTTTTTTGCATAAAAAAGTATTGAAAATTTTTAAAATTTCGTAGGAAATTAAAAATTATTAAGATTTTTTTTAAAAAACTTTTGTAATTATGATTTAATGGATTTAGAATATAGGGTTTAAAAGGATTTCACGAATTTATAAGATTTGAAAAGAATTTATGAATTTTTAGAAAAAAAAACATTCAAAACTATTAAACACAAGCCAATAAGAGTGTGCTTGAAAATACCATTGAATACAAATTAATTACAAGTCATCATGAGCTGAACTCTCTCACCTGCTAATAACGTGCATGAATTCCAAATCAAAGTTACAAACTGCTAATGCATTTTTAGATATCTTTTTCACAAATTTTTATAAAGTAATAGTAAAAAATAATAACAAAACATTAATAAACAAAAAAGACATAATGATCAAAACATTAATTATTTGTCTAACTTGAAGAATATATAAAATAAACATTCTTCTAGTTACATATGAATAGATTTGGGATTTCTTTTTATAGCATTCCAAACATTGCTCAGATCTATTTCTCCTATGAAGATTTTCATTTCATTAAGAATTTATGAACCTAAAAGGGAAATGAGATAGTGGACTACATGTAGGCTTGTAAGTTAATTTGTAGTAATTTGGGTATGAACACAGGATCATATGAAAAGTCTCACCTTGAAACAGATGTGGGTGGGAGATTATGTGCCTCTAAAACAGAAAGAATGAAATAAAAAAAAGTTCGTGAAGAGAAAGAAAAGTCTCTCGTAGTTGGATAGGATTATTTGCTGAGTTTGGTATTTAAATGATCAACTAAAAAGTCCATAAAATCTCTATGATTTTGGATAACAAATGACTTTTTAAGTTATTCAGAATCCTAATCGAATACCACAAGATTTCATTGTCCTCTAAAAAAAACATTGATAATCTTGATTGAATAATATCAAATTGTTTGTTTTTTTATTTATTTAACAATCCTGATTGAAGTTTTCATTTTAACTTGAAATATATGTGTAGAGCCAATCATTTTTAGAAGTTGCGGAGGTAGATTAGAATCATCTTCATTATTCTGAACAAAATAATTAAAAAATTATTAGTAACATATAATAAGAATATATGTACCAACATTATTGGATAAATTAAGCATTGTTCTTACATTTTCAAAAAAATGGGGTAAGCTCACTTAGTTTTATTTGTGCTAATTGTTCAACAACCTCATCAAACAAAACAAATATGATTGAATCTGTAGAATCTCTTACATCAAGTTCTAAACGAAACCTACAATGGATAAAAATAACAAAATCATATTAATAATTTAAAATTTAATTTGAAGTTAAATGATAAATAAAAAGATAACAAATGATTGAATTTAGAATTACCTTGTCATTGGATAGTCCACATTCTTCAAACAAATTTCACACTTGAATTTTGTAGAAGTAGAAGATACTTTCTTTTTACATTGGGGGCAAGAAATATAATACCAATCATTTTTAAGCAAAATGTCATTTACTGTTGCGACATAGCAATAGATAACATCCTACATTTTTTTTTCAAGAAAAAAATAGTGTTTTTATTGGATAATAAAAGAAAGAAAGAAATAATAAAATATTTTATATACCGAGTTTTTATTCGATGGTGCCATAACCAAAATTTCAGATAAATCTTCATTTTATCCATAGGATAAGATGGAGACTTTGTGATGTTAATATTATGAGTAATATGCACATCATTTGAGTCCCTATATAACATGATAAAATGCAATTAAAATTTGTATTGTAAGTATAAAACATCAATAATATAATGACATAATATTTTAAAATTTCTTACTTGAATGCTTCAATGAAATCATTAACCTTAGGTGTGTCTAGGTTGATATATATTTGTGTTGCTCTTGATGTTGAAATATACAAATTGCCTATAAACACAAGTATAAATAATTATAGAAGAAAATAAAAAAAGTATATATATTTTTCACATTGATAAAAAAACATATGATAAAAATTTTTATATTACTTTGATATTTTCTGATTATGACTAATGTGAAAATTGCGACATTTGGTTTAGGAGCACCAAACATATTATCTTTTAATTTTTGCTCAAAATTTTTAACATAATCATCTCATATTGTGACTTTCAATGTGTTTCCCCTGAAAATATAATTATTTATACAAATATGTTAGCATCAATAAATTGAAATATATATTGAAGACTTATACCTTGTATCTTTGGGACGAATGTAAGCATGTCAACTTTGCCATTATAAGTGGTCTTTTCTACAATTGGATTCACCTCACTAATGACTCCAATTACATCTTAACAAAAGAGTATATATAAAAAAATAAAATTAACTAATAGTAATTTTAATAATATTAAATTAAATACTAACATGTTAAAACATCTACTGAAACGATATTTTAAATCTTTAAAATTAACAAATTCAAAGATTTGATGAGGGATTTTGTTATCTTCACTTATTTCTTTAACCGTGGTTGTAGCATTGAATTCTAACCAGGGACGGATCCAGGAATCTAGGTAGGGAGGGGCTAGAATTTTTTTTACAAAAAATTGACAATAAAATTTTTTTAAAAAAATATTTAATATAAAATTTATTAAAAAAAATAAAAAATGGATATAAAATTTGACAATTTTTTTAAAAATTGAAAATAAAATCTACAATCATGTGATGTAAGAGTAAAATAGTAGAGTAAAATTTATAAGATTTTAAAAAATTATAGATAAAAAGTGTTAAATTAATTTATTAAAAGTAAAACTTACCAAAAATAAATAAAAATATAATAAAACCAAATATTTATTAGGTATAAAATTAAGATATCATCTACTAATAAAAAAATTATTAACTTAAAAATTTATTTTTTTAATAATTTTTTATTAATATTTATTTTATTTTTTATATATATATGAAAAAAAAAAAAAAAGGGAAAGGGGAGAGAGGGGGGGGTTGAAGCCCCTGCTTGCCCCCAAAAATCCGTCACTGATTCTAACATTGAAGAATTATTTTCAACAATAGCATATTTTTCTTTATTCTTTAATACCAAAAAATTTTGAATGGTGTATATTTTTCCTTCTTGCAATTTTTGCTTCAATGAACTACCAACATTTTTTAGTATAGTAGCATGTATATAATTGCCTTGGAACAAATATTAGCAAAAAATAGCATAAAATATATATTACATGTTCTAATGTCACTAAAGAATAAAATAAAATTTCAAACATTTTCATCAATTAATACTATATCAGTGCTAATTAAGTCTTTCATTTGATAAATGTTAAGAGTGTCCCACATCCTTGAAACCCACCTTGATGAATTTTTCATCCAATTTTATAGAAAGATTGTTTAGAAAAATATGCCTATTAAAAGAATAAAATATATGTTAATTTTATAAAATTTTATCTTTAATGACAAAGAATCTTACTTTTCTAAAAAATGTTTGGTAGCGAGTCCTTCATGATTGGTGTTGAGAGTAGTATCATTTGTTTGCTTAGCATTTGTGAAAGTTGCGACCATTGCAAACTGTGTGAAAATAATAGAGTGGAAATAGTAAGCTAAATTTTATGAAGAATTTGTTTTGATATTTATAATGTTGATGAAGTGACTTTAAAAATTTCGAAACTAACCCTAAATTATTATTTAACAACACATTTATTTTTTTAATTATTTATCAAACATTGTGTCTGTTCAATAGTTGTTGTTATGTAAATTTTTTCAATTAAAGTATATATGTTATTTTAGCTCCTTTCTACATTAGTGTGTGTCTATATATATATATATATATATATACATTGGTTTAAAATGAGAACAAACAATAATAATCATTGGTTTAAAATTAAAAATAATAAATGTATCAGATTAAAACATCAATTTTAAGTGTATATCCTATCTCTCTCTCTCTCAATTAGGTTTTTTTTTTGCATTTTTTTCCAACAACACAAGCACATAGGCGAAACACCGCCCTCATCACCATGATCACTGTTGTCATTGTCACCACCGCGTCGCTGCCACCACTGCCACCACTACCACCACCAACCAACATGGTTAGTGCATTTATTTGTATGATACAAATAATGTATATTCACATATAATGTAATATAGAAATATAGAAAAAAAATTCTAAAACTTTTTACAAAAATATATTTTTAATCATTACTATTATAATTAAAAATATATATTTTCTACATCAAATTTTTAATCATTACTATTCATGAAATATATTATAAAATTTATAGTGTTAAAAAAAATTAATTTTAAAATTAATAATTCTGGTATGTATATTGTTTTACCAATGATATTAATATTAATTATTTATAATTATGGTTATTTATTCCAATTTATTAATGAGTGCATTTATTTGTAATTATGAAAATTTTTATTTTTTGAAAAGACGTTGGTGAATATATTTTGATTGAATATGTAGGCTGAAATTTTGACTTTCTATATTAGACTCAACAAAAAAAAACTATTGTTAATTTTAATTTTTTTTTAATCAATGATTAATATTAAATTGAAATTTTAATCCAGATATATTTTTAAAGTATAAAACCAAATTCATTAAATTTGATTAAATAAATACATAATTATTATTTTTTATTTTTTTCTATTAAATATATAAAGTTTTAACTCTTTTTATATATTAAATTCCATATAAATTAGTTATTTTATATATTAAATCCAATTAACGGAGCTAATATTATTTCAATTGTTAATTAAATTCAATCAATGTTTTAATTCAAAGGCTATAGTAGATTAAAGACTCACTCAAATCAATGACTAATATTAAATTTTAATTTTGATCCAATAAACTCAAATAGTTTCAAGTTTCCTTTACTTTTATATATAGATAGATACTCAGATTTGTTCAACCAACCCTTTAATCTCCAACAGCTTTTATGCACAAATAGACACATTCTTTACAAGTTATTTGAAACATTGTTATAAATATTCATGTTACAAAATAGGTTGAGATAAACTAGTACATGTTCAGTTTTGTAATTGAAAATAGTAAATATCAAAATAAGGCTTAATACCATTTACCTCATATTATTTTATTTCAAGTATTTTTTAACAAATATTAAAATTAAATTGAGCATAAAAAATAAAATAAAAACAAATATCAAGGCTCAATTCAAGTGGTTAATTGTTAATCATCTTTTTTTCATTTCTTACCACTAAACAAACTTTATAACCCTAACAGCATGCAAAAGTTGACTAACTAATCAATTTTATAATGGATTCTCAAATATAACCAGGACAGATACACGGATACAGGGGGGGGGACAAGCAGGGGCTTGAGCCTCCCTTCCCCCTCCCCCCTCTCCCCTCTCCCCTCTCCCTTTAATATATATATATATAAAATAAAAATTATTAATAAATAAAAAATTATTAAAAAAATACATTTTTAAGTTAATATTTATTTTATTTTATTTTATTAATCAAATATATTTTAATTTTATATCAACAATTAGTAATAAATATGTAAATTAATTATTTTTTTTTGTATATTTTACTCTTAAAAAATTAATTTGATATATTTTATTTTTAATTTTTTTAAAATCTTACAAATTTTACTCTAAGATTTTTCCTTTACATTACATGATTACAGATTTTACTCTCAATTTTTTAAAAAATTGATAAATTTTATACCCATTTTTTGTATTTTTTTTAAATTTTACATTAAATATTTTTTTTTTCAAAATTTTAATTTTAATTTTTATAAAAAAAATTTTTAGCCCCTCCCTATTAGAATTTCTGGATCTGTCACTGGATATAACCTTATTCATACACTACTTCAAACGAAATCTTTAATGAGATAACCATAAGTCCATAACGTATAAGAGTTTTTATTTTTTTAAAGGCTCGTAACATATAAAAGTTGACCTTTATTCGTGATAAAATATCTGGCCTTTTTCTTTCTCTATTTGCTTCTCATAATTCTCTGATGAAAAATAAATCAAAATGCTACAAATCAAATAAAAAAAAAAAAAAAAGCTCTGTTAAAAAATTTTGGACACCCAATAACTTTGGTGTCGTCCAGCTTTTGTCTTCGCAACAATCAGATTCTTTGGCATCCTTTTCAACTTTTGTGTCATCCACCAGTTCTCATCATTAATTTATTTCATACTTTAATATTAATCCAAGTCTGACCCGGACTCTAAAGTTATAATAACAGTTCGATGATTCAAGATAAAGGTATGAATTCGAATATTTCTTTAACAAAAATTAATAATTAACATTTATCTATAAAAAAAAATCAACATGATTGTATCTAAAATTGTCTTTCCACAAATTTGCAGAAATAGAAGGAACAACCACAATAATTTCGTGTCCTTTCAGAAATTAAAGTCTATATATACACCATACAAAAAGAGTGAACTTGTAAGTTGTGAGTGATATATTATTTGAACTAAAGACACCAATGCAAATGAAGGCTATGCAGATGCAACTAACCCGGCCGGTACAAGGTCATCCCAAGAGTAAGTTTACTAAAATTCTAATTTTAGATTTATCAACAATTTTTTTTTATTTTTGTTATTATCTAGATTTCTTCAACTGAAAATATCTCATATCTTAACAATTCGTCTTTTTAAAATATCAAAATTTGTTTTAGGTCTCACAACCCTGGTATTGCTGGTGATTGTGTTGGAAAGGAGGAGAACTACAGCAGCAGCTTATAACCAAACCCTAAGAGGCTGCCCAAGCACTTGTGGAAATATTTCAATTCCATATCCATTTGGCATGGGCAAATCATCATTCAACGGTGTTAACTGTTTCTTGCACAAAGGATTGGAGCTTACATGCCATGAATCCATTTTAAAACCTCCTAAACGTAACGTGCAATTTTTGAACATAACCCTAGATGGGAAAATAGACTTGCTCTTCAATATATCCCAGGTTTGCAAGACAGGATCCGATGATAATAAAAAATATGGTCCTATAGTCGAGCACAGAAGCCGGTTTTTCACCATTTCCAGTGAGGACAACAAGTTCGTAACCGTAGGCTGCGACAGTTACGGCCATCTGAACAGTATTCGTAACGGCACCACCATCTCTTCGACTGGGTGCGCGACAAAGTGCAACAGCATGGAGAGTGTGCAAAGCATGCTGAGAGGTGAGAACTGCACCGGGATAGGGTGTTGCCAGATCGATATACCTGATGGGATGAATGATATGAGTATAGAAGCCTTCAGCTACAACAATTTCATTAACACTTCCCACTTCAACAACTGCAGCTCTACCTTTGTTGTCAAAAAACACACCTATACTTTCTCTGTGGATCATTTAAGCCACTTTCCTTTCAATAACACTACCATAGTCATTGATTGGAGTGTTGGAAACGACACGTGTGACAAATTTTCCAACCCTGGTAGTAGTAGTCCTCACTATGCATGCAGGAACAATAGCTATTGTGAGGACTCACCCACTCGAAATGGTTACCGATGCAAATGTAAGCCAGGCTATGAGGGAAATCCATACCTCCCGGATGGTTGCATAGGTAATTAATAAGCTTAGAGTTTATGTGTCATTTGATTTCAGAAAATATTTTTTATTTGATTTAAATAAGTTTTGTATCCTTCCAAAATAATTATTTTTTAGTTTGATTCTTGAATTTTTTTTCTTTTGCTTTATAGTGTTGATATATATTAAGATTGTGTCACGTTGTCACATTTGAGGTAATGTTACTTCATTAGGAAAGATTCTAAATAAAATTAAAAAAATTTCAAAACCTAAAACTTATTTAAGTCTTTCTATTTTCATTTTTTAAAAATAGTTTTCATTTTCACATTTTAAATATTAAAAAGTTTTAGAAGATTTTTAAGATTTTGTAGGAAACTAAAAATTATTAAGATTTTTTTTAAAAGACTTTTGTGATTAGGACTGTATAGTTTGGATTTAATGGATTTAGAATATAGGATTTGAAAGGTTTCATGGATTTATAAGATTTGAAAAGACTTTATGGATTTTTAGAAAAAAATAATTCAAAACTACTAAATACAAAGCCAATAAAAGTGTCTTAGATTATTTAATCTAATAATGACTCATGTAATTATGAAATGATTTTAATGAAAAGAAATATAATGTGATGGTTGTTAGATTTGAAATTATGTTAAAGTCATTGAAAATTATTTTTAAATTATTAAAATAAGTCTCTCTCTTTTCACTTCGTTAAGGGTTATTTTTGGCATTAAAGAAAAATTAAAGGAAGTTATGGAAGTTGGAGAAGTTATGAAAGTTATTGTTGTCTCGACAATATAAAAGGATGATTTCCCTCTTTTCTTCAAACAATTCTTTTGCATATTTTCTCAACTTCTTTAAAACTTCTGAAAAGTCTTTCACATAAGGAAACTATGGAGAGAAGAGCCAAAAGTGATCAAAGAGATTTATATACCATCAAAGAGATTAAGTAAAGGAAGTCAGAGAAGAGAAGAGAGAAATTATTATAGATATTTCTACAGACATTATGGATCCAAGTAAGTCTTCTAAACCCTCTTAACAGATTATGATTGAAGTGAAAAATAATAATATCCAAGATCCTATGAGCTGAACCTTCTCATTTACTTGCTAATAACGTACATGAATTCCAAATAAAAAATAGCTGCTAATACATTTTGAAATATCTTTTTATAACATCCCAAATATTGTTTTCTGTTTTCTTTATTAAGTTGTATATTTTTTCAAAATTAAATTGATTGTTTAGAAAGGTTTTTTTAAAACTTTAACTTTTGTTTGCCTTGATTGAGTTAGAAATTCCTCGAGACTCATATCTACTTTTATGAAGATTTTTATTTCATTAGGAATTTATGAACCTAAAGGGGAACGAGATAGGGGACTACATGTAGACTTGTAAGTTGATTCGTAATGATTTGAATATGAAATAAAAAAGTCTATGATGAGAAAGAAAAATCTCTTGTAGTTGGATGAGATTATTTGTTAAGTTTGCTATTTATATGATCAACTAAAAAGTCCATAAAATCCAATTAAAAAAAAAATCCATAAAATCTTTATGATTTTAAATAACAAGTTACTTTCTTTTAAATTATTTAAAATCTCAATCGAATACCACAAGATTTTGTTGTCTTTTATAAAAAATCTTGATAATCTTGATTGAATACCATCATATTGTATTTTATTATTTAACAATCCTGATTGAATATCTCAAGATACTTTTACCAAAAACAATGTTATTAAAATTCTAAACAATTCTAATCCAATACACCCCTTTAAAACACATATTTTGAACTGCATTTTCTATTTTTTATAAATTAAAACGCCACATTTATTTTTGGATTATAAGTTGTTTGTAAAAAAATAATGTTTGGTACAATAGTTTAAACCTAAAAAATATTATTTTAAAAAAAAATTAGTTGTTTTAATGAAGGTAAAAATTTATAACTTATATTTATTTTTCAACCGATTATTTTTTTAAAGCTATTTTTACTATATAAAAATTGATTTTTTGTTGTATCTAAAGGAAATTAACTATTTTAAAATCACTTTTCACTAAAGTTAGTTAAATAAAAATAAATTTTGATTATGATAATAATTAATTATGAATTATTGAAATATTCTAATTTTTTCGACTATTTGAAACACACCCTAATCGATCCGAATTGAAGGCTCTAAAATGATCACCATATGTTGATTTGTTGTTTCTCCAAAAATTTCCATTATAGAGCTAATCCAAGTATCATCCTTAAATCACCTTCACACCACCACCTATAAAACAAACTACCAAAACACATTGTCCTCCATCAAGCCACACATAGCTTAAAGAACACTGAATTGTTTTAAAAGTATAAAGCAAAAAATATCTAATAATTGTCATGGGCTACTTCTTAGACTTTTCCTAATCAGATAGTCTTTCAAGAGCTTTCAAGCTAGTCAGACCTTCAAACAAGTGAAGATTAATGTAAGAGTAAAATTTATTTTTCGTCCTAGTAAATATTTTTTATTATGCTCTTGCAGATATAGATGAATGCATGACAGAAAAACATACATGCATAAGTCATAAAAACTGTCACAATACGGATGGAGATTACAAATGTTTCTGTCATAAGTGGCAATCAGGAAATGGAAGAAAGGAACAAGGCTGCAACGTACGTACCATGGTTATTATTGGTACGAAACTAATTAAACGCCTCCAACTTACTTTATTATATTCTTCTGTTCTTTCAGTTTGAACTCTTTTTTCTTGCATGTATCTATGCTCAAAGAATCACTAAAGAATTGCATTGAAAATATTTTGAATGTAGGGGCCGCAGCAGGATTTGTTATTCTATTCGTGGGGGCTGCCATACCATACTTAATATACCAGAAAAAAAAGCTCACCAAACTAAAAGAGAAATTCTTTCAACAGAATGGTGGTTTGATTTTGTTACAAAAACTCTCTACAACGGAAAAGTCCTCCCGTTTTATGCAAATTTTCACAGAAGAAGAGCTAAAGAAGGCCACCCACAACTTTGACGATAGCTCAATCATTGGTAAAGGAGGTTTTGGTACAGTTTTCAAAGAATTTCTCGCGGATAATAGAGTTGTAGCTATCAAGAAATCCAAAATAGTTGACGACAGCCAAAAGGAACAATTCATCAACGAGGTGATTGTTCTATCCCAAATCAATCATAGGAATGTGGTCAGACTCTTGGGATGTTGTTTAGAGACAAAAGTTCCTTTGCTGGTTTATGAATTTGTTAACAACGGTACCCTTTTTGATTTAATACATACTGAAAGAAAGGTAAATGACACAACTTGGGAAACCCGCGTAAGGATAGCAGCAGAGGCTGCTGGAGCTCTATCGTATTTGCATTCAGAAGCCTCAGAAACCATTATTCATAGAGATGTCAAGACAGCAAACATCCTCTTGGATGACTCTTACACCGCCAAAGTGTCTGATTTCGGAGCTTCAATATTGATTCCACTTGATCAAACTGCATCATCCACGTTGGTGCAAGGAACGTTTGGCTACTTAGACCCAGAGTACGTGCAAACGGGCCAACTAACTGAGAAAAGTGATGTCTATAGTTTTGGAGCAGTGCTTATAGAGCTGTTAACAGGAGAGATACCTTATTCTTTTGGCCAGCCCGGAGAGAAAAAAAATCTTGCTAACTACTTCCTATCTAACTTGAAAGAGGATCGCCTATCCAATGTTCTTCAAGTCGGCATTTTGAATGAAGAAAATGAAAAGGAGATTAAGAAGGTTGCTATTCTTGCTGCGAAGTGCTTGAGACTTAAAGGGGAAGAAAGGCCTAGCATGAAGGAAGTGGCAATGGAATTGGAGATGCATCAGTTGATTAATACAAAACCAAATCAAAAGGAGACTGATGGATACTTGGTTCATGAGACATCAACTAAGATTTACGAGCATGGTGATAGCAGTAGCCATCAAGAGCAATATGACAGCATTGGGGATCAAGTTATAACTGCTCTGAATGATGGAAGATGATTTATTATGGCATGGCAGCATATACTCCATCAAAGTTATGTTACAATCTGTTGTAATCTTGATGAAAATTCCACTTAATTAGTTGTTTCCGTGAGTGTGTATGAATTGATTTTTAATTAATCTGGATTTGAATTGATTCTGGAAGTCTCGAAACATACTAGAATTAACTTCGAATTTCAACTCAACGGATGATTTTTTACAAAATCCAAATGAAAACGAACTTGATTGGGTAAACCTGACGTAAATTAAAATTTAATTTTTTGAATAATTAATTTATAAAAATTTCATATTTTTTAGAAGAAATTTTTTACAAATTAATCATTAGAGAAGTTATTTTTAACAATTAATTTCATTTTTTTCTGGAAATTTACCAAGCATATCCCTAATCAAAATATATTTTCTAACACTTAAAAAAGTTATAAATATTGGCACAAACAAATACATATTCACGAAAAGAAAAATGTTTCCAGACTTTAAATTGGAATCTCCTATTCTTGTCGATACGTAATCTGCTCTATTTTTCAAAGTTTGTCAATTCTGCTTCCAAAGTGCTCATATCTTTTCAATAATTTTGGGCAAACAAAATAACCCTTAGAGTCTTAGACATATTCTGGCCATTTGAGGGTATGGCCCAGGGTTGGTTGTTAGAAATGTCTCGATATTCTAAAAAGAATACAAAGTGAAATTCACATGACATGCTTTTCACGACAATACATATGATTTTAATTTCTTTTTACTCTCTCACTTTCTTTCCTCCTACCAGTGCCTCTTAATTTAATTTTCCATGCTTAATTATCAGTTATCACGGTCCTTCATTGAACTTTCCACTGGCACTTTTGACTCAAAGAAATCATTAACTTTGGAACAATTATTTCATGCCAGCATTCTGCTCACTGTTCAGTCTTCCCCAAGCCAAGTCAACACAATACACATAAAAATAAAATAAAAAAACCCTATCTGGTTTTGAATAACTAAAAATTAGATCCAAAGCCAAACATGATTTGCTTCAACTGGACCTAATGACCTAATCGCTGAATTCCATTGATAAAATTTTCAATAAAAGGGTGGCAGTGCTCGAAATTGTGAAGAGAATCCAGGGAGTTTTAGTAAAAGGGTGGCAGTAAGTGATGAAAGAAACAAAAGAAAGAAGGAGAGGAAGCAGCAAGTAGAGAAGCGAGATGAATTTTGTTAAAATTGGATTCAAATTAACATCTCTTTAATAAATTAACATCTCTTTAATTTTTAAATGTCAGAATAATCATTCACTTAATAGTCTGATTCATCTTTTTTTTTTTTTCTTTTTCATTGTTAAGTAAAATTAAAATTTGAATTTTAGATGAAGTGCCATCTATTGTACAATTTATTGTAGAAAATATTGTACGTTTATGATTACTCTTTTTCTTATGGGAGAATTTGCTCTAATTTACAAAGGATATGTCAGCTGCCAAGTCTATCTGCTTCTAAAAACTGTTTAGAATTGAGTCTCTTGGTTTCTTCCACGATATTTCGGCAAACAGTTGTAGAGTGGATTTTGTTACAAAAACTCTCTACAACTGAAAAGTCCTCCCGTTTTATGCAAATTTTCACAGAAGAAGAGTAAAGAAGGCCACCCACAACTTTGCCGAGAGCTCAATCATTGGTAAATGAGGTTTTGGTACAGTTTTCAAAGGATTTCATGCTGATAATAGAGTTGTAGCTATCAAGAAGTCCAAAATAGTTGATGACAATCGAAAGGAACAATTCATCAACGGTCGTTTTATCCCAAATCGATTAATCATAGGAATGTGGTTAGAATCTGGAGATGTTGTTTAGAGACAAAAGTTTCTATGCTGGTTTATGAATTTGTTAACAATGGTACCCTTTTTGATTTAATACATACCAATAGAAAGGTAAATGATACAACTTGGAAAACCCGTGTAAGGATAGCAGCAAAGGCCGTTGGAGCTCTATCATATTTGCACTCAGAAGCTTCAGATACCATTATCCATAGAGATGTCAAGACTGCAAACATCCTCTTGGACTTGGACGACACTTACACCGCCAAAGTGTCTGATTTCGGAGCTTCAATATTGATTCCACTTGATCAAACTGCATTATCCACGTTGGTGCAAGGAACTTTTGGTTATTTAGACCTAGAGTACATACAAACAGGCCAACTAACTGAGAAAAGTGATGTCTATAGCTTTGGAGCAGTGCCTACAAAGCTGTTAACAGGAGAGAAACCTTATTCTTTTGGCAAAGCCTGGAGAGAAAACAATCTTGCTAACCACTTCCTATCTAACTTGAAAGAGGATCGCCTATTCAATGTTCTTCAAGTAGGCATTTTGAATGAAGAAAACGAAAAGGAGATTAAGAAGGTTGTTATATATTCTTGCTGCGAAGTGTTTGAGACTTAAAGGGGAGGAAAGGCGTAAGTAGCAATGGAGTTGGAGATGCGATCAATGGGTTAATACAAAACCAAATCAAACGGAGACCGATGAATACTTGGTTCATGAGACATCATCTAAGATTTACGAGCATGGCGATAGCAGCAGCCATCAAGAGCATGACAGCATTGGGGATCAAGTAGTGACTGCTTTGGATGATGGAAGATGATTAATTATTGCATGGCAGCATCCACTCCATCAAAGTTATGAAAATTCCACTTAGTTGTTTCCCGGAGTACATTTTTGTGTATGAATTGATTTATTGATTTTTAGTGAGTTTGTTTAAAATTAAAAAAATAATATTTATAAAAATAAGTTCTTATTTCAAAAGTCTATACGATTTGTTTGTTTAAATAAAAAAAATATTTTAAATAGAAATATGTTTAGACAAAATTAAAAATTAAAAAAATATTTATTTTATTAAAATAAATATTTATATCATAAAATAAATTTAAACAAATTCGCCATTAATTTGGATTTTGAATTGATTCTTGAAGTTTCCATACATACTGGAATTAATTTCAAACTATAACTCATAAGATGGTTTTTCGCAAATTCAAAAATGAACTAGTCAAAATATGTTTTCTAACACTTAAAAAACTTCTAAATTGGCACAAACAATTACATATTCATGAAAAAAAAAACCTCCTTTTCAAAGATTGTGCCAATTCTACTTCCAAAAACTGTTCAAAATTTGAATGCTCATGCTTTTCAATAATTTTTGGCAAACAAAACAACCCTTAGACACATTCTGGCCATTTGAGCGTATGGCCCAGGGTTGGTTGATAGAGATGTCTCGAGATTCTAAAAACATTATAAAGAATACAAAGTGAACTTCACGTGACATGCTTTTCACGACAATGGATATACTTTTTAATTTCTTTTTTTTCCTCTTTCACTTTCTTCCTCCTAGCATTGCCTCTTAATTTAATTTTCCATGCTTATCACGGTCCTTCATTGAACTTTCCTCTAGCACTTTTGACTCAAAGAAATCATTAACTTTGGAACAGTAATTTCATGCCAGCATTCTGGTCACTGTTCAGTCTTCCTCAAGTCAACACAGTACACAGAAAAATAAAAAAAAACATCTGGTTTATAGATCACTTCCAATCATCCCTTTCAAATTAGGCTTTTTTTTTTTTTTCAACTTATGTGATTGTACCAAATGAAACACTTGCAAATGTGTCCGGTGTTAATGTTCGCAATTTCCCTAGTAGTATCCGCCATTACACCTACTCAAATCCATTCTCCAATACTAAACCAAACACTGCCCGGCTGCATCTACAGTTGTGGAAACGTCACAATTCCATATCCATTCGGCATAGGCAACTCGTTATCTTCGTCATCATCACCCCATCAACAACGGTGTTCCTTGCAGCCTGTGTTCAATCTCACCTGCGACGATCACTCGTTATTAAAATGGGGCACCGTCACAATCTTAAACATAAACGTCACAACTCATCAAATGGACGTGTTGTTTCGGGTCTAAAATATGTTTTAGCTTGATAAATCGATTAATTTTGTTTTAAGTTCCTGATATTTTTTTTTTCTTTACTTTTTTATCCTTTATATATATTTTTTTGTCCCTAATAAATTAATTTTTTTTATTTTAGATTCCTAATAAATTTTATTATTTTGTTATAGCTCATTTGAAATTTGTATAGAACAAATAACAAATTATCTAGATATATTAAACAGAAACAAAATTTACTAATTTATCAAGAATTAAAACAAATATTTTGATATATTAGGTATCCAAAACAAAAAAAAAATTAAGTAACTAAAACAAAATTCATCAGGGAACTAAAAGATATTTTAGCCAATCATATATTCAAATGTTTTAGTAACCTCCTAAGTTACACTCATTTTATTGTCTTTGGAAATTTAGTATTAAGCCATAAAAAAACACTTTAACGTGTTTTATGTTATTTTAATTTTATTCGGGTTTTGCAGACATTGACGAATGTAAGACAAACATCCATACATGCAAGAGTGAAAAACACTGTCTCAACAAAGATGGATCCTATGAATGTTTTTGTCCAAAGGGACAATCGGGAAATGGAACAAAGGAAGAAGGGTGCCACCAAAAAGATGTTACCAAAGTTGTCATAGGTAAGCAACTAAGCACATGTAATTATTTTATTTATTTTTTCATTTTTATATGTTCGATCGTTAGTATGTATGTTATTAATGCTAGGATCTTGTTTGGATAAATTTTCCAATGTGTACTTATTGGTGAAAAAAAAAGAGTTAAATTTCTTTCATATTACTTAAAATCAATTTAGTGCTTCAACTTTTATAGATGTTCTTTCATTTAATTTCTTCAAAATGTGTCTAAATTAATTTTCAATTTGTGGAAGAAATATGATTTATTTATTTTTTATTGAAAAAAAATTATTAAAAAATGAGCTAGTATTCAAAAATTATACCAACAACTATTGACACAAGTGGTAAGGGTTTGTTCTTTAATCAAGTGATTCAAGGTTCAAATCCTAACTAGCTTATGTATCAATACCATGATTTAAAAAAATAAATATATTAAAGAATTGTAATATTTAATTAATATATTCTGAATGTAGGAGTAGGAGCAGGAATTGTTATTCTATGCGTGGTGACTACCTCATTGTACTTGATATACCAGAAAAGGAAACTCAACAAACTTAAAGAGAAATACTTTCAACAAAATGGTGGTTCCATTTTGTTACAGAAACTTTCTACAAGAGAAAATTCCTCCCAAATTCAAATTTTCACAGAAGAACAATTAAAGAAGGGCACCAACAACTTTGACGACAGCTTAATCATTGGTAAAGGAGGTTTTGGTACTGTTTTCAAAGGACATCTAGCAGATAACAAGATTGTTGCAATCAAGAAGTCAAAAATAGTTGACAAGAGCCAAACCGAACAATTTGCTAATGAGGTGATTGTTCTATCCCAAATCAATCATAGGAATGTTGTCAAACTATTGGGATGTTGTTTAGAGACAGAAGTTCCTTTACTAGTATATGAATTTGTTAACAATGGTACCCTTTTCGATTTTATACACACCGAAAGAAAGGTAAATGATTCAACTTGGAAAACCCGTGTAAGAATAGCAGCAGAGGCAGCTGGAGCTCTATCCTATCTGCATTCAGAAGCCTCAATAGCCATTATCCACAGAGATGTCAAGACTGCTAACATCCTCTTGGATGATACTTACACTGCCAAAGTATCTGATTTTGGTGCTTCAAGATTGGTTCCACTTGATCAAACTGAAATAGCCACAATTGTACAAGGAACTATTGGTTATCTGGACCCAGAGTACATGCAAACAAGCCAACTGACTGAGAAAAGTGATGTCTATAGCTTTGGGGTCGTGCTAATAGAGTTGTTAACAGGGGAGAAACCTTATTCTTTTGTCGGGTCAGAAGAGAAAACAAGTCTTGCTAACCACTTTCTATGTTGCTTGAAAGAGGATCGTCTGTTTGATGTTGTTCAAGTTGGCCTTTCAAATGATGAAAATGCAAAGGAAATTAAGAAGGTTGCTTTTCTTGCTGCGAGGTGCTTGAGACTTCAAGGGGATGAAAGGCCTACAATGAAAGAAGTGGCAATGGAGTTGGAGATGCATCATTGGATTGATCCAGACACAAATCTAAAGGAGACTGATTACTTGGTTCATGAGGCATCATCTAAGACTATTGAGCCTGGTGATAGTAGCTGCCATCAAGAGTATGACAGCATTAGGGATCAAGTACTACCGACTTTGGATGATGGAAGATGATTATGGCATGGAAGCATAAACTTCATTGTATATTAAAGTTGTTACAACCTTTGGTGATCTGTATGAAAAATCCATTTAGTTGTTTTCGTGTGTGTGTATTTGTGTGCACAAATGTATTCTATGATGTTATAAAGTTTGGTTAAAGACCATGATAAGTACAAGGTTCTTATGTACAACTTGTGCCTTGAACTTGATAAAATCAATCATAGGGCATGGTATAAATTTGTCTCTTTGAAGGTAATTGTTTGTGTGGCGAATGTAACAAAATAGAATTCTAAGAACTATCTATTAAAGGCAGGGATTATTGGTAATGATTTGCAACTATGTCTTGGATGCTTTAGCGAGGAAAAGACAGTTTCCATTTAATTTTTTAATATACTCTGTTTTATTTTATCTAATGTCTGGTTTAATTGAAATTTTAATATGGTTGGGGATCTATGTAGTTATACATAACATTTGTAGGTGAACGTTTTTTGTTTTTTTTTTCCTGTTTGTGGATGATGGTTTTGTTTGTAAGAAAAAATTAATGCCAAGAACACATATTTATAACACCAACAAATTGATAGAATTTACTTGTTCAAGATTCAATTTGCAATCTACCTTGCTTCATAGATCCTTGAAACTAAGAAGCCAAATCATCCTTCCCTGATCTCAATGGTACAAATCCTAACTAACACAATTGAATATCCTGACGGAAAAGGAATCTAGTCCAGTTATTTATTAATTATTAATTACTTTTTATTATTGATTTAGTGGTTTGACTCACTATTTTTCACACTAATCAAAATTAGGTGTCCAAAGTCCGTGAACACCATATTATTAATGGACTTAAAGTATCATCAAATGGATCACACAGTTATCTCATTTTGAAAAACCAAAACATTACAATTAATTGCAACACGTTCATGTTCATAGAAAAATTCTAAGATGGTTTTCTTGTATTTGGTCAATTTGGAAAGCTATAATAAGATGGTGTTTAATTCCAAGCATGCTGAGGTGGTAGAGATAGTTGAGAATGCAAAAATTCTTCCATAAAACAGGATGGATATTAAATAAGGGGAATCAAATTAATATCCTATTTCTACTTCTAGCATGCCTTGGAATTTATTTTGGTGTAACAGAAACTTAGGAAGAAAGATTGGAAGTGACTATAAGTTGTACGTGGTAGATGTACACTCATGTACAGTGTTGAATTCTGATGCAGTTTGGTCATTGGTTGGATCAATTTATAATGAGAAGTCCTTAAAAAAAATTATAATAATGCTAAGAACGCACTATCATACATACTTTTTAAAATATATTCTCTCTTATTAGTTTAAATTAATTAAAAATGATAAAAATTTGTGAGTTTAAGGTAGTATACTCATAGTATCACAATTAATTATCTATCATAAACGAAAGACTTTGATTATCATAAATTAATTTACACCGTAATTAGAATCAATGTAGAACTTCTACTACTGCCAACACTTATGCTTCCCAGACGCGTTACTACTGCCAGAACCACAGTCGGAAAAAGTAATTCTTAAGGGTGGGGTATATGGACCTAAGTCTCTGGGCTGAACAATTTAGTCAGCGGACACGCGAATAACAAGATCCAATTTTTAAAAATTTGCATAACTATAAAGTGAATTTGGGTCTACCCTGTTTAGCTCGTGAAATTTGTGAACTTAATATGTAGGTTTAAGGACTACCCGCATAAGAAATGTTGATTAGGATTGACCTTTAATTTAGAATATGTGATAGATTAAGATCATTATTTTTAATTTATAATGTTTGAATATTTGATGCTAAAAGTATTAGTATATTATAGTTTGATAGATTTTAGCTTAAAAAAAATCCTCTTAATTGGTATACTTTTAGTTTTTTTTATTTTAAAAACATAAATTATTTTGGCCTGTGGGCCGGGTATAAACGCGCTGAATTAGTATGCATACCCACCCTTAGTCACTCAGGGTAAACCCTCTTCTAACTATCCTTTCTCGGACTTAATTGTACTTTTAGTCCTTAAATTCTTATTAATTGTCCAATTTGGTTCTCAATAAATTATAAAAAAGTTTCAATTTGATTATTAAATTATTGAAAATGCATCAATTTGGTCATTTCTGCTAGAAGTTAAATGCATCAATGTGGGTCAATTGATATTAGACATGTAAGGAAAGTTAAAGGCAAAAAAGATAGATCAAATGGTATCTTGTGAGTTGTGTGCTAATTTGATCCTTAAACGTGGTTTGCCATACAAATTCGTTGTGTGCCTAGAGCTTAGGGCTTGGATTGCTTATTTGAATCCTGATTCTATTCCAATTTCTAGAAATACATCTAAGAGTGTGATGAAATATTTTGGCAAGCATACTAAATATTGTGCAAGTAGTATAAAAGGGAAGATCTCAGTATCGAATCTACAAGGAATTGTCCGTATTGGCTACTAGTAAAGTGATCAGTTCCTAAACACTAATTTGGTTTTAAAAGTTTTGTTTTGCAGAACATAAGTAACAACAGAAATTAAGCTAAACATTATTAAGATAACAAGTAAAGTAAATGATAAACAAGAATGTTGATTCAGGTAATGATAGATATGTTGAGAATTTGGTTCAACCAATTTGCTTCCCATGTAAACATATAAAATATATTCTCTATTCAAAGCAATATTTTAGATTAATTTTGATTTAAAAGTGCTCAAAACATGATATCTCATCAGATCAAGCCTAAACTACTCAACTTTACTTCCAATGTCTTGGTAAGTTCAGTTGAGTGGTTTGATGAAGCTCGAAGATCTTTACAAAGCTAATAGAGTCTATCCTATGTCTAAAAATACACTCCATTAAAGTCCAAACTCAGTTCCAAGTTCAAAAGCATTTGTCAATGACATTCAAAGTCTAAAACATGCATATACAACTTATCAAATCATATAACAAGAGTAAAGATAGAGAAATGAACTTTAAACTGAATATTTAATAAATAAATATGAAGAAAAACGTTTATATGTTAAGCACCTAGTTCCAAGTCCTCAACACAGATGGACTAGCCTCTCATTGTCATGAGAAGCTTACAAAAATTGATTACAATGGAAGGGAAGAAGAGAAATGGAAGAAGCAACTTTAAACAGACCTAAGCTCTCACCAAGATTCTAAATGATTTAAAATTACAAAGTGGAGTTTATAAACTATAAGTGCACTTTCGCTTAGCGCACTTGTCTGCTAGGTGTAAGTTCGCGATTCTGCAGATCTTCATCTCAGACAAAGGGCTTTCACTAAGTGCAACTAAGTGCTTAGCAAATCTTCAGTTTGAGATAACACTTCACTTAGCGAGATCTTGCGCTTAATGCTTCATAAATCGCTTGTCTTGCTTAGCGCGATGTGGCACTTAGCGTGAGCTGTCTCAATTCTTCTATCTTCCCTTGTTGTTAAACATAGACCTGCAAAACATGAATTTGAATATATATCTTACAAAATAGCTTCTTCTGGTTAGAATTAGCAAAACTATACAAATCTAGATTAAATGGATTCAAACTAAGCTAAAAATCCTGAGAACATTGGATAATCAATACAAAATATGATACAATATTTATGTATATAAAGCAATTATCAGAGTGATATAGGGAAATTGCATGCAAAAGAAAAGATCATACTTAAAGGAGTGTTGGCTAACATTCTTGGTAGAATTTGCTTAACGATTGATTTATGGACTTCTTGTAACATTGATGGTTACATCACTTTGACAGCTCATTATGTTAATCTAAATTGAAAGTTGAATACCAAGATTCTTAACTTTTGTCATATGCCTCCTCCTCACACTGGTTTTGAGTTATCTAGGAAGATTAATGATTTTTTGTATGATTGGGGAATAGAGAATTTTTTTTTTATTTTTATCACTTTAGATAATGCTTATGTCGATGATGCTTTGCAAAAAACTTTAAAAAGTCAACTTGTGCTGCAAAGTGGGTTGGTATGTGATGGTGAATTTTTTCATGTGTGTTGTTGTGCTCATGTTTTAAATCTAATTGTTCAAGAACGATTAAAGGTGCTTGGTAATGCTTTGGATCAAATTAGAGATAGCATCAAATATGTCAAAAGTTCGGAGAGTAGAATGATAAAGTTTAAAAAGTGTATTGAAATCTTTAGTGACATTGATTCGTCAAGTGGGTTATGTTTAGATGTGCCTACAAGATGGAACTCAACTTACCTTATGCTTCGAAGTGCTATTAAATATAAATGTGTTTTTGCAAGCTTGCCCTTGGTTGATGAAAATTACAAGTACAATCCTTCTTTAGAAAAATGGAATAGAGCGAAAAAGATTTGTAAATTCTTCATTTTATGGTATTACAACCTTAATATCTGCCACATCTTATCCTACTTCCAACTTCTATTTTTTACAAGTTTGAAAAATTCAATGTCTTTTAATAGAAAGTTTACAAAATGAAGATAAAGTTGTAAAAGATATGGCTAAAATCATGATGGAGAAATTTGATAAGTATTAGGATGAGTATAGCATTGTACTTGCATTTTGTGCTATTTTGAACCCAAGGATGAAGTTGGAAACATTAGGTTATTGTTTTGAAAAGACTGATTCACTTACTTGGGAAATGAAATTACAAAAAATAAAGGATAAATTGTACATGCTTTTCTCCCAATATTTTAGTAAAGGTGAGACATCAAATGTTCGAAAATGTAAGTGTGCTCCTGAATCCTCAGATGCTTCCAAACCTAGCCTTTTTTATGTAAGTTACTTAATTTGTTTTAATTCAATTATTTTTTTTTTCATGTTATATAATTCTAACTTTTTCTTTTTCTTATCATATTAGGGATTAAAATTGAGTTAGCTTCAAGTTACTAATAAAATGGGATGAACTCAACTTGATACATATCTAGATGAATCAACGTTAGATTTGGATTTTATAGAGCAATTGGATGTGCTACAATAGTGGAAGATTAATAGCCAACATTTTTTATATATTTCCTTAATGGCTAGGAATTTGCTAAGCATTCCTATTACTACAGTTGCATTTGAGTATGCATTTAGCATTGGTTCTCGAATTCTTAACAAGTATAGAAACCATCTCTTACTTGAAAATGTGGAAGCAATTATTTGTACTTCAAGTTGGAAGCATGAATTTTGTGATGATATTTATTTTATCCAACTATAATTAAATTGTTATTTTTAAAACTATTTAAGTATTCTAACTTTAAATTGTTATTTTTTTTTAATCTAATGTGATGTAGAAGATGAGTTGGAGCTGGAGGGTGACAAAGATGGACAAGTGGAGGGGAGCTCTTTTAAGGCTGGATCTAATATGCTTGAAATCAAAATTGATGAATTATTTGTAGTTCTTCAAAGACATTTATTTTGTTAATGTTTACTTTTTTTGTATGAATTAAGTTTATGTTTTAAGACTTCTTTTAGAATTGAATGCTTATGAATTTTATGTTTTTAAAGACATGGATTATGTGAATTTGAGGTTATGTTTGCATATGAACTTTCTAATTTTATTATGTTTGCAACTGTCTAGGTTTTGGTTATCTGTCTTCAAATATTTGTTTTTATAAATAGCTTAGCTAATTAAGTTTTTTAATTCTTATGAACTTCGAAACAATATATTTTTGTGCTAAAAAAAAAATTCAACACAAAATCTTAAATACACAAGAACACATTAGAAGGGGGGATTGAATAGTGGGTTAGAAAACTTTTTCGTAAAGAGTATTAGTTCACAATATGCCTTTAGAGATATACGAAGGTTTAAACAAACAAATATATCTTTTCAAGGCAAAGCTTTTGAAAACCTTTTGAAAGAGCACAACATGCAAGATGAATAAGTGTAATCACAAGACAACAAGTAGAAGCTTGTTTTTATACTGGTTCACTCCAATTAAACTACGTTCAGTTCTTCTTTAATAACTGTTAAAGGATTCCACTATAATCAACTAATTACAAAACAAGTATTCTTCATTACCACTTCTAGCTACAAGTATTCTCTATGCCATTACTAGCAACTAGTATTCTAAACCACTACTGGTTACAAGTATACATCTCCCCCTGTGATTATACTTCCCAAGTATTCTTTGATCACTAAGTTACTCTTGGCTTTCTATTCAAATATGAATAAGATTCAAATAACTCTCAACGAGAGGATATGAATATGTGTTGACTTTCTATGAGCTTGTAGAAGATGATTGATAATCGTTTTATATACGTAAATATTGCATAATATTTTGTAGCGATTATCCAATGTTCTTAGGATTTATAGCTTAGTTTGAATTCATTTAATATATATCTGTATAGTTTTGCTAAGTTTAACCACAGGAAACTATTTTGTGAAAAATATACTCAAATTCATGTTTGTAGGCCTATGTGAGACAGCTCACGTTGAGTGCCACATCGCGTTAAGCACACCTCGCACTAAGCGCCACATCATGTTGAGCGAGATAGACGGTTTATGCAGCGTTGAGCGCAAGATTATGCTTGTTAGAATCAAGACATTTGATGATGTTTGACCCTTAATACCTTGATAGGTTTTGATGATAACAAATGTGATAATATTTGATCAACTAATGTTTTCAGATTAAGTGATTTCAGGAAATAAAGTAAGAACAAACAATGGTATAATCTCTCTAACTCTCACTCTCATCTTAACTGTCTGATAACTGATGATGATTAAGTCACGCACTATAATTGCATGGAATTAGACTAAAATAACGTTCTCAAAAGACCATGAATGTCTGGAAGGACTCACGCAAAGTCTAAGACCAGACCATACAACAGTCTCGAACAGACTATGTGAAGTCTAAGACCAGACCATGAATATGTACTGGACTAGGCCATGTATGGAACAAGCCAGACGATGTCTGATGATAAGCCAGACGATGTCTAAGGCTAGAACAGACCATGTCTTTTATTTCAGAATGTGTCTGTTAAGCCAGACGCTGTCTGTGCACGAACAAACCATACTTAATAAAGACCATACTATGTTTGTTAAGCCAGACGATGTCTGATGCTAAGCCAGACGATGTCTAAGGCTAGAACAGATCATGTCTTTTATTTCAGAATGTGTCTGTTAAGCTAGATGTTGTTTGTGCACGAACAAACCATACTTAATCAAGACCAGACTATGTTTGTTAAGCTAGACACTGTCTGTGTAGGAACAAAACGTAATCTGTCATATGTGCTGATGAATATGTGCTTTATAATTAATTCTTTACTCAAATAAAGGCACTGCTGCAACAGAAAGAAAGGGAGACTCTCTTTGACATTACTTTCTTTTATTCCTTGCATTACTTGTATGTCTCAAATTATGTGAAGTGTTTAGGTACAGCTAAAGGACAAATCAGCATCGAGATGCATGCCTTATGCTAAAAGATAAGAATGACAAAGACAGAGAAATCTGCTCCTGTCACATCAAGCACAGTCAAAGCTACTTCAACATTTTATTGTGTGAGACAACGGAAAGAAGTCTTCTCCAACGTTCAAATTCATGAAGCTCACTATATAAGGATGCCTCCATGCAACAAGAAGACTAATGAACTAGAACAGAATAACTCAAATCAATCTAGATAGTAAGAGAAAGCACTCTGAGAAAAGATCTTGAACACGAATTGAGAGAAAAAGAGAATATCCATCCTCTACAAGTTCACATAAATTTAACATTTTTTTTATATCCTTTCTTTAACAGTTACCTGAATCTTATATATATTTGTATAGAAAGTCAAGAGTAGCTTAGTGATAAAAGAATACTTGGGAAGTATAATCTCAGGGGAAGATTCATACTTGTAACCAGAAGTAGTTTAGAATACTTGTAGCCAGGAGTGGCATAGATAATACTTGTAGCCAGAAGTGGCAGTGAAGAATACTTGTTTTGTAATCAGTTGATTATAGTGGAACTCTTTAACAATTGTTAAAGGAGAATTGGACGTAGCTCAGATTGAGTGAACTAGTATAAAAACAAGCTCTCATCTGCTGTCTTGTGATTACATATATTTATCTTGCTCACTGTGCTTCTTTGGAAAAACTTTCTAAGCTTTTCCTTGCAAGGATATATTTGCTAATTTAAACTAACATATATCCAAGAAGGCAACTTGTGAACTAATAGTATTTATGAAAAAGTTTTAAACACACTATTCAACCCTCCCCCCTTCTAGTGTGTTCTTGTGTATTTCAGTGCTAAGCGAAGTGTTATTTCAAATTGAAGATTCGCTAAGCACTTATATGCACTTAGCAAAAGCCTTATATTAAGAGGAAGATCTGTAGAATCGTGAAATTGCACTTAGCAGATAGGGACACTAAGCAAAAGTCCATTTATAGTATATAAGCTTCACTTTGTAATTTAAAAAGGATTCAAAATCTTGGTGAGAGCTTAGGTCTGTTTAGAGTTGCTTCTTCCATTTCTCTTCTTCCCTTCCATTGTAACCCATTTTTGTAAGCTTCTCATGACAATGAGAGGCTAGTCCATTTGTGTTGAGGACTTGGAACTAGGTGCTAACATGTAAACGCTTTTCTTCATATCTATTCATTGAATATTCAGTTTAAAATCCATTATTTTATTTTATCGCTTGTTATATGATTTAGTCCGTTATATATGCATGCTGTAGAATTTGACTGTCATAGACATATGCTTTTAAACTTGGAACTGAGAATAGAAAGGAGTATATCACTAGACATAGGGTAAACTCCATCCTTTCTTATTTTTATTATATGTTATATGATTGGCCTATTATATATGCATGTTGTAGGGTTTGGATGTCATAGACATATGCTTTCAAACTCAGAACTAAGAATGGATTCTAATGGACTGTATTACTAGACATAGAATAGACTCCATTAGCTTCGTAAAGATCTCCAAGCTTCACCAAATCACTCAACTGAACTTACCGAGACATTGGAAGTAAGGTTGAGTAGTTTAGACTTGATTTGATGAGACATCATGTTTTGAACACTTCTAGATTGAAGGTAATATGAAATATTGTTTTGAATGGAGAATATATTTTGTATGTTTATATGGAAGCAAACCAATTGAACCAAATCCTCAACATATCCATCATCACCATTTCACATTTATGCATTCCAACTGCTCAATCCTTGTCTTGAATCAAATTTCTTGTTTTATTAATTGTCTTTAATGTTATCTGTTAGTGTTTAACTTAATTTTTGTTGTCACTTATGTTCTGCATACAAACTACTTCTAAAACCAAACTAGTGTTTAGGAACTGATAATCTTACTAGTAGTCAATACGGACAAATCCCATGGATTCGATACTGAGATCTTCTCTTTTATACTACTTGTGCGATATTTGGTACGCTTGCCAAAATATTTCATCAATGATGTTTTTCTTCTCTTGCAACTCTTGTTTCTCACTAGGTACTAACTTTTTCTCGGAGTGCCTTGCTTGCTTATGCTTAGATTGTTTTTCTAGATTGGCTTGAAATCTTTTTTGTTACATGAAAGCATCTTTACATAGTAGAACTTCATGGATTTGAACGTTGGAGAAGAGGGATTTCTATTGTCTCATAGAAGAGTGTTGAAGTTGCTTTAGCTGAGTTTGATTTGATAGGAGTAGGTTCCTATCTTATCACAACTTGCTTTTAACTTTAGGTGTGTTTCTCAAAGCTGATTAGCCTTTTAGTCGTACTTACAAACTTTACACATCTCGAGACATACAAGCCATACGAGGAATAGAAGAAAGTAAGTTAAGAAAGTATCTCCCTTTCTTTCTGTAATGAACAATGCCTTCTTAAAGTAAAGAGTTGTTTATAAGCGCATATTCCTCAGCACGTGTAGCAAATCATGTTCTATTCTAACATAGACATCGTCTGACTTGACAAATACTGTCTGGCCTTGCTCAAACATCGTCTGGCTTGACAGACACAGTCTGGTCTCACTCAGACATTGTCTAGCTTGACAGACATAGTCTGATCCAGCTATCACATAGTTTGCTCCTAGTTCCATGCATGGTCTGGTCCAACACTTATGCATAGTCTAGTACAAGACTTATATTGTTTCGTCCGAGACTGCACATAGTCTGTCTTGAGACTATTACATGGTTTGGTTCAAGACTTTGCGTAGTGTGTTCTAAAGCTTAACTTAGTCCAATTAAGAGCACTTTTGGATGCTTGATTTATTGTTAAAGTATTATGAGACAGTTAAAGAAATAAAGTGAGATAAAGAGATTATACCATTGTCTGTGAACATTTTGATTCCCTGAAATTACTCAATTTCAAATCATTAATTAATCAAATATTATTACATTTGTTATCATCAAAACCCATTAAAGGATTAGAGGCCAAATATCATCCAATGTCTTGGTTCTACCAAAATCATCCCCCAACTTCATGTCTTTTAAATTACATTTTCAAAAATTATAGTGTTTAAATTAAACTATACCAAGAAAAGATAACAAAATTACACAAATAAAACATTTATATAATAATATTTTTTTAAAATTTTTTTTCCAGGTTTAGCGGAGCGAGCCAGGGCCTCTAGCCTGCACTAGCCATAGGTGGACCAGCCCAACTCGACCATTTTTGGCGAGCCAGGGCTCACTTTGACACCCCTATTTTTTTCACAGAATTTTTCAAGTTTGCACTCAAACCGATGCATACAACTTATATAGCCTACAATTAAAAAAAATTATGTAATAATTCATTCTATTATAACGAGGGAAACTTACCCAATGCTATCAATTCCTACTTTAACTTAAAATTTTTTAATGTGATTGAAGTTGCTAACGATATGGCAAATGTAGTGCACATGGTAAGCATGCAATGGTTGCCATTCTCTTAATGTTCGCATTGCTCCTATTATACCTTTGTGTCTATCTGATCTAAGGCATATACCATCTTTGTCAGTAACATGTCTTATTTTTGCTAAAAATCACTCTCAATCATCCAATGTCCCCTCCAACAATTGCAAATGTGATTGGCAATACACATTCGTTGCCATCCTGTGTTGTTACAATTAACAAAGTACCTTTGTATTTCTTATACAAGAATGTTCCATCAATTTGAATTATGGGCTTACACCACTTGAATCCGTCGACAACTAGTTTAAATGTCTAAAATACACGCTTAAACTTTTTATATTCAGGGATAATTATGCCATCAAGTTTGAAATGAACTGTCTCTAATTTAAATGCAGATCCTTGACACTTTGAGCACACCCATTCCAACCACATCTTCAACAAATCATATGAATCCTCCCAATCTCCATACATTTTTCCTAGAACAATTTGTTTGGCTAGCCATGCTTTTCTGTATGACACTTTATAAGACACCTCACTAACCATCCTTTCTCGAATCAATGAAATTTTAATTGATAGGTCATTACTAACCATGCCTTGGAAAAAAAAAATAACGAAGTATGTAAAAAATGAAGTTCTTGCATAAAAGTTTATACCTAGAATGAAGTTGCTAATTAGTTGTGACATCAAATTTTAAAAATTGAAACTACATGGGGAAGGCAACATGCATGGGGAAAAGGCAAAGACCTACTAGGATGGTTGGCCATAATGTGGCGCCACCTATAACATAAATCAGGTGGTGGGCCCATGTAAAGTTTGTTCATTTTGTGATGTCACTTGAAGTTTGCTTCTTTTTTTTTTTTTTGTGGTGTCATCACTCCGGTTCATCTATGTTTTTTAGCGTCATACTGAAGATGATTAATTGTGTCGTCACTTAAATCCTAAATCACCCATTATTGTAAATACTTTTAAAATTGACTCAAAAACATAAATACTTTTACATTTTTCCTCTTTTGGTAAAAGACCCTAAAAAATTAGGCAATGCAAGCAACTTCAAAATCTTCCCTTGCAAGAGCCTATTTCTAATTTGTGATTGCAGGCAATGAAACACTTGCAACTGTGCTGCCAAGGCTAATAAGAGTTCAGATGACTTAGAGAAGTCGTGGTTAATGAAAATTTATACACAATCTCCTCTCTTTTCCTAACGATGATAAAATCATGACAAACCTTAACCACCTAAATATGTTACAAGTATTCATCCACTAATTCAATGAGATAACTTTAACATTAAAGTTGAGAGGCCTAATCAACTGTTTACATCAAAGTTCAACTATGCCAGTCATCATTCAGCCCCAACCTTCCACAAAAAAAAAATGTCTATCATCATTCAATTATTCAGCCTTTTCCTTTCCCTATTTGCTTTCCTAATAAACTGTTTACATCAAGGTTCAACTATGCCAGTCATCATTCAGCCCCAACCTTCCACAAAAAAATGTCTATCATCATTCAATTATTTAGCCTTTTTCCTTTCCCTATTTGCTTTCCATAATTTTATGATAAAAAAAAGTTTGCACACTCAATAAGTCTCTATATGTGGAAAAAAAAAACAAATAATTAATATAATCGATGATGTAACATGATCAATAGACAAAAAATATTAAAAATTAAAAATATCAATAAAATATTTGATTTACTAGAGCATTAAAAAATCATAAATTTTAAAAATCAGAACTGCCGTATATTACTAAATTAACCTTGCATAATTTAATATCAATTGAAATATTATCGTTTTCTTTCTTGTTTTTTCTATCTCATTATTACTTTACTTTTTATATTCTTTTAGATTTTTATTACATTTTTTTAACATTTATGAATTTTTCTCTATCTTCTTTTATTTTTCCGTTCTGTCTTAATTTCTTCTTTTTAGTCATGCCCTACTGACTTTACCTCTAACATTTTCCTTAAATAATATATATTGATAAAAAAAAAAAAAAACAAGGATAAAACAATGAAAATAACCAATCAGGTTCGTTATCCTCGTACTATCAACTTTAGTGTCGTCCAGCTTTTGTCTTTGCAACAATCAGATTCTTTAATTAGTATCCTTTGGTCAATCAATTTTTTTGTCGTTCAGCTTATCTCTTCAATAATTTTTCATACATTAATCCAATCAAGCTGACCCAATCTTGCTACAAATTTGCTCATAGAAAAAGAAGGAACAACTTCAATAATATCGTGTCCCTTCAGAATATAATAAGGTCGCTCCAAAGATAATTAAGGTTAATAAAACTTATTAAGGCAACAATGGGATTCAAGGCCATGCGGATGCAACTAGCCCTGGTACAACTACAAGGTCAGTCCATAGATAAGGTGTTTGATTTCAGAGCTTCAATATTGATTCCACTTGATAAAACTGCACTATCCACGTTGGTGCAAGGAACGTTTGGCTATTATTCTTTCTGCGAAGTGCTTGAGACTTAAAGGGGAGAAAGGCCTAGCATGAAGGAAGTGGCAATGGAGTTGGAGATGCATCAATGGGTTAGTACAAAACGTACTAAATCAAAAGGAGACCGATGAATACTTAGTTCATGAGACATCATCTAAGATTTATTATTGCATGGCAGATGAAAGATGATTAATTATTGCATGGCAGCATCCACTCCATCAAAGTTATGTTGCAGCCTTTTGTAGTCTTTACGCTGTTTTCCAGGAGTACATTTGTGTGTATGAATTGATTTTTTAGTGTGAGTTTGTTTAAAATTAAAAAAATATTTATTTTATTAAAATAAATATTTATATCATAAAATAAATTTAAACAAATTCACCGTTTAATTTGGATTTTGAATTGATTCTTGAAGTCTCGATACATACTGGAATTAACTTCAAACTATAACTCATAAGATGGTCTTTCGCAGATTTAAAATGAACTAGTCAAAATATGTTTTCTAACACTTAAAAAACTTCTAAATTGACACAACAATTACATATTCATGAAAAAAAAGAAAAAAAAAAAACTCCTTTTCAAAGGTTGTGCCAATTCTACTTCCAAAAGCTGTGCAGAATTTGAGTGCTCATGTCTTTTCAATAATTTTGGGCAAACAAAATAACCCTTAGACACATTCTGGCCATTTGAGCGTATGGCCCAGTGTTGGTCGTTAGAAATGTCTCGATATTCTAAAAAATTATAAATAATACAAAGTGAAATTCACGTGACTTGCTTTTCATGACAATGCAGATACTTTTTAATTTCTTTTTTTTCCTCTTTCACTTTCTTCCTCCTATCATTGCCTCTTAATTCAATGTTCCATTCTTATCATGGTCCTTCATTGAACTTTCCTGACTCAGAAATCATTAACTTTGGAACAATAATTTCATGCCAGCATTCTGCTCACTGTTCAGTCTTCCTCAAGTCAACACAGTACACAGAAAAATAAAAAAACTTCTGGTTTATAAATCACTTCCAATCATCCCTTTCAAATTAGGCTTCTTTTTTTTGTTTCTTTTTTTTCAAATTTTGTGATTGTACCAAATGGAACACTTGCCACTGTGCCTGTGCCTGGTGTTAATGTTCGCAATTTCTCTAGTAGTAGCCGCCGTTACACCTACTCGGATCCTTTCTCCAAGCTTAAATCAAACACTACCTGGCTGCAACTACACTTGTGGAAACGTAACAGTTCCATATCCATTCGGCATAGGCAACTCGTTATCTTCGTCATCATCACCCCATCAACAACGGTGTTCCTTGCAACCTGAGTTCAATCTCACCTGCGACGATCACTCGTTATTAAAATGGGGCACCGTCACAATCTTAAACATAAACGTCACAACTCATCAAATGGACGTGTTGTTTTGGGTCTCGCAGTTCTGCAATAGTCCAGGCGACAACACCCCCAGGCTGACAATGGGTGCATACAGCACCGTTTCGAGCACAGAAAACAAGTTCGTAACCGTAGGCTGCGACAGTTACGGCTCTCTCAACAGCAATTACCACAGCAAAACATACACAACAGGGTGCTTAACAAGATGCCATGGCAATGATTTGGAGATCGACGACGGAACTTGCTCCGGTATAGGGTGTTGTCAGGTGGATATTCCTCCTCGAATGACTAATATCAGTATAAAAGCCTCTTCCTTCGTCGATAATACAGGGACACCTTCTACGAAGGTCACGTCGACGGTCAAGCAGACACCTATTCCGTTCAACTCCACGTCGATGAAGATGTCATATGTCGCTAAACCCAATGAGCTACCCACCCCCGCCTTTAATATTTCAAATTGCAGCTATTCCTTTGTTGTCAAACACGACTGGTATAAATTTAATATCAGTCATTTGAACAGTTTTCCAAACGACACGTTCCCCTTGGTTCTTGATTGGATCGTTAACTGTAGTGATTTCAAGAGTAGTAGAGACGACTACGTGTGCAAGAACAATAGCAATTGCTATGGTTACCGATGCAAATGTAAACCTGGCTATGAAGGAAATCCATATCTTGGTTGCACAGGTAATTTCATTTAATTTATTCCTCCAAACATTATTTCAAGGGAAACTAGTTGGCCATCTTTAGCACAGAAACTTTTCTCAAAACACAATTTTTCAAATTTCAATCCCGTATTTTTGGAGTGCAATTGTGGGACTACATCAAATTAAGATATTACACTTAAAATTTCAATATCCATTAAGAAGACTAAGAAGTAATTGATTTGTGTGTTACTAAACTTTATCCTTTTAAATAAAGTCTTCCACATTATCCATTTAAATGAAAAAAATATGATTAAAAAGAAAGATTCTTTTAAAGATGATTAGTCAAGTTTCTAACTCAAATTAGTCATTAATAAAATTTATGATATTCTATACCAATATCATGATAACCTAAAAACAATTTTGAAAACCCAATTCATATCATATAGGCTAAAATATGTTTTATTTGATAAATAGGTGAATTTTATTTTAAATCTCTAATAAATATTTTGTTTACTTTGAATTCTAGTATATCAAAATATTTTTTTCCTTTATATATTGTTTTTTTTCTAAGAAATTAGAAAATTTTATTTTAGTTCTCTAATAAATTTTATTCATTTTGTTTTAGCTCATTTAAAATTTTTATATGATAAATAACAAATTATTTACATATATTAAGCAAAAAAAAAATTTATTAATTTATCAAAAACTAAAACAAATATTCTGATATATATTAGGGATAAAAAAAATTATTACGGAACTAAAACAAAATTCATTAGGAACTAAAAGATGTTTTAGCCAATCATATATTCAAATGTTTTAGTAACCTCCTAAGTTACACTCATTTTATTGACTTTGGAAATTTAGTACTACGCCATAAGAAAACACTTTAACGTGTTTTCTGTTATTTTAATTTTATTCGGGTTTTGCAGACATTGACGAATGTAAGACAAACAACCATACATGCAAGAGTGAAAAATACTGTCTCAACAAAGATGGATCCTATGAATGTTTTTGTCCAAAGGGACAATCTGGAAATGGAACAAAGGAAGAAGGGTGCCACCAAAAAGATGTTACCAAAGTTGTCATAGGTAAGCAACTAAGCACATGTAATTATTTTATTTATTTTTTCATTTTTATATGTTCGATCGTTAGTATGTATGTTATTAATGCTAGGATCTTGTTTGGATAAATTTTCCAATGAGTACTTATTGGTGAAAAAAAAGAGTTAAATTTCTTTCATATTACTTAAAATCAATTTAGTGCTTCAACTTTTATAGATGTTCTTTCATTTAATTTCTTCAAAATGTGTCTAAATTAATTTTCAATTTGTGGAAGAAATATGATTTATTTATTTTTTATTGAAAAAAAATTATTAAAAAATGAGCAAGTATTCAAAAATTATACCAACAACTATTAACACAAGTGGTAACGATTTTTTCCTTAATAAAGTAATTTAGGGTTCAAATCCTAACTAGCTTATGTACCAATACATTTAAAAAAATAAATATATCAAAGAATTGTAATATTTAATTAATATATTCTGAATGTAGGAGTAGGAGCAGGAATTGTTATTCTATGCGTGGTGACTACCTCATTGTACTTGATATACCAGAAAAGGAAACTCAACAAACTTAAAGAGAAATACTTTCAACAAAATGGTGGTTCCATTTTGTTACAGAAACTCTCTACAAGAGAAAATTCCTCCCAAATTCAAATTTTCACAGAAGAACAATTAAAGAAGGGCACCAACAACTTTGACGACAGCTTAATCATTGGTAAAGGAGGTTTTGGTACCGTTTTCAAAGGACATCTAACAGATAACAAGATTGTTGCAATCAAGAAGTCAAAAATAGTTGACAAGAGCCAAACCGAACAATTTGCTAATGAGGTGATTGTTCTATCCCAAATCAATCATAGGAATGTTGTCAAACTATTGGGATGTTGTTTAGAGACAGAAGTTCCTTTACTGGTATATGAATTTGTTAACAATGGTACCCTTTTCGATTTTATACACACCGAAAGAAACGTAAATGATTCAACTTGGAAAACCCGTGTAAGAATAGCAGCAGAGGCAGCTGGAGCTCTATCATATCTGCATTCAGAAGCCTCAATAGCCATTATCCACAGAGATGTCAAGACTGCTAACATCCTCTTGGATGATACTTACACTGCCAAAGTATCTGATTTTGGTGCTTCAAGATTGGTTCCACTTGATCAAACTGAAATAGCCACAATTGTACAAGGAACTATTGGTTATCTGGACCCAGAGTACATGCAAACAAGCCAACTGACTGAGAAAAGTGATGTCTATAGCTTTGGGGTCGTGCTAATAGAGTTGTTAACAGGGGAGAAACCTTATTCTTTTGTCGGGTCAGAAGAGAAAACAAGTCTTGCTAACCACTTTCTATGTTGCTTGAAAGAGGATCGTCTGTTTGATGTTGTTCAAGTTGGCCTTTCAAATGATGAAAATGCAAAGGAAATTAAGAAGGTTGCTTTTCTTGCTGCGAGGTGCTTGAGACTTCAAGGGGATGAAAGGCCTACAATGAAAGAAGTGGCAATGGAGTTGGAGATGCATCATTGGATTAATCCAGACACAAATCTAAAGGAGACTGATTACTTGGTTCATGAGGCATCATCTAAGACTATTGAGCCTGGTGATAGTAGCTGCCATCAAGAGTATGACAGCATTAGGGATCAAGTACTACCTACTTTGGATGATGGAAGATGATTATGGCATGGAAGCATAAACTTCATTGTATATTAAAGTTGTTACAACCTTTGGTGATCTGTATGAAAAATCCATTTAGTGGTTTTCGTGTGTGTGTATTTGTGTGCACAAATGTATTCTATGATGTTATAAAGTTTGGTTAAAGACCTATGATAAGTACAAGGTTCTTATGTACAACTTGTGCCTTGAACTTGATAAAATCAATCATAGGGCATGGTATAAATTTGTCTCTTTGAAGGTAATTGTTTGTGTGGCGAATGTAACAAAATGGAATTCTAAGAACTATCTATTAAAGGCAGGGATTATTGGTAATTATTTGCAACTATGTCCTGGATGCTTTAGCGAGGAAAAGACAGTTTCCATTTAATTTTTTAATATACTCTGTTTTATTTTATCTAATGTCTGGTTTAATTGAAATTTTAATATGGTTGGGGATCTATGTAGTTATGCATAACATTTGTATGTGAACGTTTTTTGTTTTTTTATTTTATTTTATGATGGTTTGGTTTGTAAGAAAAAACTAATGACAAGAACACATTTATAATACAAATAAATTGATAGAATTTACTTGTTCAAGATTCAATTTGCAATCTATGTTAGTTCATAGATCCTGAAACTAAGAAACCAAATCTTCCTTTATCAGATCATATTCTCGCATTTTCAATGGAGCAAACTCTAGAATGTCCTAAAGGAAAAGGGGACATAGTCATGCTATTTATTAACTATTAGCCACCTCTCATTATGAGTTTAGTGGTTAGGTACACACTGTTTTTCACACTAATCAAAATTAGGTATCCAAAACCCGTTAACAATTAATCACGTTATTGTGGATTAAGTATCATCAAATGTATCATAATATTAACTTTTTTTTTTACAAACCAAAACATTAAAATTAATTACAGCACACAAATTCTTAGAAAAATTAATATCAGCCTGTTTTCTTGTATTTGGTCAATTTGGAAAGTTATAATAAGATGGTGTTTAATTCCAAGCATGCTGAGGTGGCAGAGATAGTTGAGAATGCAAAAATTCTTCCATAAAACAGGATGGATATTAAATCAAGGGGAATCAAATTAATATCCTATTTCTACTTCTAGCATGCCTTGGAATTTATTTTGGTGTAACAGAAACTTAGGAAGAAAGATTTGGAAGTGACTATAAGCCGTGGTAGATGTACCCTCATGTACAGTGTTGAATTCTGATGCAGTTTTGCCATTGGTTGGATCAATTTATAATGAGAAGTCCTTCAAAAAGAAATTATAATAATGCTAAGAACTCACTTTCAACACACTTTTTTAAACAAATTCTCTTTTATTATTTGAAATTAATTGAAAATGATAAAAATTTATGAGTATAAGGTAATGTACTCAGAGTATCACAATCATCTATCATAAATTTTTAATTTATGAATTTAAGGTAATGTACTCACAATATCATAATCATTTATTATGAATGAAAGATTGATTATCTTAAACTAATTTACATGTAATTAGAATCAATGCTGAGCTTCTACTGCCAACACTTACTGTTTCGTAGAAGTGTTACTACCGCCAGAACCGCTGTTGGAAAAAGTCATTCTTAAAAGGTGGGAATACAAAGTCTTTGGGCTAGCCAATTTAGTCAGCAGACTCGCAGATGACAGACCAATTTTTTTAAAGACAATTGTTATATTTATCACCCTCATTAATTGTATACCTTCCTTTTTATATTTTTTCCTAAACTATTCTCATCCTCTCCATCTATTCTTTTTTAGAAAGCATCCCCCTTCTCTGCTAAAACTCTTATGCTCCTAACATCATAGTTTAAAGAAACCCTCAAATATATTAGAAATAATATACATTGGCAAAATTTCACTCATAGGCAAAAAGTTAATTAAAAAAGTGAAAAACCTTTCTTTCCTTCAATGACCCTCGAGGTCGAGAGCAGCACACCATCAACAATGTCAAAGCCAAAATTCAAGACAAGGATGGCATCCTCCGGAGCTGCTGGGAAGCAATTAGAAAATGGAAGGAATTCGCCAATGACAACATCCAAAAGGAATCACCCTTTCATCGTCCTTAAGCTTCGTCTATGTAGTCAATTACATTGCTACCACATTTTGATCTCTTTCAGGTTGTAATTTATGTTTCCAAAAAAAAAATTATGTACAACAAGCTATGATAATAACTTCATTGTATAATCAAGTTAACAAAAAGGGGAGGTATACTTTTTTCTGGAAACAAAATAAAAAGACAGGGTAATTTGGGAATTATTTTTTGAAGGGGAGGTATATAACTAATATAAAGAGGTAAAAATAACAGTAACCTTTTTAAAATTTCGCACGAACATAAAGTGAATTTGAGTCCAGTTTCTTTAGCTCATGAAATTTGTGGACTTAATCCATGAGTTCAAGGATTACCTGCATGAGAAATGTTGATTAGGATTTATCTTTAATTTAGAGATTTTGGTAGATTAAGATCTTCATCTTTAGTTTAGAAAATGTTTGAATATTTCATGCTAAAAGTATTGATATATTATAGTTGGATAGATTTTAACTTAAAAAATTATAAAAAAAGAAAAAAGAATCTTCTTAATTTGTATATTTTTAGTTTTTTATTTATTTTAAAAACATAAATTATTTGGATCTATGGGTCGGGCCTAAACGCGCCAGATCAGTCTGCATGCCAACCTTCGTCGCTCTGGGTAAACTCTTTTCTAACCATGAGTTGAAGAAGAATCAGATCTTAGTGACCACTTTGCATAGTAATGGCTTCAGTTACTACAAGCAATTTAATGTTTTTATTTTCAATTTAGGTTTATCAATTCTAAAATATAGTTAAGGATTAAGCAAACAATCAAATACAGAAAACTAAAACGAGAAGGAGGGTGTTACATTTTCCCCAATAAATTATAATAATATTATAAAATTATTACATTCTATTTTTCATTTGTTAGTAATTGCGATCAATATTTAAGGTCTATTCTGGCGCATGAGAAAAAAGGTGAAATAAAGAAGATAAAGTGAAAAATGGAAAGAAGAGAGAGTTAAGAAAACATTTTTTTTTTTTGAAATAGGAAAACACTTTCTAGTTGAAATTTTTTGGAAAACAAAATCTTTTGTTAGTCAACACATCATATTTAATGATATTTTTTTCTTAATTTTGTAATTTTTAATAAATCTCAACCAATGAAAATGAATATGTTAGTAAAAGTGTATTAGAAAGAGTATTGTTAACACTCTTTGTGATGAGAAATATTCTTGAAAATCTCTTATACTTTGTTAGAAGAAGAAACATAAATGATTAATATTTAATTGATAAAGTAATGTGAATATGTGATATATAAGAAAAAATGATAGACAGAAATTAGATGCTAATGCGATGTTTGATATCTGTGGGTGTTCAAATATTAACAGAGAGGAGATAGAAATAAGTGTTTGCTAAATAAATATATTGAATGAAAATAAAATAAAAAGATAAAAAAAAATAGATTAAATAAAAAATTAATGGTTGATAATTATCCTTCTTCTACTTATTTTAACACACTTTATATATCAATTACTCAAGCTAATAAAAATAATTAATATAATTATTTTTAATGATTTTTTTACTATTGTACCAATTATATTCTTATTAATAATCATTACTAATAAAAACACAATTACTTAATATGGACTTGGTGTAAAAAAAAAAAAACTACTTAATATGGATAAGTAAGGAAAAAAAATAATAAATACTTCTTGGGAATTTTAAAATACCTTGTAAAAATGATAAGATTTTTTTCTAAAACTATCTCTTATAATTAATAAGGATAAGAGGAAGTAATATAATTAATCAAAAAAATTAACATATATGATGATTGTGATTAAATAATAGTGTAAGAATATTAATTACATAATCCATGCATACCTTTTTTATAAAAATAGAAATAGGTGAGAAATAAAATAAAAAAGACAAACATATTTGATTTAAGAAAATAAGATATAGAAAAGAAAGATAAAAAATATTTTAAAATAAAATATAATAATTAATTATGAAACATTTATAATCGATTTATATAAAAGAAGGTCGACACATATCACCATTTAATTTGGGAAAAAAAGTCTCTCTAAAAATTCCCTCCCTTACTTTTTATCTTTCTTTTAAACTTTTTTCTAATTTTTTAAATTACTATTTTAACATATAGTTTCTACAAACTTAATCATTTCTGTTCTATCATATTTATTGAGCATTCATGTTTTGATTTTTTTATTGCCAAGTAATAAATATATATTTAATATTAAATTTTATAAAAGAAATAATTTATGAGATATATAAATTATTTAAAAATACGTAGAAATCAACTGGCTAGTTAATTAATAAAATTTGATAATCAATATCGAATAAATCATAATTGATTATATTTGAAAACAAATAATTTCAGTATGAAAAATGTTTATAATCAATTATGAACTATTGTTAATTGGTTATATGAAAAATGTTATATTTTTTTTATCACAAAATATTAGCTATTAGTATGTTACATTAATAAAGAATTTGAACACATGGATTCCTTCTCACACTCTTATGCCCTTTTGGGAACGGTTGAGTTCAACTTGAATGGGTTTTTCAAGTTTCCAATGTATATAAAAAAAAAAAAAGTTGGTTTGTTTTGAATTGAAACGTGGGTTACATTTTTTCCAACTCCCATATAAACACACCTCACATTATTTTATGACTTCCTATGACGAGAAATGTTGTTATTGCATGTGGAATTTTCATACAAATTGGCATAGAAAGAAAAAGAAAAAAAAAGTGTAACATCACGAATACTTTTATTTATCCGATCATACTTGGTCAATGGTCAGTAGTCTTCCTCACAAATCTAGAATACTAGTAGCATAATATAATTTAATGTCATAATTGTTCATACCTAAATAATGGTATAATTTTTACATTGAATAAATATATTTAGAGATCCAAATACTAGTAAATACTTAGTAAGAAAAAGAAAAAAGAGAAAAAATATAATTAAAATAAGTAATGTGATTTAATAAAAAAAAAAGATAAAAAAAATAATTAAATAGATGTTTAAAATAAATAAATCAAGTCTAAATATCACGATTCTGAGTTTTGTACATCTAGGTCATAATTATACTTGCATACTTGGTCCATAAAGTTGACACGACTCAGCAAAGAACACAAGTTGCGATGTTATTGTCTTAATTGTTTACTTCTACATGTTTTATATAATGTCTTAATTGTCCTTGTCCATTACATTGACACGACTCATACCTGGTCGGTCTTCCTTGTAATTAGTAAGTAGAATAAGGTTGTGGGAGGAAAAAAAATTCCTTTTATCAACAACTTCAAAAAAATAAATAAATTTTAACATTTCCGAGGAATAAAGCTAACAGATTTTATTTTTTTAAAATTAATATTTTTCTACATATAATATTTTATATTTATATATATTCATGAGTAGAAACATATATTATATGTGATAATATAATTTAATTTTTTAATAAAATTCTATGTTTAGTTTTTTTTTAATATATATTTTTCATACTTGTACACAAAGGATTCCTGTTTATTGTTTCAACATGAGTCTATAAAGCGTTACGACCGACTATGGTTATATTCTTTTATTAACATTTTTATAAAAATAATAAATAAAAAAATAAAAATATTTGACTTAATTGTATTTTAGTATTTTATATTTTTTAATTTACACTTTTGATGTCTTTTTTTAATTGGACTATTTTAATCTCCCACTTTTTAAAATCGTGACCAGAAAATTTATGATTTAAAACATAATATAAATAGTACGTAGAAGTAAAATCAGAATCCAATATCATTCCTTTTTCTTTAAAGACCAAGTCCCCTCCACCATTTAACTTGTTCAAGTTATAATATAAATATTATATTATATATAATATTATTGCATGAGCCGAATTTATTTTTAATCAACACTATTGTCTAAATTTAATTTTTTATTTAATATTTGATCTTTATTATTTTAATGTTAAAAAATAAGAAGAAAATGGGAAAAGGAAAAGACGAAAGATAAAAGTTATTCTATGTTTCTATTTACTATATAAAAAATAAAAATTGAGATGCTAAATTTGTTTATTAAATATTTTGTTAATAATAAAAATTAAAAAAATTGTTTTTGTGTAAAGATTATTAACCGTCCCCAATCTATTTAGGGATATCTTTATTGGAAAAAGCGTTTGAGAAATTTTAAAGTGTTTTTTTGTGAACCATCCCATCCATCAATATCTTTCACAATTTTTACTAGTGATAGATCTTAGGTGGAGATCTTATAATATTTTTGTAGGTCTCGTTATTTTATAATTAAAATGCATAATTACCTCATTTATTTTATTTTAAAATAAAATTAATAATTTAATAATATAATATTTAATTATGAAATAATTAATATTAAAAAATAGAACAAAAATAATATAAATATTTATTTATGACTAAAGATTAAACTAATAATTAATACATAACATGGATAGATAAAAAAGTTAAAAATATAAATATTGACATTAAAAAAAAAGTGATAATTAATACATAATATATATAAATAAAAAATACAAATTCTAGTTAGTTATAATGTATAAAAAAAAATTATTTAGTGAATATGTTGTATTTGTTCTTGAGTATGTTATTGTTTCCCGTAAAAAAATTGGTTAGTTATTTTTTATTTTATATTATTAAAAAAAAGAATTGGTTAGTTATTTGTTGTGGATGATCAGATCTTGAAAGGATGTTGTGGAATATCCAATTTTACATGTGAAGATCTAGATCTTGAAGATCTTGTGTTTTCTTTAGTAAAAGATCTTGAAAATTTAGAGATTTGGATGATTAAGATCTCTTTTAAGATTCTTAGTAAACATGCTCTTACAAATAGACACTAAAAACTTTAATTTTGTCCCGAGACGTTTCTTTACTATGATCCTAAAAGAAATGTTTATTTAAAGTCTCCCTAAAATTTACTAAATTGAGGTTCAAAATGGATCCGAATCTTACGAGTATTGAAAAAAATATCCGCATACAAAATGCAAAATGGATGATTATTTGCTTAGTGAGGTGAGTATAAGAAAGAGATGTTAGATAATATTCAATTTAATATTAGTTGGAGGTAATTTAGTATTTTGCCTATATATATATTTATATATATATATAAATAAGTATTTTCTTTTATTGCACTATATAATTCTTTGATATCACATTAAAGAAATTCTAGTCCTTCTTTTCTTCTTCTCTATTTTTTGATGTTATGTGTTAACATGATAATAGCATTATACACTACATTACGTTTTTTTTTTTATTATCAAAATTCTGCTATAAGTACAACCTTATGAAATGTTTGCGAACCCATCTTTATTATTGTTTTTTTTTTTTTTTGTGTCAATGTATACATGTATGTTAAATTTATGTGTATGTTCAAGTATGTTATGAAGATTGTTTAGGAGAATGTAGTCTTGATAATTAACCTTTCTTAGAACACAAAGCAAAACAAATGCATAGCGAATTAATCAAGCTTCAATCATGAGATACCGATAGCTACTCTGGGCTTCTTAATTATACAAAACGTTTGCTGCCAATTTATGGAATAAAGAAAGTGTTTTTGTTGCTAAATTTCTTCCCAATTACGTTCTTACGTGTCTCTGATTCACATGCATACAAACATGTGTAAAACAATTATCTCATTCTATCAAATTTAAATATAAATAGAAGCAATAATCATTATTTATAATTTTATCAAAATCCCATTAAGGGGTTGAGTTAGGAAACTATAAATATTTAGGGTTATAATTTTGGATTTCACTAATGAAATCTTAAATAATTAATATTTGGTTAATGAAACTAAAAATTTATCATAAATTGAAATCCTGAATATTTAGGATTTCATAAATAAGATCCTAAAATATTAGAGGTTTCATAAATGAAATTCTTAATTGAAAACTTAAATATTTAAGGTTTCATTAATTAAATTCTAAATTTCATCTTAAATATTTAGGTTTTCAAAAATAAAACCTTAAATATTTAGGCTTTCATAAATAAAACCTCAAATATTTAGGAATTCATATATGAAACATTAAATCAAACCTAAATATTTAGAGTTTCATAAATCTAATATTAAATTGAAATCCTAAATATTTAGGGTTTTATTAATGAAACCTTAATTATTTACGATTTTGTTTACAAAATTTTAAATATTCAGGATCTCAATTTAGGGTGAATTAATGAAACCCTAAATTTAGAGTTTCATTAAAGAAATCCAAAGTAATTAGGGTTTCAATTTAATATTTTATTTATAAAACACAATTGACTAATGGTTTCAATTAAGGGTTTTATTTATAAATCTCTAAGTATTTAGAGTTTTATTTATGAAATTATAATTATTTAGAGTTTTAATTTGGGCTATCATTAATGAAACTATAAATAATTATGATTTTATTTATTAAACTTTAAATATTTATGGTTGTAATTTTGGATTTTATTTATTAAAACAATAAATATTTATGGGTTCATTTGTAAAATCCTAAATCATTTAGAGTTTAATTTGTGAAACCATGAATTATTGAGGTTTTATTTTTGAAACCTAAATCAATTTTGGTTTCATTCGGAAAACCCTTAATCATTTATGATTTCTTTTTTCATATCCTTAATTAGTTAGAGATTAATTTGTTTTTTCAAATTTTCAAGACCTTTCTTTTATTTTTTTTTAAAAATAGTTTTTTCAAATTTTCAAGACAATTACTTTTACTTTTTTGTATTCTTAAAATTTTCACTTGTTTTTAAAAACATTCTTTTTTTTTTATATTTTTAAAATTTTAATTTTCTCAAATTTTCAAGAATATCCTCTTGATTTTTAATATTTTTTTCAAATTTTCAAGCATTACTTTTATTTTTTATTTTTTCATATTTTTTCAAAATTTCAAGACACTCATCTTGTTTTTTAAAATTTTTAATTTTTTAAAAAGTTTTCAAGACCTTACTCTTCTTTTTTCATATTTTAAAAAATTTCATATCTTTTCCAATTTCAATAATTTACTTTTTTTTTAATATTTTTGATTTTTTTTTTCAATTTCCAAGATGTTACTCTTGTTTTTTATATTTTTAAATTTTTTTTTAGATAATGTAAAGGGGATTAGAGGAGGAAGGAGAAGAGTTTATTCACTCTATGTCAGTCAAAGAAGTTCTAAGGAAGAAGATAACAAGCTACTAAGAATATGAACCCAATTCTCTCATAGAAGAAGAAAAACTTAGAAGAGAAGGTGAATGAAGAGATAATTGAAAATAATAAATTTTCTACATTTAAACATTGAGTGTGTGAGAGTTTTTTTATTTGTCCTTATACACTATCTAATCATACTTACTCTTGCATAATAATAAAGTCCAAATATCATTAAAATCTAATAAAATTATACATTATCTAACCATATCCACTCCTTTTCTAGTACATTCAATTATACACTAACAACACACTTTATTTTATTTATTAGTTCATTAAAATAACATAAATTATAATTTAAATCTTCTAGTACGTTAAATCAAACACTTATCCTTAATTTATTCCTCTAAATTTGCATAACTTTTTTGGTTTATGATTTGATTTTTGCAATGGTCACATTCAATTTTACAATTTGTGGTTTGTCTGATTACTTATTTTGAGGAGGTTTTTTTTTTTTTTTTTTTTAGAGGTGTCTGATTACTTATGCTCCCTAGTTTATCCAATATTTTCTTACTCTATAATTTAAAGGAGTTTCCGATTTTTTTTATGGAAAGAATGATGCAATCATTTGGGAATCATGGCATGGAAATGTTAATTCATAACTAGATAAGTAACAAATGCAACCCAATACTAAAGTAGTCTAGGTCATCATCTTAGGAAGACAACCATATATAATAGCACCAAATCAAAGCAAGAGAGGCAAACTCCTCAATTGTGAATATGCTAATACTTCTAACTATAGCTTGGTTGACCAAAAAATGTTTGCACAAGTAGTTTTGCATTTGTTTTCTTAATCAAGAACTAGATTTGACTTAGAAATGAGTCGATATGATGAGAGACATGATTAGTTGGGTGCCAAATAAAATTCCTCCATAGTTTTGGTTAGAAAAAAAAATTGGTTGATAGAGTAACATGGTGTGTGTGGTTCAATCGGATGCAGATTCTCTCTGCATCAACAATTCTAAATCTCATTTCCTTCTCCATCTGGCTTGATACTTAATTTGGCGCTTTAACTATTTACTATTTTAAAGTGTTCAATAAAGTCTCTATATGTTAAAAAACTTCAATCAAGTCCTAAAAATTTTTAAAATGCATGAATATAGTCATTTTCGTTGAATTACAATTTTTTATGACTTTAACTTATTAATAATGACGTTGGTAAAAAAAAAAAAAACTTATTCATAATGATGGTTGTGAATTTTGTTTTATTTTTAAAATATTAAGTCCAACCAAAGCTTGTCTCATTTTTTTTTTCTTTTCTTTTATTCTCCCTCCTTCTACAATTATCCATGAAACCCTACACTCCTAGTATCTCAAATTCTCTCACCACATAATCTACCTCCAACCCACAGGGCGAGCTCACGTTGACTTTTTGGCAAGTGTACTAAATTGTCTATAGTATTCTAATAAATAAAAGTATTGATCCCACGAATACTAGCATAATACTTGGCAAATTCACATATTTTAACCATTTAAGCTAATGAATAAAACAAGAAAAATGGTGAAACAACATTCAATAGTAAACATAAAACAAAACAAAATAGAATTATAACTTTGAAAGTGTTTTTGGGTTTTCAAGATAGAAGCACAATAAAAGTAGTACAAAATTTAGATAACGAAGATTGTTGGAGTTAGATTTAACTGAACCAAACTCTTCTTAGATGCAATGCACTACTCAACTTTGCAATTCAATATTAATATCGATTATTGTTCAAAAACAATATTTCAATCCCTAATCCCTTAAGTGAAAAGAAACTAAGTTCCTCTATTAAACGTCAATTCCTTACACTTTTAACAAAGAAACTTACTTTAAGCTTAATGATCTCAAGATAACCAATAAACCACATCATATTCCTAGCTCTGAAGTTTAAAGGGTGTTTTACAACAGTTCAAGATAAAGAAAGTATTTTCCAATCACAATCTCATTTAAAAATCATGTTATGGGTGATCAAATTGCTTTGAATTTCATCTCACACTATGTATGCATGACAATTAGCACACAGGTTGAACTGGTGACTCGTTGTGCCTTAGGAGAGTCAACTTTCCCAACTCGCAAATTCCAATCCCTAATTGTGTGAGTGAGGAATCTTGTTTGTGAATGTGAGAACTGAGTGAGAAGTGAGAACCTTCGCTCATCGGCTGCCACAATCTCTCTTCACTGTCACGCCACTCTAGTAAGCGGTGCAATCCCCTTATTGGTGGAGCAGTCTCCTTGTCGACGATGGTGCAATCTCCTTGCGGTGGAGCCCTCTCAACCTTTACGAAAACATGTGTTCGAGCCTTTTCACTCTTCAATATTCTCTACAAATTGCTCATCAGCATCAACTTTTGAGTCTTTTCTCTTCTCATTGCTTGAAAATGCATTGTTCTTCTCTCATACAGGTTTGAACTTCAAACTGTGAACCTTACTATTTTTAGCCTCTCATATTTTGTTTGTTTTTTTTGGCTTTTGATTTCTAAAAACTCATTGCTCTGTTTATTATAGTTCTCTGAATTGTTATAATGATCTGAAAACAAATTGTAGTCTTGAGTCTGAATTTTTAGAGTTTTGTGAATTTTTGTAGTGCTCTAAAAACAAATTGTAGTATTTATGTTGATTAATTATAATGCTTTGACAACGAATTATAGTCTCTATGTTGCTTTATTATAGTGCTCTTAAAATGAATTACATTCTCTTAGTTTGAATTGTTATAGTGCTTTGAATTTCTACAGTGCTCTGATTATATTATGCTTTTGGCTTATGTTCTTTGAGTCTGAAGAAAGTGTGAATTTGTGACCTTGCTACTTTAAATTTAAGGATGTCAATTCTTGAACCTGAAAACCCATCATCACAAGAAGCATCAACTCAAGCTTCAAATCATAGGGAGAAAACTGATCCAGCTTGGGCACATTGCAAACAACTTGCTAAGAAAAAGGGAAAAATATTTTATATGATCAATGCAGGTGGACTCTAATAAACTTTTTAGTTTATTGCCCTAAAGGTATCATTTTTTTTAATGTTTGTGGATGATTCTAATGCTTCTAAAACTTCTAAAAATTTGTATAAGCTTTTGAAGGATACAATGATGTATGTTGGCCTTAAAAATATTGTTCACGTAGTCATAGAAAATGCTACACATAATTAGAAGTTGACTTTCCAAAGGTATATTGGTCTCCCTATGCGGTACATTGTATTAATTTAATGTTGCAAGATGATGGAAAATTATAAAAAGTAAGTTATATTGTTTCACTTCAAAAATTACCAATTAGATATATAACCATTGTTATACATTATATTTGATGAGAAAACACACTAGTGGAAGAGAAATACTTCGTCTAGCTCTAACTCGTTTTGCCACTAATTTCATTTCTTTGTAAAGTATTTTGACTCAAAAAGTTGTATTGAAGGCCATGGTAACTTTTAGAGATTGGACAACCTTAGCTTATTCCAAAAAAGCCAAGGCAAAAATACTTGTGGAACAAGTTTTAGATTCTGGGTTTTGGAAAGTATGTGTTGAAATTGTGAAAATAACTGAACCACTTGTGTGTGTGTGTGTGTGTGTGTGTTACACATTGTTGACAATGAAGATAAACTGGCTATGAACTTTCTTTATAATATTATTGGTTAAATCCCGTCTGTTAGTTTAATGTTCAAGAATTTGCATGCATATACACACAACAATTGGTCTTTTAATTGTCATTGATAAGTATTCTTAAGGAGATCTTGGGTTGAATTCTAAATTGATAAGTCAAATGAGAATATACAAAGATGGTGAAGGAGGTTTTGGAAAACTATTTGTTGTGCGTGAAAGAAATATAATGATGCCAGGTATTAGTAATTATTTATAATTTAAATTTAATATGTATATTGATTTATTTTAATAATCCAATATTTTAAATCAATGGTGGGAATCTTATGGATGTGGTGCACGGGAATTGCAAAAGATGGTTCTGTATCTTGAGCCAAACTTGTAGTTCTTCAGGTTATGTGTAGAATTGGAGTGTATTTGAGCATATTCATTCAAAGAAAATAAATAGGTTGGAGCATAAAAAACTCAATGATCTTATCTATTTGCTATAACTTGAGATTGCAAAGAAGGTATCATTATGTTTATTCTATAATAATTGCTTATATATAATGTTTGGATTTCATTTATGTTGATTACTTGTTTATAACAAATTTAATAATCTTAGGAATCGATTAAAGATACAAAATTATTATTCTATAAATTTTGAAAATATTGAAGATAATGTTGAGGTCGATGAACATGCTAATTGGGTAGTGGTAGATAATCCACCACTCTTAACTATTGAAAAGATCAATAAATTATGTAATGACATTGAAAATTTGACTATCCAACCCATTTCAAAAGATATTGATATGTTTTTGTTTGTATCTATTCTTTTATAATTGACACCATTAGATGTTAGTCACTTAGTTGCTAATTTATATTTACATAATATTGTTTCAAGTGAATTACATTTTGGATGATGATGAAGATGATGATGCACAAGAGAATGCTATGGAAAATGTGAACTCAAATGAAAATGTTGGGAAAAGTTTTGATTTCTTGAATGAAAAACAAATAGAAGAACCTAGATTTGATGATGTCACTTTCACTTAGACTCTTTGAACATAAATATATTATTCGTTATTGTAAACTTGTAATTGTTTGGAACTTTATTATATATGCAAATTTATTATGATTATTTACTTTAATTATGACTTATGTATTGGCAATGGACTATTGAATTTAACATAGTTTGAATTGTGAACTTTTTGAGATATTTTAATATATAGTTTAATTATTTATGATTTTTTTTAATGTATAAAAATATTTTTTTTATATTTTTTTTTAGTAGAGATTGAGTCATACAAGTCAACAATTGACTCTTTGGGTTAATCCCTGACCAAGTGATCCAATACCTTGATGAAATTGATGATAGATTGAAATGTGATAACATTTATAAATTGGTTGGAGAGAATTGAAATGGTACTGAGATGGCAAAGAAGATGCGATCAATATTGTATTTTTTTTATATGTTAAAATATATTAATCTAAATCATTAAAATATTTTAATAACAAATCTAAGAGTTAATAATAATAGTCCACCAATAAGCCCATTTGATATACTTCTCCATCCTATAGTCATCATTCCAACTACCAAATTACTTGATGACTTCCTATGACGAAAATTACACGTTGTTAATGTGTAATTTCCATACAAATTGGCATAGAAAGAAAAAGGTGTAAGATCTAGAATGAACACTTTTATTTATCATCTCTCTTGTTTTCAAACAATCAAACATATATTTTATTAGTAATTTGATCCGATCATACTTGGTCAGTCTTCCTCCCAATTAATCTAGAATACTATAATATAATTTAATGTCTTAATTGTGCATTTGTGCACACAGCATACCTAAAGTTAGTTTTATATAATATCTTAATTGTCTTTGTCCATTACATTGACACGACTCATAAGTGCATACTGGGTCGGTCTTTCTTTAAGCCAATAGAATAAGGTTGGGGACAAAAAAAAAAAATATAGACTGCAATACTATCGAAGACAAAAAATAAAATCCTATTAACAGGAGCTTCATCTTGTTATGTTAGTTTTTTTTTTTTTTTAAATAATTCCTAAATTTAACATTCCAGTCATTAAATGTAATAAAATTTTAATTTATATGTATTTATGAGTACAAAAAATATTGTGTATGTAATAAAATATATTATTTTTAGTAAAATTTTGTATCTATTTTCTTATAAAATATATTTATCATACTGGTATAAAAAAAGCTCCTATTTATTGTTTCACCTGGTCCATTAAATGTGAGAATCTACCCTAGTTATACTCTTTTATTAATATTTTTTTATAAACTTTTTTTATACACTATTTATTGTTTGTGAAATAATCTTGTTATTAAATAAATAATATTAAGTTAATATCTTAATCTTTTAAAAAAAAATTTATTAACTAAAAATTTCATGATGCACAATTTCATCTTAGGGGTTCACCATCATTCTTTTTTTTCCTGGATAAGCAAGAAACTAAAATTAGATGGTGAATACATTATCAAGACTATTAAAAAATATATATAGCATTGAAAAAACTAAGTAGAGAAGTACTTGAATTTTCTATCATAAATCTTAAAGGCAATAACTACGAAATTGGAGAGAAAACAAAACAAACAAACCTTTTTGGTAAGTTTTGTTAAAAAAACAAATATTAAATGAGAAATGAAGAGGAAGATAGTATTTTCTCATCAAATTTACCTTTGAACTGACTTATTACAAAATATGATGAAGAAGGAAAAGAGTTCCATATAAAGGAAGAAAGAAGAAAGTTCTAATCTTTCAGAATTTTATGAGAATGGTATTTTATAGGATCTTTAAAATTTAGAGAGCAAGTCACACACATTGAGTGAGTAGTAGTTATTGAGCATTTAAGAAAGTGGAGGTAGTGAACAAACAAAAACAAATCTTCCCAAGAGAGTAGACACTAAGAGAATAGACAGTTACACTATGAAATACACTCACTTTTTTTTAATTTATAATTTTTTTTATTTCATTTTATTTTGTTTTGTTAGTGGGGTATTTATAGGCACTTACGTTGAAGTACACTCACTTTTTATTTTTTTAATTTATAATTTTTTTATTTTATTTTGTTAGTGGGTAATTATGGATAGTTACACTCTCAAGCATACTCACTTTTTTTTTAATTTATAATTTTCTTTATTTCATTTTATTCTATTTTTTTAGTGGGGTAGTTATAGTGTACATTCACCTTTAAGAAAGTGGAATAGTTAGTGGATTAACTTTGTGTGTGTATTTTTATTTTTATTTTATTTTTCATTTTTTTCTATTTTATCCTTTGATAAAAATATAAAACGAAAGGAATTCAATATTATCTAAGGATAAAACTGTCTAATAAAAGTGGAAATAAAAGAGCAATTACCAAAAATGGTGTCACCTTTATTTATTGTTATAGATAACAAAAATTCTTATAGTGGAAGTACAAGCACATCACACATCGTGTAGATTCATATCTAATTATGCTAATTTGTGAAGGTATAGAAGAGTCATATGTGATTTTATTATGTCATTGTCGGTATTTAAAGAGATAATATTTGCTTCTTCTTCTTTCCAATATGATATGAACTCTTAACGTAAGATTTTTTAAGATAGTTTCTAACCGTTAAGCCACCAATTTTTACCAATTTTTGAGCGATTTATTTGATTCTCAAGCGGTTTTCTTGTTGTCCGATTGTTTGATTCTTCCAAACCAGATAATTGTATAGTGTATAGTAATTGTGAGTTATTTTATGTTCGTGGATAGTGAATGGGAACTTTTCATATTCAATTGTTCTTCTGTCTCTACTCTCTACTTAGATTTTAATGCATCAATATCCAATTTATAAAATTGATTATATAAAGCTTAGTTGCAAAATAGGATCAATATATCTCTTAATCCATAGTGAACCAATTGATTTAAAATTAAAATAAATGACTTTAAATAAATAGTTATTTCATAGATAAATATGATTTGTTTTTTTTTTAAATAATGGTAATGTAAATTTTTGGCTTGATAATTGGTGCTCTGAGACCTCGATTGTTGACCAACTTGGTCTTCCAACTAGTTGCAGAAGACAGCTTGTTTCCTCTATTAACTCTCTAATACAAAATCAAGAATGGATCCTACCTTCTTTGATTGTGCTATTATGCCCCCAAATTAGATGATTTTTGGAAAATACTTCGATTTTTAATTCCTTAGAACCTGATATACCCATTTGGAGACCTATTGAGAATGAAAAACTCACATTTAAGGCAGCATATGATTTTTTATCCCCCTCATTGCAACAGCTACCTTGGGCTAAACTGATTTGGTCCATGGCTATACCACCATCCCACAGCTTCTTGGTTTGGCGTTGTATCCATAATGCACTTCCTACTGATGCTTTACTTAAGAGAAAGGGTTGTGTGACTGTCTTAGCTTGTTGTCATTGTTTTAAGCATAAGGAGACGTTGGATCATCTCTTTTTACATTATGACTTTGCGAAAAAAAATTTGGTCCTGGTTGGTAAGTATCTCACCTGTCCCTTTGAATTTGACTAACATTCAACTGTTTGTGCTTTCACCTAGACAAGTTAAAGGGACTTTAGCTCGTGAGGTCTTGGTTTCCAGCATTGCTCACTCTTCGTATGCTATTTTAAAAAGGAGGAACTTCATTCGTTTCATAAATTATACACTTTCACTGCAACAATTGCTTATTGATATCAAGGCAAGCACAACTCTTACAAGCTCCCTAAGCAAAGGCCATGCCATGGGCTGCATGATGGAGTTTACCTTCATTAAGCAATTTAATATTGCTCTCAAGCCAGCAAAGCCCACTCTTGTAAAATCAGTTTTTTGGTAGCCACCTTCCACGAGATTTTTGAAATATAATACCAATGGAGCTGCGAAGGGGTCCCTTGGCCACACAACAATTGGAGGAGTATTTCAGGACCATTTTGGTTGTTATCGAGGTGCATTCTATGAGTACATTGGTATTCATAATGCTCTATATGCAGAACTTCTTGCGGTTATCAAAGTGGTTGAGTTTGCTTTACTTAGGAATTGGAATAGGCTTTGGATAGAATGTGATTCCTTGTTGGTTGTATTGGCCTTTAGGAATTTAGATATAGTTCCTTAGAGACTTTGTAGTTAATGGTGTCTTATGCAAACACGTTGTAAGCTCATTAGATTTCGTATTTCTCATATACATAAGGAGGGTAATCAATGTGCTATTCTCCTTGCTAACCATGGTCTTCAGGATAGATCTCCTCTTACTTGGCTTCCTACTAAGCTTACATACATTTCACATTTGCTTACTGGAAATTAATGTGGACTCCCACAATATAGGTTTTGTTAAAACTTTTCTAGGGGTTTTGGTTCATGTCCCCCCCTATTGTATCTTTTTTTTTTTTTTTTTCTCTTCATATATATATATATATATATATATATATATTCAGCTAGGTAGTCTTTGGTGTATCTCTTTGTGCCAACCTAGTTGGGATGAGGATATGCCCATTTGACTTCTCGGATTGTGATTTTAGGGGAAAAAAAGTGAATTCCACCAAAGGCAAAACTTCATCCGAGCTTCCAAGATGATCCAAGACACATGCTCGTAGCAAATTTTCTAATGACTGGATCATCTTCTCAGATTGTTGCAGGATTCAATGTTGCATGATATAGCCATAGCTCGACTTGAAAATTTCAACCAAAATCTTATTTTGTTTCCTCACTAAAGTTTGATGCACTTAGAACCTCGCGTCCATTGCTTTTACATTTTGTGTCCTCGTGCCCACTATTGTTACATTTTAGGTGCCCACACCTATTGTTGTTACATTTTGGGTCCCCGTACCCACTACTTTTATATTTTAGGTCCCTATGCTCATTACTTTTACATTTTGGGTCCCCACACCCACTATTGTTATAGTTTAGGTCCTCATGCCCACTGTTGTTGTTATTACATGGGATCAGCACATAGGTGGTGGCTGATTTAGAAAATGTAGCTGCAAGCAAGCAAAAATTTTTAAAATAAGGAAAACTTCATGTGAAGGAAAGCTCAAAAAATTGTAAAATAAGGAAAGCTAATGTTGATGCCAATAAATACCTTGGCTAAAACTAAAACGAGTGCCCTTTTTTTAGGATTTTCTTTGGAAATAAAAAGGAGAGAATTGTGGAAACAAAGAAACAAACATTCAATTCAAGCATTCAGTTTCAGTAAGTGAGTTTTGAGAGTAGAGTGAGAATGTAATATGAATATAAAGCTGGTGGAAGGATTGGCATATCATAAGTACTTACCTTACACTTCAGCCATGCAAATTTTCCTTTCCTTTCTATGTTTAGATACTATGGTCTATGAGTATGCTTCCTTTTGATATTTCTTTACCTCTACTAGTCTTTCTTTCATTTGATATAATGTTTGTTTCATTCATGCAAAAATAAGGGAAAACAAACCAAGTGAGCAAAACAAAAAAATAATTTAAGTTTCATACACAATTGTTTTCATCATATAAACATAAGAGAGAACTATAGGAAATCAAACTAAAAAAGGGCAAAAGAATAGTATAAAGGTTCCATGTAATTTGAAATAAAATGTGTGATTGTTCTAATAAACTCCCTGCAATGTAGTATACTATATTACTAAGACAGTATCAACCAAAAACATAGATACAATAATAAATAAAGATCCAAAAATAGCCAAACACAGATTTGAAGTATCTCAAATTGCAACAGAAATAGTTATTGCACCCTTTTCCACACTTAACCTAAACGAAAACCATTCATTCTCAAGTCTCAAACACAAACACAAACCCAACAATCACAAAGCCAAAATCAATCATGTCCAAAGGCTTATAACAAGAATCCAATTAGAAAAATTACAGCAACAAACAAAGAATCCAAACTAAATCAATTAGCTTTCCTTTCGCATGAACCCCAACCATTGCCACCCATAACCATCACTGGGTCAAAACTGCGACCCCTCTGTGCTGCCGTATGAAGAACCACCAATTGCCTAACCCACCACGACCCCTTTGTGCCGCCATGCTTGAGCTGCATTGCCATGCTTGTGCTACACTGCCATTGTCGCGACTATCAATGGCTTGTTCTCTTTCAATTTCAATGTTAGGGTAGAAAACCCCTCTTCTATTTTAGTGTGTCAGCATGTTAAGTGAGAGAAATCTCAAAACCTTCTCCATCCTTTTTTTTTTTTCTCTTTCCTTATGTTTGCAACATCAGGCTTGGTATGAATTTGGGCTAGCTTTGTGTTGTTGGGTCTGTTCTTTTTTTACTTAAATGAAATAATGACTAGTTTAGCTATTTTTCTTTCAGCCTCCAATTTCAACTTCCATAATTTAATTTTAGATATATGGATTAATCATTCAAAATGTCATTTTGCTTCACATTAAAAATAAGGCTTAATTATAGTTTTGATCCCTCTATTTTTACAAATTTACAATTTTGGTTTCCCTATTTTATATAATTAATTATTTGATTAAAATAAATATTTATTTTATCAAATAAATCTATCCGTATGTCCAACTAGGAACCGTCCACAATATGGTATAACCGTATAACCAATCAATCAACCAGAGTACAATCTCAAAAGCTATAAAATTCTTTTTATTTATAATTTGTAGTACAACTACAAGCACCATTTTCTCTCTTATAATTTGATTTACATTCACATAAGTATGATGCTCATGATGATGACTTGGCCACAGCATTATACAAAATGATTAATTGAAGTGCATATATACATGCAAGATCGAGCCAAGAATATCCACTGCTACAAAGTTGTAAATATCACAATGCTAGAAAACACAAAGCAGTTCCTCTTATTTAATTTGTAAGTAGATAATAATAGACCTTATTGCTTGCAATTTAGGCATGGGTGTTCTCCTAAACAGCCGGAGGTGGAGGGGAATTTCCATGGGGTGATTTCCTGAAAGGTACCTTTTTACCCGGTGGTTTCGGCTTGTGAACTGGTGGTGGCTTGAACCCTGGTGGTAGCTTGAACCCTGGTGGTAACTTTGGTGGTAGCTTGAACCCTGGAATCCTAATTGCTTTGATATTGATATGAGCAAGTCCTTGAGGCATGAGGATAAGGACTGCAAGAAGCAGCACTTGGAAGGATAAGAAGGAAGCCATTGTTTTGGTTCTGGTGTGCTTAATACACAATGCGAGATGTGCTTTTATAGTACCATTAAGGGTTCAGTAGGTGCAACTGGTCTCAATCTAGGTCATTAATTAATGATTTTGCTTTGTCATTATGTATTATATGCCAAAGTTTGGTGCGGAGTATTCAAAATGGATTTTGAGACTCCTCCTCTGTCACATGGTATTGTTAATGAAGAACCTATAGTAATTAATAATAACAATTTAGTTGCTGCCATAAAATGGGCCTAAAAGTTATAAGAAATATTAGTAATATATTTTCTAATACACTCTTTTAAATATATTTTATTTGATTATTTAATATCTTTTTCTTAAATTGATAATTTTTAATAAAAAATAAATAGTGTATCAATAAAAGTGTATTAGAAAAACTGTTGTTAACTATTGATACGAGTGGTTCTCGATTATTGAGTAATTTTTTAATAAAAAATTTAGAAGAGCTGTGGCCGAATGTATCACTTTATCTCAAAGTGAACCCTGAGAGATGATTAATTGTATGGTTTGGCAAAGAAAATCTAAATATATATACCTATTGGTTAAAATAATAATAATAATAATAGTAATAATTTTTAAATTTCAAATTCAATAATTTTTCATGCTTCTCCGTTGAAAAGTCAAATTTCAATCCCGAGGAAACACTCCTTATTTTGTGAGAAACTTCAAGACATGTTTACAAATTACAATAAATGCAATCCCACAAGCCTTGGCAAGATGAAAGAAGGGATTTAATAGTAACGTTAAAATTACAGTCAAAAAACATGCTTGCATAACTTGGAAGCTACTAGCCTACTAGCATATGACACTAATAGCTTTGATATTAGAGAGAGAATTTCACGTGGGTTCTGTCAGATTTGATGCGAAATCAAACACGATGCAGAGTCAGATATGTGCAAATTATAGCATGTGTCGGTCCCAATCAAGATGTTAAGACCACATTAATATATTATATGATGAGTACTTTTATTTTATGTGTGTAACTTCAAAGCGTACGTTGATTTTTATTTACTTCACTTTAATATTTATATTTATGATCCAAAAGCAGAGTGTAGTGTCGACATAATTCGTTCGTCATTCGGGTGCATTGCGGAACCCATTTTAGAACTCAAAGCTTTTGTGTAAAATTCAGAGAAATATGTGTTAAAACCATGTGGGGATATAGCAAAATAAATTAAGGATATGTTTAGGTAAACTTATCTTGTATCCAATAATTTTATATTTTTAGCTTTAAGATCTTGCAATGATACTTGTTGATTTGTATCTTGATGTTTTTGTCTTCTTTCATTGTCCCAATGGTAATAATTGTCAATGATAAACTTTTGTTTTTATTGTTTTTTATTTTTATTTTTATATAAAATAGAAAATACAATTAAAAATAATGTTTATCCTTAAAAAATGAAATAAGTTTCTTCATAAATAAAAAATAACTTTTTAAAATATATATAATGTAGTGTTTAATAAGTTATTTAACATTAAACAATACTATTTTATTTTTTTATTTTTTTTTACCCTCAGAGTAAATCATACAGTGTTGCTAATATAAACATAAAATTAAGTTAAACAATTATTTTAACAATGTATTTGAATAAATTTTTATATAAAAAAAATTAAATTTATTAATTTGTAAGATACACGAAAATAAGAAAACTAATTCATTTAAATTATGGCACCTATTCTTAGCTAATTTATATAAGCTTTTTTGGGTAATTTGTCTAAAATATATGATAATTTCAACAAATTAATTAATACAAAAATTAATTTTAACTTATAATTAATACAAAAAAAAAAATTAAACTATACATTCCATTTTTTGTTTTTATTTTTTCTTATACTTTTTTTTTAGAGAAACTTAAGCAAAGATACCCTAACTAATACTAAAATTTGTTTGGCATTCGTGTTTCATTTTTAAGCTGTGATTACCAAAATCGTTAGAATTAAGTTGCAAGCAAATGATGCAATTCACGTTTATACAATTTTTTTATATATAAAATAAATGTACAACAAAGTACGAAATAAGATAATTGATATGATAAACAAAGATAAATGTATATAGTATCAGGAATATATATATATATATATATATAACAATCTAACATAAGCCACAATTTAAATTCATGGTATATAAGTCTATGAATCGACTAGCGGGTAATTAGTTGGATGAGATGTTACAATAGAAATTGACTCACGTTGATGCATTATTATTTATTTATTTGTCTAGATAAGTATAAGTATCTTCTACAAAACAGTCTTGTTCGAGCCAAAAACATTTAAATCTTCTAGTATAATTTATTTTTATCCATAGAAACTCAAAATCAAAGTTTTAACTTAAAAATCCAAGAGATTGGTATATCGATTAGACACCATATATTTCATTGTGAGAATAATTTATTTAATAGAAAATTATGTGTTCAATCATCTTAATCATGCACAAAAATTCTTTAGACCAACAATATCATAAACAAAAGATTAATCTTTCACACAATAAATTAAAAAATAATCACGTTAGAACCAATGACGAATTCAAGGGGCGTGGGCAGTCCCCCTCCCCTGCTTTCCCACCATTTAATTCTATATATTATATATATAATAATAAAATAATATATGCATTAATTAACAAATCTAATAATATATTATTTATTATATATTAATAAATCTAATAATATTTGTTTTAATTGATTGTAACCTAATTAAAAAAAATACTAATTAGTAAATAGATATGATAACAATAATATTTATATGAATTTTCATAATTATTATTATTTAAACAAATTATACTTTGTATATTAGTATAAGTCTTCATTTATCTATTTATATAAATAATTATTAATATTAATTATTATTATTATTATTAACATTATATTTTAAACATATTAATATATTATTTATAATTGTTATAAAATTTAATTATTTTAACTTTACCTTTTTTTTTTTTATCTTTTTTGATTTTGAGACTATTTTTGAATTATTTAGTTGATATTATATTTGTAAAATCACACAACAATATTTTCAAACAAATTAAGATATGTATATTTATTTTATATCATTTAAAATAAAAATCATTTTTAGTTTTACATTTTAAATTAATTTTTTAAATTTTATTATTTATTAAAAATTAAAATCATTAAAATACAAATAAAAAATAAAAAAAATCTAGTTCCCTTTGTGGGCTTTCTGCATCCGTCACTTGTGAGAACCAAAAGAAAATATTGCATAAAGAAATCAAGCATTTATTTACTAACACCAATTGGTCAAGTAGGTCAACTTGGATGCATGTCCCATTCTGAAACTTATCTCCCACACATGCTTCCAAAATGGTAGGCTGGCGGCTGCTGCTTAAATGGCTTGGCACCAAGAGGCCTTATCTTAGGGACCACCATAATTTCAATCGAATATTATTAGTTTTTAAAAAAATTGAAAAAAACTCGATTATGTATAAAGATTAATTAAAATTATGAACACATTGTAAATTTGTAATCCGAAAACAAAAAATAAATTTTAAGTTACAATTTTTTGAACATATAAAAAACAAAAATACAATTTGATTAAAGTTTACTTTTATTGTAATCTTTAGAGTGAAAGAACTAAAAAAATATATAACTGAACCTTAACCCATTTGAATATATCAAAATTGAAATACAATTGAACCATTTATGATTTGTATCTAATTAGGGACGGATCCAGCATTGAAGTTAGGGTGGGGGGCAGAATTTTTTTTTACAAAAATTAAGGAAAAAATCTTTTGAAAACTAAATTAATATAAAATTTATAAAAGAAAAAGCATATAGAAAAATGGGTACAAAACTTATCAAGTTTTAAAAAAATTAGGGAATAAAATGTGCAATCATGTGATGTAAGGATAAAATGATAGAGTAAAATTTACAAATATCAAATGAATTTGTTTAGTGTAAAATTTGCTAAAAATAAAACAAAACAAAATAAATATATAATTAATCCAAATATTTATTACTAAACGTAGGTATAAAACTAAGATATGATCTACTTTTTGAAAGAAAATTAAATAAATATTAACTTAAAAATTTATTTTTTTAATGATTTTTTTATTAATATCTTTTAATATATATATATATATATATATATATATAAAGAAGGGGAGGAGGGGGCTAAAGCCCCTACTGCCATGTCGATCTGAATGAATCATCCTTTTCACAGAGGTAAATCTTTGCTTGCTAGGCAAGAGTATAGCAAATTACAAATTCTGTCTTGGTAGGGCATGTATTTTTATTACTATTAAATTGAAGTAGTTAATGGTGGGGTTACCATTATCCTTTTTGTGGTAACGAATATGTGTTCCTAACAAAAGCAATTTGTCCATTTTTTCGGGGTCTCGAAGGGGCGTGGAAACACATAAGAACTCTTGAATTGAAATGGAAAAATAGATGTAACTCCAGTTACTTCGGAAATGGTAAGATCTTTGGTGCAAGAATGTAAGAGGAGGGGTTGATCCGTATCTAATGACAAAAGCTAATTCAAGAGAGTTAAAGAAGTTACGAAAACCTAATAGTTGAAATTTACTCGATCTGGTGTTAGGTTTTTTTTTTTTTTATATATAAACCAAACTTTTATTGATAACGATTGAAGTACCAAATACGTTCAATTGAAAACAATAAACATAAAGAAATGTACCTTACATAAATAATTAAAATACTATTCTAGCCCAACATAAATTAAACCTTACAAAAAGAAAACCCCCACAAATAAGGGGAAATGCATTTCCAGTCCCAATTTCTACACAACCTATTACCAACTATGCCTTTTCTCAATAATATAAATTAACTCTAATCCTAGTCAAAATAACATATCTCAGTTAACCCAAAAGCCCCTAAATCTCTCTGCCCTAGCACTTATTACCTTGCTACACACACCGAAATTGCTATTGCGATGAGAAATCACACACCACCACACTAGCCATGGTCTCCCACATCCACTCAAAGTCATAGAGCTACGCGTCTTTCATCATCCTCTTTGATCATCAGTGTCGCAATGAGGAGTCTTGCCATGCAACATCTCATAAATTCTTAGGGTTGTATCAATGAAACCTTACATTCTAAGGGTTTCATCTACAAAAGCTTAAATCCTTAAGGTTACATCCATTAAATTCTAAATCCATAGGGTTGCATTCATGAAACCTTAAATACTTAAGGTTGTATCCACAAAACCCTAAATCTTTAAGGTTGCATCCATGAAATCTCAAATACTTAGGGTTGCATCCCCAAACCCCTAAATCTGTAGGGTTGCATCAACGAACTCTTAAATCTATAAGGTTGCATCAACAAAACCCTAAATCCTAAGGGTTTCATACATGAAGCCATAAATCGTAAAGTTTGCATCAACGAAACCCTAAAATCCTTAGGTTGCATGCACGAAATCCTAAATCCTTAAGGTTGCATCCATGAAACCCTAAATCCTTAGGGTTGCATCCATGAAATCCTAAATACTTAAGGTTGCATTCACAAAACCCTAAATCTCTAAGGTTGCATCCATAAAACCCTAAATCATTATACTTACATGCACAAAACTCTTAATCCTTAGGCTTTCAACAACTAGACCATAAATCCATAGGGTTTCATCCATGAAACCTTAAACTCTAAATCATTAAGGTTTTATCCACAAAACCCTAAATCCATAAGCTTGAATCTACAAAATCTTAAATTCTTAAGGTTACATCCACAGAACACTAAATTATTAGGGTTTTATCCATAAAATCCTACATCCTTATGGTTTTATCCACGAAACCCTAAATCCTTAGAACCACTTTCATGAAACCTTAAATCCTTATAGTTATTTCCACAAAACCCTAAATCTTCAGGGTTACATCTATGAAACATTAAATATTTAGAATTTGTTGCATGAAACCCAAATTCATTAGGGTTTCATCCTTTAAATCCCAAATACTTAGGGTTTTATCAATAAAATCCTAAATCCTTAAGGTTTTATCCACGAAATCCTAAATTTTTAGGGTTGTATCCATGAAACACTCAATCCTTATTTTTATTTTTTTTCATACTTTTTAAATTTTTGTTTTTTTTTTCAAAATTTCAAGACAATAATAGTCTTGTTTTTTTTTTAAATTCATATTTTTCCAAATTTTCAAGACATGACTCTTGTTTTTTTTTTTGTTTTTTTTTTCATAAATTTTCTTGACATTACTCTTATTTTTTCATTTTTTTAAAATTTTCATTTTCTTTTCAAATTTTTAAGACATTACACTTCTTTTTTCATTTTTTTTAAAATAAAAATTTCATAACACTTCTCTTGCTTTTTTTTTTTTCATATTTTTTAATTACACATATTTTTAAAATTTTTTTCAAGATAATAATCTTGGTTTTTCATATTCTTAAAATTTTCAACACATTACTCTTGGGTTTTCATAAGTTTTAATTTTTTCATATTTTGTAACCCTAAATCCCAGGGTTTCATTTAGGTTTCAAAGTTTATGATTTAAGGTTCCGCTCATGTAATCCTAAGGATTGAGAATGAAACAGTAAGGATAAGTAGTTACATAAACGAAACCTAAAAGATTTGGGGTTTTATAAATGAAACCTTAAGGATTTATGATTTCATAAATGAAACCCTAAGAATTTAAGATCTCATAAATAAAACTTTAACGATTTAGGGTTTCATTTATAAAATCCTAAATCTTAAACCATGAAATGAAATCGTAAATCTTAAATTCTAAATCATGAAACCTTAAATCCTGAAGAAACCCTAAATCATAAATCTTGGAATAAAATCATAAATCATAAGCCATGTAATGAAACCATAAATCCTAAACCATGGAAGCTTAAACAACGCAACATGAAACCATAAGATCTTAAAGCATAAACCTTAGGCCCTAAACACTAAATCCTAAAACAATGAACCTGAAAACTCTAAATCTTAAAATCATAAACCATAAACCTTAAAAACCCAAAACTCTAAATGATAAATACTAATGTAAGGTTTCATTAATGAAACTTTGAATCTTTATGGTTTCATTTAGGATTTGATGGTTTAAGATATGGTTTCAAAAATGAAAGCTTAAAGATTGAGGGTTTTGTAAATGAAAGCTTAAGGATTTAAGGTTTTATAAACAAAACCCGAAGGATGTAGGGCATAAATGAAAACCTAATGATTTAAGGTTTCGTATTATAAATGAAAAACACAACAAGATGTACAAATGCTCGAAAAGTTGGAAGAGGAATGACCACGAGTTTAAGTATTGCAAAGAAAAAGAGGAAGAGTGCTACCAGAAAGTTGTTTGTCATCATTCCAACTAATAAGATGGTTGTTCTTGGACCTGGAGCAACAGATTTTGTGATTGAAATTCCTGTCATTGTTTTAAAGTTTGCTCCTTTTTAATGTAGAAAAGTGGAAATATGTTTCAGATGATGTGAAAGAAAGAATAGTAACGAAAGTTTTGGTAAATTTTTCTTTTCAAACCAGTTTTACAATTTTAATTTTCTCTTAATAAATGATATTTTTATATTACTTATCAATTTAAATTGTTATGTGTAGGATACTTTTGACATTGATGATACAAATATTCAGCATACTAAGGAGGTAATTCTTGATACAACCAAGAGACTCTGTCAAAATCATAGGTGCAAATTTTACCAACTTTGCAAAAGATATGAAACACCTGAGATAGCGCTGCATAACAAACTTAGGGACTTAGAGAATGAAGATTGGGAATTCATGGTACATTACTTTACCAGTTCTAATTTCGAGGTATGTTAGTATTAAACAAATTCTAACTGTACTTCAATGTTTTAGTAGTTTTAAATGTGAAAATTATAACTATATTTTAATTTGTTTCAAATCCAAGAAATGAGTACGAACAATAAATTAAATAAATCAAAACAACGTAATAATCACATATGTGGTTGGAAAAATGTACTTTTATTATTGTTTATTTATTATTATAGTTTTGTAAATTGTTCATGCCATATTGGTTTAGTTTATTGTAATAATAATTTAAGTGTTTTGAAATATGTTTTATAAAGAGATCCTGAGACTTAAAAGGAGCCTAATTATCTAGATTTAATGAAAATAACTCATACAAATGGTCTTTTATGTGAATTATTATAAATTATAATTGTCATTAATTGATTATTTATTATCATTAATTATAATTATAATTTGAATTTTTTCTAGAGGAGGGTTCAAGAGGTTGGTTTGGAGAAGTTGGAAGGCATTAACAAAGAGACTAATAAAGATCAACTTATTAATTCTATTTTTCAATCAATTGTAGGAGAGAGATCCGACTATTGTCATGGTCTTGGTGTTGGCATTCAACTAATCAAGGGAACTTCTGTTACATGAAGAGATAACAAATGAGCATCAAACTATAGAGATGAAATTGCAAGAAGTTGAGAACCAACTTGAACAAGAGCGCTAGATGAGGAAGGATATGGAAACATGCTATGAAGAAAGTAAGAAACAAATGTTAGAAAGTCAGAGAACACTCCAAGAAAGAACTAGCAAGCAAATTGAGGAAAAGATAGCATCTATATTTTTCATAATGCATACATTTTCGGTAAGTATGAATAGTAATTAAATATTATAAAAGCATAATAATTTACTTATTTTGCATGATAAAAGATTGTTTAATTGAAAGTTAAATTATGGGTGCTTTAAATACTTATACAGGGTGGACAAAGTTGCAAAGAACAATTTGTCTCTACTTGATGACAAGATTAGAGCTCTTAGACATCAAAAGTAAGTTGAATATTATTTATTTTAAGTTTTAACACATATGTCTCCTTCAATCTTTTATTAGTTAGTAACTAAGATGTTATGATATCCTGAATGCATTTTATGTGTGACTAGCTATTGTAATGCCAAAAAAAATTATATGGCAGAAGAATTGTATCCTAAAGTATTGTTCAATTAAATAAGTTATTGTATTTGAATAACATTGAACTATATTATTGTATACATAAGCCACTTTCCTTGTCTTTTAGATGAATGGGGTGGCTTTATTACTAGTTAGATAATGAGTACATGAACTTTTATGTTTTTATTATTGGTTGTATTGAAATATTTTATACTCTTTTGTGATCTTGTCACTTGTGCCAAATTGGTTTTATATTATATAGTATATTACTTGGCTAATAAAAATCAAATTAATTGAAATTTTTGTTTTTACAAGCATAGGATATAAATAAGGATCTGATGTGTTTTCTATTGTTCAACTTGATCTTGACGTTAAGAATGCTTAAACCTTATAATACAATAGTGTTTGCTTGTATAAATTTATTTCTTGATTGAATTAATAGTATGAAACATTCTTAGTTTTAGTGATATTAATTGTTTTTATTTTTAATCCTCACACATTTAATTATTTATAGTCACTTTTTTTCTATTTTGGTTTCAATTCACATATATTTATCAACTATATGGTAAGAAACTTTGTTACTTCATCAACAATATTGTCATTTGTGTTTATATAAATATTTTTTTTTCAATTTTAATTTTATATAATTAAAAATAGTTAAATTAATTTAGTTAATGATATAAATAGTTAATAGATGACTATTTATTTATGGTCACAAATTTTTTTTATTAAAAAAATATTATAATAATAATAATAATAATTAATCTTATATGTAGATTTTTTTTATTGTAATGACTTTAGTTGTTGCAAAAATTTGTTTATTGCAATGACTTTCGTTGATGAAAAATAATGTGTTTTTGTAATGACAATAGTTGTTGCGATATATAAATATATGTCAACGATTTCATTGGTTGTTATAAATTACTTATAACAACGGTAAATGTATGAAAATGATGACGACAATTATGGGTGATAAAATATAAGTAATGATAGTAACATTAAATGTCATTACAAAACTTTTTGCATCATTTTTTTTTGGCAACAACCTTCGAGGTGACAATTTTTTCACTGCCATAAGTTGTTTTTGCAACAAGAATTTAGATATCCCAATCATAAATGTCACCATGAATAACAATTTTTTCTGTAGTGTGCACAACTCCTTTATTCTTGTTAGAGCTACACAACTCGTTGTGCTTTAGAAAACCCAATGTCCACATCCTACATTCTCATCTATGCTTCTTGCAAAGAGAACTTAGTGGCACACGCCCTCCATTCTTGTTTGTGCTTCTTGTGGAGAGAACCCAGTGGCGCATGCCATCCATTATCGTTTGTACTTTAGGTGAGTTTATCTTTAATTTCAAATTCCTTAATTAGTTTACTGTAATTTCATTGATTTACTCTTGTTAGCTTCTATAATTTCACTAATTTTCTCTTTTTAGCTTCCTATTTTGCTTTCTATGATTTCCCCAATTTGCTCTATGTAATTTATGCTAATTTGGTACATGTAACTGCCTAATTTGTTTGATGTAGTTTTCATAATTTGCTTTCCATGATTTCTCTAATTTACTCTGTGTAATTTCATATAATTTATCTAATTTGGTGGTTTTTGTAGTTTTCCTAATTTTAAATTTGAAACTTAAATGTTTATCATATGGGCATGTTTTGCACTCCATAATTTTGCTAGAAGGATGGACTCAAAAGATTTAGATATTCTTGAAATCTTAGAGAATGATAATGGTGGAGATGACAATAAAACACTTGATCATGAAGTTGATAATGATATATCTGATCATAAAAAATGGCAAGAACTAACTCAAGCATATGCCATATACATGCATGGATGAAGTAGGAAATACTATCGAAGATCAATTGTCATGACGAATGCGACACTAATTTCTTTTATGTATTTATCTTGAAATAACTTTGACATCTTAATTTTAATTATTTTCTATTACAAATATTTAATGTATTTAATGTTTTCTTCGTCTCTATTTGCAACTTTATTGATAAATTATTGAATAGGCATAAGTATTATTCAGGTTAACTTAAAAAAAATGATGAATGATACAATTTATAAGATTCAACTTATAAAAGAAGTATTTTTTTCCTAATAAAACATGTTATTTTATAAATAATTACAAGTTCTTTTATGTAATTTTGATATAAAAAAAGTATTTATACCATTGTCGTGACAAACAAGTTGATAATAAATTTTTATAATTAGAATCAAACACAAAACAATTCATGCTTTTATAAAAATTATTTATAAATATTAGTCTACTTGTATGCGTTTTCGTGTAGATAATGTCTTAAAATAATTATGTTAATAATTTTTTTTAGAACTTAAAAAACTAAACTAAATTGCATAACCAAATAAAGCAGCGGACTAAAATTAATAATATAGATATACGAAATAAAAATGAGTATGGTACAAAAGGCATACTATTTGGAGATTCTTAGTCAGAAACCATAGACAAGAAAGAAGCAGATAGCATGGCAATGGCATTTTGAAATTCATATATGTTTTCATTTTTTTTTTTCCATTTTTGATATATTAAAAATAAGTAATGTTTACATTTTTATCCTTTCATATTTTTTTAGAAAAAAAAATCAATAAATAATTTGACTTTTACTGTATTTTCAATTTATAATATTATTTTTTAACATCACATGAAGAGATCTTATTATAAATGATACTTATAATAGTAGTAGAAATGTGTTTTATAATTATTTCTCTGTATATATAACAGTATGAAAAATGACAATTAAATCGCATATATAACATTGTAATAAAATGACAATTAAATCTCACGGGTATTTTATAGCAAAAATTATGTCTATAGCACATAATTTACCACACTAATTAAATTTGAATAATACTAATACTAATACCATAATTCTTCTGATGCTTATTAAAAAAAAACTATGATCCTAGTAATAATAAATATTATTCTTTATATTTATGACACATAATGTTACTTTTTAAGTTCTACATTTATAAGAGTATTTATAATATTGTATAATAGTGTAGTTATTATATATTATTAAATAAAAAACCGTCTTTCCAAATTTATTAATAGTGAAAAATAATAATAACGTATAAAATGTAAATTGTAATAGTTTGATATTCATTCTTTCCATCAAGAAGGAACATCACAAATGTGATGATAAAAAATGTAGTGTTTCATCATCATCTTAATGTCCCCACTTGAATCACAAGCTAGTGTTATCTAGTTCGATAAGTAAATTGTAATGGTATTATAAAATTAGAATCACATATAAATATTCCTAATAATAATTAGGATAAAACATATAAATTCTCAAATATGTAATAATTATCATAGATAAATAACTTTAAAAACATACAAGTAATGGAATTAAATTCAAAGAAGAACTAATAATAATAATAATAATTATAAATATACTTTAATCAAGTATTGTTTCACTATTATTATTTTTTATAGTGTTATTTTTTCAGTTATCACTATTATTACTTTAAATTTGTGGGTTTATAATTAATATTTTTTTAAAAATTGTATAAAAAAAATTACATAATTTCTATCCTTAAATATTAATTTAAAATAACACTAGAAAATAATTCTACTTAATACTAAATTATGAAAACTAATATTTAATTATAAAATTTAAATATAAATAGTATTGATGTTAACAACTCACGCTTATGCTATATTCAACACACTTAAACAGAGGTCCAACTTCCACATAATATATATACAAATACATTACACGGAAAATTTAATTAAGAATTTAACTAATAAATAGTAGATAAACTGCCAAAAATTACAAAATTTGCAACCAACAAATTGGGACAGAGCTAAGGATCAGAGGAATGATTTGATTTGCTAATTGATGAGATGCTAGCTTCTCTAGGACAGATATGAACAACTATCCATCTCAAAAGTTCTGCTGCATCAGAAAATATTATGATCTTTGTCTTTCTTCACTGCATACAACAAGCAATGCATGCTCTCAGCGCCTTTAAAATGCAGCCATGACAGTGTAATATGAGGTATATTTATTCATACAACAATATTTTACAAGACTTTCAACACTACTGCTCTTTCTCTCTATCTCTCACCATCACATCAACCTTATCACACACTTGTCTCTCTTCTATTCTTTTCCAATCTCTTTCTTTGGTGTAAACATTTTTTTTTCTACAAAGAAGTTGTATAAATACAATTTCTCTTGTAATATAATGTCAGCAGTTGAAGAACAAAAGGAAGCAGGAGTCACAATTCAACCTTGTGCAGTGATTGCAGTAATCTCAATACTTGCACTAGGAACATGTTTATTGTCACTCTTAGTCTTATCTATATTGTTATTTCTTTACAAACTAACTTATTTCTTATTTTTCTTAAGAATATGATTTTCTAAATATAGTTGAGTCATACTAGTAGTCTATTACCATTTTCTATACTTTTCTATATTTCTGTTTATTCCATAAGGGCCTATTGGTTTTGTCCAAGGAATTTCTCACACTACTCCTATAGGTGGACACATTCAGGAATTTTAAGAACCTGTTAGAACTAAAGATTGCAGGCTAAGTATTAAGAATTCAGAGTATCAGAACATCGAGAAGAAATGCATGTAACCCCTAATTCATGTGGCCACACATCATAAAATTCAAAGAAGAGAAGAGGAGTACCAACAAAGTAACTCATTGTATTTGATTAAGATGAAAAAAGATACAAATGATTGTGTAAACACTCAATTTATAGATTTTATTCCTAACAAACTAAGACTCTTAACAGAGACTAAGAAATAGCAGAAACTTTTGGCAACCTCACTTGTAGAAGACTGGGAGTTAAGGGTACAACCAACTGAAGTTCAAAGGGTGAGAAGAGTGAACAAGTTTAGACTGTTTATGTGATACTCTTTACAAATTTGTCTTCATAGCTTGCTCTTCTCACCCTTTGAACTTCAGTTGGTTGTACCCTTAATTATGAAATCAATATAACAGTATCAGTTTTTAGAGTATCATATCACATTGAGATGGAGTACGTGTCTGGATACCCATCCAGTACACATGTAATATAGAATTTTCACATCAAATTTGTAAATTGGATGCAAAATCTAGTTATACGAGCTTCAACTAGACTTGTGTCATCATCCCCTTTAAACAGGCAACCGACACACTAGGAGTTTTGTTACAGTGCAGTTTATCTTAAATTGTTCATCAATAATGCACTGCCTAAATTAGTATGTCATATACCATAAAATCTGTGATTTATATGCCATTATGCAGGCAACAATTCACAATTTTCTATCAATTCAGCGCTGCCACATTGTCATTTTGTATTGTAAATTTGATAAAAGAATTTTCAGAAGAGCAGAACACAGTAGATGGTTTCTATCCCACAGATAAAAAGGACAAACAAATAAAGCAACACACACAGTAGATTGGTTTCTATTCCACGTGAGTGAAATTAGAAGGTATTTACTGAATGTGTGTCTTAGAAGACCACACCTCATCTCTATTTATATTGGAGAGACCATAAATAAGAGAATCAATAATTGATTACATAATCAATCAATTACTAATTATTAGGGAATATTAAGATAATGTTCTATCTAATAATAACTACTACAAGATAATATGCATTCTAACAAATGACAACTCAAAGAAACATAGAAATGTTCTGCATGCTGAGCCAGGAGAAAACAACTTCTGGTTCTCAAAGCAAAAATAAAATTACAATCTAATGGGAAAGAAGTGGTTTGTTAATTGTTTGTATATTTTACCAAAACTTGGATTCTCTCGTGTAAAACACCATGAAATAGGAATGGGAAACTAACCCACGTGCAGCAAATCAAACAGCTCACAGTTCTTGAAGCATGAAAACCATCAATCCCAACTCCCAAGTCAGAAAATAAAGAAGCTAATGGCTACTGAAAGTGTGGAAAAACTTGAATATCATCACAGATTCAGTACTTTAAAAGAAAAATATAGGTAAGTAAAGAGAAACTCACCTCCACAAGAGATATGAATCATCATGTCATTGCTAGAAAATGCTGATTGACACAAATAATTGGTTGCTGTGCTTCTTCATATTCATCACTAAATAAGCCACATGTTTCAGAATCGAGAGTGATGCTAGAGGCAAGAGAAGAATGGACACTGAATGAGGCTGTCTAAGTGCAAGTACGTCAAATGATGGCGGTGGATTTTTAAGCTTTCTTGGAATCTGAGTATAGATTATGGAAGCAGGAGAACATGCAATTGAAAATATTCATGGAAAATGAATAAGTGGAGTAGCACCAAGATCTTGACTCAATTAATATACTTCAGAGCATATGGTGTTAAGGGAGAGACCATAACTTTTGGGATATGAGCAATTTTTGGCCAGTCTTTACCATTTGTTCTTGAATATCTTCTTTCTAACAGTAAGCAGTTATATATGCAGAGCTGCTGTAAAGATTTTAGGTTACAAATTCCTTCAGGTAGTGATTTCAAACCAATGCAATTTCTGATTTCAAGACTCAAGAGTGATGAGAGATTCCCCATCCAGTCTGGTAAACTTTTGCCACAATATCCATCTATCACTAGTCTTTTAATTGAGTGATGTGGCTGCAGGCCTTGTAATATCTTCTCATCTTTCAACAAGCTGTTTTCTTTATCTAGTCTTTCACCCAGGCCTTCTAATATCTCCTGATCTGTCAACCGGCTGTTTAATTTTTCTGCTATATGATGCTCCCACTGTAGTGATGATTCTCTAAACTTCTCATCATACCACCACTGTAATTCCAATTCTTGAAGATGTTGCTTCTTGAGAAGTACCTTTGCAGACTCAACCATTGCAGCATTCAATCGTAGGGCATCCAACCATTTAATTACTAATTTCCCTCTAAGGTTGTTTAGCCCACTCAATTCCTTTATATCACTTTTTTTACTGTTACGGTCCAATAAAAAGTGTGTCAGTGTTTGAAGATTGGTCAACTGTCCCAAACCACATGGCATACATGTCAATCTCTTACAATCATTCAATTCAAGATGCCTAGGACTTTTGTTCATATCTGAGGGCAGTTCTTTGAGTTCAAAACATTCAGAAAGTTTTAGAGTTTGCAAGTTATGTAGACTAGCAACATCTGGTAGAAGATTTACCAGAAAAAGATTCTTTGAAAGATCAAGATATATCAAATGCTTCAACTCTCTAATACTATTTGGAATTGTTATAATATCCAACCCAAATTCAAGCACATATTGTATTAAATCATAATCAATTGATTGTAATTGACCCAAATTCAGATTTCAATTCCCTAATCTAATCATTATCATACATTAAACAAGGAAATTGAAAATTAGAATAAGGGGGAAAAGGGTTTTCATGAGCAAAATTCAAAATTGAGAATAGAGGAACTCATATTTACCCACAAGCACATGATTCTTGGGTTGTAAAGGGGATTTAGCCCTCCATGAAGATCTTCATGGTGGCTGCAAGGGGGCTGCACGAAATTGACGAGGGAGAAAGGGAAAAGAGGAGAAGAGAGAATAGAGCAAATGTGAGATTTTTTATTCAATGTAGAAGTATTGTGTAGTGTTATTGTTATCTTGCAAGAGGGGAAAAGCTAAAAACAAAATGCTAAAACCGTGGTCCCCCCCCCCCCCCAAGGTCTAAACCCACTAAATAAAAGCTATCTTGACCAATTACAATCACCAAATGGTCCCTAGTTACAAACTAAAATGCAGAATTATTACAAGTGTAGAACTGTAACATTGAATCCCAAAGTCAGAATTAGACAATCCTTGTGAGACACGAAATTGTATATCTCCTCCTTATCTTTCAAACAAGATAAGAATCATAAAAATCGGAGACCTATGTCAAAAGTTATGGGCTTCACAAAAGACAGTGTCAAAAGCATCAATAAAACGTGACAAATAACAATTTTCGACACTTGGGTCCAAAACGATCCAATCTCACAAAACTCAGCTAAAATGGTCAAAATAAAGTATAAAACATGTCTAGACTATGCTAAAATACACTCTATCAGCTGCTACATTCTATTCATGTTCTTTAAGATCTTGACATTCATTTCCTCATCTTTGAACGTTTTTTCGAGGCCTTTGAGATGATTTACTATGTGAGTAAATATCATTTGAAAGCTGGATATGGATTCACCATGCAACATTCGAAACGTCTCATATTCTTGTATGATAGTGTTCTTTCTTGATCATCTCACCTTCGAAGTGCCTTCATGGGTTACTTCTATTGTATCCTAGATTTTCTTAGTAGCAGAGCGAGCCAAAATCTTGAAAAACTCATCAGAATTCAAAGCTGAGTGTAATATGTTCATGGCTCTAGGATCATAGTTAGCTTTTATGATTTCTAACTTATTCCATTCATCAACTAGTTTTGTAATGGTTTTTCCATCAATAACAACGGTTAGAAGCGTAAGTCTATTACTTACTGCCTGCTAGACACCTCGATTAATCGACTCCATGAAAATTTTTATACAGACTTTCCAAAATGGACAGTTATCTCCGTAGAAAAGAGGAGGTCGATTGATTGAGCTGCCCTCAACAAATGGTAATCGGTTTCCGGCCATATTAAAAATCCTTGATTAAAAAACAAGAACTTACTCTTGATACCAATTGTTAGGATTAGTCAGTCACATCAAGAGGGGGGGAGGGATGAATTGATGTAATATAAAATTTCAAATTTTTTTTCACCAACAAAAACTTTTCACCACTTCTCTTGAAGTTTTAACAAAACATTTTCAGAAATATGTTATTTAACGAATAAACCAATACAACCTCAACCATGACAAATTTTATTAAAACAATTAAGCTAATGATTAAAAACAAATCTTAATTGAAAGAGATGAAGGGATAGAGAAATTGAGCTTGTAGATTTTATATTGGTTCGATCAACCATCGATCTACATCCAGTTCTTCCTTATAACAATGAGTTTCTCTATGAAATTTTTACAAACACCATGCACACACATTTTACAGCATATCCTGATTTCACAACTTGAAACAAGAACCTAAAAACTGAATGTGAAAACACCAACATTCAATTTCTAACCACTAGAACAATACCATTCTTGAAACAAGATTAGGAAAACCTTTCTTCATTCAACACAACATTTAGGAATGCTCTTCCTACAATGCTAAACAAACAAGATCAATTAGAAAAAGATGCAAGAACGAAAAAACCTTAATGTGATGATAAATCTGATGTAAAGATCATTTGAAGAACTCCAATTTGAGTAAGTATGGCAGGCAAGATCAAGTTCTTGAATAACCTAAGTTCATGGAAGAACAATTGAGGAATATAGTAGTATGGGCTCAGAGGTTTAATCTCAAAATGGGTATAGCAGTATGAGCAAGATGAGTTTTCAGAAACTCAAAAAAGAGATTAACACAAGTGCAGAACCAGAGAAAGCTTTTCTAAGAAATATCATATCTGAGAAACAAATCAAAGGATTTGGAATTTGCATGTGAATGAAGGTTAGTAAAGATATTGTGAAAATTGGTCTATCTGCACGAAATGTTATAGGTTCAAATATATAGGTGATGAAATATTTTGGCAAGCGTACCAAATATCGCACAAATAGTATAAAAAGGAAGATCCCAATATCGATTCCACAGGGAATTATTCGTATTGACTATTAGTAAAGTAATCAATTCCTAAACACTAATTTGGTTTTAGAAGTTGTTTGTGTTGTAAAGCATAAGTAACAATAAAAATTAAGCTAAACACTACAAAGAAAACAAGTAAAGTAAATAACAAAACAAGAAAGTTGATTCAAGACGATGATCAAATAGTTGGCGTGCTTGAGTGTGAAACGATAATGATGGATATGTTGAGGATTTGGTTCAACCGGTTTGCTTCCTATGTAAATGTACAAAATATATTATACATTCAAAGCAATATTCCAAATTAAGTTCGATCTAGAAGTGCTCAAAACGTGATGTCTCATCAAATCAAGCCTAAACTGCTCAACCTCACTTCCAATGTCTCGGTAAGTTTAGTTGAGTGGTTTGGTGAAGCTCGGAGATCTTTACGAAGCTAATGAAGTCTATCCTATATCTAGAAATACACTCCATTAGAGTCCAAACTCAGTTCCAAGTTCAAAAACATATGTCAATGACATTTAAACTCTAAAACATGTATATATAACTGATCAAATCATATAACAAGAGTAAAGATAGAGAAATGAACTTTAGAATGGATATTTCAATGAATAAATATGAAGGAAAGCGTTTACATGTTAAGCACCTAGTTCCAAGTTCTCAACACTAATGGACTAGCCTCTCATTGTCATGAGAAGCTTTAAAAAGGGTTACAAAATGGAAGAGGAGAACAAAGGATGAAGAAGTAACTCTATTGATAAAAGTCTGAATGTGTTAAAAAAATTACAAGTGAAGCTTATATATTATAAGTGGACCTTCACTTAGTGCGTCATTCCGCTAAGCGCAAGTTCGCGATTTTGTAGACTTTATCTCAGATACAAGGTTTCCATTAAGCGAGCATGTCCGCTAAGTGAATCTTCAGTTTGAGAGAACATTTCGTTAAGCGCACATGGTCGCTAAGCGAATCTTCAATTTGAAAGAACATTTCGCTAAGCGAGCATGTCTGCTAAGTGAATCTTCAGTTCGAAAGAACATTTAGCTTAGTGCAATCTTGCGCTTAGCGCTGCATAAACTGCCAGTCTCGCTCAGCCACTATGTGTGCTTAGCGAGATATGGCGCTAAGCGCTATCTGCCTTCATTCTTTGTGTTCTTATCTTATTGTTGAACCTAGGCTTGTAAACATGAATTTGAGTATATTTTTCACAAAATAACTTCCTATGGTTAGAATTAGCAAAACTATACAAATCTATATTAAATGAATTCAAACTAAGCTAGAAATCTTGAGAACATTGGATAATCGTTACAAAATATGATGCAATATTTATGTATATAAAACGATTATCAATAGGCTAGGCTAGAAAGATTTGGAGTTAGTTAGACAAAAGATCAGATCTTGGAAATCTTTCAAAATGACCATTATACCAGATATAATCGATTGAGCTAAGGTGTAATCAATTATATCGTGTATTAGAAGATGATTTAAACTTGCTGTCATCCATTGTAATCGATTGCAAGAAGCAAGGTAATTGATTGCAATTGAGACAGAACCAATTCTAAATTTCAGAGATTGAATTGTAATCGATTGTAGCTTGATGGTAATCAATTGCAACTGAAACAAAGCAATTTCTGAAATCTAAAAACAACATTGTAATCGATTGCCACTTGTAGTAGTCAATTAATTCGATACCAAAGATGGTTCAAAAAAGGTTTGAGCCATCTGGTAATCGATTCCCAGTGTGTGAAATCGATTGCAATTTTCAAAATAAGTTCCTAAGAAAGAAAATCATCTAGTGATGCTAGAGATAGAAGGAAAACAAAGCAAATAAAACATCCTAGCATAAAAGTTATAACTTAGTCTACAACAAGCAATACAACACCATCATCCATACATGTTATGGCTTTAAACCAAAAAGAAAAAAAAACCTAGACTAAGACGAACGGAGAAGACTTAAGGTATGAAAATACCAAAAATCTAAATGAAGAGGCATCAATCTTCAATTTGTACTTCAAACACCAAGTTCAAATTGAAGATTTGGTTTGAAATTGTTGATGAAATTGATGTAAGTTCAGATTTTGGTCTTGTGCAAATTTAGATTATTGAAAGAAGTTGAATTCACTATAAAATAAGTTTAAAGGATTGCCATAGTTGGGTGTAGAAACATGGTTAAAATGGCATAAATCATAATGGACAATAACAAATTTAATTAGAAGGAAGAGGGTGAACTTAAATTTTTCTAAAGTGTATTTATAAGAGCCTTTATTATTTATATGAAAATTGAAAAAAATATAAATAAAATACATATTTTTTAAAAAAATGTTTATATTTATTTAAGAAAAATAAATTATTATCCAATAAAATGATGTGATAATCCAAGACAACATATTGACACATGTCCTAATCAAGACCCTATTTTTCCTACAGCAAGTCACAAACTCGTCAAAATATAGACTACATTATATATGGTTAAAATTTATAAATTTATCATTTTCCTATGAAACATTTCTTTTCTGTTTTTAGATTCTACAAGATTTTTCTTAAATAAAATTTTTGGCAATACCTCACAAATATTGAAATTTATCAAAACTCACAAGATGATGCATACTGTAATCATAGCATAGGCATATGCTTTACTCTCCAAGAATTCTTGCTTCCTCTCTTTACATTGAACTCAACAGCAAAAGTAGAGACAGATATCAAATTGCCCAACATACCAAATTGAATTCCTACTACAATAGTATCACAATTTCTAGTGTTCACCTACATCAATGTGTGTAGAAATATAACATGCATGGGACTGATGGGAGGGTGTGTATGCTTCTAAAAAATTTATTGCCTATCAATCTTCTGCGATACTTGAAACTGTTTACTCTTTTCGCCCTTTAAAACATTCTCTATTACAAATTTTGTCACAATATTATGCCTACAGCCTTGATCTAATCAAAATGTTTTAGGATGTTCAGCTAACACATAAATTACAGCTTTCACCTTTTTCCTACTAGATTTTATATGCTTTGATTTCAAAATATCTTCTCGCATCACTATTGTTAACAATAGGGATATTCATTTTGCATTCAACTAGGAATAAATGAAAATAGAAAAAAGAAAAAGAAAAGAACATTTGAAAAGCAACACAAGCAAATTTTAAAGCAATACTAAAACTTCTGAAAATAATCAATGCATTGGAATCTCATTATGATGTCATTTATTAAGGATCCAAGTTCAACATGACATACTTTAATAAAATGGTATGGTCAATTTGCAATATGCTAAAGCTTCTGTCTAGTGTTCCAGCTCCATTAGTGATTGCATAGGACAAAATGACATATTTTTAGATCCATTAGTCTAAAGTTGAAACATAATAAGCCACCAAAACCAACACAGACCTCAAAGAGTCCTTCTTAGAAACTAGAGAGAAGGTCTCTTTATAGTCAATGCCATCTTTTGAGTAAAACCTTTGGCAACAAGTCTAGCTTTGTACCTTTTGATGTTCCCCTGTGAGTCACGTTTGGTCTTAAAGACCCATTTACAACCGACTCTTTTTGAACCTTTAGGCAACTCAACTAGATCCCAAACCTTATTGTCATCCATTGATTTCAACTCTTCTTTCATCGCATTGAGTCACTTTTCAGAATTGTCACTTTCCATGACTTGTCTTAAAAAGATTGGATATTTATCAATGCTCAAGTCACATTCATGTTCAAGTGAATACACAACATAGTCGTTTGAAATAGTTGGTCTATATTGCCTTTCAGACCTTCTTGGTGCTATCTCTTACGACTCTTCTATCACTTGTTCATTTGTGACTTGGACATTGTTTGTTAGTTCATCATCTTGTGGGTTTTGAATATTAACATGTTGTCTCTGGGTGTTGTTTGATTATAATACAACTAAAGGAACAACATCTTGATGATGAAATTTGGGTGAAGAAGATTCACCATGAGTCTCTACAATATCCACCTTTCTTGATTTCTCACTCCCACTGAATTGATCATTTTTAATGAACCTAGCACTACCAGACTCAACTATTCTCGTTCTATGGTTAAGACAATAGAACCAAGACATTTGATGATGTCTAACCCCTGATACCTTGATAAGTTTTGATGATAACAAATGTGATAATATTTGATCAACTAATGATTTTAGACTAAGTGATTTTAAAAAATAATATGAGAATAAACAATGGTATAATCACTCTAACTCTCACTTTTGTCTTAATTTTCTGATAACTGATAATAATTAAATCACGCACTATAATTGCTTCTAATTGGACTTAAATAAAGCTCTAAAAAAGACCATAAATGTCTTGGAAAGACTCATGCAAAGTCTAAGACCAGACTATACAATAGTCTCGAACAGACTATGTGAAGTCTAGGACCAGACTATGCATATGTACTGGACCAGACCAAAGGAGGGGAGCAAACAGTAGTTGGAAAAAAAAAATACAACGAGAGAAAGGACAGCAAAGAGAGCATATAGAAATAGGAATACACAGCAAAAAAAAATAAAAAAAATACAACAGAGAGAAGCAAAAAAGAACTTTGTGGAGAAGAAGAGAATATTGGAAAAAAAAAAAAAAAGGAGAAAAACATTCAGTTTGAGCATTCAATTCAACATCCAATTCAAGCATTTAGTTTAGGCATATTGAGAATGTAATAGGAATATAAAGCTCATAGGTAAGTACCTACTTACACTTCAACTATGTATTTTTTTTCCTTCCCTTTACTTATTGATGCATGCATGATGCAGTTCCAAGCCACGCAATCTTGGTTTGGATCGTCCGGAAGCAAATCAAAAGAGCTCCATTGAAGTTCGATCAAGAACTCAAAAAAAAGGAAAAGCAGAAGAGAAGAAGAAGATGAACTAGAATGATGCCACGATCCGCAAGGGAATGATAAGCTGAGGTGAATTCGCCACAAGGAAAGCTTCCTTGATAAGAATCAATGGTCTTTTCTCAAAAACCAAAAAGAGACTAAGCTCTCAACTAAGCAACAAGCTTATTTCATTCACAAATTGGTTGATTTTTATAGATGAGGTTCTTTTCAACTATTTATAGAGTTAGGCCTTACAAGAGGACTAAGTAACTGATCTCCACTTAAACGCATCATTTTAAGGCCTAATTACACAATTAAGAAGCCCCTTACACAAGTAAACAAAGTTTTCAAAAAATTTTCGTGCCAGACCTCCGCTAAGCTCAACCTTGCGCTTAGCACCACTTTTCTTCGTGTCCATTGAGCTCAACATTGTGCTGAGCGAGCTTCTGGCCAAAGTGAAACTCTGCTGAGCTCAATGTTGCGTTAAGCGAGTTGTTTTACTAAAGTGAAACTCCACTAAGCTCAATGTTGCATTGAGCGAGCTTCTGGCCGAAGTGAAACTCTGCTGAGCTCAATGTTGCGTTAAGCGAGTTGTTTTACTAAAGTGAAACTCCACTAAGCTCAATGTTGCATTGAGCGAGCTATCAACAAATTTCCAAGTGCTCCAATTTAGCTCCTTTGGGCTTCTTCCTTCTTGGCCTTTGATGAATAACCCTTCCTTTAGTCTCTTGGTCATTTCTTCTTGAAGAATCTTGGCCTTGGACTTTGTCATTGGTCCCTTTAATTTGTGAAGTGCCCCTAGGTCCTCTTGTTCATTGGATAGCCCTCTATCACTTATTGCAATTCATGATGTAAACTATGTCTCTGCTCTTTCTTCATTTTGGTTGTTTGTTATGCAAACATTTGGTTCACATGTTATAATCATGTAAAAAAGAAAAAAAAAACAATGATAATCAAACAAAATGAGAAAACTAAATAATCACAAAATGAGTAGCTGGAATAAATTGTACATTTGTGTGACTGTTCTAACAAGCATGAATTTGAAACTTTGAGTTTAATCCTAAATAGAGACCCAAAACAAAAACATAAACATAGACTCAGAGACCAAAAACAAAAACATAAATAGAGACCAAAAATAAAGAGTTGTTGCATCATTTCTCATGCTTAACCTAAACCCAAATCGTTCATCCTCAAGTCCCAAGCACAAACACAAACACCACAAAACCAAAATCATTCACCCTCAAAAGCCAGAATATGCAATAAAGCCCAATGAAAAATCACAATAGCCAAATAGAAGAAGAAGAACAAGGCCACGATTATAGCATTCTCATAACTTTTATCACAGCCAAAACATAACCCATATAAAAACAATTAAAGCTCATACCTTCTTTGTAGGGATGGCAATGGGTAGGGTACTATAGTACCCGTCCCCATACTCGTGTTTGAAAAAAGTATCTATCCCCAGCCCCATACCCGTGCGGGTAACAATTTCAATCTCCATCCCCATACCCTCTGGGTACCTATATACCCATACCCGCACCCACGACCCGCACTTTTCATATATATAAAATTATAAATTATAAAAAAAAAAAAAAAAAACTTAGGGAATGTATTGGATTAGGATTGTTTAAGATTTGAATGACTTTTTTTTTTTTGTAAAAATGTCTTGGGTATTCAATCAGGATTGTTAAATGATAAAAAATAATCTGATAGTATTCAATCAAGATTATCAAGATTTTTTTTTCAGAAGGCAACGAAATCTTGTGGTATTCAATTGGGATTTTGAATAACGCAAAAAAAAATCATCTGTTATTCAAAATTATAAAGATTTTATGGTTTTATAGACTTTTTAGTTGATCATATAAATACCAAACCCAGCAAACAATCACATTCAACTACGAAAGACTTTTCTTTCTCATCACAGACTTTTTTATTTATTTTATTCTCTTTGCTTTGGAGGCAGTGACATAATCTCTCACCCACACATTTTTTTGTTTCAAGGTGAGACTTTTCATATGATTCTAATAATGATGTGTTCATACATCAAAATCACTATGAATCAATTTACAAGCCTACAATGTAGTCCACTGTCTCATTCATTTTAAGTTCATAAATTTTTAATGAAATGAAAATTTTCATAAAAGAAGTAGATCTGAATCTAGAAGAATTTTTAACTCGGGGTAAACAATCAAGTTAAAGTTTTAAAAGACCTTTCTAAACTATTGCACTCAATTTTGAAAAAATATACAATTTAACATAGGAAACAAAGAACAATGTTTGGGATGTTATAAAACATATACAACTTTGGATATTCTTCAAATTAGGCAGATGATTAATGTTTTGATCATCATGTATTTTTTGTTGAATTATTTGATTTATATTTTGATGATATTATTGATTTTATGAGTTAAATGAAACATTTTATTTTTTTACTAATATTTTGTTATTATTTTTCACTATTACTTTATGAAAATTTGTGAAAAATATATCTCAAAATGAGTTCATATACATTAGGTGAGATGATTCAGCTTATGATAATTTGTGCTTAGTCTGTGCTCAATAATATTTCCAAGCACACTCTTGTTGGTTTGTGTTTAGTAGTTTTGAATTTTTTTTTTTTAGAAATCCATAAAATCTTTTCAAATCTTATCTTATAAATATGTGAAATCCTTTCAAATCCTATATTCTAAATCCATTAAATCCAAATTATAAAATCCTAATCACAAAAGTCATCTTAAAAAAATTTTAACAGTTTTTAGTTTCTACAAAATCTTAAAAATCTTTAAGACTTTTTTATGCCAAAAAAGTATTTTAAAATCCTAATCCAATACACCCTTATATAATATTAAAATCAAACGAATATTGATTTATATAAATAAATAACATTACAAAAATAATCATTCAACATAAATCTAAACAAAAACTCTAATTAAACAAGAAAAACTAATATATTTTTAAAACTAATTAGTTTATAATTATATATTAAAAATAAAACACAAATAGATATAATATTTTAATTTTATCATCCAAATTAATTTCTCCATATTTTGTAAATGCTTATTTCCATAGTTTCTATATTGCTTTGAACTACTAATACAAATAAAAATTAAATTATAATAGAATATCAAAATTAACATATAAAAAGAATAATTAAAATAATAAATAGATAATTAAATAATTTCAATTGAATAATTTAAATAATAAAATTATAATATATTAATTAATATGTATATACATAAGGTGCAGGGCGAGGTGGGTACTACAGTACCCGTACCCGCACCCATCCCCGTGAGATTTTGCGGGTAAATACCCGCCCCATCCCTATCCCCAAATATGTGGGTTATTACCCTACCCACGTATAGATATTTTTGCGGGTACCCATAGGGTCTGGGTCCATATTGTCATCCCTACTTCTTTGTTTGGTGTAAGTGAACCCAATCGCCACTGCCCATAATCGCTACTAGCTCAGAACCACGACCTCTCCGTGCCGACGTGTGAAGCACCATCGACCCCTCTGCACCTCACTCAATCCCTTAGCCACCACCCTGCGAACTGCCTAACCCACCACGACCCAAACTGCTAGCCTACGTCACCATGCTCGCACTGCACCGTTGTTGCCATTGTTGTGCGCATGCCGCCGTCGTCGTGCACGCGCTGCACTACCATGGTTGCAACCGCGAACGCTCTCTTTCCCCTCTTTTCTTTTCTCGTGCGTTGCTGCGGCTCTCATTTGCAATTTTAGGTTAGAAAAACCCCTTTCCAATTTCATAGTAAGCTTCTCACTCTTTTTTTTTTTTTGTGTTTCTTTGTGTTTGCCATAGCAAGGCTTGGTTTAAATTAGGCATAGCTCATATTGTTTGTGAAGTTGGGCCAATTTAACATTTTATTTAATTCATTATTGATCTAGTTTAATGTTTTTTTTTCTTTTCTCTATACGGCCCTCAACTTCTTTATCTCGCTCCTAGTTACTCCACTTCCATATGTTGGTTCTAAACATAGTTTTAATCTATCTCTCTCTTTCTATCTTTAGATGCTATATCTTTAGAAAACTCAAAGAGTGACGACTGATTTCTACTCATAGTTCCTCTCTCCTTAGTGTACTTGTGGGACTCAGTAGTGTGCTCGTGATACATCATGCAAGAGCGCTTACAGCAGCTCGTAGCTATTCTATGCATGGGAGTGATGATATATTGATAACATGAGCTAGCCGATTTGGATTGAGAGGAAGGTCAGTTCTGATCTAATAAATTGAATAATAATGGACAACTTTTAAAAAATAATATTAATAATAAGATGCAAAAAAAAAAAAGAGGATTAATTTAGGATGCTATTTTAGTTTAATATCTTTTTACATTAAAATAATAAAAAAACAAAAAAATAATTACTAAAATTATAATACTGTTAAGTAAAAATAATTTTCTTTTAAAGAAAAGATTATTTAGATATGATGTCTTTTTAATCTTGAGATTTTAGGATACAAGTTGTGACAACTTGATAACTTTAAAAAATTCATCTTTTTAAGAATAAATGATTTTAAAATTAAATTCCATTAAAATAAATTAAAATAGATTGACTAGGGTGTACACCTCTATCAATCTTTCATGTTTTTAGGATAAATAAGCTGCAATAACTCAAGAGTCTTAAATTAAAATAGTAATAAAAAAATAAAAACAAAAATAATATCTCTCTTTCGTTCCTGTAATAAAATTGATCTTCATAGAAAATAAATTATTCTTTTCCCGTAATTTTTTAGTGAGATAAAAAGTTATAAAGATTTTGCTTAATTAATTAAAGGTAAACTATCTTTGTAATGGACGTTGTAGGATATTAATACCTTCTTTACGTATAATGAATTCCCGAACTCAAATCTGATTTCAAATACTATATTTTTCTATGCAGAACAACTAACTTTTCCCATGAGATAAGGTTAAGAATGGACTTTAATCTTTTAAAAACTAAATTATAATTTTGTTCTCCATATTTTTCAAAATAAGATTTTGGTTTCTTAATTTTTTTAATGTAACATTTGATTCTCTAATTTTTATAAATTGACAATTTTGATTCCTTGATAATTAATTAATAATTATGATGAATAAATTTATTAAATTATTTATAAATTATTAATTATTAAAAATATAATAATCTTTTACATGAAGAAAAAATATTAAAAAAATAAATTTAAATATTAAAAAATTATTAACACCGTCTCCAATCATTAAAAAATTATTTTTAACATTAAAAAAATAAGGATTATAAAAATCAATCAAGGAATCAAAATCTTTCAAATTAATAATTAATAATTTTTAATTGATTTATAATTAACTTAATAATTTCACTAATTATAATTATTAGTTAATGATCTATCAACGAAATCAAAATTTTCAATTTATAAAATTATAAGAACCAAATGTTATGATAAAATTAAGAAATCAGAATCATGGATTTAGAAATTTAAGAAATCAAAATTACAACTTAACTTTTTTAAACCCAACCCATATACACCCTTTTCATTCATTGTCATTTGAAATTTAGTATCCTAAGCAGAAAAAAATTTCACTAGAGTAAGTTCTCTCTTATTTTTTATTTGCAATTTGCATATGGACGAAGGTAAGAGAAACAATTAGAATTAAACCTGTACTCGCGGATATCGCCTCGTCCTCGACCCGATATTGACGGATAATCCTCGCTTTGATCGGGTACAAATACGAGTACGGGTAATACCCGATTATAAAAACTAGGTACGGGGACGGGAATGGGGATGTGTATACCCATCCCGTATCCGTACCCGTACTCGATACATAAATTTATTAAATTATTTTTATTTTATATTATATATTTTACTTAATAATTTTTAAACATTTACACTTATTTTATGATTTACAATTTATACTAACTAAATTATTATTTTAAATTGTTTCAATTTGTTTTTTTATAGTTTATACAAAAATTATATAATTTTATTAGATAATAAATAATTATATGATTGTTATTAACATATTATTAGTTTGTTATAAAAAAAAAATTTGTTGTGAGACTTTTAGTTTATTATTAGCTTGTTATGACTTTAAGTAATTATAAAAATTGAATTTTTTTAAAGTTTATTATGACTTAAAATTAACTTTTTTTTATTTTTTATTTTTAAATTATACCCAATACCCAACTAGGATGGGAATGGGTATAAAAATTTATACTCAACGGATATGGGAACCATAAACCCGTACCCATCCGATCCGCCCCGTTGTCATGTCTAGAAACAATCATACCTGCATAGATGAAAAACATTGTCATAACACCTATGGATCCCACGAATGTATTTGTCTAGAGGGAAAATCCGGAAATGGAACAGTGGGAGCAGGGTGCCATGAAGAAGTAGTTATCAAGGTTGTCACAGGTAATTGCAATTAAGCACATCTTTTTTTTTTAATTTGTTTTTTTCATGCATCTTTTTGTTTTCAACTATGCTATTGATACTATTCATATAACAATTCAAAAATTGTGTTTGACTAATTGTGAATGTAGGAGTAGGGACTGGAATTGTTATTCTATTTGTGAGAACTACTTCATTGTACTTGATATATCAGAAAAGAGAGCTCGTCAAACTTAGAAAGAAATACTTTCAGCGGAATGGTGGTTCCATTTTGTTACAACAACTGTCGACAAGAGAAAATTCCTCCCAAGTTACTCAAATTTTCACCGAAGAAGAGCGAAAGAAAGCCACCAACAACTTTGACGAGAGCTTAATCATTGGCAAAGGAGGTTTTGGTCAGACTCAACCTAACCCAATCTTAACTCAATTTAGATATCGGGTTTTGTTGTATAAATCCATAATAATAATAATTTAATAATAACAAAATAAAAAATCTACTCTCGTCTTTTGGACTTTCAGTCACTCAACATTTCAACCTTATTCACTCAACTTCCCTCTCGTACTTTACTATTTGTTTTCAGTATATTTTGTATCAATATTATTTGAATCTTCTCTACTATATTAACTTAAGTAAACTTTATTATTTTGATTGATAACAATTTTATTTTGAACTTTTCGGATTAGGTGAATGAAGAAGAATTTTGATTTATAGAGAATTATTCTTTGTAGCTTTATAACAATTTTATTTCTCAACAATTAAGTTTGAAAGTGTTATTATATCTAGTTTATTCAAGGAGAAGTCTCTAGAGAAAAGACTATTAACGAGCTTTGGACAAAGCTTAAAAGTCGATACATGGCAAAGTTTTTTCATAATCATTTGTCTAAAAAAAACAATTATATACCATGCAAATGCATGAAAGTAAGTCCATTCATAAACATATTGACAATTTCAACTAAATTGTTCTTAATTTGAAAAATATTAATGTTGTGGTGGATGAGGAGGACCAAGTTCTTCTTCTTAGTCCTTTGCTGAGAGCTCATGAAAAAATTGTAGACACAATCATTTTTGTTGAAAATCAGGATTAATATTCTAATTCTATTCATAATTGTAATCAACATAATCTCTAATTTAGAGAAAATAAAATATCATCTATTTATCTATCATTAATGTAATTAACCTATATAAAAATATGCACACGTCTACTTTGACATACAGTTTACACTCAATAATCCTTATTTCTCTTATTTTAACCATTTTCAATAGAAATTCATTATCAATGAAAAAAATGAGAACAACTTTACAGTCTTGAGAATTAAAAAAAAAAAAAAAAGAATTATCGATTCGTATAATGATACTAACTTAGGTGAAGGTTTAATGATACAAGGAACGACAAAAGAAAGGAAAAATAGTTTCCAAAGACAACCCAAGTCACACAAGCAAAGCAAGCGAGAAAAACATATTCAAATCCTCTAAAGAATATGTTTTTATTCTTTTCTTCTTAATAATGAATTCATTGAGAATTATTCTTCGTAACTTTATAAGAATTTTATTTCTCAACAATTAAGTTTTAAAGTGTTATTAATATGTAATTCATTTTATGCATTAATATATGATTATGTTCATTTGTGATTAAAAATAATTTTTGTTTTAAAAAAATGAGTAAAATTTAAAAATCTATTTTAATTTTTTAGTAAATTTTAAATTTTTTTTTTCTAAAAATACATCACTAACCCAATGACCTAACTTAATTCAATTCATTTATGATTGGGTTGGATCGAATTGTGTTTAAAAAAAAAAAAAAAATCTAACTCAATTCAACCCACTAAAAATTGATCAGGTTGAGTCAAAAATTTATAGAAACCTAATTCAGCTCAACTCCAAGAGCCATCAATATACTACTCGGTATGACACCATCATGGATCGTGTACGAATTGTCTTTGGCCAATGGAAGATGATTATGGAATGTTAGCATACACACTATTTTGGTTTTTTGTTTTTATAATCAAAGTACTGCTACAAGTATAACCGTTTGTAATGTGTGTGAAATCATAATTGTTGTTTTTGTGCATATATATGTATGGCGTACAAATTTAAGTGTATGTTCAAATATGTTATGCAAATTGGTTTGGAGAATGTAGTCTTAAAATTTAACATTTATCAGAATACAAAGCAAATTATAAATAAATGCCTAGGGAATCAAGCTTCAATCATTAGATACCTATAGCTACTCTAGGCTTCTTAATTATACACAATGTCGCTGCCAAATTTATGGCATAATTAAATAACATGTTTTGTTTTGTAAATTTTTCTCCAGTTACATTCATCTCTCCGACCGAATTCACACTATCTCATTTCTGACACGCTACCCGTAACTCTGTTTAAATAAAATTGATTGAAAATCATCTATTTTAATAATAAGTAATACTTTTAAATCAAGAAAAAAGAAAGAATCATAAAATAAAAAAAAATCATCATTAAATATTTCTCCTAAATATTATTTCATAGTTATATCTAATTATAGGATTAATAAAAACTTTTGTCTTTAAGCTTAATATCATTTTTTTACTTATAAATTGTAATACCCTTTTTATTATTAACTATCTTAATATAATTCATACTATTATATCTTTAAAATAATGCTACCCTAAATAACTTTCCCTAGTTCTCATTAATTATAACCAAAAAACAACTTGTTCGCACACTTATTAAGAAAATTAATTAACTTCATTATATAGTGTCATTTTCAATTAAAGACAAATATTTTTTTCCTAAACTAGCCTTTAATGGAATTTGATATCGAGCATAAAACCCTATTAAATAAAAGATATTTAGAAGATAATTCATTAAATAAGGAAAAAGTAATTGATTTTTTCTTATATTTATATTTGAGAGTAAAAAAATGAAACTTTTTTTTGCTTATAAAAAAAGAATTATATATTAATATTACATAATATTTTACTTTAAATATTTAATTCATATATAGTTTTTAGTGTTTTTTTTATATATTTTTTAAAATTAAATAATTTTATATAAAATTAAAATTAATAAGTATTTTATCATTATTATCAATTAAAAACAAGAATGATAAACAAAGGATAATTGAATTGATATGGTAAGGTATATAGTTCCTTCCTTGGTTGAACTCATTATTAGGCCAATAGATCTTTTAATTGTTGTGAGAAGTGTGATTCCATTTATATATATATATATATATATATATATAACAGCGTATTTAATAAATATTAAAAATAAGAATTAAAAAAAATACACATATTATTATATTATGTTTATTCTTTTTTAAGGTATTGAAAACCCTTTTATGGATATAGACACGCTAAAATTTACCTAAAATAAAAGGATGTCAACAAAAATAATAAAAAATTATGAATAATTATAATATTTTTAATATTATTAAAAGTCATAAATTTCTAAAAACATAGAAAAACAAAATAGTGTTTTTCATAAATATGTTTCTCATTGTTATAAATGTTATAGATATAAATTTTCACAAAATTGTAAAGTAACATCATGGACTTGTTATAGTAATCTATTTGCCCTTTCATATACGTCCGATAATGAGGCTGCAGTAATCAAATAACATTCGAATACGTAAACGGTACTAATCGTTGTTAACCGGAACTGGAGGAGTGTAGTTGGGCATCCAAACAATTTCAGGATATATTTTTAAAAATCTATAAAAAATTATTTCTGACAATTAATCGTCACAAAAGTAAGAAAGTTGGCAAATATTCAAAAATGAAAAATATAGTTTATCCATTTTTTTTTTCATTTTGGTCCCTAGTTCTGCACTTTAACTGATAATAATGTATGTTTAGGAACTAAAATGAAAAAATAACCTTAGGAATTCAAATAAATTTTTAAAATATGTTTAATTTTAAAAACTAATACAATAGAAAAATATGATTTTAAGGACGATTAAACTATTTATTCACTCGGAAGAAAAAAACAACACACTTTGCTATTGTCACTCCTATTTATAATTAAAGGTAAAACATGTGATGCTCACAAACAATTGCATGCTATTTTATTTCTTATTTTATTTTTTTATTATTCTTTTTAAAAACGTCAATGAAAATAATTTATATACAAATTTCTTCCTCTTTTCTTCTCCCTTCCTTTCGGCCACCAAAAGAATTTAAATACATTAGATAGTACATGAAATGCATTGGTTCAGAAGTTGCTTCACAGTGAACAAGCTAGTTTGTGGTCCATAAGATTTGTGGAATTGTTCAACATAGATCTTCGGTTGATTTGAGAAATATTTTGTTCATATTTTTTTTTATTATCATAAAATTATCGCATTCTATTTTTCATTTGTTATTTTGAAATATAGTTATATCAATAAAAAATAATACATAGCCATTTTTTATACTAATCTTTAAAAATTAAATTAAAATATTTTTATAAATAGAAATAGAATTTTTTGTCTGTATTAATTTGTTTTAGTCAGCTTATACTTTTTTTTAAAAAAAAAGTTTTGACTCTTGCAATATCTATCATCATTTGTTCTTATTCTTGCTATAGTTTTGTCTTTGCATCGCATCACATCAGATAAAAAAAAAAAAACTTATCAACTAGGAAACTCAAGGAATTAGTCAATTGTCTCCATCCAATGGCCAATATTATAATTTGTCATTGATATATGATAGCAACGCAACTTAAGGCTAATTAAGCACTCTGCACTAGGGATGGTAATATGGACCCAAATCCTATGGATACTCGCAAAAATATCCATACGCGAGTAGGATAATAACTCGCATATTTGGGAATGGGGATAAGACGGGTATTTACCTGCAAAATCTTACGGGGATGGGTGCGGGTACAGGTACTATAGTACCCGCCTCGCCCCGCCCCACCCCACCCCACCCCACCCCATCCCGCACTTTATGTATATACATATTAATTAATATATTATAATTTTATTATTTAAATTATTTAATAAAAATTATTTAATTATCTATTTATTATTTTAATTATTCTTTTTATATGTTAATTTTGATATTCTATTATGATTTAATTTTTATTTGTATTAGTAATTTAAAACAATATAGAAACTATGGAAATAAGCATTTGCAAAATATGAAGAAATTAATTCGAATGATGAAGTTAAAATATTATATTTATTTGTGTTTTATTTTTAATATATAATTATAAACTAATTAGTTTTAAAAATATATTAGTTTTTCCCGTTTAATTAGAGTTTTTGTTTAGATTTATGTTGAATGATTATTTTTGTAATGTTATTTATTTATATAAATCAATATTCGTTTGATTTTAATATTATATAAGAGTGTATTGGATTAGGATTTTAAAAGACTTTTTTGGTATAAAAAAGTCTCGAAGATTTTTAAGATTTTGTAGGAAACTAAAAAGTGTTAAGATTTTTTAAGATTTCTGTATTTAGGATTTTATAATTTGGATTTAATGGATTTAGAATATATGATTTGAAAGGATTTCACATATTTATAAAATAAGATTTGAAAAGACTTTATGGATTTTTAGAAAAAAAAAAAAACATTCAAAACTATTAAACACAAGCCATCAAGAGTGTGCTTCACAAATTATCATAAGCTGAACCATATCAGCTACTAATAATATACATGAATATTAATGCATTTTGAGATATATTTTTCACAAATTTTCATAAAGTAATAGTGAAAAATAATAACAAAATATTAGTAAAAAATATAACATGTTTCATTTAACTCATAAAATCAATAATGTCATCAAAATATAAATCAAATAATTCAACAAAAAATACATGATGATCAAAACATTAATCATCTGCCTAACTTGAAGAATATCCAAAGTTGTGTATGTTTTATAATATTTCAAACATTGCTCTTTGTTTCCTATGTTAAATTATATATTTTTTCAAAATTGACTGCAATAGTTTAGAAAGGTCTTTTAAAACTTTAACTTGATTGTTTGCCCTGAGTTAAAACTTTCTCTAGATTCAGATCTACTTTTCTTATGAAAATTTTCATTTCATTAAGAATTTATGAACTTAAAATGAATGAGACAGTGGACTACATTGTAGGTTTGTAAATTGATTCATAGTGATTTGGAGGTATGAACATATCACTATTAGAATCATATGAAAAATCTCACCTTGAAACAAAAAAATGTGTGGGTGAGAGAGTATGTCACTGCCTCGTAGTTGAATGTGAGTGTTTGTTGGGTTTGGTATTTATATGATGAACTAAAAAGTCCATAAAATCTACCAAAATCCAATAAAAAAAAGTTCATAAAATCTTTATAATTTTGAATAATAGATGACTTTTTTTTTGTGTTATTCAAAATCTCAATCGAATACCACAAGATTTCGTTACCCTCTGAAAAAAATCTTGATAATCTTGATTGAATACCATCAAATTATTTTTTATCATTTAACAATCCTGATTGAATACCCTAAGACATTTTTACAAAAAAAAAAAAGTCATTCAAATCTTAAACAATACTAATCCAATACATCCCCTAAGTTTTTTTTTTTTATAATTTTTAATTTTATATATATGGAAAGTGCAGGTAGTGGGTGCGGGTATGGGTATATAAGTACCCGGAGGGTATGGGGTGTTAGGGAATAATTTTGTATGCCCAAGTTTCAATTTATCATATAATCAATTTCTATTTCCAAATAATAAAGTATTATTTCATTTCTTTATCATTTTATATTGGTTTGATAAAAAATAGTTAAATTGATGAAGTCCTTGGTTAAAATTGAAGATTGTTATCATAATAGAGATTATGATAAATGAGAAACAAGTCTCTTGAAATTTTAATCTAAAGTGTTCTTGATCATAGGATTATTTTGAATAGGATATTAATAATCCGGATAGATTAATATATGTGTAATAGTATTCATTGGATGAATATTAATAGATCTCATTTATTAATTTACACATATAGATGATGCACATAGGGATGTGATCATTGAACTGACTTAATATTGAGATTTTTCTAATGGTTAATATTATCTTAATTTGTCAATAGAAAAACTCTCAAGAAGAAATATAACATTTTCTTTGACCTGAGATTATCATAGTAATTAACAAGCCATTTGTTATATTTTAATTCCGGACACCTAATACTTTGGAGCACTAGTTGAATGGATATTGGATATAATTAAATACTTGTAGAATTAATGATTATTCAAGAAGGAATCCATTAACTTTAGGTAATGAGTTTGAGCTCTATAAATCAAGACCTTGGCCAGGGCAATTGAATAAATGAAGAAATGAGTTTCTTAGAGTCATTCATTGATTAACGTGATTGAACTTGACAGTAATACCATATTCTAAAGTTAATCTAGAGTTGGAAATGATGGAAGGAAATATTATATATTACTCTTCTAGTGGTTCTTAAAAGTAACAACAAATTACTTCATGCTATCTGGACGTTGAGGAGTGTTACTAGACGCCTACCTTGATTAGTAAAATTAATGATTAATTTACTACCAGCTTAGTATTAAACCTACGGGGTCACACACAAACGAGTGTGTTAATCTTTATTAGAGAATAATCAATTTGATTGACAAAATCTCTATGTGGAATATTATTATATTTTTTGCTAGCACCAAGAATATAATTAATATATATACTAAAGATAGATATCTCTTTATTATTGTGACATTTATGCATAATAATATTTTAATGAGCAATAGAAAAATGATAAGAGAATATCTTATTAAGAGAATATATTATTTTTGTTAATAAGTTTGAATTAATTTGAATATGTTAATGGGTTAACAAATTAAATTCAAATTTGAAATATCTTATTAAAAGAATATATTATTTCTTTTAATAAATTTGAATTAATTTGAATATGTCAATGGGTTGACAAATTAAATTCAAATTTGAAATATCTTATTAAAAGAATATATTATTTCTTTTAATAAATTTGAATTAATTTGAATATGTCAATGGCTTGACAGATTAAATTCAAATTTGAAATATCTTATTGAGAGAATATATTATTTCTGTTAATAAGTTTGAATTAATTTGAATATGTCGATAGGTTGACAGATTAAATTCAAATTTGAAATATATTATTAAGATAATATATTATTTCAGTTTGAATTAATTTGAATATGTCGATAGGCTCACAGATTAAATTCAAATTTGAAATATATTATTAAGATAATATATTATTTCAATTTGAATTAATTTGAATATATTCATGAGTTAGGCTATGGGATAGCATCAGTATTCCTATAAATAGGAGCTCTCACCACGTTTATTGTGCATCAAATTACTGAAGAGAATTCTTCAATAAAAGTATACAGTTCCATAATCAAGAGTTTTGAAGTAGAGATCAACTCTCGGTTTGGATACACATAGAGTCTTCACATTATTGAAGAACATCTTCACATTATTGAAGAACATTTGCGCCTCAAAGAAGGTAATAGGTACATGTTTATTGTAATTTTATATTGCGATAATATTATTCTAAATTCAAAAAAGATCCTAAATTTCGCTGTATGTGTTTTGAACACCAGAATGAACTAACATAGGTATGGGGATTGAAATTGTTACCCGCACGAGTATGGGGCTGAAGATGGATACTTTTTTCAAACACGGATACGGGAACGGGTACTATAGTACCCTACCTACTGTCATCCCTACTCTGCACTCCGATTTGGGCAGGTGTTAATCGGTGAAATTAAGGTTTTAAACCAATCTACAATAATATTATATAGTTTTGAAGAGATTGATATTTGATTGGTGATATATATATTTATGTGATAAGAAAATTAAAGATGTTGATGTGATATTTAAAAATTATGAGTGTCCAAATATGGTTGTTGAAAATGCAAATAAAAAAGTTTTGAATGAAAAAAAAAGATAAAAATTAAATAGAGTAATTACATAAGTTTAATAGTCATGTACTTAATTCGCCCCTAAAAAAAAATAGTCATGTAAAAGTCAAAAATTTTATTTTACATTAGCATAACTTTTTTTTTTCAAATAAAAGTAGGTGAAAAATAAAATAAAAATAGACATACACATTTGATTTAAGAGAAATAAATAAATAGAAAAGAAAAGAAAGATACAAAATATAAAGTCTTTTAAAATCAATTTTTAAACAAAATAATCATCAAATTATTTTATGACTTTCTATGACGAAACATGTTAATGTATAATTTCCATACAATTTAGCATAGAAAGAAAAAGGTGTAAGATCTAGAATACCTTTATTCATCATCACTCTTATTTTCAAGCAATCAAAGAGATATTTTATTTCATCCGAGCATACTTGGTCAGTCTTCCTGTACAAATCTAGAATATTATAATATAATTTAGGATATATTTGGACTTATAGAAAAAAAAATCAAGAATTTAAAATTGTCTTTTTCATATTCAATTTGAAAAACTCTCACATTAACCAAAAATATATGAAATTTTTTTTACTAATCGATTAATTTTATTTTTTTTTACTTAAAAATCCTTTTAGAATAACATATGTAAACATTGTTTAAATGTTCATTACCTAAATAATATAATTGTGACTAGAGTACTGTACGCCGGCCGGCTAACAACACAAGTTGCTATCAAGATCATAAATTTACTTCTACATGTTTTTATTATTATTATTATTATTATTATTATTAATTACTTCTACATATTTTAATGTCTTAACTGTGCATTACGTTGACACCACTCATACGTGCGTATCTGGTCCTTCGTAATGTGCTTTGACATGAGGTGTTGACATTTTCCAATATTAACTTACGAAACTACATTAGAGTTCCGTAATTATGGCAAGGTTTGCTCAAAAGGTTATGATAACGATTGATTCATTTAAATATGTTATGTTAAAGTTATGATAGGGTGGATTGATTCACTTGTTATCTAAATAAAGATATAAGAGGTTTGAAGATAAAATATATATGGAGACAATCATATAATACACAAATTAGTTTTTATTTAGATAAAATTCTCATTAAACATTGAAAAGGTGAAGAAAATTAATAAGGTATATAAAATAAATTAAACTTCTCACATGAGTTATGTTAAACTTATGTACTTCAACATTAATAGTTCAACATTAATAGAAGTTCTTTAATTTAACCTTTCTAAAAGCTTAGATGAATAAGCTAATTTTTTATAGTGTACTAGAAGATATTTGGATTTTTTTTTTATTTGACATCTAATTAAATACTATTCTCACCATATTGTCCCATTTTGGGACAAATTGATATGAGACTTCTTATTTTTCTTTTGGTTTAAATAATTTTTTTGTCTTTTTAAATTCTTCAAGGATTAAAAAGAAAAGAAAATTTAATATGTAAGAACTAAAACAAAAAAATTAACTTTGTAAGAACTGCTTTTAAAGAGATAAAAATTATTTATATAATGAGAAATTTTGTATTCGATTTACATGTAAAATTTCATTAAATTTATAACATTTACACACTTTAATTGGGATTAATCACCAATCTAATAGATCGAGAGTTATTCATAATCTCTTATCTTTAAAAAACTATTATAAAAATTAAAAAACTATTCTAGTTTCAAATCATACCGCCACTACCTGAATTAACTGGAGCAGCAGGATTGTTTCAATTTATTAGGGATTTCGTATTAAATATTTAGAAAAAAAAAACTTTTCTGTGCAAAGCGATTCTGACTCGAGAAGGATTACGATTACTGCTTCTGGTAGAGGATACCTCTGGTCTAGAAAAATAATCAAATAATTTTATATATGTTTCCATCTCTTAAGTGATATGTGTACCTCACAGATTTGAAGTTTATAAACAGATAAAAGCCTCTTGCCACTAAGGCTTAGTTTTGTTTTTCACTCTGCGATCGTCCCTTTTCCAATAGAAGTGGTGATGAAGTTGCAGCACTTGCTAATTGTGGTTGCATTAGCCCCGCACATAGCAGCAGCAACAACACCAACACAAACCTTGCCTGGCTGCAAACCCACCTGCGGAGACATCGAAATTCCGTATCCATTCGGCATAGGCAACTCATCGACACCCGATCAACAACCATGTTTCTTTGACGACAGCTTCAGCGTTACATGCGACAACTCCACGCTATACTACGGCGACCTGAAACTTTCGAGCATAAGCATCGCAGATCACCAAATAGACCTCTGGTTCTCCGTCGCGTGGATTTGCCACACCGCAAACGAAAGCAAGTTGATCTACATCAACCCCGGCCTTCGTATTGGCTATTTCAGCATTTCGAACAAGGAGAACAAGTTGCTAACCGTTGGCACCGATAGCTATGGCTGCGTTGATAGTACTTTTTCAACGGGGAGTCGTATTCAACGGGGTGCTTAATGAGCTCTCAAGGCCATACCAGGAAGATCCATAATGGAACATGCTCTAGCATAGGATGTTGCCAGGTAAATTTATTTTTTTATCAGTAAATATTAATCGTTAATATGTTAATTTGGTATTACTAAAGATATTTGAATTCACGGCTTATCCATCCTTTATTTTTTTTTTTATCATCAGACCAACCTTATGTCTCATATTTTGCGAGGTGGATATTCCTCCCGAAATGAGGAACATCACTCTATGGGCAAAACTCCTCAATAATCCAACGGCGAATTTGGGAAATTGCAGCTATTCATTTGTCGTCAAAGATGGATATTATAATTTCTCCACCACTCATTTACAAAATTTTCCTCATGAGAATGCCCCCTTAGTTCTTGATTGGGCTGTAGGACTAGACCAAGACTGCAAAGCACTCGAGAGTAGAAATGACTATGCATGCATGAAGAACAGCTATTGCAACGACACAGACACTGACTATGGTTATCGATGCATATGCCATCGTGGCTACGAAGGAAACCCTTACCATCCAGATGGCTGTACAGGTAATTAATTTGATTTTATGATCATTCCGTTATTATAAAAGTCAATGTTTATGATTTATCTATCTTAGCATAACTTTTTTTGTTTATGATTTGATTTTTTATTCCATTATCGTCATTTGGGCGTGGATGATGGGATTTGAACGTTGATCATTTGTTGTTTATTTTGAAGGATTTGAATGAAGAAAATGACAGCTAGAAGTCTAAGATTTTTTTTTTTTTACTTAAATATTGACAATTTTTAATGAATGTTAGCAGTTTCAAAATTGTCACAAATTATTTTTTATAAAATTGTTATTTGCGACGTTAGTTAAGGGATATATGATAAGACAAAGATATCAAACCAAATTTTCAAATGTTTAGGATTAAGTGCAAAGAAAAAATTATTAGGAATAAAAACAAAATTAAGTAATTTATTAAGGATTTAAAATATATTTTAACCATCAAATCAATTCATTTATTTAAAGGGTTTGACCAGTTAAAATTACAAAATTTTATCTTCTTGACTTATTTAATTTATAAACAGTTTTTTTCTCTCTTTATTAGTGTTATGCTTAAAGTTTTTTTTTTTTCTATCCACATGAATAGAATAAAATATTATAAAAAATTTATAATACTCATACATGGTATTCAACGTGTTCAATTAATTAAATTAGATCCTCTTTAAAAATATTTTTTAATTTATTATTTAATCAATATTCTCATGCAAAAATATGAAATGAAGTTAAGAGTGGACTTCAATTTTTAAAAGGATAAAATATATATTTTTTTATCTTAAAATATCATGGATTTGGCTATATACTCCATAAAATTTAAATTGACAACATCCCCAAGATCGTGCACTAATTACCTTGGACCAGTGACGGATTTAAAGGATAACAATAGGGACTTTAGCCCCCTCCTCCCCTTTTATATATATATATATATATAAATATATTAAAAGATATTAATAAAAAAATATTAAAAAAATAAATTTTTAAGTTAATATTTATTTAATTTTATTTAATAAGTAGATAATAACTTAATTTTATACCTACATTTAGTGATAAATATTTGACTTAATTATATATTTATTTTATTTTGTTTTTTTTAGCAAATTTTACTCTTAACAAATTAATTTGATATTTGTAAATTTTATTTTATCATTTTATCCTTACATCACATAATTACATATTTTATTCCTTAATTTTTTTTAAATTGATAAATTTTGTATCCATTTTTCTGTATTTTATTTTATAAATTTTATATTAATTTATTTTTCAAAAGATTTTATCCTTAATTTTTGTAAAAAAAAAGTTTCCCCCCTCCCCAATTCTAGATCCTTCCCAACCTTAGACAATAGAAGATGATTAAGACATGTCAACAACACTCCATTTATTTTATGAAACCATCTTTATTGTTTTTATATGTTTACGTGTGAATATATATGTGTGTGTGTACAACTTTATGTGTATGTTCAAGTATGTTATGCAAATTGGTTTATAATAATTAACCTTTCAACACTAATCAAATTAAATAAAATTTTAGGGAATCAATCTTCAACCATTAGATATTGATAGCTACTCTTGGCATCTTAATTATACACAACTTGTTGCCAATTCAATGCATAAACCACAAGATACGCTTTGGAGTATGCTGCAACATAATCAAATGCATTGTCATTTTTTTAAGTATGGGTTGGTTTTTGGGCTAAGAAGTTGGTGCACTTTCATTATGTGATTTGACATGCAGTGTCCTGGGTGATCTGGCTTCATAGAAATGTTATCATATTTCGAGAGGTAGTTATCGATATCTTTGCAATCTACAATCCTTGAGAAGATTAAGAGAGTATCCCAAGCTTGGATTGTGTACAACTCTTTAACTTTTAGGCGTTTATCTTTTACTTGGAGCTCTAACCTTATTAGATAAATAAATCTTTATTTAGGATTTATTCTTATATCTTTTTCTTTCTTGTATCTTCTTCTTTACTCTTTTATTGTTTTTCTTTCTATTTTAGGCTATCTTTCTTTATGTTATTTGGGCCTACTATTATATAAGTAGACCCATCTTCCTTTTGGAAGTGTGTGTGTGTGTATACAACACTATTTTACTATTTTTTAATATTCAATACTCAATACTCAATACTCAAGTATTTCTTTCTATCTTTGTTGGCCAATGGGCTTTTCATGCTTCATGCATTTGTTGCAATATGGTATCAAAAGATATCCATTACCCAAAATTGCTTACCCCCTTTTCCAAACCCTAATTTTCCTTTCTGTTGCAACCAATCCAATTCACGAATAAGCCATCTTTCCACTACAACAAACCCTAATCTTCTTCTTTGCAATACTTACCCTAACTCTTTCTTCCATGGCTACAACCCCTCAAATCGACCAAGCCCTCGTCGCCATTAGCCCATATTATCTGCATCCTGACAAAAATCCAGGCATGACTCTCGTCACACCACCTATAAATGGCAATAATTACCATGCTTGGTGTCACGCAATGCGATGAGCTCTGCTTACTAAGAACAAGCCAAAGTTTATCAATGACACTATCTCTCAACCTTTTGCCACCGATCCTTTACACAATGCATGAGTGTGCTGTAAGATAAATAGTTTAATATTCTATACATGTGCATATCACTATCATTCTATTTGTGTTTATTATCAGTAGGAAGTAAGAATATATATAGCCAAGGCAACTTAGTCACTAGGCTCATAAAAGTAAAATTTCAACTGTAAGATACTATAATCAAGTAAGGTAGTGGATAGTAAAGGTTTGCCCAAGTAAAACAAGATATTTTCCTTAATTGAAAGGATTAACAAATAATGGGAAGAAGTTGGTTAGTTTGTTACGTGAAGCAAACTAAAAGTATAATAAATTATTAATAAAAATTAGTTACTAAAAATATTTATTTACTTTAATTTTAAATTAAATTTAGAAAGTATTTTTCCAGCATGCATTGCAACATGATGGTCATCATGTGGATCAATTGAACGTTGACGACACACATAACACGAAGCATAGACAATGCAAGAAATTTATGGATAGACCTTGAAGAAAGATTCTTCAAAGGTAATCATTTTGTATTTTTGACATTCTTCAAGCTATACATACTATGCAGCAAGGGAATCGATTGGTATCCAAGTTCTTCACTAACCTTAAAATTATGTGGGATGAACTCGAGTCTTTAAGACCCACCCCCTCTTGCACTTGCAACTTTTCTTTCACCTATAACCTTACCCTAACCATGAAACAACATAAAGGGTCTCAATGACAACTTTAACACTGTTAACCCAAATCCTTCTCCTTGATCCCCTTCTAATTCTTAAAGCATCTTTATTGGGAAAGGTCTTGAAAAAATCTTAAGGTGTTTTTGGTAGATCTTCATAGTGCCACATTAGCATTAAGATCTTAAGACTTAAGATCTCTCTCAAGATCCCTCAATAAAGATGCTCTTAGAATGTGGATTTGGGCCTAACTCAACCTTAAAAGCTAACTCATAGGGTGAAGGCTGCCTCATACTTATATAGTCCATCTTGGCATTAACTCTAGCCAATGTGGGACTTTTTCCCAATACACCCCCTCACGCTCAACACTTTTGGATTTGGTACATGGATAACATGGTAGGTGACCCTTTTTAAAGGATCTAGGACAAGCATTGATACCATCTTAGAATGTGGGTTTGAGCCTAATTCAACCCTAAAAGCTAGCACATAGGATGAGGGTTGCATCACACTTATATAGTCCATCTTGGCCTTAAATTTAGTCAATGTAAGACTTGAAGTTTTCCCAATACTAATAAGCTCTCGGTTTACTTATTTCTTAAGTAAAGTATCTAGAATTATCTATCACTTAGACTGAAATAGAGTATTGTTTGTCCCAATTTGTTGTCATATCATTAGTTTTCAAGTTCCAATTAGTTTGAGAGTATTTAGTTCTTTACCCTATTTCTTTACTTTTGCATGATAATGATGATCGATAAAAGAATCTTGGGAAAGCTGAAGTATTGAAGCTTCATGGAACAATTGTTCATCTAGCAATAAAGCACAACAAATCTGCCAATTTTTGTTGTGGGGACGTTTACTACAACTCTTTAGCCAAAATTCACTTAAATTGGAAATTTTGCTCTTACAAATTTTGGCTCTAAACTTATTTTGAAGGAATATATTCCCTACATTTTCTGAAGATTGAAGAGACAACATTGTTCCATTAGATAAAAGGCAAAAGCTTCTTACTTATCTTAGTTTAGAAAGTCCATTTGGGATCATCATATTATTATCCCATCTTATGTACACCTTAGTTGTTGTTCATGGAGAAGAGTAGCTAAGTCTTTCATTGTTGTAAAGGGTCTAAATGTAACATTTGTTAAAATCTCATGTCTCTTGATATTATATTTATGAATTTTGTATGTTTGCATTTCAATTAGAATCTCATTTCTTTACTTAATACTTATTGCAGAGTAGTTAACTATAGCATGATTATAAGATGTGCCGTTGGAAAACACAATTATTATCTTGAATTGAAATAAGATGTCCAACAAAATTTGGGTGCAAGGGATCAAAACTTAGTTTGTTGGTAATCATTTTAGACTAAAACTTATTGATGGTGTCTTCATTAGATTTTATAGGGATCTTGGTTTAGGAGAGACACTTGGGTTCTTTGCATACAAGGGATCAAAATATAAGATATAATAATTTAGTTGATTTGCTCCCTTATGACATACTTCCTTAAATTATCACAAACCATCCACTACTGTTCCAATATAAAAGCATTCCAAAATACCAGATAATGTAGCATTCAAATATGTTATGTGCTCAAATCATCCAACCTTAATACAACATAAATCAAGTAAAAATAATTTCTCGGGCCATAACAATCCTAACAATTTCGATGGTAGAGGTCGTGGTAGCTATAATAATAACAATAAACGATACTGTTACTATGACCATCTTTTCCACACTATTGAAAATTGTTACAACAAATATGACTTCCCGACCCCTTAACTACTGCAAAAATTCAAATGAACCATCCCATAATACTAACATTATCCATCCCAACAAAAAGCCCTCCAATACTCAACCTTCCACTTCTGAACCTTCATTTCAGTTAACATTAGCTGATTAACAACATCTTCTACACCTTCTCCAAGAACCCAAAATACACAACAATCACACTCATATCCCACAGAGTAAGTTTGAAATCAATGAGGTTCATATCAACTACATGATTTCAAATTTTACTCAAACAGGTACTAAATTCTCCCCTTTAATTTACTGGATTCTCGACACTAGTTTCACGATACACGTTTTACCTCACAATTTTTTGTTTTCTACATAAAAGTAAATATCTTCTATTTCTATCAATTTACCTAATGGTAACTTAGTCACTTCTTATAATTCTAGTAGTGTTCAAATCTCTAAAATGATCACTTTGGTGAACCTAAATGTTGTTAGGATTGATTATTAGTACATCTCGTATCCTGATTTATATTATTCATCTTTGACTTTAAAAAAAACATGTTTTTGTTGTTAAATTTTTCTCCAATTACATTCATGTCTCTAATTCATATGCATACAAACATGTGTAAAATCATTATCTCATGTTTGATACTCTTTGTAACTCTATTTTTATGATTGGATAAAAATTTATTAAAAATTATCAATTTTGATGATAAGTACTACTCCCTGGTCTTTATTATAAGGCACTTTGGACATCAATTACACAAACCAAAGTAATTAATGTAGTTACTTTTAAGCCTGAGCAACAGTTTGATTCAAGCCCAAAATAGTGAATCCATCCCAATTCAAGCAATGGTAAAATAGGCTCAATTCCGACCATTTTATGCATTAGGTTATACGGGTTTAGATTAGATGGGTTGCGTTTTGGTCGGTTGGGCCAATATTAGACCAAGTCATTGGCTCATTTAGCTATACTTTATTTTATTTTTTTACACTTTTATTTTTAGGCTCCTACTTTCATTTTTTATATGGATTGAACACTTTTTTTTTATCAAGCCCATTTTTTATCTCAAATAAAATAATCAAATTCTTAATTTTTGTTATTTATTGTTTAATGTCCACAAAAATGTCTATTAAACCTTTAATTTAAGTTGAAATGGTCCAAAGGCAAATTCTCAATTGGTAAAAAAAAATCAATTAAAATTAAAATAATAAAATTACTAGATTAGTAAATAATGTGTACATACATACAACCAAATCTGTAAAGCTTAAAAAGGTTATAAAACACCTAATAAGTACTTTTTACCACAATAGTTACATGTTGCAATCAAATTTTTGACTTCATTTTCAAAAAGCTTTGTGAAGTAATCCTAAACATTAGAAATAGGTTTTTCCATTACTGCTTTAATGTGAAAGAAGATAGTCAATAATCACCTAGTAACTATCATTTAAGCCATATACAAAAATTGAACCAAATTCAAATAATTATATATATAAAAAAAAGTTGCACCAATTAAATCCTACACAATGTTGTCTTACTAAAATGGTTCACACTTCACACTATCGTCTATCGATAGACACCAATTATATTCACTATCCAACACAAGTTACCTATCAAAACAACCGAATCAGATTAATTTCTATATGAAAGTCACATTTTAAAAAATAACAAATATCAACTTCTTAGAAAATAGTTTTGCATCTTTTCCATGTACATATTCTTATAGTTTCTATTCCATCAATATTAAACAATTTAACACTACAAAAAAACAAAATTATATCCAAGACAAAATTTAATTATCTACTTACCAAAATATAGCCAATAGACCAACATACCTTTTAGAGAAGTTATAAGAACCAACAATTACATGACACCAATTATAAAAACAATCTCAATGTAAAGGTTTCAACCATTCAACTGCAAGTAAATAAGTCTCATATTAACATAATTATAATAAAAAAAAACACTCAACATAACTTAGAAGATTAAAGAGTTACCCAAAAAATCATAGTCTTAAGTGATCAGATGCACATAGTAAAATATATTTAATTGACATATATCCCAAAAAAGGCTAACAAATTCAGTTTTAGCCCTGTCTCTATGAAATGGCTTAAAAATAGCAAAAAATGTTTTGAAATTAAAAACAAATCACAACATTACTAGTTGTGATTGAGATGATGGACCAACCCCAAGTGCATATCCAACTCCTCTTAATGCTTCTCTTACTAAGCCTTTGATAAATTATGTGAAACATTGGAAGCATGTAATTAACTTGTATACAACATAATAACTTGAGTTAGGATAAGAAACAAAAAAGAGATTTTATACTAGTTGCAATCTTTTCTAAAATTTCAAAGTATCCAGTAATTTTGAGGTCTTTCAACTAGGATATAGTTGTCCTTAACCAATTTTGGCCACAAATAAGTGCCTCTACCATTTCAAGATTGAGAGAGCTTCTATAGCAATCTATAACCCTACCTCTAGTGCTAGATGCACTCTCCGAAGCCACTATTGAAACTAGTGTGGCCAAAATATCTCTAACCATTCTTGAAAGTATGAGAAACATTTAAGCATTTTGTTTCCACCAAATAAGAACATAAAATTAGCACCACCATCTATACATTTTTTATTCAAATATCTCTCAAGCTCATTTTGTTTATCTAGGGAATCTTTTTATTTCAAGTGCTTCTTGAAAGAACTAGCCTAGCCAAATATGATGACATTTCAGAATGAACAACTGTTTCAGTTTCAAAAGCACCCATAGCAGAAGCACTCACTATTGGACCATGAGAAGACTGGCCAAATTTATTTTGTTCCTCATAAACCTTTTTGTATCAATCATACATTTCAAACAAATTCTTTTGGATAAAAGTGAACAATTTTTCAATAAAGATTTTGTCATATTTAAACATGTTTTCAAATGACCACTCTAAAATTTGTTACTTGTAACAAAGGTCAAAAACTACACCAAAATACAACAACTGATTCATGTTATCAATGTTTCTCCAATACTTATCATACTTTTGCTTCATTTGTAAATCTATAGTGGTCAAAATAGTATTCAAGTTCATAACTGACTCATGGAGTTCAAAATGAATGTTAGCCAATTGATGAAATGTAATGTCCAAGTTTACATGCAGTGAACTTTGAAAACACATTAGTGACATCATAGAAAATTTTCAAAAAACTTGTAAATGCTCATGCTTTCTTCCAATCATCATCAATTGGGGGACCATCAATCCCAAAAAATTCTAGATAGCCAACTCCTTCATCCACAAGCATTTCAAAGGTAGCTTGATACTTCTCAACAACATTTAGCATCAAGTATGTGAAATTCTACCTTATTGGAACATCAAGACACACCAATTTTTTACTTTCAATACTTGAAAACTCTATTAATTCATTAAATTTTGCAAACCTTTCGGGTGAAAATCTTACAAATCTAACAAATGCTATTGAGGGAATTATGGTTTTCTTTTAAGCCATTGGTCACTACTAAATTTAATATATGGGCACAACATTTAACATGTAAATACTTACCATCCATCACTAACCCACCTATAATCTTGATTTTTTTTTTTTCAAAAATGCCACAGCTACATTATTAGATGATGCATTATCAACTGTTATTGTGGACAAATTTATAATCCCTTACTCTCTAAGAACCTCCTCCACTTTCTAACCTACTATCTCCCCTTTATGATTAGGAATTACTATGAAGTTAAGAATCCTTTTTTGGTATTTCCACTCAAAATCTATAAAGTGAGTTGTGAGTGTCAAATAGTTTAAATTCTGAATGGAAGTCAAACAATCTGTGGTAAGTGCTACTCTAACACATTCTGACTTAAAGAAATTCTTTAATCTACTTTTTTCATCCATATACAACTGAAAACAATCCCTAGCTAGTGTGAATCTTGATGGAACATTGAATTAGGGCTATAACTATGCACACAAGTACTTAAATCCCTCACCTCAACAATCCTAAAGGCTTACTCATCTAGAATGACAAAAATAGTTAATGCATCCACAAGACCATTAGTCTGCCCACTCCTTAAGGTTAGGGTTGTTTGGGTAGGATCATTAATGATAGCATGTGGATATTTGGAACATTGTGCCACATGAGTAACTAAGTTAGATGTGCCATGTTTTTTTTGTCACACAAATATCTCTTACCACAATAATTATAAACTTCAGTTGGTTCTTTCACTTCATTTGCAAGAAGAATACTGAAATGGTCCCAAGCAATAAAAGTTTGCCTTTTAGCACTTGCATTTGGCTTTCGTTTTTTGGCTAATTTTTGTGTAAGAACATTAGGGTCAACTCCTCTTGAAGCTATAGCTGCATTCTAATTGTTGATTAGGTTGAGTTCCACCACCACCACCTCTTGCTTGTTGTGCAAGATTGGTGGGATTTAAAACCTCTTCAAATTGAGATTATGTGGGTTGTGACATAGTTAAAAACAACCTACAATGTTAAATATTTATAATTTTTTAACAAATTTTAATTTATCTCCACCATGTTCCTAACTATGAATTATCATTTAAATAATGATGTTAGTATGTACAATTAATAGTTTAGTTCATGTTCAGGGTAGAAAAAAGAACTAATAGCAGCATATTAGAATAGAGAACAAATATCACATATTTCAAGACGGTACATCTTATATTATTGTAGGGGCACAACAATATCTATATCAACAATAAATAAAAAAATGCATTTTTGTGCTGTTCAACTATTTTCTTTTTGTTCTACCTCGTGATCTTTTTTTCTTTTTCTTTTTTTAAAATCAAACGTGAAACAACTATATTTGTGCGGTCTAAGACCTCGTATTTTAGCGAATCAAACTTTAAAATAATTATACAATAAGTTAATTAATATCAATCTATTTCCAGTGACATTGATGGACAGTATTGCACGACCCGTTAAGTTTACGTTTGGTTTGGGTTTGAATCTTATGTTAAGTATGTAATTGACATGGCAATTTTTTTGATTGAGTTTAATAGATAGATATGTACTCCTCTAAAAAAATTGTTATACGGTCAATTGATTGGAAATTATTTTTGATATAACTATTTAATATCCAACCACAAATCACTATTTATTCTTTTAAGGTAGTTTTGTAAAAAAAAAAAATATTATAAATAATAAGTTATGATTAGTTTTGATTGAATTACAATTAATTATATAAAATAACAAATTTATTTTTAACAATCCCCGTATAATTGGTGTGCAAGAACCGCGATGGTAATTATGTTAGTGGTGGTAATGATGACCCTTGCGGCAACAACAAGGACAATGACTATAATGGTAGTGGTGGTGGTAGTCATGGTGATGGGGCAATCTCCTTGGTGACAATAATAATAAATCTTTAATATTTTAGGATATGATAAAATAATTCTTTTGAATATTTGATAATTTTTTTTTAAATTTTGGATGCAATAAAAAGGGGAAGGATATAAATCAAAATAAAATAGGTGTATGTTAATTTTTAAATGACTGCATTAATTTTTATCATCTAATTTAATCCAATGAATAAAAATATATGTTATCATTCTCACATAAAAACATATATATATATATATATATATATATATATATATATATTATTTCTAAGGTCAGACATAATAAGTATCTCTTAACTTATTGGATTAGAGATCATTTTACTTATAACGCGTGACTGTTACTAATTGAACGTGGGAATCAAACGTGAAATCTTCCTTTAAATGCATAGTTTCTATGTCTCCTAACTTTATGAACACAATAAAATTTTATATCAATCCATATCACTCCTTTTACCCTTTAATTTTATATGAAGTAATAAGAAAGACTTTTAGAATTTTTTATTCAGATGAATCGATCATGAGAAAGATAGATGGAGATACGAGAGAAGAGGATATGCCCAGAGAATTTGATTCCATTGACTGACTGGGCAATATCTATTTAACACCCAATATCTCGTTCATTGAATGATAAACGCATTTCCATGTCCAATTCTTGGTTGCAATTATGGGTGGATTTAACCAATCAATAATTCTTTTTTGTTTAAGCATAAGTAATTTAGGAAAATTGGATTTTTTAATTAAAACTGACACAGTTAAAAATGATGTTAACCAATTTTCTTTATAAATACAAGTTAAAATAAATCCGCTTGCATTTTAACCGTTATTTTTGGTGCAGATGAACTTTATTTTGATGATGGTATTTCACAAATTAAATACGAACCTCCGAGGTAAATTAATTGATGAATCATATATACTTATGAAATTGTAAATTTTAAAATAAAAATAATATACTTAATTATAAATATTATTAAAAAAATTATTTTTCTGATTTGTAATTTTAATATTTAATTTATTATCACATACAAAATAATAAAAAATACCGTAACTATTAGAGGTTTTGAGTATTAGCCGCAGAGCAAGTCCATAAAGTCTTCGTCTACAGTCAATATTTTATTTTTGTTTCTGTGATGAAAGAAAGAAGACGACAAAAACTACAAAGTTCGAGGAAATGATACGTACAGACATGAGACATGTCTTCATCAAAAGTCAACATGAAAGCTAGACATAATGGTCCTGTATTCTAAAAATAATTATTATTCAAATATTTGACTAATTTAAAAAATTGTATAATCTGTTTATCTATTAAAAATTTTACGCCATCACTATTATTAAACATTTTTATTTTTAAATAATATTAAATTTTTTTTTATAATATCAAAAGATAAAATAGAAAAAAAAATTAAGATAAAATAAAATATAAAAACACATTTATCGATAAAATAATTATCCACTTTTTTAAACATTAACTTATAACAATGTAAATGTTATTACTTTTTTTTAATGATTAGTTTAGATTTTATTTTATAAAATAAAATTAAAATTATCTCCATCGTTCATGTCCTCAATCTTCTATTCTTCATCATATATCACTTTCATTTTTTATTTTTTATTTATCTCTCACTCCTTTTTTTCTCCTAGTCAAGAATTCCCATTAAATACTCCCACTAATTCATTGAAATAAAAAAAAAAGTGACTGTTCCACTTACTCTCTATATTTCCCTGTTTCTCTCTCAAGATTTTGTTTTTCTATCTCATTCTCATTTTGTCTTTTCTTTGTATGTGAGGTAATTTTCAATTTACATTTTTGTTTGCCTTTTTTGTCTTTTATTTTTCATGATTTTTGTGGCTTCTCCCTCATTCTTTGCATCGAAGGTTGTTATTACATCATATTTATATTTATATTTATATTTATATATATATATGGTCAATGAATTAAATAAAGATAAGTTTTTCTCTCAATTTAAATATTAAAATCTCAAATTTAGTATTTTAAATTTATTATTTAATTTTTTTTTTGCATGTTTTAAATAATTTTATTTTTTTTCAGATTTAATATCTAATTTTACTTTTTATTTTTTAAGTGTGTTCATCTCTGTTATTATATTTATTTATGTTTGACTCTCTAGTCTATTTTTCATGTTTTTGTTTAATGATTTGTATTTTTTTTTTATATTGGATTGATTTTTTTTCTTTGGAGTTGATTTTTCATGTGTACATATTAATTTTTTCTACATAATTTTTTATAAATTATTTTCTATCATTATTTTTTTGTTTTCTTTCATTAATTTTTTTTAGCTTATGAGCATGCAAACATTGAGAGTTTTTTTTTTTTTTAAAGCATATATAAATCTATAAATCTATATCTATACATCTATACAACAGATAAAGGAACTACACTCTTTAGTAATTGTTTTGGTTTCCACTTTTAAATAAACATGTTTATCCCTCAATTATACTATAATTCCTAGCAAGTAAAATATGTGTTTTCATCCTTTTTATGTATGTTTGTACTTTTTTTTTTTTCACAAAATGTATGTTTATACTTATGCACAAAGGATAATTTGAATAAAAGTTAAATAAATGGAGTGATTAATAAAATAAAAAGTAAAATATATAAAAATAAATTATAACTAATAATAAGAGATGTTAAAAAATAAATGAAGAATAATTTAAATAATTTTTAATAATATTGAAGATTAATATAATAAAATTTTATAAATTTAAAATTTATATAAAATATATATTTTTAATTTTTTTTAATATAAATTAGATCTTATGAATTAATTAATGACTCACTTCGATCAATGACATAGTAATTCGATATCATGACCGAATTCCATTTTAAAAATTATCAGTCAAGCAACACATTGACATAACTCATACGTGCATACCTAGTCGGCCTGTCTTGTAAGTCAATTGAATAAGGATGAAGGGGACAAAATATTCTAGAAATGAGGAGAAAAAAAAACTCAACTTCGTCTTATTACTTTTTTCTAAAACTTTAATTTATAAATTTAAACCTTATCAAATATTAAGCTAACAAAATATTAATTTCTATAAATAAAATTAATATTTATTTACATGTATTATTTTATATTTGTATATATTATGAGTAGAAACAAATATTTATTTATGTAATAACATATATTATTATTTTTAATGAAATTTTGTGTTATGAAATATATAGTTATCATTCTTATATATAATGGATTCGGTTTATTGTTTTGACATGGCCATTAAAAGTCAGGATCGACCCGTGCTATATTTTTTTTATAACAATTTTAATTTTATAAAAAATATTAAATTAAAAATAAATATATTAAATATTTGCTTTAATTGTGTTTTTAACATGGTTGTAAAAATCGGGCCGGACCAGTTCAATCGAAAACCGGTGACTTGTTCAATCCAAAAGAATTTCTTAATTGAGAAAGTGTCAAATCAATAAAAAATGATAAAATCGGAAGAAAATAAAAAATATCAGTAAAAACTAACAGATCAAATAAGTAAAACGATTTTGTGATTTTTTTTTAAAATGAAAACGAAGTAGTATTCTTTTTTTTTAAACGCCAAGACGACATCATTTAGGTTTTAAAAACCTTGATTTTTAGGTGGTGTCGGTTTAGACTATTTTCTCCCATAAATATAATAGTTTATTTGATTTTATCGTAAAAAAGCAATTTCTGACAATTTTTAATTGTCAGAAATTATTTAAACTTAATAAATAAAACACTTTAGTCAAAATTATTTTGAGGGTTTTAAATTGTCAGAATATGAATCAAAATAAAATAATAATAAACTTAATGATGCATCATTATCTAACTGTCAGCATATATGAAAATAATAAAATCTCGAGTAAATGTTACTTAACGATGCATCTTTACTTTTCATCTTTTATATTAGTTTTTATTCACTTTCATCTTTTATATTTTAAAATTCTCAATTTAGTTTTATTTAGTGTGATATTTTATGTTTTAAAAGTTTTAATTTTATTCTTTATATTTTTAAAATGAGTCAAAATAATTTTTTTGATATAATATTTATTTTTAATTTTGTGATGCGATTTTGAATATTTTTTTAAAAACTTAAAATATAAAAATTATTTTATTAGATTCATTTAAATGAAAATTGTGAAATTCAACTAATCTGTGAATTAAAAGAAGGTCAAACATAATAAAAATTGTGTAAAAAAATAGTCTCATGAATAATTAAAAAAAACTTAATATTATATTTTTCATTAATTCGATTGTTCGTTTGATATATTTTTCATGAAATTTACACAATATTATTATTTTTTTATTCAAACATCAATTGGATTTCATAGTTTTTATGTGAATTTAATAAAATAATTTTTACATCTTGAATTAGTAAAAAAAATAGTTCAAAATTGCACTACAAAATTGAAAATCATGTTTGTTTTTAAAAGGATCATTTTGACTCATTTCTAAAACATAAAGAACTAAATTAAGTCATTTTAAAAACATAAATGACTAAATTGAGACTTATAAAACATGAAAAAATCAAACTCAAACAAAAATTAAAACATAAATGACCAAAAGTAACATTTAGTCAAAAATCTTAAACATAATTTTATTTTATTTTTGAAAAATTAAGATCAATTAATTAAAAAAAAGTTCAAGACCAAAATTAGAAATCACGGCAAGGACGACATTTATTAATCTATTAATAATGTTGGATTTAATCCTTGTAATTACATTTATTTTTCCGATGTGTTATTTTACAAAATAATTTACATTTCGTTTTATATACATGAAAAGGAAAATACATTTACACCTTTTTCTTTAGTTTAGTCCTAGTAGAAAAATTCCCTACATTTGTTATAATAATAAAAAAAATAGAAATTAATTTTACACATTTTTTCATATAAAGATTGAAATAAATGAGGAGATATAATGTCGCCGTTATAAAGAAAAAAGTGAAGATAAAAAAGGTAAAAATAAGTTGTAGAATCGAATTTCTTCATTGATATTTTTAATAAATTAATATTTATCGATAAAAAAAGAAAAAAAATCAAAATAATAATTTTTTCGTAGGAGTTTTTTTATAATAAGCTTCTTATTCCGCAACAACAATGAAATTTTTCACTCTTTCATATACTTGGGGATTTAAGTAGGGATTTTTTTTTCCTTCTAAATAGCAAAAAAGGTATTACAGTATATTGCAAGGAAAAAAAGATTAATGACAAAATGTGATTTCCTGATTAAACATTACACAGTAATCTAAAAGTAAAACCCAACAACCCAACTAACTACCGTGTCATATACGGTAACAAAAATCAAAGTTGCATAATTGTCACTTAACGTGCCAATCCAGTTTTTAAGAAGGTTGGATGACATAATCAATCACCGTATTCTTTCTTTGAACTTTCTTTCTGCAATTTTGGCACAAAAAATTCTTCATTAAATTCAGTCAATTATTTCTAGTTTATAAAAGAATTTTTTTTTTGTCTCTAATATATTTTATGTTTCTAAAATATTTAATTTATAATTTTTAAGATTTAGTTGGGCTAATGTTCAACTTAAATTTTAATGTATTTTTTCGTTTTATCTTTTATTATTTGATTAGTAAAGTTTATTAATTAGTGAGATGTCCATACATTTTGACCGTTTATAAATAAATGCAACTGTGAACACCAGTCAGGCTAGGCTATGCAGCGTAGGCAAATCAATCGTCCCATCCAAAAAAAATTAGGCCTTTTTTTTTTTTTTTTTTTCCAATTCCTGTGATCATAGGCAATAATGGAACACTTGCAACTGTGTCGGGTGTTAATGTTTGCATTATCATGGGTAGTAGTAACAATTTCTGCATCACCACTAATCCAAACCCTCCCCGGCTGCAAATCCACTTGTGACAACATCGAAATCCCATATCCATTTGGCATAGGAGACTCATCTACACTCGACCAACCCTGTTTCTTGGAGCCCACGTTTAATCTCACTTGCAATGATGATAACTCTATCCTAACATGGGGTGACATCACTGTTTCAAACATAAGCGTTCTGGCGCATCAAATGGACGTATCGTTTTGGGTCGCAAGGTTTTGCAATTATACAGATTACAACAACCCGTGGATGCGGACAGCAAGTTTTAGCGTTTCAAGGAAAGAAAACAAGTTCATAACCGTAGGCTGCGACAGCTACGGCTACCTCGACAGCGTCTACCACGCCAAAAAGTATTCAACAGGGTGCCTAACAAGATGTTACAGCAATGATTTGGAGATTGATGACGACGGAACATGCTCCGGTATAGGGTGTTGCCAGGTCGATATTCCGCCTCGAATGAGGAATATCACTCTAAGAGCAGCTTCCTTCCCCAATTCAACCTCCAATTCAAATTGCAGCTATTCCTTTGTTGTCAAACAAGGCTCCTATAGTTTTTTTCACAGTCATTTAGAAAAATTCCCAAACGAGAGCCTCCCCTTGGTTATTGATTGGACTGTAGGAGACCAAAATTGCAGTGCTTTCGAGCGTAGTAGAGGTGACTACGCGTGCAAGGAGAATAGCTATTGCGATGACAGTGACGCTGACTCTGGTTACCGATGCAGGTGTAACCCTGGCTATGAAGGAAACCCATATATTGGTGGCTGCACAGGTAATTTAACTTATCTACTTTTATATAAATCTCATTTTCTTTTTTAAATATGTTTTGAAGTTTGAGATAATGAAATTTTCTTGAATGGTTATGCGTTGGTAATAATTTTATTTATTTGTTTTTTATTTTAAGTTTTGATTGATGAAGTCGTATCCATCACTAATTGTTAATTTATATTTTTATATTAAAATGATATTATACTATCACTTAATTAATGTTATATCATCGATAAATATTTAAAACAAAAATAAAAATTGATTTATAGTAACCTAAAAAAATTGCAAATACTAACTCAAATTAAAAAATACTTAAAAGCCTCATTTTATTTTTTTACCGATTTTTGCAATCATATTCTCGTCCCCTTAAGAAAAGTAGTTAAAATTGTTTAATTTTAATAATTTGAGTAAAACATAAAGTTCTAATTAAATAAAAAGAATATTTTGAAAATAGCATCATTAATAATAAAAAAAAGTAATTAAATTTATTTATATTTTACTCCAATCAACATGACATTTTTTTTTATATTTCGATTCAAAGTAAAAATCACGATACTTAGTTTGTTTGATGTTGATGTTTTCATTTTTGTAGTTTCATTCATAAATGATTGTCCCTGATATTCATTAAATTTTGATTGAGAGGTAGACTAAGAAATTATAGATGCATTTACTTTTATTTATTTTATAATTTTTTTAATATTACATACTCGTATGATATATGAAAGAATTAAGCTAAAGTAAATTTATTTTTTTTATTTAAAAAAGCATCATGGTCAATTGACAATTGATGGTAAAAAAAAGAACAAAACTATAACTTAGCATATTTTAGATTCTATACTTTTTTATTCTTCCTTAGATGTATAAAATGAGGGATTAAATTACACAAGAGTAATTATAAGATAAGAGAAGAAAAGTATATTAATAAAATTGAGAGGTGCAAATAACAATTGTCTAACTTTTTAAAACCCAACCCAAATCATTTATTGAAGGCTTAGTTTGAGTTTCAAAAAAAATTTTTGGTTGTTAATTATGTGTATCTAATAATTTTTGTTTTATCTTGAGTTGTTAATGTGACATTAACTAATGATGAAGATGATGATACGTCATTGATGTAAACTAAAAAAAAATAAAAATTTATTGAAGATTCAAATCATCTTTAATGGACTATTTTTATGAGTTGCTTTTCATAAAACAATTGTGCTTTTAATTCACATATCATTACAGACAACGTTGACAAGTGATTCAAGAAGCACCAATTGCTTATAGTTTCTACTTTATCCACTTGAATATTGTTAGTACACATGGTAGTGGTGTGTGTCCTTTAATTAAATGGTTAAAGTTTCAAATTCTCACCAGCTTAAATATAAAATACCCACATTATATACTTGAAGTTTTTTAATTTATTGTTTAACAAACTTTGTCATGCTAAAAGATGAGATAAGGTTAAGAGTGTACTTTAATCTTTTAAAGATTGTAATTTTTGTTTCATATTTTTTGAAATAAGATTTTAGTTTCCTAATTTTTTATTATAATATTTGATTCCTCTAATTTTTATTAATTGAAGATTTTGATTTCTTTAGTCGGTTATTAATTAATAATTATGATTACTAGAATTATTAAAAAAGTAATCTTTTATATGAAGAAAAAATGTTAAAAAAATATATTTAAACATTAAAAAAATTGTTAACACCGTTTCCCATCATTAAAAAAATTATTTTTAACATTAAAAAAATAAGGATTATAAAAATTGATCAAGGAATTTAAATCTTCAAATTAATAATTTATAATTAATTTATAATTAACTTAATAAATAATTTTATTAATTACAATTATTAAATGATCGATTAACAAGAATCAAAGTCATCAATTTATAAAATTAGAAGGATCAAATGTTATAATAAAAAATTAAAAAAATTAAAATCATGAATTTAGAAATCTAGGAATCAAAATTACAACTTAACATTTTTTAAACCCAACCCATATACACCATTTTCATTCATTGTAATTTGAAAATTAGTATCCTAAGCAGAAAAAATTTCACTAGAGTGAGTTCTCTCTTATTTTTTATTTGCAATTTGTAGATATTAACGAATGTAAGAGAAACAATCATACCTGCATAGATGAAAAACATTGTCATAACACCAATGGATCCCACGAATGTATTTGCCCAGAGGGAAAATCCGGAAATGGAACAATGGGAGCAGGGTGCCATGAAGAAGATGTAGTTATCAAGGTTGTCATAGGTAATTGCAATTAAGCATATCTTTTTTTAAAATTTTTTTATTTTCCTCTTGAACTCTTTTTATTTGTTTTTTTCATGCATCATTTTGTTTTCAACTATGTTATTGATACTATTCATAGATCAATTCAAGAATTGTGTTTGACTAATTGTGAATGCAGGAGTAGGGATTGGAATTGTTATTCTATTTGTGGGAACTACCTCATTGTACTTGATATATCAGAAAAGAGAACTCGTCAAGCTTAGAAAGAAATACTTTCAGCGGAATGGTGGTTCCATTTTGCTACAACAACTCTCGACAAGAGAAAACTCCTCCCAAGTTACTCAAATTTTCACCGAAGAAGAACTAAAGAAGGCCACCAACAACTTCGACGAGAGCTTAATCATTGGCATGGGAGGTTTTGGAACTGTTTTCAAAGGATTTCTAGCTAATAACAGAGTTGTTGCTGTTAAGAAGTCTAAAATAGTTGATGAGAGCCAAAATGAACAATTCGTTAATGAGGTCATTGTTCTATCCCAAATTAATCATAGAAATGTGGTAAAACTCTTGGGTTGTTGTTTAGAAACTGAAGTTCCATTATTGGTTTATGAATTTATCAATAATGGTACCCTTTTCGATTTTATACACACCGAAAGAAAGGTAAATGATGAAACATGGAAAAAGCGACTAAGGATAGCAGCTGAGGCAGCTGGAGCTCTATCCTATTTGCACTCAGAAGCCTCAATAGCCATTATCCACAGAGATGTCAAAACTCCTAACATTCTCTTGGATGACTCTTACACTGCTAAAGTATCAGATTTTGGGGCTTCAAAACTTGTGCCACTTGATCAAATTGAATTAGCCACAATGGTGCAAGGAACTATTGGTTACCTGGATCCAGAATACATGCTTACAAGCCAACTAACTGAGAAAAGTGATGTTTATAGCTTTGGGGTTGTGCTGGTAGAGCTTCTAACAGGGGAGAAACCTCATTCTTTTGGCAAGCCAGAAGAAAAAAGAAGTCTTGCTAGCCACTTTCTATCTTGCTTTAAAGAAGATCGCATATTTGACGTTGTACAAGTTGGCATTATGAGTGAAGAGAATAAAAATGAGATAATGGAGGTTGCTATTCTTGCTACAAAGTGCTTGAGACTCAACGGGGAGGAAAGGCCTAACATGAAGGAAGTGACAATAGAGTTAGAGGCTATAAGGAAAATGGAGAAGCACTCATGGATCAATAGAGACCAAAATCTGGAGGAGACCCAATACTTGCTTCATGAGGCATCATCATCTAACATTTATGAACACGGTGATAGCAGCAACTATCAATATACTACTCGGTATGATAGCATCATCAGGGATCGTGTACTAACTGCCTTGGACAATGGAAGATGATTATGGAATGTTAGCATACACACTGCATACACTGTTTTTTTTTTTTTTTTTTTTAATCAAAGTATTTCTGCTAGTGTAACCTTTTGTAATGTTTGTGAAGCCATATTTGTTGTTTTTGTGTGATTACGTATGAATGTGTGCAAATGGATTTAAATTTAAATAAATATTAATTTAAATTTAAATAAATTATTTGGTATAATTTCGTTTGAAATATTAAAATAAAAATTATCATATAATTTAAATAAATTTTAAATTTGTTTAAGATCTTAAAATAATTTAAATAAACTTTATCATCTAATTTATATTATTTAAAATTCATAATTTCTTTTTGAATTTATGATCTCAAACTAAATGGATTTAAATTTAAATAAATATTAATTTAAATTTAAATCAATTATTTGGTATAATTTAGTTTGAAATCTTAAAATAAACTTTATCATCTAATTTAAATAAACTTTAAATTTGTTTGAGACCTTAAAATAATTTAAATAAACTTTATCATATAATTTACATAAACTGTATCATAGAGATGAAATAATACATTGGGTTCTACCAATGTTAAAATTATTTCTCACATGCATTAGTATTCAATTGCATCTACACTAAAAAGGTCACACCCAAGTCTATTATTTTCAACAATGCCAAGTTTGATTAGGTCTTGAGTTTTGCCAGTTTTGATTTATTTGATGATCGATGCTTTAATCCATATCCAATGTCGATGCCATGGATGGATGACCATAAAAATTAAGTAGATTTGTTTCATGCAATTATTATTAATAAACTATGCTTAAGTATCACCCTTACAATAATATAAAAAAATATTAGTTTAATAAACAAGGCTTAAGTATCACCCTTACAATAATATAAAAATATTAATTTGGGAGCCTACTAATTTTTTTTTATTTTTTATTGATACAAGGCTCTTGACATTTGAAGAGTATCTTTGTGGCACTTTCACACCCTGTTGACATTGACAAAAACTTTCTTTCTCATTTATTGGCAAAGTATGACAAGCAGGTGGCAAATATGTTCGCTTACCCACAACTCTAGGATGTAATTGTTGACGTATACCCATCTTAAATAAATCTTGTTGAGCATTCAAACCATCCTTTGTCTTGCCTTTAATATTAAGGAGTGTGTTGATTACACTATCGCAAACATTTTTCTCAACATGCATAACATCAATACAATGTCTAACATCAAGATTAGGCTAATAAGGAAATTCAAAAAATATTGATCTTTTCTTCCATATGTTTTTCTCGCTTGCATCCTTCTTTTGTGTTTTTCCAAAAACATTGTTAATGTCCATCATTTTCTCAAAACCTTGTTCACTAGTTAAAGGCACTGACACACTTTCATTCTCTTGTCTTCCATTAAAAGCTTTTTTCAATCTACGATAGGGATGATAAGGTTTCAAAAATCTTCGATGCCTAGTATAAACTATCTTTTTCCCATGTTTCAATTGTAGGTAGCCTGTGTCTTCTTCGCAGATAGGGCATGCATGATGCCCTTTAACACTATATTTGCTTAAATTTCCATGTTGGAAAATCATTAATGGTACAAAACAAAGCCACACGCATCTTGAAAGTTTCATTACGATGACCGTCAAACACATCAACCCCTTCCTCCCACAACATTGTCAAGTCTTCAATCAAGGGACTTAGATAAATGTCAATATCATTTCCTGGTTGTTTTGGGCCATAAATCATCATTGACAATATGATTTATTTTCGCTTCATATTCAACCATGGAGGCAAGTTGTATATTGCTAGCATAACTGGCCATGAACTATGGTTTATGCTCATCTTACCAAACAAATCCATTCCATCTGTAGCAAGTCCAAGCCTAAGGTTCTTAGCCTCCTTGCCAAAATTTGGAAACACGCGATTGATTTTCTCCTATTAGGGAGAATCAGTTGAATGGCGAAGCATTCCATTAGAGAATCTCTCATCTGCATGCAAGTTAGGTTTTTTGCATCGTCTGTGTTAGCAAACATCCGCTTGAACATATGAATTATTGGAAGATACCATAACACCTTGGCTTGTCCTCATTTCTATGTAATTTCATTATCGCCATCCTTGACTTTGTACCATGAGACCCCACACATGGGACATTTATGCATGTCTTCAAACTCATTTTGGTATAATATGCAATCATTAGGGCATGCATCTATTTTATTGTACTCCATACCCATGGGACAAAGAATCTTCTTCGCCTCATAGTGATTCTTTGGCAACATGTTTTTTTTTGGAAGCATCCTCTTCAATTCCGCAAGCAATCCAATGAAACTTGTATCACTCCACCCATATTTTTCCTTCAAATGGATCAAACTTAAGACCGCTGACAAACATGTGATCTGACTACTACACTGGGATACAAAGGCTCCTTCAAATCACTTTCCAATGTATCATACAATGATGCATGTGTTGCCTAGAAAGACTCTTGTCCAACGTGCCGAATCATTTCCTCTATTCTATCTCCCATTTCCTCATCAAGGTCTTTTGTAAGGGTCGGCTCACTTTCCATGTGTGTTGATTCACCATGCCAAATCCATTTCGTATAACTCATAAGTATCCCATCACACAGTAGATGTTCTTGTATGTCCTTCGATATGTCATCTTCCATTCAAGCAATTAACATAGGGACAAAAATATTTCCCTTTCACATCCTTACAATGTTGTTGAGCAAATTCCAAAAACTCTTCAACCCCTTTCTCATATTCATCAGTGATGCGAATTGTTGTCATCCAATTTTGATCCATTTGTCTTCTTCTGTTTATACAAAAGAAGTTGTATAATGCATGCATGATCATCTCATATTCAAGGTTACTAAGGTTACCTAGAACAGGAAACTAAGATTCATGCATAATGAATATCTTAAATACTAGACAATAGTAATAATAATTCATCACAAAAAATGCTCATTCACAAGACACATGGGGATGTCGGTGCAAACAACAAAACAAGGAGAGATTACAAATTAGATAAGTTAAATTATATACCTTACTATTATACTAATCTAGAAAGTTACTATATATAGCTATCTAGAAGTAGAAAGTGATCACATGCATGCATGGATATAAAATAATAAATAAATAAGACATGATACTACTTGAACCAAATAATAACTAGAGATACAAACTACAGTGGTTAGCTAGTATTGGCACAACAATAGTTGGACTCTTGTACCTCCTTAATTTGCTTACCTAGATCTTCTCAACAAACAAAGCAAAACACTTAGCAAGGCCTTATGTTCACAATGTATTTACAAATGTCACCAAGAAAATTAAAGGATACTTAATGACAAACATTTTGTAGTCTACAAATTTCTTCTAATTTGTTTTTCTTGTTGAATAACTTTTGGCCAAAATAGGTATTACTCTAGTTGGGGAGGAAGCTGAGGCACTGATCAGTGCATCTTCATGCACATTCTTCTACTGTTATTCTTAGGCATTTCCTTAGTTTATTTCATTAGTTTCACCATTTTAGTGTGTTGTCATATTTAAGTTTGTTTCTAGCTTTATTTTATTTTCGTATTTTATTTTCAGCATTAGCATCTTTCAATGGAAAATTCATAACTGGAGCTACAGGAATCAGATTGAGACTTTCTAATATTCATTGGAAAGATAAGAGAAAGAGATACAACTTTCATGTTGGAGTCAGAAGCTGATTCGGATTGTAAAAGGCTTGAATAATTCGTCGAAGTTGCAGACGTTAGGAAATAATTTGTTTTGGGTCAATTTTATGGGCTTGGTTTGTATTTTCCGACCCGGTTTGGATTGTTAGTGAAACTCTTATTCTATTAAAATGCTAGGGCCGGCTGCTGTGTAGATATTCACTCTGCACTCATTCACTCTTGACTCACTCACTATTCACGAAAATTCTTGGAGAGTTTTGAACAATTGTAATGGAGAACTAATTTCTGAAGAATCGATCTACTGTAATCGGATTTCACTTTAAGGTTCTTTTATAAATTCCATGTCAATCTGTTTCCTTTGATTTATTCCAATAATCTCAATTATTTGCTTAATTTGATTGTTGTTATAGGATATAATTCTTAAATTCGATTGGTTATTTGATCTTGAATCAATTTCGCGTTAACGTAGCTTTTGCATTATCGCGTTTGATCAGATTGCGTTTGCTTAATTCGCAATAGTTTTTAATCCGTTTGCTTAATCTGGAATTCAGGAACATATGCCTTATAATTTCTATTGCGCTTTTCAGTGGTTATTATAGTCGAATAGGATCAAACCCGTTTAGGGAATTGGAATTTATATGGATCAATGATAAGTCGGAAGTTGATACAGTAGGTTGATTTGCTTTAGCTCATTTGATAATCACAATTTATTTTAATTCTTTTTTTTTTTGAAATCGTAATCGAAACCCCCCATTAATTGTTACTGCATTGATTAATAATAATACAAGAATCCTTGAGAATGATACTCGAGTTGTCGTTACTGTAACTATATTTTCAAAATCACTCGTTTTTGATCCGTATGCGACAGCGGATCAAATTGGCGTCGTTGCCGGGGATTCTTGTCGTTATTAATCGATATTAGAGTCATAGGTTTAGTGTTCTCGTGTTTAGGCCTTAGTTTCCCCACGGTTTTGGCCAATTCGCTTTTAAAGTCGAAAAAATCGGTTTTTGGAAAAATTGTGTCCGATTGCAAATTTTTTTTCCCTGCTAGGACCAGAAAAATCGTGCAATCAATAGTCCCTTACTCTAAAAGAGTACAGGTTTCCGACCTCAAATCGCCAAATTCCTCTTTTTTCTATTTTTAATTAATTTTTTACTGTTTTCATAGTGTCGAAAAAATCCAAAAAAATTCCAAAATTCTAATTTCACTTCATTAGATTAATTTTGGTGTTTTTATATTTTTTTGAATTTATTTTAATCATTTTCCTTCATTCTGTTTGTTTTTGCATTTTAGAGACATTGTTGGCATTTTGACAATTGTTGCTGCATTGTTGCATTAGTCTTAGCTACTAGGTCTTCTTGTTCTAATTTGTTTGATTCAGATTCTGAAATTGTTTTTGATATGGCTGACCAAAGAACTTTAAGGCAGTTGGCTGCCCTTGATGTGAATTACAATGGTTTATGCATTGAGTATCCTGAAGCTGTTGCACCTTTTGAATTAAAATCTGGTTTGATACACTTGTTGCCAAGGTTTAATGGTCTTGCAGGTGAGGATCCGCATAAGCATCTGAAAGAATTCCAAGTTGTGTGTTCTACACCTTTGAGGCCTGAAGGAATCATTGAAGACCATATCAAGCTGAGAGCCTTTCCGTTTTCACTACAGGTGGCTGCCAAGGATTGGTTATACGATCTTGAACCGAATTCTATCACAACTTGGAATGATTTGAAAAAAGTCTTCCTAGAGAGATACTTTCCTGCCTCCAGAGCTGCATCAATCAAAAAGGATATATGTGGTATTAGACAAGGTAATGAGACATTGGCTGAGTATTGGGAAAGATTCAAACAGTTGGTATCCAGGTTGTCCTCGAGCATCGATTACGAGCGAGTTACTTATCCAATACTTTTATGAAGGATTGCTACTTATGGATAGAAACATCCTTGATGCTTTGCTAGTGGTGGAGCACTTGTTGATAAGACTCCAAGCAGATGCCAAAACCTTAATTCAGAACATGTCACTCAACTACCAACAGTTCACAACCAAAAATAATTCTGCGGTCCAAACAAGGAGTGTGAATGAAATTCAGGTTTCCTCCAACAAAGCTTTAGAAACCAGAATTGACGAGCTCACCTCCTTAGTGAAACAGTTGGCAGTAGGTAAACCTCAACCAGCAACCTTGTGTGGTATTTGTACTTCCGCCAAACACCAGACCGACACATGTCCTATTTTGCAAGATGAGTCGATTACCGAGTTACCCCAAGCTTATGCAGCAGCCCTTTACATAAACAATCAGAACAGGTACAACAACACTCCTGACTTTTCCACCAACAAATACCATCCCAACCTTCGATATGGAAACTAGCAACCCACACAGCAATAGCTAGTGTTACCCCTTCCGCAACCATAGAACACTCCACCAGCTACCACCTCTGTACCTTCTGGACCTTCATTAGAGGACCTGGTCAAGCAACTAGTTGTTAACAATCTTCAGTTTCAACAAAGAACAGAATCTAATATTCAAACCTTGCAGACACAGATTGGACAGCTTGCCACCTCAATGAATGTCATGCAAGCCCGAGGATCGAACCAACTTCCTGCCCAAACAGTTGTGAATCCAAAAGGTCCTAATGCTAATGTGAGTGCAATTTCCTTGCAATCCGGAAAGGTTACAGAACCAGCCCCCGAAAAAAATAAAAAAATTATTGAGGCAACATTTGAACCTTCTCCACCTTCTTCTGTTGTGGTAGAAACTGAAAAAAATAAAGAAAAAGAGTATGTTCCACCAATCCCCTTCCCACATAGAGTTCTGAAAAATAAAAGGATTGAGGAGGGAGACAAAGAGAGAGAGATCTTGGATGTTTTCAGAAAAGTTGCGGTAAACATTCCGCTTCTTGATGTAATTAAGCGGGTTCCAAAGTATGCAAAGTTTCTGAAGGATTTGTGTACAAATAAGAGGAGGATGAAGGGAAGTGAAAGAGTCAACTTGGGAAGAAATATTTCTGCTTTTATTCAGCCCAAGCCTTCATGTGAAAAATTTACCGGCGAGCAAAATGTTTTAGCCCTCACTCAGGTCTTGCCGCAAAAGTGCAAGGACCCGGGAACTTTTGATATTCCTTGTACCATCGGGGATAGTAAATTTGAGAATTGCATGCTTGATTTAGGAGCGGGCATTAATGTTATGCCTACTTCTGTTTATAATAACCTTTGTCTTGGTCCTTTGTAGCATACAGGTTTAATCATTCAACTGGCGAACAAGAGTAATGCCCGCCCCCGCGGGAGTAGTGGAAGATGTCCTTGTTCAAGTTAACGATTTGATTTTTCCTGCAGATTTTTACATTCTAGACATGGAAGGAGAAACTAAGTCAAGCAGAGCTCCCATCATTTTAGGCAGACCATTCATGAAAATGGCGAAAACAAAAATTGATGTTGACGATGGAACCATGTCCATGGAATTTGGTGACATTGTTGCGAAATTTAACATTTTTGATGCCATGAAACATCCCTTGGAAGAGCATTCTGTTTTTCATATTGAATTGATCTCTAAATTGGTTGATGACACTTGTTCTGAATTATTTTCACTTGATTTTCCATCTTTATCGGGTTTTGATGATGTTTTCTCATGTGCTGATTGTACTGACACTAACCTTTGTGTTGTATGTGCTGAGATTGATTCTGTCTTGCAGGGTAACATGTTTCCTACAGGTGAAGTTGTTGTCGATGAAGTTGTTTGTGCCGCTGATGCGCTCGACATCCCGGCTGCCCCAAACACTCCATCCATTAAGCAGCCCCCGTCCTTAGAGTTGAAACAAGTCCCTGAAAACCTGAAATATGCTTATTTGGAGAGTAATGAAAAACTCCCTGTTATAATTTCTTCTAACCTTGATTATGATCAAGAAAATAAGCTTTTGCAGGTTTTGAAGAAGCACAAGAAGGCGATTGGGTGGACATTAGCTGACATCCCAGGTATTAGTCCTTCCATGTGTATGCACGGGATTTTGCTTGAGGATGGTGCGAAAACAGTAAGGCAGCCCCAAAGGAGGCTTAATCCTTTGATCCTCGATGTGGTGAAGAAAGAGTGCCAGATAGCAAGTACAACCATCACTCGTAAGAGTGAAATGCCTCAGTAACCTATGCTTTTCTGTGAGGTATTTGATGTATGGGGAATCGATTTCATGGGTCCTTTTCCTATATCATTTTGTTTTCTCTACATTTTACTTGCTGTTGATTACGTTTCAAAGTGGGTAGAAGCTATCCCCACTAGGACTAATGATTCAAAAGTTGTTGCAGATTTTGTCAGGTCCAATATCTTTTGCAGGTTTGGAATACCCCGAGCCATCATAAGTGACCAAGGCATTCACTTCTGTAACCGCACCATGGAAGCTTTGTTCCGGAAGTATGGAGTTGTGCACAGAGTCTCTACTGTATATCACCCACAAACTAATGGGCAAGCTGAGATCTCAAACAGGGAGATCAAACAAGTTTTAGAGAAAATGGTGCAACCAAACAGGAAGGACTGGAGTCGCCGTCTAGAAGATGCACTTTGGGCTCAAAGAACAGCTTTCAAGACACCCATAGGGATGTCTCCTTATCGACTTGTTTTTGGTAAGACATGTCACCTTCCTATAGAGATAGAACACCGTGCTTATTGGGCGGTGAAAAGTTGTAACTTGGAAATGCAACAAGCAGGTATTGAAAGAAAACTCCAATTACAACAGCTTGAAGAGTTTAGGCTAGAGGCTTATGAAAGCTCTAGGATTTATAAAGAGAAAACCAAACACTTCCATGATAAAATGATTTCTAGGAAGGAATTCTCTGTAGGCCAACAGGTTTTATTGTTTAACTCCCGCCTTAAGCTTATGGCTGGGAAACTTCGATCCAAATGGATTGGCCCTTTTGTTGTTACTAATGTTTTTCCTTATGGTGCAGTAGAAATTAAAAGTGCAGGTACTGACAAAGTTTTCAAGGTTAATGGGCAACGCTTGAAGCTATTCCATGAAAGTTCAGTGCTTGAAGATGCAACCATAGAAGAGCTTTCTTTGGAAGCGCCCAACTACACTGCAACTTGATCAGGGGGCACCCTTTCCTTTCTCTCACTCTTACTTTATAATTGAGTTCTTTTCATTGAGGACAATGTATGTCTTAAGTGTGGGGGAGGGAACCATTTGTTTTTGTTTTTGTTTGTTTTTGCTTAAAAAAAAAATGGAAAATGCATGTTTTTTCGTTGTTTATCTTGCTACAATTATGAGTATTCTCTCTGTTCTTTGTCGAAAGACTTGTGGTGTGATGTGACTGATTCTTTTTGCGCATTCTTAGTTTGTATGTTTGACTAAACCCTAAATTGTACATCACTAGTGGAAGATCACTAACCCTTGTGAGATTTTGAGCCTAATAATGGATAACATAAAAAATCCATCTCTTTCTTTCTTGTGTGATTTCACTCATGTTTGTTAGTCTCTAGAACTTGAATTGACTCTTGTTGAAGCTTTTTGTTTACTTGTGCACACTGAAATGATAAAGGCATCTTGTTTTGTTTTGTTTTGTTTTTTTTACCTAGTTAGCCAAAAAGCCAACCTTGATAATATCATCCCTTTGTTTGGAAGCCCCTTTGAGCCTATTATCCTTTTTTGTGTTTAAAACTCATTACAAGCCGAAAAGTGAAAAATAATGTTATCACCTTATTCAAAGGGTTGAAAGGGTCTTGTATAGAGTTGTGTGGGGTTGAACATTGTTGTTATGATGTTGGTTGGCAGAAAAGAAAAAAATAGAAAAGGAAAACAAAAGAAAAAAAAAAAAAATAGAGAAGGATATCAATGCTAGTCCTTCTGAAAAAAAAAAAAAAGACAGAGAAGAATAAAAGGAAAAGGAGAAGAGAAATAAGTTGTGAGGTTGTTGTTCAATCGCCATTGAGATATTATTTAGTTCAACTCCCGCAATTCTTTCAATTTTCTTTTAACTCTTTGAATTTTAGCTTAGTACCCTTTTAGGATGTATCTCACCCTGACCTTGGCCAAGTTACAACCATAATAAAAGTCCTTTTGATCTTTGTGTGCAATGTATTTCAAATTGTGAATGTTAGAGTCTTTTCAAGCTTATGGTAGTACTATCTCTCATGTTGTGCTTTGAGTGTAAACAGTAACCTAAACACTTGAAAGTTGAGTGGAAACAGTTTATCTTGTGAGGATCTTGATGCTTTTGATGTACTTTTTGGTAATCTGTTTTTCATATTTACTTTGACTGTCACAAAAGAGTTACTCACTAATGTCATATTCTTTAAGCTTAGAATTAGGAGTTTGCTTGCACTTTGTATCCTGATAACCTCTAAGTTTGCATGCTCTGTTTCGTTTTTGTTTTGAATTTTTAATTTTGCTCAGAGTGCGAAAGTTTAAGTGTGGGGGAATTTGATCAGTGCATCTTCATGCACATTCTTCTACTGTTATTCTTAGGCATTTCCTTAGTTTATTTCATTAGTTTCACCATTTTAGTGTGTTGTCATATTTAAGTTTGTTTCTAGCTTTATTTTATTTTCGTATTTTATTTTCAGCATTAGCATCTTTTAATGGAAAATTCATAACTGGAGCTACAGGAATCGGATTGAGGCGTTCTAATATTCGTTGGAAAGATAAGAGAAAGATCTACAACTTTCATGTTGGAGTAAGAAGCTGATTCGGATTGTAGAAGGCTTTAATAATTCGTCGAAGTTGCAGACGTTAGGAAATAATTTGTTTTGGGTCAATTTTATGGGCTTGGTTTGTATTTTCCGACCCGGTTTGGATTGTTAGTGAAACTCTTATTCTATTAAAATGCTAGGGCCGGATGCTATGCAGATATTCACTCTGCACTCATTCACTCTTGACTCACTCACTGTTCACGAAAATTCTTGGAGAGTTTTGAGCAATTGTAATGGAGAACTAATTTCTGAAGAATCGATCTACTGCAATCGGATTTCACTTTGAGGTTCTTTTATAAATTTCATGTCAATCTGTTTCCTTTGATTTATTCCAATAATCTCAATTATTTGCTTAATTTGATTGTTGTTATAGGATATAATTCTTAAATTCGATTGGTTATTTGATCTTGAATCAATTTCGCGTTAACGTAGCTTTTGCATTATCACGTTTGATCAGATTGCGTTTGCTTAATTTGCAATAGTTTTTAATCCGTTTGTTTAATCCGGGAATTCAGGAACATATGCCTTATAATTTCTATTGCGCTTGTCAGTGGTTATTATAGTCGAATAGGATCAAACCCGTTTAGGGAATTGGAATTTATATGGATCAATGATAAGTCGGAAGTTGATACAGTAGGTTGATTTGCTTTAGCTCATTTGATAATCACAATTTATTTTAATTCTTTTTTTTTTCTTGAAATCGTAATCGAAACCCCCCATTAATTGTTATTGCATTGATTAATAATAATACAAGAATCCTTGAGAACGATACTCGAGTTGTCGTTATCGTAACTATATTTTCAAAATCACTCATTTTTGATCCGTGCGCGACAGCGGATCAGGCACTTTATGTGATTGATTCCTTTATGGACCTTTATGATTGTAATTGGCTAGACACATTTCTATACCTCACTTTAATTGATTCCTTTTGGCTTTTGCATTTTCTTGACCTACCCCATTCACGTCCTCACACAAACCATATTGTCCTCTTCATTTCTGCCATTGGATAAAACAATGTTTCGTTGGAGTTGATCCTGAAGTACAGATTTCTTAGTGCAACAATAATTTTCAAAGGTAAGCTAGTTAAACATCATTTTGGACTATTTATGGTTTGTGTAAATTTCTACTTAATATATATTCGACTGAGATGGAGGTTTTGAATCATGTTATAGTTTTTAAAAAATAGTGTTCTTCCAAATCATTAATGTTTTTCCAGTTCTAGATAATGACAAACATGGTCATTAATCATGATCCCAGCAAGGCAGAAACAAAGCTTATATTATAACTTCATTAACACTTGTAACTAAAAAAATGGTTATATTGGTACTATCTATAGTATAATCAAATGATGGAGGCATTGTTTGACTGTTCAAAATTGGGTAAAAGGCCAGAGTTGTTTTAACAAAAAAAAAAAAAGCTGATAAGTGATGATAGTAACTTTAAATCTCAAAAGGAATAATGTTCTATTGGCTTGGACACATCTGTTTTAATCTCTACACGTTGACATCAAATGTAGGACCAGTTTCCAAGCCACTTTTGTTTTTTTGTTCTCTTATTCCCCTTATACATGCATGCATACATACTCTGAACATTGTACAGAGGAAGGTAAAAAGTAAAAACATACACTGATACAAGTAGCAATGTACCACGCGTAGTAATTATCTCCACACAATGCAAGTCCTCTTTCTTGTTGTCATTGTAAAAAAAAAAAAATCAAAACTAATGCTCATGTAGTCAAGTAGCAATTGACTAGTTCAATAAATGCACATTACCTACCTATTCCAAATCTTCATATTTCAAAATTTTTAAGCTTAGACTATTCAACTTAGAATGGAGTAATATTTGAATGTGATACTATTCAGCTTAGACTATTTTTCCATTTTTTGAGAGACAGACAAATCATAGGTGGTGTGAGCATGGATAAGACACTAAAGTTGCTGTATTATACATGAATCTTGTAGTGTAGGTATTATACATGAATCTTGTAGTGTAGGTAGAGACACCTCAAAATTTGAAGTTTGTGTTCTCATACATTATCAATTGGCTAGAGGAGAGAAAATATAGCATTGTGAATAAAACATTGGGAAGAAAGCAAAAATAATAAAAGGATAAACCAAATGATGTCTTCTCAAATCTCAAGTAAACTTTTGTTTTGCAAATTTTAGCTTCCTTGTCTCAGATGATAACAGAAACATATCCTTAAATTAATCAATCAAATTTACATGCTATGAGCATTCAAATCCCCAATTCTTTTTACTTGTAGTTGTAGCATACTAATGAATTCAAGATGCAAGAAACAAAGTTAATTTTCAAAACATACATAAGAAGAGGCTAAAAGGTTTGAAATTAAGAATTTGGACTCTTGAGTGCTTTATCTAACAATCAACAGTACTAGCAACTAATTAATCAAAGAGTAATTTCAAAAGAAATTAAAACTCAAGATAAATATATGAAACAAAAAATAAACATATGCAATTGGAACATTCAATTTATAAACATACATTTTCTAGGGAGGATTGTCCTTGCTTAAGACCTGAAACAAAAAGAGGTTCAAACATATACAAATTTAACTTTGCAACGCATAAAACACATGAAGATAAATTTTCATATAGAACTATAAATTTTATTAGAGGAAAAATAATTACTACAACAAATGAGAGGATAAGAAACTCTTAAAAATTAGAGAGGAATAAATTACTTTTAGTTTGGATCAATAGTGCAAGCCCCCCCTTGTGCTGAAATTTAATATAATTGGGATTACGAGCATGGAACAATTTAATATAATAGGATTAATTAGGGTGGATAGAACTTTTGAATGCTTCATTGAAGATGCACAAATATTGTTAGGAACTAGTTAAAACTCGCATAAGCAATTAGGTGTAGTCTCTTGTATGGTTTTCATCCATATGCCATACCATTAAAAGTACATAAAATATACTAAAGAAGCAAAACAAAAAATTATAATTTCAATAGATAGGGGGCTCAAGAAATCTTGGCTCATATAACCATTAAAGCAAACAAGAAAAGCACTAGTGAATTATTATAATGAGAAATCAAAATTCTAAAATTTATATGATATAACACTCAATGTCATGTAGATCATATTTTAGAAAACTGAAACAACAAAAGTAAATATGGAGTTACTTGGGAAAATAATGCTTTTGAGAGAAAAAATGGTATTGGCCCTTGAAGTTTATTGTCATGAAAGTCAAGCATAAGGCTATTACTAAAGCTGGAAGTAAGATTATGCAAAGGTCCCTCCAACTCAATCAACAAATTATGAGAAATGTTAAGATAAAAATCTATTTTCCATATCCAATAGGGCACTATTCCTCGAATTTGGTTATTCGTAACATCTAGCTTGGCTAATCTCGACAAGTTTCCCAAGAAACCAGATAAAGTTTTTAAGTTGCAGGATACCAAGTATAGATAGATGCTTTGGGTTAACAAGGATGGGTCAACATTTGTATCATTCACATTGACTGATAAGTTGTTGTATGAAAGATCTAGTTCAGTTAAATTCTTAAGCTTATAAAAAAACTTACTCGGTTGAATTGACCTGTTGAAATTGTTTGAAGAAATTTGAGGATAGAGAGTGCATTGAGCTGGAAGATAAATGTTGGAAAAGGCCCTAACAGATTATTATTGCTTAAATTGAGGTGGTCTAATATAGAAGAAGACACATTTATGAATTCTTCTAGTTGACTCAATTGATTGTTGCCTAGCTCAAGCTATTTCAGTCATGGAAGTGGAAAAAGGGAAGAAGGAATTCTCCCAGATAGATTATTGTAATATATATAAATGGAATCTAATCTAGAGGATTTGTTCTGAAGCCAAAGATCTTGCAGCGATGGGAGTGTAAAAAGGGATGAAGGAATGGTCCCATTGAAAGAATTATAACTCAAGTTAATAGAGACAAGATTGTGCAGTCTTGAAAAATGAGATGATGTGATTAGATCGGTAAATTTGTTATGTGACAAATCCAAGTAACTGAGATTTGTTAGGTTTGAAAGTGAATTGGGAATTGTTCCATTAAATCCACACCATGAGAGATCCAATTTAGATAATTGTGTCAGTTTACCAATAGAGTGTGGAAATGCTCCAACAAAGTTTGTCTTTCTTAATGTTAAGGAGAGGAGATATTGAAGACTGAAAAGAGCACTAAAGTGATAGTTTCCAACAGCACGTGGCATGATCAAAGTGAACTCTAGATAGAAAAGGAACAGTATAGAAGGCAATTGAATGAATTGATTAAGGAAACTGATGAATTAAACAAGGTAAGATGAAGCTGAAATTGCTTAATTACGCAAAAAAGGTGCATCTCTCAAGAGTACTCTAAGCAAATTTGTTAGTGGGTCTAAAAATTTAAAGAAAATTCTTTCATACAATAGACATCCAAATGACAAATCTAGCTTTGGATTCACAGGAAAGAAAGAAGCAACCAAGAAGAAAGCTTCCTCTAATGGACCACATTTTGAAAGTGGACATGTAAAGTCCAAAAGCAAGAAATTGCTTACAAGAAGCAAGTCATCTGCCTCTAAGACTAACACTAAAGGACCCAAAAGAATATGGGTACCTAAAAAAAAATAATTCTTGTTGTAGATATCCTTGATGGCAGAAAAGAAACACCAATCATGGTACTTGGACAGTGGCTGCTCACATCACATGACGGGCGCAAGGTCTATGTTCTTAGACCTGACACCAATGCATGGTGGTACAGTCACTTTCGAAGGTAATTAGAAAGGGAGAATCAGGGGTACTGGTAAGATAAGTATTCCTCCTAGTCTCTCTATTGAGAATGTGTTATTTGTTGAAGGGCTAAAACACAATCTATTGAGCATAAGTCAATTTTGACAGTGGATATGATGTTTCCTTCAACAAGGAATAATGCATAGTCAAAGACTCTAAAGGTTCACATCTTTTCTCTGCAAAGACACAAGGCAATCTTTATAATATCAATCTTGGTGAACTAAAGGATCAAAATGTATCATGTTTACTATTTGTCAAAAAAAGTCACTGGTTATGGCATAAGAAGCTTGGCCATGCAAGTTTGAGATTAATCTCAAAATTGCAAAGATATAGCCTCGTAAGAGGATTTCCAACAATGTCATATAAGGATAACTTACTTTGTGAGACATGCCAGAAAGGGAAACAAGTGAAAACATCTTTTAAAAATAAAACATTGTTTCCACTTCTAGACCATTAGAACCATTACATATTGATTTCTTTGGTCTAACAAGGACAACCTCTCTTAGAGGGAAGAGATATGGACTAGTAATAGTTGATGAGTATTCTAGATGGACATGGGTTATATTCCTCACTCACAAGGATGAGGCTCTTAAGGAATTCTATAAATTCTACAAACATGTTCAAAATGAAAAAGGAGTATGTATAACTTCTATCAGAAGTGACCATGAAGGAAAGTTCGAAAACGAAAGTTTTCAGAGGTTCAGTGAATTCTCAACACCTAGAACACCATAACAAAATGATGTTGTTGAGAGGAAGAATAGGTCATTACAAGAAATGGCTAGAACCATGTTGAATGATAACTTGACTCCTAAGCATTTTTGAGCAGAAGCTGTAAATACTTCTTGTTATTTACAAAACAAAATTTATATGAGGTCTATTATTAAAAAGACTCCATATGAATTGTGGAAAGGAAAGAAACCCAACATATCGCACTTCCATCCCTTTGGATGTCAATGTTTCATTCTTAACACAAAAGACAATTTGGGTAAGTTTGATTCGAAGTGTGATACAGGTATCTTACTTGGATATTCTGAAACATCTAAGGCATATGGAGTACTTAACTCTAGAACCAAAAATGTTGAAGAAGCCATTCATGTGAGGTTTAATGACACTTAACCTGCTGATAGGAAACTATCAAAGTTACAAGACTCATTTGCAGATATCAGATTAGAAGATGCAATAACTAAGACCAGACCATCGTCTGACACACCATCGTTTGCGTCTGGTACAACATCTTCTACTCCCACATCGTTTGCTACCAGATCGTCTATTCACTATCAGACCATCTCAGATGATGAAGAAGAAGTCAAAAAACCACATAGCAGTAACAAAATGATGATCAAGAACCATCCTCCTTCTCAGATCATTGGAGAAGTTTGAGCTCCAATGAAAACAAGATCATCCTTCCAACAAACAGCTCTATTGTCTGAGATAAAACCCAAGCACATTGATGATGCCATGGAAGATGAAAACTGGGTCCAAGCAATGTAAGAAGAGTTGGACCAATTTCAAAAGAATGATGTTTGGAAACTTGTGAAGCTGTCAGACAACAAGGAAGCTGTTGGTGCTAAGTGGGTCTTCAGAAACAAACTAGATGAGAATGGTAAGGTTGTGAGGAACAAGGCTAGATTAGTAGCCAAAGGTTACTCACAACAGGAAAGTATTGATTATATGGAGACATACGCTCCAGTAGTTAGACTTGAGGCAATTAGAATTTTACTTTCATTTGTTGCTCATAGAAATATGAGACTTTATCAAATGGATGTAAAATGTGCATACCTTAATGGTGTAATCAAAGAGGAAGTTTATGTAGAACAACCCCCTGGGTTTAAGAGTATTATCTTTCCAGATCATGTATTTAAACTAAACAAAGCACTGTATGGTCTTAAACAAGCTCCTAGAGCATGGTATGAAAAAATCAATTCATTTTTAATATAACACAATTTTACAAGAGGAAAGATAGATACTACATTGTTTCGTAAAAACTACTCTTCTGATTTTATTATTGTTCAAATCTATGTGGATGACATTATCTTTGGTGCCACTAATGAAAAACTCTGTGAAGAGTTCTTAAAGTTGATGTAGACTGAGTTCGAAATGAGCATGATGGGAGAATTGAAATTCTTCCTAGGATTGTAGATCAAGCAAATCAACAAAGGAATATTCATACATCAGACCAAGTATGTGAAAGAACTCCTGAAAAAGTTCAAAATGGATGATGCTAAAATTATGAAGACTCCAATGCATCCAACATCACTTGGACCTGATGAAGATTCAAGGAAAGTAGATGTCACTTAGTTCAAAGGAATGATTGGGTCACTACTCTACTTGACTACATCCAGACTAGACATAATGTTCAGTGTCTTCCTTTGCTCCAGATTTTAGTCTGACCCAAGGGAAGTGCATCTATCTGTTGTTAAAAGAATTTTTAGATATTTAATTGGAACTTCTAATCTTGGTCTTTGGTTTAAAAGATAGAAAGAGTATAAGTTGACAAGCTATTGTGATGTTGACTTTGCTAGAGACAAAATTGAAAGGAAAAGCACTAGTGGAGGCTGCCATTTCATTTGAGGCAACATGGTGTCATGGCTTAGCAAGAACCAATGAACAATAGCACTATCAACAGTAGAAACAAAATACATCTCAGCTGCAAGTTGCTCTCTGCTCTCAGATATTGTGGATCAAGAATCAACTTGAAGACTACAACATATTTGAGAGTAACATTTCTATCTTCTGTGATAATACTACTGCTATATCTCTTTTGAAAAATCCTACCATGCACTCTAGAGCCAAGCATATAGAAATAAAACATCATTTCATAAGAGACCATGCTCAGAAGGGGACCATTAAAGTGGAATTTGTCAAGATACACGATCAACTTGCTGATATTTTTACAAAACCCCTTACTGAAGACAGACTGATCTTTTTGAGAGAAAAGATTGGGATGGTTTGGGTGAATTAATGTTTTATCACTGTCTGCTATTTACTAGTAGAACTAAGGACACATCGTTTGGTGTGATACTTAAGTGAGGAATGTGCATGCCACATGTTTCGTGCTTAAAATGAGTCAGACCATGTGATTTTTTAAAAACTGTTTTGTAACTTAAGCATTCGTTTGGTTTTGAGTCATATAAGCCCAAAACGCACATTCAAGTATGTCATAAATGTGTCATTTCAATCATTCCCTAACCATACCATCATATTTAATGCACACTTATTACCTATTCTAGCCTACTATTGCCAAACGTATTCCCTAAGCTTTCAAAACCTCTCATCTCTCTAACCCATTCTCTCTACAACCAAGAACCTCAAGAAACCTTAAACACAAACCCTCTCCATGGCCAAAGGTAATCTGATCAAGGGCTCTTCTTCCTCTCAACTACTTGCCTCACCCTCATCCTCTCAAGCTTCTGATTAGCGTCCTGTAGACGCAATGCCTAAGTCTACCACAGACACTAACAACTCTATGTCTAACATTGACCCCGAGGTCGTAAAAGAACGAAGACTCAATGACATAGAGAACATTCTGATCAAGCCACAAGGTTCCTACATTGGGAACATTAACATGGAGTATTACATTGATATACTCTACCATGAGGAATGTCGCCGGGATAATGGGCCACTTCAATGATCACCCTTGGACTCATTAGAAAGTTCTGGACAAATGCTACAATCAAAGGAAACGAGGTTGTCAACAACATCTTCGAGTGTGAAGTTACTGTCTCTCCCTCCTCTATTGCTTAAGCCATAGGGTGCGAACTGCACTCAAACTACTTCACAGAGGCATGAGACAAGGACCTTGAGAAAGGTACAGTAGAAAGATTCATTCTTGTACCTAACTATGAGGTGGCTAAGGATGTCAAGAAGTTGCACCCAGCCAACTTCCCACCTCTGACCAAGTTGATGCTGAACATTATCAACAAGACCATCTTGCACAAGATTGGGTCTCGAGATCATGTGTTTGCTCTACATAGGTTCATCCTCTACCACATCATTATAGGAATCCCATTCAACCTTCCACACACTCTTTTTTACAACCTAATTAGTTGCATCCAATACCTGTCAGCTTCTGTGGCAACATACTACACAGTTTTGATAAACAAGATCCTCTGTGATGCTCGTTGCTATAGCAGATTATACACAGAAATTCAATCAGAAAATCTGGACGAGTTGGAGTATGTGAAAGTGAAGGGTGTTCAATAGAGGATACTAATCTCCTCTAATTTGCTTAAGTTGAACATGGGATTTGAAATCACCAAGGGATCACTTGGAAGGTTCCCTGTATTATCTGATGATGAAAATGAAGGTTAGAAGAAGAAGAAGATTTAGAAAAAAAAAGGGTGGAAAAGGAAAAAGCCTGGTGATTTATGATGAGGATACGTCCATCCAACCCTTAGCAAGTAAGATGAGGAGGCTTGTTGTTGCGGACCAACAGACAGTCCGGACAACACGCAAGATTGCAACACAATCTGCTGTAGAGCCACCAGCCAAGAAGGAAAAGCAAACAGTCCAACAAGCACTACCCAGACCACCCACTCAAAGGGTCAAGACTAGAGCCCAACAGAAGAGTAAAGGTGCTTCTAGAATCACTGTTGAACCTCAGGTGTCTTTAAGGGAGGTAGTAGACATTGGTCTACAAGCTGTCAACGTTGCTGAGGCTAAAGAAGAAGACTCAGACAAGGGACTAGTCTTCAAAAGACCCAGAAGATCACTCAGTGCACAACAGACCACTAAGTTAGAAGGTCTGACCATCAGACCACCCAACACCATAACCAATAAGCTAATTGTGAAGAGAAAAATGGTGTTGGAAGAAGACACACCTAGACAGATGTTGAAGAATTTTGGCAAGCGTACCAAATATCGCATAAGTAGTTTAAAAGGGAAGATCTCAATATCGAATCCATAGGGAATTGTCCGTATTTGACTATCAATAAAGTAATCAATTCCTAAACACTAGTTTGGTTTTTAAAATTGGTTGTTCTTGAAACATGAATGATAACAGAAATTAAACTAAACACTACAGTTAACACTAACTATAAACAATAAAAAAGACAATGTTGATTCAGGACTATGATCGAACAGTTGGCGTGCTTAAGTTTTAGTTTGGAATAATGGATATGTTGAGGATTTGGTTCAACCGGTTTGCTTCCCATGTAAACAGATAAGATATATTCTCCATTCACATTAATAGTTCATATTAACTTCGATCTAAAAGTGCTCAAAACGTGATCTCTCATCAAATCAAGCCTAAACTGCTCAACCTCACTTCCGATGTCTCGGTAAGTTCAGTTGAGTGGTTTGATGAAGCTTAGAGATCTTTGTGAAGCTAATGGAGTCTATCCTATGTCTAGAAATACACTCCATTAGAGTTCAAACTCAATTTCAAGTTCAAAAGCATCTGTCAATGGCAAGTAAACTCTAAAACATGCATATATAACTGATCCAATCATATAACAAGAATAAAGATAGAGAAATGAACATTAAACTGAATATTTCAATGAATAGATGTGAAGAAAAGCGTTTACATGATCAGCACCTAGTTCCAAGTCCTTAACACTAATAGATTAGCCTCTCATTGTCATGAGAAGCATTGAAAATGTTACAAAATGGGATGAAGAGAACAGAGGAAAAAAATAGAGAAACAGAGGAAGCAGCTCAACTAAATCCACCAAAGTCTAAATGCTTCAAAATTATTACAAGTGCAGCTTATATAGTCGAAGTCGCGCTTAGCACAACATTCCGCTAAGCGCAGGATATTGCATAATGCATCTCAGAACATGTGTTCTGCTAAGTGCATCTTTAGTTCGAAAGCAACTACACCGCTAAGCGTGATGTCCCGCTAAGCGAGTCTTCAGTTCGAATGAAAATGTCGCTTAGTGCAATGTGGCGCTCAGCGCGTCATAGGCCGCCTAGCTCGCGTAGCTTGATGTTGCGCTCAACGAGTGAAGCGCTGAGCGAGTAGTTTCGCTTAGCGAGACATGTCTGCTTCTTGCATTCTCCCTTTACTGTTGAATCTAGGCATGCACACATAAATTAGAGTATATTTCTCACAAAATACCTTCTTAGGGTTAGAATTATCAAACTATACAAATCTATATTAAATGATTTCAAACTAAGCTAAAAATCCTAAGAACATTGGATAATCACTACAAAATATAATGCAATATTTATGTATATAAAGCGATTATCAACAGACAACCACCTCAACCACCAATCTAGGTATCACTCTCCCTACATTTACTTTACCCACTCACCCTTGCTCTACATACAAATGTCCAAGGAAGAATATTCCTCAGACGATACCAGTCTTAACCCAAACACAAGCCATAATAGGCACACCGTCTATTGAACCCTTATCATCTGTGTCTCCTACACCGACTATAGTAAGCCAAACAATTGTTGAACAGTCTTATGCCCAAGCACAGACTATGTAAGAGCCATTGTCTGAATCCATTATTCAGACAGAAGATCAACCTGTGTCTGCTCCCACTGGACAGATGATCACCCAACTGACTGAACCCACTGTTCAGTCTGATACACAATCTTATCCCACAACTCAGACTGTTGTACCAACAACATCCCTACAAACTCCACCAGTCACTACCATTCCTCCCTACCAATCTCCCTCTCCAGTGATAATTCTCGAGATGTCAGACGTAGTGGTCCTCCTTTTCCTCCTCCCTTCGGCTCTTGGCATCAGAAGATGATGCAATGCTTCTCCTTGTGCTATGTGGGAGAAAATGTTGAGTCTATAGCATACAAAGAATAGACTCAGATGGAGCCAACTGCAGAGGATTCAATGATTGCTGTGGTCAAGGAAGCACCTCTAAAGAGGCTTCCCCCTCTACAGATCAATCAAGGAATCATCCCTTACCAAAGGCCAATTCACAACACCCACCTTTTGGACACTATTGAAGATGATGCACATGTAGCTAGAAGGCTACAACAGGAAGAATATGCCTCTGCCATCCCTTTGATGCGTCAATTAGTGCATGAGATTACACATTGGTACAACTGCATAAGAGAGGGGTTGGACTACTTTGCAGTGGAACCAGCCTTACCAGTTGAGCTAACAGAAGATGAGAAGAAGCAACTGGAGACCACTGTTAGAAAAATGCATCGTGATGCATTGTACTATCTATTGAGACTAAGGGTCTCTATTCGACCTCCTCGGCTGATTAAATGAGTTGCTCCCAACCATCCAACCTTCCAGGCCACATGTGCTAAATATAGGGCTTTGTGCCACTTGAAATTTCAAGGCACAACCCCCAGACAGTTGTATCCACCAAACTTGCATATCTGACACTAATATACATGTTGTTCCAGACCATATAGCCACCAAGCTCCCAACTGTTAACCCCAACAAGTTGAAGGGGAAGAAGATTGCATGAGTAGACAATCTTCCATAGCACATATTAGACATTGAGCCTTTGCCCCAACAGGAGCATGCTCTGCCACCAGAGAACACAAAAGCAGATGTTGACATCTACCGGCAAAATGTGATGAGTAGTATGCTCCACACCACAGGGTCATCTAATCTTTCAGATGAATAAAAATAGAAGATTGACATTGTAGGTGAAGGCTCCTCCTCCTCCAATAGTTTCATTCACGTGTCAGACACAGTGGTTGTGCCCACTTTGTTGACCCTCACACCCTTGGAGATGAAGAGGAAGCTAAGAGGATGCTTGCTGAATACTATGCTAAGTACAAACTTGCTCAAGCACTGATAGCTGCAGCTAAGGCAGTAGAAGAAGCAAGAATCCTAGAGGAGGCTGCTAGATTGAGAGCTATGTTAATTGCTTAAGAAGAGGAGCAACGACTCCATGATCTAGCTCAAGGACAGAAGGCTAAGGAAGAAAATGGGAAAAAGCTTAGGGAGTTGGCCTTGAAGCAAGAGGTTGAGGCAGCTCAGGCTGCTGCATTTGTTGCTAAGCAAGCTCTAGACTTGGCTGAAAAGTCTATAGAGTCAACACCAGCCTAAGAGTGCATTGATCTAGTGTCCACCTAGTCCAGGTCAAGCACTCCAATTACAACTTTACCACTAAATGTTGCAGCACAGTTAGACCCTCTACCTGTCTTAACTGCCCTTAAATCTGCATTGGAAACCAAATTGGGATCAAGAATCTCTACTGAGGTTGCTGCTCAAGTCAAAGCTCAACTGAATGCTAAATTGGATGAGCAAAGAGCTAGTATCATCAAGGAGGTGACTCTTGCCTTCAATGCCTTCATTGTAGCCATTCTTACTCCCAGACCTGTGATGACTCAAGCTCCACCACTGCTGTCAAAAGATCCTCCTACAACAAAAACTCCATCTAAAGCTGGAGAATCTTCAACTAAACAGTCAACCCCTTCTTCCAAACCATGATTGTGATGACATTTTTCTACTCCATCCTCCACCTTTTTGTTTGTGACAAAGGGGGAGAGCATTTTGGATGCATAGAATTTTCAGACAATGCTTAATAAAATAGTGATTGGTTCATTAATTTTTATACACCTCAATTCATTGCTTATTATTATCTGCTTTAATTATTTCATGCTTTAATCTATCATATGCATCTGTATGATAGACTCAAGGGGAATTCATCATGTTAATAATTGCACATACTTAACTACCATGAAATAATTCACATTCTGATACATAAATGTTGATGATTCTTTGTCTGTTAAATCAAAATTATAACATGTGTTGTCATCATAAAAAAGGGGGAGATTGTTAGAACCAAGACATTTGATGATGTCTGACCCCTAATACCTTGATAAGTTTTGATGATAACAAATGTAATAATATTTGATCAACTGATGATTTCAGACTAAGTGATTTCAGAAAATCAAAGTAAGAACAGACAATGGTAAAATCTCTCAACTCAAATCCTACACTCTAATTGTCTAATAATTTATAATGGTTAAATTTAGCACTGAAATTGCTTGTAAACAAACTAAAATAAGCTCTTAACAGATCATGCATCGTCTCAAGACCAGGCGATATCTAATGCCCAAGCCAAATGATGTCTAATGCCAGGCCAGACGATGTTTGAGGCCAAGTTAGACGATGTTTGAAGCTAAGCCAAACGATATCTAAGGCTAGAACAAACCATGTCTTTTAATTAAGAATGTGTTTGTTAAGCTAGACAATGTCTAAGGCTAGAACAAACCATGTCTTTTAATTAAGAATGTTTGTTAAGCTAGACACTTTGTGTGTGCACAAACAAACCTTACTTAATCAAGACCAGACTATGTTAAGCCAAATTTTGTTTGTGTAGGAACAGAACATAATATGTCTTATGTGCTGAGGAATACGTGCTTTACAATTAATTCTTTACTTAAATAAAGGCATTGTTGCACCAAAAAGAAAGGGAGATACCCCTTGACATTACTTTCTTTGATTCCTTATATTACTTGTATGTCTCGTATTAAGTAAAGTGTGTAGGTACAACCAAAAGAACCAATTAACATTGGGATGCACACTTTTAGCTAAAAGACAATTGTAACTGAGATAGAAACCTACTCTTGTCAGATAAAGCACAGCCAAAGCTACTTCAACACTCTACTGTGTGAGATAATGGAAAGAAGTCTTCGCCAATGTTCAAATTATTCATGAAGCTCACTTTATAAGGAAGTCTTCATACAACGAAAAAAATAGAATGAAAGAATGAACGAATGAACGAGAACAAAATGAGAACAGAATAACGAAATCAATCTAGATAGCAAGAGAAAGCATAAACACGCCTGGCTTAACAAACACAGTTTGGTCTTGACTAAGCATGGTTTGTATTGAAAGACATGGTCTGGCTTGGCTTAATCATGGTCTATGTTGACTATGCATTGTTTGACCATGTTCCATACATGGTTTGGTTTAGTACATATGCATAGTCTGATCCTAAACTTGTGTTGTTTGTCCTTAGACTTCACATAGCCTGTCTAAGACTGTTGTATGGTTTGGTCTTAGACTTTGCATGGTTTATTTCAAGATTGTACCGTCTGATCTTATGAACTTTGCATGGTCTGCTCTAAAGCTTATTTTAGTCTGATTAGAAGCAATTATAATGCTTGATTAATTGTTACGAGTTATCAGACAGTTAATGAAGATTGACACCTCACCGCCTCTTTTAAGATTTTTTGGTATCCTCATACCTTAAGTCTTTTCCGTCTTTTCTTAGTCTAAGTTTTTTCTATTTTATGCCATAACATGTATGGATGATGGCATTGTATTGTTTGTTATAGACTAAGCTCTCTCTTTTTTATTCTAGATTGATGCTTGATATTCTTAGTTTTATTATCTCTAGCATCACTATATGATTTACATCTCAGAAACTAATTATGAGTGATTACAATCGATTACAAGTTGTAAGAATCGATTACCAGATGGCCAAATTAGTTTTGAACCATCTCTAGTATCGGGTTAATTGATTACCAACCATTGAAATTGATTTATAATGCTGATTTCAGAATTCAGATATTGCTCTGTATCAATTACAATCGATTACCATTGAGCTGCAATAAATTACAAGACAATCTCTAAGGTTCAGAAATTGCTCTGTTTCATGGGCAATCGATTACCATCCAATGGCAATCGATTACCAGATGATCTCTGACATTTAAAATAGTCTCTGTCTTTTTTGCAATCAATTACAAGGATATTGCAATCGATTACAATAGCTAACATCAAGTTTAAATCATATTTTGATATACGACATAATTGATTACACCCTAATGCAATCGATTGTATCTAGTATAATGGTCATTTTAAAGATCTATTTCAATTTTGTATTTGATCTTTATTAAGAATATTTGTTCTAAATCATTTCTATCATAAGCTAAGATTGTTTTTCGGTTTATTCATTCATTATAACATTCTCTAAAAAACATTTTTTATAAAACCTCAAGAGCGATGGTAAACAACCTTTTGAACAAAAAGAATCTGTCACTCTTCGTTAAATTAATTCACCCCTCCCATTCTTGATTGATTACCCGGCTGATCCTAACAATTGGTATTAGAGCTAGTTCTTCTTTTATTTTAATCAAGAATTTGTAATATGGCCAGAAACCGATTACCATTTGCTGAAGGCGGCTCAATCAATCGACCTCCTCTTTTCCGCGGAGATAACTATTCGTTTTGGAAAGTCCGTATAAAATTTTTTATGGAGTCAATTGATTGAGGCGTCTGGCAGTTAGTAATCAATGGACCTACGCTTCCAACCGTTGTTATTGATGGAAAAACCATTACAAAACCAGTTGATGAATGGACTAAATTAGAAACAAAAAAGGCTAACTATGATCCAAGAGCCATGAACATATTGCACTCAGCTTTGAATTTTGATGAGTTTTTTAGGATTTTAGCTTGCTCTATTGCTAAAGAAATTTGGGATACGATTGAAGTGACCCACGAAGGCACTCTGGAAGTGAGAAGATCAAGGAAGAACACACTCATACAAGAATATGAGACATTTTAGATGTTGCCTGGCGAGTCAATATCCAGCTTTCAAATGAGGTTCACTCATATAGTAAACCATCTCAAAGGGCTCGGAAAAATGTTCGAAGATGAGGAGATGAATGTCAAAATCCTAAAGAAAATGAACAAAACATCGCAGCCAAAGGTCACAGCAATCTCAGAAACACGTGACATGGCCACCATGATAAGCACTGAGCTGTTCAGAAAGCTAAGTGAACACGAAATGGACATGACTCGGATGAACGAAGAAGAGCATAAAGAAAAGAAGTCCAAAGGGATAGCACTGAAAGTTGAAAAACATCAGTCAGACCATAGCAATAATGATGATGATGAAGAAACTAATTTAGATTAAAAAAACTTAACTCTCATTGTGAAGAAATTCAAAAAGTTTCTGAAGAAGAAGAAGGAATTCAGAACCAACAAAAGCAAAGGATACCCTACCAAGAAGATGGTGAAGAAAGGCAAAGTATCCTCAAACAACTACACATGTTTCGAATGTTGTAAACCAGGACACATCAAGGATGATTGTCTAGACATAAAAAAGAAGCATAGTGAAGAAAGGAAGACATTCAAAGGAAGCTCAAAGAAAAAGACAACATACATAGCTTGGGAAGACAATTCATCAACTACTTCATCCGACAGTTCTGAGAGTGAAGAAGCCAACATATGCTTGATGGCTAATGAAGAATCGGATAAAGAAAGCAATGTAAGTATAATAAGCATTGTAGGGGACTCTTGGTTTTGGTGTTTGCTAAGCGTTATGTCGCACTCAGTGAACACCCGTCACTACAAGGAAATTTGAACACAAAAAGGGAATGATACATATAACACAAAGCAGAGGGAAAAAGGAAAACAGAGTAAAAATAGAGCAAAAATTGAAAGGAAAATAGAGCAAAACAATGCAAGGAAAACAGAGCAAAACAGGGCTCAAGCGCTAAGTGCAAGTGTGCGCTTAGCAAGCCTCCAAAATGCCTCAGTTCGAAGCAAAATTTTGCTAAGCATAGGCGTTCGCTTAGCGAGAAACCTAGATGCTTCAGTTCGAAGCAAATTTTTGCGCAGCGCAAAGTCCCGCTAAGCGAATTAAAAAAACAACATTCGCACTTAGCGAGATGACTCGCTTAATGGCGCATGAATCTGGAAAATTCTCAGATCCATGAACACAGAAACATCACTACAAAGAACATCCAATGAGTTCGCGTTGAGCACTAGTGAGCATTGAGCACAGATTAAGAAGCTGAAGAACAAAACCCAGAATGGCATGTTCTCTCTTAGCGCACAGACGCGCTTAGCGCGAAATCAAAAATCCCAAACAGGGAAACCTCGAAAATGCTAGACCCAAAAACACAAATCAAACGAAAAGAAAGCGAAAATGAAACCTAATCTATTTAGCAAACAACCCAGACTCAATAACACTAAACACACAAACAATGCTACAAATAGAAAACAAAAAAAATGAAATTAAAAAGGATTTGGAGTGCTTACTTGGCGTGGAGAGTGAAAAAGAGTGGGATCAAAGAAGAAGATGCAGATGCAGTATGTGTGAGTGAGTGAATGAAAGTGAAAAGAAGGGTAGAAAAATAAAGGGGACGGCGTGAGAAAGGAAGGGGATTAGGTTTGGCTGAGTGAGAGAGAGGAAATTTAATTTGGGAAAGAGGGAGAGTGGGCGGTTTCAAAACTGCCCATCAGTTACTATAACCGTGCTTAGCACACTCTCCCATGCTTCTTTTTTTTTTTTTTTTTTTCAAATATCTGTTGAGCGACGATGCGCGCTTAGCAAGATCTGCATAATTATGCAGAGCCAGCTTAGCATGATCTTACGCGCAGCGAATCATGTGTTCAAGCCAAAGAAACGCTGAGCGTCATCCTGCACTTAGCGACATTTTAAGTCGAGCCAAAACTGTGTTGAGTTTCATATCGCACTTAGCGACATCACAATTCGAATTGAATTTGCGTTAAGCACCTATTCCAACTTATCGAGAACTTCATTTGAACTAATATTGCGCTAAGCGCGAATAAGCGCTTAGCAAAACTTCACTTCAAATTGAGTTTTCGCTAAGCGTGAACATGAGCTTAGCGCAAAAACAGTTCAAGCCAAATTTGCGTGCAGCGAAGGGAAGCGCTAAGTAAAATATGCAAAGATTTATTGATGCCAAAATTGATAAAATGAAGAGACAAACTTGGGTTGCCTCCCAGCTAGTGCTTCTTTAACGTCAATAGCTTGACGGTTGACAAGATCAAGGATCTTGTAGATGTATGATTGTTGTAAGCCTCTCAATTTCTCCACCATGATAGCCTTTGAGTCTTTGGCCATTCACCACCCAACTTGTTTGTGGGTTTTTCGTTGATGGATCTATGATCTCAATTGCTTCGTAAGATTTGACATTTTTGATTATGAAGGGACCAAACCACTTGGATTTCAATTTCCTAGGGAAAAGCAGGAGTCTTGAGTTGAATAGGAGCACTCGCTGCCCTATATGAAATTCCCTCTTCAGCAGCTTCTTATCATGATATCTTTTGGTCTTCTCTTTGTAAAGCTTTGAGGACTCAGGCTTGAGTTCTCATTTCCTCTAGTTCTAATAACTGCAGCTTTCTCTTGTCGGCCGCCAATGTTGGATCAAAATTTAGCAATTTAATTGCCCACCAAGCTTTGTGAGCCATTTCCATTGGAAGGTGATAGGTCTTGCCATATACCATCTGAAATGGTGTAAGACTAATTGGAGTCTTCAATGTAGTCCTATAGGCCCAGAGGGAATCATCTAGCTTGTGTGCCCAATCCTTCCTTGATGCTGCCACTATCTTTTCCAGGATTTTCTTGATTTCTCTATTGGAAACTTCTGCTTGGCCATTGGTTTTTGGATGATAGGGTGATACTACCTTGTGTCACACTTCATAATGTTGGAGGACTTTTGAAAGAGCTTCATTGCAGAAATGTGTTTCTCCATCATTTATCAAAACGCGAGGTACTCCAAACCTTGTAGAAATTTGCCGCTTTAAGAATTTGATGACGGTCTTGGCATCACTTTTCTGACATGCCATAGCCTCAACCCACTTGCTCACATAGTCTACAGCTACCAATATGTATTCATTTGAAAATGAAGGAGGGAGAGGGCCAACGAAGTCAATGCCCCAACAATCAAAGACCTCTACTTCAAGGATATTTTGGAGAGGCATTTCATGCCTTTTTAATATGCTCCTTGTCCTTTGGCATTTATCACACGCTTGAGCATGTTCAAAAGCATCCTTGAACAAGGTTGGCTAGTAGAAGCCTGATTGAAGTACCTTGGCAATTGTACGTCTACCATTATAGTGACCTCCATAAGGTGAATTATGACAATGCCACAGAATATTCTTGGCCTCTTCTTGTGGAACACATTGCCTTAGAAGTTGATTGACCCCAATCCTAAACAAGAAAGGATCATCCCAAACATAGTAAGTGCAGTCCCTCAAGAATTTCTTCTTTTGATGCCAATTCATCCTTTCTGGCATTACATGGGCAGCTCTATAATTGGCGATGTCTGCAAACCAAGGTCTCTCTTGCACCATCATAAGGAATTCATCAGGAAACTCCTCTTTGATCTCCAGCTCTTTGTTGGTGACTTCTTCATTTATTAAGCGAGATAGATGGTCTACAACTGAATTTTCGCTCTCGTTCTTGTCGTTGATCTCAATATCAAATTCTTGTAGAAGTAGCACCCATCGAATCAGTCTGGGTTTGGAGTCTGGCTTGGTAAAGAGATACTTTATGACTGCATGGTCAGTATAAATAACCACCTTAGATCCTACCAAGTAGGATCTAAACTTTTCCAGAGCGTATATTATGGCCAATAGTTCCTTTTCTGTAGTGGCGTAGTTGAGTTGAGTGTCATTGAGCACCTTGGAGGCATAGTGAATGGAGTGAAACACTTTGTTCCTCCGTTGTCCTAGAACAGCTCCTACTACGTAGTCACTGACGTCGCACATCAGCTTAAAATCTTGACTCCAATCAGCAGCAATTATCACTAGTGCAGAGATAAGCTTGTCCTTCAAGGCGTAAAAGGCAGTTAAGCATTCTTTGCTCATGCTGAATTTGACTTCTTTTGCCAACAAGGAGCTAAGCAGTCTAGCTATCTTGGATAAATCCTTAATGAATCTTCTGTAGAAGCCGGCATGACCAAGAAAACTCCTCACCCCCTTCACGTTAGCTGGTGGTGGTAGCTTGGAAATCACATCAATCTTCGTCTTGTCCACTTCAATTCCTCTTATTGAAATTTTGTGCCCAAGCACAATTCCTTCTTGAACCATGAAGTGACACTTCTCCCAATTCAGCACCAAGTTACTCTCCTTACATTTTTTTAATACCAACTCAGGTTGGAGAGACACAGGCCAAACGAAGCCCCAAAGACAGAAAAGTCGTCCATGAATACTTCAATGCATTTCTCTACCAAGTCGGCAAAGATAGCAAGCATGCAGCGCTGGAACGTGGTCGGAGCATTACATAATTTGAATGGCATTCTCCGATAAGCGAAAACTCTGAAAGGGCAAGTGAAAGCAGTCTTCTCTTGGTCCTCCAGGTCTACTGCTATTTGATTATATCCAGAGTAGCCATCAAGAAAACAATAGTAAGCTTGCCCAGCTAACCTTTCTAGCATTTGGTCCATGAAGGGCAAGGGAAAATGGTCTTTTCTTGTGGTGTCATTCAGCTTCCTGTAGTCTATACACATTCTCCACCCTGTGACAGTCCCAAGTGGGTATCAACTTGTTTTTATCATTGTGGATCACTGTCATTCTGCCTTTCTTTGGCACTACTTGGACTGGACTCACCCAACTACTATCGGAGATGGGGTAAATCATCCCAGCCTCTAGAAGCTTCAGCACTTCCTTCCTCACTTCTTCCTCCATGGTGGGGTTGAGTTTCCTCTAAGGTTGTCACACTGGCTTGTAGTCGACTTCTATCATGATTTTGTGCATACAATAAGATGGACTAATTCCTTTGAGATCAAAGATGTGTCAACCTACAGCTTCTTGATAACGCTTAAGAAGTTCCACTAGCTGCGTTTCTTCCTCAGAAGACAGAGAATTGATAATGATTATTGGTTTGCCTTCCTCCTTATCCAAAAAAATGTATTTAAGATGAGAAGGTAAGGTCTTCAACTCAAGCTTGGGCCTCTCTGTCTTGTCATTTTTCAACTTTTCATAGATATTATCATTTGGAGGAATTTCTTTTAGCTTTTCCAAATGGTGTCTGTACTCTTGGACTTCATTTTCCTCCTCTATAGTAAGGCAGTCCATGGAATTAACCAGGACTCACTCAAGAGGAGAGTGTAAAGTCAACTGTTGAGTAGCTTCTACCACTTCCTCTTCATATGCATCAATGCGGAGGCAATCCTTGGTGTCATTCTGGTGGTGCATGGCTTCAAAGATGTTGAAGGTGACCTTTTGATCAGCCACACTCAACTGGAGATTTCCTTTTCCCATATCTACCACCACGTTTGCCGTCATCATAAAGGGTCTTCCTAGAATTAAGGGCACCTCCTTATCTTCCTCCATGTCCATGATGACAAAATCAACAGGGAAGGTGAATTCTACTACCTTAACTATGACATCCTCTATGACACCATGAGGATATTTGATGGAGCGATCTGCAAGTTGGAGAGTCATCTGGGTTGGTTTCAATTCCAAGTCTCCAATCCTCCGAAGCACTGAGAGCGGCATTAAATTGATGCTTACACCTAAGTCAATTAGGGCTTTCCCTATGGAAATCTCTCCAATGGTGCAAGGAATTGTGAAACTACCCGAATCTTTCAACTTTGGTGGAAGGGTCCGTTGGATGATGGCACTACAATTGCCCTGAACATTGATGGTCTCTTCTTCAATGTACTTCCTCTTCTTAGTAACCAAATCCTTCATGAACTTGGCATATAAAGGCATCTGTTGTAGTGCTTCACTGAAAGGAATGGTGATCTCCAATTTCTTGAAGACTTCTAGGAATCTAGTGAAATACCTCTCCTTGTCTTTCCTAGACAGAATCAGAGGATAAGGTAAATTCTTGGTGACCTCTTGTTCTAGAGCTTCCTTTGCTTTCTTCGCCAATTAGTGCTTGGGCTCGTGCATTGGTAATGCCTCTTCAGTCACAATTCCATCATTTTTGCTTGTGCCATCTTCCTGGTCAGCTACTATTCCTTCTTCTTAACCTTTATCAGCTTCTTTCTCACTTAACATATCTTCTATCACTCCACTTAGGGCATTAGTTTCTGTTGTTATTGGTTCTGTTGTGTCAAAGGCAGTGTCTTCTATGCATCTGCTTCTAGTCATTACAACATTGCATTGTTCCTTTGGGTTCACCTCCGTGTTGGTAATGAATTTCCCATTGAATTTTTCGGCCACTTGATTGGCTAGCTGCCCCAATTGGACTTTTAAGTTCTTAATGGAGGCTTGAGTGCTCTTGTGGTTGGAAGCAGTCACATCTAAGAACCGTGTGAAAGAGTCTTCCAGCTTGTTCTGCCTCTCGTACACAGAGGGTCCTTGATGCTGAGGTCTATTTGATGGACCTCCTGAGTCCTTGTTATAGTTGTTACCGAGATGTGATTGTCATTCTTGGTTGTAGCTTCCACCTTGGTTTCCCCCTTGACCTTGATTGTACCCACTGTAATTACCTTCACCATTGTTGTTGTTGTTGGCCATGTAGTTCATTTCTTCATGTGGCCCTTCTGAGTACCTCCACATACTTGACAGCAGAAATTCCTTGGAGGAGGGTTTTGTTTGTGAAGACTCTTCAGTTGCTATGGAAGGTTGCTCAGTTGCTTTGTAAGAGCCTCGATTTGCTGGGTTAGGATTTTGTTTTGAGCTAAAACGGCATCTTGAGAATGCAGCTCCAAAATGCCCTTCCTTGGAGGAATATGAGTCCTATCATGAGTGATAGAATGATCGCCTGCAGCCATATTTTCAATTAGTGTTATGGCATCCTCCACGGTCTTCATCTTAACCTTCCCTTCGACCTGAAGCATCCAACAATTGCTTGGTATGGTTCTTCAACCCATCAATGAACATGATAATTTGTATTGGCTCCTCAAAGCCATGGGTTGGTGTTTTCCTCAGCAATCCTCTAAAGCGATCCCATGCTTCACCTAAAGATTCCTCAACCCTTTGAGTGAAAGAGGAAATCTCTGTCTTCCCTTGAGCAGTCTTGGACTCCGGAAAGTATTTGTTGAGGAATTTAGCAACAATTTCATCCCAAGTCTGGAATGTGTTACCCTTGAAGGAATGGAGCCATTGCTTGGCATTTCCTGCCAGAGAGAATGAGAATAAATTGAGGCGGATGGCATGATCGAGAACCCTTGCCAGTTTAACCGTGTTACAAATTTCCATATATGTGGATAGATGAGCATAGGGGTCTTCATTAGGCAAGCCATGGAACACATTAGCTTGTATGAGCTGGATGAGCGAAGATGGATATGAAACACTTACAACTTGTACCTCTGGTCTCATGATACTCGTGAAGTGAGTCGGAATAGCAGGAGCCACATAGTCTTCCAAAGTGCATTTTGGTTGATTGTCTTCCATGATTGGTTCTTCGGCACTAGAAGGAATCTCAATGTGTGGTTGTAAGGAGGAAGAAGCTTTATGAGCCGCTTGTCTTTCTCGTTTTCTTCTTGCGGCTTTGATCTTCTAATAGGTGTTTTCTATCTCCGAATCCAATGGGATTAGATCAGGTTCTGAAATCCTACCTCGCATACACTTCAAGTACTCGAAAGTAGGTTAGCAAGCACTCAAGAATGACAATTATGCAGAATTTTCTGCTACAAAATTATGCAACAACTCCAATTATGCAGCAGAGCACATGCAACAGTGTATTTCCAGATTATGTAGTAATTGAAAGCAAGTTCTACAAAATTAGTGCTCCAAAATTATGCAGCAGAAAATATGTAGAACAGAGGCAGAGGTGGATTTTTTGAAATAATGAAATATAAACAAAGTGTACAATGAATATAAACTAAGTAAAATTATACAATAGACAAAATTGAACTAATGACTAAGATTGACAAAAATACTAATCGTCGAATACCATGAACAATTCCCCGGCAACGGCGCCAAATAACTTGATGGACTATTTTGGCAAGCATACCAAATATCGCATAAGTAGTTTAAAAGGAAAGATCCCAGTATCAAATCCACAGGGAATTATCTGTATTTGACTATTAGTGAAGTAATCAATTCCTAAACACTAGTTTGGTTTTTAAAGTTGGTTGTTTGTGAAACATAAGTAATAACAGAAATAAAACTAAACATTACAGTTAACACTAACGATAAACAATAAAAATGACAATGTTGATTCAGGACTATGATCGAACAGTTGGCGTGCTTGAGTTTGAGAATGGAATAATGGATATGTTGAGGATTTGGTTCAACCGGTTTGCTTCCCATGTAAACATATAAGATATATTCTCCATTCACATTAATAGTTTAGATTAACTTTGATCTAAAAGTGCTCAAAATGTGATCTCTCATCAAATCAAACCTAAACTGCTCAACCTCACTTTCGATGTCTCGGTAAGTTCAATTGAGTGGTTTGATGAAGCTTAGAGATCTTTACGAAGCTAATGGAGTCTATCCTATGTTTAGAAATACACTCCATTAGAGTTCAAACTCAGTTCCAAGTTCAACAGTATCTATCAATGGTAGGTAAACTCTAAAACATGCATATATAACTGATCCAATCATATAACAAGAATAAAGAATAAAGATAGAGAATTGAACATTAAACTAAATATTTCAATGAATAGATATGAAGAAAAGCGTTTACATGGTCAACACCTAGTTCCAAGTCCTCAACACTAATAGATTAGCCTCTCATTGTCATGAGAAGCTTTGAAAAGGTTACAAAATGAAAGAAAGAGAACAGAGGAAACAGGGGAATATTAGTATTTTTATTTGTTAATTTCCTATTTAATGTTTGCATATTTGTTGTTAAAAATATTAGTACATGATATTTATACTTTGATTACTTTCATAGCTTAAAAAATTAAATGAAAGTGAAATAAATAATTTTTTCTTAATTTTTCATATATTTTTTAATTTTCAAAAAATGCTTAAACGGGTTAAACTAACCGGTTTGGTTAGTCCGCGGTCTTTATGGACCGGATACAGACTTCATAAAAAGTCCATTTATTTTTACGGACCATATTAGTCTGGTCCATTTAAAAGGTGGATTTTGCGGACCAGACTAGTCCGTATACCCACCCCTAGGGCTATTGCTCAACATGTAGGTAGACAAGAGAAATGGAAGGTCAAACAAAGGCTCTCCTCCAGTTCAGCAATATATCTCACAAGCACGTTAAGTGATCCCTCATTTGACTCCTAAGCTGAGCAAACCATTTATTTTGTTGCTCCCCCCCCCCTTTATATGTATATATGTGCCTCCATTACTTACTAGAATAAATTTTCTCTTTTTATCAGTTTTTTAATGAGGGCCTAAAATAGCACTTAGGAGGGTTTCGTCCAACATATGCATCCTTAATTGCTGCTTTCAGTAATTCTAGATCACCATGCAATCAACATGCCAAGAAAAATATCCAATTTAGGCTCAAAGGGGGTAGCTAGGGATAACTTTGATCCAAAGTTTGGGGTCAGAAGAAAATCCTAAAGCCTCTTACAATGACACATACATACAAAAAACTTAACCCAAATGCATATCTGAACATATTCCAAAACATGAAAAAAATGGGGGAAACACGTCAATCATGAAGGAAATTTGGGGTAAACAATGACATGACCCCTATAAGGCTCAAAATCTCACAATTTAGTAGTTACTCAAGGGTAGATATTTCTAAAATGGGGAATATTACTAATCTTTTCCTATTATATAATAATCCCTAAAATCATATGCACACAAGAACAAAAGGTGACACATATAAAAGGCTCAATGCACTAAGATTCAAAAGTCTAAAAATAACTAGGTTAATAAAGACTTCCAACAATCAAAACAAAGACATGACAAGTTCACAATAGGGGTAATTGATAGTCCAAACAGTGAAGATTTAACAACCCCCCTATAGACAATCCATGCATAGTCCTCGACACAATAAAAAGAAACTAAAATAAAGATAAAACTAAAAAATACAAATTGAAAACAATAAATATGTACAAGGATGGTAAGCCTCCACAAAAGCCTAAGCTAAAGGTGGAAACTGACCATCACGCATTTAGTCTTAAAGTTGCTAGATGGCATTCATGCTACTAGCAATCTAATCAACAGAGGTCTGAGCTTGGGTGGCTAGTATGGCATCCAACGCATCAATGCGCATGTATACCATGTCAAATTTGTTGTAGATTCCCAACTCAAGGTCATCAAGTCTAGCAATCATTGCAATATAATCGGTGTGAGGTCCCTTTTGAACGTGGCCATCCTCTTCATCTTGTTAATCCTCTTAAGGCGCCGTCAGAGAGTGTGGTGAGAGAAAAAAACTCTCACTAATTGTTGCGAATCAAGATCCATGTCCAGTACAAGGTGTCAACAAATAGAATCTCCATCGGAATGGGTTCGGGATGAGCTGCCAATAGATAATCATAGTGATTGGCAAGTTTGGTGATGAAAGAGCCAACACAGATATGGATAGTGTTTAGTGGAAGTCTGCTTTCCCACAATCAAGTAATGGTGGATAAAAGAAAGATGAGCATCTATTTGGTACCCATGAACCATACACTAGAGAGTGAAAAGATCGCATTGACCTACACACTCGTCACTTTGTTTCCTCCCAAAGACAGAACCAATGACCCAACGATGAAGTGTGCGAAGAATGGGATCACGAATCTTGGTTGACTTGGATTTAGTAGGATCGTAACCTCCAAGTCCTAATAGCTCATTCCAAGCAATAGCATCGTTGAAGGTGTTAGTCACACCTCAGAGCATTATAGCATAGTTTTCACTGAAAACGGTATCTTCACATTCAAATCCCAAGGTGACATTGAAGTTGGACAAGGTCATCATGTGCTCCTCCCCCCTATTGTAAAAACTAGCCATATGCTTAAGGGGGTCATCATGCTTAGCAGTGTTGGTGGCATCATCTACCTCTAGTAGCCCTTCCCTGCATGTGGCAAGGAACTCTAGTGATGGCTAAATATAAGTGGGCTCATCAATGTTAACAACCCCCTCCTAAAAGATGACTCGCAGTAGCTTTTAAACTCTCCCCAACATCCCAAACTTCTCAAATATTACGTTGTTAAAGCACCTAGTGAGATTGAACTCATGTGAGGCAAGTCTTGTGTAGCAGTCCATGAACTGCTAAGGAACTGGAAATCGTTGACAAACATTAGGAATGGATTTGTACCCTCTAGTTGAACATGTGTGCTTTGAATAAACTAGAAAAACAACCTCAGCTTATGATAGAATTGATTAGAACAATTAAACTTGATAAAGATTAAAAACTAAATCGAAAGAGATTGAGAGATTGAGCCTATTGATTTATACTGGTTTGATCAACCACCGATCTACATCCAGTTCTCCCTTTCACCAAGGGGTTCCACTATGAATTTGATTACATACACCATGCACACACAATTCACAGTAAATCTTGAATACACAACCTGAAACAGGAACCTAGAAAACTAAATGTGAAAACACCATTCACTATCCAATTTTTAAACACTAGAACAACACAATTCTAGAAACAAAATTAGAAACACCGTCTAATTTCAACACAGCATCTAGGAACGAAAATCATACAATGATATTTAAACAAGATCAATAGAAAAATATTCAAGAATAAGAACAGTTTGAGAAACTCCAATGTGAGTAAATTTAGCAGTCAAGAACAATCGTTTGAATCACCTCAGTTCATGAAAGAACAAGAGATGAATATAATTGTATAGGCTCAAAGGTTTAATCTCAAAAAGATTTAGCAATAAGAACAAGAATGAGTTTTTCTGAAACTCAAGAGATTATGTGATGTGCAAAAAAGCAATGAATAAATTTTAGAGTAATATCTAATCTAAAAATCAAATCAAAGGATCTTTGACAAAATAAGGAATGAAAAGATGTTGTGAATGTTTGTCATTCTGCACAGGATGCTATGGATTCAAATATATTGGATGGGTCAAAAAGATTCGAAGTTAGTTAGATAAAGAATGAATCTTGGAGATCTTTCAAAATGACCATTATACTAGATATAATTGATTGCAATAAGGTGTAATCAATTATCCCGTGTATCAGAATATGATTTACACTTGCTGTCAGTTATTGTAATCAATTGCAAACAAGATAGAGCCAATTCTGAGTTTCAAAGATGGTCTTCTAATCGATTGTAGCTTGATGGTAATCGATTGCAATTGAAACCGGGCAGTTTCTAAAATCTAAAAATAGCATGTAATCAATTGCAAACTTTGGTAATCGATTAACCCGATACCAGAGATGGTTCAAAACTGACTTTGCCATCTGGTAATCGATTGCCACAATGTGTAATTGATTATAATTCTCAGAATTAGTTCCTAAGTAAGCAAATCATCTAATGATGCTAGAGATAATAGAAAACAGGGCAAATCAAGCCACAAGTAAGAACAATATGGCTTAGTCTATAACAAACAATACAATGCCATCATCCATATACATGTTATGGCATAAAATAAAAAATTCTAGACTAAGAGAACGGAGAAGACTTAAGGTATGAAGATATCAAAAATCTAAATGAAGAAACGTCAATTTTCAATAGGGACAAAGGTCGTGGTAATAAGAACAACGATCGTGGTAATAGAGATAAACAACCATTCAAAATATTAAAAAAACCAGCACAGTCATACTAGATCTAACACAACTGTGTTGCTTGTGAAGAGAACCTCAACACGCCCATGGTAATAGATTGCGGTAACAGAAAACAAATCCATTCACCCTTCTAACATGGTAATATTGAACAAACCCCCTCAAGCACGACCTTGATGGGTTTAACACAGTTGTGGTAACAGGAACCTTGTCCATGGTAACAACAAGGACAAAGATTAGGAACAAAACCTAAAGAAAGAAACTAAAACCTAGAAACCTAGAATGGAATTGAAAACAAACAAACCAAACCAATCAACAATGAAGTATGAAAGCCATGCAATAAAAATATACACCATATGAATTGAAAAATGCAAGGGGTTACTTATTAAAAATGCAAGGAAGGAGGGAGGAAGAAATATCCAAGAGGGAAAGGGGGAAAGCTCCAAGTGAGAGAGGAGTAGAATCAAAAGAGTGATTTTAGAAAGTGGTAAGTGGTTCAAAAAATCACTTATAATGCTAACAAGAATGGAAATCGTCAGACCAACACAACCGTGTTGAATATCAACATGCCCGTGTTGGATTTAAATTTCAATATTCAAATTTCATTTTTTTTTACCATAATCGTGCTAATTACAACATAGATCATGTTGAATTTATTTCCCAAAAAGCGAGACTTCAGCACAACCTTGTTGAAGGACACCTTGGTCATGTTGGAATGTAACACGTTCATGTTGAACTTCAACATGATCGTGTTGAGCCAATGAATAAAAAAAAAGTGTAATGAAAAGGAAAACTAAAGCTACTTTAATGCTCAAAACAATGAAAGGATATAAATCCCAAGCTACCTCCTAATAGCTCTTGTTTAAAATCACAAGCCTAGTAGAAATTATATGAAATTCAATCTATTAGGAGGGCAATATACTATACATCCAACAATCTCTCATCATAATGTTTCACCCAATTTCCATTGATCTTAAACTGATGGGATAAGTTGGGTAATCAATCAAGAGGGGGGGATGAATTAATTGAACGTAAAATGATAAATTCTTTTCCTCAAAAAGATTTTTCACCATTACTCTTGATATTTTAATAAAATCATTTTTAAAGAATGTTATATTGATTGAATAAATCAGAAAAACAACCTTAGCTTATAATAGAAATGATTTAGAACAAATAATCTTGATAAAGATCAAAAACTAAATTGAAATAAATCAAGGGATAGAGAGATTAAGCCTATTGATTTATACTGGTTCGATCGACCATCGATCTACATCCAATTCTCCCTTTCACCAAGGGGTTCCACTATGAATTTGATTACATACACCATACACATACAATTCACAGCAAATCCTAATTTCACAAACTAAAATAGAAACCTAGACAATTGAATGTGAAAACACCATTCACAATCCAATTTCTAAACACAATACTAGAAACAAAATTAGAAATACCATCTAATTTCAACACAACATTTAGGAACGAAATTCCCACAACGCTAATCAAACAAGATCAATGAAAAAGATTAAAGAATGAAAACACCTTGATGTGCTGATATAGCTGATATGAGATTAGTTCAAGAAACTCCAATATGAGCAAATTTAGCAGTCAAGAACAAATGTTGAATCATCTCAGTTCATGACAGAACAAGAGAGGGATGGGTATAGTAGTAAAAGCAATATTGAGTTTTTTTGAAACTCGAGATTAAGTGATGTGCAGAAGAAAGACAAAGAATCTTCAGAGCAATATCATCCTTCTTCACCAATTCAAGAATTCCATAAGAAAATACTTGATATATAGTGAAGGGGCCATACCATTTGGACTGTAGTTTTTCAGCATAAACACAAAGACAAGAGCTGAAGACAAGGACTTTTTCTCCCACAAGAGACTCCCACTCTTTTATATGTTGATCACGGAATTTTTTGTCCTCCCTTTGTACAGCTTAGCATTCTCATAAGCTCTTAGACAGAGCTCATCTAATTTATTCAATTGTTACAATCTATTGTCACCTACACACTTTAGATCAAAATTAAGAAAATTAAGGCCCCAAAGGGCCCTTTGCTTTAGTTCAATAGGTAAGTGACAATTTTTTTTTGAAAACCAATTTATAATGAGACATGTCAACAAGGTCGTGTCCAATGCAAGGCAATGAGGCCTTTGCCTTAGGCCTACTAACAAGAAAGTTACTAATATCCTAAATATTAATTATATAACATAATCACATGCACAATAATTAACTAAATTGATGATATTATAATATGGAAAGACTCACAATTATAACTACGGTAATTCAGTCATTAATTTTATAAATTCACGTAACAAATTTAGTCCTTAGACTAATGATCAATGGTCAATAACTTTTAAAATAAATTTTCAATGGTATATTAAATAATGAGGTTTTTTTTGTAAATGGTAAAATTAAATAATTACATTAATTTGTAATTAATAATGAGACTTTAACATAAAGAAGACATTACTTTAAAAACTTAACAATTTCCAATATATTGGCATGGATTATTTTCTTACATTTTTTTGTGATTTATCATTAGCTATTGAAATAAAAAAAAAATAACAATTAGTTACTTTATTTTTCTATATATACTACATCACAAAAAAAAGTATTTTCACTTCATTATTTTCATTGATCTTTTCACTCCTTCCCCTTATTTTTCTATTGATTTTTCAAGACTTGAAGTTGAAGTGAATTACTGGATTATCAAATTGTTATAAACTTATAATAGAAAATATCAATGTGTAATTCTCTCCATTTTTGGTTCTACCATTTTATTGTTTTCTCTTATTTATTTATAATATTTATGTTTATAAAAAAAAATTATGTTCTTTTCATTTTAAAACATTAGAATTGTTGGATTATTAAACATTGACAAATGATTTTGCAACTAAAAGAAAAAGAAGATTAATTTAAAAATTTATATTTCACTATTCTCTTTTATAAAATTTTCCTTAGGGCTTAATTTATATAGACACGGCCATGCGTGTCAATAGGGGTCTTGTAGGTCGTTCTATAATCTCATAGTGCATCATTTAACTTAAGAGACCAATCCTTATGGGATGCACTGATAGTTTTTTCCAAGATTCTCTTCAACTCCCTATTAGACACTTCTACTTGTCCATTGGTTTGAGGATGGTAAGGAGTGGACACCTTATAAGTCACGTCATATTTTACAAGCAAATTATCAAAGAGTTTATTGCAAAAAGGATAGCTCAAGGGTTCCAAAACAACTAAAAATGTTTTTCTTTAAGAATTTTACCACGCATCATTAGTAGGCATTGTCACAATTTCAACCCATTTGAAAACGTAATCCACAGTAACAAGGATATATTCATTAAAAAAATATTTTGGCAATGGACCCACACTACCAAAAAAAAGCTTTTTACATCGCTTAATCAACATCGGTTTTGGAAAAACCACTATAATATATGGTGCAGTGAAAATTTTGTAAATAATTATAACTTATTAACATTGATTTTATAGGAACTGATGTTGAAGTTTGATAGCCAACATCGATTTTCTAATAACCGATGTTGAATAAAACGTGATTGCAATTTTGAAATGAATTACAATGTTGAGAGAGGGATTCAACTATGGTTATAACCAAACCAATGTTTCTAGAAGCATTTCAATGTCAATTTGATGCCGAAACTGATGTTGACATTGCACCTTCACTACAGTGACTCCAATGCCTTCAAAATCTTTTTTATTCTCTTTGAACCCCTTACTCGAGCTTTCCCTCTTGCATTTTCCAACTTTTCCACACCTTTCATCACTGTTGTCTTTCACAATGGGAAATGTCGTTGCTGCATGCTCTACCACTGGAGGCTTTTGAACCCGAGCCTCTCGCTCAACCTCTTCTTCACCATCTCCATCTTTATGAATGATTGAAACCACGCCCTGCAACATTCTTTGCTCCCATGATAGTGTTAGATCTGGAGCTCCACCCATGTCTCGTGAGTATTCTTTACAACATCGAGCAGTGCCAACGCGTTCTCTCTCTACTGGCTGTGTCGCCCAATCTACGTCGAACAACTATTGCGTCGCCGCCATTGCCATTGCCCTAATTTCCCTAACAGCATTTCCATTGTCCTCTTACGATTGTGTCGTTGAGTTTCACTCATTTCTCCATTGACCTTCTGTTCTCTTATTTCCCTTCCATGTCTTTATCTCATCATACCAATTTTTTGTTTGGTGAATTTTAGTTGAATTCCACTAGTCCATATTTTGTGATTGAGGTTACCATTATGTTCTTTGATGATTATGAGAATCTCCTAAAAAAAAGGCATGTGTCTATAAGTATTGTTCTCTTTGTTTCACTCTCTTATGAGATTTTTTAATTTCAAATTAGTTTTAATTAGTATGATTTTGTTTGACTTGTTGTGTGCAAAGAACAAGTGCCAGCTAATTTCAAACAAATTGATGATCATGCTCATCAATACAAGGGAAGTAGTGCAAGGTGTCATATTTATTTGATTTTTTCATGAGTAAATAAAATTATACTAAGATCTCTTAAGATTTTATGAGATTGCATAAACTTTATGTGATATTGTATTGTTTAATTTGTTGAACAATGTTGTTGAGATCTCTTAAATTTATTGTTTAATTCTGTTTTGCTGTAGTCTAGGCCTTCAATATCCTTGATAGACCTCAATGTTGGTTCTATCTCATCATCCACTCTTTCAATGCCCGCAATGGAGAACCACAACTCTTGATTCATCTGAATATCCTTGCCGCGAACATGGGATTGAATGTACCCAGTATCCCCATTAATGCTAAGGTTATAGTAGAAAACTTTAACCAGGTTAGGATAGTAGGTACCTTTCAATTTAGCCAAGTCAACTAGCCCTTGGTCATCAAGAGTGCTATGAAAAGTGAATCCTTGTTGAACCAGCCATTCTTCTTTGAGATAGTGCGGTTTCAAAATCTCCTTCCTTGAGAAGTCCCTAGCAAATCCCAATTCTTCACTTCTAGTGCAGAACCAGTCGCAAAGAGGTGGAGGATGTTGTCGAGGAGGAGAGGAGGAGGAGCGAGCAATTAGGCGTTGAGGGCGCTTGGCGAGTGCCTTCCAAGGGTGGATGGCCCTTCCATTGTTATTTTACCTTTCTCTTGTGAGATCTTTCTCTCAATCTGCTGTTGAATCCGAGCAGAGCTTGGTCGTATGGCGCAAGATTTCATGTGTGGTTGGTGTTGAGAGCAGGAGTCAGCCATTTGAATTTAAATGCAAAGGTTGGGCACATTTTGGAAGTTGAGCAGTTTTTCAAAGAATGGGTCTTCTAAAAAGGAGGGAATGAACTGCTGTTTTGCCTCTTAATATTCCACATTGTAATGTTGTAATCAATTGGCACTCCTAATAATCAATTGCGTAGAGTCAAAGAGTCTAGACCTTGGTTAGTCTGATACTAGTAATCGATTGGCATGAGTTGCAATCGATTAACCTGATGGTCTGAACAAGGCAGTAAGGGAAATCTAAATCTAGTAATCAATCGATGTGTGTTGGTAATCAATTAATATGATGGTCTGAGCAAAATGAATTGAGCAGTCTGGAAGCTAATAATCGATTGGTGCTTTTTGGTAATCAATTGGATTGTTGACAGAGAGAATCTTGAGGCTTCAGATGTCTCATGGTAATCAATTGGCTTACCATGCAATCAATTAACCCGTGTTTTTATGCAAAATATTTTGAATGCAAAACAGAATGTAATCGATTGATGCAAAAGGTAATTGATTATTAGTCATGACAGATCAAAATTATGCAGAAAAAAAAAATTTGCACAGACAATCAACAGTTACAGAGAATATTTCGCATTCACACAAGGCTAGGCTGAATGATGTATTTCCTATGGCTAGGTGAGTGAAGACTCACTTATGATGCCAAGCTCATTCTTAAAAAAATACATCCTCTCCCTAGGCAGAGGTTTGGTGAAGATATCGGCTAGTTGAAGGTTGGTTTCTACAAATTCTATACTACAATCACCTCGCTGAATATGGTCTCTAATAAAGTGGTGCCTAATCTCGATGTGATTGGTCCGGGAATGCATGACAGGATTTTTGGTAAGGTTATTGGCGCTAGTATTGTCACACATCAAAGGGATGGCTTATAGTTTTAGCCCAAAATCTAAGAGTTGTTGTTTAAGCCAAAGAGATCGAGCACAACAGCTCCCAGCAGCTATGTACTCAGCCTCAGCTGTAGATAAGGCTACACAAGCTTGCTTCTTGCTATGCCAAGACACAAGATTGTTCCCAAAGAGATGACAAGTACCATTTGTGCTTTTTCTATTCATTTTACAGCCAGTAAAGTCTAAATCAGAATAACCTATGAGTGTTGCTTGGACACCCTCGGGATACCACAAACCTACATCTATGGTTCCTCTAAAGTACTTAAGGATACATTTTACGGTTGTGAGATGGGATTCCTTAGGGTTGGATTGGTACCTAGCACACATGCAAACACTAAATATAATGTCAGGACAACTAGACGTAAGATAGAGAAAAGATCCTATCATACCATGATAAAGTGTTTGGTCGACACCTTTACCTTTTTCATCAGCATCCAAATAGCAGTTTGTTGCCATCAGAGTTGATGCTACCTTGTAGTTATCCATCTTAAACTTTTTGAGTAGATCTTTGCAGTACTTGTTTTAATGAAGGGAAATTCCTTGAGTCATATCTTTGACTTCAAGTCCGAGAAAGTACTTTAGTTCACCCATCATTAACATTTCAAATTCTCCCTACATACCTTCTACAAATTTCTTGCATAACATCTCATTAGTGGATCCAAATATAATGTCATCAACATAAATTTGAACTAAGAGAATATCAGATTTGGTATGCTTTATAAAGAGAGTTTTGTCTACTTGACCTCTTATAAAATCATCTGCAATTAAGAAGTTACTTAGCCTTTCATACCATTGCCTTGGCGCTTGTTTGAGGCCGTAGAGTGCTTTCTTGAGACGGTAAACATGAGTTGGACAAGTAGGATCAATGAAGCCAGGAGGTTGTGACACATACACTTCTTCTTCAATGTATCCATTCAGAAAAGTGCTCTTCACATCCATTTGAAATAATTTGAATTCCTTACGGCATGCAAAGGCGAGAAGGAGACGGACAGCTTCTAATCTTGCCACTAAGGTGTATGTCTCGTCAAAGTCAATTCCTTCTTGTTGATTGTAGCCTTTTGCTACTAGACTGGCTTTGTTCTGAGTGATGATTCCTAAAGCGTCACTTTGTTGCGGAACACCCACTTTGTACCAATTATGTTCATCTTTGGAGAGTGAGGTACAAGTTCCCAAACTTGATTCTGTTTGAATTGATTCAACTCTTCATGTATTGCCATCATCCAGAATTCATCAAGGATGGCTTCCTCAATGGTCTTAGACTCTATTTGTGAAACAAAGGCTACAGCATTGCAAATTTGGTTCATAGAAGATCTGGTTGTGACTCCTTTTTGAATATCTCCTAGAATATTGTCAATAAAGAGATCTCTTGGCTGCTTCCATTCTTTTGGTAGACCATGAATGGTTGGAGAAACAGCTAGTATACTTGAATCTTTAATGGAGGCAGATGATGATGTCCCTTATGCTTGAGGCTCAGTCAGGTCATTATAAATGGGACCTGCATAATCATCAAAAGACATATCTTCCTCCAACTTGGAGTCAGACTCATCAAACGCAATGTGTACAGATTCTTCAACAACTAAAGTTATTTTATTGTAAACACGATAGGCTTTACTGGACAGAGAATAACCTAAGAATATAGCCTCATCAGCCTTTGGATCAAACTTGCCAAGTGATTCTTTGCCATTGTTTAAAACAAAACACTTACAACCAAAAACTCGCAAGTGATTGATATTTGGTTTTCTTTCATTGAAAATTTCATAAGGGATCTTTTTCAAAATAGGTCTTATTAAAACACGATTCAAAATATAACAAGCAGTTGACACGACATCAGCCCAAAAGTACTTTGGAAGACCAGCTTCATTTAAAACAGTTCTAGCCAATTCTTCTAAGGATCGATTTTTCCGTTCAACAACACCATTTTGTTGTAGGTTCTTGGAGCAAAAAAGTTGTGTTTAATACCATGATTTTCACAAAATTCAAAAATATTTCATTTTGAAATTCTCCCCCATGGTCACTTCTTAATGAAATAATTGAAAGATATTTCTCTTTTTGAATCTGTTTGGCAAATTTAATAAAAGACTTTACAGCATCATTCTTATGCTTTAGAAAATAAGTCCAAGTAAATCTAGAGAAATCATCAATTATAACCAGAGCATAGAGATTATCTCCAATACTTATTGTCCTAGAAGGACCAAAGAGATCTAGCTGTAAAAGCTCAAGAGGTTTAACAGTTGAAACAATATTTTTAGCTTTGAAAGAAGTTTTAGTTTGTTTCCCTCTTTGGCCTACTTTACATAAGCCCTCTTGTGAATATTTTTGCTTTGGAAGACCAATCACTAGGTCCCTTGAAATGAGCTTGTTGAGATGGTTCATATGTATATGTGCCATTCTCTTGTGCCATAGCCATGAGGTATCAACCTTACTCATGAGGTAGTTTTCAAAAGGAATGTGATTTTCAAAATCGAACACATATACATTCTAAATTCTCTTGCCAACAAGTTTAACATTGCTTTGCTTATCACTAATCAAACACTTTGAATGATTAAAAGATACTCCATATCCTTTGTCACAAAGTTGACTAATGCTAAGAAGGTTATGTTTCAACCCATCAACAAATAAGACCTTTTCAATTATAGTTGAGGAGAAGTTACCTATGTTACCACCCAGACCATCCACTCTAAGGATCAAGACAAGAGCCCAACAAAAGGGTAAAGGTGCTGAACCTCAAGTGTCCCTAAAGGAGGTAGCAAACATTGGCCTACAAGTTATTAATGTTACTAAAGCTGAATAAGAGGGCTTAGACAAGGGACTAGTCTTCAAGAGACCCAGAAGATCACTCAGTGCACAATAGACCATTGAGTCAAAAGGTCTGACCATCAAACCACCCAACACCACAGCCAGAAAGTTGATTGTGAAGAGAAAAGTAGTATTGGAAGAAGACACACCTGGGAAGACAACCACCAATCTAGGTATCACACTTCCTACCTTCACTCTACCCATTCACCCTCACTCTACACACAAGTGTCCAAGGAAGAATATTCCTCAAACAATACCAGCATTGGCCCAAACACAAGCTACAACAGACACACAGTTTGTTGAACCCCTATCGTTTGTGTCACCTACATAAACCATAGTAAACCAAATAGTAGTTGCACAATCTGATGTCCAAACACAGACTATGCAAAAGCCACTGTCTAAACCTACTGTTCAGACAAAAAATCAACCTAAGTCTGCCCCCACTAGATAGACGAACACCCAACAAACTGAACCCACTGTTCAGTCTAAGACACAATATGATCACACAACTCAAAATGTTGTACCTACGACATCCCCACAAACTCCATCAAACATAACCAATCCTCCCTACCAATCTCCCTCTCTGATAACAATCTTTGAAGTGTTAGACACAGTGGTCTCCTACCATCACACTAAGTTTGTCCACATCTCATCTGGGTCTGATGATAAGATAGTGACACTATCTCCTGAAGCGTCTGTTGCTCCCTCATGGGATAACAGACCATTCAGTTTGGAGGACACAACCCCTCTATCCAAATTTAGAGAAGATAGTCGTCCTCCTCCACCTCCCTCTAGCTCCTAGCATCAGACGAAATTAATACCAAATAATTGATTTAAATTTAAATTGATATTTATTTAAATTTAAATCCATTTAGACTTGTTACATTTAATATTTAAATTTGTTATATTTATAAGATAATTACAATAATAACATAAAAGCACCATATAATAATAACAACGGGACAATAATATAAAATAAAAATGATAACCCTAGACAAAATCAAACTAACAAAAGAAAAAAATATTTTAATTACATTAGTAAACATTATAACCCTAAACGAAATCAAATTAAAAAAAATATCTCAATTTTTTATATAGTGATGGTTAATAACTTGTAACATGAAATCACAATGTCATTGGTACAATTTGTCATTGTTGTTGTGTAGAATGTCCATCATTGACTTTAAGGACTTGAAATTTCCTATTGAAACAAAAAGAAAAGAGAATGTAAAATATGAATTAGAAAAAAAAAAGAAAAAAAATATAAGATAAAAAATGAAGAAGAAATCTTGGTTCAATTGGTGATAGGGTGGTAGCATAAAGGAAGAAAAAATAAATATATAGGCAAACTAAAAAGAACAATCATAGAATAAAAAAAAAAAAGAATGTACTGCATGGAAGTAAAAAAAAATGAATATATATAAGTACAATTAAAGAGTGAAAGAAATAAAATAAAAGAATGTAGAAAAAACAAGAAAAGAATAAAAGCAAAACAAAGAAAAATAGAAAAAGAATGCAAAAAAAGAGGAGAATAGAAGAAGAAAAAAAAAACCAAAATATTTAAATTATTTTAAAAATTGAATAGATTAATTTGTTAAAAATATTTTTATTCTAATAATTTATAATTTGGAAATCTTCATTGATTGAAAAACCAAACAACTATTGCATTTTAAGATGATATTTAGTTTCCTTAAAAAAATAAAAATAAAAAGACGGATTAATTTCAATTTTTTTTAGTAAAGTACTAAACAAAATACTAATAAATTATTACTTTTTTGAATTGTTATCGATTCTTTATAAAATTCATCATTTATCTTTTGGTGGGGCTTGAAAAACTAAAAAAAAAAATCACAATTTCTAGCATAAAAAATTATAGTATTTTAGTGAGAGGGCTCATGTTCGATTTTCATTGTGTACAAAATTCCATCATACCTGCAACAGCTATGTATCGCGAGTGAGATTGTCTTCGACCCAATGGGTTGGGAACACCTATGGTCTTCAATCTCAAACAAAAAATAAATAAAACTATTTCAATCATATAAAATGTGATTTTTTTTGTGCAAATCATATAAAATGTCATAAGAAATTTAATAAACAAATATAATATAATCTTAATTAATTAAAACCTCCACATTAGTTTTGTTTTGCCTAAAAAATCTTAATATGATGGTTGTCGTTTAGAATTGCATCTTCTATTTTGTTGCTAACAGTGAGAAAAAAATAGTTAGAATTATATTGAATGAAAAAAAAATATTACAACTAATTCTAAGATAGATGAATTTTGCTTTACCTTTTTATTTTTTGAGTCAATAATTTTTTTTTACCATTTTTCAAAGTTGAATCTTATATGTGATTACAATTAAACTCACCCAATAGAAAAAAAAAAAAAAAAAAAAAGACTACTTCAAAAGAATAAAAATATAATACTCGAAAAAGTGAAAAAGTATCGTGGAAAAAATTAATAGTCTTGTCTTATATAAAGAGAAAGGAAAATAATTAGACCCTACACTCATATCAATACAAATTAAAATTAAGAATCAATTTATCTATATTACTTTTTAAAATAATAGTATCATTAACTATATTATCAAATTGTATTTAAATTTATTGGTCAAAATTAATTATCTATATTATAAAATTCAAATTTTAAAATTTAAATTAATTGATATATTTCATTGGAGCTCACGAGCGTGACATGTTTGCTGACCAATCCAGTTACTGTCTTTTATATAATTGATGGATAATAGATGTTAATATTAGATAATGGATTTAAGATAAATGATATTTTATTATTTTATCTTTTTTTTCTCAAGATATTTTATCATTTTATCTATAAGCACTCTTTCCAATCAATTTATTATAAAAAATATATTAAAAATCAAATTAAAATCTTAAATAAAAAAAAATCTCTAAAAGATCCAAATGTGTAAAATATCTCACTTATCACTATGTTAATCTGACAACCATCATGAGTTATGACGACAGAGATAACAATGATTATAAAGACAACAATGATAATGAACTTGGTCACACAATGATGACTATAATGATGATAAATTAATTAAATATTTTATAAAAAAAATTTGCAAGATTTAGGGATTTTTTTAATTATTTAAGATTTTAATTTGATTTTTAAAATATTTTTTTTTCTATATACCATAATTATTCTTTTATCTAAAAACAACATTCATCAACGAAATCAAAAGATTCCCAAAATAAAATAAAATAAAAATACTAACAAGTTATTGATTGAGTAATTATTAAATTCGATCTCCTTACACCATGTCTCAAGTTCAACCTGATAAAAAAAACACGATTAGAAACGGAGGAGAATCAGTAAATAAAACACTCGATTTACTCTTCATTTCACGCTCTCCGACCCAAACAATGAGGGGTTAATTTATCCGTACCCTTCCATGGGAATTATTCTCTCAGCTGCTAGAAAAAGCTTGAAGCGCAAAGCCGAAGGAGACTTAGCGGATGACGAGCAATCACATCCCAAAGTGCAGCGTCGCCTCTCAAATTTACTACCCGTCCAACAAATTTCACTTCTCAATTCTCCGGATCCCGATGCGGTCAAGACCGCCGTTCTCGGCCTCTTCGAATATACTAAGAAATGTACGGTTTTTGTTTTTGTGTGTTTGCACTGTTACTTTACTGAATATGCATCTGGATTTCAGTCCGGCGGTCTCACTCTATCCCAAAGGACTTGGTAAATACTATAGTGAACAGCGGTGCTGTTGCTTCTCTTGTGAGATATCTTCGTGTGCCACCGGATGATGATGACCGTATTTCTCAATACAAGGTGAAGAAAGGATGCGTCTTTATCCTTGGATTTATTGCCGATAAAGGAGTTAAGTTTCGTGGTTTCCTTATTCTCCTTTATATCTATATATGAAATTCTCATTAAAGTCTTTTTGCCCTTGTTAACACCACTGGATTGTGAAAAATTGTGAAAATGTAAAAATATTGTTGAATCTCGGCAAACGATGAAGCATCTTAACTCTTAAGCTCTGATTATATCTCTGTCATCACACAGCCAGAGCATCGCCAACTCATTATAGATGCTGGAGCCTTGTCCTGTCTTGTAGATTTGTTAAAGAGGCACAAGAATAGTACCTTTCCTCCATCACTTCTAAGGATAGTAGCTACTACAATAAACCATCTTGCCTGTGACTGTACCATCATTCAGAACCTTGTCAGGTTTTTTCTCTTTATTTCCGTACCTTAAAAGTTTATATTCTACAATTATACTACTCTTTACACTAATATAGACATGGAACCTCTTCAGGATGGAAGGTGCTATCCCTCCTCTTGTTGAATTGCTTGAATTCAATGTCACAAAAGTACGGGCAGAGCCTAAAGTACAGGCAGCGGCTGGATTGGCCTTGGGAACTCTTGCACATGACAACATTGATATTAGTAATCAGGTATATAATTGACTTTCTGCAGTAAATTGGTGTGATGAATTATTTTCTTAATTGTTACAGGATTTTACAAGAATAAAGAATTGCAGATTGTTGAATGCAATGCTTTACCCACTCTTGTACTAATGCTTCGATCAAAGGATCCTACAATACAACATGCGGCGGTAAGATGCTTATATATTTTTTATTTTGCTGCTTGTAGTTTTCAAAACTACCAGCACTGGCCGAATTATTGCTTTTTGTAGGTTGATGTGATTGATGTCCTGGTCAATTCTACATCAGCTATTAGGAAAGAAATTCTTCTAGCTGGGGCTTTACAACCCGTCATTTCTTTACTCAGGTAACATTATACTCAGGTCATGGTTTGTCTGTAATATAGTACTTTATATGTTTATTGAACTTTATAGCTGTTTTCTGAAAGTGAGCTACCACTTCCAAATTAGTAATATAGTACTTTACTCCCCCAGCTAATCTTTGCAAGTTCGTAATTTCAATGACAGTTCCTGCTGTTTACCTAGCCAAATAGCAGCAACCACCTTACTTGGTAATTTGGCTGCAACAGCTCCAGATTGCAAGGTGGATTAAGTTATGTTGCCAACTTGTAATATGACAAATCTGTGAGTTATGAAATCTTCTAATTGACTTCCTGATTCATGCAGATTCATATTTCCCAAAGAGGAGCTATTCCACAATTAATTGGCATGCTTAAGTCTCCAGATGTAGAGCTTCGGAGAATGTCTGTTCGTACACTTAGGAATTTGGCACAGGTTATTATTACTAGCAACAAACATTTTATATGTAATTCTGCATGTTTATATAAGGAATATCAAATTGAAATTTTTATTATCATAACAATAACTAATTTACTTGATCTAGGATTGTCAAATAATCTCCTATTTAAAGTTAATATTTGATAAGTCATAATGCTATGAAGTTCATAGGTAGATACTGCTTATCACAGTCTCTCTTCAGCAATTGACTTGTTTAAAGCAAATCCTTTAGATGTGTGTTTATAATATAGCCCACACAATCTTACATATGATTAATCTTGAATGGGGAGTCCATGGTAGGCCTTGCATCCTGAATTTGGGATTGCCTTTCTTAAGCCTAACTCTTACTGGGTGGATTTTTCTCAATTTATATATAAATGACAACAAATGGTGCAAAAAAATTATGCTCCCTTATTTCAGTAAATTATATATATGTTGGTTTTTTCCCTTATCATTTTCTTCCATAATCTTGTATTGCATATATAATTCAAATGTTAGGACCCGCATAATCAAGCCAGTATTGCTCATAATGGAGGGATAGAGCCTCTGCTCAGTCTTCTTGACTCAAACAATGCAAACCTCCAATATGATGCTGCTTTTGCTCTCTTTGATCTTGTTGTTAATGAGGTGAAGTTAATTTCCTTGTTCTTTACTTGTTCAATATTTTTTGCTTCCCTTTAGAAATCATTGATTTGTAGTGATAATCTGAGATGCTGCCTCTGTTGTAACAACTTTGTATGATAGGATTTTGCTGTAGATTTTATTAAGGTTGGTGGTTTTCAGAAACTGAAAGATGGACATCTCATAAATAAAGTAAGTTCATTCTTTTAGTAACTGAAGTAATAGATTTTCATTTTTAACATACTTACATTTTTTCTTCATGGATGTAATTGTTATTAATGCTCGTTAGCAAAGCACCTTTCTCTCACTAATTTATTAAGTGGGTTTCCTTGTGATTGTTGTTTAACTTGCAGTGTACTAAAATGCCTGTAACAGGCACATTGAAAATGTTAGGGCATCAGATGAAAGGGCGAGTGAGTTTCTTGTGAATTCTATGCGGGTGATTTAGTTAGTCATAGATTAGAATATAATATATTTAAACTATATTTTTTTCCTCTTTGGCAGGTATTAAAACAACTAATATATCTTATGCGCTCTGAGAAAAAAGAGGTTCAAAGAAGTGTAGCTATTGCTCTTGCTTATTTATGTTCTCCTTTTGATAGAAAAACTGTATTCATTGACAATAATGGTAATAATGATCTGTACATTTTCATAATTATTCATTCACCATAGTTCAAAATTATTTTCAATCAATATGCTGCTGCTTAATATTCAGTATTAGAATTGCTGCTGGATATTCTTCAATCTCCAAACATAAAGCAGAAGGGGGATGCTTCAGCGGTACTTCACAAATTGGCTTCCCAAGTGTATCATTCTGTCTTTCCTTTTGACACTGCTCATCCACCACCAACTCCCCATGTATTTTACTCTTATGCGTGGCTTGTCACATTTGATTAGTTTGATTTGTTTTCTGTAATTATTGAACTTTTGTTCTACTTGTTATCATAATTGAATTTACTTAAATCATTAAAAGACTTTTGTCTTTGAAATTGAATTTCTGATATTTCGGTGTCTAAAAATGTCTAGGGGGTGAAAATGGAGAGCTGAGATTATTTTTTTCCACATTTTTTGTTCACGATAAAATTATTGGTTGTTTTTGTTGTAGATGTATTTGGGCGAGGAATATGTAAACAATGCCAAACTTTCTGATGTCACATTCCTGGTTGAAGGTGGAACATCTGCTGCTATTAGTTTGGGTTAATTGTTTGTAGGCATACTGATTTCAATATATGTACTAATTTACTATGTTCCCTTTCTTCAGGTAGAACTTTTTATGCTCATCAAGATTGTTTACTTTCTTCAGATGTATTTCAGGCCATGTTTCATGGCAGTTATAGGGTAAGCATTAATTAATCTTGTATTTTAACTTTGTTTTCAGGTCTTCTTTTTATTTATTGTTGCATGGTCTCCCAATTATTCCATGTATAAAAGCTAATACATTTTGAACGCATAGCAATCACTTTGCAACTAAAATAGGACTAATGGATGTGTGGAACTTAAGCAGTTAAGAGTAAATATCCTTATTAACATCTTATGATGTTTGGGGCAGGAGAGCAAAGCAAAATATGTAGTGATTCCAAATATTAAATGGGATGTCTTTGAAACGATGATGAGGTGCTTTTACTGCTATACTTTTCTTTTGTTTTTTTATAATATCATAAGTGTATGAATTGATTTTCTGTTGGCACTTCTAGATTTATATACACTGGAACAGTAGATGTCAATTTGGACATTGCTCAGGACCTCCTCAGAGCTGCAGATCAGTTTCTTCTGGACAACCTTAAGCGTATTTGTGAATATGCTATTGCTCTGGTAGACCAAAATTTGTGGTTCATGGGTTGTTTTTTATTTGTTTTGTTTTTGTGGAAAGCTTTTTAATTTAATCCCATCCCATGGCTGATCAACCCATTCCTGTAGAATATTTCTGAGGAAAATGTTTTACCAACGTATGAGATGTCGGAGGCTTACCATGCTACTACATTAAAACATAAATGTGTACTATTTGTGCTAAAGAGATTTGATAAACTGAGGTTGAAACCATGGTATGCTACACTTTTTACAACCATGAAATCCATACTTTACTGTGTTTATCATATCATATGTTCTCCATGTTTTTAATATGCAGGTATTGCCCCCTTGTTCATCGCATGGTACCAGAAATACGGATGTTCTTCTCAACATTACTGAGTGCTGCTGACCCATCCCTATATTTATCCCCCTGGGGCGGGAATGAGCTTTGGATTGGGATTAGTTGTAAAAACTATGATGGGAATCATGGGGATATAATTGAATAACACGCGGGTCACTATATCAAACAAGAAATATTAATCTTATAAGTCGCAGACAACGGATTCTTGTTACAAAGAATGATGCTACTCTACAGGAAGGGGGGAATATAATTTATATTATTCCATTTGTAAAGATATAAAAAACATTTGCTGTCTTTTAAAATAATTACATAATGAGATGAGTATCTTAAAAGAATTGCGCGTGAGATGAGAGATTTATTGTTTATGATACCTATAATTATTCGGAAATCTAGTGAAATATATTGGACATATTAAATTTATTATTTATTATCAATATCTTATCATTACATATGTAATCAATACGTTAAAAGTTAATTTTTAATTTTTGTAGAAAACTTTTATTTTGGATAATTTTTGTTAATTTTTATAATAAAAATATTTTTTTATATAAAAACTAAATTAATAATAAATTCAATTCAAATTAAAAACAAAATTATATATGATTTTTTAATTAAAATAAAACAATTTAAAAAAAATTAATGGATGACTAAGATCATCTTGACAATGTAACTGTAAAAGATTCACTCTCAAAAATGATATGATAATTTATTATTAAACAACTCAACAAGAAAATATTAGTAAATGTTTTTCTTATAACAATACTAAATTTAATCATTCAATGTAAAAGATTCACTCTCAAAAATGATATGATAATTTATTATTAAACAACTCAACAAGAAAATATTAGTAAATAGTTTTCTTATAACAATACTAAATTTAATCATTCAATAATTGTATCATTCAAATTATTAGTTAAATTTAATTATTCTATAATTACATTAACATTTTCACTTGAATTGAAATTTTTAAAAGATTTATTTTATCATGTTTTAAAATATCATAGACTTATCATCATTGTCACTATCAAAAGTTATGATCAAAAGTTATTGTCATCATCATGACCATTTTCATCATCATCATTATTGTTGCCACAAGGGCCACTATTGTTGTCGTCATCATTGTTATTGTCATTGTTATCATTGTCGACAATAGTGGTGACAATGGGAACAATAACCATGATGGTGGCAAGAGAGAGAGAAAGAACAAAGTGCATCATGAGCATAAGAAGATAAAATATATGGTAACGTAATAACGTGGAAACAAGATTAATGCGAGACGCATCCACATTTTTTAATTGTGATATTTTGTTCTCCAACAAGTTTTTAATATAGAGTTTAAATGGTAGTAATAATGTACTGAAACACAATCAAAACTTGTCTGATTTACACCGTCATTCCATCAACCTTTAAAATATTTATCGTATTTTACGCCAAAACTTGTTTCATATCAAAATTACTATAAGGGCTATTATTTAATATTGCAAATGTGTAATATTTTAATTAAATATAATATTTTCAATATAATTATTTCTTAACTTATTTATGCTTTTTTTGTGGTTTTTACATATTAACAATTCATAAATAGAGTCTAACTGATTTTGTTTATTAATATTTTAAAAAATAATAGTCAAAGAATAATTTATTTTTTCATTGAAAACATTATGCTTAATATTTTACCAATACATACTCATTATTATTCCAATAAATGTTTTTCAACCAAAAAAAAAAGCATTTGTCAAATATAATAAATTATTAATTATATTATTGTTATGAAACAAATGGAAAATGCATTAAAATAACAATCTCACTTAATAGTCAAGATTTTAAGTTCTTTTTTTTTACTGTTAGATATTTGTTCAGATTTATATTCAATATTATTCATTAAATATATTTAATGAATTAAAATAAAATAAATTTAATTAACACATTAATTTTTTTTAATCAATTCATGTCTTTCTAATAAAATAAGATGACTTCCTGTAAAAATAAAATAAAATAAGTTGACTAATTTTTAATGTCTCAATTTCCTTTGTTAACAGGTTTACGGGGTAAAAACCATAAAAAAAAAAAATAGAAAGTATAAAAAAGTGTTAATCAATTTATGTCTTTCTAATAAAATATTTTATTATTCTTTAATTAATCTCTAGATGTCCAACTGAAACATTATTTGTTTCTTATAGATATTATTTAAATTATTTATTATGAATATAAAGTATAACTTTAGTTTTCAAAATATTTTTTATATAAAATATAATACTAATTATAAATAATTGAAAAATTAAAAAAAACATAAAATTTTATAAAAATAATTAATTTTTTTCATCTAAAAAACTTGAATCCGACCTTATGTAAGAGACAAAATTCATTATCATTCAAATGAAACTACACATTAGTTTAAAAAAAAAAGTGAAGAATTGTATTAGTTAACAATTTGAACACAAACTGCTTATCACTTCAACTCTTATGTCTTTTCTTCCAACCAGCAAATTATTTTATGACTTCCTTTTTTATTTACAACTTTATGATGACTTCTTATGACGAGAAATGTTGTTAATGTATAATTTTCGCACAAATTGGCATAGAAAGAAAAAAAAGGCGTAACATCTAGAATTAATACTTTGCTTATAAAAAACAAATTTAGTCCCTAAAAAGAAAAATCAGATTTTAATTCTTCAAATTTTTGAAATATTCTGAATTTAGTTTATATTCATTAATTCAAATACATTAAATAAAATAATATCATTTCTAACGGCTAAAAACAGTCATATGTAAAAATAAAAATAAAAATTAATAACCCTCCACAACTCCCTATCTGAAGTCTCCCCTTCGCCTCTACCGCTGCCTCTGTCCTCACTCCTCTCCTTTGCCGCCATTACCACAACTCTCTACATCTCAGTGACCACGACAAGGTACATATGTGCATGCAGTCAATGTGGCACAGATCTAGACAACGATGCGGATGCAGATCTAGACACAGAGCATATTCACGTGCAGGCGTGAACGGCATGAACAGTGCAAGCACGGACGATGCAAATGTGGACAGTGCGGACGCTGATGGTGTGAATGCGAACGGCATAGATGTGGACAACACGAACGCAGACTAGGAGGGGTGGAGATGTGGAGAGAAATGACAATATGGTGGCAAAGGAGGAGGGGAAGAGATAGACGGTGAGAGAGGTTGAGGTGATCCGGGGAGAGGCAGCAACAAAGGCGATAAGCAATGAAGACGGAGGAGAGAGGCTATTTCTTTTTTAATTTGACGATGTGTGTTACAAATTTTTAAGATATTAAACTCCACCAAAACCAATTATTAGAATTTTGTCAATACATTATTAATTTAATGATTATAAATAAATTTCTTGAACTTTTTATATAATTATAAATATTCTCTAAAATATAAAATAACTTTCTACAGTATGTTTATAAACTTATATCTAAAAATATTTATAGATATTGGACTATATTTTAACATATATAACCCAAAATCAAGTTTATATTTCAATATTCTGTGAGTGAAAATATTATAGGGTTATTAATATTTTATTTTATTTGTATATATTTTGACGATTTTTAACCATCAAATTAATATTATTTTATTTTATTTTAAATATTTGAATTAATGAATAAATATTAAAATTAGGATTTTAAAAAATTTGGAGATTTTAAATTATGGTGATTTTTATTAAGGACCAAAATAAACTTTGGTAATAATTCCAAAGATAAAAAAACATATATATATATATATATATATATATATATATATATATATATATATATATATATATATATATATAGAGGCCTACTTATATTTATAATCTCTCTTAAACATATATTCTATTATTGATTTTATCGGAGCATACTTGGTTTGTGTTAATTCCTCATAATTCGTGCATCGACGTCAAACAACACAAGTTGACACGATTCATACGTGCATACCTGGTCGGTCTTTCTTGCAAGTGATCAATAGAATAAGGTTGAAGGGGACAAAATTTATATTCTAGAAATGAGGAGAAAAAAACAACTCAACTTCGTCTTGTTAATCTTTCTAAATTTAAACATTTTCAAATATTAAGCTAACAAAATATTAATTTCTATAAAAAAAATATTTATTTACATATATATACTATTTTATATTTGTATATATTATGGGTAGAAAAAAAATATTTTTTATGTAATAACATATATTATTTTTAATGAAATTTTGTGTCTTTTTTTTATGAAATATATATTTATCATTCTTGTATACAATGGGTTCGGTTTATTGTTTTGACATGGCCATTAAAAGTCAGGATCGACCCATGTTATATATATTTTTATAACAATTTTAATTTTATAAAAAATATTATATTAAATATTTGATTTTATTTTATTTTTAGGTGGTCTCTGTTTAGACTATTTTATCCGATAAGTATAAGAGTTTATTTGATTTTATTTTAAAGAAGTAATTTGTAACAATTTTTAGCTGTTAGAAATTATTTAAACTTAATAAATAAACACTTTAGTCAAAATTATTTTGAGGGTTTTAAATTGTCAGAATATGAATGAAAATGAAATAATAATTAACTTAATGATGCATCATTATCTAACTGTCAACATAAATGAAAATAAATAAAATCTTAGATAGAATTTTTTTTTGAAAAATTAAGATCAATTAATGAAAAAAAATTTCAAGACCAAAATTAGAAATCACGGAAAGGACGGAGACTAACCCAAACATTCATTAATCTATACTTGTCCATGTTAGTGTTACAATAATGTTGGATTAAATCCTTGTAATTACATTTATTTTTCCGCTGTGTTATTCTACAAAATAATTTACATTTCGTTTTATATATACATGAAAAGGAAAATAAATTTACACCTTTTTCTTTAGTTTAGTCTTAGTAGAAAAATTCCCTACATGTGTTATGATAATAATAATAAAAAAACAAATAGATATTAATTTTACACATTTTTTCATATAAAGATAAAAATGAATGAGGAAATATAAGATGAGTTCTGTGGTAAAAAAGACAATAAAGAGAGAAGAGAAAGGAATAGTTTACGTATTAGAATTTTTTCAGTGACATTTTTAAACAACTAATTTGTCCATAAAAAAAAAAATTGAAATGAATATTTTCATGTACATATCAAAATGAGTTTTTTTTTAATCGCATAGGGATTTTTTTCTAAATAGCAAAAAAGGCATTACGGTATATTACAAGGAAAAAAAGATTAATCACAAAATGTGATTTTCAAAACATTACACGATAATCTCAAAGTAAGACCCAATCCAACTAACTACCGTGTCATATACGGTGTAACAGAAATCAAAGTTGAATGATATAATCAATCATCTTATTCTTTCTTTATGCATTTTTTGCGAGGAAATTCTTCATTAAATTTAGACCATTATTTATAGTTTATAAAAGATAAAATATATGTTTTTCGTTCTTTAAAGTATTTGAGAATTTTCATTTCCTCAAGTTGAGTTTGACTGAATTTTGTCTTAATGTATTTTTTTTTTTTATCTAACCGTTAATGAGATATATTAAGCAAAGATGTTGTCAAAATAAATACATTACCGCTAATAAAAACATTGATAAACTAAATTATAAACGAAAATCACTAATACTCTACGGAAGAAAAACGTATTTTTTCAGTTTATAAATAAATGCAACTATGCACATAAGGCTATGCAGCGTACGCAAATCAATGGTCCCTTCCAAAAAATTAGGCCTTCTTTTTTCTTAATTCCTGTGATCATAGGCAATAATGGAACACTTGCAACTGTGTTGGGTGTTAATGTTTGCATTATCCTTGGTAGTAGTAACAATTTCTGCATCACCACTAATCCAAACCCTCCCCGGCTGCAAATCCACTTGTGACAACATCGAAATCCCATATCCATTTGGCATAGGAGACTCATCTACACTCGACCAACCCTGTTTCTTGGAGCCCACGTTTAATCTCACTTGCAATGATGATAACTCTATCCTAACATGGGGTGACATCACTGTTTCAAACATAAGCGTCCTGGCGCATCAAATGGACGTATCGTTTTGGGTCGCAAGATCTTGCAATTATACAGATTACAACAACCCGTGGATGTGGACAGCAAGTTTTAGCGTTTCAAGGAAAGAAAACAAGTTCATAACCGTAGGCTGCGACAGCTACGGCTACCTCGACAGCGTCTACCACGCCAAAAAGTATTCAACAGGGTGCCTAACAAGATGTTACAGCAATGATTTGGAGATTGATGACGACGGAACATGCTCCGGTATAGGGTGTTGCCAGGTCGATATTCCGCCTCGAATGAGGAATATCACTCTAAGAGCAGCTTCCTTCCCCAATTCAACCTCCAATTCAAATTGCAGCTATTCCTTTGTTGTCAAACAAGGCTCCTATAGTTTTTCTCAGTCATTTAGAAAAATTCCCAAACACGAGCCTCCCCTTGGTTATGGATTGGACTGTAGGAGACCAAAACTGCAGTGCTTTCGAGCGTAGTAGAGATGACTACGCGTGCAAGGAGAATAGCTATTGCGATGACAATGACGCTGACACTGGTTACCGATGCAGATGCAACCCTGGCTACGAAGGAAACGCATATATTGGCTGCACAGGTAATTTAACTTATCTACTTTTATATAACTCTCCTCACTTTTTTTTTTTTCTTAAATATGTTTTGTATCTTAAAAAATATTCATTTTTTCATTTGATTAGTGATTTTTTTTTATTATTACGTGCTCTTAATAATTTTATTTATTTGTTTAAAATTTTTATTAATAACATGATATTATATTAATCGTTCATTTATATTAAAATAAGTCACATCATTATTTAACTAATAAATAAAATAATGTTATATCAAATTCAAAATAAAAATAAAATTTATAATAACTCCTAATAAATTAAAAGATTCAAAACAAAGACATTTTTTTTTTATTATTTTATAGCGATCATATTCTCCTCTCCATAGAAAAGTAGTTAAAATTATTTAATTTTAATAATTTCAGTAAAACATAAAATTCTAATTAAATAGAGAGTATTTTAGAGTTAACATGTTAATAATGAAAAAGTAGTTAGATTTACTTATATTTTAGTCCAATAAGTAACATTTTTTTTTTGTTTATATTTCAATCCCGAGTGAAAACCACCATATTTTGTTTGTTTGATTCCGATGTTTTCATTTTTGTAGTTTCATTAATAAATTATTGTCCCTAATTCATTAAATTTTGATTCAGAGGAAGACTCAAAATTATAAATGCATTTAGTTTTATTTATTTTATAATTTTTTTTAATATTCTATTTTTTGGATGAATGATTTTTTTTTTTAATTAAGCTAAAGTAATTTTATTTATTTTATTTAGAAAACACATCATGGTCAATTGACCATTGATGGTAAAAAAGAAGAACAAAACTATAACTTACCATATTTTAAGAGTAATTATAAGAGAACATAAGAAAAATATATTAATAAAATTGAGAGGTGCAAATAACAATTATCTAAATTTTTAAAACCTAACTCACGTCATATTGAATGTTTAAATAAGTTTTTATAGTTAAAAAGTATTCATTTTTTTAGTTTAAGTCTTTATTTTTTGTTTTTTTTTAAGTTTTTATCGATGACGTGATATTGTCTTAATATTAAGACAATGTTACATCATTATTTAACTAATAATTAAAATAATACTATGTTATCATTAGGATTCAACAAAAATTTTAAAAAAATTATCAAAAGACTCATACGTACCATCTTTAATAAAGTATTTTTATGGGTTACTTCCCATAAAACAATGATATTTCCAATTGATATACTATTAAAGATAATGTTGACAAGTGCTTCCGCAAGCATAAGTTATTTTCCTAAAATGTTGATACTTGAAATTTTATATTAATAAAAAAATAAATAATAATGTAATTAAATAATAATTTAATGTATTATAATAATTTATTTATTTTTGTGGGACTCATGAAATCAACTTTAAAGAATTGTTTGTTATGGTAGAGATTTAATAAAATTGTTTGTATTGAAAGATGTAAAAACAAATTATATGTAAGAATCCTACGAAAAATAACAAAAAAATTATTACTTTTGAAATAAGTTAAAATCACAAAAAAAAAATTTAAAAACTTAAATAAAAATAAGTATTTTTTAAGAATCCAAAATTTATTTAAATTTATATATATTGAATTTTCCATTGTTGCATTGGACTCATTATACTCCTTTTATTGATTTTAGAAATTTAGTAACATACCAATGCTAAAAAAAAAAATACCACTTTAGTAAAGTTCTTTGGGATTTGTAGACATTGATGAATGTATCACAGACCATCATACCTGCATAAGTAAAGAAATTTGTCACAACACCGATGGATCCCACAGATGTTTTTGTCCAATGGGACAATCCGGAAATGCAACAGATGGAGTAGGGTGCTACCGAAAAGATCTAGTTACCAAGGTTGTCATAGGTAAGCAACCAAGTACATCCATTTTATTTTATTGTTTTCCTCTTGAATTCTTTTTATGAATTTTTATATGTATCTTAGTTCATTTAGTTATTACCTTATTGAGTTTGACTTATTGCGAATGCAGGAGTATAGGAACCGGAATTGTTGTTCTATTCGGGGGGTGTTTATAAACCAAATCAAATTGAACGAAATCGTAAAATTGTCTAAAAAAATTAAAAATCGATTAAATCGAAAAATTGCATGGAACAAAAATTTTTAAAATCGTATATTTTTGTGGTTTGGTTCGATTTTTGAATTTTATTATAAAAAATCGAATTAAACTGAACTAAACTGCATTCTATAATTATATTGATTTACTTTTAGATATTTAATATTATCTAACTAACAATATTTTAATTTTTTATGATCATAATATGTGATTTATAGTATATTTTTTTTAATAATAAATTTGTAATATATTATGACACATGATTTATTATTATGTTAAAAAAAAAGTTAGCAATATCATTTTATAATAATGTTAAATAGAAGTAAAAATAATATTTTTTAAACTAAAATATGTAAATCAAAATTTAATAAAAATAATAATTATACGAGTTTAATTAAACTATGATAATAGATTAAAAAAAAAATCACGAAACCGAATCGAATCAAACCACAAAAAATTGGTTTTGTTTGGTTTAGATTTGATGTTATGTTAAAACCGAACCGCGATTTTATTTTAGGTTTGGTTCGGACCACTTTTTATCCAAAAATCGAACCAAACCGCACTGCGAACACCCCTACTTCATTGTACTTGGTATACCAGAAAAGGAAACTCAACAAACTTAGAGAAATATTTTAAGCAGAATGGTGGTTCCATTTTGCTACAGAAACTCTCTACAAGAGAAAACTCCTCCCAAATTCAAATTTTCACCGAATAAGAGCTAAAGAAGGCCACCAACAACTTTGACGAGAGCTTAATCATTGGCAACGGAGGTTTTGGTACAGTTTTCAAAGGACGTCTAGTAGATAATAGAATTGTTGCTGTAAAGAAGTCCAAAATAGTTGACAAGAGCCAAAATGAACAATTTGCTAATGAGGTGATTGTTCTATCCCAAATCAATCATAGGAATGTTGTCAAACTATTGGGATGTTGTTTAGAGACAGAAGTTCCTTTACTAGTATATGAATTTGTTAACAACGGTACCCTTTTTGATTTTATACACACCGAAAGAAAGGTAAATGATTCAACTTGGAAAACCCGTGTAAGAATAGCAGCAGAGGCAGCTGGAGCTCTATCATATCTGCATTCAGAAGCCTCAATAGCCATTATTCACAGAGATGTCAAGACTGCTAACATTCTCTTGAATGACTCTTACACTGTGAAAGTGTCTGATTTTGGAGCTTCAAAACTGGTTTCACTTGATCAAACTGAATTAGCCACATTGGTGCAAGGAACTTTTGGTTACCTGGATCTGGAATACATGCTTACAAGCCAACTAACTGAGAAAAGTGATGTCTATAGCTTTGGAGTAGTGCTTGCAGAGCTGCTAACAGGAGAGAAACCATATTCTTTTGGCAAGCCAGAAGAGAAAAGAAGTCTTACGAACCACTTTTTGTCTTGCTTGAAAGAAGATTGCTTGTTTGATGTTGTTCAAGTTGATATTATGAATGAAGAAAATAAAAAAGGGATCATAGAGGTTGCTATTCTTGCTGCAAAGTGCTTGAGACTGATTGGGGAGGAAAGCCCTAGCATGAAGGAAGTGGCAATCCAGTTGGATGCAATAATGCAAATGGAGAAGCACCCATGGATGAATAAAGACCAAAGTATGGTGGAGGAGACCCAATACTTGCTTCATGAGGCATCATCATCTAGTATTTTTGAACGTGGTGATATCCGTAACAATCAATACAATGGGTATGACAGCATCAAGGATCGTGTACTAATTACCTTGGACAATGGAAGATGATTAAGGCATGTTACACTCCATTTCGGTTTTTATATTATCAAAGTTCTGCTACAAGTACATCCTTCGTTTTTTGTGTTTTTTTTTTATGCTCATTCTTTTTGTGTGTTTATGTATGTATTCATGTATATACAAATTTATGTGTAAGTTCAAGCAAAATAAATCCCTAAGGAATCAAGCATTAATCATGAGATACTGATAGCTACCCTAGGCTTCTTAATTATATACAACGCTGTTGCCAATTTATGGAATAATTAAAGAACATGTTTTTGTTGCTAAATTTTCTCCGGTTACATTATTCTTATCTCTGATTCACATGCATACAAACATGTGTGAAACAATATGTCTCTTTCTCTTTGTTTTATGTCTAGGATCTTAGAGAAAAGGTATCAACTGCAACCAGTGCTCAGCATCACAACCAGCCTACTTGAGTATTATAATTTATACTTGTCAGATATTTACTTCCTCTTGCCGCATGTGATGTCTAAATGAAAATCTTTTATCGCAAAGCAACAAAGAAATCCAAGAAGTGATCCATATATTCCGATATTGGATGGAAGAATTTTTGGGGCTCATATATTCTGATACATTAAAAGTGATTTTATTTTTTATTTTTTAATGTTAAAATGATTTTTTTGATGATTGGTAATTAGTTTTTTTCTTAATGTTAAAAATGACTTTTTTTAATTATTTTTTTATTTTTGGATAGAAGATGACTAAATTTTTTTAATTATTATTTTTATTAACTTAATAACTCTATTAATTACAATTATTAATAATGGGATAAAATTGTCAATTTTTAAAACTAATGATCAAATGTTACAATTTAAAATTAGGAGACCAAAATCATAGATTTAAGAAATTAGAAAGATTAAAATTATAACTTAATCTTCATTTTAATTAGATCTAATGACTTCTATTAATTCATTACAAATATTTAAATTTCAAATTAAAACTTCATTTAATAATAAAATCTTTAAATATTTACCAAACATAAAATCAAATATTCAAAATATCTAATTTTATTTTTCGGTGAAACTCAAAATATCTAATTAATCAAGTTTTAAATACTTCAAACTTATTATCATTATGACTACCACCGTCATCAATCATTCCTAGCTGTACCCACCACAATTCGTGGTGGGTCAGACTAACCCACAAACTTATTAGAGGTTGTTTTTCCATTATTTTTTAGTATTTTGTAATGTGATTTCACTTTTTTTTAATTGAATGTGTTTCAAGTAAAAAAAAATATAATGTGTTTTTTTTTAGAAAAAATATGTAATGTGTTTAATTTTTTTATTTTTTAAAAAACTTTTAAGTTAGTGAATTAGTCTGTTTAACCTACCAATATGTAATGGTCTGATTTGAGATCAATTTTTAAAACTTCCTAAAAAGTGAGCTGGGTTGACTCAGCTCACTAAAAAGGTGGATTGGATCCAATGGATTAAATTAGCTCATTTTGACATCTCTAGTCACCATCATAGTTACCATCATGGTACTACTACAAGTAAGTATGAGTGTCACTGCAAATCACTATCACTATCATAAGAGTGAGTCTTTATCCTTAACACCATCCATGTCACCAACATGATTTTTTTTTTTTATGTATTTCTAATCAAATATTTTATTATTAATTCTTTAATTTTTAGTGGCCCATGTGAGATAAGTATTATTTTTTATTTTTGTATACTTTGGAGTAACTAGATTCCTTCTCATATTTCATTTAGTCATTTCAAAATGTAATTGAAATGGTGCATGAAATTTGTGGGAGAAAGGTTGCCTATTATTTAAAATCGGGGTAAGTTAGGCCTTAGACAATGTTTACTGATGCACTGATGCACGTATTAGAATGAGGCATATATTTCATAAGTTTAGCTATTTTTACTTTTAATAAAATCACAATTGTTTGGACATGGGATGAATCATATCTTATGTTCATTAATAAGTGTTGTATTAAAAGAAAAAAAGATTGTCCTAAAATAAATGTCATGTTAGTTTTTTAATATAATATTAATTGTTTTTTCACTAATACTCCTAGTATCACTTCACCTTTACAATGTAATATTAATACATTAAGTTTGTTTTATCAAATTATTATTATATATTTCATTTATTTATTAATTTTTTTATATGTATAAAATAATCTAGGGCAACCCGTAAGGGTGGAACCAGTCAGGGTGGCTGTTAATTTGCTGGTTTTGTAATTTTGTATCTCAATACCGTGGCCAACTTTTTGGCACGTGCCAAGTTTAAGTATTTTTTAATAAAACCATTTGCTTATAAAAAAAAAAAATACCGATAACAATATATATTTGTATTAATCAAAGTGTCATTCTCGACGGTACATGTTGGGTTCTAGCATGAGTATTTGGTCCATTTCAAAGGTGTAATAATATTTACAAGATGAATCGGTCTAAAGCAAGATTGATACAAAAATGGAGAAAACAGACGGAGAGAGATTGGCAACGACTTTAGCAATCTTTTATGACCTTTTTTTAATTCACTGATAGAGCAAGTTGTGTCAACTTGTTAATATATATTTTTTATATTTTTAAATAGTTAAAAGTATCGTTTTCGATTTTATGACATGCTTTTAAATAACTTTTTTTTAACTAATTCAAAATTTATAAATTATTTTATTAAATTCATTTGTATAAAAATTATAAAACTTAATTGATGTATAAGTCAAAGAGAGTCAAAATAATAAGAATCATATAAATAAATGACTTTAATAAATCATTAAAAAAATTAATATTAAATTTTTTAATATTTAAGTTATTTGTTAGATACCATTTTCATGCAATTTTTCATTATGGTTATTTCTTTTTCAATTTCTAAGACATAAAATATCAAATTGAAGAAACAAAGAACTAAAAGTAACATTAATTTAGCCTAATTTATAATTTCCAATGACATTGTGATTTTTCAACCAATCAAACTACCAAATACTTACTTTAACACTCTTATTTTCTCAATCTCTCTTTGTATCAAATTATCATTTACCATACTTATATTACTGTTCAGTCCATCTCTTTCAAGGTATCAATCACCATTTGAGTAAACAAATCTTTATTCATTTTAATGTATAAAAATCGATTATGATCTATAAAACAAATTTCACGTGCCAGATATTTTTTAATTTCTTTTTCCCTCCTTTACGACTTTCTTCCCTGTCACTGCCGCCTAATTGATTTTGTCTCTCTAACAACTATACATCTATTTCTTATTGCATTCTTTCTTTGAACTTTTTTTCAGCAATTTCGCGTCAGAGCATAGAAATCTTCAATACTTTCACACATTAATATATGATTATCCAACACCCTACACAAATCAAAAGCAAAATTAAAAGTGTATAAATATTTAATCAAACTCACACACCCCACACAATAATCATCCATTCCAAAGGCCTATTTTCTAATTCCTGATTAGGGCAATGAAACACTTCCAACTGAACCAAGGGTTAACGTTTGCATTAGCCCTAGCAGTTGTAACAGTAGCTGTTGTTGCATCTCATCAAACCCTCCCTGGCTGCAACTCCACTTGCGGAAGCATCGAAATTCCGTATCCATTCGGCATTGGCGACTCGTGTTTCTTGGAGCCCATATTTAGTCTCGTATGCGAAAACTCGACCCTGATATGGGGAAATGTAACGGTTCTAAGCATCAGCGTCGCCGCGCATCAAATGGACGTGTTGTTTTGGGTCTCAGAGTTTTGCAACAACACCGACACCGACAACGTCCCATGGATGCAGACGTCGGCCTTCAGCATCTCGAGGAAGGAGAACAAGTTCATGACCGTCGGCTGCGACAGCTTCGGTGAGCTCAACAGTTTCTACGACAACAGCACGTACACCACTGGCTGTCTCACAAGATGTCATGGCGACGAGGTGAAGATCGACGATGGGACGTGCTCGGGAATCGGGTGTTGCCGGGCGGACATTCCTCCCCGGATGAGGGATATTAGTATACAGGCGTTTATGTTCTCCGGTTCGACGCTGGATCCGGGAAGCTGCAGCTATTCCTTTGTTGCTAAAGAAGACTCTTACAATTTTTCTACCTCTCATTTGCGTGAGTTTCCAGAGACGAGCTTCCCCTTGGTTCTTGATTGGGCCGTAGGAGATAAAAAATGTAGAGAATCGGAGAGTAGAGAGGATTATGCATGCAGGGACAATAGCTATTGTGATGACTCAGACTCCGACGTTGACCTTGGTTACCGATGCAGATGTAACGATGGCTATGAAGGAAACCCGTATCTTGGTTGCACAGGTAATTTAATTTAGGATAAAATATATTTTTAATTTAGGAAGTATAGAATAATTTTGTTTAAATACTTTTTCGTTTGTCAATTAGTTTTTTACAAGTGAGATCAGTTAATGAGTCAAGAGATAAAAAAGCACATGAAAAAATACTTTAAAATTAAAATCAGTTAAATAAAATATTAAGAATCATAAAAAAAAATTTAATAATTAAAAAATATATATATTTTACCATTTAATTTAATCTAGAGTTTAACGGTGATTCGTTGAAGTTCTTCTATTATTTTTATTTGCTATTTGCAGACATCGATGAATGTAAGACAGATAATCATACATGCATAAGTGAAAAAAATTGTCGCAACACCAATGGATCCCATGAATGTTTTTGTCCAGAAGGAAAATCCGGAAATGGAACAAAAGGAGTAGGGTGCCAACAGAAAAATGTAATTAGCAAGGTTCTCATAGGTAAGCAACTAAATCACAATCAATTATTTCATTTATTACACTGGTTCAGTGAAGAATTCAACAACTGTGTTTGATCCAAGAACGATATAATAGTAAATTTGGAAATTTTTAAATTATTCTAAAATAGTTTATAACCTTTTGTTTTTATAAAATTAATGTTTTTTTTTTTATTTACATCATAACTATAGAATAATTAAATTATTTTTTCATTTCACATCTCTTAGTTACAATAAACATTTTTTTTTACAAAATTTAGTTATATTTTTTTATATAAAAAATAAGTTAATTATTTATTAATCTTTAATTAGTCTCTGAATCTACGTGATGTCTGGTCCATATATAACACAAGTTAAAGACTAGTATTCTGAATGCATGAGTAGTGAGCCTAACAATCAATTATGTTCATTCTGAATGCAGGAGTAGGAGCTCCAATTGTTATTCTATTTGTGGGGACTACTTTACTGTACTTGATGTATCAGAAAAGAAAACTCATTAAACTTAGAGAGAAATACTTTCAACAAAATGGTGGTTCCGTTTTGTTACAACAACTCTCTACAAGAGAAAATTCCTCTCAAACTACTAAAATTTTCACGGAAGAACAACTAAAGAAGGCCACCAACAACTTTGACGAGAGTTTAATCACTGGCAGTGGAGGCTTTGGAACAGTTTTCAAAGGATTTCTAGTTGATGATAATAGAACTGTAGCTATCAAGAAGTCCAAAATAGTTGATGAGAGCCAAAAGGAACAATTCATTAATGAGGTGATTGTTTTATCCCAAATCAATCATAGAAACGTGGTCAAACTCTTGGGTTGCTGTTTAGAGAGAGAAGTTCCTTTATTGGTCTATGAATTTGTTAACAATGGTACTGTTTTTGATTTTCTACACACTGAAAGAAAGGTAAATAATGAAACTTGGAAAACTCGTCTGAGGATAGCAGCAGAGTCAGCTGGAGCACTATCGTATCTTCACTCAGAAGCCTCAATAGCCATTATCCACAGAGATGTCAAGACAGCTAATATCCTCTTGGATAACACTTACACTGCCAAAGTGTCTGATTTTGGAGCCTCAAGGTTGGTTCCACTTGATCAAACAGAAATAGCCACAATGGTTCAAGGAACTTTTGGTTACCTAGATCCGGAATACATGCTTACAAGCCAACTAACCGAGAAAAGTGATGTCTATAGTTTTGGGGTAGTTCTTGTAGAGTTGCTAACAGGAGAGAAGCCTTATTCTTTTGGCAAGCCGGAAGAGAAAAGAAGTCTTACTAACCACTTCTTGTCTAGCTTGAAAGAGGATCGCTTGTTTGATGTTCTTCAGGTTGGCATTGTGAATGAAGAAAACAAAAAGGAGATCATGGAGGTTGCTATTCTTACTACAAAGTGCTTGCGACTCAATGGGGAGGAAAGGCCTAGCATGAAGGAAGTCGCAATGGAGTTGGACGCAATAAGGAAACTGGAGAAGCACCCTTGGATCAACAAAGACCAGAATATGGAGGAGGAGACCCTATTCTTGCTTCATGAGGCATCATCTAACATTTATGCGCATGGTGATAGTAGCAGCCAACAATATACTACTGCTTATGACAGCATCAGGGATCATGTACTAATTTCCATGGATAATGGAAGATGATCATGGCATGGCAGCATACCCTCCATTTCGTTTTTTGTATCATAGTTTTGCTACAACCTTTCACCATTGTAATGTTTATGAATCATCTTTGTTATTTTTAAGTGTATATATTTATGTGAGTATGAATATTTGTTTTTTAGTATGTTATGCAGATTGGTTAGTAGATTAATGTAGCCTTAATATCTTTCTTAAAGTACAAAACAAAAAAAAATGCCTAGGGAGTCAAACTTCAATCATGGTGGTAAAGTCTAGGATTCTAATACACGGCGTTGCTACCAATTCATGGCATAAGGAACATGTTTTTGTTGCAAAATTCTTAAAATACAAACATGTGTGAAACATCATCTCACTTTTAAATTTGTGATTAAATCTAGCTAGGAAAACAAAAGCAATGATCATTCATTCTCTTGATTTTGCTGCCGAGTTTGACATGTCAGAATAAGATTAATTTCACGGATCGAGGAACCTAATTAAAAATGAATTCTTCGTGGACATCTGTCACTGAAAAACAAGATGAGCACAGAATACTTGTGGGATTGTACTCCGTTTCCGTATCCATGAAGCAAATTCAAGAACAGTTTCATTTTAAATTCTGAAAGTGAAAAAGATATGCAACAAACTAATGTGTTTGATAGTAAAGACTGATAAAACACAAAACATTATTTGTAAATATCACACGCCTCTTGGAGAAAAGATAATAATTATGTAAATATAAATATCACAAGAATAATGCCATTTATTTTTCAACTTTCAAGGCAATATGAGAAGAGATAGAGTAAGTATGGATTCATATGATGAGACAAAAATGTGGTTTGTTCCTTTAGTGAAAATCCATTGCTATACAAGAATTACATTAATAATTTATAGAGAAATACTAGCCATACTCTTTCTATCATTTTCTTTTTATATTTTTAGTTAAAATTTATTAAAAATTATTAATTTTGATAAATATCAATTAAATCATGAAAAAGTATTATTACATGGTATGTAAAATTCATCAAAATAATAATTTTAATTAAATTTCAATCAATTATAAAGAAAGTATCTACCAGATGGTGGTAAAGAGAATATCATTGGCATTTCTCTAATTTCTATCTACCAAGTAGCTTGAGCGACAATATCAATGATACGGTAAGAATTCAAATTTACAGGAAATATTATTGAGGAGAATATTACTAACAGATGATGATGATGAAGGATGTTACATATATATGCCGTTGAAATGTTTCCCAATAGATTTTACATCATGAATTGTTATTAATAACTTTATCTGGTCCAACGAGGAATAGTTACTCCAATAACATCTTTACAAGGGACAGCACTGTCTTTGGACCAAGATCAACGAATCTACAAGAGAGTGTGATTCAGCTTTACAAGCAGCACGTGAGATGAAACCTTTAATTTGTAACAGATCAATTGTTAAACAATATTGATGCTTTCTTCAAACCATCAACACTGTGTAATGACAATTACAGCACTGAAATGTACAGTTAGAGAGAGATTAATTGCTAACTACTACAGTTTGAGTCACCATTAGACCTTTCCATCTGATGTAGTAGGAAGAAGGCCATCATTTTTCGCCGCCGAGGACACCGAATCTGGCGACGCCGAATTCGTGCCTTTGGAGGGAGAAGAGGAAGGAGAAGGTAGCTTCTTTGGCATCATCTGTTCCCAGTACTCCTTAGGTAATCTTGAAGTACCTTCTGATAGAACGACAAAAGCAAGAAGAGTCAAAAGCAAGCACTGGTTTCTCCAAGAGCCTTTCATCATATGATTGTGTGTAGTGTAGTGTTGCTCTCAATGCTGAACAAGTTAAATTGGTTCTCTCAAAATCAAAAATAGCAGCTTTTTTAGAGAGTTTCTGGTAGCAGACATGTTCAGTGATGTAGGGAGCTTGCCAACTTGTTTGTTTGGGAAAGGGTGTGTAAATGGCAGACAATGAGGTTTTTGATAATGCAAAAGTGGTTAAGCAGCCCATGTTGTTGATCTCTCATTGTCTAATACAATAATAGAATCAAAGTGCGCATGTGTGTGGAATATTAATAATAGTAAAATAATGAAAAGGTTCACCTAATGATGTAAGGTTCTGCTATATTTAGGGGGAAGTTTTGTGTTTAATTTTGTGCAAAATTTTCTTTAATAAATGACGCATCATAATAAGCAGGATAAGTCTCTGGTGTAATAAATTGGAGACTTATGGTGTTTGACATTCAAAACAAATTAAGAATAATAAAATATTCACTTTTTCCCTTTTTGAGTTGGATACTAATATTTAATTGTTTATGTTTCTGTTAGCATATCTTTGTTGTTGTCGAACTTGTCTCTAAGTGTATAATTAGCAGTGTCACTTACTCACTGTGGGGCTGCAAATGGCAAATGTGCCATGTGGAGGAGAATTTGTCACTGATTTTGCATTGATTTGCAATCCAAGTTAGTTAGGAATTTGTGCAACCCTTGATAGATAATCATATATATCTTCCTAGTGGATCTCAAAAAATATTTTAAACCTAATTTTTTTGTTCATTGAAAAACCAATAGTTCATTTCTTGAGGCGTGAAATAATTATACGTGCATCTACTATTCAATAATGATGTGTTGATGCTAGCAAGCTTTAAAAACACATTTTTGTCATTAATTAATTAAAGTTTCATCATCGAAGCCTTTAAATTATATAGGTTAACTAGGCCAAAGCCTGTCTCTAGTATTATTCTTCAGAAGTTTCAATCATGCAAACATGAGGAGAATTAATGCTCTTTCCTCGGCAGTTTCATATATATAGCTTAAAAGCGAAAAAGTCTCAAGTACACTAAGCCTAAGGAAAAAGTTGGTCCTTTTGATTGAGTAGTCCATCAAAAGTGCAACCAAATAAAAGCATCTTTATATTTTGTATACTGTTTACCCAACAAAGGAGTGTATTAACTATATGAAGATACTGGGATACAGGCACCCATGGAGTCAGTTAAAAGTGGATATTCTTTAAGATGTCAATGCTAGATTGTTGATCAGTTGAAGGGTGCTTATATACAAGGTGTATATATTGTATTCATAAGAAAATTAACCCATTATAACGCTATATGTATGTATATATATATATATATTATCGAAAATTATAATTTGTTGATTTTGTTAGAAATATAAGAGAAATTCAAAATCGCGTCTCATTCTTTCTTTCCTTACTTTTTTTTTCAACCAATCAATCTCCTTATATATCGTATATGTTAAGATGGTTACAGTTAAGTGCTTTTAATTGTTAGGGTGGCTACGATTGGCCAGTGCTTTTAATTGTGCCGGTTTTATCTTGGATTTCATTTAAAAAACTCTTTGAGGATGAAAATTTGATTCTTCATTTAGGTAAGCTTCTCTATAAACACTTCTTATTAAAAGAGGAAGTAAGAAGAAAAAATAAAATAATTTATTTCACAAAATGAAATTAATTTTTTATTAGTTAATTTGTAAAAAAAAATTCATTTTTGTTATAGTAATCATATTATTAGTTCGAAATATCTATTGACTTTTTTGATAATTAATTTTTGTTGGGAACTTGTTTGACCACATTTAGGTTGTGTTTGGTTTAGAGGATAGAATTAAAAGTAAATGAAAATAAAAATAAAGAAGTGGAAATAGGTGAGAAATAAAATAGTAAGTAGATTATTTGGTTGAAGAAAAATAATAAAAGATGATGAGAGATAGAGAGAAGAGTGGAAATAAGTGATAAAAGTACACACTAAGTCTCACAAATTTTTAAATTATTTATGTATCGTCTCAACATTTTCTAACTAAGGTCTCACAACTAAACAAGATTTAAGGTTTGTTTGGATATATTACTCTAAAAGAACTTTTAAGAGAGGAAAATACGAAGAAAAAATAAAATTAACTTATTTAAAAGTTAAAATTGTATTTTCCCATAATCAATTAGTTAAAGTTCTCTCAAATAAATCCATCTAAAAGATATGGGACTTCTACAAATTAACTATTGGAGAAGACAATGTTAACTTTTAGAGAAGTTAATTTTATTATTTATTCATATTTTTCTTTCCTAAAAATCCTTCAAGAATAGTGTGTCCAATCAAACCTTTAATCTTTTTGCACTTCACACTTAATATAAAGCTAAGGGGTTATGTAACGTCTTATAGTTATTTAACCAAGGTCGATCTCATAATTAAAGAAGACTTGGGGGTTGTGTATTGTTCAATTGTTTTTAATCAAAGTCGATCTACCAAATGAACAATATTTAATATCTTTACACTCAAAGTTGATGGGTTGTGTGTTCAACCGTTTTTATAATTGAGTCCAACCAACTCATAAATGATCAAATATTAACTAATTGGTTTATAAATAAAGATATTTAAATCAAGTTCAAATCTTAAAAAAAGATAAATAAGCTTATTATACACAGAAAAATAAACAAGATCCTGAATATATATTATTATATAGTTTTAAAATAGATTTAGAATAAATTCATCCTCGTTAAATGTAAAGATTATAATTTGTTTTTTTTTATTATGATTAGATCTAATTCTTGATTATGGAATAAGATCTGATTTGACTCTTATGCTCTTACCTTTTATAATTTCTAAACGGAACAATTTCTTTTTCATCTTTCTCCTTACAAACATCTCACTCTCATTTCTCTCTCTTCCATTTGAATTCTTTCCCTAATAACAAATACAATTTTAGTGAGGTTCTCATTTCTCAATCCTAAAAAATAAAAATAAAAAAGTTTTATAAATCAATTAATGTAAAACTTAATTTTAATTCATTTATGAAAAAATATTTATTTTTTCTCCTAATAATACTTCTAGAGAAACATACCAAATACGTCCCTTTTTTTACTTTTGATGGAAACAAGTACAACTATTTGATTTGATTATTACTCCAACACTGTTTTTCTTTTCTTTTTAAATCTTGCAACGTAATTAAGAATGTTAACAATTTTGTGTCTATTTTTTTTTTTTATAGAAATTTTGTCTCTAAATTTTATTGTATAGGAAACTATTATTGAAAGATTGTCGGGTTAAAGCTACAATAATAATTACTTGCGCAGATGGAAGGTGCGGAATGGAATTCCATCTACCATAGTGGTAGGGTCACATTCTTTCTCAAACTGCTTTTTTGTCTCCCACACATCCATCATCACTTTATTAATTTTCTATCCTTGCAGCTTTTTTAAACTCTTAGCAGTTGGATTTGGACATTAATGTAAGTACACATTTTAAATTGAGTCTTCTTACTGTGTTATAGGGAATGAGATCAAATTAAATGACAATCTCCTTAGTTCAAGGCAAAGTAGAGCATTCAATTAGAGGGTAAAAAAAACCTTAGATTGACTAAATGATTTTATTTTTTATCCTAGGTTAAATTCATATATGTATCACAGCTCATTAGATTAAAGAGTTATTTTAAGAGGGTGTGTTGAATTAGGATTATTTAAGATTTTAAAGATTTTTAAAAAAATATTTTGGGGTATTCAATTAAGATTGTTAAATGATAAAAAATAATATGATGATATTCAATCAGGATTATCAAGATTTTTTTTTAGAGGGCAATGAAATCTTGTGATATTCAATTGAGATTTTGAATAATTTAAAAAAATTCATGTTATTCAAAATTATAAAGATTTTATAAGTTTTTTTAATTGGATTTTGATAGATTTTATGAACTTTTGAGTTGATCATACAAATACCAAACTCAACAAACAATCTTATTTAACTAGGAGAGACTTTTCTTTCCTATCATAGACTTTTTTATTTCATTCTTTTTGTTATGGAGGGAATGACATAATCTCCTATTCACATGTTTTTCTATTTCATGGTGAAATTTTTCATATGATCTTAATAGTGATGTATTTATATCCCAAATCACTATGAATCAACTTACAAGCCTACAATGTAGTCCACTATCTCATTTCCCTTAGGTCCATAAATTCCTAATTAAATGAAAATTTTCTTAAGAAAAGTAAATCTCAGTCTGGAAAAAGTTTTAACTCAACCGGGATAAATAATCAAATTAAAGTTTTAAAAAACTTTTCTAAACTATTGTAGTCAATTTTGAAAAAATACACAACTTATAATAGAGAAAACAAAAAGCAATATTTGAGATGTTAGAAAAGAAATCCCAAATCTATTCATATGTTTTAATCATCATGTTTTTTTTTTTGAATTATTTAATTTATATTTTGATGACATTATTGATTTTATGGATTAAATGAAACATTTTATATTTTTAACTAATATTTTGTTATTATTTTTCATCATCACTTTATGAAAATTTGTGAAAAAAATATCTCAAAATGCATTAGCAGCTTATAACTCTGATATGGAATTCATGTACTATAGGTAAGAGGGTTCAAGCTCATGATGACTTATGATTAGTTTGTGTTTAATGATATTTTCAAACATACTCTTATTGGCTTGTGTTTAGTAATTTCGAATGTTTTTTTTTCTAGAAATCAATAGAGTCTTTTCAAATTTTATAAATTCATGAAATCCTTTCAAATCATATATTCTAAATCCATTAAATCCAAAGTACAAAATCCTAATAACAAAAGTTTTTTTTTAAAAAATCTTAACAGTTTTTAATTTTTTTTTACAAAATCTTAAAAATCTTCTAAGACTTTTTTATGCCAAAAAAATCTTTTAAAATCCTAATTCAATACACCTTCTACAAGTGATGTGTGAGAAGTGTAAGTGTCACTAATCGAATTTTTTTTTTCATATGATAAAGAATGGAATATGAATTTTTTTATTAAATAGATTTTTTTTCATATATGATCGCCGCAAGACTTTATAAAATAACATTGAGCAAACCCTATATGAGTTATTGAATAAAGGATTTCCTGCATCATGAATTATTCAACGATTGGAGTTGTCATTTGTAAGTTTTAAATTGCAATTGTGATGCCTTTTAAAAGTTATATTGAAAATTAATGTAGCTGTGAAATAGACAATAATTTTGTTAACTCTAAAATTAAAATCTTGTTTATATGTTTGAATATTTGTGATAGTTCACATTTGGTTTAACTTTAGAGGCTTTCAAACGATCATTGAATTCAAATATCTAAATTTTTACTTCTCACTTAATGTGTATCGAAATATATGTCCACATCTAATATTAAACGAAACACGATCTTTAACGATTAGAAATCCCACCCTAACAACCTCACAAGTTATACTCTACCTTCCTGTCATATTTCCATATCCTTGTCCTCAAGGTGTGTAGACACTGTAAAACACAAAATTACACTAGAGGACCCCACCAAAAAAAAAGAGAGAAAAAAAAAATCTGCCAATCATATCAGATCAGATCGGCAAAGGTTGCGAATCTAAAAACTTTCTGACACAAGAGAAGGTGCTAAATTCAGTGACAGAAACATAAGCAACATTTAGAACATGAAGATATCCAATAACTAAGAGTACCAACACCACCTGTCCAAGGAGGATGCATTTTCTGGCGTTGCAGCAGCAGAATCTGTTTTGTAGAGTGTGGATGGTATTTTCTCTTTTAAATAAGGCGCTATAAAAAATTCTGAGGTAATAGATAACATTGGTGTAAGCGTCTGTTTGGCTAAATTGTAAATTTCTCTAGAAAAATATCAAGATCTTAAATTCTAAATTTAAAATGTTTGAATATTTGATGAAAAAATATTGATATATCTAGTTTGATAGATTTAACTTAAAATGAAATGAAAGGAAAAAGAAATAAAATTTCTCTTAATTTAGTATATTTTAATTTTTTTTTAAAAATTATTATTTGAGTCAATAGATCAAATCTAGATGGGTTAGACCGATTTATATACTCATCTCTAATTTTGCTTCTTTTTAATTTAATAAGTATACCTTTCATTTTTTCTTAGGTGAATAGTAAAAGAAGTATAAATAGAAAAATCAAATATATTTTAAATATTTTATGAACCAAATTAAATTTTTTATAACTTCATATATTAAATTCGACGATTAATTATAATTTGAGTAACAAAATAGTTTTGAGAAAGAAAAATTATTTTTTAAGTGGAATAACCAAATTAAATAATATCAACCAATTTTTAATATTGTAAACTAATTTTCTTAATTAGTATAAAATTAATTTTCTTTTTCTTATAATTGAAACGGAGGAAGAAATATTTTATATGATCTAAAAAAAGGGAAATATTTTTGAAGAAAAGTTCATTCAATCCGAAAGAAACATAGAAAGGTGAAGCACCTGATAGTGACGCCAACAATCCCCATTTCCCAATCCGCTTCTGATTCGATTCCATTTCCAATTCGATTCGAAGAGGTTTTTATTTCCGTTAATTTAAGGTTGTTAATTTCACTCCTTATTATGTTCTATCTCCTCGTTTGTCCATTTATCTGCCCCACGTTGAGAATTTGAGATTGTTCTGTTCACAACGTTGTCTTGTTTTCTCAGGCTTCAGCATTTTGTCCATTTTTTACAACATTATTACTTTTTGATTATTTTAAGCTGAATTGGTCGATTGAGTTTCTGGTTTCAATTATAGCTTTTTCTTACTAACCTGGTGGATCCCTTCTGCTACATTCTTTTATTCCTTCACATTTGAAAATTGTGGTATTTTGAATTGAAGATTGTGAGTGAAACCTCTGGTTAGATAAAACTGCTTAGGATCATGACCATTGTTTTTGTTTTCATTTTGCTTTTATCAGTTGGATTTGCATTGGAAGGTGCGCACAACATTTACAATTTTAAACCAAACATACCTATTATGCCGTCAAAAGTTTTTATGGTAAGTTTTATCTTTGTAATGTTGCTTTAGATTAACCTTGTTAATGATATTGCTTTTGGGTTTGGCTTTGCAGAAGATTTGAATTAAAATTGAGGAGTGGACTAGATAGAGAGAGAGAGAAATGGCTAACAATGCAGCAGCCTGTGCTGAGAGGGCAACTAGTGACATGCTGATTGGTCCAGACTGGGCAGTTAATATAGAGTTGTGTGATATCATTAATATGGACCCTAGGTATCTTTCTTGCTTTATGGATATTGTTTCTTGATCAAGAAATGACCTGGAAATTAGTTTCTTGATTGGCCATGTATTTTGTTTGTTAACAGTGCTTAGGATTATATTTTAGTAATCTTGCTCCACAAGGAAGTAAAATTTTTAAGTGATTGTTTCACAAATAAACATTTCCGTTGTGATTCTTTACCTGCTTATACTATGGTGTGTGATGTGGTTTGGAGAATTCCATGTTCTGTGTTCTGTATTGCTAGAGAATTGTAACAGTTAAGCCCAATGTCTCGTCTTATTGGACAATGCCACCTTTATTTTGCATCTATATCTCATGCACTGGCCTCATTGTCTGTTGTTTCTTACATTTTTATTTCCTATTCTTTATTTTAAATGGGCTGAAGCTGAACTGTTATTTGCTAATGAAATGCTGAAGATCCCTTTTGTTTCCCCTTTAGGAAGCACCATGTTTTAGGGACTGCATCAAAATTAATTGTAGGAGTCGTCAAGGACTCATGCACGCTAAGGCCATACCATATTGACATTGTGGACAGGGCTAATATAACTGTGATATATATTTACCCCTTAAGATTTTTATGGTTTGAGAATTGTATGTTTGAGTTTAAATGTTCTTATTAAACAGAAGAGAATAGTTGCATATTATGATTCTAAAATTTGTAGTATAATGGAGGCTTAGTTACACTTTTGGTCTACTTAGTTTCGGTAATATTTGATCGTTACCATGTAATTATCAGTTGCATCAATGTTGGTCCCATAGTTTCTGAATTGATACAATTAAATCCCCTGGTCAATCTACTGTCAATGTAGAACACTCTTTTCTGATAATATGGTGTCAATATCTGCAAAAGGAGCATCACTTAAGTACAGATAGAGCCACAGCAACCATAGATGGGGGGTATAATTGCATCAATTTAAAATCTATTGGGTTAATCAACCTTCATTGGAATAGGAGAACCAAAAACGAGATACGCCTATTTTGAGTTTATCTTGCTTTTTTCATTTTGGATCTCAAGTACATTGCTTTTGCTTCAACCTTTATTTTGAACTTTTCTTATAAGGATTCCTTTTGCATTTTCCTCATCTTCGATGTTGAACTGATTGAATTTGCAGGCAAGCAAAGGATGCAATAAAGATACTTAAGAAGCGTTTGAGCAATAAAAATCACAAAATACAACTTCTGGCTCTTTTTGTCAGTATTTTTCAAAATACAGCTTCTGTCTCTTTTTGTCAGTATTTTTTTTCTTTTATTTCTTGATAATAATTATTAAGAATTTCATTTAGTTTGATATCATGAATTATCTTCAAAAGTGAGTAAATTATCTAAAAGTCCTCAGACCTGTCATTCTGTATGCTTTCAATAAATTATGAATAAAGTGCTTCCAAAAATTGATATTCGTTGTTTGTGCAGTTGGTAACAAAACAAATTGATTACCTGACTTGGATATTTTGTCTTCAAATTTTGATATAGGCACTGGAAACCCTTAGTAAAAATTGTGGCAACAGTGTATTTCAACAGATCATCGAGGGAGATATTTTACAGGAAATGGTTAAAATAGTGAAGAAGAAGGTATTTATGAACTTTTGATGAAAGATTTTTCTTTTGTAGTTAATTTTAAGAGGAACTTTTAGGGTAAATCAAGGGTCTTTGTCACTGTCCAATCTTAGAGTTAAGGTAGGCCCCCGGCTCAATGAGGGCCTACAGTGGTACTTATAGATAATATCCCCACAACAGATTCCATTGAGTCTCGAATGCTGACCAACTTATTTGACAGCTTAACTTGGGTGTGCCAAGTGCCATATATTCTTTACACGTTTGTTTTATAATTTACTGTCATTTTCTGCAGCTGATGTTTGAAATGGAAAACTTGCTTACCATGTGTTGAATTCTCTTAAATGTATTGTACAGCCAGACTTAAGTGTGAGAGAAAAGATATTGATTATGATTGATGCATGGCAAGAAGCTTTTGGTGGACCAAGTGGAAGGTATCCACAATACCATGCAGCATATATTGAATTAAAGGTGATTGTTGTAAATTTAGATATTGCATTCTGAGTCTCCGACTGTTATTCTATATTATAAGTGGTAATTCTATTGTAAACTGATATATATATATTGACATTTCTAAAAAAAAATTATTGATGTACATTCAAACTGGGATGAACAATAATGTTTCATTTAGAATCTTGTCAATATTTTATACCTGTCTGTAACATTTTTTTTTTATATTGTTGCCTGAATCCAGAACCACATTAGCATGCACTTTATTAAGATTTATCAGTTTATTTTCACATGTCATCAGTGTTTCCCCTGCCCTACCTAGATTATTTTTAATAGGTTGTTGTATTGTTGGACTAGCATCATAAAAATGTTTGAATCTGTTCCTGTATGTTCTTGACTCTTTGGTTAATAAATCAACACATGTGCCCATATGCATGTGCTCATATGCACAAATTATATCATCAAATTTCTGCTATTTAGATTGGAGCTAAAATATTACTGATATTTATTTCTGTGATGTATTATTTTTAATAATTGGCAGTCTGCTGGAGTAGAATTTCCCCCGCGAGAAGAGAATAGTGTTCCTTTCTTCACTCCTCCTCAAACCCATACCCAGCCAGTTCATGTTGCTGCTACTATTCAGTCAGATACATCTGGCCTTAGGTACTCTTTGAAGCTGCATTATGTTCTGAAAGTAACAAACTTTGTGTCTCCACCTTATAAACCCAATTATTATATATCAAGGTGTTAGAATATTTAGAAAATATCTCACAATATTATTATTTTTATTTTAGAGGATCACTTTGAGTTGTTTTTATATTTTCATATTTAATTAGGATTAGGAATTTAGTATTACTATACTATAAATAGGGGTTAGTGTTTTGTATTTTACATCACATCATAACATATTACATTTTTATATATAACAATATTAATCAGTGTCATTATTCTCTCTTCCTCCTTGCCTAATTCTTTGTTTGCTGATTTTTAGTTTTTGAACCCTGTAAATTCTGGATAATGGTTATGGTTTTAAAATTAATCAGAAAAAAATGAAACTTCTCATAAATCTGAACAAACCTACTTTTGTCTTATATTTGAGTGATTATAATGAAATTGTCTCCAGAATTATGAAACTCTGTTGATAACTTCTGTCCATTCTCAGAAAAGAGACCCTAGTAAGAAAGTGTATTATAATCAATGTAGACTAGTATCTAACTGCTTGAAGATTCACCATCTCAAGTTGTATTGGTGTTTATCCCCTAAACTTTCTTATAATCAGTTTGCTAGAGATCCAGAATGCTCAAGGACTAGCAGATGTGTTGACTGAAATGCTTAATGTCTTGGATCCTAAAAATCCTGAGGTAATGTAAATTATTTTATGTTGTTCTTTCTCTACTCTTGGACTACCTTCATTCTGGGACCATTATTCAGTTATGATTGTTTATGAAAGTATATTGCTAGAATTTTGAAGTTGATGCATTCAGTATGTGACAAATTAGATCATATCTCAGAGTAAAGAGTTTTGTATATATACTGTATTATTCACTGCAGCTACTGATATCAACTAGTAATCTGTATAATCCTCTACATCCGGTCCTAGCAGACCCCTTGATGATTGGTGGTTTCCTAAACGTTTACTGTCTGTATACATGTGTAATTTTATGCTATTTGTGCATTACTGGAGTGTGGAATATTGGATATGTGATGTATCCCAGATTAGCAAATTGAAATAAGCACCCTAATAGCATGATTGATCATCAAAGCGAACCCCCTCATATGAATGAGGCCGTCTTGCAGTTTGCCGAAATTGAAATAAACAAGTGAATGTCTTTCAAATTTTTGCATTATTATAAAATGTCTTTTAGGTGAGAATGCTATGTTACTTATAATCAAGTCGTCTTATAAAGATTTTGGTTTACAAAATTCCAATAAGCCAGCATCAATATACTTATTATCCAAAAATGAAGATTTTGTTAGTGTCCATTTCTAGCTTTGAATGAGACCCCTGATTGTTAATCCCCCCTTCCTTTTTCAAGATTGAAGTGTATTTAGCAATTCCTGACCTCTGGAAGGACATTGTATTTTAGCTTGAAGGTTGAGCTGCGAATCTTAAGCTATGATATATTTTCAGTGTAATGCTTTTGCATGCTTTAACTTCTGTCCAGCACAAAGCAGTCATGGCATGTGGCCAATATTGATTTGTTTCTTAATATTCTGGACAAAATACGCAGGTTGTGAAGCAGGAGGTGATTGTTGAGCTTGTTGATCAGTGTCGTTCGTACCAAAGGCGTGTTATGCTTCTTGTAAACGAGACTTCGTAAGAATATTCTTTAAGACGATGAAGTCTAATCTGTCTGTGTAATTAAGAAAAATGGCTGTAATGTTTGCTTCTCTTTTAGGGATGAGCAGCTTTTATGTCAGGGATTGGCACTGAATGACACTCTTCAGCGAGTGCTTTGTCAACATGACAATATTGCGAAAGGGACTCCTGATACAGGCACAAAAAGAACAGAAACATCAATCCTGCCGTTTGTAAATGTAACCAATGAAGATGATGATTCAGATGATGATTTTTCCCTACTAGCCCACAGGTGACCTAAAAATTTCTGCATTATTATAATATTGAACTCGTTGTTAGTTTCTTTCTCTTAGTGGATTCACAGTTTTATGGGAGCATGTTGGTTACCTAACGAGGGCGTGATTCGTTTGATGGTTGATACACTGGTTGATATATATCCCTTTTGTCTTTATTTTCTATTTTTAGTCAGTTTGGATACAAACTAGAAATACTTTTGAAAGCTTTTCTATTGGAAATATAGAGCATTTTCCAGTAGAAAGCTGTCAGAAGCACTTTTAGCCTTCTATCCAAACAGACTCAAATATCAATTTAGTCTTTGTAGTTATTTTTTATATACCATAAGTGCAGGTCCTCACGAGATACGGATGCACAGAAATTGAAACCAGCCAATGTCAAGGCAGAACCAGTGAGAGTAAACAGAATTCTTCCCCCACCACCAGCACCAAGCAAACTAATATTCTCTGATGCTGGTGTGATTGACTATCTCAGTGGCGATGCATACAAAACCGAAGGATCCCATGGTTACTCTGATTCAACTTCTCATGCCGTTCCCCTTCATTCTAGTGTCTCAGCCATTGAAGCCACATTGTCTTCCTCTTCGCAAACCACCTCATTGCCAATTCTAAGCAAACAGCTTGTGTATGATGATGAACCATCTCCCATCAATATATCCTCAGAAAGCCGCCTTCCTCCAACTACCTTGGAAACACAATCTCCAGGCTTCCTTCCGCCATCCCCTTCAAAGAATAATAATCAACGACCGCAGGTTTTTGACGACCAAGGTATGGCTCATTCGAGTAGCAGGTCCGGTTTCACAAACGACAGCTTGTTGGCACAAACCCGGAATCTGTCTCTGAATTCATCTGCTCCAACCAAAGAAGAGAAGAAGACAGAAGATGTCCTTTTTAAAGATCTTATTGACTTTGCAAACTCCAAAACCCCATCATCCTCTTCCAAACCCAGTAGGCCATTTTGAAAGATTTGGTTTGTATTGCTTATGTTATGGTGGTGCAGCTTATGATTGTTATTCATCAGGTTTTGCTTCTGATATCACTCAGATGACCCATTTTATGGTGGTCTTCAATGATTTTCGAGTATGATTTGGTTTAATCAATACGTTGCTGCATATATTCATGTATATTGCTCATATTAAATGTTTGCTCGATTTTTCAATAATATTGGATTCTTAGAAGCATATAAATTTATACGATTTCCGTTTTACTTACTCAATGGAAAATTTGAGCCTTGAAAAGGCTAAGCAACTCTGTCAAGGGTGCTTCATTACCAATATACCATCAGAGTGAAGCTGTCAAGTCTAAAAAATTGTGGTCTCGTTATTTTGATAAGTCCACAATTTTAGTCCCCAAAAAAAATTGAGACATTTGGTTGTCACACATTTATGTTGTGTTTATTAGTTGTGATTAGTAGAGTTATTAATTTAATTTTTAATTAATAAAAATCTATATACATTATAAATTTTGAGATGCAAAGTCATATGTCACCATGTTAGTTTATTAATTTTTAATACATCGGTTTATTTGGTTAGGTGTCGTTTCATTGTTTAGTCTCATACTCACTCAATTTCCAAACATAAAACCCCAAAGAATTAGGATTTAGGGTTTTGAGGACGAAACCCTAATGATTTAGGTTTTAGTGGATTAAATTCTAAGAGTTTAGGGTTTTGTGCATAAAATCCAAAAGATTTAGGGTTTTATAAATGCAACCTTAATAATTTAAGGTTTTGAGGATGCAACATTAAAGATTTAGGGTTTCATGAATAAAATCCTAAGGATGTAGGATTTTGTAGATGCATCTTTAAGGAATTAGTGTTTTGTGAATGTAACCCTAAGGATTTTGGGTTTCTTGGATTCAACCTTAAGGATTTAGGATTTTGTGGATAAAGTCGTAAGGTATTAGGGTTTAGGGTATCGTGGATGAAACTATTAGAATATATATTATTTTGGTAGTTATTATCCTTATATTATCTTGGTAGATATTATCTTTATATTATCTTGTTAGTTATTATTTCTCATTCTCTTTATATGATGTAATTAATTACTGAGGGTTTCCTTAATATAAACAGAGATGATGTGTGGTGTTTTCCCACACACATTCAGTAAAATACATCATTCTAATATGGTATCAGAGCGCTAGATGATGTTGGAGGATTCGGTGGCACTACCAATGGTGCCTGTGTCCGTTGGTGGTAGTTGAGTAATGGAGGTGGAGTGGGAGCAACAAGTGGTGCTAGAACAATAGGTGGGATCTCTAGAGGGACATTTTCAACTGTGGAGGAAAAGAAATGAGTAGTCTCAAATAATGTAACATCAGTAGAGACAAGATATCACCTATGTTCGTCTTTTTCTTGCTATGGCTGCCATCTGACACTAGCCTCTTCACCAATTGGATATAAAAAATGTCTTCCTGCATGGTGAGTTGCAAGAAGAGGTGTACATGGATCAACCACTCGGTTTTACTATTTCTAGTGGCTCACACCTTGTTTGTAAGCTTCGTTGCTCCCTTTATGGTTTGAAGCAATCCCCCTGGGCTTGATTTGATCGTTTTTGCTTAGCTTTACTTGAGTTTGGTATGATTCGTTGTGAAGCTGACCACTCGGTATTTTCCCTCCATTCTCCGTTTGGCTTGTGTATCTATCTCGTTGTATATGTTGATGACATCCTCATCATTGGCAATGACTCAGTTGGAATTACCCATCTCAAGTCTCACCTTCACACTCAGTTTCAGACTAAAGATTTGGGTCCACTTAGGTACTTCTTGGGCATTAAAGTTGCCCAATCCTCATCTGGTATTGCATTTTCCTAGCGAAAATACGCCTTAGACATTTTGACTGAAGCTAAAATGCTTGATTGTTGTCCAAGTGACACTCCTATGGATTCTAATGTTAAGCTTATTCAGGGTCAAGGAGCACCTTTGAAAGACCCGGGAAGGTATCGACGACTTGTAGATAGGCTTAATTACCTCACTGTCACTAGACCAGACATTATGTTTGTTGTTAGTGTGCTAAGCCAATTCTTGAAAGAACCTTGTGAGGGTCATTGAGATGTCGTCACCCGTGTCCTTCGATACATCAAGAATGCACCAGGTCATGGACTGTTGTATGAAGACAAAGGCAATACCAACATCATTTCGTATTCTGATGCTGATTGGGCAAGATCACCATCAGATAGGAAATCCACCTCTGGATATTGTGTTCTTATTGGAGGGAATATGATTTCATGGAAAAACAAGAAGCAAAAGATAGTTGCCAGATCAAGTGCTGAAGTTGAATATCGTGCAATGGTAGTAGTCGCTTGCGAGATTACATGGCTTAGGGAACTTCTCCAACAGTTAAAATTTGGAGACACTACAGCCACTAAACTAATTTGTGATAATGAAGCTGTCATTCACACAGCATTGAACCCGGTGTTCCATGAACGAACCAAACACATAGAGATAGACTGTCACTTTGTGAGAGAGAAGATACTTTCAGGAGCAATTACTATTGATTTTGTCAATTCTAAAGATCAACTTGTAGACATGTTCATTAAGTCTCTCACAGGTCCCAGGGTTAACTACATTTTTAACAAGCTTGGATCATATGACATATATGCTCCAGCTTGGGGGGGGAGGGTTGTGTTAGAATATATATTATCTTGGTAGTTATTATCCTTATATTATCTTGGTAGATATTCTCTTTATATTCTCTTGTTAGTTATTATTTCTCTTTATCTTTATATGATGTAATCAATTACTAAGGGTTTCCTCAATATAAATAGAGATGAGGTGTGACTTTCTCCCACACACATTCAGTAAAATACATCATTCTAATAAAAACCATAAGGATTTCGGATTTAACAAATGAAAGCCTAAGTATTTAGAATTTTATGGATGCGACCCTAAGGATTTAGGGTTTCATGGATGCAACCTTAAGTATTTAAGATTTCGTGAATGCAACATTAAGGATTCAGGGTTTCATGGATAAAACCCTACGGATGTAGGGTTTTATGGATGCAATCCTAAGAAATTAACGTTTCGTGGATGCAACCCTAAGGATTTATAGTTTTGTGGATGAAATCCTAAGGATTTAGGTATTCGTGGATGCAACCTAAAGGATTAAGGGTTTCATGAATGCAACCCTAAGCATGTAGGGGTTCGTGAATGCAACCCTAAGGATTTAATGTTTTGTGGATGTAACTCTAATGATTTAGGATTTCAAGGATAAAACTTTAATGATTTGGGGTTTAGGATTTCATGGATAAAACCCTATTGATTTAGGATTTAGTTGATGAAAACCTAAGGATTTAGAGTTTTGATGAAAACCTAAGGATGCAACACCAAGGATTTACAATTTTGTTGGTGCAACCCTAAGTATTTAGGGTATAATGGATGCAAGCCTAAGGATTTGGGGTTTCGTGGATTTAACCTTAAGGATTTAGGATTTTGTGGTTAAAATCCTAAGGATGTAGGGTTTTGTGGATGCAACCCTAAGGATTTAGCGTTTCGTGGATGCAACCTTAAGGATATACGGTTTCCTAAAGGAAGCCTTAAAGAATTAGGATTTACTAGATCAAATCCTTAGAATTTAGCATTTCGTGCATGCAATCCAAATGATCAAGGGTTTTGTGGATGCAACCGTAAGGATTTAGGGTTTTGTGAATGCAACACTAAGCATGTAGAGTTTCATGGATGCAACCCTAAGGCTTTAATGTATTGTGGATGTAACCCTAAGGATTCAAGGTTTTGTGATTAAAATCGTAATGATTTGGGGTTTAGGGTTTGATGGATGAAGCCCTAATAATTTAGGATTTAATGGATGAAAGCTTAAGGATTTAGTGTTTCGTGCATGTAAGCTTAATGATTTAGGGTTTTGTGGATGCAACACAAAAGATTGAGGGTTTCATGGATGCAACCCTGAGTATGTGGGGTTTCGTGGATTCAACCCTAAGGATTTAGGGTTTCGTAAATGCAACCTTAGGGATATAGGGTTTTGTGGATGTAACATTAAGGATTTAGGGTTTCGTGGATGCAACCTTAAGGATTTAGGGTTTCATATGAAACCCTACATTATGATACATGGTTTACGGTTTATGCCTGATGGTTTAAAATTTGTAGTTTTAGAGTTAAATATTTAAGGCTTTAGACTTTAAGGTCTAAGATTTCGTGTTGCATTGTTATGGATTTATGATTTATGATTTATGATTTAGGGACTCGTTCCATGGTTTATGATTTATGTTTCTTTCCATGGTTTAGGATTTGGGGTTTCATGGTTTAGAATTCAAGGCTTCATTTCATGGTTTAGAATTTAGGGTTTCATTTCATGCTTTTGGATTTAAGCTTTCATAAAGAAACCATTATTAGAATTTAAAGTTTCATTCACGAAACTCTAAATCCTTAAGGTTCCATCAACGAAACCCTAAATCTTTAAGGTTGCATCAACAAAACCCTAAAATCCTTAGGGTTGCATCCACGAAACATTAAATCCTTAGGATAGCATCCATGAAACCCTAATACTTAGGATTTCATCCACGAAACCCCAAATACTTAGAGTTGCATTCACAAAACCTTAAATCCTTAGGGTTGCATCAACAAAATGTTAAATCTAGAGGGTTACATAAACGAAACCCTAAATACTAAGGGTTTCATCCATGTAACCCTAAATCCTTAGGGTTGCATCAACAAAGCCCTAAAATCCTTGGGTTGCATCCATGAAACCCTAAACCCTAGCATCCACAAAACCCTAAATTCTTTAGGTTGCATCCACGAAATCCTAAATACTTAGGGTTGTATCCATGAAACCATAAATCCTTAGGATTTCATCAATGAAACCTAAAATTCTTAGGGTTGCACTTACAAAAGGGTTTTATCCATGAAACCCTAAATTCTTAGTGTTGCATCCATGAAACCTTGAGTCCTTAGACTTGCATGCGTGAAACCCTAAATCCTTAGGGTTTCATCAATTAAATCCTAAATCCTTAAGGTTTCATCTAAGAAACCATAAATTTTTAAGGTTTTATTCACAAAACCCTAAATCCATAAGGTTGAATCCATAAAACCTTAAATTTTTAAGGTTACATCTACAAAACACTAAATCCTTAAGGTTTCATCCATGAAACCCTACATTCCTAAGGATTTATCCACGAAACCCCAAATCCTTAGGGTTTTTCATGAAACCTAAAATCCTTAGGGTTACATCCATGTAACACTAAATCCTTAGCATGTTATGCATGAAACCATAATTTCCTAGGGTTTCATCTACTAAATTCTAAATACTTGTGGTTTCATCCATAAAACCCTAAATCCTTAGGGTTTGATCCACGAAACCCTAAAACCTTAGTGTCACATCCATGAACAACTCAATCCTTATTTTTAATTTTTTTTCATACTTTTTAAATATTCATTTTTTCAAAATTTCAAGACATTAATTCTCTTGTTTTCTTAACTTTTTTGAAATTTTCATTTAAAAAAAAATTCAAGACATTACTCTTGTTTTTTCATTTAAAAAAAAAATCATTTTTTCATAAATTTTATAGACATTACTCTTATGTTTTAATTTTTTTAAAATAAAATCAAATTTTCAAGATACCTTTCTTGTTTTTTTCATAATTTTTAATTTTTCCTATTTTTTAAATTTCCATATTTTAAAAAAAATTCAACTCATTACTCTAGGTTTTTCAAGTTTTAATTTTTTTCATATTTTGGAAGCCTTAAATTCTAGGGTTTCATTTAGGGTTTCAGAGTTTATGATTTGTAGTTTCGTTCATGAAATCCTAAGGATTGGGAATGAAACCCTGAGGATATGGGGTTTCATAATTGAAACCTAAAGGATTTGGGGTTTCATAAATTAAACCCTAAGGATTTAAAGTTTCATTTATGAAATGAAACTCTTAATCCTAAACCATGAAATGAAATCATAAATCCTAAATCATGAAATGAAATTGTAAATCCTAAATTAGGAAACCTTATATCCTAAAGAAACCTTAAATCATAAATCTTGGAATAAAACCCTAAATCCTAAACCATGAAATGAAACCATAATTCTTAAACCATGAAAGCTTAAACAACGCAACACGAAGCCCTAAAACCCTAAAGCATAAACCCTAGACCCTAAAAAGTAAATCCTAAACATTGAACCTAAAAACACTAAATCTTAAAATCATAAACCATAAACCTTAAAACCCTAAAACTCTAAATGCTAAATACTAATGTAGGGTTTTATTTATGAAACTCTAAATCCTTATGGTTTCATTTAGGATTTTATGGTTTAAGATAGAGTTTCAAAATTGAAAGCTTAAGGATTGAGTGTTTCGTAAATGAAAGCTTAAAGGTTTTGGGTTTCGTAAATGAAACCCTAAGGATTTTGGGTTTCGTAAATAAAACACTAAATATTTAAGATTTTATAAATGAAACTCTAAGGATTTTAAGTTACGTAAATGAAACCCTAACAATTTAGGATTTCATGGATAAAACCCTAAGAAATTAGGGTTTCATGGAAGTAATCCTAAGGGTGTATGGTTTCGTGGATGCAACCCTAATTATTTAAGGTTTCAAATATTCAACCCTAAAGATTTAAGGTTTCAAATATTCAACCCTAAAGATTTAAGGTTCTATGGATGAAACCCTAATACTTTAAGATTTTGTGGATGAAATTCTAAGGATTTAGAATTTTGTAGATGAAATCCTAAGGATTTAGGGTTTTATGGATGCAACACTAAGAATTTAGGATTCCGTGGATGCAAACTTAAATATTTAGGTTTCATAGATGCAACCCTAAGCATTAAGGGTTTCGTGGATGCAACCTTAAGGATTTAAGGTTTTGTGGATCCCACCCTAAGGATTTAAGGTTTTGTTGATATAACTCTAAGGGTTTATGATTTTGTAGATGCAACACTTTGAATTTAAGGTTTTATTGATAAAACCCTAAGGATTTAGGGTTTTGTGAATGAAGCTTTAAATCCTAATATAGGTTTCATTTATAAAACCCTAAATCCTAAAGCATGAAATGAAACCATAAATCATAAATCATGAAAACCTAACCCTAAATCTTAAATGAAACCTTAAATCCTAAAGCATGAAATAAAACCTTGAATTCTAAATCATGAAACCTTAATTTAAAAGACACCCTAAATCCTAAACCATGGAATGAAACCACAAATCCTAAACCAAGAAACCTTAAATCCTAAATCATAAACCTACAAATAATGCAACACGAAACCCTGAAATATTAAAGCATAAACCCTAGACCCCAAACACTATATCGTTAAATATTGATATCTAAAACTCTAAATTTTAAATCATAAGCCATAAACCCTAAAACTATAAACCCTATGTCATAATGTAGGGTTTCATTTATGAAACCCTAAATCCATACATTGCCACATCTGTTTGTTGATTTTTGACACATCAACTTAATTGGTTAGGTGTCATTTCACTATTCAATCTCATAATTTCACTCAATCTCCAAACATTCACTCATCACCCTAAAATACACCCTAGAAAATTTATGTTCCTACCATCATTCTCCAAGGTAATGAATGTCTTTAATCAGTTACTAAACTATTAAATTGACATTAAAATTTGTTCATACGTTTTGGATTTTTACTTTCTTGATTTGTCATATTAGTGAAATGCATTTTTTGGTAGTTTATGGAAGCTTTCCACGTAATTAATAATGACATATTTAATAGTAAAGTGTAGATAATATTCTATTTGTTAGATAGAATGATTAATATCTTTGAGAAACTTTTTACAAAACCTCTTTCTTGATAATGAAATAAAATAGAACAAGGTTAGTATTTTATTATTTGTAACAAGTATGGTAAGAAAAATAATGGGGCAGAGAAAATATAGTAATTATGTTTCTATGAATCATGTACCTACATGTAAGTTTAATTGATTTTAGTATTCTTGATATTTGAATTTATAACCTCTTTATCAATATTTTTTTTTTTTTTGGTTTCAAGTGAGTTTAATATTCATCAATGTTTTTATTATAATTCATGACTAAATAATTGTTACTTTAGCTTCTTTTGAAACATTTTTATATGATTATGGGATCACCACAGGGATGTGCATGCAAGACACTAATGAGTTTGGTATGCATGTAATGTATTTAAACAACAAAGAAAGACTACTAATAGCTTTTGGAGGCTCAACATATTCATTCAACTAGGTCTTGGAGTTTAATTTGGAAAACATTGTTGTCTGAGAATGTTAAACTTTTTGTATGCCAATGTTCTCATGGAGCATTGCCTACGAGAAAATTCATTTCTCAAAAACATGTTTCTAATATCATGTCTTATAGTATATGTAGTGCTATTGTGTAAGATATTCGTCATATTTTGTTTGCATGAAAAAACATGGGGAATTAATATATACACTTTGTTAGTTTTTTTGTTTACAAACATCAGTGCCTTTAAAAAGTCTAAAAAAATGTACGTCCCATAGCTCTCACCTCTCAATCATATCTCTCAAAAACACCTCCCTTCCCCTGTACATTATCGGTTGAAATGCATCTCTTGATGATTTTTATTGGAAAATACTTGTTAGCCTATTACGCTAAGAAACAAAACTCCAATTGAAAATAAAAATTTAATCAATTCTATCATGTAGAACAATTCTTTTTTTTTTTTTTATCTTATTGGATAAACACCACAAAATCACATAAGGATGTGGAGCATATGTTGTTTCAATTGTCAAGCAAGAGATGATAAAATCCACTGCTAGCACCATAGATAAGTCAACTTCTTTCTATTTCAAATCCTATTTGACTTTCTTTCTTTTTTATACTTTGAATTTGATCAAGTTTCATGTTATTTTTCATTGTATAGTCTAAATTCAAATTATTAAAAAACTATCGTCATTTTCTTTTGTTTATATAGATCAACACTTGGAATAATCACAAATGCTAAGAAAAAGAATCAGACATCTCTTGGTAACTGACAAAGTATTTGATTAAGACAAATATTTGATTCAGTTATTCATATGTGGTTATTATATTTTAAATGTAGGAGACATACAACAACTAATTATACAAATTTAAATAATTAGTTACTTCCTGAAAACATATTTGATTTGTCCTTAGTTTCATGAATCAATCATTCAAGAACTTGTCTGACAGAATTCCCATAAGCACCCAATTTTAGAGTTTTGTGGTCCTCTTGTAACAAATAATTGCACTAGAAATGAAGAGTTATTAGAGAGTTCTTTTGTTGGACATGGTGATAGAAATTACTTTGAAACATTAAAATCTTATATAAGAATTGGAGTTGAATTTGCAGTAGGATTTTGGAGGGTTTGTAGTGTTATTTTCTTCAATAGAATTTGCATTATAAGCATTCTTATTTTTAATTTCTTGCCCACTTGTGAGATTTGATTTATGAGGCCATAGTTTTGAAAGTAAGAAGATTACTTGCTAATTATGAGTTTACTTATTAATTATTAAGAAATGAGAGACATTACAAGGTGTTATTCTACCCATTAAAAATGTGAAAATGATTACCTTTATATGTTCATATGGTCTATTCTTTTTAATTTAGATGCTTTCATTAGTTATTCTTAATATTAGGAGAAGTGAAAGAGCTTGTGACTTGAATGTGAATTTTGTTATGAATTTACAATGCCTCAATGAATGACTTAAATATAATCATATTTTTCATTACACTAAGCATGAAACAATTTTCTAACATATCTCTTTTAGCCTCGTCAGTTTTATAGGTCACTGTTGTCTTCTACTATCCATACACTAACAATTTTTTGTATTAAAATAGTTGACATGACACACTTGCTGATAGCTTATAAGAAGATTATTTTACACAACATGTAACTAATGATTTGTCTAAATGAATTTTTGTATAGGTTAGAGCTTGCATATGATTATGTAGTTTCTAAACCTTTCCACACTTTTTTGAAAAATGAATAAAATGAGTTTTCTTTGGACAAAATATTCCACAAGTCAAGTAAAACATCACTTAGCAAAGTGATATTAAGGGTAAATTATTATGTTTTAAATTTTTATGAAAGTATTTTTTCTTTAAATTAGTCATTCATGTTATCGAAAGATATAAAATTTATACATAAAAGGTATTCATGAACTTGAATTAATTATGGTACAAAGAGATTAAATATTGTTTCAATGTAATGTAAAGACTAAGAAATTTATTTTAATAATTAAGTTTACATTTCGTAATTCAAATAAATCACTTTTAAAACTAAATCAATTGATAAAATAACGTATTTCAACATATTTCATAATATTAAACAATTTATTAATTTAGCCCCACATCGGATGGATTCATATCTAATTAGTTATTAAAAGAAAAGACACTTGGCAACACCTTCAATCGTACATTAGGCTTCCCCTACTTTATAGAAAGAACAAAATTATAATAAAACAATTGGCTTAATACTTATTTAGTTAATATTATTTATTTTTTTATGTTCAATTACGTTTCGATATTATTTGTCTAGTCAATTAAGTCTTGTTATTTATTTTTTATACGTAATTGAGTTATGATATTATATGTTTAATCAATTAGGTTTTGTTATTTGTGCTTAATTAAGTTTTAATATTTGTTAAAAATACCTAATTGGATCCTATCTGTCAACTCCTTCAAGGGGACGATGCTAAAGGAAATGACGGATAGGATCCAATTGAACATTTTTAACAAATATTAGGACTCAATTAAGCAAAAACAAAAATAATATAACTTAATTGATTAGACAAATAATATCATGACCCAATTAAAAAAAAACGAATAACAAGACCTAAATGAATATTAAGCGTAAGAAAATTTAAATTTAAATAAATAGTAAGATATACAAATATATTATAGTCAATATATAATAAAAGGTAATTAAAGTATGTTTTTATCCCGCAACTTTTTCAATTTTCTGTTTGGTCCCCAAGACTTTTATTCCATCATAAATTTTAGTCTTTTCCGTCTAAGTTTAGTTAAGTACCTAATTTTTTTTAGCACGTTTTAACTTTTAATTAACCTTCTACTATGTGTGCATTTTAAAAAATAATTATTTTATTTTATTTTTAATTTTCTCAATTACCCAATTTTCTAACCCTAATTTCCCATTTTCCTAACCCAAAAATTAAAAGGTATATTAATAAAAATAAAAATAAAATAAATGTACACATGATAGAAGATTAATTAAAACGTAAAAAATAATTTAAACACTTAAATGAGATTGGGCGAAAATCACTAAAACTTATGACAAAATAAAAACCTCTAGATCAAGATCAGCCTTCAAAAAGTCTGAAACCGAAAGAAAATAAAAAAAATTAAAGAATCATTTATCCTGTAATAAATAATGTACTAAAAAGAATAGGTTAAAAAACATGTTACAAACATTTCTCTTTCATGTTTTCGGTTCTGAACCAACCCAAACTAAAATACATGTTGCAAATTTGATCAATTACTCATCCTTGTCGCAACTAACAAAAGCATATTTTTTTTAAACACAGTCTTATTTATTTATTTATTTTTAAGTAAGATAAAATAAATTATTTAATAAACACTAATAATTAATTTAGTTAATTTATAAAACAGATTTTGGGGTGTTACATGATGTGTCTAAGAAATTTTCAGGAATGAGAGACATAAATATAAAAAAAACGTAACCTTTTCCCCTTCATGAACGTCTTGAATTTCTAACCCTCTCACCAGAAAGTCTTGTATTTTAAAATGGCACCCCCTTATAGTAATTCTACTCTTTGAATGTTAATCATAGGAGAATAAAGATACTGAACTGAATTGATGGTAATTATAATTCTCTATTTATTTCATAGTATGAAAGTGTAAATGTAAGTACGCTGCCTTGATTCCACAAGCACATCATTACAATATGAAACAACAAAAAAATGAAATCCAAGACCAATACGTAATAATAGTGTTTTTTTTCTTACAAGTAGGTTGTGATGTAATTTGCTCGTAACCATGGGAAATTGACATATTTGTCAGCAGCGTTGTGCAACGTATGGAGATTTTGTTGACTTGGTTTTATAAACAGATCAGTGTTATTACGACATTTATTCGAGGCTTTATTTGTTTATTAGTATTCTTGGGTACAAGATTTCTTGATAATTGTTTTGTTCTGTTTGTCATTCCTACTAATTTCTTCAAACGATTTGACATATGAAACAGGTTACGGGATATACCATAACATTTCTTTGGTATTTTCTGCTCCCTAGCTAAGAGTGTTAGGATTTATCTTACGTTATTTTAATTTGCATTAACTAGAGACGTATATATGATAATTAAATATCTCATTTGACGAAGTCCTCGAAGAATCTAGTTTAACGTTTTATAAAATGAAAAAATGAATAGAAAAATAAAATAATTTTACATATTACTCCGTCATAACTTAACATAAACTTAACATGTATAATAAAATAACGATATTTCGTAATTGAATAACAATATAAAATTATTTTTTTTAAAAATAAAACAACATAAAATTATTTTATAATACTATGAGTCATTATAAAATATATTACGAAACTTAATACTTCTAGAAAACCGAAAAATGAAAATGGAAGAGATGCTATGGATAAGAAAACTCCAGTTTGAATTTTACACGGTTTTCGGAAGATTGTATGGTGCATGTATGTGATTTTGAAATGATTATACTCACTGTCAAGTCGTCCTCGACGTTGATAGCTTCATTGTTTCCCTCTTAATTATTTTTGTTTAACAAATTAATTAAGTATCCTTTTATTTTAAAAACAACATGTTTAGTTTTTCTATACTAACGCATTACAAAAGAGTGTAAATTAATCCAACATCTATCTAACCATTATATTGTAATTATCATATGCAAAAGATTATTGATCTTTTTCCATTTTATTCCATTTCATGTAACCATTTTTTATTTTTTCCCTACAATAAAATTCTGTTTTAACGATCATCGAAAATTAAAAATATTTATCATTATTAAGGATAATGATGAATAAAAATACGTCACAAAATCATATGTCGACTGAAAAAATTTAGTTTTTGTATTTTGTTTTTTGATTTTTGACTACTAATTCGATCGTTATATATTACTTATATTATTTGGTTGCTAATATCGGTCACTATCAACCACTCATTCAATTTGATCGATAATGTCAATTGCTATTAGTCACTAATTAATTCGATCGTTAAATCACAATTTTTTTTAGTAATTTTGTCCATGTTATGTTGTCTTAAAATTTTATGTAATAAAAAATAAAAATAATAGAAAAAAATTGATAAGAAAAATGAAATTTTGAATTAATATTTATTTAATTTTATTTATGTAGTAGATTTCATCTCTAATTTTATATATAAAATTAATAATAAATACTTTTGATAAATTTATTATTTATTAAATAATTATTTATTAAAAATTAGATAATTAAATAATTGAATCTAGCCCCTCCTTTTAATACCGTCCTGAATCCGTAAGTGATAATCATTAGTTATGGTTTTTAAGTTAAGTTTCTAATGGTATTAAAGCGAAAGAATTCTCTTACTATATTTAGCACCTGATGAAGTATTGTTTATATCTGTAGATCTGTTTTTTTGGTAGTATTTAATGAAAATTTTAGTTCACCTCTTTTTTTCTCACGTACGCTATTACCAGATAGAAACATATAATTTTTGTAAGGGTAATTTTTTTTTTTTTAATTATTGAGAATTTTTGTTTATATTTTCTAAAATTTAGGTTGATGAATATTCGTTTCTAATATGTTTTTTCATTTATCCGTTAGTATCTATTTTGATAATTTCTAAGACTTGACATTTTGATAATATTATTTTCTTTTAAAAAAAATATTTTTTAAAATTAATTTATTTAATTAAAAAAATCATCAAAATGACACATGAAAAACTGACAAAGTAGATACCTTAATTACTATTAACAGAACTCGTTAAAAGAGAGTCGGAAGACAAAACAAAAAAATAGATTAAAAACAAAAGTTAATCGAATTAAACTTGATGAACTATAAACAAAAATTCTCCAAAATACTACGATTACGAAAAACATATTTTTTCATTTTTCTTACAAAAGATTGACATTCGTGATATGCATCTGATTCGTGATACATCGTCACGTTTATAATATAAAGACATTTGGGAAGACTGTAATCACAAATTCATAAAATGAAATAATTATTGATGTGATGAATAGTTAGAAACATCATCAATTTTCACCTAAGAAACTTGAGTGAGCCATATACGTAATTGTCAGATATTGAAGTTTATGTAGAAGATGGGGATGACATGTAATGAATAAAAGAAAATGTAATCAATTTTGAATTATGTGTCTATTACTATATATTGAAGCAAAATCTCAGCCACTTCTAAAGTTAAATAACGTTACATAATATATACATATCATATATCTCTTTCGCTATCAAGGAAGGGTTCTAATATAAACCTACTTAACCCAATTAAGAAACGGGCAATTGCCGGTAGACACACAATTTATCTAGAAGAAACGGTGCTGGAATAAAGACTAAAAGATCCTCACTATTTAAGAGATCAAGCACGATAACATATTTTAAATCACAATCCTCTTCATATAAATCAGTTGAACTTGTACCAAATTATTAATGAAATATGTCTTGTATTCTATTCTATCAACATTTCACTGTTTTGCTTGTGACAATATAGCAGCACGTAACATCGGTTTCCAACTGTTGCTGAGTTCTATATTCAACTTTCTTTTTCAACTTTGCAACAAATAACTCACTCATAACAAATTTTGGAATCCAAAAAAAAAAACCGGTTTAAGCAATTTGTAACCATCTTATCGATTCATATTCGATTCACTTGTGGAATGGTTTTAAGGTTTTTAACTTTCCATGGATCGAATGACTATCTAGTTTATGGTTTGATAGGTTGAATCAATTAGTTAACTTTGATAAAATAGATAAGGCTTTCAAGTTTAGATAAGTTGATTAGCTTTATAAGTTGAATGTTCCAAAGTGATTGCTTGAGTATATTAATGAGAATTTTGTTTGAAATATATATCAAGAAACCTAACTACATGCATAAATTGATAATGACTAGAAAATAAACATAAAGAGGAGAAATCAAATTAAACCAAAAATAATTTTAAGAGAATTTTTAGTGAAATCTCCTGTACAAAATAATTTTTATTAATTATGTTATTGATCTGAATGGTTACTGAATTCAAGATTTTGCGGTCCAATAACCATTCAGACCAACAACTTGTTAGTATTTTATATTTAATATACTTAATTAATATTCATTTTTATGTGAAAAAGGTTTTTTGTCCTAAATTATTTAAAATGTAATAAATTTGTTTTTATTTTTTTTTTCTTGTTAAATTTTATTATCTACGCTCTATTTTTTTATATATATATATATTTAGGAGAATATTTTTAATAAAAAAAAAGAAATATAAATAGAAAAATATGACAAAATTGAAATATTTTAAATCATTTAAAAATTAAATTAAAACTTATAAAAATATAGAAACCAAATTAAATAATTAATTATAAATTGGAGACTGAAATAAATATTAAGCCTATATAATATACTTATGCTATGCATAATACTCCACATCCACTTTCACCCTTTCGTGTTAGGTCTGTTCACAATGTAATTGATCCATCATGGAGATAAGAGAGAAACTGAGATATCCTTCGTTAGTCATTACTATCTTTTCTTTCTAACACATGAACTAGTATAATTTTCCTTTGGGTTTGAATATTGGGATTTGAAATTCTAACAATTAAAAGTTCAACTACTATATGCTCATTAAAAGTTCATAACACCAGTCATATTATTGCAGTGTCTTGCATGCTGTTTGGAGTCAACGGTCAAAGGTCAAAACCAGCTCCCTTTTAATAATATTTTTAAAACAATCCCATTAAGATAAATATATACTAAAAATGTTCTAACTTGGTCAAACAATCCTATTTAACCAATCAATATACATGAAATTAATGCTTGTCACTACTGTATATATACATATGTTTATAAAACAATTGTTTGCATGTACTTTTAATTATCTAATTATCTGAAGCAATTTTCTTCTTGATCATGGAGCGCAATGTCTCATTTTTCTTGTTATTAATTTGCACACTCATCTTCTGCAGTAGTACTACTACTACTGCTTCCACCACTCCATGTTTAGGTATATATCCAATTCTTCCACACACACCCTTTATTAATTTCTCATACTTATCCTCAATAAACTATACACGTCTCTAATTCTATTTAATCCCATGATATATATATATATAACATCTTCATCCAGTTTGTTGTTTTTCCATTGCAGATTCAAAGTGTCCCATGTTTGTCAATGCTGATGTTGATTTTCAGGTATAGGCCGGTCTTAATTATTCTTTGCCCATTAATTCGCATACTTCATTTTTTATTATTATTATATTTATCTTAGTTTAGCACTGATTATTGGTTAATTAATTGGACAGGAACTTAAGGGTGAAATTGGACAAAGTATGGTGTTTGAAGATAAAGAAGAGGTGTCATCACTGGGCTTGGCCTTGGGCTTGGACTTGTCCAGAAGGCTTCTACGTGGGCCTGGATCAGAGCCACCCGAATTGCTATTCCAAGTGTGGGAAATGTAAACCATGCATTGCAGCTCTTGAGTGGTTTGGAAATGGATCGGCGAGGTGGATTTGCAAGTGTGGTGGCAAGTATTAAATTATATTTTTGAGAGTGATATTTGTGAGATCATTATTATTAAAAATATTATATGAGTAGTAACCAATTATTTAAGGCATTGATCAATTACTTCATTGAGCTTTCAATTTTTAAAGTTGTGAGAAATATCCAAAAAGTGAAATTTAGTCATTAATGAAAGATTCAAACATAAGTAAGGGTATAATTGTTACAAATTTTGAACTTCACAAGAGACAAACAGACACAAGACAAACAGATAGGAACAAAATTTATTTCAAAATCTGACTATTAAAAATGGACCGAGGGAGTAGTATATAGAGACATTTGATATTCATGTTTTCGGAGAATATGTAATTTTGGTTCATTTTTTAGATTTGTCTTATGTTTCTTTTTTATTCCATTGAACTCTAAACTCATTAATATTCATTTAAGATACCGTCCAGAAATGCTTTCATTAGATATATCTTTGTATCCTCACCAGAAATGAAGCTTAACTTAAAGATAATTCACCATAAAAAAAAAAAAAACTTAATTGTAATTTTGCTAGTTTAAAAAATTGGCGATTTTGATCTATTTTTTATTATTATTAATTAATAATTATGATTAAAAGAGTTATTAAATTAATTATAAATTCATTAAAAAATATTAATTATGGAAAGGAATTTAAAGTGATTTTTCTTAAAAAATATTATCTTTATGATATTAAAAATAATATTTTAATGATGGGTAATTAACTATTTTTTTTAATATTACAAATACTTTTTTTTGTCTTTGTGTGAAAAAACATTTTTAGTTAATTTTTAAATAACTTAATAACTCTATTAATAATAAATTATTAGTTAATAATCGATCATGAAGACCAAAATCGTCAATTTTTAAACTAGTTAAACTAAATTTTACTATTGTAAACTAGGGGACAAAAATTGTAATATTTTTAAAAGGAAAAATATGTTTTTGGTATTGAACATTTTTGTTTATAATCCCTAAAGTTTTATTTGACTAGTTATGGTGTTTAAATTATTTTTTCGTTTGCTTTTTGGTCCCATGTAAGTGAGCTACATTAGTAAGTGATATGACTCTTTGATAGATGTCACGTGTTTCAATAATTAACTGACCCGTGCCATTAAAAAAATATTTTAAAAGAAAATTATTTCTTTTTTAAAAAAAGTCAACGTCATCAATAACAAGTGGCTCAACCTCATAAACAAGCTACTAAGATGCAAACCTGATCTACTAACGAAGCTCACTAACTGATGGACTGAAAGACAAACAGAAATATACTTTAGGCACCAAGACTAGCCAAATGAAACACTATGAACTATAGACAAAAATATTCAATACTTCAAAAATGAAAAACATATTTTACTCATTTTTAAACTAGAGAACCAAAATTGTCATTAACCCTAAAAAAAAAAAAACCTAAAAAGGGGTTAAGGTAAGAAGATTGGTCAAATAGAAAATAATTGCAAAGGTTAAAATATTTCTTAATTTACACCTTTTAACATTTCATATTAATAAGTATTTTTTTTTTTTGGCTAAAGGTCTAGGCATAAGCCCTAGAACCACAAAAAAACTAATTATTATTTTTTTTTATGAAAAAAAAGTAATTATTATTAATCATATGTAACTGTGTTACATAGTATTACACTCCATGAAGGAGTTCTTAACAAAAGTTGGAACTGTAATAAAATAAATATTATTGGAGTTAATGGTCTTCCCGTGTTTAGTGAAGGAATCAACTAAGCAATTATTCTCCCTTCCAATGTACAAAAATGAGTAAAGTTGTAATTCATCCCTTGCTTTGCCAATCTCATCAAGCAATTCACTGTACCGATCATTATAGTCCCAACCATTATTCAACAATCTAATTGCCTCCACACAATCTGGTTCTACTCTTACCCTGTGGATCTGACAATTGGCCACCATGAAGAGACCGCATAATATCACCCAAAGCTTTACTTTAAGTATGGAACATAGTGCAATTCTACGCGAAAAGGCCTCCACAAAAATCACCCTTGTAAGTTTGAATAATACCACCATATGTTGCGATGTCATCCTTTTGATACACTACCCCATCATAATTAAGCCTAAAGATATTACTATCCATCTTTGGTTTTCTCTCTATATATAGACCAAGCCTAGTAATTTCTCCAAGGTGCAACCTTGTTTGTTTCTCACTATTGTGTTGAATATCCATTGCCAATTTTCGGATACTTTCAGTGACCCTAATGGCATTTGTCTACTTTTGGTTAAACACTAACTCATTCCTGTGCCACCAAATTTTGTCAAGTAGAGGTGTCAAAGCGGGCCAGCCCGGCCCAGCCTGCCATTGGCTCACCAAAAATGGGCTGGGCCAGGCTAGCTTGTCCATGGCCGGCACAGGCTGGATGCTCTAGCCCATCCCACTAGTAGGTAGGCTTACGAGCTGGCCCGCCAAAATTTTTTAAAAAAATTAAAGAAAAATGAAAAGAAAATAGATTATTATATAAATATTTTGTTTGTGTAGTTTTGTTATCTTTTCTTGATGTAGTTTAATTTAAATACTATAATTTTTGAAAATGTAATGTAAAAAGACATGAAGTTAGACGATGATTTTGTCTTGGATATTTTTTTAGCACAAAAAATATTGTTTTGATGTTCATAAGAATTAAGAAATTTAATTAGCTAAGTTATTGTATAAAAATAAATATTTGAAGATAAATAATCAAAATCTAGACAGTTGCAGACATAACAAAAAACAATACATTTTTGTTACCATAACATATATTGACAACTATGGGTCATTTGATTGGAATGAAATTTGGAATGGGTATACTTGACAATATAAATCATTTGAAAAATAAATGTATTCATTCCGTAGCAGATCTATTACAAGATAAATTTGGATTGGCCCTGGTTCATTTAAAAAATATAGTTAGAGGAACTATATGTGGAGCAATTAGACATAAATTGATACCGACTCAAAATTTGGTGACTTCAACTCCATTAACAACTACTTATGAATCTTCTTACTATGACTGGAATCAAAATAAACAATTTCGAAATTGAAATGATTAATCATAAATTTGTATGAAATTTTGAAAGATGTAAATTTTTTTTTTTTTATCGAATCATTCCATTATGTTGACAATTTCAAAAAATGGTTTATACTATGAACGTAACAAAATTAGAAAGTTCATATGCAAACATAACCTCAAATTCACATAATCCATGTCTTTAAAAACATAAAATTCATAAACATTCAATTCCAAAAGAAGTTTTAAAACATAAATTTAGTACATACAAAACAAGTAAATGTTAACAAAATAAATGTCTTGGAAAAACTACAAATCATTCATTAGTTTCAATTTCAAGCATATTAGATCCAACCTTAGAAGAACTCCCCTCCACTTGTCCATCTTTGTCACCCTTCAGTTCCAATTCATCTTCTACATCACATTAGATTGAAAAAAAATAACAATTTAATTATAGTTAGATAAAATGAAATACTATCACAAAATCCATGCTTCCAACTTGAAGTACAAATAATTGCTTCCACATTTTCAGGTAAGAGACAATTTCTATACTTGTTAAGAATTCGAGAATCAATGCTAAAGGCAGACTCAGATGCAACTATAGTAATATGAATGCTTAGCAATTCCCTAGCCATTAAGGAAAGATTTGAAAAACGTTGGCTATTAATCTTCCACCATTGTAGCACATCCAATTGCTTTGTAAAATCCAAATCCAATGTTGGTTCATCTAGATATATATCAAGTTGAGTTCGTCCCGTTTTATTAGCAACTTGAAGCTTATGCAATTTTAATTCCTAATATGATAAGAAAAAGAAAAAGTTGGAATAATACAACATGAAAAAAAAAATTAAAAATTGAATTAAAACAACATAAGTAACTTACATCAAAGAGGCTAGGTTTGAAAGCATCTGAGGAATCAGGAACACGCTTACGCTTTCAAACGTTTGATGTCTCACCTTTGCTAGAATATCGAGAGAAAAACATGTACAATTTATCCTTTATTTTTTGCAATTTCATTTCCCAAGTAAGTGGATCAATCTTTTCAAAATAATAACCTAATGTTTTCAACTTCATCCTTAGGTTCAAAACAACACCAAATGCAAGCACAATACTATACTCATCCCAATACTTATCAAATTTCTTCATCATCATTTCAGCCATATCATTTACAACCTTTTCTTCATCTTGTAAACTTTCCATTAAAAGACATTGAATTTTCCAAACTTGTAAAAAATACAAGTTGGAAGTAGGATAAGATGTCGTAGAGATTAAGGTAGTAATATCATAAAATGACATCAAGAATTTACAAATCTTTTTCGCTCTATTCTATTTTTCTAAAGAAGGATTGTACTTGAATTTTCATCAATCAAGGGTAAGCTTGCAAAAACACGCCGATATTTAATAGCACTTCAAAGCATAAAGTAAGTTGAGTTCCATCTTGTAGGCACATCTAAACATAACCCACTTGACGAATCAATGTCATTAAAGGTTTCAAGACACTTTTTAAACTTTATCATTCTACTCTCCGAACCTTTGACATATTTGATGCTATCCCTAATTTGATCCAAAGCATTACCAAGTACCTTTAATCATTCTTGAACAATTAGATTTAAAATATGAGCATAACAACGCACATGAAAGAATTCACCATCACATACCAACCCACTTTGCAGCACAAGTTGACTTTTTAAAGGTTTTTGCAAAATATCATTGGCATAAGCATTATCTAAAGTGATAGAAAAAAAGTTTTTTCTCTATTCCCCAATCATGCAAAAAATCATTAATCTTCCTAAATAACTCAAAACCAGTGTGAGGAGGAGGCATATGACGAAAGTTAAGAATCTTGGTATTCAACTTCCAATTTAGATCAACATTATGAACAATCAAAGTGAGGTAACCCTTAGTGTTACAAGAAGTCCATAAATCATTCGTTAAGCAAATTTTACTAGGAATGTTAGCCAACAATCCTTTAAGTATGATCTTTTCTTTTGCATGCAATCTCCCTATGTCACTCTTAGATGTATTTCTAAAAATTGGAATAGAATCAAGATTTAAATAAGCAATCCAAGCCCTAAGCTCCTAGTACTCAATGGATTTGTAGGGCAAACCACATTTAAGAATCAGATTAGCACATAACTTACGTAATACCATTTGATCTATAACTTTCCTTACATGTCTAATATCAATTGACCCACATCTTCAATTTTGATTTTTTCACATTTCTCAATATGGTGTTTTAAATGAGAAGTTCCATATTTTTTACCACCAATTACATATTTTTTGTTACATGCATTACACTTTGCCCTTTCTTTTTCATCCTTACACACACCAATTTTAGTGAAGAATTTCCAACATTATCATGTTAAAGATTTGCTCTTTTTATTTTTAGCTTCAACAAATTCAACATCATGATCATCTCCCTGATTTTCAGTATCCTCATCCTCATTCTCATGTTCAAAATCATCATCACTCAAAACAACATTATAAGGGGGTTTACTAATTAACTCATCCATTTTAATTTAGAAATTTTGTTCAGACATTAAAGAAAACAAACTTTCAAAATCAAAATTCAAAAGTTCAACACAACATAGGCAAAGCATACACAACAAAATTTCAAAATTAAAATCACCAAGTAAAGTATCAATTTATGTTAGGTTATTGCTCTAGAAATGGTAACATTCATCACCATATCTTCACCATTACTATTTAGGAGTTGGAACAAGCAAGCATCTCCTTCTTTCAAATTGTTTTCCTTTGCAAAAGCTGGCCAATTTGCAGTAAAGTAACACATAGATTTTTGAAATATAATGAACCAATTTAAACAAGCAAGCATGACATAAATAGGAAGAGCACACAATCAAAGGCAAGAATGACATAATCAGAGCATACAAAAATGGAGATGCTATTGGTTGTGGCAGTGAGCCGGCAAGGAGAAGACCAGTGAGGGAGAGGGAAACCGTGAGGGAGAAGTAGATCAAGATGAGTGTCACAGTGTCGCGCGAGGGAGTGTGCGCGCACGAGTGAGGTGTCACGACGGCTTGGTGGCGAGGTCGCGGTGGCGTGGGTGTGGAGGTGCGGGCAAGGGAGAAGACAGTGAGGACGGTGTGAGGTTGGCAAGGTTGCGACGATATGGCATTATGGTGAGGTTGCGGTGATGTGGGCATGGCGACATGAACGTGGTGGTGTGGGTGCGATGAGGGCAAGGGAGAACGCGAGTAAGGGTTTCTAATTTGGGCACTTTTGGGCGTTTGGGGGGTTGTAGAAAAAACCTAATAATGTATCCTATTTGACGGGCTAGCACCCCCACCTTGCCATTTTTCATGGGTTGGCAGGTCGACCCAACGAGCCCAAGCCCATTTTGACACCCCTACTATCAAGCGTTACACCAAATATTTTATTTCCATTGACCATCTTTTGTAGGTTTTTGGTTTATCAAATTCTGATAGAGCCATTCTTTCAATTCAAGCTACATGAATATTGACACGTTCGATATTTTTAGCAAGGACTAAATCTGGGACACCCAACAACAATCATGCAAGGCATGCATAATAGTTTCAGGCGCGTCTAGACATAACGGACACAAATCACTCATTGCCATATGCCTTTTTCTTCTTAATGCATTCGTAGCGAGAATGCCCTGTCCTATTTTCCAAAGGTGAATTCTTATTCTTTAAAGGGGTCCTTCCCAACGCCACACCTTCTGAAGGATGATGTTCACAGGCAGGCTATTGTTTCTTGATAAAGCCATATAAGCTTCACGAGTTGAGAATACTCCATCAACTGAATGTTTCCATTGAACATCATCGCGAGGTCGGTTACCGCAAAGAGGTTTCACAGTACGAATACCTTGGATTATGTTTGGAGGAAGTAAACATGCCAATTTATTCCAATCCTACTCACTTTTAGCATCAACATAGAAGCATACTAGAGTATTTTCTTCCTGGTCTAGCCTCTTTTTACAATATTGCTTCAGTTGACCAAAACTAGGCACCTAGTCATCAGACCAGAACTTAACACTTCAGCCATCATTTACTTTCCACATCATATTGAACATAAGCTTATCCCACCCATTCACGATACCCTTCCATAAGTTTGAACCCCCGCGTCTTAAGTCAATCTTTGGTAATACATCCTCCCCACATTAATATTTAGATCTCATTACTTTGACCCAAAGAGCATTGGGTTTAACACAAAGATTGTAACCAACTTTCATAAGGAGTGTTTGGTTTGCATAACTCAATTTCCTTAGATCCAATCTCCATTCACCTTCGGTCTACACATTGAGTCCCACTTTAACCAGTGGACCTTCTTGTCACTGTTAGAATCACCCCACACAAAATTCCTGCACTTTTTATCAACTTCTTCACACACTGAGCTAGGGAGAAAATTTGTTTGCATCACATATGTTGAAAGTGCTTGCACTATGACTTTCATTAAAGTCACTCTGCCCATCATGGACAAACTTGTTGCCTTCCATTTACTAAGTCTGAGTGAGACTTTATCTAATAAGAATTTGTAGCTTGTCTCGGATACTCTTCCATGATGCAGCGACACCCCCAGATATTTGTCGAGGTTTGAGGTTCTTTGGTACCCCAATATAGTTGTTATTGCATCCCTTGTCTGCTAATGGACATTTTTGGAGAAGTGAATTCTCATTTTCTCCCTACTCACCCGCTGCCCAGAATTGATGCAAAACACGCCCAGAATATGCTTGATTTGTGTTTGCTTTCACGAAGAGGAGTATATCATCCGCAAAGGCCAAGTAGGGTACCTTAGAACCATTTCGAGATAGTTAGATAGGGGACCAGGCTTTCTACTGTACCACCTCCTTCACCAAATGGAACAAGTGTTCAATACATAAAACAAATATATAAGGCAAAATGGGGTCTCCTTGGCGCACTCCTCTCAACGGTATAAATTTTTCCAAGGCCTCCCCATTCCAAATAACTTGCATCACTAGTGATGAAATGCACCATCGAACCATTTCCACATAAGCTTCCGGCAAGCCTATATCCATGAGCGTATCTACCACGAACTCCCACTTAAGCTTATCATAAGCTTTTTCCAAATTGATCTTAATTGCCATCCACCCCCTGCTACCTTTTTTATTTTTCATAGAATGGATAGCTTCCTGGGCGATGATGATATTATTCCCGCTATTCCTATTAGGAATGAAACTACATTGGCATGGATTGATCAAATCTTCCATCACTTTTCTAAGTTTTATGGATAAAATTTTTGTTACCATTTTATAAGTAACATTGCATAAGCTTATGGGGAAAAATTATTTCATATGAACCACATTTTCCACCTCAGGAATTAAAGAGATAAGTGTCTCATTAATTCTTGCAATCCTAGCTGGCTCAACAAACATGCTTTTAATTAACTCACAAAATTCCTTACCAACAACATCCCAATAGCTCTTGTAAAAAATTGTTTGGAAGCCATCAATTCCCGAGGCTTTAAAATTGCCAATAGAAAATAATGTTTTACGGATTTTCTCATTTGACACCTCCTGCTCAAACCAACGAATCCTACTATCATCAATTCTTGGAAATGTACCGTGAATACAATATGGAATAAAGGAACCCTCCTCTTTGAACAAATTAGCAAAGAATTCAGTTACTAACTTCTTCAAATCCTCTTCTTTCGCTACCCATACACCATTAGAATCTTGGATACTCAAAATGATTTTTTCTTCTTCTAATTGCAGTCACACCATGAAAATATTTAGTATTTCTATCACCAAACTCAATCCACTTTGCTCTAGATAGCTAAAACCACAACACTTCTTCCTCTCTCAAAACCTTTTGGTAGTCCATCCAAACCTCCTTCTACCTTGCCTTTAATACTGGATTAGCCCCATCCTTCAATCTTTGAGATATATTATCCAACATTTTTATGAAATGCCATTTTCGGCTAAAAATGTCTCCAAAGACTTCTTTATTCCATTTATGAAGAGTTTCCTTGAGGTCCTCCAATCTCGCCTACCCCTCCACCCTCCTTTTCCAATAGTTCTTAATTAGAGGAACAAAACCACCATGCATCATCCATGCCACCACGAACTTGAAGGGTCTCTGCCTTCTATTCACAGGTTGGTAAGATGACATTTTAATAAGCAGTGCCTTATGATCCGACTTGAAGAAAGGAAGGCGTAGGACCAAAGCATTTTGAAAATGCAAGCGCCACGCAACATTCATAAGAACCCTATCAAGCCTTTCCTGCAAGTTCTTTCATTTCCAAGTGAAGGTCGATCCTTGAAACTCGGCATCAATGAGCTTGCAACTGGACAATGCTTCCTCAAAATCACATGTGCCTCGCCACAAAGGGTTCGCCAAATCGCCACACCTATCATGCTCGTAAAGGATAGTGTTAAAATCACCAATCACAACCCATGCTTTTTCTACAGTTCTCGCAATTTGAATAAGATCCTCCCATAAGGATTTACAGTTCTAATAATTAGGACTATCATACATTGCCGTTAGTAACCACGACTTCTGCCTTTTCCACGCAACTTCTATATGCACAAATTTTTGGCCACTGTGAATAACATTCACAGTCCAGAGATGTGCCCGCCATAGACACCAAATACCATTAGAATGTCTATTTGCGTCCTGGATAAAATGATTATCAAAACCCATTCTAGCAACAATATGCTTGGCCGTCTCTCCACTAGCATGTGTTTCCATGAGGAATATTAATGAAGTGTCATATTCCTTACTGATATCATTGATTAAAGCACCAAATCCATGTGCACTGGTCCCTCGACAATTCTATGCTAGCACATTCATAAAAATTATTGTTGGTTTTTGGCCTTTGATAGGCCCTTTGGCATCGCACTACCTTCAGCTTCACTCTTCGTATCCACCTACATTTCTCTTATAACATTATCCTACACACCTACTATGAGTTTCTTAAGCATGCTCTTATCAATTGTAAGGTCCATAGGATTTTGAGCCTTCAACGTCTGTTGCACCATAACCTCCTTTATCTTTTTAATAAAGCTATCACTTAAATCATCGTACCAACTTTTCCTGTGATCTCCCTTCTCTAAAATCCGTATTCGTCTCAACATTTCCTCCTTCTTTTGTTAGATCAATCTCTCCTCCTCCCTTTTCGGTTTCCATGCTCCTTATTGACTTCAATACTAATCTAGTTGACCACCGCCTTACTTTTCCCATGTTGTGATTTTTTTCCCTACATGTGATTCACTTTAATTCCTTTTTGGATTTTTCTATTCCCTTCATTAATATTCAAACCAGGGCCACATGATTTCCCCCCATACTCCGCCTTAACTCTTGGTCCCACTTATCCTAGTTTCTCATTGGATTGTCCACCAAGGCCCATATTTATTGCATGATGTATGTTATTGGATTCATGCACATTATGCCCTCCATTATTGCTCTCATCAAGTACACCAAATCGTGATCTATCTTGTAGCCTCCTTTCCTTTTTTTCATACCATTCATTTCACCAATATTTGATACTTGGTTACTAGGATTAAGAAAATCCACACGATTTTTATTCCTATTAATTCTTTTCATGAGCATCGGCCCGTAAATCTCCTTCCCATAACATCTTGATTCCATAATTCCCTCCTTTTGAATCCTATCTTTATTGCATGCATTTAATGCCCCTTCTTCAATACCCTTTTGCACCGCAACCTCCCTCAGGCGTGGCTGCCTTGCTTTTCTCTATATCCTCCGCCACCATATCAGTAGATCCGTCTGTCCTGGTCGGTTCAACATGACACATTTCTTGTCGATGACCATACGTACCACACTTAAAGCACACAAGATGCAAACCTTCGTACTCTAAAGGTAGAACCAAGCTTCGAACATTGATTAATGGCACTAGTTTCTTTGACAGATCAATTTTCACACATATTCTCGCAAATTGGCCATGAGAATGTATGGATGTTAATCTATCCACCTTCAGCGGGTTCCTGATAGTCGCTCCAACCCTCCATAGAAAAGTTTCATTATAAAGCTCTAGTGGAAGTCCAAGGATCCTTATCCAAATTGTTACCTTCTTCTCTTCACTTACATTTACCAAGAAAAAAGGCCTCCATCTCTGCACCAGTATATAGTGATTAGCCACCCTCCAGGGTCCTTCATAAAGCACATGCTTGTAGTCTTCCACTGAAGTAAATTGGACAACATAAAAATTGTGAGGCATATCAATGATTCGTATCCTCCCTTCCTTCTCCGAGTTCCTACGTAGCTTAGCATCCAAAATCTTGTAGCTAACCCGTTTCCTAAGCACATTAATGATTAAGGTATTTTTCCAATGCTGGTTCTAATTATGTAACTCCTCATCAGAGACAAATTTTTTAACATGGGTTATAGACTTTGTTACCTCCCTCACTTTCTTCCATGATCTTTCTCTCCCACTTCTCCTCTGATAGTTCCTCTTCATCTCCTTTAGTAAAAGCTCCATCCCACTTCACTCCATCCTCCTCTAGCATTGTCAGTAATTTCTCCTTGTACAATTTAGTGTTTTCCACTGTAGTCATCTCTTCCTCAAGTACTAAGGCCTCCTCTCTGATTTTCACTTTTTTCATATTCCGATCAAGGTCAATTTCTAAAACCCTAGCAAAGCATTTTTCGTATTTCATAATTATTGTTTTTTTTCTAATAATGGTGTAAAAAGCCATATGAACAAGTATTTAATCAATGCATTTGTAATATTTTATATACGTACATTTTGTTTCTTTCTTTCTTAAAATAAAAATAATAATATTCTTTATTTTCATATTTTTTCTTAATATTTAAGCCATATAAAACATAATTTCATTTATTGTTTTTTATTATTTTTATTTTTTATGCTTTCTTTTCTTTCACTTTTTTTTTATTAGCCAAAGGCGAAGTGTTGCTATATTTAGTTGCAAATGATACCTACTGGCTCGTTTGGGTATACATCTCAATTAACATCTTATTTGTTAAGTTCTTATTACACAAGAACTTATGTATGTATAAGTACTTAAAATTTAATAAGCTAATTGTGTTTGGATATGCAAGTTAAAAATTGCGTACACAATTTTAAAGTATTTGGATAAATTGTTACATAAGTATTTATGAAATTTTGTCCCATTTTATAAATTAAAATAAATAAGAATCAAATTATAACTATAAATAAAATATCTTTTTTTAAAAGTAACTAAATAATTAAAAAAATGTCATTATGATTCACAAATATAAAAAAAATAGCACTAGTCAACATATATTATAAAACCATGGTTAAATTTATGAATCTAAAATTCAAGAATTTAAATCAATTTCATATGTATTATTAAAACATGATTAAAATAATAAACTATTGTCCACTTATTAATAAAAGAAAGATTACATAGTAGAAATCCATTACCAAAACTCAGAGTAGAAATGATATAAATAGAGAATTGAATGTATGTATGTTGTGAAAAAAATATAATGTCAAAGGTTTTAAATTGAAAGAAAAATCCATGATTCATGAAATCATTTGAAAGTGGAGGAAAACGAAAAATAAAAGTAGAAAAAAAAGCCAAAGGAATTTAGCAAAAAATAAAAGCAAAAAGAATGAAAAACAAATAAAAAAAAGCACTCAATACGTGGGATGCTAGGATTCGAACACTAACCTTAGTAAAGTACCGCATAAGCTGTGTAGCTAATAAGATAGAATTTAGAATCAAACGCAAGTCTCGTGACTCCTTTTCCCTAGCTTGCTTTTGTTGGAAAAAAGTTTTCTATATATTGAATAACTTACTAAAACAACTTTAAAAGATGTTTTGGATTATTTTTAAGATGTTTTGATAAGTTCTCCCAAACACAGTTATAAACACTTGTAGTATAAGATAAATAAAAATAAATTATATATAAACTTCCAAACGGGGCCTACATCCATAACACAAGAAATTACTTTTTATTTTTAAGATAACTAGTTTTATAATACTGTGTTTTGCAAAAAAAAAAAAAACAATAAATAAAAAAGTAGCCATATTTGTCTAATGCCAAATTAAATGCAAGTTTCATGCTGCCAATATATATTTCTTACACAATATACAGGCACGATATATTAATTCTCTAACTGCATGTTGGTTTGTTTGTTATCTACGGCTTCAAACTTCTATTTACATGTTATAAAATGATAAATAAAGAAGTAACTGAGATGGAATTTAGGGATGTATTTATTTAAGATTTCATTTAATTTTGAAAGACTTTTCTTTCAACAAAAAGTCTCAAAGTGATATTCAATCAAAACTTTTTTCTAATAAAAAAACGTCTCATGGTATATAATCAATGTTTTTTAAATAGTACAATGAAATTAATCTATTTGTATTTGATTAAGACTTTTTACTAGACATGTTAATTGTATCTGCACCCGTGGGGATGTCTCTCACTCCGATTTTGACGGGAAAAAACTGAATTGATCAAGTGTAGGGTGCAAGTTTGAATTTTTCCCGCTTAAGAAAGTCGGGGACGGAGTTGGAATTGGAAATTGTAATCCCCACCCTACACCTGCACCCACACTCATCCCCGTTATTGATATAGTAAATTTTATAAATACCCTAGAGTAATTATACTCAAAATATATATATATTTTTTTTGTTTGATTGACATAATATTTATTATTTATTATTAAACAAACTTATATTGATAAAATAAATGAAACAACTATGTTTATAATGAGAAATTAAAGTATGTTATACAAGAGTGTTATGCGTAACATTAGAAAAAGTCATATGTATCAATTTATGTTATAATAATCTTTTATGGTTTGGGACTATTATGTATATCAAGAAAGGACATGATTAGAAAACCTGACCCTTGACGAGCGATAGGAACAAGAATGGATTAAATTTTTAATCTTAACGAAAAATAGAAACGAGGGCTGGGATGATTTGGGATGTTAGGGTTGGGGAGGCTAACTCCACCTCCGTCCTACCCTACTACCATACCTAGTTTAAGTTTTAAATTTGACTCTTTAATATTTGGTTCTGGCTCCATCCTGAGTAGTATGTTATTTTTTGAAGACAAAATATGATATTATATATACAAAATAGGAATTATATCAAGTTATACAACTGTTATCATTCCCTGTAACTAAAAAAATTGTCTAAGACATAATTATGTATGCCTACATGAACAATAGCCGAAGACCTATATGTATAAAATTACAAAAGAGCCCCCTATTGTCTGTAATGGAGATGGAGGAGTACTATATATAAAAACAAAACAAAAAAAAATAGCCTGCACAGTGCACACTTTAACTTCCCCGACAAACCAATACTATATATATATACATATATATGAAGTGCTCCTCCTGTGTGTCATACATAACCTAAGTGTAACCCTATGTTCTTCACTTTTCCTTCCTCAAAATCCATGTTTCCAAATTTAGCTCTCCTTTGTAATATTCATTTTGTTTTGCTATTTAATAGCAACCAACCAGGATCAGATTTGATTTCGCATGCGGATACACATTTGAAGTCTCTTCAAATAAGTTTCCTTTTACTTGTTGGGCTAAAAGGATAACTCATTGCCATCAAAGTTCCAAACCAAATATAAATAAACAAGTGACTGTTTCAATTCCATTCTCTTGCCTATAAATACGTTTCCTATGTGGTGAGTGTTTCAAGCACAGTTCTTCTTAAGCTATTGTTACTATCGATCATAGTGTAAACGATGGCTGCTGCTGAGCTACAACCACCCCCACTGGAAAATGAAGAGGAATGAGCTATTTTTCCTAGGTTGAGTTTCAGGTACACAAGGTTGTATGAGCGTGCCTACAAATTATGGCTATAACTCTTGGTTTAGTTTCTGTTGAACCAAATCAATTGATTTGACAAAAAATCAGAATAGGGTCTACGATTATCCGTCTAGTTAGTCACTCAAGATCCAATGTGTTTACGATATTATGCGATAAAGTTTCTACTTGTTCCGTGACATTTTGGTTACTAGGGTTTTTAAATAATTTTATTATAAGTTATCTTTCTAATAAAATGAGAGTCAAACACCCAATTTTAATTTCTCAGTTATTGTATGCTTTTTTGGTCTAAGCTCTTAAGTCCCTGTTAAAATATATATTATTTTAATAATTATTATCTTTATATTATCTTGTTAGTTATTATTTCTCTTTATTTTTATATGATGTAATTAATTACTAAGGATTTTCTTAATATAAATAGACATGAGGTGTGGCTTTCTCCCATACACATTCAGTAAAATACATCATTTTAATATGGTATCATAGAGTCAGGTTCAATTTTTTTTTTCCTTTTTTTTTCTTTCCTTCAAAGCGTCGTGAATAGTGCGTAAACAGTACCACACCTCTGTGAAGTTGTTATTCACCACTATCGACCAATCTTTTTTCGGCATGTACACTCCACACATTGTCACCAAATCAACGTGTGCCACTTTTTTCGGCATTCCCATCCCCCGTTGATTGCTCCTCAGGGTACGCCTCATTCTGGTGAACCTTCCCAACCTCCTATTACTCTTTTATCTCTTCTTTGGATTCTGTGTCTATTCCTAAGTCTACAGGTGAAGCCATGGCTGACCACAATTGGCAACAAGCGATGTTGGAAGAAATGGCTACATTGGATGCTAGCAACACATGGGAGCTTGTTCCCTTGCCTCCCAACAAATCCATTATTGGGTGTTGTTGGGTTTATACGATGAAGATTGTATCAAATGGCACCATTGATCGCTACAAAGCTCGTTTGGTGACTAAGAGCTATACTCAAGATTTTGGTCTAGATTATAACGACACTTTTTCTCCTGTGGCCAAAATCACCTCTGTTCGTCTTTTTCTTGCTATGGCTGCCATCCGAACATGGTGAGTTGTAAGAAGGTGTACATGGATCAACCACCCAGTTTTACTATTTATGGTGGCTCACACCCTATTTGTAAGCTTCGTCGCTCCCTTTATGGTTTGAAGCAATCCCCCTAGGCTTGATTTGGTCATTTCTACTCAGCTCTGCTTGAGTTTGGTATGATTCGTTGTGAAGCTGACCACTTGGTATTTTCCCTGCATTCTCCATCTGGCTTGTGTATCTATCTCGTTGTATATGTTGATGACATCATCATCACTGGCAATGACTTAGCTGAAATTACCCGTCTCAAGTCTCACCTCCACACTCAATTTCAGACTAAAGATTTGGGTCCACTCAGGTACTTCTTGGGCATTGAAGTTGCCCAATCCTCATCTGGTATTGCTTTTTCCCAACAAAAATATGCCTTAGACATTCTGACAGAAACTGGAATGCTTGATTGTCGTCCAACTAATCTCCTATGGATCCTAATGTTAAACTTATTTCAAGTCAGGGGGCGCCTTTGAAAGACCCAAGAAGGTATCGACAACTTGTAGGTAGGCTTAATTACCTCACTGTCACTAGACCAGACATTATGTTTGTTGTTAGTGTGCTGAGCCAATTCTTGAAAGAACCTTGTGAAGGTCATTGGGATGCTGTCACCCGTGTCCTTCGATATATCAAGAATGCACCAGATCGTGGACTATTGTATGAAGACAAAGGCAATACCAACATCATTTCTTACACTGATGCTGATTGGGCAAGATCACCATTAGATAGGAAATCCACCTCTAGATATTGTGTTCTTACTAGAGGGAATATGATTTCATGAAAAAGCAAGAAGCAAAAGATAGTTGCCAGATCAAGCGCTGAAGCTGAATATCGTGCGATAGCAATAGTCGCTTGCGGCGAGATTACATGGCTTAGGGAACTTCTCCAAAAGTTAAAATTTAGAGACACTATAGCCACTAAACTAATTTGTGATAATGAAACTGTCATTCACATAATATCGAACCCGGTGTTCTATGAACGAACCAAACACATAGAGATAGATTGTTACTTTGTGAGAGAAAAGATACTTTTAGGAGTAATTACCACTGATTTTGTCAATTCTAAAGATCAACTTGCAAACATGTTTACTAAGTTTCTCACAAGTCCCAAGGTTAACTACATCTGTAACAAACTTGACTCATATGACATATATGCTCCAGCTTGAAGGGGAGTGTTATAATATATATTATCTTTATATTATCTTGGTAGTTATTATCTTTATATTATCTTGTTAGTTATTATTTCTCTTTATCTTTATATGATGTAATCAATTATTGAGGATTTATTCAATATAAATAGAGATGAGGTGTGACTTTTTCCCACACACATTCAGTAAAATATATTATTCTAATATTCCACTTTTTACCTTTCACCTTTAAAACTACCCAGTGCAACGTAGATCATTGGAACATACGATTGTTTATATATTTTTATATATTTTATAAAGTGGGATTATTGGTCACAAGAAACAGTAAACTATAGATTGAGTCCGATACGTAGATACTTTTCTGATTTTTTTGTCAAATTAATTGATTTGGTTCAGCAAAAAATAGACCAAGAGTTATAGCAATAATCTATAGGACACACTCATAATTGTGAACTAGCAATAAAAATTTGTAAGAATGAGTGGACAGTTCATCACTTGGGTAAGTGGACTTGTTGTCACATGCTTTAAGCACCGCATGATTAAGAAGAAAGAAAAAGAAATTATTGCAAATGAGAGGAAGATAAATGAACAAGACTTGCATGAGAGTTGTTGAGTAAGAAATTTACTTATACTCTTATTTATTTTTCCTAATAATTCAATTTATTAATTAAATAAATTATATATTAGGAAACTATTTAGTGCAACATTGACGTTACAACAATCTCAAACCAGATGATAGAAGTAGTGAGAGGAATTGTGAGAAGACAAGTGGGACAAATGGTTGAACTGGGACAAAGGAGATAAGACTAATGTTGTGAGAGACAAGTAGAAGTCACCGAAGTAGTTTTTTCACTCATCCGTTTTAACTACTTTTGTCTTGTTTTGTTTAGGATAGTAGTAACTAGTATGTATTACTTTTTTTCTATTATTTTTATCTAGAACACTTTGGCATTTACATTTCTTTCTTATCTTTTTATTATTATTCTGTTTATTACTGTCTTATATGTGAGAGAGCATAGGAAAATAAATTCTTTACCTGTGCTTTAAAAGTAAGACTAGGCATGACAATTGAACTCGAATCTGTGGTAATGCTTTCGTCCCCACCTCAATTTTGACGGAGAAAAATCGAGTTGATCGAATGCAGGTGCGTGTTTATGTTTTCCCCGCTTAAGAAAGTCGAGGACAAGGTTGGGATTGAAAATTGTGATCTTTGCCCCGCACCCACACCCACATCCGCCTCCATTATTGATATAGTAAATTACATAAATATCCTAGAGTAATTATACTTAAAATATTTTTTTTTGTGTTTTGTTTGATTGACACAATATTTATTGTTTATTATGAAAAAAAAAACTTATATTGATAAAATAAATAAAACAACTCTATTTATTATAAGAAATGGAAGTCTGCTATACGAGGGTGTCACACGTATCATTTGAGTTGAGACGGTCATATGTATCAATTTACGTTATAATAATCTTTTATGATTTATGATTATCATGTATATCGAAGACAGGATAGGGGTCAATCAAATTTTTAAATCCCGACAAGAAATGAGGGAAGGGATGGGGATGATTTGGATGTTAGGGGCAGGGGGCAGGGAGGCCAAGAGAGTTGTTGAGTAAGAAAATTACTTATACTCTTATTTATTTTTCATAATAATTCAATTTACTAATTACATAAATTATATATTAGGGAACTATTTAGCGTAGCATTGATGATAACAATCTCAAACTAGATGGCAGAAGCAGTGAGAAGAGTTGTGAGAATATGAATGAGACGAATGGTGGGACTGGGACAAAGTAGACAAGACTGATGTTGTGAGACAAGTAGAAGTCACCAAAGTAGTTTGTTTATTCATTTGTTTTAACTAGTTTGGTCTTGTTTTGTTTAGGGTAGTAGTAACCGGTATGTATTACTTTTTTTTTTTCTATTATTTTTATCTAGAAGACTTTCGCATTTGCATTTCTTTCTTATCATCTTTTTATTATTATTATTCTGTTTGTTACTATCTTATCCGTGAGTGGGCATAGGAAAATAAATTTTTTATTTGTGCTTTAAAATCTAAGAGTAGGCATGGCAATTGTACCTGCACTTATGGGCATGCCCTCGTCCCCACCCAGATTTTGACAGGAAAAAATCAAGTTGACCAAGTGCGAGTGTGTGTTTAGGTTTTTCCCGCTTAAGAAAGTCGGAAACATGGTTGGGGTTGAGAATAAAATACCCTAGAGTAATTAATTATACTCTAAATGTATTTTGTTTGATTGATACAATATTTATTATTTATTATGAAACAAACTTCTATTGATAAAATAAATAAAACAACTTTGTTTATTATGAGAAATGGAAGTCTATTATACGAGGGTGTCACGTGTAGTACTTGAGACAGTCTTATGTATCAATTTACGTTATAATAATCTTTTATGATTTGGAACTATCATATGTATCTAGGGTAGAGTGGGGCAAGGAAACCCAACCCCCAATAAGAATGAGAGTGGGTCAAATTTTTAAGTTCTGATGAAGAATGGGGGTGCAAGCGAGGATAATTTGGGATGTTGGAGGTGGGGGGTGGGGAGGTTAAACCTGCCCCACTACCATACTTACTTTTTACATCTAATAAAAAAATTGCATGGTATTCCAAAGTACTCAAAATTTGATGAATTTTGTCTAAGAATGAATTTTAATAGACTTTTCAATAGAAAATACAAATATCATGTTCATTAAACAATCTCACCTAAACCCTTGAGATTTGGTAAGACTTTTTTTTTTTTTTTTGTAAACCTGCCAAACTTTTCTTTGTCTATCACATGTAATGCATTCTCTTTATTGAAGATTATTTATAACTTTATTTGAAAAAAAATGTTGATATGATAATTTTTCAATTGAATCAATAGATGAATTAAAAAGTCTTAGGTGTCAACATTTTTTAGCTTAGGTGTCAACATTTTTCAAAAATTATTAAATAAAAAGTCTTAGGTGTCAATTTTTAGCTCTATTCTGAGGTGTGTGATATCATATACAAGATTTTACATGTTATGATAATAATCCTGAAAAAATCAAAATGAATTGTTCAACTTTCATCATATATATATATATATCAAGAATGTGATTAAGAGAATATTTGATATTTTTAAACTATAGTTCATAATTTTTAAGTTAACTCCTCTTATGAATTTTCAATTGAATCAGTAGACAAATTTTTATCTTCAGAATCACCAATTAACGAAGACCATAATATTGAACCTACTATTCAAATTCAAGAACATGAACGAGAAGACGTTAATGCATGAAGTGCTAGTATAACTTTAGATATGTGGAGAAATGTTATATAAGAAAAACCTCGAATTTTTATAATTTATAATTATGCATAGAGTTTATAATTATGAATTTTTCATGTCATTAAACTTTTTGATTTTATTATTTGATTTGACACTTAGATGACCTATAACTAGTTTATGTTCAATGATTTTTTTTCTAGACAAACTATTTTGGATTTTTGTTCATTGTTTTTTTCTAAAAATTCAAAGAGTCATTTAAAATCTTATAAATACATTCTTTTAAATCTCATGAATACATGTCATAAATTCATTGAAATTCAAATTACAAAAGTTTTTAAAAAAAATTAAAATTCTTTACATTCCACGAAGTCTTTTAAAATCAACAATATTTTTTATATTAAAATAATCTTCTAAAATCATAATCCAATACACTCCTTAAGTCTTTGTATAAAAACATATGTTGAAAAAAATAATAAATCTTTTAAAAAAATCTTAATATTTTGAAAAATTAGTTTCAAACTCTCAACTAGAAGATATTTGACTTCAAATTCAAAAAAAAGAGGGTGAGGGGGGGGGGGAATATTTGTGTTCAACAAAAAAAAAAAAAATCAACAAACACTCTGGATTAATCGGAGATTTTTGTCACAAGCTCAAATCTAGCCTCGTATATGGTACACTAATTTAGTTATTCACGATGAAACTTATTCATTATGTTATATGAATATTTTTTATTACGTCACTTGCAAAACTGAAAAGTTATGGTATATTTAAATTAGATTAAAATGAGACACTTGTTTTTATATAGAACACGTTTTCATTTTCAACGTTATAAATTGTCAAATTAGAAATTTTTTAAATCTTTTTTAAGAAGAAAAATGTTAGAAACACACTATTTTTACGAATAACAACAACAAAACCATATAACTTCTAGTAAAAAAAAAAACCTTCACTAACATAAGTTTAAAACTCCCATTAAAAACCTCCACTTTCATAGAAGTTTAAAACCTCAGCAACATAACTATCACAGTATAATAATGGTACCAATTGAATTGAAAGCAGTTAATTACTTGTGACGAACTTAAAGCATTCACGGTGATTGCTACATTTTTATTTACTTTGGGACTTACGGTTACACATGATCTCATTAATAATCTATATTTTTTATGCTTCCCTTGAAGTATAGTTAATTCCTAAAAATTGTCTATTGAATATATTTGTATTAATTATTTCATGAAGCATAAGTTGTTTTCACAAGTACCGGTGTTTCAATTTTTTAATTTTTTTTAATAATATATTTTTAAAATTTGAAGAGTTAACTTTTTTTGAACCCATTAGAAGCAACTTTGAAAAGTTACTTACAATTGGAGGGATTTGATGGTTAAAACTACTTGTATAAAAAAGTGTTAAAGAGATTAAGTGTAATAGTAATTCCCATTGGGGACAACAAAACATGCACTACAAGAATTTTACAGATTAGCGAGAAAAATTTACAAATGATATATTTTGTTATTAATCTGTCACAATTTAAAAGTGGATTTACGTGAACTAAAAAATTATTAAAATCCTTTACAAATTAGTGAAGGATTAGTGAAGGCAAATATTTTTCTCTCTATTTCCTCGTAACTTTCTCAAATTACTTAACGAAAGATACATATCCTCACAAATTCTTCACTTATAAGAAAACTAATTAGTATTAAAAAATAAATGTTACAATAGCAAAGGATATTTCTCCCGCAAATCCTCTACTAATTTGCAAAGGAAAAGATCATCACAAATCCCTCCCAAAAGACATTGCTAATATAAAATTAGTTTTAGCAAGAATAGTTTTCAAAGTAGATCTGTCGCAATATTGTAACACAATTATTCTAGTATTTAATCCCTCACAAATTATCTAACATTGTCAATTTTTAATGAATTTTAAATACATAAAAAAATTATAAAATGATATATAGTGTAATCTAACATTAAATATACTAAAAAATTATAAATCATTTATCATGTAATTTAAATAAATAATAACAAAAAAAAATATTAGCACATATTTAATATTATTTTATTTAACTTTACACGTGCGGAAATGTGTTTTTTTATTATAATTATATTATATAAGGTTTTTGTCACAAAAAGTATATATAGTGTGAATTATGTAATTCAGTATTTATTTTATAATTTTTAATTTATTTTATTTTAAAAAGATTTTACAACTATTCTTTATTTTTTAAATTCTATTTTTATTTTATAAAAAATTTAATCTAAAATTTAATGTTACACTTCAATTTTACTTTACTGAGTAGTAAGTACTACATTCAACAATTAGCAATGTTCCCTTATCAAAGCCGCCTAATTAACTCCATCCTCTTTCTCTTCTTTTTAAGCATTTTAATTTAATTAATAATTTCTTGTTAGAAAATAAGAATAATAATAATAATAATAAATCAGTACTAAAAGTCTAGGAGAAGTAGTGAACACACAACCAGCAACACGAGTTTCTCTCTCTAATCATTATCCAATTGGCTTGTGTTTTGAGCTATTGATATGCGTCCACCCCACCCAAAAAATACAAAGAGCACTAGACTAACCACCAAAAGACAAAGTAAGCACAAGATAAAAAAAAGCAATCAAGAAATTTCTAGAGATAGAACAAACACATCCCTTTCTTCATTCACCTAAGAGAGTGAGTCACTTCATATTCTTCGCCGAAAATGCATTTATGATTACGCAACAACCTCCTTCTATCACACCCTAAGGAGCTCAAAGTGGTGAAGATCAACCCTCTTGGCAAGAACCCATCCATTCCCCTTAACTTGGTGAGTTTCTCTAAGCCCTAGTGCCCAAAGTTTCGTCTCTTCCTCTTCCTAGAGCAATCTAGAGGGATTTTGTGACAAAAACCCTAGGTTAGGTTAAGGTTTGAGATTTTGAAATTGGAAGTGTTTAGGTGTTTGTGGTTTCCTATAAGGTGTAGTATAACTAGTAGAGTAAAGGACAGCCTTCGCATTTGGTTATTAAGCTTGCTCTGTTTTCATTTCCCCCAAAAAGGCTTTTGCTATGAAAGTATTTTGTTGGAGTAGTTGGTTTTAACTCAAATATTTTTTTTACTATAGGACATGATTTGGAAAATGGTGAATGCCTTCAATATAACCCACAAACAAGCATTTTTTTTAATATTTTTTTTATTTTAAATATCACATGCACTACATATACTACATATATGGGCCTTCATTACTACAAACTTTATGTTGATATCCTTGGTGTAAGTAATGTGCTGTGACATCAATTTGAATTGTATTCCAATGATGGATTTGTTTCATAGTAAACTAAATTGTTGATGTTTTTTAGTTGCTTTTTTTTATTTGAAGTGCTTGAGAATTGGTTTTAGGCTGGGAGTAGATCTATTGATATAGAGCTAACAACATTATCAAGTGCCAACCACACTAGAGGTCAAGCCTCTAATCAACAATAATTTTGTAGAATCGCATTTTGCTGGATATTAACTGTAGTAGCAACATGCTGCAATTTGAATGTTGATTTGTAACAACTTTGGTGGCTTGTTGTGGGCTATGTTTGCTTTAGGAAATTTTTCCTGGCTATTTTTGCTATAACTTTGATGTTGGTGTTGAATGCAAGACAGCAATTGGTTTTGCAGAATCACATTTTAGTTGGATATTAATCCATAGCAGCAACATGCTGCAATTTGAATGTTGATTAGTGACAGCTTTGGTGGCTTGATGTGGGCTATGTTTGCTTTAGGAATTCTGATAGTGCAGCCTAGCATTGGCTGGTGCTAGTTATTTTGCACTTGTTAGCATTACAGCTTTGGAATTGGATTTTTCTTAGTTGTTTTTGTTGCAGCTTCAATGTTGGTGTTAAATGCATAGATGTAACTGGTTATGCAAGTGTGATTTGCAAAAGATTGTAGCTGCAGCAAACATTTGGCTACAACTTTGTATTAGCTATAACTCGATTTTGTAATTGTTTATAAATTGTAACTTTTCACCACCAGTTAAAGTGGTAGTATTCTTGCCATCGCAAATGGAATTGGCTAATTAGCATTTCTACCATTAAATGAGAGATATTTTTAATATAATTGGCCTTTGTCTTTTGTACATTGTTGTTGTTAAGTATAAAGTATATATTATAGTAGAAGATGGATTGACACTTCTTTTGTGCTTTGCTTAATCTATTGATTTTATCAACCTATGCAATTAATATGGCACAAAGTGAGATTAATATAATTTGCATAGAAGGTCGTCTGAGATCATTAGGGATGATTTCTAGCGAAAGTGACTATGCATCAAATATTGAACTTTGCTCTACGTTGTTGGAAGGTATTGATTTGGAAGCTACTATTCTAGTGAAAAGGGTTAGTTTATGAGTCAATGTGGCTATCTTTTGGTATTACTTTTTGTTCCATATGTTCTTTTATCTCTAAATTTTTCTGACATTATACTTGCCTCTTTTGTCATGGAATTTATGTTTTAGTGTCATAGAGTTTGGTTCCTACTACCATGGAATTTCTATTTTATTGTTATAAAACTCTGTCCTTACTTCTATTAACAAACATGAATGGAATAACTATGCATTTGTGGTAGAATAGCGAAAGTATATTTGCAAGAGATGTGTAAGAAATCATTGATGAAAAAAATGAATGTCATAGCAGTAAATTTGTGACAGATTAGCAATTAAAAGTTATGAGGGAATAGTGAGAGGAAACTTGAATTTAATAGCAACGAATTTGCGAGGAATTTTTTAAGGAACTTTTTACAAGAGAATTGTAACTTTACGGCAATACATTTGCGATCAAACTACTATAAACTAGCTAGAAATATTCTCTCAGAAATTAGTGACAGAATTATTGATTTAGAGCAATAAATTTTGGAACAGAATTTGGTGAAGGAATAGCACGAGTTAATAAATTATTAGCGTTGAAATAGTGATGACAAATTTCCATCGCTAATTAACAACTTGAATACATCAACAAAAATATCCCTCACTAAATCTTCAAAAATCTGTCACAAATGCTTTGTTGTGAGGGATTTTCATTGAATTTGCGATAGAAATACTATCACAAATCTACAAAATTCTTGTAGTGATGGAACAATCATTGTGAATGTTAACATTTTTTCATACAAACAACCAAGGTTTTATAACATGGACCGACCTGGGCAATCAAGAACCGGGGTACTAACTGGGTCGGTCGTGTGATCAGATTGGACATGTTATTGGTCTATTATGACTTGGACTAGCTCTTTAACTAGGAAAATATATCGCTTTTAATAATAAAAAAAAAGAAAGGAGAATAAATAGTAGTCATGAGGTTTCAAACCTGGTATTTGTAAGTAAACATAGCACTTTAACCAATAAGGTATAAGCAATAACTAATTTATGCATGAGAATTTGATATATATACATTGATATATTCTACTAAGTTATCATCAAACAACCATCTTTAAAATTAATATTCTATCAAACATATATCATGTATATCTTACACTTATTTATATATCTCTTTCATTCATAAATATTATTTATTATCTGATTTATAATAATTCATGTGGGTCAATATTAATTAAATAAAAAATACATAATATCATAAACAAAAGAATAATAAAAATTTACCTAATAAGTTTTATAATAAAATTATATTAATTTGTGATGTATTCTTTTTAATTTTTTTAAAGACAAAGTATGAAATATTTAATTTTTTTTTAGTAAGGATCGGGTCATATAGTTCAACCAATGATTCACTGATTCGACCATTAATCCAATGACCCAGTATCTCAATAGATTCAATCACTAGATTGATTTTTAAAATCCTGCAAACAACTTTAACCATAAAATCCCTCAAATAATAAACAACTCTTTAAAATTGCTTTTAATAGGTCCCAAAAAAAAGTTAATTCTTCAAATTTTAAAAATATATTATTAAAATATTAATTAATTACTTTTTTTTAAAATTAAAAAAGCAAACCATTACACATCATCTCTTTTTACATTTTTTTATACAAGTAACTTTAATCATCAAATCTTTCCAATGGTAAACAATTCTTCAAAGTTATTTTCAATGAATCCTACCAAAAAATTTAATTTATTATATTTTATTAATAACATTTTATAAATTAACTTAAGTTTAAAACTAAAATAAGTATATATTAGACTCATATTATGTTAAAAATGGACAATAAAAGAATATAAATAAAAATATAATTAAAATACATTTTTTTGTTAATAAAAAACATAAAAATAGCATAACATAATAAAATTGAAGAAATCGTAGTTGTATAATTTTTTTTTTGAAATATCTCTATTTATAGAAAAAAAAAATTAACGGTTGATTTTAAATATACATTATTAAAATATTCATTAACTTTTTTTACTGACGAAAATGTTCATTAACTACTGTATTAACTACTTGTATTAATTACTATATTAATTATTTTTATAAATAAATAAAAAATTGAATGCTTGCAAATTGCAATTGGCCCTTAAAAGATGGTCGATGCTTGCCATCATGTTATAAAACATTTACATCCACTGTTTACATCTACTTTTAATTCTCTGAAGCAATTTTCTTCTTGATCATGGAGCGCAATGTTTCGTTTTTTTTGCTATTCATTTTCACACTAATCTTCTGCCATAGTAGTACTACTACTGCCTCCACCACTCCATGTTTAGGTATTTATCCAATTCTTCCACTCACACTCTTTATTAATTTCTCATATTTTTCCCCAATAAACTATACACGTCTCTAATTCTATTTAATCCCATGTCTCTTTATATATATATATCATAAACTTAACATATTTAAGCCATTTATATATAACATCTTCATCCAATTTATTGTTTTTCCATTGCAGATTCAAAATGTCCCATGTTTGTCAATGCTGATGTTGATTTTCAGGTATAGACTGGTCTTAATTATTCTTTGCCCATTAATTTGCATACTTCAATTTTTTTTTATTATTATAGTTATCTTAGTTTAGCACTGATTATTGGTTAATTAATTGGGCAGAAACTTAAGGGTGAAATTGGACACAGTATGGTGTTTGAAGATAAAACAGAGGTGTCATCACTGGGCTTGGGCTTATCCAGAAGGCTTCTACGTGGGCCTGGATCAGAGCCACCGAATTGCTACTTCAAGTGTGGGAAATGTACACCATGCGTTGCAGCTGTTGAGCGATTTGAAAATGGATCGGAGAGGTGGATGTGCAAGTGTGGTGGCAAGTACTATGATCCAAAATGATTATGTTTTTGTTGGGTCTAACAAATGGTTCATTTTTATTTTCTTTGTTAAATAATAAATCCCATGATCCTTGTTACAAGGCACTTTGAACATCTATTACATAAATCAATAAAATTAATTAATTTAGTTATTTTTAATAATTTTTTTTACTAGTGTACAAATTATATTTCTTAGACACTGGAATTCAAATATTTTTCTAATATAAAAGTAGTGTTGGTCATCTAATTATATGACGATACTTTTTTCAAAATAAAGGTAGTTTATACAATAGTTTTTTTAACCGTCGCAAAAATAGTTCCTAACGGATGAGATTATAACCGTCATTGATTTTTTAACTGTTGCAAAATAGTGAATTTCTTGTAGTGGTGGTTAATGGTTAGTTTTTCAAATTCATAACCTATCTCACCCTTCATTCTCTTCTTACTACCAAGCCAACTTTATAACTCATCGATAGGATAACTATCTTATAATTATATAATTTTATCTTGTTGTCACAATGTATTTCTTATCTTGTGGGGCTAGAATCGAAAGAGAATATCATACACTTTCTCTCTCCCCTCTCTCATTAATGTTTTTATTCAAATAAATAATCTGTTGATTAATTTCATATACCATTTAAGGATTTTCTTTCCTGAATTAACTTATATATAATAAAATTAATAATTTTAAATAAATTTCAATCAATCATGACATTATTAGAAATAAATTGTAGAGAGAATTTCAACCAATCATATATAGGATTATCAAAAATTGATAATTATTCTTTTTATATTTAAACATAATTCAAACTGTATTCATTTATAACAAGGTTTCTTATCTAGTGAACACCAAACATTAAATATAATTAAAACTATGGTTATACAACAATAGACCCATTTTCTATTAAAATAGTTGCTAGACAACCACCAAAACGGAGACCCACTATTTTTTTTTTTTAGAAAAATAACGACTATATTAGGAACGAAAAGTAGGGTCACTGAAAATAGTCATGACATAAAATGTGACTATAATTGTTGGAGGTTTATTAGGGACAAAAATTTCGCTGAAATATATTTCGGTCGAAGATTTAGCAATTTGGGATTTTGTAATCAAATTGAATTGGTCATTGCTTCGGTCGTTGATTATAATAGCAATCGATTTTTCTTAATATAGTGACTAAAAATGTCGGTCGCTAAAACACATTTTTCTAGTAGTGTGATATTTTTTTTGATACGTAGGAATTGAATACAGTACCAAAGGAGTTTATAATACTCACACACCCTGCTCAACCAACTGAACTAGACCCCCTTGGTATAGCAATGTGATATTAAAGAATGAATATTATGTTTAAATACAAAAAAGAAGAATTTTCAATTTTCAATAACCTTCTACACAAATTGGTTGAAACTCTCTACATGATATATTTACGATATTTCTCTACGTGATTGGTTAAAATTTATTCAAAATTATCAATTTTGATGAATATCATCTAAATCATAAAAGAAAATTCTTAAATGAGAGGTGAATTCAATTAATGTATCATTTTTTAAAATAAAAACATTAATGAGAGAGGGGAGAGACAAAACTTATCATATCCTGCTCAAGATAAAAAATACACTGTGGCAACATAATAAGATAAACGATGAGATATCACTATCATATCCTACTTGCACACCAAACAACGGATTATCGAAGATAGGATTAGTTATCCTATCTTTTCTTACTTATCTTGTCCACCAATCAGACCCTATAGGTATAAAAAATAATTAGTTGTTGCCTATTAAATTCATAGAACAGTTTTAAATTGTTGCCTATTAATGTAAATTTTCCTCAAATACACCACCAATATATAAAAGAGGCTTAATTTCACTTTTGATCCTCCATGATTTTATTTTTCACAATTTTAGTTTTCTAATTTTGTTTTTCATCACTTTTGATCACCCAAAATTAATTTTATAGTAGTTTTGGTACCTTCGTTATTTTGTTTGCGTTGACCATTAATTGTGGACATTGATTATGTTAATTTTTGTTTGTTGATGGGTTAGGTGTGGTGGTGACAACAATGGTGACAACAATGTGGTGGTGGAAGTGGTAGGGTGGTAGCGGGTGTGACGGTAGCGGCAATGATGTGTTAATTGAGGTCCCGCTCAAGATGATTGTCAGTTTTTAGTTTATGATTTTGAAATGAGATTTCAAAACAAAACGTGTTTGATAAGAAATTAACCTGAACTGATTTTTAACTCAATTTCAAAATAGTTTAACATTATTTTATTAATGGAGATACCAAAACTACTAAACAATTAATTTTAGAAAATCAAAAGTGATGAAAAATAATTTGAGAGACCAAAATCGCAAAAAATAACATTTTAGGAATCAATTATATTTTTAATATAATTCATCTATATGAAAAATATTTAATGGTTTGTTCACCTTATTATGAAAGTAAAATGAACACAAACGTTAGACATAATAAACACATCTTGACAGTAGGGACTAAATTTTAATTTATTACTTTTAAGGACGAATTTGTCAGCGCATTTCATTTTCAAGGATGAATTTGACTATTTACCATCTTTCTAATATAAAAGTAGTGGTGTTCATCTAATTGTCACAATATTTTTTTTAAAAATAAAGGCAGTTTGTACAACAATTTGTCTAATCATCATAAAAAAGGCTCATGGCGGATGAGATTGTAACCTTTGCCATTCTAATTTTTTAACAGTTGCAAAATAATGAATTTCTTATAGTGGTCGTTAATGGTTAGTTATTAGCGAGGGCACTCGAATTCACGACCTATTTCACCCCTCATTCCTTTCTTACCACCAAGCCAACCTTATAACTCATCGATAGGATAACTATCTTATAATTTGATAATTCATTGTTTGGTATGCCAACAAGATATGATAGCGATATCCTATCGCTCATTTTATCTTGTTTGTCGTAGTGTATTTCCTATCCTGAGAGGGGTTAGAATTGAAAGAGGATAAGATACGTTTTCTCTCTCCCCTCTCATTAATGTTTTTTATCTAAATAATTAATAAATTGATTGATTTCATCTATGATTTAAGGATTCTCTTTCTTGAATTAGATTATATCTAATAATTTTGAATAAATTTCAACCAATTATATAAATGATAGACCGGATAGTATTAGAAATAGATCGTAGAAAAGAGTTTCAACTAATCATATATAGGATTATTGAAAATTGATAATTCTTATTATATTTAAACATAATTCATACTATATTTATTCATAATAAGGTTTATTATTCAGTGTACATTAAACATCATATTTGATTAAAATTTATCGCGTTATTATATATTTGTTCTTATCATTTATTATTATGATATTAAATTCTCAAATACTAAGATATACATTCCATTATTTCTTGGAATGAACCTCTTAAATTTTTGTTTACTTACTGTACCATCCTTGGTCAAACAGACCGACCTACACCCCAACTCATCCCATCCATCAAGCTCATGAGTACCTAAATACCCCATCTACCTCATCTACTTAGGTACTGTTGATAACATCAAGTCTCAGAGCCCAAGTAACCTACCTATTTGGTTAAAACTCATTAACTCCGCACTCCCATGAATTATGACCCAAGCCTCGTAACCCCTCACAACCAACATGGGGAGGTTAAGCAATTACTCTCTAGTAACCCTCACAGACAACGTGGAAAGTTTAAGCAGTTACTCTCCAGTAACTACTCACCCCTATATATAACCCCATTCAACAAGAGAAAGGTATGTTTTCATTCATCACTCATATCTCTCTTAAGCCTATACTAATTTAAGCATCTAAGTGCTACCCTCCCCCATCACCAAACACCATCTTAGAGCTTCAACTAGATCGGAGACTGATAATTGTCATATTTTCCTACTTTTGGTAGTTATTTATGGACAATTATGTGATGCTTCTTATACTTTTGAACCTTGTTTGTGTTCGTTTTAGTTAAGTTTTAAATAAAAGCTTAAATTGTTAAGAGTTTTTCAATTTTTACTATTTTTGCACTTGATCATGGGTTTTTATTCATGGTTTTAGGAATTTTGTTGAAGCTTGGATGAAGCAATGGAGACATTAAGGTTGATTGGATGCATCAAGAATCAATTTCATGCATTCCAAATTTACATGTGCAGAGCTACTAAGTTGCTGAAGTTATCACACAATTGTGCATCCATTTTGCACAACTGTGCAAAGCCACTGACTTGCTGAGTGAGAATTTCGTGAAGATGGACAACTGTGCATCTATTACACATAGTTGTGCAAGCGGACCTGCAAGGATATTTTATAATTTCAAATTTGAATTATATTTTGTATTGAGCTTAAAATTTATTAGCCCATTGCCTATAAATAAATTTTATCTTAAAAAAATAAAAGGTAGTGGAGAGACATTGGAGAGAAAAATAGAGAGACTTCCAAGGTATCACGTGACAGCTCATGTTTGCGAACTCCTCTGTCTCTTCATCTAAAGCTTCTTCCCCCAAGGTTATGAGTAGTTAAATCCATCATTCGTTGGGGTTTTAATGTAATTGAACCTACTTCCATATAGTTACCTTTTTACTATTCAATTATATATTTGTTATTGATTCCCTTTTGTTTTTAATGCTTGTTTTTGTCTTCATCACCCAATTGCATGATGCTAAATATTCAATTGTAATTGGAAAATTCTTTTAAATTGCGAATTGTAGGGATCACCTAATAGTTTTTATGCCTAGGGAAAGGGTAAAAAAGATTAGGCATCATTAAAACTCTCATTCCTAATGCAAGTATCTTAGTTACACTAATTCAAGGGATTGATAATGGGATTAAGGGATTTAGGTTCTTTCACTTTAAGGGATTAAGGCTTGAATAAATTAGTGAGTTGATGATAACATAATATATTTGAATAGGAAATTAGTAATGGCATGTTAGGATGATTTGGTAAAATTAAACCCCGGCGATCTCCCTCATTGATTTGAACACCGTTTTCTACGCGCACTATGGGTTTGAATAAATTCTTACCTAATTTTCTTTCATTTAATCTTTAATTTATTGCACTTATCTTTTAATTTAGTTACTCCATTCCCAATTTTCATTGTCTATTTAAATTACTATTATTTACCCAATTATCGCATAAATCCCTGTGGAAACGATACACACACTTATCACTTTGTTACTTGAGCGATTTGGTATTCTTGCCAAAATCCAATAGACACTTACATTTATTTGAAAATTGAATTTTTCTCCCAACATTTTAACATTTTCAAATGTAAAGTCCCATGACAAAAAAAAAAAAAAGTCATGCATGGAACCTCATACAAGTAAATCAAGAATGACAAATAATGCTATTATGAAATAACTTTATCAATGACAATATTGTATCCATTCGGAATAGCATTTATGGAGAGAGTTGCAAGAACAAAGTTATAATTAGAAACCTAATTACAAATAGCATCTTATGGGACAAACACTATGAGAGACAATATGAGGGTGGAGAGCAATGTCGTTGCAAGAGTGGAGAGTAGCATGAGGGTGAAAAGCATCGTTTTGCATGAGGTTTTCATTCTTGTAAAATTTGGGGTTGAGGGAGTTCCTTCTTCTCTTGACAAGTTTTACTATTAAAATAACCTAACCATAAACCACAATCAATAAAGATACCATAAATCGAGGACCACATGCCTTCGTTCATACAAATATTCTCTAAACTTTATAATCTAACCTGAAGCAATAAATTGGTTGCAGAACTGAGCTCCCCATTACACAAAATGAAGATCATGAGAAGAAGGAACTCCCACAACCCTAAGTTTTACGACAAGGGAGACCTTGTGCGAAGCGATGCTCTCTACCCTCACATTGTTCTCCACCCTCACACTGTGTAGCTATAACTGGGGATTTAGGATTTCTTGTACCCACCCTCTTCAATTTGAGAATTTGGGGATTTTGTTTCTAATTTGTAATTGCCAACACTCATTCACAAACCCATGTGGTAAGTGTTGTTGTATGATTTCACAAAACAAAGTGTTGTTGTATGTTGTTAAAGTACTTAATTAATGAATCAGTGATAATATTAATTAGTTAATAATTAATAAAAAAAATTAGCATAGTTAACATCAAATCTAATGATCAACTAACAATCAACACCCAAAAATTGACAAAGATACCAAAAGTGTAAATATTTAATTTTGGAGGACCAAAAGTGATGAAAAAAAATTGAGATCAAAATTACGAAAAATTTAATTTTGGGAGATTAACAGTGCAATTAAGCCTATATTATATTATCATTAATCTTTTATACAATATAGACTTAATACTCATTTTAATTCCAAGTTTTATTTAATTGCTCGTTTTGGTCCTCATATTCAAAAAAATAATAATGTGGTCATCAAGATATTAAAAATACTATAATTTAGATTCTGATTCTTAATTTTCATAACGACGTTAAATCTTATATGTGTGATATATCACCTCACATTATTATAATCTTATTTTTGCGGACGATTTATTTATATTTACTATTATAACCTGAATTTGGTCCTAAGGTTATTAAAAATGTTTCATATTTAATTCCTTAGCATCAATAATTTTACATTCATCTACGAAATATTAAGGTTCAAGATAGTCAGGGACTAAATTTGAGTATTTTTAATAACTTAAAATCCAAATTGAGATTTTAATAATATGTCTAAATAAATTGTACAAAAATAATATTATAATAATATGATATGGCATGCCACGCATATAAGATTTAATACCGTTACAAAAATTAATGATCAGTTACTAAAATAAAGCATTTATAATAACTTGCAACTAAATTGATTTTTTAAAAAAATTTGAAAAACAAAACGGATAATTAAATAAAACTTTGGAATAAAATGAATATTAAGCCTATAATATAATACAATAAATGATATCCATTATTACTTCTAGAAAACAGAAAAATGGGAGATAAGGAAACTCCAGTTTAATTTTTACACGGTTTTTCGGAAGATTGTATGGTGCATGTACGTGACTTTGAAATGATTATACTCACTGTCAAGTCGTCCTCGACGTCGATAGCTTCATTGTTTCCCTCTTAACTTAATTATTTTTGTTTAACAAATTAATTAAGTATCCTTTTATTCAGTATAACTTTTATTTTAAAAACAATATGTTTAGTTTTTCTATGCTAACGCATTACAAAAGAGTTATCATATTTACTAATGGATGTTAATCCAACATCTATCTAACCATTATATTGTAATTATCATACATAATATGCAAAGATTATTGATCTTTTTCCATTTTATTCCATTTCATGTAACCGTTTTATTTTTTTATTCTGTCTCAGGCTCATGTTGTGTTGTTTACATACGCCTCAAAAGTTATCCTTAATATTCTTTATATATGAAGTATGTATAGCATTGAATATGTACAACTCTAACCATAATCATTAGTTATGTTTTTAAGTTAAGTTTTTAATGGTGTTTTTTTTTGGTGAAGTAAGTTTTTAATGACATAAAAGCGAAAGAATTCTTTTACTATATGTATCACCTGATGGAGTATTGTTTATTGAGAAATATAGCGATGCACCGAAGATGAAGATGTATCTTACAGTGTTAGTCAATTATTTAATCATAGTACTTTGTTTATAATAAGTTAAATAATTTTTATAAAATTATTTTAAAAATTATTAAAATAATAGATTATGATTGACTGATGATATAAAATTGTTTTACGCATGACATGTATAAGTGTTAAACTTTTATTTATATTTGTAGACCTGTTTTTGTAGTATTTAATGAAAAATTAAATTTAGTTCAACTTTTTATTTTTGCTAAGTTATTACAAGAGAGAAATATATATAATTATTTTTAGAGTAAATTATATTTGATTTTATTAAATTACATGTAATTTATTTTCCATGCATTGATATCCTTTAAAATTTGAAATTATTACACTAATATTTATTGTATTTTTCAAAACATTATACTAACATTCTTAAAATTCTTTCAAATCTTATATTAATACCCGTTCAAAAAAAGGTAAAAATAATAATTAAAAATAAAAAAAATACTTATATAATTACATCAAACATCAAAAATATTATTATCTTTAATTTTGTCTGGAAGGAGATTAGCATTGGTGATAGTGCGACACACTGTCACGTTTATATTATAATTGCCTATAAAAAAAAAACGTTTATATTATAAAGACATTTGGGAAGACTGTAATCCCAAATTCACAAGATTAATTAATTATTGATGTAATGCATAGTTAGAAACTTCATCAACTTTCACCTAAGAAACTTGAGTGAGCAATATACGTAATTGTGAGATATTGAAGTTTATGTAGAAGATGGGGATGGCATGCAATGTACTGTAATGAATGAAAGAAGGTGTGACCAATTTTGAATTATGTGTCTATTACTATATATTGAAGCAAAATCTCAACCACTTCTAATTAAAGTCAAATAACGTTACATAATATATACATATCATATTATATCTTTCTCTATCAAGGAAGGGTTCTAATGTAAACCTACTTAACCCAAGAAACTGGCAACTGCCAGTAGACACACAATTTATCAACCTAGAAGAGACGGTGCCGCAATAAAGACTAAAAGATCCTCAGAAACACATTATCTTAATTTTACCAATTTATTAATGAAATATGTCGTGTATTTTATTCTATGGACATTTCACTGTTTTGCTTGTGACATATATAGCAGCACGTTGCAATAAATAACTCACTTATAAAGATTTTTGGAATCCCCAAAAATAAACCGGTTTAAGCAATTTGTAACCATTTTATCGATTCTTATTCAATTTACCTGTGGAATGGTTTTAAGGTTTTTAACTTTTCATGGATCGAATGGCGGTCTATGGTTTGACCGGTTGAATCAATTGATTCGGTATGATTTTAATAACTTTCTTAAAATGAATAAGGTTTTATAGGTTGATTAGCTCTATAAGTTGAATGTTCCGAAGTGGTTGCTTGAGTATTTTAATAAAGATTTTGTTTGGAATATATATCAAGAAATCTAATTACATGAGCAATGATAAATTGATAATGCCCTTGACTCATAAAGATAATACGATGTTCAAACTAAAAAATAAACACAGAAAGAGAAGAAATCATATATTACATCAACAATAATTTTAAGAAAATTATACTTTATTTTTATTATTTTTTTTTAAAATTTGATGATTAAAATGAGTGACTTGATAAGAGGGATTATATAGGGTTATAGAATCATGACGTTGTACTAGTCCCAGGGTTTCATTTGGGTGATTATATTTTATTTTACTGTGTATTTTTCATGGTTATCAGATAACTAAACTATTTGGTTGACATGTTTAATTCAAAACAATTTTTAAACCAACCTTTAATCAAATCAACATTTAACCGATGGAATTGATTCAAAATGAAGATTTGAGTCTACAATTCATAATTTTTTTATTTTATATTTTTTAAAATAATATATATAATTTTATTTAATATTATTGAAATTAAATATTATGATATATTATATTCAATTTTATGAATTATGAGATTTTTAGTAAAATTTAATTTTTAATATTATAAATATATACATATTAGTTTTTTTTTTAAATATTACTTAATATATTATATAAAAAAAATTAAAATATTATTTCATTAAAACTGATTCAAACATCAAAATCTTAAACTAATGACTTATTTCATATGTAATAACTACTCATTTTTAGGGATGAAAATGGGTAGGGTATGGGTAGGATATTATAGTATCCATTTTTATATTTGTATTTGAAAAAAGTATTTGTTTTTAGTCTTATATTTGTGTGGGTAGTAATTTTAATCCCTATTTCCATACCCTTTGTGTGCCTATATGCCCATATTTGCACCCACGATCCGTATTTTCCATATATATAAAATTATATAATATTAAAATCAAACAAACATTGAATTATCAAAATTTAGGTTATAAATAAATAACATTAAAAAATAATCATTCAACATAAAGATTACAAATGTTCTAATCTAAAAAAAAACTCTGATTAGATGGGGAAAACCTAATATATTTTTACAACTAAATAATTTATAATTATATATTAAAAATTAAAAATAAAATATAAATAGATATAATATTTTGATTTTATCATCCGAATTAATTTATCCATATTTTGTAAATGCTTATCTCCATAATTTCTATATTACTTTGAACCACTAATACAAATAGAAATTAAAACATGATAGAATATTAAAATTAGCATGTAAAAAAAATAATTAAAATAACAAATAAATAATTAAACAATTTTAATTAAATAATTTAAATAATAAAATTATAATTATATTAATTAATATGTATATACATAAGATGTAAGATGGGACGGGATGGATACTATAATATCCATACCTACACCTATCTTCATAAGATTTTACAAGTAAATATCCAACTCATTCCCATTCCCAATGCGCGGATTATTACCCAAGTCGAAATTAGTATCCTAACAATTATACAATTATGTACTTCATCGCATGATGTTATGTAGCATGTACTACCAAAACTAAAGCACTACTCACACACTGCAAGAACTGATATTTTTACAGCTAACAACTAAACTATACGTATGTTTCTTCGCAGCTACACTTCCATGATGATGCATACATCACTATTTTGCTTGTGAAACATGCAACACACCTACTAGTATTCTCTTTGTTTCCATTTATATGTAATAAAAATAACTTCTTCAGAGTAAAATTTAACTTTTTAAATTAATTGATTGATATTTTGTCTAAAATACACTTTGGTAAAGTAACGAGAAATCTCATATAGAAATGAAGAGTTTAAAAAAATAATAAGAATAATTTAGAAAAAAATAATTTTAAAAATATAAAATTTAATATATTCTTTAATCTGTGGGCATGATTTTTTAAGTTGGTTATAAGTGAAAACAAATGGAGTATTTGTTACTATGACCAAATTGATGAGGTGACAGAGATTACTACTGAACGCAGATTCGTAATAGGAAAAGCAATATTAACCATTATTTATTGTTTTGTCATCAAGGCAATGAAAGAGAGAGACAACATTATTGTGATGATAGCTTTAGCCTTTAATTTATGATCCATTACTCCACACACGTCTTAGTGCACCTGATGAGGGACAATGATATATGCCATTGCCATAATTATTTGTGGACCTCTACTTTTGCCCATATCTGAATATTTTTCATTTTTTTGACACGTATGTACATTGAAGCAATTAATTCCAAGAATAAGATCCTTATATGGAGGAGCTTTCATATAGTTTTTTTGTAACAGTTCATAAGAATAAAAGGATTTTAAGACCTGAAAAAGGAAAAGGAGCAGAAGGTACATAACATATTAAAGTACTCCCTACAAAAAAAAAAAACGGGCATACAAACCCTCGGATTCAATAAGATTCTTCTTAAACTTAATATTAAGATTTATTATTTGTCATAATAGTTAAACATTCTGTACTCAATTCTTCGTATCAATAACTATTACAATATTACTAAGTAATATTAGTTTTTTACTTAGACTAAAAACAAGCATATTCTTATTCTTAATCTTTATATATAAGTCTGATTGACTTGATTTTGTGGCCAATAAGTCTTCCTTATACGACAGTTTAGCTTTTGAGATTTAATTTTTCTAAAGTAGAATTTCACTTCAAAAAATTAAAGTAAAAAAAAGAAGTTATTAATTAAAATTAATAGTTAAAATTAAATATGATATAATTTATTATTTAAATATGTATTTAACTATAGTTTAGTCAATATATTTGCTAGCAAATAATTAAAAAAATATATTTTACTTTTAAAGTTAATTCATTACAATTCTATTGTTGTTATCATAGTGTAATTGATTGATACCGAACAAATTACATTAGCAAATTAGCAAAGTCACGGGGGCAAAACTGCAAAAGTGCGTGCGTCATGTCTTAGTTTTTCGCTATTTAACAAAGTTGGAAAAATACGAGACAAACGCGTTCACCAGCTTTTCCGTCCACGCAAATAAAAGACAAATGTTAAAAAAATTGAGTAAAATATTTTTACAATAAAATACTATAAATTAAACTTTTTTTTTTATTGGAAAACATCATTATTAACACATTATTATCACAAATTTTAATTATTTTAATTTTTTGTTTTTAGTTTCTGAACTAAGTGTTGACCAATATTAATTATTAAACTATTTTTCTATTTGAATTTTTTGTGTCAAGTTGATTTATCAATTTTGTTTTTTTTTTCTATTTAAAACAGTCAATATTTTTTTAAATCAATTAAAATAGGATTAACTATTTGTTTGATAGCTACAATTTTGTTAGAAATATCTATGAAGAAAATAATTTACGATGATTTTTAACGGTTAAATAATAATTAATCAAATTTTAAGGTATTCTATAAATAATTTTTTACAAGAAAATAAATCTGTTACATACTAATTATTGCGTCACTATTTATTAGAACAAAACAAAAAAATTGAATAATTGAGTACTAAAAACAAGTTTTAACTAAAATATATGTTTAATCAAAATTTTTATTTATTTATTTTTGACAGAAATCAAAACTTTTATTATTAATTAATTATTTTAATTAGTCCCTTTAAGGGTCATTAACTAACTAGACAAAAAAGCAAAAGACAAAGTAGTGTTCATTGCTCAAAGACAAAAAACGAGGAGCGGAAGAGGCCCACGTGGCACCCGATCTAGAATCTCTTGACTTTAAAGTACTCTCTCTCACACACTCTTCAATTCCCAATCAATTTTTTCCCTTCTTTTAAAAACCTTAGCCACCAAGATATTAAAAAGAGCATCACCACCTTTGAAGCAAAACGTGTTTTTGCGAACTAGCGAGTGTGAAGAACAACGACAACAACATCATCCTCTGCACACACAACACAAACATCATTATTTTCTTCAACCTCTTCTGAACCCAAAAAAAAAAACAACAAAAAAAAATGCTTGATCCACGAAGAGACCACCAACACACAATTTCATTTCCACTGTCCAATGGTTATGACACTTGGGGTGGTGCCAAAAACTCTGATTTCATCATTGCTTCAAAGAAACCACAAAAAAATCACAAAAACATGGAGCAAGTGCAATTGGGAAGAACAACCTCTAAGATAAACGATGACGACGATGATGATGAATCTGGTATATGTTCACCTCCTCTATGGACTACAACAGCAAGTGGCAAAAACCACTATAGGTGCCTCTCTCCTGCTTCCAAGACTCAAGCCATTGCAAGAGGCCAAAGAGAACTCATGGAAATGGTTAAGAACATGCCCGAGTCAAGCTACGAGCTTTCTCTCAAAGATCTCGTGGAGCACCCCAGAATTGAAGCTGGAACAGAGAAAGAAGCAGAGGAGAAGAAAAAATTGGGGAACAAAAATGTGGGGTATAGAAAAAAGGGTGATAAGAATTTTCATGTGAAGAAGAGAAGTGGGAACATTGATAGTGGAGGGTTTTATCTCAAAATCGTGTTTCCAATTTCTCTGGGGTCTAAAAAAAAGACTAAAAATGATACCTTTGTGAGTACTAATGGTTCTACCAAGGTGTCTCCTAGAACTTCGGTTTCTGATGGATCTAAGGGTCTTGACAAGGAGTGGTGGAAGAAGAAGAGTTTCTCAGGCTCTGGTGGAGAGAGTGATAGTGGTGTTTCGAGCATTAATAGTGGAAGCATGAAGAGTTCTTCTGGTAGCAGCAGTAACAACAGTAGTAGCAGTAGCAGAAGTAATAGCAGGTAATATGCTAAAAAAAAACTAATAGAAATTTTTTGTTGAGTTTATGGTTGTTGAGTTTTTACATGTTGAGATTTTAGAAAATTTGGTGTGTTCAAACTTAACAGAAAATAGAGTCTATTGTTAATGAGTTTATGTGTTGAAAAAAGTTATGAATTTTGCTAAGGGACTCTAATTTGTTGTGAATGATGATCTAATCAATAAGTTTTTAAAGTTTTTTTTTTTTTTTACAAGCTTCGTTATATTGATCAAAATTTATTAAAAATTAAAATGAAAATGATTTTATTAGTAAATTATTTGATAGTTAAATTTTCAATTTGCTTTTACTTTTCGATGTGTTTGGTAGATTGACTGAGAATTTATAATTAATCTAAAGCCTTTTGATCTAAAGCATTATAACTTTGAAAATAAAAGATCTCTGTTTTCAATTAAAACAGATACATAAAAATATAAAATAAAACGTAATTTATAAGCAAAAGCACCCATGGTTTCTCATTATATTATGAACCTTTTAGATTTTCAAATTCTAATCTTATTCTTTTCAGAACACTCAGTTGTTTCCTCTGTATTTATTAATTAGCATATGCATCATGGTTTCATATTATATTTTGAACTTTCTGGATACTTTCAAATGCTTTCTCTGATTCTAATCAGAACAGTGAGTTGTTTTTTTTTTCTCTTTCAAACCGTGTTTCGAATTTCTATGGAAAATGTGCTCAAAATCTTTCTTCACTCTATGTCTATGGTAAACGACAGAGCCAATGAAAGTAGACAAAAGTATGCACGCATTGTCGGGTTTATTTTATTGGCCTTACTTCACGGAGGTTAAAGACTTTAACACTATTGTAGTCTTTTAATTGATAAAGTTTTTATGGCGTAACTTTTAAGGTCTTCCTATCAAAAAAAAAAAAAAACTTTTAAGGTCTTTAAATCAAATCAAATCAAATGTTCTATTGTTGTTGGTGGTGGTGGGTAAAAATTACTAAAAAGAAGCTACAGAGAGGTCTTGTTCGTCAGCTTGGTACATTTTTGTCGGATACACTAACCTAATTAACAAACAGAAATTGTTGATTTGTTGCTTGACAACTAAGTTTTATTGGTCCAATGAATAATTAGGCAGAAATTGCCTAACAAGTCATCAACAACAACTAGTTTATTTCATTATTGTTTGTGTGCACATAGATAGTAGTAAATCCAATGAATCTAATGTAGTTGTTCAGTAATAATAAGGAGATAGTATCTACTTAATGAGTTATTCTTGTAAACTTCTGATACTTATTTGTCTCTTGTTTTTATAGATAAAAAAAACAAACTTCTATTCCTAGATATGTTAGTCAAGAAAGATATTCTGCTAAATACCAATTTATTTGTTTGTTGTGAATTCGACTTGGACTAATATTATTTGTTTAATCTAAGTTATGTTATTTGTTTTATCAAATTAATTTGATATTAATATTGATTAAAAATACCTAATTGGATGCTCATCGTCATGTCCGTTAATTGTATTAACAGAATGTGGGTTGATATGATTTAATGATGTTTATTATCCAATTGAAAATATTAACATCCAATTGAAAAAAAAAAACAAATAACAATATATAAATGATGGATATTAACCCATGATATTCACTTCAATGTGTAAAATATAATGCTTTTTTTTTTTTTAACAATATCATGTGTTCATCATATTTTTATTATCAGTTAAAAATAATATATATTTTTTTGAATGCAGGCATGAAGTGAGTGCTGGTAGTTGCTGGCCTTTCATACGAAGACCCGAAAGCCTATCTCCAAATTAGGCGTTGGCTCTCTGATGATCCAATATTCCAGAAAACAATATGAAATACATATATCATGCAATTATAGTTTTCTTGGTTTTTACTTTTTAGACATGACGACAAGGCACATAAAAGTTAGTATGCAATGGAACGAGCGTGTTTATGTATATTTTTCCAGAGAAATTTCAAGGATGTATTTTTTTTTTTTTATGCTTTCTAGTTTCTATATATGAAGAACACAGATCTGCCTCGGATGTCGTTTTTGTGATGAGCTGGATCGCAGAGGGAAAAATACGCAGCTTTGTGCCGTTTAAGATACACACAAAAAAAAAAGTTCTAGAAGTGCTACTTTAGCATATGTGGGACAAAATAGTAAGTTTACTCTTTGCGCCATTTAAGGCCCATTTTATCTTATCTGGTCAAGTTTTTTTTTTATTCTTTTATTACTCCAACTTTTTTAATTTTCTGTTTTTATGTAGATTTTTTAAAATTTGATTTTATTCTTAGATTTTTATTCCATCATCAATTTTAATTATTTTAATATATATTCGTTTAAATTCTTATTTTTATTTTATATATTTTAATTAATTTTTTTGTCACATGTATATTTTTAATAATTTTTTAATTTTTCTAACTTTTTAATTGAAAATTAAAAAAAAAAAATATATATATATATATGTGTGTGTGTATTAAAAGCAATAAAATTTAATTTTAAAAAATCATAACTAATCTACATTTATATTTTTTTAATTTTTTTCCAATTAAAAAAATTGGAAAAATTAAAAGAAAAATTTAAAAAAATTATTAAAAATGTATATGTGTTAGAAAGTTAATTAAAATGTGAAAAAAAAGACATTTAACATAACATGTATGAAAATGAAAATGATTAAAACCATGATGAATAAAAATTTAGAAATTAAAATTAGACTTAACAAAATTTAAACACCAAAAACAAAAAATTAAAAAAGTTGAAAGATAAAAAAAATATACCATACCCTTCGTTGTCAACAATGAGAGGATGGTGTAAATTTTTTCAAGTAACAAGAAACTAATTAATTAAGGATAGCTAGGTAAATGAGTTAAGTTAAGAAAAGTGTTGCTGACACACTTTCTAAACAATTCTATCAAGACATTCTTCGATAAATTACCAAGAAAATTCAATGAGAAGAAATTATGATTAGAAAAAAAAAATGCCAAAACGTATTTATTTATTTTCTCGTGCAGACAATAATCTTTAAGATGAAGAAATCTCATTGTGATCATTGTGAAACTGTTGCTGAAAATTCTTTTTTGACATTGATTTTGTAAAAAAGATATGTTATATTACCATTATTATATACTTGTTTAGATAAATGTTTTTAGAAAGACTTTACAGATAAAAAAAATATAAAAAAAAATTAATTTCTTCACAAATTAAAATTAGTTTATCCAATAATTCATTTATAAAAGTTACATATCTTTTAAAAGAAATAATATGAGAGAGTTTTTTTTTTTACAAATTAATTATTAAATAAGTTAATTTTAAATTATATAAAAACTAACTTAACTTTTTCTTTCATATTTTTTTCTCCTAAAAATTATTATAAAATAATATACTCAAATAGGCACCATGAGGGAAATTTTTTTTGATAAAATATATTTTATTATATTTCCTTTAATGTACTTCTATGCCACATTGTCTTAGTCTTTTGGGGGGGCCATTCCCCACCCCCCAACCAACCAACCAAGCAAGCAATACAAAACCCACATTTTGAAATTTTTTTAGGTCATTTAGGGGGTATATTTAGTAATTTTAGAAGTGTATTTAATAATTTCACAATACATTGGAAGGTATATTTAGTAGTTTAAGAGATGTATTTAGTAATTTCGTAATGGATTAATTTTTTTAATTGTGTTTTTAATTTCATAAAATATCTTATATAAATATTATATTTGACTAGATTTATTATTAATGTTATATCATTTTTTTAAAATTATTTTTCTCAAAATTATCAAACTAATATCATTCTTATTTTTTTAAAAAAAAATTATTGGAATATTAATTTTTAATTATCAATACAATCAATTTTATCTTTAATTTTTTAAAATGATAAAATTAATAGTAATGTTTTTATAGAAATCTAATGTGAAGTTTATATTAATATTTTATTAACTTTAGTTATTATATAGTTGTTTTTATCGTTTATTTTTTTCTAAATTATAAAATCACTTTATTATTTTTTTTTAATGCTATAAAGTATCAAATTTTAGTTATTATAGTATCAATTTTTAACTTATTTTTTAAATTATAAAATCAATAGTAATATTTTTTTATTTTGTAAATAAATCTTATCTAAATATTATATTTGATTTTTTTTTATTGTATATAATTAGCTATTTCTTTATCTAAAATTACAATTGTCAAATTTTATTTGTCTCGCGAGCAAAAGGGTTGTTTTTTTTTTTCTCAAATTGCACATCGCATAAAACTGTTATAACTACGAATTACTAAAGTCGACAAGAGACAAAGGTGAAAAGACATCACCATATAAAACAAATATATTTCTAATTTTTATATTTTAAATTTGACTTTACTTCACAACAAGATGAAAGATAAATTTTTGTATGTTTATTAGTGTACATTGAAAACAAAATTGCTAAAAATTTTAGTATAGATTCAATTATAAATTATTTTTATAATATGCAAGAAAGATGTTTTACATTTTGATATTTTTTTTTCTAATTAACTCATTTTGATGTATTATTAATATAATTAATATTTTAGATCAATTTATAAATATTTTATATATAATTGATTAAATAAATTTTTTTTTAATTGGCCCCTATCCTTTATGTCTATGTCTGGGTCCGCCCGGCCCTGGTGAGAGGCTTGGGTTTGCTATTTCTTCTAGTCACATAGAAGAAGTCATGATTAGATGGAATCTTCCTCTTGCTGATTGGTGCAGGTTGAATTCGGATGGTTAAGTGCATGCTCTTAATGGCCATGCTAACTTTGGGTTGGTGCAAGTTTTCTTAGGATTTGGATACTTGCATACAAAATTGCACTGCAAGATTATAGACTATAGTCTCAAATCATACCACACACTTTCTTTTATTTAATTTTTATTAATATTTTTTAATTAAAAATAATAATTTTGTGGTCATATACTAAATTGCACCCATGTAGTTCAATTTTGACTATAGGGGATCTAAATCCATTTTCTCATGTGTATCGTGCTGCAAATCGCCTTGTTGATGCTTTAGCTAGTAGAGTAGGCGATGATGATGCTTGGTTCAAGCTCAGATCTCTCTCATTTAGGGTCGATTTTTGTTGATTCAGGGATCGATTCTGACTCTGACTGATTCAAAGGCTGATGTTGAAATCCATGTGTTCGTGATGGAGGGCACGAAGGCGAAAATAAGGTGATGAAGATGACAATTTGGTAAGATACCATTTTGAAAGAGAAGATGAGTTTGGGATCTCTATGTGGGGGAGATATGCTAATGAGGGTAGAGAACTAGGGTCTTAGGGGAGTGAGATACGAGGAAGGAATTTGTCCTTGGGTTCCTTTTAAGGGTGGGAGTGAGTGTGGTCTCTATTGCCTGATGTCTAGGTGATTGGATTGTTAGTATATAAGGTGATTTAATTTGTAAGTTTATATTCTATTATCTACTTTTTTATATTTTTGTTGCTTATAATTGGACACGACTTGGGCTACAATCATTAATAATAAAATCTTTTGTCTATTAAAAAAAAGGAGGATAAAGTAACCTTATTTGGATCAATTTGTTGCTTTTTGATGTTGTGGGAGTTCCCTCTGGAGCAGTTGCTGTGTAGTTTTTGCTTGGGCCATTGGCCCTTTTATAAAAAAAAAAAAAAAATTAGTATCCATTTCTAAGATCGAAAGGAAGTGACATAATTTTACAATTTGAAGCATATCCTTTCATCTCTTCTCCCTCCAAACCAATGCCACCAACTTTACTTTTATGGAAGTTAACATTCACTCTTGATTTAGGACAAAATTAGTGGAACAAATTATTTTTTTAAAAATAATACTATCTTTAATCATAAATATAAGTAACATGCGACAAATTATCAATACTTAGATAAATAATGATTACATTTTATTATTCCATAAGTTTAAGTTTTATTTTAAAAAAGTCCTTTTAATTTAAATAAGAGAATAAGAGTAGTGCATTAATAATGTAATATAGTTTTATAATATCAAACAATTACAATTCTTCATTTATAACTCAATTTATATGACATTTTAAAAATAATTTTATAAAAATCAATTGATCTATCATAAATGAATAGTTGTAATTGTTTGATAATGTAAAATTATGTTATCTTCTACGTACATTATCCTTATTCTCTTTAAATAAAATAAGTGTAAAGTAGATCAAGTTAATAATAAAATAAGGATATAAATTGACATTTTAATAAAAAAAAATAGTTATTATTGCTTATAAATATAACCAAGGAAGAAGAAATGAAAGTGTTGCTTATTTATATATATAGAGGATTAGAGGTAATAATAATATTATATATATATATATATATATAAAATATAATATAAAAAAATGAATTTTCCAATCAAATAAAATATAAAAAGATCAAATCATAAGAAAAATAAAGTGTAAATCGATGAAACTTAAAAAATTGATGACAGGGTCAATTTATAAAAATAGAAGGTGCAAAATATAAAAAAGAAAATTGCTTATATTCTCATATTTGTCTCATCTCAAAGTAGGTACACTCGTATCCTTAAAGCTAGTTCAAAGCACCTCAAATATATTTTTCAAAACCACAATGTTTTACATTTTTGTTTCGCACATGAAGAGGGTATCATCTACAAGTTGTAACACATTCACTTCCACCCCATGTTTGCAACCTTAACACCCAACACCATCAGCTGTCAATCATCAAACGGTGACTTTCCATTCACAAACAAATATTGAGCATTGTTTTCTTAATTTTTATTCCGATTTGTTTGCTTCCCCTAACAAATTGATAAAAAAAAATTGACATGATCAATGAGGTGATCTAAAATGTCATTACTCAAGCTAACAATGACATGCTCATCGCCATTCCTTCTTTAGAGGAAGTCAAAACAATCGTGTTTGGCCTTGAGAAAACTAGTGCCTTTGGAATGGACGGGCTTGTAGGGATCTTTTATCACCACTTATACGATCTAATAGAAAGTGATGTCCATAATGCTACAATCCAATTCTTTGAACAAAATAATGGATCCTCCCATCCCTTAACTCCAATTCAGTTGTCTTATCCCAAAGTTTCAGGGAGTCACTAATGTTCAAGACTATAGGCCTATAGCTCTCACGGATTTTGAATTCAAGATCGTCACAAAATTTTTGGCTGACAGACTCTTGCTGGTTGCACCTAAAATGGTCTCTCATAATCAAAGAGGCTTTATAAAGGGGAGGAACATAGCGAATTGTCTTTGCACTGCTTCAAAGGCAATCAACTTGCTCAATGAAAAGACCCGTTGGGGAATTGCTGGCATTAAAATTGATATTAAGAAAGCCTTCGACACCTTCCATTGGGATTTCTTAATAAGTGTGCGTTCTGCTTTTGGATTCCACAAAATTTTCTACGTCTGGATCCTCACTATTCTGGAGTTGGTTAGGCTCTCTCTATCCATCAATGGCTACTCAGTGGGCTATTTCACTTGGATATGCATATAAGGTGTTAGAGTGTATTTGGATGAAATATTTGAAAAGGGTAATTGATTTGGAGAGGGTGATTAAAATTCTTTAAAATAAAATTTATTGTTTGGATAAGGTAATTAAGGAATAATTGAAAACCTATAAATTTTATCAAGTAATCTAATTAAACTAATTTAAGAGAATTTAAAATACCTTAAAAAAATAAGGAATTTAAAATAACCAAACTCTCTCTCTCCTTTAAGGGTAACTTTTATTTATTTTTTTTTTATTTTTTAATTATTAAATATTTTAAATATTTAAATATTTTTTGAATTATTAAATATTTAAAATTTTACAATTTTTTTTTAATTTTTCTGTTAAATTTAATTTTAATTTTTATATTTTAAAATAAATATTTTTTTTATTGATATTAAGAATTTAAAATAAAAGAAATTAATTACCATTTTTAATTAATTCTTTTGAAATATATTTTAAATAAATGTATCTATTTTAATTTAAAAATAAGTTCATAAAAGTATATATTTTAATTTAAAATGAGTTCATAAATACATCATAAATATTTATATGTAATAATAAAATATATTATAAATTTATAGTGAAAAAATAATATAAATATATTTTTATAAAAGAGAATAATATTTTTTTTCATAAACTTCAATATTCAAATATTATATTTAAATTAAAATTTTATAAATAAAAAAAATTAAATTACTGTGTCCAAACAAACAAGTGAATTTAAATATAAAAAATTTAAAATACTCTATCTAAACAGATTATTCATGAAATAAAAGAAATTTAATTTTAAACAATTACTAAGTATTTCAATTGCTTTAAATTTTTAAAATATTTCATACAAACATATTTTTAGGCTGGGAGACCCCTTTCTCCACTTCTCCTCTGTATTGCGAAAGAGGTTCTCTATAGGGTCTCCTTCATTTGGTCAACATAGGTAGGCTGTCTCCCATGACCTGCATCTCAACACTTCCATCCCCTCTCACATTCTTTATGCAAATGATATCCTTATTTTCTGCAAAGGAACAAAAAGAATTTTCAAACACACTTTGCTGCTCCTAGACAGTTATGCTGAGATTTCAGGTCAGGTGGTTAATAGAGAAAAGTCTACCTTTACACATGAGGGTTTTCTAATCACATAATTGTTGAGATTTCAAGCTTGTTGGGCTTCAAACATGGCTAGAAATTTATGTATTACTTGGTGGACTGATCCCCCTTTTTCTTATCACATGATTTAGTTAGATACATGAATAACATGCCTCCGTACAAATTCTCATAACTTTCTGATTGCAATTGTTTTGTTTTTTTAGTTATATATATATATATATATATATATTTTTTTTTTTTTCAAGCAAACCAAACATCATAATATAAATAAGAGGAAACAAAGAGATACTAGCGCTACCCAATATACAACAAGTTTATACCAAACCCCAATATAATAAACCATCCCTTTAATCCACCAGAACTATACAAAATACAAGCTACCAACATGTCTCCTAAAAAAAAATAACAATAACAATCCTTAAACTCCTAAAATACAGTCGTCAGGACACAAGTACCACCTAGTATAAGAATAGCAAAGCAATTCATTAGTAGTTATATATTAATATTATTTGAGTTGTGCAACTTTGGAGGTGTTCAAGGAGTGCTCCTTAAAGCCCCATTTTCTGCAATTCTCCTCTTTTAAAAAATAATTACCTAAATCCTTAGTTTGAGCAAGACCACCTTAGCTCATCTTAAGATGGCCACCAACGTTGGCGTCGTGAGCGATGGGATATGACTTGTGTAAAACTGGGAACTAGTGCCTACAACCTCCAATTAGAAACTCTGAACGAGATGAAGGATATTAATCAGAGTTTTTTCAAACGCGTTTTTTACTGCGGCTTTGCCATAGTAAACGGAGTGATAGGACTAAACGAAATATGTGAAGGTTCCGAATCATCGACCTCGACTACTAATGCTGTTACACCTCTACTGAACTCTTTCGAGGTGATCTTTTCTAAATTTGTAGAAGATATCTTTGCTCTGAGTCGTACTAGTGATAATGCATATTCCTTGGCAAAGACATGCCCCAGCATCACAGATTATAGAAGCAAAGTAAAAGATCTCGTACATAATCCTGCTGCTAGTGTTACGTACAAAATCCAATACTACAAACTATGTAGTAATATAGCAACCAAAATTAATCTAACAATTAAAGTTAATCCACCACCTCATTAATCACTAGAATATCATCAAACATATTTCTTCCACCAATAAATGAACTTGAGATGTACCTATAACCTTAGAGATCACTCCATTTAGTTCATTCTTCTCAACAAAATTCTTGATACAGACTTTTGTTAAGACTTAACTTCACATACATCAAAGTTTTAAGACTAACCTAAAAAGTATCTGTAAAAGTTTATTTTGTTACTAGACCTATAAAAAAATGGCTAATTATATATCTTGTTGGCCTAAGTAGGACTATAAATTAAAGTTGATCTGGCAACTGTAAAACTTTTACACTGTTATGTTATACACGTAATAGACTCTTTTAAAAGTCTATGACCGTACATTTTTTTTTACTTAAAAATGTGAAAAGTTTGATTTTTTTAATTAAATTAATCAGCCTAACTAGATCATATTACCCTTAGACAAGAGGTGTTAGGGATGAAGAAGAGAATTACAAAATGAGGAAGGCTAATATTGAAAACTTTTTTTCATATATTGATTAGAAATCATTAGATTTTGGAGTGAGAGATATTAAAATTTATAATTTTGAATAAATTTTAACCAATTCAATTATGGAGAGAGTATCCAAAATAAATTTTGTTAGAAAGTCATATTAATTAGCATTCATTTTACAAAATATTATGTTTTTTTGAGTACATATATTTTATACCACAATCTGATTTTTGATAGTGTTGGTGCTTTTAAATATTCATTACAAAAACTTCTTGTTCAGTTAATGAAATGTACAATTTTATTCTGAAATTCTTGTAATAAAGTTTAGTTTAACCAAAATGAAGAATAGAAGAAACATATAGATAATAATTGCAAGAAATAAGTTAGAAAAGTTTAATTTATTCATAGAGTACCGATACAAATCAAGTAATACATTATATCTGACTAACAACATATAACATATATATGTTGAGTGTGTAAGTACTTATTGATGAGTGATGATATATGAACACCTTCATACACTATCAACACTTATTTTCTCTTTATTTCATATCACTAATATATATCACTACGTCTATATTTCTCTCTATGTTCTCTTTTATCTTCACTAGGTGATAATTAGATATTGGTGACCACCAATCATTTTTCTTCATTAATTAAATCAAGCTTGAAGTCTTAGTTTATCAAGTGATGATTCCACGTCGATCTCATGGCCACCATTTGCTTCCAAGGATTCTTTGTAGGTCATCCCATGGTAATTTTGTGGGTGTTCTTCATCAACAAACTCTTTGCCCGGGCTCATGAATTTGTCCAAAGCAGGTCCATGAAGGGTCACCACAGATGTTCTTGGCACCTTGTTGTTGTTGACAATAACTCGATGGATGTGACTCTTATACTTTCCATTTGTTAAGACCTAAGTTAAGGTTGAAAAATTAGATTATTTTAATAATCGATAATATATATAATTAATCAGTGTTATAATCGATTATAATAAAAAATCAATTTTTGTTTGTATAAATTTACTAAAAAGTTATTTGAAAATAATTATTTTTACTTGGATGTAACAAAAATTCAACTTAATTTTACATGGATATAGAATATAAAAACATTTGAAAGAAAAAATAAATTGTTGAAAAATAAAATAAAAATAAAAAAATTTCAAATTATAAAAATAACTTTTTTTTTAAGAAAAGTTTTTTTTTTTCAAATTTAAGCTACATTCTCAAACCTCACATATTTTTATATAAACAGCTGAAACTTTAAAAGAAGTTTAGGTGACGTTTGGTTTCATTGTTTTCTGTTTCATAAAAAATAGTAAATGCATGCATTTGTATTAATTTTTAAAAATATTTTCAGAAAAAAATATTTCTAAAAAAAATTAAAAAAAAAAAATTTAACGTTTTCAACATTTTCACTTTTATAAATATTTCTATCCTTCAACGATTTTATTTTAACTTTTATAAATAAGTTTTCTAATATTTAAAATACAAAAATAAAAACATAAGTGGTTTCCAAACATGCTGAATAAAAGTACCTCAAGATGATCACCAAGTTGGATGAGTATGGCATGATGGGGAATATAAGCATTAATCCATTTTCCTTGATGGGATAGGATTTGGAGACCACCATCAACATCTTGCACAAGTGAAACCACAAAGCCAGGGTCAGTGTGTTCGGGGATACCAATAGCTCCCTTCGATTGGGAATTAGGTGGATAAAGGTTCAGGGCCATCACATCAAACCCTGACCTCAGGTTGAACTCCTTCTCTATGTAATTTTCTTCAAACCTTAGGGTTTCAGACACTGCTCTTGCTAATCCATCTACTATCGTCCTCATTGCTTTGTGATATTCTTCTAAAAATTTGCTGATGAAATAAATTAAATGACCCAAAAAACAATTAAATATGCGGACTATATATCATACTAAATATTAAAGGCTAATTGCACTTTTGTTCCAAAAAAAATTATTTTTTTATCATTTTGGTCTTTTAATTTTTTTTCATCACTTTTGATCCTCAAATTTATTTATTTTAACAATTATAGTCCCTCCATTCAAATTTTTGAATTGACTGTTTATTTTAGAAGTTGACTATGCTAACAAAAAATTAATAGAGAAATCAAAATTTCTAAAAAAACTAAACAGTCAACTAAAAAATATTAACGAAAGAATCAAACTTGCTAAAAAAAAATAAAATTGAAGGACCAAAAGTGATGAAAAGAATTTGGGCCAAAAGTACCAAAATCACAAAAAATAAAATTTTATTGGATCAAAAGTGCAATTAAATCAAATATCAAATAATATGTTTAAATAAATTTTAGGTCCCTAATAAAATACCTAAATTTTGTTATAAGTCTCTAATAAATTTTTATGTTGTTTCTTGATATATATTAAAAAATTTGTTCTAGGTCTATACCGTTGTCAATAAATTAATAATGTAACATCATCTTAATATATCTTTACAACATATATCAAACGTATATCAATAGTTAAGAATATATTATATCATTACTTAATTTAGGCATAGAGCAAAGACAAAATTTTTAATATATTATGGACTCAAAACAAAGAATTTTTTTTTTTTATTAGTAACCTAAAGTAAAATTCGGATATTTATCACTCTTCTAAAAGTTATCAAATTAATAATTGATAAATTCTATGAACATAATAGTTAAATATCATCGTTCATATATATATACCTAATGCCTGATGAGCCAGAAGGAGCATGAAACTGGGGATGTGCAACAACCTTGAGATATTCTCTATTTTCCCCAGCAGATGAGTTTAGGTCCCATCGAATTTTATCCGACGGGCCATTTTTGCGGTAAACTTTTCTCTCATCTATGGTTTTTGGATCACAGAAATCCGAAAACCCCTTTAGAATGCTGTCCAACACTTCATCTGCGATGGTGTGGTTCACCAGCTGCATGCATACGAAGCAACGATCATATATATATAAATTGAGACACGTTATGTCATATGAAATAGGATTTATTGCACGTTCAATCCATATATATATATATATATATATATATGAGAATAAGGATAGTTAACTAATAATATAATATAATTTTAAAATAGTTATATCATAACTTTTTATCTATATAATTTTTAAAATAATTTTATAAAAATTAGTATATTATTGATTTATCATTAATAAATGATTGTGATTGTGATTGTCTGACAGTGTAAAATTATGTTATAATGCAATACTCTTATTTTCTATATAGATATAGTTACAAAAACTTTCTTAAGTTCCTATAAACACATCCCCTTTTAATCACTATACGTATCATTTTAATCTCTTTAGCCTTAGTGCTGGGAGTAAAAAATATTAAAATGATGTATAATTAAGGACTAAAAGAATTTAAAGTAATATGGACTAAAAAGAGGTGTTTTTAAGTATAAGGATGAATGGTATAAAAAAAAGTATAAGGATCAAAAGATTCGTTTTTTTTTTGCAACTAGAGGGATATTCTTATGAAATAATTGTGGTGTAATAAATTTAAAAGAGAAAAAGCAGCCATACATGACATATATATGGTATAAATATATAGAAGTGCATGTACAAGAACAAGATTAGAAGAGTTATAAAGTTGACCAGTGGTAGAAGGAGAAATGAAGAAGAAACAAGTCATGAATTCAAATCTCTCAGCTAATAAAAAAAAATAAAAATTAACAATTAATATTTATCGATAAAAAAAAAAAAAAAGATAGTAGTGGAAGTTTACATAGAAAAAGCCATATTCCTCACATGCATGACGAAGGTTTTCAAGGGCTAGAAATCGTTGAACATGATTATCAGAGAATAGTAGAGAGTAATCAACAGTGGGTATTTCATCATCAGAAGCTGAATAAAGACCAGCATGATGGTGATGACCTACAACAACTCCTTTCTGAGAAGAAGCATTGTAGTAATCTGGGGCATTGGAAGAAGAATAGTGCAATTGAGTTATTTCAGCCATGACAAATATTAAACTAAGCAAGAGAAAAAACTTTGCCTATTAACTATTATTCGCAACAAAGATTTGTGTAAATGCATGAACATGGCCTTTACATATATATAGGGCAAGGGTGACCGTGTGAAGAAGACCTAGACTTTTGTTCATTCATATATAATTTATCCAACTTGAAATTTAATAGTATTTTTTTTTCTTATTATATAGGGTTTAACAAATTTTATCATGTGTCATGGACCCAAGTTGTCCAACTTGGTAGGCATTTGATAATACTTTCTTTCTGTATAACACGTATTTCTAATATATCATTATACGTATTCACACGTTGTTCGTTGGAAACGACAGACTAATGTTAAGTAGATAAAATTTAGAGGAAACATCGTGCAACTGCTCATGAGGTCATTCGTTTTATGTAATCAAATTTGCTCGATACCTATTTTAGTTCCTAAGTTTAATGGTCTATTTTGGTCCAAAGTTTTTAAAAAACATTAATTTAGTTTCTAAATTATTAAAAATATTTTAATTTAATTATTAACGGTTAATTTTTGTATTGATTTTAATTTTTGTATGTGTGAGGTAACATTTCATATTATTATAATATTATTTTTGTTGACGGGTTATTTATATTTATTATTATAATTTTAATTTAGTTTTCAATTATTAAAAATACTCTAATTTAGTAATGATTATCAACAATTTTACATTACATTTATAAAATATTGAGATTCAATTTATGGTTAGAGATTAAATTAAAAAATATTAATAATTTAAGTATCAAATTAAAATTATAATAATAAATCTAAATAAATCTTCAGAAAAAAAAAAAGATCATAATAATTTGTGAGGTGGCATGATATGTATTCGAAAGTTAATGTTGTTAGAAAAATTGAAAGACTAAATTGAATATCTTTAATAACATGGAAAATTAAATTGATTTTCTTTTTTTAATTTGGAGACCAAAACCAACCATTAATCAAAACTTGGCCGGGAATAAATGTGACATTAATCCCATCGAATATACTTAAGGCTGCTGAATCTAATTTTTATTTTTTTTTACGTTGAATCTAATAGGAAAAACTCTTTGGACTAGCAATTAATTATTAAGTAAGTCCACACATGCTGACGAATTGCAGATGTTGGTTAATATTATTATAATTGATAAACATATTCTATCACATGTATAATTGCTTTCGTATTATTTGAAATCATCAATTCATTATAGTTTGGGAATTGCTTAGTTTTAAGATCTTTATTGCCAACTGAGTTTTTCTTTAATAAGGTACTAAAACTAAAACAATTTTAAAAGAGTATAAATTTAATATTATAAATTAAAAACTATATTTCATTTTTTGAATTAATATATAAGTTGAGCAATTAATTATATATCTTCCTTTCTTCAATAAAAAAAATGTTTTAGTGTTCTTTCTTTATAAATTAAGACGAAAGGTTATTATTGTCTATACCTTTATACCCGTATTCTTTTCTTTTTTCTTTTCTTTTTTTTATAAAAAATGAGCCATTAGATGTTTGAACAATTAACAAACAGAAAAAGTATTACAATAATCGACTCTGTCTACAAATTAATTATCAATTAAATTATATAAATTAAAGAAAGTAGATTTTACGTATTATTTTTTAGTTTTTAAAATCTATTTGCTTCAATTTTATAAAAAAAAGTTTTTGAGAAGAATTTTAAAATACTTTGTTTGGTAATTTGATTTTGAAAACTGTTTTAGAAATTAAAAAAAAAATCTATTAATATTAAAAATACCACATTCCATGTCCTTAAGCAACAAAACAAAAAAATACAATAGAAAATAACTTACCTCGAGGAGTTATGCCACATATTTGGAAAGTAGGAAGTGGCACCTTTTAGGACATGTCTTTTCTCTTTTTGCATGATTAACTTATGAGAATATTATTCTCCTTCTTTGTTCTCCAAAGGAGTTCTTTCTTTGATGAAAGAAAATATACATTATTGCTATTTAGGTGATGAATTCTAATAACAAAAATTAATAATTTAACGACTAACATTTCTTGATAAAAAAAATTCATATCAAACAATAAAGTAACTCATGATTTATGCACTTCTCACGATAAATCCAAAGCTTGGCTCCAGGTTGTGGTCCAATACCCATGGTAGGAACCCAACCCACCTTCAATCTCTATCCTAGCAACAAATGGAGGAACAAAGAAGGGGTAAGGAAACACTTACCAAAGGCCTCAATAGCAAGGATGATTGGTGTGGATGGTGGGTGTCATATTTTTCCTCTTTCTCCTTTCTCCTTTTTCTCCTTTTTTTCTTTCTCTTTCTAAAATTTGAATGTGTATGTATTTAGTGTGTGAAAGAAAGGTTTTTGAACCTAAGGTTGGTATGATTTTCCTTTAAGGCCTTATGGGCCTTTACTCACTACTCACTAGCCCACAAATTTGTCATCACAAATAAAAGAAAATACTATCTTATCATATTATTATATATTAGTCTAAATTACATTAATATCTCCTAAAATATTTACTAATTACACATGCACTTTTCTGTTTAAAATCATTTCTTTTGACATCCCTTATTGTAACAGTATTAAGTAATGTTTGATTTTAAAATTAATTTACATTTAATTTTATGTTTTTTTCTTAAAATCCGAAAATTACCCTTAGTTAAGTTACACAAACAAACATTTAATCCATTCATCAATGATCTTTCTTGGGTTCCTCTCTGAAGCTTTTAGCGTGTTCGCTGCTTGTCTCTGCCACCATCGATGCCAACTGCGGCCATGCACCTCATCGCCTCCTCCGACGACTATGATACCCTCATCCATCGTCGCTGCCTTAACTGAGGTTGATGCCACCAACCCCGTTCGAAGCATTGTTTTTTTAGTTTTAGTTTTATTGGATTCCTGTGTCATTTTTTGTTTTTGTTGTTTGCTCGGTGTGTGACCAAATCTGTATTATATTTTTCTTTTCATAGTTGGAGTGAAAGTTGAATATGTGAAGAATGATTTTGGTTGGAAGGGGTTATGTTTACTTTATCAGAATTGTTAGCGTTAAGGGAACTGAAGTTTTTTTTGATTCATTGGGTTTTTCGTTCGCTCAACAGGACAATGTACAAACTTTTATTTTACTTGTGATTATGGTGGGGTGGAAAGAGTTTTTTAACAATAGAAGTTGGAAGACATCTGTGGACACATAATCGTAACAAGGTTTCAAGCTTTTAGGATTTAATGTATATAGATGGATTCGATTGTGCATAAGATTAATGCATATTATTTGAGAGGAATGTAGTGGCAGAGGAGGGGGAAGTGCATTTTGGCACTTTTGTTTTCTCTTGGATAGGATGTGGGTATGATAACAATGAATGTGTTCATGAGAAATTTTTAAATTTGGAATGGTGTCGGGCACCGGCGGACCCAAAAAAAAATTATTTAGTGAGGACAAAAAAATAGGTAATAATATTTTTATTAAAAATATATTATAATTTTTAATAAGATATATAATTTCATGACAAAAAAAATTCAAAATACTTAAATTTTTATAAATCATAACTATTTTCTATGCATACTAATTAATTTTCTCTTTTATTTGTTATAATATTTTGTCTTATTTAAAAAAAATAATCTTGTGGGGCAATCTCATTTTTTTATGGGGGAAAATTCTATTTTTAATCAATATTTGATAAAAAAAAAAAAATTCTTGTGGGGCAATTGCTCCCACTACTTTACAAGTGGATCCGCCATTGGTGTCAGAAATTCTTGAAGTTGTTGTTGCTGCAATTCTTTTTATCTTCAAACTCAGATCCTTTTAGGTTATGTTTGGTTTATAATAGAGAAATCAAATATATGAAAATAAAAATGAAATAATGGAAATAGATGATAAGTAGATGTATTTGGTCGAAGAAAAATAATAATTGATGATGAGAGAGATATATTGAAGAGTGAAAATAATTGATAAAAAATACAATGGGTCTCACAATTTTTTAAATTATTTCTTTTTCATCTCTCTCTTAACAAACATCTCACTCTTATTTCTCTCTCTTATTTTAACTGCCTCCTAGAAAAGAATGCTATTCTAACCAATGTCCCATTACATAATGACATAATACAAAGGAGTAGAACCTCAGAACCAACTTAAATGAGTTGATATAACAATGACAAATTCAATATATATACCTAATTAAAGTAAAAAGTATATGATTATTATACACCGGTTCATGAAGACTAATTACTGACCCACCAATTAAACCTGTGACCCAATACTTCAATGATGTTCTACACAAGCCACCCAATGGGATCCCAAAAGATTTTTACAAAACCAAACACACCACACTTTGCCTCTAAAAAACACTTGCTCACCCTCAAATCACGTAGATGCTCCACCCCTTCTTGTCACACTTCATTATCAGTGGAACAGCAGAATAATTTCGTACAAGTATTTCGCTTGCTTTTGACTAGACTCAACAACAAACTTCAACTTCCATTGATATTCGCAATTAAGTAATTGCAACTCTCACACACTATCTCTATAGATGACATCAATATTTCGATTTTCCCTACATCGCTACAAGAAATGAATAGTAGTTTCATTAGGGTTCCTAGTTAGTAGTCTCAGGAAGTCATCTAGTGACACATTTTGTCAAATGCTGGATACCTTGGATGCATGCAAAAATTCTTTGCAGGAAAGTTTGGTGTTCACGAGATCAATAACGAATTTTAATGTGATTTTCTGGATAATTTTCTCTAACATTTCATAGGGAAGTGAGAGTGTTGAAGGTTTGTCACCACTAATGCATTGAATGTCATGTATGTCGTCCATGTGATTGGGGGAATGTTTTTCTATTAAAGTCTTGTTTAAGAAAAGTTTTGACTATTCATCACTTGATTTGATAGGTTGAGAATCGCATATGTGAGAAACAAATTCTTAGTGTCTTCTATTTATAACTTTCTTTATCTACTCATTTAACTTACCTTTTTATTTATTTATTATTATTGTAGCTTTCTTTATTTGCTTATATTATATGACTAATATCCTCACCAAAAAGATAGAAATATCAAACGCATAACAAGTTTGGTAAATGATGAAAAACAGCATGAATGTGCAAAGACCATCTCTTAAACGTCAATTGCACGTAATTCTAATTAAAATGACTTTAAATAATACATTCATCGTATTTATACTAATATCTTGATTTTGTAGAACGGGTTCAAAGTTGGCCAAGGAATACGTGGAGAGACACATCTGTTAAAAAAATATGTCTTAATTTGTCTTTTGTTTAATGCTTTCTTTATTGCTTATATAACTTACCTTTCTTTGTTGTAGCTTTCTTTTTTTGCTTATATTATATGACTAATGTCCTCTCCAATAAGATAGAAACACCAAACGCATAACAAGTTTGGTCAAAGATGAAAAACAACATGAACATGCAAAAACTATGTCTTAAACGTCAATTAATGTAGATAATTATAACTAAAATGACTTAAATAGTACATTGCATCGTGTTTATACTAATAGCTTGATTTTGCATAAGGGGTTTAAAATTGGCCAAAAAGTTATTTGTTCAACTCTCATTCTTGTTTCAAGTAGGATGGAACTTCTGTTGTGTTTTCTTGTTGTACAATTATGCAACAGACAATCATTTGAAGGTTAATGTCCACAACTTAAGGTTTCTGTACAAGATGTTTCATAAGTTAGGCTATGCTTTAGTAGTATTGTATCAAGCTTCATCATATCAGAAAACATCAAATACAGATTCTCAATTTTAAATGAACTTGATAAGAATCAATGAAAAGAGGAATCAATATATGATTATAATGAGTAATGTAACTTTGGAGAATAAATGATCATCATCTTAGAAATCTAAAAACGCAACTAATATATAATATTTTGAGTAAATTTAATTTGGTATAGAGATGGATCATGTGTCTTATTATAATACTCTCCAAAATACATGTTTTAAGAGAATTCTTCATTAATAAATCATTCTCATAATCTATCTAAAAAATTAGTTCTTTGTACTTAATATAAACTCCTTGTAATCTAAAAGAAAATCCATGATATTTATGTAATCTAACATTTTCATTTATGTGGAATTGGATTAACTTTTCTATTAAATCTTTGAATCCTAACTTATATATATTAAACCATTTGAAATCTAAAATATTCTATCGCTAAATTTTATATTTTCCGTCTCAAACCAATTAGATCTTATAATCTCATTCCTGATCTTTTGAATATACTATCAACTTACCATTAAATTCTTACTTTTTGACTACCAATTAATAAGGCAATGCTATAATATAATTAAAATCTATTGTCAATTTTTTTTCATATCAAGAGTGGCTGATATGAGGTTTTATGAAATTGAGTTTTGAAGGTCTATCTTTGACTTTAGACATACTAAGCAAATATATAATCTTCTCATCTCTAAATTTCATTATCCATAACATAACCTCATAGTCAATGTCTATATATAAAAAAAGATGTAAGCATTAATGCTTAGTTTGGTTATAAATAAATTGGAAGGATGGGGAGGATGAAGTTTTCTTATTGTTTTACAAGACTATATTTTATGGATGAAGATTTGTGTACACTCAAATATTATTGGACACCTTGAGAGATAAAGAAAAATAAGTGTAAGTATGAGATAAAGAGGATATGAAATAAGTTTGTTATTTGTGGGATATTAAAAAAAATCAGAATTCATTTTTTATTTGTCTACAACCAAACTTATTTATTTTTCACCTTTTTTTCTTTTTTTTTCTATGCTATTTTTTTTTTTTTTGCCCAACACAATATAAAATTACTAATAAATGGCAGGTGAAATATAAATATAATGACCATACTAAATACTAATAACGATAAGTAAGTAGGAGCAGGCTAATATGGGAAAGACTCTTAAGTCAACACGGTGAGAAACAATCCTTGTGCGCATGATTAAGATGGTTTTACATATAAATGTAGAAGTGTTGGGTGGATGTTTACACTAGACTAAATTTTACTTTTTTTAAAAAAATAAAATTAAAGAATTGATTTTTTCTTCTTGAAGTCCAAGGAAGTTTGGTGTCCATAGTTCATCAAGATTTTGTTGATACTATCATCATATGGTGCTTGTATGTCGTACCGTCACAACATGAAAACATTTGAAAGACTCATTGAAATAAAATAAAAAATCACCAAACAAATGTCCAAACAAAACAAAAAACATGAGAAAAGATAAACATATTGAAATCACTACAAAATAATAATCATAGACAATATAACATTGAATATTCTATGACCTACGAGCATGAGTAAAGAAAAAATGATCCAACTCAAAATCCCACTTGCAATTCTCGCATCCAGTCACATCATATATCTCTTTGTGAACATCCCAAGAAATATACGAAGACATGACGGCGTCACATATCTTCTACATGTAGAATCCGAACACATTCGAATGATGTTCCGCATAAGCCACCCAGCGGGGTCCCAAAAGCTTCTGACAAAACTAAACACACCACGCTTTGCCTCTAAAAAACACTTGCTCATCCTCAAATCACGCAAATGCCCCACCCCTTGTCTTGCTTCATTATCAGTGGAACACAGCAGAATAATCCCGTACAGGTATTTCGCTTGCTTTTGACCACACTCAGCAGCGAACTTTAACTTCTTGAGACCACTGACATTCGCGACTGAGTAGTTGCAAAACTCTTGCACCCCATTTCTGTAGATGACATTAATATTTCCATTTTCCCTACAACGCTGCAAGAAATGAATAACAGTTTCATGAGGCCTCCATGTTAGTAGTCTTGGGAAGTCATCTAGTGACACGTTTTGCCAAACATTGGATACTTCGGATGCATGCAAAAGATCTTTGCAGGAAAGTTTGGTGTTTACAAGGTCAATAGCGGATTTTGATGCGATTTTTTGGATAATTTTCTCCAACAATTCAGAGGGAAGTGAGAGTATTGGAGGTTTGTCATCAAGAATGCCTTGCATGTCATCCATGTGATGTGGGAGAATATTCTTCTATCAAAGTCTTGTTTATAAGAAAAGTTTACAAAAGTTGTGACTGTTCATCACTTGACTTAACATACATGGAGAGACATATCTGTTAAAAAATCTTTCTTAATTTGTTTTTTGTTTATAACTTTTATCTGTTTATATAACTTAACCTTTTTTTCTTGTAGCTTTCTTTATTTGCTTATATTATATGACTAATATCCTCTCCAATAATATAACAATACCAAACGCATAACAAATTTGTTAAAAGATCAAAAACAACATTAACCTACAAAGGCTATATCTTAAACATCAATTAATGCAAATAATTCTAACTAATAATACATTGCCTAGTATATATACTAATAACTTGATTTTGCGGTGAAAATATATTCTTAAATTATTAATATATGTTTGTTCAAAAAAAATTATTAATATATGTTAAATCGTGAGATTTATTCTTTTCCTTTTCATATATCACTTTCCTTTTTTTTTTTTTCCACCAAAATAATATCACTTTCCTAATAATTGGATCACCCAACATTTGATTCTTTATTCAAATTCCATCTCTAAATACTCATAAAAAAAATTCCATCTCTAAATTTCATTATCGTCAATATCTATACAAAAAAATAAAAAATTAAGCATCAAGTCTCAGTTTGGTTGTAAATAAATTGAAGGATGGGAAGAATGAAATTTTTGTTGTTGTTTCGATAAGAATGGACTATTTTTTATTTGTCTTCAGCCAAACACATTTATTTTCCACCTACTTTTTTCTCTTTTATTTTATTTTATTTCTATTTATGTTATTTTTTTTCTTTTCTTGCCTAACACAATATAAAAAAATTACAGGTGAAATATAAATATAAATAACCATAATAACAATGAATAATAGTAAGGCACGCAAAAAAGTAAAAAGTTAATATAAAACGGTGTTTGCTTTACCGTTATTAATTGACAAGTACAATACCTTCATAATAATTTTTATATATATATATATATATATATAATTTTTTTCTTTCTATTTTTATAAATCTGTAATTTTTTTTCTTCTAGTTTCTAATTCGCAATTTTGGTCTCTTACTTTTAAAATTTGACAATTTTGGTTTAATCATTAAATTGCAACTATTCAAATTTAACTTGACTTTTTAAAAAATTTAAAGCTTACCTATTTTTTTTTTACTAATCACAAAATTAACTAATTAAATTTAATTACCTAAATTTATACTAGCTAATTACAAAAATAACCGAGTCACTTTTACTTAAAAAATTAATTTTGTGATTAGTACAAAAATATATAATTTTTTTTCAAAAAGAAAAAAAGTTTACCTATTTTGTTACTAATAAAAAAATTAAATTAATTAAATTTAACTACCTAATTTTAAATTAATTACAAAATAAAAATTTATAATAATTGAGTAAAATTTAAATTAAAAAAAAATTTACTAGTAAAAAAATAGGTAATTTTTTAAAAATAAAAACAAAAGTCAAAGTTAATTTTGACAGTCAACTATTATAATTTAACGATTAAATCAAAATTACAAAATTTTAAAAGTAGGGACCAAAATTATAAATTAGAAATTAAAATCACAGATTTGTAAAAATAGATGGACCAAAAATATAATTAAGTCTTAAAATTAATATCAAAGTATTTTATTATTATTATCAATTAAAAATAAGAAAAACATATAAATAAATAAAGAGTAACTGAATAGATTATGAATGGATACCATACCTACCTTGGTTGAATTTATTATCATGTCAATAGATTTATTTTTATTGTTATGAGAAGTGTGATTTTATTTTATAAAAAAATAACATAACAGCATAATTAACAAATATTAAAAAAAAATATACATGACATTATTATTAGTTTATTGATTGAAGGTATTAATCCTTCCAACAGTAATGGCATGCTAGAATTTACCATATAAAAGAGGCAAAAGAAATTTAATTATTGGGACGAAGGATATGTTGAATCCAATTTATTTTTATTTTATAAGTCAAAGTTTTATAATAATACTTCATCCATCATTATGATTTAAGTGACAAACTTGAGTTTTAATTGAAAATATAAATTATTGTTTTTAGTTATTATGAATAGTAATTTAGTAGTTATTCTAACATATAAGAATATTACATTGATAATGTAATAAAGTTTTACATTGTCGAACAATCATAATTTTTTATTAATCGTGTAACAAAGTTTTACAAACATAAGAATAGTGTATATGTTAATTTTTATAGGTGGATGTTATTTTTATAGGTGGATATTACCTAACGGATTAATGCTTATCTGTCTTTATTTTCTGAGGTAGAGCTGCTCAAATAGAACTATTAGCACGCAGAGGATAAAAATCAATCCCAATAACTATGCAGGCCAAGGTCGTACTAAGTTCATAGTTGTACACTTATTTACTAATTTTTTAAATTATTTTATTATTTTTTCATTATTTATTTGGTTCTTGCATCTATTTCTATTTTCTAACACTGAGGATTTGACTTCATAGGAAGCAAGCTGTGACTTGAAATTGGTACTCGAGAAATTGGATGAGTGATAATTATAAGCATATATTTTGTTATACCTTGTCTACTCAGAAAGCTAGGCGTTTAATTCTCTGTTTTGAAATTTTGGTACTCAGTGGAAGCTAGGCATTTAATTCTCTATTTCAAAATTGCTCGATTAATTAGAGATTTTATGATTCATAAGTAATGGTGACTATAGACACTGATAGGGATAATAAAAGAGAACTGTCCCCTTATATGCACAAATCTAGTATGCACAAAAACATTAATTGTGTATTTATATTTCCGTTAGCACTTCATAACTCTGTTTTCATTTTGGCTCCACTTTACAATGCAGGGAAGTTGGGAACCCCAGTTATCATGGAAGACACACAAGGGTAACTGCTCCTCGGACTATAAATTTCTAACCTATATTGTTGTCCCTTCCATTACAGTAGATGAATTGAAGTAATTAAAACACAAGCGTGAAGGTTAATGGAAGGTAATTAAAATCATGCATATGAGTTAACTCCATTGACAATTCTATATAATATCAACTATGGCTTAATATAAGTAGTGTCTGCCTAATGCCTAATCAGGGATTGAGCATGGAGAAGAGGCCAATGCTGAGGAAGATTTGTTTGATGATGGATCACGAGCATGAGAGAAGGAGAGGAGGCTTAATATAGTACAACTGAAGTGAAGACACTTGAGAGGAGCTTTTGAGTTGGGTAATAAGCTTAAGCGAGAGAGGAAAATGACGCTTGCAAGAGCTCTTGGCTTGCAGCCAAGACAAATTGATATAGGGCTCCAAAACAAAAGGAATTTTTAAGGAAATACGAACACTATACAAGTTAGTTTCCCAGTGTTCGACACATCTCGGACACCAACATCCATGGATATGTTTTAGACACTTCATTATAGTATCGGCTTAAATTTTTTTTTTTTTTTTTTGTGGCATGGACACTTTTTAGACACAGTTTTGACCAAAGAAGAACAAGTGTGTGCCCAAAACTTTTAGAAATTTCAAAAAATAAAAATAAAATTTTAAAAACTGAATATATTTTTAAAAATTGGAAAGACAAAGAGAAACTCACTCAATATCTAGTTATCTTTGTTTTGTCTGTTGGTTATGTTCTGAATATGCCCAATTGGTCATGTTTTGCTTTTTGATTTTTAGATGGATGGATTGAATATATTTTGTTATTAAAAAGATGTGTTTAAATTATCTAATGGTGTTTCTTAGTTTTTTTTTTTTTTTTTTAAGAGTCATTATCATTGAAAAATGTTATATTTGACTATTCTTTTGAAATAATTATATATATATATATATATATATATATATATATATATATATATATATATATATATATATATATATATCAATCAGTGTCAACATCCTATATTTTAGATAATACCAGTATGTTTCTATTTCTACGTCATATTCGTGTCAAAGTTTGTGCTTCATATTTTTTATAACTTTTTTAATATAGTGTTTTTAAAAGCTTTATTCGGATAATTAGGAGACATTTTTTATGTTGTTTTTACAAGTTTTGATTCAGTTCTATTTATGTGTTGTTTGAATGCTTGAATTTTTTTTTTTTTTAATCATATTAATGTATTATACACAAACTTTCGTTGGAAACGTGTTCCACCTTCTTGTCTCTTTTATTAATGAATTTCACTTTTGCTTTTAAAAATATATTTTCTTTGCCTAGTTTGTTTGAATTGTCAAATTAATATGACAAATATTTGAATAAATGAATAACAATAATTTTAACTAAGAATTAGCTACAAAATTACTATGAAACAACTTAGTTAAGTAGCTAGAAACAAAAAAAAAAAACAATCATAATATATTACTACAAATTAACTAAGATTTAGCCACAATTTTTCAACAATTTCTTATCAATGGACCATCATAATAAATTGAGAGTCTTATATATGTTCATTATTATTATAACGATTTATATGAAATGAACTTTCGATATATAAGCTCAACTTTTAATTTGATACTTGTTTTTCTCTCTCTGTATATATATAAGCTCAACTTTAGCCATAGTATATAACAAACCATTACTTGCAAGTTGCAACCCGTCTATGTAAGCTATTTTAAGGCAAAAAATGTCTCTAGATCCAAGTAGTTTTATGCTTGCAGGGTACATAACAATAACAATAGGCAAACTACCAAAATTGGGCGAATTGCATGTTATAAGTTATAACTAATGAATGTTGAGTTATTAAAGAAACATAACGTAATAAGTAGATGCATGTCCCACCTCTTCTTCACATATTATATTTTGATCCTAATTGGTCTGCATTTATGGAACAAAAACGATCATTTTGTCCCTCAAGAAGGCGCACAACCTAAAATTACAAGTTATTAATTGGAATTAAGCATTGGATAAACAAACTATAATAATATAAAATATGAGTTTAATATATATATATATATAATATAATATAATTTTAGACTATTTCTTAACTCAAATACAAGATGGGTTGTATACGTTATACGTTATAATTAAATTCACTAACTATAAAATTGTTTTTACACTGTTATTCTCATCAAATATCATGTCAATAGTGCCATAATTTCTTATAGTGTCACATGCATATTCTTTCTAATGCTATAGATATATTATTGCACCTTTAGGATCTGCTTTGAAAATTTTCTTAATAAAGAAACCAATAGCAGTAAAAAAAAAAAAAAAAAAAAAAGCACCTACATTTGTATCCATATACCAGGCATCCAACAATAAATATAATGCCTACAATGTTATATATATGTTGTCCAATTATTACGTACCTCTCCAATAGAAGGGCGTTTCTCATGATCTCTTTGCACACAATAGTATGCTACCTTGGCCATGGTATATACCTCATTTGAGTCATATGAATCCCCTAGACGAGAATCTATAAGTTCATCATATGCCAACTTCTCAATCTTTGCCTCAGCCTATAAATTTGTTAGTAATATTATAAAAATTAGTCAAATTGATATCTAGTGAGGTCCTTTGTGTGTGTATAAACTTTTTTTTTTCAATGGAGTACTGTGTCTATATACTAATAAGCTAATAACACGAATAAAAAAACATATCTAAAGAAATATAAATAATAGGGTTTACTATATTTTTAGTTCATAAACATTTTAAGAATTTTGTTTTAGTTTTAATTTTCGTTCTTACTTGTAGTTATACTTAAGAACTAAAAGTAAGGATGGAAAAAGTTAAACTACTAAAAGTAAGAATGAAAAAAAAATTAAGAAATATTGATCATTCAAAAATAAGTTCATGGACTAAAATAAAGAATTAAATTAAGTACTAAAAAGATAACAAACCCTAAATAATATATATCTACAAGAAAATACCCATTGTCGAAGGGAGAGGTGTTGTTCTGGACTAGAAGTAGCCTTGCGTCCGGTTATCAATTGTAACAAAATAATGCCATAAGCATACACATCTACTCGCACTGAAACAATACCATCTTCAACATACTCAGGGGCAAGGTATCTACATAAAAAAAAAAAGACTTGTTTAGGATTTTTTTTTTTTTATTCAATGAAATCGAATATGTTATGATATAGTTTATAGTATTGACACATCTAACTCAATTAACTAACTCCATCAATTGAACTAGGTCTCTTTATTGAACTAGGCCTCTTTGATGAGCTTGTTTATGATTGGTTTTAAAATATAGATTCTAGAATAAGATATTAAAAATGCTTGAACAAAACCTTACCCTAATGTTCCCATTATCCTTGTGTGTAGAGTATTCCCACTAGTCTTCCATTTGGCAAGGCCAAAGTCACCTAGCTGCATTTGGATGCATCATTCAATTAATAACACCCATATATCCTAATTTTTAATGTAGTAAAATGAAGGAAAGGAGAGAGAGGTAATGAGTTAGACTCTTTCCAACTAACAATAATTAACATACTAACAACATTTGCCGATAAAAAAAAAATTGCCAAAAGAGAATTAATTAATGAACACTTCACCATGGGAACAAAATCATGAGTGAGGAGTATATTGCTTGGTCTCATGTCACGATGAATGATGGGTCCTCCACGACATTCCTCATGTAGAAAACGCAATCCTTTTGCAGTTCCAATGGCAATGGCATATCTTTGGTGCCACTCAAGAGCCACAGCATTTTTATCTGCAGAAATGTTTCCACAGCTTCATAAGATCTAAATCATTGTCGAAAGAAATATAATAAATACCAACAGACATTCTCTCTGATATTCTCATCAAGTACGGTTTACTGAAATTTATTAAAAATCATTCACTTTAATAATTCCCTCTTATGATTTTAAAACAAGGCCTACAAAAATTGACGATTTCTATGAAATTTTAACCAACTGTGGATAAATTATTGAAAAGAAAGTGTAAAAAGATTGTATGGCTTAGAAGTCGAGACAAAAAAAAGTTTATGAAAGTTTTCTTTCCCTTAATCCACCGAGAAGAAGACAATATCTCGGATAGGAGACCTTAATGATGTTTGAGGATTTGAGATCAGAACACTAATATTGAAAAAAATATTTTTGACATCCGTAATAATAAAAGGTAAAAGAAGCAATTAAAAGAAAGAAAAAACTATAGTGCTCACCAAATAAATGCCAATCAAGAGACTTGTTGCAAATATACTCATACACCAAAATGTTGAGGTTTTCCTTGAAACAGTAACCCAAAAGCATCACAATATTCTTGTGCCTAGCAAAATTCAGCACATAAACCTCGGAATTGAATTCAGAAAAGCCTTGTCTACTTTCTTCTTTCCTTACTTTAGCAGCTATTTTTTGCACATGATCTTTAAGCATGCCCTTGTATACGTGACCGTATCCACCTTCACCTATTAAGTTATCCTTTGAAAAACCATTTGTTGCAAGTTGTATCTCAGAATAGCTGAAACTCTTTAACTCATTGGTGTATAATGTTGCAGTCTTTGTCCCACAACCAGCACAAAGAATTGGTGCATCTGAAGAGTACAATACAAGTATTTTTAGGGTACAAATCTCGCATATCTTTTAAAGATAGAACCATAATAGTCGACAAAATTCTTTTTTTAAATATTGAATGTAATTGCTTATTTAAAATTTGAACTCGGCTATTCGATAAGTTGAAACAGTCGCGTATTAATTGATTAACATACTTGTTGTTACACTAATGCAAATAGAATAATTGTACATTTGTACTTAATTTTTATACAACAAATTTTAAACACCTAGAAAGAGAATAGGAAGTAGTGTTTGATAAGATATATAGGTGTGGAAATGGAAATAGGTAGAAAGAAATAGTGATGTACTCCTTCCACACCAAATATAATTACAAAAAAAAATGAATCTCTTTCATCAATAAAATGAGTTAATATTATTTAATTACTATTGTATCATTTTCATTTTCATAGGACAAGAAAAGAAGAGTCAACCTGTTGTGACATTTTTTTTTGTTTAAATTTCAATTCGGAGGAGTACTATGTGCAAACAGAATAATAATATAAATGTATAGGGAAAAATCAGAGAGGTTCCTACCTGAAGAAGATCCAAAATCTATTGAAACAATGGAATGTTTCATACCCCTCTTAGACATATTAGATCTGTCAGAAGCAATGGAAGGAGAATAGCTTTTGCAAAAGATAACAGGTTGCTCCTCATCCTCTCCAACACTATCATGAGAATCTGATGATAGTGAAGCAAACTTGGACAAAGAATAGATAAGCTTTTGTTCTGATGTTACATCGGTTTCATTTGTGTGCTGTGATCTCCAAATTTCCACAGACAAGTCATCTTTAACCAACGCAATTTTACATGATATCTTGTTCTTGTAGAATCTCAGGTCACGCTTAAGATACCTTTGCAAAATTAGAAATCTTAATTAGTAAAAAGTGCATTTATATATACTCTTTATAACATAAATGCAAGAGAAGCTTAAGTTTTTTTTTAGAGCACATTCATTTGTTCAGTGAGCAAAAATAATTTGTTACGATGATTAACTGCAATTCCAAGGTAAATTTTTTCATATCCAATGCAAATAACTTATCGTTACTTTTAGTCCTAAGCTTTTTATTTTTTATATTTTAATATTTTAGCGAATTTAATTAATGTAAGAAAAAAGAATTTAAAATATTATGTTTCAAAAGGTAAAAAATGAGAAGTTTCATAATAAAAGTGTCATTAAGTCTGATTTTAAAATTTTAATGTTAACAAAACATTAACGTTTTTAATAGAAAATTAAAAAAAGTATCATAATAAAACCTTTGAAAAAGTACCAATAAACGGTTAAAACGTTATGAAGTAAAACTCAAATTAATGAATCAAAAGTGAAATTAAGGGAATCCAAATAAGACAACAAAAAGTATTGGCCTGATTAACTTAAAGTACTGCCACTTTTGAATTATATCAAAAATATTTTTGGTGCTATCCATGTTAAGCGATTCATTTTTTTTTTTTTTAATTGTTAAGCGATTCATAGATATATAACACATCAGTCAAATGTAAGATAATGATCATTTAATTAGAAGTGTTGAAAAGGTTACCTATCAAGGATAACCCAAGATGCATTATAGTTTGTAACCTCTTGTAAAATAACCTGTCTTATTGGAAAACCTGCAGTGACTTTAACCTCGATTCTAACCTGGACATAAATTTATAGTTACAGTGATGAACAGAAAAGGGTTGCTTAATTAAAAACCTTAAGTATTCTATAAGTTATGTTGATTTAGGGCCACATAAAACCCAAATCTCTACATGGTGTAAGTGGTACATTGCGAAAATTGAAAAGAAAAGATGTATGACCAGTGTGCATGTTTGGTTTATAGTTAAAAAAGCTACACTATGTGTTTTAATACAAATTCAATTAATAAAAGTAAAATGAATACAAAAATAAGGGATTTAGATCCGTTGGCTAAATTATTTTTACTTCAAATGGTACTTTTGTAACGATTTTTCAAACATGCATGGATTCATAAAAAGTTTTCTACTTTGAATTTATAGACTCACATTAAAGATAATATTTAGATATCTCTGTATTTCAAACATCAATATCTCTTTTTTAATTTATTTATTTATATTCTTTCTAATTTAAATAAGTTTTGAATTTCTAAAAAATATTTATTTTTTAATTTGAATCCCTAAAATAATTTTAAGTTGTTTTGGATCTCTAAATTTTTTTTTTAATTTTGTTTTGAGATAACATCATGTTAATCACCAAAATAGTGTTATATCATCACAAAACAATGTAAAAATAAATAAATTTAGAGACTCAAATTTTTAAAAATTGAGTATTTTTTTTAAAAACAAAAACTTATTTAAGCCTTTTTTTTTTCTTATCATATCATATTACCAATGATAATTATATTTTTTCCTCTTTTCTCTTTCCCTCGTTAATGTATACTAACATTTGAATTTCTAAAACATATTTATTTTTTTACACTATATCAAGAATCTACTATTATAAATGGTTAATTAAATACTTAAACTAATACTAAGATGTGAAGGAAGATAATAGAGAACACAAATCAAAATTATAATTACTTATTGAGCTTCCTTCTTACTCCTAGATTACAAACACTAGAATTTTGGGTCTAGAAATTTAAGACAACGATGGCAGCATGCACCAGCACTATATGGTTCATTCTCAATTTGGAAAACAATATATCTTACAAGTATGTGCTTAACAATAAATTAAAGTGTAAGCTGTAATTGATGGCAATGTGTCAAGAGCATTTTCAAAAGAAAAATATAGAACATACCCCTTTATTTTCCCGTTCTACATAACTGGGTAGAAGCACATTTTTATATGCTGCAACTTTTCTGTTAACTTCTTCCTGCATTGCACGAATATTGGTGCCAGAAAAGGACTCCGGGCATGCTAATGTCTGGTACCCCACTGTCAATTCCAAGGGATAGAGGAAAAGCAACATTAATTAATTAAAGAGTCTTGCTCTCGAGTGTGTTACAGCACAGGAAAGGAATATAAGATAACTCAGTTGGTAAAGGGAAAAGAGAAGCATGGAGAGGTCATGGATTCAATTCTGTCCACTAACAAAATCTACCAAACTAAACACTAACATTTTTGACGATAAAAAAAAAAAATGTTAGATCAAACACATGTGAGATTTCATCCATAAGTTTCGAGCATACCATTTTTTATGTTATTCAACTTTCTCATTCTTAATCAATGTGAAACTTCACTTTTATATTGTATACTTAACAGAATCAACACATAAAAGATTTTTAATGAAGATTGAATTGGAGTTGCATTATAAATCGAATGAGAGTGCTTCACTCTAAAAACTTTAATTCCACTTTTAGTTTCTTAATCAATACTACACTTAGAACACTGGATAGCATTTTCCTAAATAAATTTCTAGAAAACACTCATCCGGTGTGTAAACAAATGCAATGCAAAGACAATGGAAAGTATTAATGATGTGTTTGGGTAAATTTTTCAAAAAATACTTATATATAGAGAAGAAAATAAAAAGTACAAATGTGAAATTAATTATCTTATTTCTAAGTTAAAATTAATTTTTGTATTAACTATTTTGTAAAAGTATTCTCATCTCATATGCTAAATTTTTTTTACAACTTAACTAATGTAAAAAACTAATTTTAACTTACGAATTACGAAGAAACTCATTTCAATTTTTTTTTCTTCTTTTCTTCTTCTACAAATATTTTTAGAAAAAGTTACTCAAACAAACTCTATCACGAATAGAAGGGGTTAAAGGAGAGTTTCAGTAGTGTCTGCAAACTAGTTATAAATGCAATGCTTACTTGGGTGAGCAACCTTGTGCAAGGCACAGAACACAAGCAAGCCATCACATTCAGAGAGAATGTCACCCCTTCTTCGAAGATGATCAACCACAAGCTTGATCTCATGCTCATTGCGATCTCTCGTGGCATCACATGCAACTACAACGTAAGACGGCAGAGGAATTTCAACACTCATAACAACAACTAAGCCAAACCCACAACTGGGTACTTCAATTTCGAATCATATTCATATAAACAAAACCTTCTACTTAATTTGCTAATATCTTCTTCCACACCTTGAAATGTACGTTCCAATCCAATGAAAATAATGGTAGTGCATCGACTGTAATCAAGTTGTATACTGTCAAACAATTACTACCTTCAATTTTAAAAGTCAATTGATTTATAGAATAATAACATAATTTGAGATAATTGAGATTGAGACTGAATGTCCAATAACAAAATTTGTGTCATCTGCTACAACGGTACTATTGATCTTTTTCTTCCTATAATTGTTTCCATTGGATGAGAGAGTTAAACGGTCGAAGGTATCAAGAAAATATGCTTAGGATATTCTAAGAAGACCATTTTGGCGGGAAACCAGCCGGCAAAAAAATATGCCAAGTTGGGGAACAGTACGAGGAACTTCAAGACAGAAGAGTTTGGTCTTTCGTACAAGTACATGCATTCGATTCAACCCTTCCTTCGCACCTCTTTCGTACATTCAGCAATAATATTGTTTTCTTGGTTGTTTTATTTGTCATTGTTTTCCATACATGTTTCAATCTGATTGGGTAGGGAAAAAGATTAGCAACACCTAATCTCTACTTAATAAGAAAGAGAACAGAAAAATCATAGGTGTAATTAAGTATAATGTGATAAGGGAAAATTTGTGATTATTAGGGTTATCGACTTGAATTTGGTTATCAAATTATAATTAACAGTTTAATTTATGGGTTTATTTGGATTAAGATTATTTGAGATTTTAAAAGAATTTTGTTTTTATTAAAATGTCTTATACTATTCAATCAAGATTGATAAACAATGATAAAAAAAAATATTACGATATTTGATTGAAATTTTGAATAACTTAATAAAAAAATTATCTGTTATTTAAAATTATAAAGATTTTAAATGATTGGATTTTGATGAATTTTATGAACTTTTTAGTTAATTATATAAATACCAAATTTAATAAACAATCTCATCCAACCATGAGAGACTTTTCATTCTCATCACATTTTTTTTTTTATTTCATTCTCTTTCCTTTATAAGTGATAGGTGGCATAATCTTTCAAGTTTTTATATTTAAAGGTAAGACTTTTCATATAATAATAATAATGCATTCATACACCCAAATCATTACGTATCACCTTATTAACCTACCATTTGATCAATATAGTTTATAATATCATTCCCTTTAGGTTCATAAATTCCTACTAAAAAAAAAGTTGTTATAAGATAAATAGATTTGAGTTTAGAGGAAGTCTTAACTCAACTGAGACAAACAATCAAATCAAAAGTTTTAAAATCCTTTTTACTAGCATGAAAATTATTGTAGTCAATTTTAAAAAGATACATAACTTACAACTTAATCGAGAAAAGAGAAAATAATGTTTAAGATATTATAAAAGAAATCTTAAATCTAGATGATACAACTCATTACATGATGGGTAATTTGCTTAATACTAAAGTAAAAAATGACTTATTCGTTTATATGTTAGAAGAATTTTTATTTTTAAGTTAAAGAAATGATTAATGTTTTGATGATTTCTAGATTAAATATTTATAGAGTGATTTCAAATTTTATAAATTTGTTAAATCCTTTTAAATCTTATGAATCTAAATTTTTTAATTTTCAATTTGTTTCATTAATTTTTTAAAATAAGTCATGTCTTGTTAAATTTGTCACAAATTTTACTATTTATACATCATCTTTTATTAAATACCCTTCTTTTGCTATTTACATCAATTTTAATTGAGAATTTTTTATTAAAATATAAAAAAATATGAAATGTACTTGATAAAATAAGGTGTAAATTTTATGAAAATAAAATATTTTTGTAAAATTTAATTATTATAATAAGTCATTAATCTTAACACTTAAATTTTAAGAAAATAAATTATGATTTTCTCTCTCTCTTTCTTATATTATTCAAATTTTACACTATTAAGCTGACATTAGTGGCTTCAAGGATGCAAGGCGGATGGTTGGTGTGAGGTCATCAGGAAGGAGAAGAGCAAAGGAGTCAAATATAAGGAGGGTCGTGTGGGATACCAACGACGTGGCACATTCTCATTGGACTGAATATACTAACCAAAAATTCTATTTCAAATGACTTTTAGCCTGAGCTGAAATGTTAAGCCTAGCACAAAATGCAGAAACGTAGAACAAAGTTTAGAATAAAAAATTTAGCTAAACTTCAATATTTATAAAAAATTTGAGAATATTTTCTTGCTTTTAGCTTAATTTCACCGTAATGTTTTCTTTTTAATATGATTCTAAAACTTTTTCACTTTCTTCATTCCATTTCTATACACAGTAGATAAAATTGTTAAATACAAACTAAAAAATTAAATACTTAAACTAAAAGTTAAGTAACACCAAACTAAAATAAAATGAACAAAATATCACTCTAAAATTGAATAAAATTAGATTAAATATTCTTTTAAATCATGTGAAATTTAAGTATTAAAGCCGCTTAATAATAATGGCATCAATTTCTCCACCCTACAATACGTTGACGATTCGATTGTCCTGGGGGATCCAACTTTGGCAAATCTCAGAATCATAAAAACAATTTTCTGCTGCTTTGAATTGATTGCGGGGCTAAAGGTGAATTTCTTTAAAAGCAATATCTATGGTTTAAATGTGGATTGGGTTTTCTTAAGAGAAACGGAAGCATATCTTCACTATAACGTGGCCTTTCTACCTTTCAAGCTCCTTGGTATGGGATCCAATCGTTGATAAGTTCAAAAAGATATTGTCTTGCTGGAAAGGTAAGAATCTTTCGATTGGGGGAAGGTTAACCATCATCAACTCATCCTTTCTAGTCTTCCGTTATACTACGTCTCTTTCTTTAAAGCAGCGAAAGCGAAAGCAATGATCAAAACAATTGAAAGAATTCAGAGAAAATTCCTATGGAATGGTGTAAATGAGGAACTGAAAATCTCTTGGGTGAGTTGGAGACAAATATGTAGACCAAAGTCTGAAAGGGGATTAGGAGTAAAAAACCTGGAGATTTTAACATTTCACTCTTGGTTAAATGGAAATGGCGCTTTTTGACAGACAAAAAGGCTATCTGGTGCTACCTGTTGGAGTATAGATATGGGAACCTAGAGAAACTAGAAATAATTCTGAAATTCTCGAACTCTTCTATCTAGTGGAGTGATATCACCAAATCTTATCATCCTGAGGGGTCACAGCAAAGCTGGTTTGTGGAATTAGACTTTAGGAGAGTGGGAGATGGTTTAAACACGGGTTTCTGGGATGAGAGATGGTTGGGGGGAGGGAAACACTAAAATAGTCATTTCCTAGGTTGTTTTCTTTAGCTACTAACAAAGAGAATTCCATTAATCAAATGCTCAATTTTGCAGATTCAAGAGTTATTGGCGATTGGCAATGGTGCCGAAATTTATTTGGATGGGAAGAAGAACAACTGGAAGCTTTAAACATAATACTGCAGCACATTCACTTGAAGATTGGGGGTAAAAGATTGCTGGTCTTGGAGTCTTAATCCAATTGAGGGATTCAAAGTAAATGAGGTTTATAGAATGCTTATTGATAAACCAGCACCTGCTCTGTCTGCTACAAGTCAAGTATTTTGGGATAGCGCTGCACCCTCAAAGGTCATGGTGTTCTCATGGAGATTATTACAGGACAGGTTACACACATGCAACCAATTACAGAAGAGAGGAATAAACATCCAGAATTTCAACCAATCTTGCTACTTCTGCAGAACGTCGATTGAGAGCCACGATCACAGTTTCTTATTATGTAAACCGGTCCATCAGCTATGGAACAATATTTTTAAGTGGCTAGGAATCTCCACGATATTACCACAAGCAATTCAACAATTGTATGATCAGATGTGATGTTATTTCAGAGGTCGCAAATTCAGAAGATGAAAGTCAATTATCTGGCATGCGACTTCGTGGAGCTTGTCATGAGAAACAAAATCGCATTTCAAGACGGATCAGCGGAATGGTCACAACTACTACATATCATTAAATCAATTTCGTGGCAATGGGTAATATACAAAGGTGAACCCAAACCGGATTATTTTTCTCTTCCTGGTGTTTAAATCCTCTACAATGTTTACATTCTTGAATTTAAGAATACTACAACTCTTTTTGTGTTACTTCCCTTTTACTGGGAGCATTAAGGTCTTTCACAGTTACAACATGGGTAGTCTTTATCTTTTTGGATACTTATGTTTTTAGGGTGAGCTTTGGCTATTAACAGTTTTAGATGGGGGAGTAGTTTTAATTTCTGGAACTCTGAAATGGTCCTTGTACAACATGTACAGCTGAAACTCTCTGCACAACTTGTAAAGATCTTGTTGTATCACCTTTCATATATATATATATATATAAATGGTATACTTTTATTGTTAAAAAAAAAAAAGAAATCCAACTTCGAGCCCAAGTCAATCAGCAGCATCTACATCCCCAAAATTCCTCCCCCACCTCCTAATCTCTACCATTTAATTTACACTCAATAATAATAATAAAAACTTAAAATAAGTAAACAACGGTATTTTTTTAATAATATTTTTTTCAGAAACCTATCTAGTCACTTTTAGCAAAATTTTTTTATTTTAATTACATTTTTTTCATTCACAGAGTTCGTTGAACTTAGAATTTTACTTTAAAAAAATTGAATCAATTATCACTCATACAAACGATTTCTTATTTAATAATTTGGATTTAAAGGCATTAATGGATATAGTTTGGTTTTCCAACACTCAACAATACCTGTACAAGTTTTTGCAAGTCAGTAGAATTATTATTTGTTTAATATAGAGTTGTTTCATTTAGACACGGTAATAATTATTACTTTGAAATTTTGGAAATGTTAGATGCAAATTTGAATAAGCAATCAACACCGAGGTAGACAATGCTAATTAGTACAATAGGTGCAAGTCATCTACTTCCTTCTCCGGCCATCTTATTAATTCGAAGTGGACAATTTACCTTGGATAAAAGAATAAAAAAAAGTGGATAGTAACTTGGTTATTTTATGACTTAATTTAGAGTGGACCGATAAAACGTATGATGAGAAGGATATGATTAAAACAATTAGGTTTTTTTTCATATTTAAATCCTTTAAATATCAGTTATATTTTTTTAAATATTAGTTATATTTTTTTAATTATTCAAATAAAAAGTTTTTTTTAGTTTCTCAAAATCAGAAAATATTTTTTTAACCATTTTCATAATAAGTATATAAAATTTATAATTTGTAACGTTTTTTTAATCGTCACAATTTAATTTATAGCTCTTTTATATATTTATGACAGTTAAAAATATTTACAAATTTCAAATTTTTTTTTTTTTTTTGTTTGATTCATATAAGGGGAATAATAAAAAAATAATTTTTTGAATTTGAATGACTCAAAAATATAATTTTTCAATAGAAGAACTAAAAAAATATAATTAATATTTAAAGGATTAAAAATATATTTTAAATATTTTTTTCTCTTTATTGGTTCATCAAGCCTATTTGGCCTTGGAAGTAGGTTTTTGATAGTAATGGCAATATGACATAGCCCAAATATGTTATTAAACTTAAATGTTAAATAGAATATATAGAATATAATTATTTACTTGTATTATTACGAGTAAATATAATATTTAATTTCATTTTTAAAAGAGTAATACACAGACATATTTATTCATAAATTATAATAAATTAAAATTTAATATCATAAAAAATGTGACGTATTAGTTTGTCAAGTTTTATCAATCTATATGATATCTTATAACTAATTTATCATACCATTTGACTTGTATTACTAATTTTTCAGCACAATTTCGATAAACTAATTTGTTCCCTAATTGAAAATTGACTCACATGACTACTTAGTTATATTGTAAAGGAAATTGCTATATTCACTGTCCTTAATTGCTATGTGCACTTCTCTTTTCATATTTATCCCATATGTTCCCTAAAATACCCTTTTCATCAACCGTGATTCAGTATGCAATGTCCTCCACACTATATTTCTCCACAGGATTTGTCATCAATTCATTTACAAACAATTGGTTAAACCAGAACCGGGGACGAATCCAATTCCATCCTCCTAAACTATCATATGAGTCAATGATACTTTTGTGGTCGTCTGATTCACCACATTCTTGCTACCTAGGTATATGTCACATAACAAGTGGCTTTAGCATTGGCAATAACTATGTGCAGAAAATACCTTTCACTTGCGAAGTTGCACTCCCTCGTAAACGTGCCTTTTGCTTGCACTCCCTAGTAATAGTTCCGATATCAAAGGGTAATTGGGGGAAAAATATGAAAAGGGAAGTGCATGTTAGCAATTAGGCGGAGTGAATATAGCAATTCCTTATTGTAAATGATGAGACCATGTCACATGGATAAATAGTATCTTTTGATTAACAATCAATTAGGACTATAAATGTATTTCTCAAAATTAAGAAAGGAATCAACCAATGAAATATGTCAGTATTATTTTAGTTTAAGTCTTTATTTCTCTTTTTACGCTAGATTAGATTACCTGCCACCACTTGTCGAAACCACCATGTAGGGCCAACCCTGAGACTTGGAAGTAAGGGCAATGGTTCTAGGCCCATTATTTAGAGGATAAAAAAAAAACATAACTTCATTTTTTTTTTAAAAATCTTCTATGTTAATTTTATTAAGGGCGTTGGTCCCAAACTTAAGTTTAGAGTTTACTTTTAATCCCCATGCTTTTATTTTATTATGAGTTTTAATCATTTTTATTTATGCTCTGTTAAATATTTATTTGTTTTTGAATATTTTAATTAACTTTCTAAATATGTACATTTTTAATAATTTTTAATTTTTTTATTTGGAAAAAATTTTTAATTTATTTTTTAAAAAATAAAAATATAGACGTGGATTAATTATGCATTTTTTAATATATGTGCATATTTTTTTTCTAATTTTTTTAACAAAATTTTAATTAAAAATATACACATGTCAAAAAATTAATTAAAATGTGTAAAAAAAAAATATAATTAACTAAGCATGATGAAAATGATTAAAATTCATAATAGAATAAAAGTCCGATGACTAAAACTAGATCTAAAAAAAGCTTGGGATCAAAAATAAAAAAATTAAAAATTTAAAAAATCAAAAATATATTTTACTGGATAATAATAAAAAATGCTACACATTATTAATTCGTATGTGATGAATAGCATTTACAGTAAATTCTCTTAAATATCTTTTTTTTTTTAGAGAATAATATAACTTAATTTTATATGGTTAGACAATTACAATATGATTTAATTTTTATAAATATATTTTAAAATTCATATAAATGGAAGATTGTAATTATTATATTATAGTGGGTTAGTGTACTACTTTATTTTTTATTTTATTTTAAAAAAATTAAAATCATTCCAATCATGTTTTAACATTTGGTTTTCGTACGATATCGTATAGCATTGTTTCGTACCATATACCACATAGCATTGCTCTATAATAATTCTTCCAAGTGAAACTTCTTAGCTAGTATAGTCTCCATCAATATCTCATCCTTTATAAGTTTGTTACCCATCTCATCATATCTTGTGAATCAAGCTAGAGACAAACATTCATGTGATATTTTATCTTCAAAGATAAAACATTCACCTAGCTATTTTATTAAAGATTACAACTTTATTATAAAATTTCGGAGTTGATGACATTTTTTTAATCCATTGAATTTCTATTTTTTTTTAATTTTTATACATAATATTTTTAAAATATCACATTAATACTTTTAAGTTATGTTTTATTTAACATTTTGACTATTTGAGTGAAAACATTAAAAAAATTTAACAAAAATGTACACTTTCGTAACAATGTTACTTTCCTATGTCTTAAATTAATTATAATTCTCTAGAAGTCTTTTAGGGATATTTTTATAAATTTAATGAAATTAAAACAGACTAATTTAAAACTTAATAGATCAAAATAGATCTACTTAAAAAAAAATCAATGGAATAAATGTGCAAAAAGAAACATATAAGTTTTTACAAAAATTACCAACTAGTGGAGTAGCTAGAAAGTATTCCATTCGGCAAAAGATAGAAAGTATTCCTGAAGTGCAAGCATAGCAAAATGGTTGTACTAAATTAATTGGTTCATTTGTCTAGCTCCTCATTTTTCACTTCATCGATGTCAATCAATCAGATGAATAATTAATATTAACAGAGTCTCTTAAAAATGTGGTACCATTTTCGTGGGTAAGAATTGTTATTTTTGGTTGGGACTAGTTAATGTAATGCATATAAATCTATGTTATATGGAATCTTGATCAACTATTAGACCAAAACCGAAAGAAGTGATGAGAAGTGAAAGATAAAAAAGTTAGTGTAATTTCACTGGACAAGGGTGGTGAGAAATAGTTTTAGAAATTCATTTGCCTAAAATGATTCTCTTGGGAGTTTCTTAATTAAATTTTAAATATGCTATAAATTTGACTCAAAATATAAATTAATATGATTAATTACAAATTTTATCATCTAATTTGGATTATTCTGTAAATTTTATCATTCAAATTTTCAATTGTTACGTATTTTATCTATCAGGTTGATAACAAAATAAATCCTATTTAATTTGAAAATAAAACTTAGGTAATAAAATGCCTAAAAATTGAAAATTTAGATGATAAAATTTGTGAAAAACAATCTTAGAACAGTAAAATATGTAAAATGTTGAAAACATAAGTAATAAATTTTGTAAAAATAAAAATTGGATGATAAAATTTGTAAAATGATGAAAATTTAGTAATAAAATATGCAATTAGGCCAAATTGGTATTATGAATTAATTTGAATTTGAATATATAACTAAATAACTACATAATCTTGACTATTAAAATCTTTTTATAAAAAGTCATTTTAATATTTTTTTATGCCAAGATAATATTTTTAAATTTTAATCCAATACAAAGTTAATAAATTTATCATAGGTGTTAACTTGTGATTGAAAGAGTGTAAAATCCCTTATATTCTAAATATATATACTAATTGTTCATCAAATTATTACGATAAAAATAAATTTTAATAGTTTCAAAAAATTAATATAAAACGGGCTCCCTGCTCCTGGCTAGGCCATCACATAGTTACCAAAGCGAACCCATTTGCTCTGCTAATACTGTTCTCTGTTTTGTTTTTTTTCATCAGAAACACGAAAGTTTCTCCTAAAGTGCTCTGTTCTCTGTGCTCTGTTTTTTCTTCTTCTCATTTCTCTCTTTCTATAGATAGATATCTGAGAACCAGCATCATCACTCTGTGTTGACGTGAGAAATTGAGAGCCATTTAAGCTTGTGTTTGGTCTTGGAACTTGGAATCTTTGCAGGAAAATTTTCGGGATAAGAGGTATGTACTTTTTCTCTGCAACTTCTATGTGAATTTGTGATTGTAGTAGAATGTTGAATTCAGCTGGTTGGGATTTCTCTCAAGCGATTTTTCTGACTGTAGTTATTTTAATTCTTGCAAATCAATTGAAATTAAATGTAATATCTATATATTGTCATTTGAAGTTGAATGAACACATGAGTTAAACACTTAAAATCACACATCTACAAATATTTAATTTGTGTAAAGTTACCGTTATGCATGATACGTGGTTAAATATTATAGAGATTTTATTGAACTTTAAGCATTTCATCAATTTCAAACAAATCACGTAAATGAATCAGTCATTATTTTAAAACTCGAATTTGTGAGTGTTTCTCTTATTTAGGGTTCAATTTTCTCATTCATAAATCAAAGTAAGACTTCACATTCACATTTATATTCAATAATTATATATTCATAGAGTAAAAATATTTAATTTGTGTAAAATTATGTTATAGATATTACAGAGAGGGAGAGAGATATAAGGCGCCAGTAGCGCCTTCACTCCCTCACTCCCTTGGCTCACTCCCTCACTCCTCTCTTAGATCTTCTATCATGAGATTTATTTTAAAATAAAAATAGGTAAAATAGATTTTTAAGTTAGTGCTTGTTTCATTTTTTTTTCTATTAATAAATCATATTTTTAGTTTAATTAATACATAAAAATAATAATAAATATTTTTTAAAAAATTATTATTTTTTAAATATTTATTTATTAGAAGTTAGTTATTTAAATAATTGTAGATAAATTGTTTTTCCATACCCATATATATAGGTATCATTAAGTGGGTATTCTCGGATTTTATGAATATTCATATGTTTCTATGAGCACTAATGGATATTTTGAAGAATATAATTTTTTAAAAATTAAAATAAATAACTTTGAAACAAATAATTATGATAAATAAATAAACAAATAACTTGAAACCTATAATTATCTTTGAAGTCATTGTGGTACACATCAGTCTCATAAAAAAAAAATAGAATTTATAAGAATTAAAAAAAAACAAAAAATTACAAAGATGAGAAGTAAAAAAAAAAAAACATTAAATTATAATGATTTAAAAGATAATTAAGCCTTTATTTTTTTATACGCAAATCTTCATCTCTTAGAGAGAAAGAGAGAAAGAGTAAGAGTTATGATGAGGCTCAAAGACAAATGTGAAATATTGGTGAAGATGAATGAGATTCATTTGAACGCGTTGATATTCGTGAAATTGCTACTATTAGAGACATTTCTTTTCACCAATAATTAATAAAAAAGAAAATGATGAGATTGAAACGTTGTGTGATAATGAGTCATGCCTAGGTGTTATAATATTAATTTTTAAACATTTACATATTATAGTATGTTAATTATGAGATTCTTTTTTCATGTTGAAGAATTTAATCCCATTTTATGGTATACATTTTTTTTTGTGTTATATCATTTTATACAATTTAATTATATTTATATAAAATTCTGTTTTTTTAAATATGTATTTACTTAACAATTTATATTAATGTGTGTATATGCTAGACTCTTGAAAAATCTTGATCTCGTACCTGTGTCCATACTGGATATTGGAACCATACCTGGTTTGTACCTTCAATGTCAAGAGGGTACCGGTAATTTTTCATCCTAATTTGATATAAGAAAAACAATTATCTATGTGAAAAATATTATTTTCATTTTTAAATACTAAATATGAAAAATATAAAGTATAAATGAATAAATAGCAAAAGCAATTGTTTTCTCAATGAAAAAAAAATATAACAAAAGTAATTTTAGAAGTCATTTAACATTTAAAAAACAACAAGATGCTAAAATATAAGTCATATCATCTATTATATATTATTTATAAGATGAAAATTATAATTACACATTTATTATTTATTAGTTTATTCATTAAAGGCACCGGTACCATTAAAATACAAAAAAAGGTAGAATTTATAAAAGTAAAAATCTTGGTAGATATGCCATGTGTGAATTTTTGTGTGTATGTATAAATAAAATCCTTATTATAAAAGAATATATTTTTTAGAATAAGACAGTGTACTAACATTTTAATATAATTTTATATTGATAAATCAATTAATTTTTATAAAATTATTTTAAAAATTATATAAACGGTGGGTTACCATTATCATGTAAAACTTCTCATCATTTTTTTTTTCAAAAACTTACAGAAAAAAGGGTGTTAGTGAAGTATTGAGATTGGAAGGTGGTAACTAAGATCTTTCTATATATTATGGAATAATAATATTAATAGGGTGATGGCAATTTGGCACGGATGATGTACCTTCTGTTGATGGTTAATTGGGTTCACAAATAAAGTGAAACAAAACAAGTATTCTTATTGCATAAAGTTGGAATCAGATATATTAATTTATGTCACCTTCGAGTCATTTTGGTCGGATTTCTAAGATTCCATACAAATGCTTGCTGCTATGTTACGAGTTACAAATTCGTGGCGAAGCTTCATTGCCATTCGTTTGGGTACGATATACATTGCATGTGCTTGTAAAGTCTAAGAATGCCTCATCATTGCCACGTCGAACTTTACGTTTATAATTTTGTTTGAGTTGGATAGAATCATTATATATAAAGTAAAATTCTCTTTTTTTTTTAACTTTTAATAAAGTTAATTTTATTTTTTTTATATTTTTTTTAATAAATCTAAAGTATTTTTCTGTTTATATTCTTGTTTCTGATACGAACTGGATCCTAAAATAAAATTCTACGTGGTGATGAGACATTCTTAGGCTTTACAAGCTCATGTAATGCATATGATACCCAAATGAATGGCAACGAAGCTTCGTCATGAATTGTAAAATAGTTTATTTAAACAGACTCATAGTTTATTAATGAAGTGTCTAGTCCAATTGATTAAATAAGTTACTTTTATGTTTTGGATTCGCATGTATAAAAAAGAATGTATACCAAGCATATTACATGAAAGATGGTGGCTGGAGGAGATCATAGCTAGAAACAAATCGATATATATATCACACAATATTAAGAAAATAATCACAATAATATGCAGACCTTGGAACTCAGAAAAAAAAAAAAAAAAGTTACAAGAACAACTCTCAACCAGAGGAACCATCTTGCTTTATGTGATCCAACCCAAAATAAATGTGAATTTTGTTACTCTATTTGCAAAGTAAAATGCTTTATTGCGAGCTCAAAAGCATTTTATTATATTTCCACTATGGCAATAATTTACACTCCACTGGATTCTTCAATGTACCCATCCCAGGTTTTGCACCGAAAATGTCTCCTTTTACTGATGCCACGATTCTCTTGTTGTCATCCTCCTCTTTATTCTTCATAACTTGTGATTATTATTATTCCTGAAGTCATGTTCAAGGGTCAGAAAATGAAGCACGAGGATTCTTTTACACATGCTTGGAAGAATGTGTGCTTAAAGCATTGCATTAAGTATTGCTCTATTATTATTATCACCACCCCCACTCATGACATCATGGTTTTGATCGATTGTGCTATGATTTTCAAAATTGAAGGTATAAATATGCCACATGTGTGTGGATATGCACTTCATAGTTCATAGTTCATAGAACTATTGTGCACCACAACATGGGGTATGTCTTTCATAGGAACTGCACAATTCATTTGATTGATTCCTTTGTGTATGGTTTCATTAATTAGTTGGTTACTTGTGACCTGTTTTGCACTATGTGGTTATATTATTATTATTATATTGTGTGATGCAAATTGGAATCTGCTGAAGAAAAGTAGCGGTTCTTTTTCCTTCTCTGACTTAGACTTTTTTTTTTTTTCACTTTGTTAAAGGGTGAACGAGGCAAGGTGTTGACGGGGAAGTTGATTGAATGGCAAAAGTTTGTTGGCCATATTTTGATCCTGAGTATGAGAACTTCAGCAACAGAATCAACCCTCCAAGGTTCACTCTTATCATCCCTTAGAATTATAATTTTAGATGGTGTTTGCTTAAAATTGTCTTATGTTTTCATTTTTTAAATACAAAATTTTCATATTATTTTCATTATTGTTTTCTGTGTTTGTGTTGTCAACTACACTTTTGGTATACGTAGTTTTTAATTTTCTCAATTTTAGTTCCTTTCTAATCTTATTATAACATTTATTCTCTCAAGTTTTTAATTGTACAATTTTGGTATCTTTGCTAAAGAAGTGTGTTGATAGTTAAAAGTTGATATTGACTTTTACTTAAAATTGCGTTGAATGTGAATTTTTAACGTTCAAAGTATTTTTTAATAAAGGCACTAAAATTATAAAAATTAAAAATTTAAGGAGCCAAATGTTACATTAAAATTTGAGAGGGACAAAAATCGTAAAAATTGCAAACTAGGAGATGTAAATATAATTAAGCCTTGTATTTTCTAAAATTTGTACTGAAAACAGCAAAAGCAATAAAAAGTTTTTTTCAATAGTTTTCTTTACTTTTCCTTTTTTCCCAATGGTTTGCAAATTATGTAGATGCTCTTGTCAGTGGTGAAAATTTAGGTTTCTTTTGGATTTTCCCGTGTAGCTTAATTGCTTTAATAAGATCTTTTTTTTTTTAATGGAACTTTAATACAATCTTAAAGAACAAAAAAAGAAAAAAAAAAGCACAACATAAAGTTAAAAGCTTCAGTACTAATTCCTAACTTAACTACACTCTTATGTTACATAAGGAAGATGCCATCAATTTAATCAACACTAGTCAGGTTAAACTCCCTTTTGAAAATTGGGGTACGTTTGTGGTGGCAATTTCTAATACCCAAAAGAAGTGACTCTTTGATGGTGACTCTGTTTCCACTTCGCAGGGTCTCTGTGGACAATGATAGTTGCCATGATTGTACACTGATCAAGGTATAATTTCTCAAAATGATTAAGTATGATGATGATATATATCATATCATGGCCACTTTGTGAGTCATGATTTAGAAGTTGAGCATCTTAGGAAACCAACCCAGTACATGTGGATTTTTGAAGTTACTTTATTAACCCTATTGCTCTATTTTTTATTTTTTTTTTCAAATTAACTACGTTGAATTTAACTTTATTCTTATTCCTATGTGCCAAATGAGACTTTGTTGTCCCCCAATCAATTCTCTGGCCTATGTCAAAAACTAGCCAAATTTCATTTGACAAGAAGATCATTCTCATTCTACTCACAAGTGATACCACTTTCTTGATTGCCTTTGATTAGAAACTCATGTTAAGCAAGATTTTATTCCTTAATCTACTTTGATTTTTTCAATAGTTAATATGTAAAAATCTTAGGTGACAAAGTTTTTATAAATTAGTTATTAGATATACTAATTTTAACTTAATGATGTTAATTTTATTTTTTATTTATATTTTTTCTCCTAAAATTCCTTATACAAATTGCTTAAAGATTAAGTTATGGAAAACATTAGGCCACCCCAAATGGATATCATCATCACCATTTTTTTCATAGTTCTTGAAAGAATCATTAACATGGAGATAAGTTCATGCAATATCTAATGGATTCTCTTTATTTCCTAAAACAAAAAATGCAGTTTGATAGTATTAACAAACCGGGAATTCTGCTGGAAGTGGTGCAAATCCTGACAGACCTTGACTTCATAATTACCAAAGCTTACATATCTTCTGATGGTGGATGGTTTATGGATGGTATGTTCGCCATTGAAACTTGAATCGGTAATGCATTCACCACACAAATTTGTCCTGTCCTTGCTAGCTTCTTGTTGTTAGCCTAATTAAAAGCTAGTAATTATTGAGAACACCGGTTGCCATCAAGATGTTCTAAATGTTATGAAATCCTACCTGACTTGTCTCAAAAAGTCTCGGGTTGCAGTTTATACATTTGTTAGGTAACTTTCCTTAATACTAATTGGTTTTAAGTTGAAATTTAATATGGTATCAGAGTCTATAATCCATCTTGATAAATAGTCTATTATGATAGGCTCTCGTGTTCCGGCAAACATTGTCTCCCTTAGGTTTTTAGGTGTCAGCTTATATATTTGTTGGACAACTTTCTTTAATGTCAATTGGTTTTAGGTTGAAATCTAACACCACAATTTGTTTGAGCCAAAAAGAGGGGAATTTCATTGTTTAGTAGACCAAGTACTTAGACAGCAAACAGCACAATTATAGTTCTTATTCACATATTTACTAAAACATTGTCTTGTAAATGAAAATGAGATGAATTTAACACGTTTACCTAATGGAATAAACAGTATTTCATGTCACGGATCAGCAAGGAAAGAAGATAACAGACCGAAAAACGATTGACTTCATTGAAAAGGTACTCATCTTTTCCTCTATATCTGATAAATTCTTGTAGTAAGATATAATGTGATAGCAATCTAAGTAAAAATATTCAAATAGTTGATGCAATAGATTGAAATAGCACAACACATTTAAGAGTTACTTAACTTAAATGGAGCATTGTATTTACAATACGCTTATATGTCTTAGGAAGGGAACCATGCATGATTACCAATTCTTTTTTTGTTCTTTCATAAGCATCAATAGTAGTATAAGCAAAATACTTGTTCACACCATATTCAAAACCAGATATGACCTGCACCCTATCTCATCTTTTAATCTCCAATGCACTTCCAAACTTGGAGAGAAATTCTGGCTCACCTAGGAACTTCCACACTCTCTAAGAAATCCTTTAGTGATATTGAACATGTTTGGGTAAGAAAATATGAAAAAAAAATAAAATGAAATTTTTCATAAACTAAAACTGATTTCTTTAATAATTAATTTATAGAAATTCTTTCATATAACTTTTCTAAAAGATGTAAAACTTTTATAAATTAACTAACGTAGAATCTAATTTTAACTTATGAAAAAATTCATTTTTTTTTTTTTCTTATTTTATTTTTCTAGAAGCACTTCTGGAAAAACTTATCCAAATAAATATATTGTTCATAACTCATAGATGTTGAGAAACAATGAATAGACACATGCTAGTATTACCTCTCCTTGCATATCCATAACTACATATGTTAAAAAGTCCCATATCGTCTGTCACAAATCTTTGGTATAACTTATATATATATATATATTTGTTGGACAATTTTTCATAATGTGAATTGGTTTTAAACTTAAATCTAGCGGAGAGACATAATAAACATAAGTAGATTATTACACATCAAATGCTGAGTTATTTGTTAACATTACAACAGACTCTAGGACCAAAGGGCCAGAGCACAGAAGGGGTGAAGAGTTGGCAAGGAAAAAGAGTAGGAGTCCACTCAATCGGTGATCACACCGCCATTGAGCTCATCGGTAGAGACCGGCCCGGCCTTTTGTCCGAGATATCAGCAGTCCTTGCCAGCCTCCAATTCAATGTCTTTGCAGCTGAAGTTTGGACTCATAACAGGAGAATCGCTTGTGTCCTTTATGTCAATGATGCTACAAACCAAGCCATGGATGACTTGAAACGATTGTCCATCATGGAGGAGCAGCTCAACCACATCCTTCGCGGGTGTGAGGACGATGAGAAAGTGGCTAGGACCATTTTCTCAATGGGATTCACCCACATGGATAGGAGGCTCCACCAAATGCTGTTTGCTGATAGGGACTATGAAAGTGCTGGTGTGACAACAACCGATGTTGATTGTGCTTCTTCTTTTAGGCCAAAAATCAGAATAGAACGGATTGTGGAAAAAGGGTACTCAGTGGTTAGTGTGAAATGCAAGGATCGGGCAAAATTGATGTTTGACATTGTTTGCACTCTCACTGACATGGAATATGTTGTTTTCCATGCTACAATCTCATCTGAAGGGCACTATGCATCCCAGGTACACATCATTTATTGACAATAATCCCATTCTTTACTTTGATTTACCTATCACACATAAATACATTCTGAATTAATCTACTAACCCAAATCTTAACGTAGTAATAGTTTGTGAGTGACTAAAAAGTTGAATAATTCATACAAGGAAGTAATCAAGAAAAGAGTTTATTTCTATGTATAAGTGGAAACCAGTTAGATATCATATAACTTTTAAGTAACCATTATAAAAGTTAATAAATTTAAGAATAAATTACACTAGCAACATCCACAATTTTATTAAATTACACATAACTCTATCATTTTTTATTTTTCTATACTAACATTTTATGTTTCAAAATATTATACTAACATCTCTTTAAAACTCTCAAAGATTATCATCCTTTCAAAAAAGACGAAAGTAATAATTAAAAAAAATATTTATGTAATTACATGAAATCTCATGTTATTGCTTTTAAGTTTTTCATAAACTTATTATATGTAACAAATTTGTGATTAGATGACACTACAATACCATTCACACTAATAGTGCATAGACTATTTTACTCTTGAGAAAATTAGGAGTAGAAAAGACCAAATTGAGAAATGTGTGGACTAGTAATAAAGTGTTGATGTGGCAATGTTAGGAGTACTTCATCCGGCACATGGATGGATGCACACTTGATACTGAAGGAGAGAAAGAAAGGGTCATCAAATGCATTGAAGCTGCCATTCAAAGAAGAGTTAGTGAGGTAATGTGCCATTTAAAATTGAATTATATATATATATGTGCCTATTTAACTCATACCAAAAAAAGAAAACAGGGTTGAACTTCTAGTTCTTCTCAACTTAGTATTTGATTTCATGAGGTGGTTTTCCAATAACCTTTTATCTTAACTAGTGAGTTAATTTTTTCTTGGCCCTTCTTCTTCTGAAGTCACCGATCTACTGCTATTCTTTTCTGCTCATTTCTTTCTTTCTTTCCCTCTTTCTTTCTCTACAATATCAGAAAGTCTTCTGAGTTTAACCCAATTAATACATTTTGCACCTGCAGCTATCTACTTGTATTGTTGCGAATGGTACGGCAGATATATGGGGCTAAGTTCACTCAGATTGTATGTGACCATCATATCCACCTAATGAATCGGTGACAGTGATGGTCTTTTTGTCTTCAATAGAGCATTAGAGCTTAATAACCTAAATAATATCATTTCATCCACATCCTTCTAACTCGAGAAATTAGTACATGCTCAATCAATCTCTAGGTGACATATAACTGAATTTTGTTAAAATAAATTTCTGAAGATGAAAATCTTAGTTATATGTTATCTAATAATGATTGGTAAGGACCATAGACACATGTTGTTCAAGACTATGTAATAATTTTTAGTATGATCTAAAAATGAAAAAAGAAAAAAAGGGCGATGTACTCACAGTCAATCATAACCCTTAATTTTTTGTAAATTCGGTGAATTGTGACTCAACAACAGGGATAGGGCAAAACAGCGCATCACCGTTGAACTCAAATAAAAAATAAAGGGGAAGTTTGTCTTGCTGTGTTTGATCATATGCAAATTGAGTTTATGTGACAAATTAACAGTGTCACTATCCCTATTTTGACATTCCATGCATACATACAATTACTATCATCATCATCATATGATGCTTTGAGCATTGATTCTGTGGGATGGTGGTGGACACAGGGTGTGAGCCTAGAGCTGTGTGCAAAGGACAGAGTGGGGCTGCTATCCGAAGTAACGAGGATTCTCAGAGAGAATGGCTTAACAGTTAGTAGGGCAGGCGTGTCAACCGTGGGGGAGAAAGGCCTAAACGTGTTCTATGTGAGAGATGCGTCCGGGAACCCCGTGGACATGAAGATCATTGAAGCGCTGCGCAAGGAGATTGGACAGACGGTGATGGTGAATGTGAAGAGGGTGCCTGGGGCTGGTGGCGGTGGTGGCAGTGACAAAGCAGCAGAAACTCGAGGTTGGGCTAAAACAAGCTTCTTCTTTGGGAACTTGCTGGAGAGGTTCTTGGCTTGATGATGATCATAATGAGAGTTGAGTTGAGATTATTCATGCAAAGTGATGATGATGATGATTCTAGGTGCTTGGTAAAGGAGACATCAAAATGTATATATTTAAGGTTTAAGATTTGAGAATAAAGTTGTTGTGTGTGTGTGAGACTTGGTTAGGGCTTGAACTTGCTCCCTTTGTTTCGAATTAAACCAATGCTTTATAAGGTGTAACTTATATTCAGTCTCTCCTTTGGCATGCCCATCTCTCAATGTTATCCTATTTTTAACTCGAATGTACCCTCAGAAACTCAGTTTTTCTTATCAGTAAAATCAAAGTGACAAGGCTGAATCTCAATGAAATAGATGTGTATGAAAATAAGTTGAATCCAATATTAACAGAAAATTTACACGTTCCAATGCAATAATCTGAAAGCTATGTGAGGATTTTTTTATTTTTTTTTTATAGCTAGTTGTGTTTTCTCCTACTAATATCCAAACACACAATAAAGAATCTGTTAAGGGATCGATGTAAAGATAGTCTATCTAGGATTAATATGTCACATCAACATAATCCAACTAATAATTAATTTTTATTTGATTAAAAATTTATGTTGAAATATATTAATTTATGAATTAAATGAGTTAATTAATTTAAGACTTAATTACATTTTTTATGCTCAAATTTTTTTTTTTTTTACAATTTTGTTCTTATTTTTTTCATCATTTTTGTTTTACAAAATTAATTTTTTTAGAAGTTTGCTATCTCTATTAATTTTTTTACGTTGACAATTAGTTTTAAACATTAATTATGCTAATGTATGTTTGTTGATAGGTTAGATGTGGTACTTATAGCAGTGGTGGGTGGCGGCGGTGATGGTGGTAACATGTGTGATGGTGGCGACAACTATGTATTAAGTAAGGTCTCGTTTGAGATAATTACCAGTTTTCGATTTATAATTTTGAAATACAATTTCAAAACAAAACATGTTTGAGAAAAAATAGAGTTACAATTGACTTTTAACTCAATTTTGAAACAATTTTATATTATTTTGTTAACAAATGTACCAAAATTGTTAAATTTTTTTTTTCTAGGGACCAAAAGTGATGAAAAAAATATATCAGAGTACCAAATTTTTATTTTAAAATTACAAAAAATAAAATTTTTGAGATCAAAATTACAATAAAGTCTTAATTTAAATGTGATTTTTTAAAACTATAATGTAAGTTTTTTATGACAATTTTATATGATCTTCACATTAAAATAATGTTTACAACAGTGATCTAACATTTAACTTTTATAATAATCTAACCTTGTATCCCTTTGGTAGAGATGTTATATCTTTTTGCTAAGTCTTATTTAAGCATTTTTTTTTTATTAGAAGTTTCCAACACATGCATGAATGAAATATATTACAAGTATGAGTAAACACTATTCTTAAGCTTGCAATATCTTATTAAAAATATGTACGGGTGTATAACTATTTTTAATATTAAAAGAGAAAAATGGTGATCCATTAACTACGTAAAATACTGTGAGTTAGTTACAACTCTTTATTTATAATAAGTAAGTTGATATTTATAAAAGGTTAAATGTCATTTTTGGTCCTTTGTGTCTTAGTTTTTGTTCAGTTTGATCCTTCTTATTTTAGAAGCTTTAATTTAGTCATTTATATTTTTAAAATGATTCAATTTGGTCCTTTATGTTTTATAAATGAGTCAAAATAGTCATTCTAAAAACAAATATGATTTTCAATTTTGTGATGCGATTTTGAACCATTTTTTGACTAATTCAAGACGTAAAAATTATTTTATTAGATTCAAGTATATAAAAACTATGAAACTTAACCAATGTTTGAATAAAAAAGACAATAAACATAGTGAAAATTTCATGAAAAATGTATTAAACAAACAACCGAATTAATGAAAAATATAATATTAAGATTTTTTTAATTGTTCATGAGACTCATTTTTTTTCACACGATTTTCATTATATTTGATTTTTTTATTAGTACATCAATTGAGTTCCACAATTTTCATATAAGTGAATTTGATAAAAATAACTTTTGTATCTCAAATTTCTCAAAAAATGATTTAAAATCACGTTACAAAATTGAAAACAAACATTGCTTCAAAATGATAATTTTGACTTATTTTAAAATGTAAATGAAAAAATTGAGATTTTTAAAATATAAATGATAAAACTGAACAAAAACTAAAACATAATGTTGTGTTTGGATGGAACATTTTAGAAATTCAAAGTAATTAAAATTCTAGGCATTTGAATTACTAGAAATTGAATTCCCATAAAAAAAATAATATTACATAATTTGTAAACTTATACATAATTTTTAAACTTAAAAAAAATGTACAAAAATATTACATAATTTATAAATTTCCAAAAATAATACATGAGAGAGAGGAAGGGGAGAGTGAGAAGAGAGAGAGAGAGGAGAGAGGAGGGGGAAAGAGAGGGAGAGAGGAGATGGAGAATTTCAAATTCTTAATTTTTTTGAAAAATTCCAAATTCACTAATTTTAACTAACTAAAAGCACATTTCAATTTCTTCTTAAATACTTCATCCAAACAATTGATTTTATTTAAAGGAATTTGAATTATCTTATCCAAATGTCTCATCCAAATACACTCTAAAATGGACCAAAAGTAACATTTAACCTTTATAAAATTATTTCAAAAGCTATTAAAACAATGTGTTATGTTTAGGGATGACAAAACAAGTTGCGGCCCACGGGTCAACCTGTCGGCCTGCCAAAAAAAGGTGGGGCGGGGGAGTATCCCCAACCCGCCAACCCGCCACAACCTGTCCCGCCTCAACCCACCAACTCGATGAGTCAACCCGCCAACCCAGCAGGATGGCTCACCAACCCACCTTTTTTTAAAAAAAATTTTAGTATTTGTGATTTAAGACTAAGAATAAAATATATTTTTATATCCAAATGCTAGTTGACACCTAGTAAGAAAAAGAAAAAAGAAAGAAAAATATAGGTATAATTAAGAAAATATATGCTTGATGTGAACTAGTTCGCTTGTCTAGAAAAAAACAAGAGGTATTAGTGGGGTGTAAAAATATCATTGCTCTAAGACTAATTTGTAATTTGGTATCATAGTTTAAGACATAAGTTTATGAGACTATGAGTTTACTTATTTTTTTTCGTATATATGATTCTTAATTATTTAATTAAGATTTTATAAAAAAAAATTATTTAATTAAGAGTGTCAACAGATAATAAACAAATCATTATGCATGAATAATAAATTAAATAATAACATGGTAAAAAATCACCTAAAAAAATAAATGGATTAATATTCTTTATTGTAAAAAGAAAAAATTAATTAATTAAAATGAAGTAAATATCAAAAAGTCATATAATTCTTAAAAAAAAATACTCTGTATTTACTATTTAATTTATCTTGTTATTATAATAATTTAGAATATAATAATTGAGAATAAAAAAATTATATAAAAATAAATTTTCAATTTTTTTTTGAAAAAAAAAGTTAAAAGTTGGCGGGACGGGTTGACCCATCTGGCCCACGCCGACCACCCCTAGCCCGCCCACCCCGTTTTGGGCGGGTTGACTTGCTTTGCCACCCCTAGTTATATTTTAGTGATGATGTAAAACTATTTTATATTGATTGTGGATGACCATGACACTCATTAAAATTACATGAATTTTGTTTGAGTTAACATAATGAATGTGCTTTACGTTAAATCAAGAAAAAATGATAAGCAAACTTGTGAGAAATAAACCGAAAGCTTTAAAAGGGATACCAATGGTTTGTAAAAAAAAATGCAACAATTAAACTCAAATACCGAATCACAAACGCCGTTTTACCAACTAAATTAAAGCCCTTGATCGTTTGATAAGAATTTAGTAAACATATAAGTAATGTCAAATTAAAAAGATGTTGTTAGAATAGAATTTTAATATTCAATTCATGATTATAAAAGAAAGAGCGAAGGGTAACTAACCTCTTTGTTATGATTAAGATTTATAGTTATTTTATTGAATTTAAATGCAATAATTAAACCAGTTTAATATTTTATGGGTGGTTTGAGTATTTGAATTAATAATACAGAAATAATAAAAAAATATTTTATTTTATTTTTAAGGAAAAAAATGATAATATGATAATACACTACTATATAGATTAAATGAGAATAAATTGAGATTAATAAGATAAATGTGATAAACATTCATAGTTATTGAAATTAATGACAATTAAAATAGTTATTGTGGTGGTTAAATAGGGAATGTATATCATCAACTTTCATTTTAAATTCGAAAGGATTCTAATTAGAATTATATTTTTTTTTCACACATAATAAAAAAAATATGTTAAAAGTAGAAGGAAAATTTGATCAATAAAAAACTCAATCAATCTTTCTAATTTATTTTGACGAAAAAATATTATTTTTTATATCAATTTGTATGACTTGTTTTGCAAATTAAGCGATCTTTTAATTATGCTCACTAATTATAATTTAGAATGGGGGATTTGACAAGAATGATTACATCTTTGAAATTAATTTTTGATAAGAAATCAAGCTTGCAATTTTATGTTCATATATTTAGACAATTTGATGTGTTAAAAGTATACCAATGTTAGAATCACGTAACACCTATGCACTTACGAGTACGTGACATCTTCAATAGTAGAGGGTGGCACTGGGATTGGTTGTTCACTCACCTTTTGGAAGACATAAGGAACCACATGATGAACAACTTCATTGACCCTACAACACAAGATCGATTGATATGGGACCATTCGGCAATGGGGGGTACACCACCAAGTTGGCATACCAGTGGTTTAGTCGAGTACCTACTAGTTTGACAATTTGCAAGGGAAGTTGGGTTTGGGTGTGATCTTTAAAACTACCTGAGAGTGCCAAATTTTTTTTATGGATTACTTATAAAGGTTGCCTCTCTACTAACACTTTTCACGTCTAGTGTCATGTTGTGTGTTGTTTCTTCTTGTAATAGGTGCCATGCGGAGGAGGAATATTAGGTTCATGTCCTAAAGCAATACAAATTTAGCATAACCTACAGATGGATGCACATAATGACTTTTATCAATAGGATGGTGTAACATGGATGAGATTGAATGCTCGCAGAGACCATGGCCAACATTTTGTAATCGCATGTTGGTTTCTAAGACGTAGAATGCTTTCATTTTCGAGGGGATGGAGTAAAGTGTGTGGTACATTGCTAACCAAATCAACACCATGCTCTACATCATAAACAAGGCAGCAAAGCAAGGAAACAACAAGCAATTGAGGCTTATCGCTTGGCAACCTCCAATACACCCTTGCCTTAAGCTAAATACGGACAGCAACTCACTAAACAACCCAGGCAAGTCAGGTTATGGAGACCTCCTTAGAGACTACATGGGAAAATGGATTATTGGGTACACCAGTTTTTGCGGTATAACAACAAACTTGAATGCGGAATTAATTGTTATTCTCAAAAGCCTCAAAATGGTGTGGGAAACAAGCTACACGAGATTGATTTACGAATCAGACTCATTAAACGCAATCCAATTAATTCAAGGGAACCTATTAGACCACCACCCTTACGCAATAATAATTAATAAAATTCACAAATACATGGAATGACCTTGTAATATATCTTTCCAACACACATTAGATGAAGGAAAGGCGTGTGCAAATTGACTTGTGAAAAGTATCTCTTCCAACATGAATACCTTAGCTATTTTAGATACCTGTCTAACCCTTATGTGGGCCTTACTTTCAATTGATGCAGCTGACACCCTTTTTTGCTAGACCTTAGTTGTTTGTTTTAATTTTTAGAAGTATAAAAAAACAAAGATGAAGTTAAGAAAATTGTAAGTTGTGGAAGGGGGTGTGTTTAGTGGTGGCATAGGGGTAAATAGTAAAATAATAATAATATTTTAAGAGCACCCCAAGCTTTAAATGTGAGTGCTTTGCCTATACTCAATTTCCTTCATTCCACATTCCTTACCAAGACTCCTTACATCTCAAAAGCTAGAAATTGTGAAACCCACTCAAGGAAGACCTTGTTTTCTATGTTCTTGGAGCTTTCTTGATTGATCCTAGTTGCTAAGCTCATCTCTAGAGCTCTCAAAATGGCTCGGCCTGACTCAACTTGTAGGACTAAAATGCTTGTATAAAAGGCGCAGGGCCAAAAAGTCCCATTAGGCCCTATGGACTAGGACACGTTCGTGGGCCTTGAATTTTAACAATTTAACATTATTTTTAATTAATAAATTTGGTTTATGTCTTTATTGACTACCTAACTCACTCATATAATTTTGATCAACACTTAAATAATATAAAATAACAATTAAAATTAAGAACTTCATAAAAACATTATATTTAGGATAAAAAGTGTTGAATTCAATAAACAAACTCTAACTAAGTATTAAATATTATTTTAAAAGGTATATCTAAGTAACTTATTTACATATTAATTAGGTTAAACTAAAGATTTACATTACTTATTTATAAGAAAAAAATAAAATTTAGAAAGACAATACATTTTTTTTAAAAAAATACTAGTGTCCTTGGCATTAATAATTTAGACGTGAGCAGAAAAATTAATAGAGACATTTAAATGAACAAAATGTTTTTTTTTTTAATAAATACATAAGAAAAGTAGATGAAAAATGAGATAAATCATGTTTTTTTTTGTATAAATAGTATTATTTTTTTATACGATATCAGAGTTTTTATAAATACATAATAAAAATATAGATTAAGAAAAAAAATCTCAATTATATATAAAGTGAAGGAAAAAGGAGAATGCGGAAGAAGCAGGAGAGTTTGGGCTATATTCGCATTGTGGAAAGAAATGGAGGGCCAGCCTACATGCAGCCCTAACCATATCCCACTATTTGGGACCTTTTTAAGGCCTTTCAAAAAGGGTCTACAAAAATGGGGTCAGCTTGTGGGCTTGGGGCCATATTGACAACCCTACCCATCTTTCCTTCTTGTTTTGATTTCCTTGTTCCTCTCTTTTTCACTTTTCCTTCCTTGGGTTAGATCTTGATGAATGTCTAAGTAGTCACATGTAAGTTATTTTGGTTGTTTCCATCGAAGTGAGGTGGTGTTGTTATTCATTGAGGAATTATTTAGAGTGAGCTCAAGATTTTCTTTTTTTTTCATTCTTGACGAAAACCTAGTGTGAAGATCGTTATGATAAGGGAAGTTTTTAACTTGATTGGATACTTTGTTTGAGTAATTTATAGTTGGAAAGTTGTTTTCAAGTGTGAAATGATTTAAATTTGTCGTGATTAATGAGAAATTCAAATTAAGGCTTGTTGGGTAGCCATTAATGATGTAAAAGGTGATCAAATGATTAACATTTTAATATATATATATATATATATATATATATATATATATATAAAGTCAGATTTTAATTTATAAGAATGAGTTATCATGTAATCTTTTATTGACATAAAATTTGGTAGATATGATTTACAATAAATAAACTTTTAATCTAACAATGACCGGTGTCATTTAATTCTTATTCATTATATTGTTAAGTATTTTTTTTTACATAAATATAGAATAAATTAATTGATTAAATGTGTTTTTATTACAAAATAAATTTAATTTACTTCATCAAGAATATCATAAATTAAATTAGTTTTATTTTTATTTTAGATTTAAATGCACTTTTGGTTCTCCAAAATTTTATTTTTCACAATTTTGGTCCTCTAATTTTTTTTTTATCACTTTTGGTCCTCCAACATTATTTAGCAGTTTTGGTACTCCTGTTATTATTTTTTTTTTTTGTATTCATTATTAATTTTGTATGCTAACTATGTTAATATTTGTTTGTTTGTTAATGAGATATGTGTAACTGTGACAATAATGGTATGGTGGTGACCGCGAAGGTGGTGGTAGTGGGTGTGGTGGCGGCACAATGGTGTGCTAATTAAAGTCTTGTTTAAGATGGTTACTAGTTTTCAGTTTATGATTTTGAAATGCAACTTCAAAATAAAACGTGTTTAGTAAAAAAATGAAGTTGAACTGGATTTTAATTCAATTTCAAAATAATTTTACATTATTTTGTTAACGGATATCAAAATTGCTAAAAAAAAGATTTATTTTAGAAGACCAAAAGTAATAAAAAAAAAATTTAAAAAATCAAAAGTAGAATTAAACCTTTATTTTATTGTTGAGACTATACGTGTCATTTACTACTCCTTAAGCTAAGTACCACCATTATAGGTGGCAAAATATTTTTTTTAAGTATTTAATACAACTTCATACCAAAAGCTTATCAATCTTTACTTTTATTTAGAAATTCTATGAAAAAATTACTTAAAAATTATGAAAAATATTTTTAAATAATTTTATAAATACATATTTTGTTAAATAATATTTATATAACAAATTTTTAAACTAAAATTTATTTTAAATTTAATTATTTAATATATTATTACAAAGTAATATTTTGACTCTATGATTAATAACATCGTAAATGAAAACTTTGTTAGTAATGATTATATAACAGGGTTAAGTACATTTTACATAAATTTATTAAATATATTTTGTTATCATGTAATTTTAAATTAATTTATCAATAATATCATAAATTGAAATACACAAAGACACACTAGTAGGAAGGTTGAATAATGGGTTAGTAAATAATCTTGAAGGATTATCGCAAGAAGATATATTTTTACAATAATATAGACCGTTTGCTAATATATATAGTCTCTTGCAAACTGATATGAAAACAAGTAATATACTGTTTGATCTATACATTTAAAAATATTTTGTAAGTGGCATTGAGAGCAAAGATGAATAAATGAGAGTTTAAAGATTATAGAGATAAAACACTTGTTTTATACTGGTTCACTCAACTTGAATTAAGTCTGATTCTCCTTTAACAACTATTAAAGGGTTCGACTATAATCAAACCTGATTACAAACAAGTATTTTAAACTATCACTTATGGCTAAACAAGTATTCTCTAGGCCACTGCTAGCTAAATGAAAATCTCCCTATGTGATTATAAACCCAAGTAATTTTTTATTACTAAGTCACTCCTGACTTTCTATTCAAATAAATGAATATGATTAAGCAATTCTCAAAGAAAGGATATACAAAATATGAATCCATAAAGACTTAGAATGAACTAAGTGTTTTTTGCACTCTACTCAACTCTTTCTTTCTCTTAGAGGTTAAGAAATGGATAATTTACACATCATAGTCAAGGTTGGGGGGAATCTTTAAAGGTGGTAGTGTTGGCTCAACACTGGAATGTTCAACAGCAGACGGTCCGATACAGATTGAGCATGAGGTACTAGTGGAGCGTCTATTTGTGGAACTGATGGTGTTGGTGGAGTAGTAGGTGGCACAAGATCAGCAAGAGGTGCTTGTAAAACAATAGTAGGAGAAATTGGTCCTTGAGGTAGTAGAAGTGCCACAGACTTCATGAGTGGATCAAGGGTGTCAACAAGTGAGACGTTGAATCCTAACGAAAACTGGTTCAAGGAGATTGAGACTGAGGTGTTAACCTCTTAAGTGATCTCGTTTCTCATGGTGGACAGTCTAGCATTTATCATAGTTTGTACAACTTCAACCGTCAGAGGAGCATGGACCATCTAGTTGCCAATCAACATTGATAAGATCAACCCTTAGTGGGGAGAATGATTTGGCAAAACATATGATCACTATCATGTAGGTGTTGGTCTCTGGCTGTGATTTTGTTGTTTCTTCAATCACAATGTCACCAACAGTAACCACAACAACTTCATTAATGACAATGTTAGCATCTGCCATGTTAGTTTTCTCCTTGACCAATTCAGCTTCTTTGGCATCAAGTTCAACTTGTGTCTGAAGGAGTGCCTTTAGGTTTTCAACAATGATGTCCAACATTGCTGACTCATCACCTTTAAGAGGAAAAGGTCCACGGATGATGGGTAACGCTATGGTGTCGTTGATGTTGTAGATGTTGCAGGGTTGAGAGTTGCTAGACCTAATAGTTTCAATCTCCTCCTTTTCTTTTGCACTTGGAGTAGACAACCCATGGATGGGTATTAAGGAGCTCATATAGTCCTGCCAATATTTGCGAGCATCCACTTTTGTGTAGTCACAACTAGTTAGACGAGCAATCCATAATTGAGAAAAAAATTGGGTTCGATTCTTATGATTGAGAAAAAAATAATTGAGACACAAGATTCCACACCAATTGAATAGTTAGATCTTTTGGCAAAGATTAATCACTTGCATTAGGTTATTTTGTAAAAACCAAGAAATCTAATAAATTTTTTATCAATTTTAATAAAATAATGGTGGAGTTTACTATTTTATCCCTTTCTCTTTCTACTTCACAATAAATACATGTATAAATTAATTAAAGATTCAAAAACAAGAAATGGTATAATTGATAATAAAAAAAAGATAATTAATGTAATCTTAAACTTCGCAGATGATTGATAAATAAGAATAAAATTTATTCCAAAACCTTACTATTAAAAAGGAACCAAGGGAGTATAATATTGTGACAAAAAAAGTTAATAGATATTTAAAAAGTGTATGGCCTTTAATGAGAATGCTAAAGATTAAAAGCTTCATCTAGATTTTTAGTATTTTCATACCTTAAGTCTTTTCGTTTTACTTAGTCTTAGGAGGTGTATTGGATTAGGATTATTTGGGATTTTAAAAGACTTTTTTTGTGTGAAAATGTTAAATGATGGTATTCAATCAAGATTATTAATATTTTTTTTTAGAGCAACAAAATCTTATGATATTTGATTGAGATTTTAAATAACTTAAAAAAAGTCACCTGTTATTCAAAATCATAAAGATTTTGAAGGATTGTCTTTTTTATTGGATTTTATGGACTTTTTAGTTGATTATATAAATATCAAACCCAATAAACAATTTCATTCAACCTTGAAAGACTTTTCCTTCTCATCATAGACTTTTTTATTTCATTCTCTCTCTTTTGGAAGCAGTGACATAATCTCTCACCCAAGGTGAGACTTTTCATATGATCATAATAGTGATGTGTTCATATCCCCAAATCACCTTACCAACTTATATCACCTGACCAATGTAGTCTACCAACTCATTCCACTTTAAGTTTATAAATTCCTACTAAAAAAAAAAATTCATCATAAGAGAAATAGATTTGAGCATGGAGGAAGTCCTAATTCAGCCGGGACAAACAATCAAGCCAAAGTTTTAAAAGACCTTTCTACTAGCATGGAAACTATTATAGTCAATTTTGGAAAGATACATAACTTAATAAAGAAAAAAGAAAACAATGTTTGAGATGCTATAAAAGAAATCCTAGATCTAGATAATACAACTTGTTACATGACGGGTGATTTGTTTAATACTAAAATAAATAATGACTTGTTTATTCATATATCATTGGAAGAACGTTTATCTTGGATATAAGTTAGGTATATGATTAATGTTTTGATCATCTCTTAATAAAAAAATTCATATAGTCATTTCAAATCTTATAAATTTGTTAAGTCCTTTCAAATCTTATGTTATAAATCCATTGAAATCCAAACTAAAAAAATCCTAATCATAAAAGTCTTATAAAATTTTTTTAAAAGTTTTTACATTCCTATGATGTCTTTAAAATCCACAAGACTTTTTTTTTGCCAAAATAGTCTTTTAAAATCCTAATCTAATACACCCCCTTTAGTTTATTTTATTTCAAGTCCTAACATGTATAGATGATGGCTTTGTATTGTGTGTTTTAGACTAAGTTAGATATGATTGTTAGGATGTTTGCAAAAACTTTTCAAAACTTTTATTTTAGCGTCAAGAGATGATTTGCAAACTTAGAAAACATATTCTGAGTTTTGCAATTGATTACATCATCTAGGAATCAATTACTAGTGAGCCAATTCAATTTAGATTTATCTTTGTTCTCGAGATAATCGATTACCAAATATTGCAATCGATTACAATGTAATTTTTCAATCTTAGAATTTGCTCTATTTCAATTGTAATCGATTACATGTTTGCTATGACAATAAAGAAAAATCATCTTCTAATACATGGGATAATCGATTACTCCTTGTGCCAATCGATTACATCTGGTATAACGGTCATTCTGAAAGATATTCAAATCTGATCATTCTCAAATCTATTGCATATTTTTTAAACCCAATTTATATCTCTTTATTCCATATCATATATTTGATTGAGTAACCTTTTTCCCTCAAATCTTATCTCATAGACTATTTCCAAATCATATCCAAATCATAGATTTGTTTTCCAAAGATAAGATTTCATAGACACTATAAAGAGAGTATCTTGGGTCTACATTATGCATCAACTCATTTGCAGAGAATTCAAACCTTTCCTTACGGTTATATCATTCTGAGTTGAATTCTATTGTGCTTCATATATAGCTAAATCTTTTTATAGAAAAAGCTTTTCTTCATCTATACTTGCACTTTTAGGTGCCTAAGCTTTGAGCCTTTTCCAGCTACATCTGCACAGTTTGGTGCTTTCAGCTTTGATCTTTATACCAGCTATATCTACACAATTTAGGTGCTTTTGTTCTTAAACTTCTCTTCTTCTTTGGTTTTGGTTTTGCATTATAGGATAGGGTTTCTTAAGCGCTGAGTGTTTGAGGATAGAGTTTCCTAAACACTTGTTTTTCTAGGACAGAGTTTTCTAAAGGTAGTGCTTGAGGTGATGGTGTTTCACACACTTGCATAGGTACTTGTTCGATTGTAAACAAGGGTTGATGTGATTTGCATGTGCATGGTATTTGTAACCCATATCATAGTGGAGCTCCTTGGTGTGAGGAAGAATTGGATGTAGACCGGGTTGTAGTCAAACTAATATAAACCTTGGGTCAAATTCTCTCTTCCTTCATCTCTTTATTGTCTTGTGTTTTATTGTTTAATTAAATTAATCTAAAAAGACTGTTTTCATTGATTTTCCATTTTGTTATTCTATCAACAACTTATTTGTGAAAATTCTTTGTGAAAAACTTCAATAGAGTGGGTGAAATCTTTTTAACTTTGAAAAAGAAAACGAAAATTTTTAAATATCAATTCAACCCCCCCTATTGATTTATCTGATTGATTCTAACAAATGAGAATATTGAAAATATATTATTAAATAAAAAGGAATTATTGAAAATATATATATTAAAGCATAATTTTAAAAATTGAACCGGTGATTAACTCGATCAAGGTATTGAGTCATTGAGTTAATGGTCGTGCCTCTCTATAATTTTAAGTAGTGGGTATTTATAAAAAAAAATTACTTAAAGGATATACCAATAAAAATAGAGTAAAACTATGAATAATTATTTTATATTTATATTATTAAAGGGCGTAAAAGTCTATAAAATAAAAGAGACCAAAGTTAAATATATTCCTTTTATATATTGTGTAGATATATGAGGAGGGATTAAATTACACTAAAAGTAACTTTTTTTGGAGTTAGGCTTCATTCTCAATATTCATTTTTTTAAAAATTTAATGGTAGTAATAAGTCATTAATTTTAATTATTAGATTTTGAAAAAAAAAAATGAATGATAAGGATACAATATAACTCACTTAAGGTTAACTATTAGATCTTGAAAAAAGAATAATGAAGATATAGTGTAACTCTAAGAGTTACTCGTAATATAACTTGATAATTTCTCATATATAATAATTATTTTATTTGTTAATATAATATTACTTATTAGACTCGCGCTCAGTGATAAAATTTGATTGTGCAAGTTATAGATTCAAGTTCAAACCATCTTGGTTACGTTTTTGTTAATATTAAATCTGATAAATATGTATATAGTATATAAATATAATATTTGTTACTTAAATAACAAGAAATATCTTCCAGCCTAGTGGTAAGGCTTCTGGCGTGCTTAATATGCAAAGCAACCTACTGATTTTAAAACATTTGGGTCATCAATTGAATCAGTCTGAATGACCAGTTCAGTCTGATTTTAAAACATTTATTTACTTTTTTTTGTTTAATGGTTATCACTTACCACTAATTAATATATATTAATATAATGTAACAAAATTAATAAATATATGTCAAAAATTTATATTTTAATTTTTACCATCAATTTTTATTATTAAAAAAATTATTAACTATTTAAAAAAAAATTCTGGCCTTTTCTTATTATAAAGCACTTCGGACATCAATATTTACACAAACAATAAGTAATTAATGTATTTGCTTTTAATGATTTTTTTACTATTTGTATCAACTATACCCTTATTAATAATGAGTATTAATAAAAACACAACTACTTAAGAACCAATAAATATTTCTTAAGAACCAGAGTGAGTACTATATATTTAAAATATAATTGTTGGCAAAACATATTTTCAAATAATTTAATAAAATACCTATTAATATTCTACTGAGTGCATGAATCAACTTATATGAGATTATTACAGTTTTTTTTTTTTTTTTTATTACAGTTTAACCATAGGAGTTTGAATCCTAGAGTTGCAATTGAGAAAGTCAATATATACTTTATTTATTTTCTTATTATTTAAAAAAGTTTTTTATAAAACATATTTTAAAATAAAAATAAATATTAATATAATGTAAAAATTTATATATATATATATATATATATATATATATATATATATATATATATATATATATATTAACTTCGATCTTTCGGTGTTATTATAGAAAAAAAATATCATTAACTATTTCAAAATTTACTATATATAGAAAAATTAAAGTATTAATTTTTAGATATTATTGTTGATAAAACATATTTGGAATGACAAAATTCAAATGCATATTGATAAATTAATTTATACATAACATATTTTAAAATAGAAAATTTTAAATATATATATTAATATAATTTAAATAAATTAATAAATATATATTAATAATTTACGACTTAATTTCTATCTTTAATTATTATTTAAAAATTACCATTAATTTTTTCAAAATTTACTATATATTTAAAACCATATTTAATAAAATATATATATATTAATTAGATTTATGACTTTCATATAAAACTGTGTATTAAAGTTTTCTTAATAAAAAAAACGGTATTATAAAATATAATAACTATATACATGCATCCTCTAAAAAGAACTATATACATGTATGTACATTAAAATATATGAATATAATGTACACAAATTAATAAATATATCAATAATTAAAGATATAAACTAAAATATAAATTTTTTATATTTCAATTTTGAAATATATATAATTCTTTTATTCAAATATTAGTTTATATTTAAAAGAATATTTAATGAAAATTAATTTATATTTATTAGATTTATGACTTTCATATGAGTTTATGTATATTAAAAATTTATTATTAAATAAAATGTAGGCATTATATAATTTAAAATCTATCTACATGTATGTACATTAAAATTTACAATAAATACTTTTATTTGCTTATTATATAAAAACTTATTTATAAAACATACATTCAAATGAAAAAATTTAAATATATATTAATAGGATATAAAAAATAATAAAAATATATAAATAATATTAAATTTTATTTTATTTTATTTTATAAAAAATATCATTAAATAATTCAAAATTGACAATGTATTAAAAAGAATTTTTAATTTTCTTTATTAATTACCGTTGACAAAATTTTTTTGAAAATAATGAAATTTCAATACATACTGAAAAATTAGTTTATATAACAAAGTATATTTTTAAAATAGAAATCTTAAATATATATTAATGTAATGTAAAGAAATTAATAAATATATGTCAATACTTTATATTTAAGAATGGAAAGTTTTAAACATTCATTAATATAATATAAATAACTTAATATGACAAATTTTAATAAATGCACATAATATATTAAATTATTTATTTTAAAAGATTTGGTAGGAATGTAAAAATTTTAAAGATTTTTTTAAAAGATTTTGTGAATAGGATTTTGTAGTTTGAATTTCAATGTATTTATAACATATGAATTCATGAGATTTGAAAAGACTTTCCAGATTTATAAAATTTTAACGGTGTATTGATTTTTAGAAAAATATTCAAAATTACTAAACACAAACCCAAAATAGTGTGTTCGAACAAAATCATTAAACACAAACTAGTCACAAAGTTATCTAAATGTCCAATTAAATATTAAAATGAAAAAAAAATTAACAACATGAAAAATTCATGATTATAAACTCTATCAATAATTATAAATTATAAAAATTCAAAGTTCTTCCTATATAATATTTCTCCACATATCTAAAGTAATACTAGCCTTCCATGTTGTGTCTTCTCATTCATGTTATGTTATTGGGTCTGAGGTTCAATATTGTGATCTTCATTAATTAGTGATTCTAGAGATGAAGATTTTTCTAATGATTTAATTGGAAATTCATCAGAATGATATTCATTACGAATAAAGCTATGAACTATATATTGCACATGCTCACACAAGTTTTGCATGTGCCTGGAATGAAAATGAAGGAGTTGACTTAAAAATTGTGAACTGTGATTTAAAAATAATACAAAATATCCTCTTAATCACATCCCTCGAAGATGCATGACGAAGATTTAACAATTCATTATGATTTTCAGGGTCATTACCATGACCTACAAAATCTTATAAATGATATCACACACCTTAGAATAGAGCTAAAAATTGGTGCCTATGATTTTTTAATTAGTAATTTTAAAAAATTTGTCTATTGATTCAATTGAAAAATCATCATATCGACATTTTTTTCTCAAAGAAAGTTATAATCGTCGTCAATAAAAAGAGAATGCATTACATGTGATAGAAAAAAGAAAAGTTTGACAAGCTGAAAAAAATAAAATAAAGAAAGTCTGGCTAAATCCCAAGGGTTTCGATGAGATTGTTTGATGAGTGTGATATTTATATTTTATACCAAAAAGTCTCATGAAATCTATTAAAATTTATTCTTAAAAAAATTCACAAAGTTTCAATACTCTTGAATCTTATAAGACTTTTTTATTAGATATAAATAATCTTAATCGAATATCAACGAATTTCATTGTATTTTTTTAAAGTCTTGATTGAATATCACAATACTTTTTATATTACTAAAAAGTCTAGTCTTGATTGAATATCACAAAACTTTTTGTTGAAAACAAAAGTCTTTTGAAATACAATAAAATCCTAATTAAATACACCATTAATTAAATAATTTAATTTTTACCTATTTAAGTCATTATTATTTATTATTCATTGGAGGGCACAATTTTTAAGTAGTGGGTAGTGAATAATTACACAAAAAATAGTTTCTTAAAGGATACAAATAAAAATTGAGTAAAAATATAAATAATTATTATATATTTATACCATTGAATGACATAAAGGTCCATTAAAAATGGAGACCAAAACAATTTTTTTATAAGATATCACACTAAATTGCGGTCACAATCTATTAGCGGGAGAGAGGCAAGAGGCACTTAGTGCCTCACTGTATTATTAAATAAAAATGAGACAAAAAATAGTTACTTTTGATGATATTTCCTTTATTATTGAGACAAAAAATAGTTCCTTTTGATGGTATTCACTTTATTATTGTTATAGATTATAGACAAGGAGAGAGGCATGAAGTACCTCTTTATATTTTTAATTTTAAATAATAAATAAATAAATAATAAGAGTAGTAGGTAGTTACAAGCATCTACATTGGTGTAACTAATTTGAGTTGCTTCTTGTGAGACCCACCCACATGTATACATTACTTATTTTTACTCTAACCAACATAAGCATCATTAACCCTTAAATCTCTTCAATGGTACAACTTTTTAAAGTTGCTTCTAATAAATTTTAAAAACAAACTTAAATTATTATTTTTTTAAGAAGAATCATTATAATTTTTTAATAATTTTTTTTTGCAAACTAAAAATATGTAAAATATATTTTGGCGTAATAAAAAAAATATACACACAACTAAAATATATTTATTTAAAATGATAAAATATATTTAATCTCACATAAATAAAAATATATACATAACTAAAATATATTTATTTAGATTTCTATAACGGTTAATTTTATTTTATTTTACAAATATTACATATTTAAAAATAAAATAAAACATAATCAAAATAATTAATAAATATTCCATAATTAAAAGTTACATAGTTAAAAACTAATACATGATAATAATTATATAATTAAAACCTACGTAATTATCTAAAGTTTATATTTTTCTATTATTTTTTTACATAACCTCCCATGAATTTGTAATTGAATATCAGTCATACCACTAGTTTCCTTATAAAGGATTTCTACTAGTACCCATTAAAGATCCTTGATCCATGACATGATTAATTAGTGGTGATTGAAACATTCCGAATTGATAAGGATGAAATGGGAGTGTAGCATATTGATAATTTGCGATATTGGAATTATTTTGTGTGTTGGATGAATTTGAAGATTTTTGAAAATTATGATTTGTGGGAGGTTGGAAATTTGACATATAATTAAACCACGAATTCACATTGAATGGATTTTGATTTGGATCCATTGAATGAAAACAAATGAAAGAAGTTGAGAATTTTTTAAAGTGAAAATGAAAGAAATTTGAAAATTTCTAATTGTGTAAAAAAATTATTGAAATGTATCATGTTTATATAAAAAAAAGTTAAACAACCAATAAATATTAGTTCAAGGGCTAACAAATATTTTAGTTCAACTAAAACTAATTTTATAGCAACAACTTTCATAATAATAATAATAAAAAAACTTAGTTCAACTAAAACTAATTATAACAACAACTTTCATAATAATAATAATAATAATAATAATAATAATAATAATAATAATAATAAACAACGATAAACGACTAGTAAATATTAGTTACAGCTAGTAAATATTTTAGTTTATCTAAAACTAATTATAACAACAACTTTCATAATAATAATAAAAAAAAAAAGTTCAAAGGCTTTTAAAAATTTTTTTTATTGAAGAATGAAACATAATATGTTTTTTTATTATATTTATGCAAAAAAATAAAGGGGAAGCAGTTGTGGATGCTTTAATTTGAGTTGCTTAGAGCATCACAACGGTATAACTAATTCGAGTTGTTTCATGTGGGATCCACGTGTATATATTATAATGGGTTGCTTGGGAAGCATTGTGTTTCGGAAGCATGATGTTTGCTAAGCACTTACCTTTGTGGGGTAATAAATATTTGTTGCTTAGGAAGCATAATGCTTACTCAAGCAACATTGCTTCCTTTTTTTCTTTTGCATAAAAATAATAAAAAAATATATTATGTTTTATTCTTTAATAAAATATTTTTTTTACACAACCAAGCCAACTTGTTAAACTTTTTTTACACTAATTGTTGAAAGTTTCATAATTTTTTACACTAATTGTTTTTACATTATATTTTTTTTAAAGCCGTTTGAAATTTTTTTTATTATTTTAGTTATGTATATTTTTTTTACTGTGCCAAAAAATATTTTACATATTTCTAGTTTGCAAAAATAAATTATTAAAAAATTATAATGATTTTTCTAAAAATATAATAATTTAAGTTTGTTTTTAAAATTTATTAGAAGTAACTTTTAAAAAGTTGCACCATTGGAAAGATTTAAGGGTTAATGTTGTTTGAGTTGGTTATAGTAAAAGTGAATGATGTGTACATGTGGATCCGAAGCAACAAAAATTTGTTGCACCAATGTGGATGATAAATTTTACAAAATAAATTTTAAAAAATTGCTCATAAAAAGAAGGGAAACAAAGTTACTTAAGGAAACACCATGCTTCACAAAAAAACACATATTTATTATCCCACAAAGCTAAGTGTTTGCAAGCATCCTGCTTCCCTAAACCAATGCTTGACAAGCAACTCATTGTAAATATTGAGATAATAATATAATTGAAGGACAAAATTGTACAGGAAAATGTGAAGACCAGAGGTGAGGTGGTTAGCAAAAACGGTATTCCTTTATCTATTCTATTATATATTACTTAGATTTTGTTTGTCAAACATAAAGATTACATGAAAATTAACCTATCTTGAAAAAATGATAATTGATTAAGTCATAAGAAAGGTTGGGTTTAGGATTTACAAATAGTTATTTGTATATTTGATTCAGATGATTATTTTGTCCAAAAATCACACTAAATTGCGGTCACAATCTTGCAATAGTTGTGGACCAAAAGTTCAATTAAATCATATCAAGATATTTATTGGACAACATATCATTTAGATCAACTATATGAGAGTGTTTTTATAAATTATTTATCGAAGAAACCAATTTTAACTTAGAAAACTCATTTTTTTCCATATTTTATTTTCTTAGAAATATTTATAGATAAGCTTATCTAAATATGCTCTATGTAACGTACTATGTCTAAGTATTGTATCTTATTAAAACTATGAAGGAGTATGCAAAATATACTCTCTTTTTTTTTTGTTGTTGTTGTGATATCTATTCATTTTTCTTCCCTCACTTGTAAAAGACACTCCAGACAGTGGCTTAGAGAACTGATGATCTAATTTCCCTTTCTTTCTTAATTATCTCTTTCAAAATAATGCAAATGAACGAAGTGTTTTAGTAACAGATAGGAGGTAAAAATTGTTTAAATTGTAAAAAGTAAAAAAAAAAAAAGTGATACCCACGTAGTAAAGTGCTAAGAACATCAAAGGGTATTTTCATGAAAGATGCTTAATAAATTTAAGTTGTTTATGATAAAAATCCTTTAGTTGAATAATTTTCGCATCATCTATCTGGTTAGTGGAAGTAATGTCATGTGATGACTGATGACATGAAGATCATGTATAGCTAGACTAGGATTATAATTATATATGTAAGCAACTATATATGATTCGGTTGTTACATTCTGTGAAGATATTGTTTAAGAGACAAAATCTTGATATAAATCTATACATAACATGTGTGGATTTCTTTTTTTAATGCATAGTGTAAATCTAACACTAATAAGTAATAATTGTAATGCTCAGATATAAACTTATCCATGGAATTTTTATTTTTTTTTAGGGGAAAATAGCTTCTTTTTTTTTCTAGCATCCAATTATTTTAGTGTATTTTTCATTTGTATTTTTTTTTTTATCTTATTCTGAATGAAAGTGAATAACTATTTTTTTTCTAAAAAAAAAGAAAGAAATTCCATGGATAAGTTTAGATATGAGCATTACAATTATTACTTATTAGTGTTAGATTTACACTATGCATTAAAAAAAAAATCTCTGAATTGTTCCATCTTCGTCATGCATATTTGAGGAAAGTGATTAACAAGATATTTTGTATTATTTTTAAATTATATTTCACAATTTTTAAGTTAACTTCTCCATTTTTATTCTAAATATATGTAAAACTTGTGTGAACATGTGCAATATAAACTTCATAACTTTCTTCGTAATAATATTATTATGATGAATTTTCAATTAAATCATTAGAGAAATCTTCATCTTCAAAATCACTAATTAATGAAGATCATAATATTGAACATATTGTTCAGACTAAAGAACATGAATGAAAATATGCTAATACATGGAAGACTAGTATTACTTTAGATACGTGGAAAAATGTTATATAGGAAGAATTTTGAATTTTTATAATTTATAATTATTGATAGAGTTTATAATTATGAATTTTTCATGTTGTTAATTTTTTTTTTTATTTGATTGGACATTTGGATAACTTGTGACTAGGTTATTTTGGATTTGTATTTAGTAATTTTGAATGTTTTTTTAAAAATTAATATATTGTTAAAATCTTATAAATCTACAAAGTTTTTTCAAATCTCATAAATTCATATATTATAAATACATTGAAATTCAAATAACAAAATTTTACTCACAAAAGTCTTTTAAAAAAATGTTAAAATTTTTTACATTCCTACAAAGTCTTTTAAAATTCACAAAACCTTTTTATATCAAAATAGTCTTCTAAAATCACAATCCAATACATTCGTAAGAATGTCTCATTCAAGTATTCTATTTTTAAATTTGGTTTAATATCTTTCCTTTTTAATAAAAAAAAAAAACCGTTTCATAATATTATATATTAATTTTTACTAATTACTTTTTTCAATTACATTAAATGCAAGCTTAATTCAATATTTCATACAATATGTAAAAAATGATTAGATTAAATCAATTTTAAACATGAAAAAAATAATCTATATTATATGCATTTATTAATGTATTGACATATATTTATTAATTTATTTACATTACATTAATATATATATTTAAAATTTTCTATTTTTAAAATATACTTTTTAATATAAACTAATTTTTCAGTATGCATTTGAATTTCATTATTTACAAAAATGTTTTGTCAATGGTAATTAATAAAGAAAAAAAAATTAAAAACATAGTCAATTTTGAATTAATTAATGATATATTTGATAAAATTAAATTAAATATATAAATCTAATTTAATATTATTTATATATTTTTATTATTTTTTATATCATATTAATATATTTTTAATTTTTTTTCATTTGAATGTATGTTTTATAAATAAGTTTTTATACAATAAGAAAATTAAAAATATTTATTGTATATTTTAATGTACATACATGTTGATATATTTTAAATTATATAATACCTACATTTTAATAATATATATTTTTAATATACATAAATTCACATGAAAGTCATAAATCTAATGAATATGAATTAATTTTCATTAAATATGCTTTTACATATAAATTAATATGAATAAAAGAATTATATATATTTCAAAATTGAAATATAAAAAATTTTATATTTTAATTCATATCTTTAATTATTGATATATTTATTAATTTTTGTACATTATATTCATATATTTTAATATAAATATATGTGTGTAGTGTTTTTTAGAGGATACATGTATATAGTTATTATATTTTATAATATCTACTTTTTATTTAATAAGAAAATTTTAATATACACAGTTTTATTAAATATAGTTTCAAATATATGGTAAATTTTGAAAAAATTAATGATAATTTTTAACTAATAATTAAAGATAGAAATTAATACGCTGGTATTACATAACATGTGTGGATTTCCTTTTTCATGCATAATCTATATCTAATAAGTATTAATTGTAATGCTCAGATCTAAACTTATCCATGGAATTTCTTTTTTTGTTAGGGGAAAAATATCTATTTTTTTTTTATAGCATCCAATTATTTTAGCGTATTTTTCATTTGTACTTTTTTTTTTTATCTTATTATGAATGAAAGTGAATAAATATTTTTTTCCTAAAAAAAAAAAAAAAGAAATTCCATGGATAACTTTAGATCTGAGCATTACAATTATTACTTATTAGTGTTAGATTTACACTATGCATTCAAAAAGCAATCAACACATGTTATGAATATATATATCAAGATTTTGTCTCTCACAAACAATATCTTCACTAACCAAATCATATATATAGATGCTTACATATATAATTATAATCCTAGTCTAGCTATACATAATCTTCATGTCATCAGTCATCACATGACATTACTTCCACTAACCAGATAGATAATGTGAAAATTATTCAACTAAAGGATTTTTATCATAAACAACTTAAATTTCTTAAGCATCTTTAATGAAAACACCCTTTCATGTTCTTAGCACTTTACTATACGGATCCGGGGGGAAGGGAAGCAGGGCTTCAGCCCCATCCTTCTTTATAATATAGATATATAATTATTTTTAGTAAAAAAAAATTAATAAATATATAATATATAATATATTATTATTATTATTATTTATATATTAATAATCTTTTAAATAATATATTTTGGTATATAGTCTAACTCAAAAATATATAATATATTAATTAATAGATATGATCTCAAATATCTTATGATTTTAATTTCATTAATTATTATTATTATCTAAACTAATTATATTTTGTGAATTATTACCTTTTTATCTCTCTCTGTATATATTATAATTATTATAAAATTTAATGAGTTTGTTTAATTTTTTTAAGTGTGAAATTATTATTATTAATATATTTGAGATAAAAAATAGTTTAAAATTATAAATGCATGCATTTTCTTCTTCTATCATTTGAAATAAAAAATAATAATTTTAATTTTATAGTTAAAACTCATAAATAATTTTATAAAATTTATTATTTAATAAATATTTTTTTTAGAAATTATATATTTAAATAATTAAAAAAAAATCTAGCCTCCTCTAATCAACTTTCTGGATCTGTCCCTTGGTGGGTATCACCTTTTTTTTTTTTTTTAACAATTTAAATAATTTTTACCTCCTATCTGTTACTAAAACGCTTCGTTCATTTGCATTATTTTGAAAGAGATAATTAAGAAAGAAAAGGAAATTAGATCATCAGTTCTCTAAGCCACTGTTTGGAGTGTCTTTTACAAGTGAGGGAAGAAAAATGAATAGATCTCACAACAACAACAACAACAACAACAAAGTATATTTTGCATACTCTTTCATAGTTTTAATAAGATACAATACTTAGACATTTTAGATAAGCTTATCTACAAATATTTCTAAGAAAATAAAATATGAAAAAAAAAGTTATTCTATAAGTTAAAATTGATTTTTTTTAATAAATAATTTGTAAGAATTGTCTCATATAATTATAATTGATCTAAATGATATGTTATCTAATAAATATCTTGATATGACTTAATTGAACTTTTGGTCCACAGCTATTGCGAGATTTTGTTGACGGTTTATTGCAATTTTTGGACAAAAAAATAATCTGAATCAAATATACAAATAATTATTTCTAAATCCTAGACCCAATATTTCTTATGATTTAATCAATTATCATTTTTTCAAGGTATGTTAATTTTCATGTAATCTTTAAGTTTGACAAACAAAATCCATGTAATATAGAATGCATGAAAGTAGAGCAAAAATGTATATGGTAAAATAATAGATAAAGGCGATACCACTTTTACTAATCACTTTTTTGTCTCTACTTTTATTAGACAGTTTTATCCCTAAATAATATTGAATTTCTTTCCTTTGATATTTTTACCAAAGGATAAAATAGAAAAAAAAATACACACAAAAAAAGTTAATCCACTAACGAAATAACTACTCACTAAATATAAATAACTATTCTTTATAACTACTCATTATCTAATAATATAGAGAGGAGAGGCATATATATATATATATACCTACCACCTTTGTTCTCAACATTTTCATGTACAATTTTTCCCCGTCAATTATATTATTATCTCAATATCCTTTTAGTAGCTATTTTTTTTTTTTTTTGTAACTACCTATTACTCTTATCATTTATTATTTATTATTTAAAATTAAAAATATAGAGAGCACTTCGTGCCTTTCTCTCCCACTTGTCATGTCTATAATTTATAACAATAATAAAGGGAATATCATAACTATTTTTTGTATCATTTTTATTTTTTATGTCAATTATGCCTTTAAATAATATAAATATAAATAATTATTTTTTTTATAATTTTCCACTCTAATAATATAAATTGTTTTGTTCTTTAATTTTAATAGAACTTTACGCCATTCAATAATATAAATATATAATAATTATTTATACTTTTTCTCAATTTTTATTTGTATCTTTTAAGCAATTATTTTTTGTGTAACTATCCACTACACACTACTTAAAAATATGCTAAACTCTAGCTACTAGTTAGCTTGATTTTTAAATCAACAGCTAATGCTTAATTAATTACTAATACAAATGATAGAGCAAATACAATTGATCAACGTGAAGAGAAGGGCAGTACAACTTAAAACTACAAAGAGACCCACGAATTGTGTTGAATAATTTATTTAAGAATATTGAATGATGAGAATAAAGTGTAACTCTTTTATATTAGTGTTGGTGTAACTTAATCCCTCTTTTTATTATAAGTACAAAAAATTCCATTACAATGATTGTTATAATTATATTACAAATTCATGGTGGGAAGAGACAATGGCATGCTTTAAGCAGGGTTTTAAAAATCAAACCGGTCGAGGTACTGAGTCAATGGTTTAATGGTCGAATTAGTGAGTTACTGGTTGAATCGTATGAATCGATTTGTATTAAAAAATACAATTTTTATATTTGCTTCAATTTTTATATAATTTCACAAAATCTCATAACATAAAGTTCAAATAAATTCAAACTCAAATATCAAAGTCATATAATAAAACTTACAAATCATAAATAAACTAATTCAAAACATAAGTTTTTAACAAACATAAGTTCCTAACAAATTCGTTCATTTTTTTCTATGACTACTATTTCATGAATTCTTTCATTTAAGAACTCAAAATCTTCCATAGCAACATCCTCAACATTGCTTTCATTTAAATTCCTATTTTCCATGATATTGCTTGGTGCATCATCAACCTCATCATCATCCAAATTTAAAGGACCTATGACATAAAAATAGATGTTAAGTTATAATTAGCACATGGTGATAACAAATATGAAATAATTTAATCTATGATGTAATTAAATATACCAATATCACTTAAAATTGGTTGGATAGTCATATTTGCAAGGTCTTTACGTAATGCATCCACCTCCTCATTGGTTAAGAATGATGGTGAATCCACCATTACCCAATCAACATGGTCAACAATTGTTTCCAAATTAATAGGATCATAGTTAAGTTCTTTCTTTTTCTTGTACAAATATTTAAGCATAAGTATTTAATTTTTAAAAAATAAACAACAAAAATAGAATAGAATTAATAATACCTATTTTGTAACCTCAAGTTGTAACGAACAAAAACTAAATCATTAAGTTTCTAATGCTCCAATCTATTCCTTGTTTTTGAATGAATGTGCTTAAATACACTCCAATTTCGTTCACAACCCGAAGCACTACAAGTTTTGCTTAAAACACGAATAACCAATTTTTGTAAGTTGGGTACACCACATCCATAAGATGCCCACTACTAATCTAAAATATTGCATGTAATGAAATAAATTAATAACACAAAAAGTCACAAATAAGTATTAAGGAATAAGGAATAAGGATTACAAGTTATGAAAGTTACCCTGGCATGACTGTATTTCGTTCATGCAAAGCAGTTTGCCTTCCAAAATCTAACTCATCATTACTGTAAATTCTCTTCTCACTAGTTAGTTTGCTTTGCAATTCATTATCATTATGAGCAAATTTTTCAATGACATCCAAAAGACCAATTGTTGTACACATATGTTTCTCAAATTCTTCATTATTAAATCGACAAGCCGGATTTAACCAATAACCAGCAACATGGAGATTTTTATGAAGTTGAAAATCCCAACGACGATCTAAGATTTTCAAGAAAGGCTCCACTTTTGATTTATTTCTCTGAAACCTTCTCATAATCTCTTCTCTACATTTATACATTTCTTGGTAAAGAAAACCCATAGCAAGTTTATCTTCACTATCAACCATACACAACACACGGACAAGTGGATCAGTCAATTTCACTATATCAGCACATCTACTCCAGAAGGTAGAATTTAAGACTTCTTCCACAAATTGTTTTGCCTTGGAAGCTTTGGCATAAGCTGAACTTGTCCATTCTCTAGATGTTACCATGCTTCTTAATGTATATTTTTGAGCCAATATATTTTACAATGCAATGAAATTAGTGGCAAAGTGAGTTGGAGCAGGACGGAGTATTTTTCTCCCACCTGTATGCTTCCTCATCAAATACAAAGCATAACAATGATTATAAATATATTTAGTAATGTTTGAGGCATGTGACAACCACACTTACTTCATCCAATTTCCCCATGTCTTGCAACATTAAATTTATGCAATGTGTCGCACAAGGAGACCAAAACAATTTAGGAAACTCATTTTCTAATTTCCTACCAGCAGCAACATAATTTGAAGCATTATCTATAACTATGTGAACTATATTTTCAGGACCAACATACGACACAACTTCCTTGAAAAGCTCATACAATAACTCAGAATTTTTACAAGCATCAGATGCATCAACCGATTTTAGAAAAATAGTTCTTTTAGGACAATAAACCAAAAAATTAATAAGAGTTCTCCTTTTTCTATCAGTCCACCCATCCACCATAAGAGTACAACTAGTTTTCTTCCAAATACAACAATATTCCTTCACAAGTTTCTTCACATCATCAACCTAACTGTTTAACAAAGGACCATGAAGACTGTACATACTTGGAGCCTTGTATCCTGGACCCATGCTACAAAGAGCATCAATCATAGGCTGAAAATATGCTAAATTAGCGGCATTAAATGGAACAGATGCATCAAGAAACCATTTAGCAATAGTTAGGTCACACTTTCTTATCACTTCTTTACTTTGCAACACACTCTTCAAAGTAGGTTGAGCTCCAGGAGTGGTTCTAGGTTGAAAATAATTCCTAATGCAACCACTTGTTTTCACTTTTTGAGTTGATATGGTTTGCTGACTTTGTTCCACTTCTATTGGCACTTTCCTTACATTTTCACTAGATGGAAAACTATCATCATATTCTTCTTCAATTCTTCTTTTCTTGTTCTTAGTTTCATTAGTATTTTGTTTCATTAAATGACAAACATCTACAGACACCTTCTTACACATTTCAACTTGACCTCTTTCACCAGCTAAGTGACCCTTGAACCTATAAATTCCTCCTCCCCTAACAATTTTATCACAATAGATACACATTATAACACTTTTCTTACCCTCTTCAATCAGCTTACAATGTCCCCAGGCTATATCAATTTTTACTCTAATGATAGACCTTGAATTTTGAGTTGAGGCTTCTTGAGAAGATGGTGCTTCATTAGATGTCATTTCTAATTCTCTATAACAATAATAAACAAGATAACAATAACTACTTATAATCTCATATTAAACAAAGAACTAGACTTCTAGAATAATAGACTCACAAATCAGCCAGACTCACAAAGAACCACAAATAGAACAATAGAATACATTAAGATCAAGATCAGAGAACAATAGAATACATTAAACACACTAAACATCAATTAGAGTTGATAAATGGCGTGATAGAGATACATTACCTAAGACGTGGTAGAGGCAGAAGGGTTGTGGAGTCGTGGAGGGAGTGCGGCAAAGCATAGAGGACAAGTGATGACAGACTAGAACAGAAGGCACGGACGGCGTCAAGGGCAAGTGACGTCGAGAGGGCAAGCGCAAGCACGACGAGAGTGAGTGGCATCGAGGGCATAGACGGCATCGAAGGCGAGGGTCACAGGTGAGTGGTGTTGAGGCGAACGGTGTCACAAGCAAAGTCGCACACGAACGACGTCGAGGGTGAGCGCAAGCGCGAGCAGCATTAAAGGCAAGGGTTGCGAACGAATGACATCGAGGGTGAGCGAGCATGAGGGCGACGACGTCGAGTGGGAGCGGCAGGGGGAGTTCGGAGTTCGTGATCTAGATCTGGATCAAGGGTGAGCGCGAGAGTCTCCTTTAGGAATGCAAAACGACGTCGTTCTCAAGCTTGAAATTTTTTTTTTACTTTGACCCGACCAATTCAACGGATTAATGGTTGAACTGGAAAACCGACCGGTCCAACCCGGTCCAAAACGATCCAACAACATAGCCGATCCAACTCTTGAATCGAACCGGCCTGACCCCTAGTTCTCGGTCTGATCGGCCGGTCCGGTCCGATTTTTCTTACCCTAGCTTTAAGACATGTTGTTCAAGCAATGCATGCATGAAAATCTTCCTTTGCTAAAAGACAAACCCATTTTCTCGGATCGAGCTCTCGTCGAAGAAGGTACACAGTGGCGCGGTAACCCATACCAAATAAGAGTGAGAAAGCGACCACTGCAAGAATATTTTGATCCTCAACAAGCTTGTAAAGGGAGCTAATCATGCCTCCTCACCAGAGCTAATCACGCCGCACCAAATTCAGGGAATTGCATGGAGCTGTGGATGATATGGGTTCTACGGCAGGGTTGAATGATCAGATCTTTGGAATCGATTATAGAATCTGAGGACACAATGACAGAGAGAGTGGTGAGGCCCAAGAGAACGGCCATATGCATGCGGAGGAGTTGGGCCATGCCATCACTATAGAAGAGATAGAGAACTCAAGGTCGAGTTTGCAAGAACACATAACTTGGCTTCACTATATATACTACAAAAATTGTGCACTCCAATGAATAATAAATAATAATGACTTAAATAGGTAAAAATTAAATTATTTAATTAATGGTGTATTTAATTAGGATTTTATTAGATTTCAAAAGACTTTTGTTTTCAACAAAAAGTTTTGTGATATTCAATCTAGACTTTTTAGTAATAGAAAAAAGTCTTGTTGTATTCAATCAAGATTTTTAGAAAATACAATGAAATTCGTTGGTATTTGATTAAGATTATTTACATCTAATAAAAAAGTTTTATGGGATTCAAAAGTATTCAAACTTTCATGGATTTTTTTTAAGAATAAATTTTAATGGATTTCATTAGACTTTTCAGTATAAAATATAAATATCATACTCATCAAACAATCTCACCGAAACCCTTCAGATTTAGCCAAACTTTATTTTATTTTTTTTTAGCTTGCCAGACTTTTCTTTTTTCTATCACATGTAATGCATTCTCTCTTTATTGAAGATGATTATAACATTCTTTGAGAAAAAAATGTCGATATGATGATTTTTCAATTGAATCAATAGACAAATTTTCTAAAATTACTAATTAAAAAAATCATAGGCACCAATTTTTAGCTCCATTCCGAAATGTGTAATATCATTTATAAGATTTTACAAGTCATGGTAATGACTCTACAAATTATAATGAATTGTTCAATCTTCGTCATGCATCTTTGAGGGATGTGATTAAGAGGATGTTTTATATTATTTTTAAATCACAGTTCACAATTTTAAAGTTAACTCCTCCATACACATGCAAAACTTATGTGAGCATGTGCAATATATACTTTATAACTTTCTTTGTAATGAATATCATTCTAATGAATTTTTAATTAAATTATTAAACAAATCTTCATCTTCAAAATCACTAATTAATGAAGATCATAATATTAAACCTACTATTCAAATCCAAGACGCTAAGAGATGAAATACTAGTATTACTTTAGATATGTGGAGAAATGTTACATAGGAAAAATTGAGTTTTTATAATTTATAATTATTGATGAAGTTTATAATCATGAATTTTCATGTTGTTAATTTTTTTTCATTTTATTATTTGATTGAATATGTGGATAACTTGTGATTAGTTTGTGTTTAATGATTTTGTTCAGACACACTATTTTTTGTTTATATTTAATAATTTTGAATGATTTTCTAAAAATTAAGACACCATTAAAATTTTATAATCTGGAAAGTCTTTTCACAAAATCTTAAAATTTATATATTATAAATATATTAAAATTCAAATAACAAAATCCTAATCACAAAAGTCTTTTAAAAATATCTTAAATTTTTTACATTCCTAACAAATCTTTTAAAATTCACAAGACTTTTTTTATATCAAAATAGTATTTTAAAATTCCTAAACCAATACACTCCCTGAGAATGTCTCATTAAAGTATTCTATTTTTAAATTTGGTTTAATATCTTTCCTTTTTAATAAAAAAAACCATTTCATAATATTATATATTAATTTTTACTAATTACTTTTTTCAATTACATTAAATGCGAGCTTAATTCAATATTTGATACAATATGTAAAAAGATTATTAGATTAAATCAATTTTAAACATAAAAAAATTAATATATATTATGTGCATTTATTAAAATTTATCATATTAAGTTATTTATATTATATTAATATATGTTTAAAATTTTCCATTTTTAAATATAATGTATTGACATATATTTATTAATTTCTTTACATTACATTAATATATATTTAAAAATTTCTATTTTTAAAATATACTTTTTAATATAAACTAATTTTTCAGTATGCATTTGAATTTCATTATTTACAAAAATGTTTTGTCAACGGTAATTAATAAAGAAAATAAATAATGTTTTTTTAATACATACTCAATTTTGAATTAATTAATGATATATTTTATAAAATTAAATTAAATATATTAATTTAATTTAATATTATTTATATTATTTTTTTATTTTTTTATATCATATTAATATATTTTTAATTTTTTTCATTTGAATGTATGTTTTACAAATAAGTTTTTATATAATAGCAAATAAAAATATTTATTGTATATTTTAATGTACATACATGTAGATATATTTTAAATTATATAATACCAACATTTTATTTAATAATATATTTTTAATATACATAAACTCATATGAAAGTCATCAATCTAATGAATATGAATTAATTTTAATTAAATATGCTTTTAAATATAAATTAATATTTGAATAAAAGAATTATATATTTCAAAATTGAAATATAAACAATTTTATATTTTAATTTATATCTTTTATTATTGATATATTTATTAATTTGTGTACATTATATTCATATATTTTAATATACATATACGTATGTGGTGTTTTTTAGAGGATACATGTGTATAGTTATTATATTTTATAATATTGAATTTTTATTTAATAAGAAAATTTTAATATACAAAGTTTTATTTAATATAGTTTCAAATATATGGTAATTTTTGAAAAAATTAATGATAATTTTTAACTAATAATTAAAGATAGAAATTAAGTCATAAATTATTAATATATATTTATTAATTTCTTTAAATTATATTTATATATATTTATACTTTCTCTTTTAAAATATGTTACATATAAATTAATTTATCAATATGCATTTGAGTTTGGGATAGGATCCGTTTACAATAGGTGTAAGTCTAAACACTTGCACGAAATTTCATCCATTGGATGAACCAATCTAGTAGCCACGATTATATATATACAGAGAAAATATCATATGAAAATGGCCTAATATATGCTAAAATATTTTAAATTCATATTAAAATCATATTTAACAAAATAAATCTCAAAAAGATTTACCAAATATTTAATTTATTAGCCTTAACATATCTACGGTTTATATCACTGTCACCAAAAATTATTGTCATTATCATAACCATCATTGTCACCAATAATATGGTCACCACCGTCGTTGTTGTTGTCTCCAAGGCCACCACCTCTACCATCAACATGGTCATCACCATTGTTGTTGCCACTGTCACCACCGTCGAGCAACAACAACGGTGACGACCATGTTAGTAGTAGAGACGGTGACCTTGGCAATGGTCATGATGGCAATTGACTTTCATGAAAATGTTTGTTGTAATAATAATGATAATGAGTTTGTAATATTTTAAAATGTGATAAAATAAATATTTGATTTGCAATATGATTTTAATGTTACCATTTGATTGGTTCATCAATGGATGAGATTTGGTGAAGTGTTTAGACTTACACCTGGTGTAAATGGATCCTATCCCTTTGAATTTAGTTATTCCAAATATGTTTTATGGACAATAATATCTAAAAATTAATACTTTAATTTTTGAATATATAATAAATTTTTAAATACTTAATGATATTTGTTTTTAAATTAACATCGAAAGGTAGAACTTAATATATATATATATATATATATATATATATATATATATATATTTATTGGGGGTAACTTGCATGAGAATTGCATTTTTATGTGAGAATGAGAACAAACATTCTCATCCGTTGAATTAAATTAAACGGTAAGAATTAACGCAGTCATTTAAAAATTAACATACACCTACTTCATTTGATTTTTTTACTTTCCTTCTTCATTGCATCCAAAATTAACAAAAAAAAAAAAAAGATTTACTAAATAATCAAAAGAATTATTTTATCACATCATAAAATATTAAAGATTTATCATCACCGCTACCAAGAGTTGTCCCATCATCATAACCACTACTGCCAACTTGATCACCACCACCAGCATGGTCACCACTGCCAGGGCCATCGTCACTGCCACCATCATGGTCATCGCCACCACTGCTGTCGATGGTGGTGGCGACGGCAACAACGGGGATGACAACCATGGTAGTGGTAGTGACGGTGGCTCTAGTGGTGGCAAAATTGGCAATGGTAACCATGTTGGTGGTGGTGACGATGACCCTGGTGGCAACAACGAGAATGGCGATTATGATGGTAGTGGTGATAGTGGTCCCCCTAGCAGCAATGGTAACCATGTTGGTGGTGGTGGTGACGCCGGTGGTCATGGTGATGGGGACAACTTTAACGGAAGTAGAGAAATCAAATAAAATAGGTGTATGTTAATTTTAAATGACTGCATTAATCCTTACCGTTTAATTTAATTCAACGGATGAGAATGTTTGTTCTCATTCTCACATAAAAATGGAGTTCCATATATATATTACTTTTTTAACATGATATTAATATATTTATTTGATTTTAAAATATATTTTATAAAATATTTTTTAAATAATAAGAAAATAAATAAAGTACATTTTTTAATCTCATGCTAGTTGATTCATGCATTTAGTAGAATATTAATATGTATTTAATTAAATTATTATAAAATATGTTTTGCTAACAATTATATATATTTTTTTAAAATACACATATTTTAAATACATAGTAAAATTTGAAATAGTTAGTAATTTTTTAATAATAAAAATTGATGGTAAAAATTAAAATAATTTTTTTTTACATATATTTATTAATTTTGTTACATCATATTAATATATATTTTTATTTTCCTTTTTCCTTTTTACTTTTTTCAAACTATTTTTTAAGTATAAAAAAATATATTATCGGTAACATTTTATCAAAGTATAAAACAAGAAACAAATAAAATGAACATCATCAATAAAACTATAATTGTTGGTCACTAACATATTATTATATTTACACAAAATAATTTTGTACTCTATTTCAACATTATTTTTTGAAATTTTAGGACCGTCGTGACATTTATGAATTAGGTCCCCCAATTAGAGCTCTAAATTAATTTTTCTTATAATTATTTACTTTTGAGTTGTATAAAGAATGTATAATCATTTTTTTTTCAATGATATCAGTAATTAATTTCATCACAAGTCATTTGTTCATATTATCTGCATTACAATTAAAATTATTAGAACATCTATCATGGAAATGCTTAACAAAAAAAAGTTATTTAATTACAAGAGCTACTTAATTTAGTGTGTCAGGTATATATTTTGGGTTGCTTAAAATTAGAAAGAGTTGTTTGTATAAGTAACTCTTACTCATGAGTTGCTTAAGTTTACATTAAATATATGAGTAAAAAAATGAAATATCTATGAATTAAGTATCTTGTTAGTAAAAATTATCATTGAAAAAAAAACTTAGTTGAGTTGCTTAAAATTGAATAATAAAAATTAAGTTGATTAAAAATTTATCATTGTAGATGCTCTTAGGGATGCATACACTACACATTAAAAATTAATATCCTCATATAAAATTTTGTAAAACATCTATTTATTTTATGAGAAAAATGATTTATATTATCAATTTATTACATATTTCATTTATGATAAGTTAGCTGAATTTTAAAAATTATTTTAAATATCATTGCTCATTGACAAGTACATTAAAATTAAACTATTGTTTTATTTTGTTTCCATTTTTATAAAAACGTGTATTTATCTTATTGGACATGTTTCCATTTTAATTACTTACATAGAATCATAATTTACATTGTCATCATGTCATCACACGAATTACTTTCACTAACTGAATGTCACATTTATTCAACTAAATTGAGATTTCTATTGTTAAGAACTTAACTTCTTAAGCATTTTCAATGAAAACACTAAGTTCTTAATTTTTTTTTTCCGACTATATAAATTTTCTTAATCAATTATATTTATTTTTAAATAAATAAACTTGATATTTGATTCTGGAGAAGTAAAATGAAAAGTAGTTAAACCTTTGAGTAGTTGCTAATTATAACGAACAACGTACTATATATAGGTCAAAATACCATTTGTCCATCATTAAAAAAATAAACATACACATGCTTCAAACCACTACACAACATATATACTAATGAAATATCAAAACTATTTGACTAATAATTTATTTATCATATATTAACTACTTATATACATACTTAATAATAATTCTTTCCACCAACACTTGATTTATATCAATGGATCCATTAATATATTATTGTCATTCGGGGTTTGAATTTTTTTTTTTGGATGAATAGAGAAATTTAAAAAAAAAATGGCACTAAGGCCTATAAAAGAGAGTGCCTGAAGCATTAGCAACTAAATAATTCGAAGCTGAAGCTGGACAAGAATTTAATAAAATAAACGGGGAGGAGGATTTGGCTTCTGACTTAGCAAGAATGTCTGCCACATTATTTCCTTGCCTAAGCGTATGCTTGAAGCTAATGTTCCAAGGTAGTTGTACGTAATCACGAATGGCCGAAACCACACCTGCATGAGGATGAACAACGTCGAGCCCTTCAATGATGAATTTCAGAGAAGTGGTGGAATCCGTCTCACAAATAACATTAGAGAAACCTTTTGTGTGGGCAAGTTTAATGCCATGGAAAATAGCACACAGCTCAGCGGTGGTATTTGAAGTAAAACCACAATTGCCCATATAACCCGTGATTCAATTGCCTGCAAAATCTCGTAGAACGCCACCAAAACCTGACAAGCCAGGATTACCAAAGGAACTATCGTCCGTATTGAACTTGATGTAGTTTTGCGGAGGAGGTTTCCAGTTAACCAGTATCCTATCTATTGAGGGTGAGCTGGTCGAACTGGTCGAGCTTGTCCCTTTGGCTAGATGTAAAAGAGAACTTATCTGGTTATGCATATACCAATCTGGCCAAACTATATCGTTAAAAACCACCTCATTCCTCGCACGCCAAATCATCCAACAATTTGTTTGCAATGATATGGAACAAGAAAGCACGTAAGGGAAAATGACAACCCTCTCCTCTGAATCTCATTCACTCCGATCCATCAAAATGTCGTCAGACATTCCAAACCCTAGCTAACATGAGTAGAAGAAGACAAAAAAAAAAACACTTATTTATCATAAAAAAAAGCATAATAAAAAAAATATGATGGGACTGAAGACATGCAGACTAAGGAAAAAAATAAAATACAAAAACAAGATACGAAAGAATTGACACTTTGTACATCATATCATACATTCGTGTGTAAAAGCCAATTACATCTGGCTTTGACCATGAAAACTCCTAGTCAAAGACAAAGAAAAAATAAAATAAAATAAAATATAAAATAGGTTTAATTCCTAGTCAGATTCACAACATGCAAAACTTCAAGCAATATTTCATGGAATCAACCTTGCGTGGATTGAAGATATAAAACATTGATATATTGTTGCATTAACAACTTTAATTAATAACCAATCTTAATTTAAACATTGATATATTGTTGCAACTTTTGTTTATGAAAAAAAAAGATAAATTACACTTCAAATGTAGTCTATAAAAAATAATAAATAAATTACTTTAATATAATAACGAAGGAACACATTGTTCTTCTATAAAATGGAATTACATATTTTTTCGGTAAAGGAAATTAACATTTGGTTCATTTCATTCACTGTTACCAACAATTACATCATCCTAAACCCAGGCACAACATGTAACAACGCATAAAGATACAAAACAAATTAAGCATAAACATACAATTTTAAAATCTTCAATTCAATGTGCAAGACATCAATTTTCATTCTTAGCTCAACCTCCCACCTCTCATCATAGCCTTTCTCCCATAATAACAATATTCAACATTACACCCATTGGATAATACCATCATGCCCTTTCATTTTACTTCTCTTTCTAACTTTTCCAGCATTCGAGCCACCACCCACTCAACAACGATCCACGAAGCTCAAAAAAGAGAATCAAGAAACAAAAGAGAATGGCCACCTCCAGATAGTTATGCAGCAGTGTCAATAAAGGAGAAGAAGATATAAAGAAGGGAGGAAGTAATTGTTGGGGTTTTAATTAATGGTAAGGAGGTAAGAAGAGTGTTGGAAAAAAAAAACGCTTAAATATGTTTTTTTCTGCCTATATAATACACCTATTTTTCAGATTACGACCTAAGATATTTTTTGCAGGAAAATTAATTAGTCATTCTGACTTATTTTGACAAAAAAAAAAAATCTTTTTTATATCAATTTGTATGAACTGTTTTGTAAATTAAGCGATCTTTTAATTATGCTCACTAATTATAATTGAGGATGGGGATTTGACGAGAATGATTACATCTTTGGAATTAATTTTTGATAAGAAATCAAGCTAGCAATTTTATGTTCATATATTTAGACAGTTTGATGTGTTAAAAATATACCAATGTTAGAACCTAGATATGTAAACTAGCTATTGTAACACTGGCTTTCATAATGTAGGATCGAGTGTTTGAATGACATCACAAATGGAATTAAATTTAAATATGTTATTTAATGGACTTATAAGACTCTCTATCTTAGTTATAAGACTCTTCCTCATTTTCCTACATTCCATCTTCCTTACCAAGACTCTTTAATTAACTCTCAAAAGCTAGAAATTGTGAAACCCACTCAAGGAAGACCTCGTTTTCCATGTTCTTGGTGCTTTCTTGATTGATCGCAATTGGTAAGCTCATCTCTCCTTACTCTTCTTTTGATCTCCTTGCTCCTCTCTTTTTCACCTTTCCTTCCTTGGGTTAGATTTTGATGAATTTTGGTGTAGAGTCTCATGTAAGTTGTTTTGGTTTTGTTTCAAAGGGAGTGAGGTGGTGTTGCTCTTGATTGAGGAATTACTTGGAGGGAACTCAAGATTTTCTCCTCTTTTCCTTCACAAAAACCTAGCTTGGAAATGATTATGGTAAATGAAATTTTAACTTGATTGAGCATTTTGTTTAAATAATTTATGCTTGAAATGTTGTTTTTAACGGTGAAGTGATGTTAATTTGTTGTGATTAATGTAAAATTCAAATTAGAACTTGTTGGGTAATCACATGTAAAAAGTGATCAAATGATTAATATTTTAATATATTTTTAAAAAATATTTTAAAAATCAATTTTAATCTAAAAAATAAGGTATTATATAATTTTTTATTGACATAAAATTTGGTAGATATAATTTTACATTAAATGAATTTTTAATCTTAGTTCTAAGATAAAATTATTCAATTCGATATTTATTATTGAATGGCTTTTAATATTGTAACAAAACTTTAGGTAATATTTTTTTCTTTGAAATCCAATAAATCATTTTTACTTAAATATATATTAATTATAATAAATTTATTAAATATATTTTCATTACAAAATAATTTTAAATCATTTACTCATTAATATCATAAATTATATAAATTTAGTTTTTATATAAATATATAATAATTATATTAAAATAATTTATTAAATATATTTTTATTACATAATAATTTTGAATATTTTGATAAATAAACCTTTTTAAATAATATTTTTACTATCTAGTTGAAATTTTTACACTTTTAATTTAAACCTAGTTAGTAATATATTTGTTACAAAATAATATTTTATCTCTATGTTTAATAACTTCATATACAAAAAATTTCTTATATAATAAGGTTTATTATCATTTTTACATAATTATATAATAAATACTTTAATATTAATTCATTAAATATATTTGTATTATAAAATAACACATACTCAATAATATCATAAATTAAATTAATTTTATTAGTGTTGAAAATTAAAACATAAATATATAATAAATATATTGAATCAAAATTTATTGAGATGGAAATAGGTAAGAACATGAATAATAATTTTAATTTTTAATTATCTATAAAAATAATGATTCAACTAGCCTAACAATAAGGATTTGTTTGAATTTTTTATCTCTTTAAATACTCCAATAAAAGTTTAATTTTTATACATGTGTATTTTACATTTACACAAAATAATACAATTGTACTCTATTTCATTATTTTATTTGGAATTTTTAGGACCCTCGATCGTCACATTTATGAATTAGGTCCCACACTTAGAGCTTTTGTATCTTTCCTATAAAATAATGCACTTTTGAATTATATTTGAATCATAAAAAAATTTAGTAACCGATGTTTGTTTTTTCAAGGATATAAGAAATTCCATGGTTCAAAGACCAGCTGCTTCCCATACATTTTGCACCTGCAGCACGCAGAGGAATGAGTTAATCTAGGAGAACCAAACCCTACCTGCACACAAGTCAATTGGAGCAGCCATGGATTTCATGCACGACACGGAGAACAATGCACTTATGAAAGCACTAGAATGGGCAGCAGACACACAGTATCGATCAAAACATAATCTTAGAAACAGATTGTAATCATTGTTAAGATGGTTAAGGAATCTCATTTGTTAATGAATTCTTTTTATTATTATATTTAAACAATTTACAACAAAAGTTAAGTTATATTTTAGAATAAAGATGTATAGATATCCTATGCTAATATATATATTGAGAGAGAAAGAAAGAAAAAAGAGAAATATAGGTATAATAGGTGATATATTAGATAGGAGAAAAGAGATAAAAAGAAAAAGAAGGTATTTAATAAATGTACAATAAAATAGAGTGTTGAAATATCAAAGACTTTATATTTTATTCTCTATATATGTAAATCACTTGTACAAAACTCCTGGATGAGTTTAGTACCAATCATGTTGCTTGCACTCTAACTAAAGTATTTAGGTTTTTTTTTTAGCCTCCCATTATTTGAGTGTATTTCGAATTGTATTTTTTTATTATGAATGAAAGGAAATAACTATTTTTCCCATAAGAAAAAAAAGAAATTCCATGGATAAGTTTAGATACAAGCATTATAATTATTACTTATTAGTGTTAGATTTACACTATGCATTAAAACAGAAATCCACACATGTTATTTATAGATTTATATCAAGATTTTGTCTCTCACAAACAATATCTTCACACAATATAACAACCGAATCATATATAGTTACTTACATAATTATAATCCTAGTCTAGCTATACATGATCTTCATGTCATCAGTCATCACATGACATTACTTCCAGTAACCAGATAGATAATGTGAAATTTATTCAACTAAAGAATTTCTATCATAAACAATTTCAATTTCTTAAGCATCTTTAATGGAAATACCCTTTCATGTTCTTAACACTTTATTATGTGAGTATCACTTCTTCTTTTTTACTTTTTACAATTTAAACAATTTTCCCCTTCTATCTGTTACTAAAACTTCATTAATTTGCATTATTTTGAAAGAGATAATTAAGAAAAAAAAGGGAAATCAGATCATCAGTTCCCTGAGCCACTGTTTGGAGTGTCTTTAACAAGTGAAGGAAGAAAAATGAATAGATCTCACAACAACAACAAAAAGTATATTTTGCATACTCCTTCATAGTTTTAATAAGATACAATACTGAGAGATAGTACATTACATAGAGCATATTTAGATAAGCTTATCTATGAATATTTATAAGAAAAAAAATATGAAAAAAAAAAAATTCTTCCTAAATTAAAATTGACTTCTTTCGTAAATAATTTATAAGAACTCTCTTGTATAGTTTAATTAAATGATATCTTCTCCCATAAATATGTCATGATATGACTTAATTGAACTTTTACTCCATAACTACAGTGAGATTTTGAGGTCAAATTAATGTGATTTTTGGAGAAAACCATTTGAATTAAATATACAAATAATTATTTCTAAATCCTAAACCCTATATTTCTTATGATTTAATCAATTTTCTTTTTTTTCAAGATAGATTAATTTTCATGTAATCATTAAGTTTAACAAACAAAATCTATGAAATATATAATGCATGAAAATAGAGCAAGAATGTATATAGTAATATATATAGAGCATGGTAATTTATATGAGAGTGAGAGTAGCTAATTTCAGTCATTGGATCAAAATTAACATTTGGATTAAAAATTACACTTCATGTCTCATGGTATCCTATCACACTAAACCCAAATATTCCAACTTGCTTTCTTTTTCTTTTCTTTGAACGTTCTTCTCCCGCGTGCATTTGTTGTTGCCGCCCAGCGTTCGCTGCCATGAGTCTTCTGCCGCCTCATGTCTACTGTCGCCGCTGCACGTATGCCACTGCCACACGTCCGTCTCTGCACATTCGCTACCGTGCGTCCACCCGCTGCCGTCGTTGCACGTTCACTGCAACGAGACCGCCGCCGCCCTGTGCATAATGTGATTGTAAAATGGTTATCACTTATCAATTTGAAATTAAAATTCAGAACCACCAACACAAATAATCCTTTATCTTTGTTTTATAAAAACCCCAAAATCAATGTCAAGAACAATTTAACCAATTGAAAATCAAAATTCAAAAGGGTTTGGGGTTTGGGTGCGATTCATGGCAGAGAATGCGCATGGCAATGAATGCACAGCGGCAGACACATGGCAGCGAACACACTGCTGTGTATGTGCGGCGGCAACGAACGCGCAGCGACTGCGGACGCATGGGTTGTGGTCGCTACAAACCGTCAGCGGCCGCAGTCTCGTTGCAGCGAACGCACAGCGGTGGCAGCGGGTGGACACACGATAGCAAACATGCAGAGATGGACTTGCGGCGGTGGCGGTGGAGCGACGGTGGACGTGAGGTGACAGCGGACGCTGGGCAGAAAAAAGTGGGTGCGCACGGGAGAAGAACCGTTAGAAGAAAAGAGAAAGAAGTCATGTTGAAATATTTTAGTATAGTGTGGCAGGATACCATGAAACACTTAAATGTAATTTTAAATCTAAACCGTTAATTTTGATCCAACTAGATTAACTCTTCTCCCTCTCATATAAATTACCATGCTCTTAGAGGATATGTCCTCTCTCTCTCTCTAAAATTGTAATAATAAACCAAACCCATAAAATAAGCTAAATTCTACTAGCTAGCTTGATTTTTAAATCCTTAGCTTAGGGGATTCTTAATTGATTACTAATGCAAATGATAGAGCAAATACAATTGGTCAACGTGAACAGAAGGGTAGTACAACTTAAAACTACAAAGAGATCCACGAATTGTGTTGAATAATTTATTTAAGAATATTGAATGATGAGAATAAAGTGTAACTCTTTTATATTAGTCTTGGTGTAACTTAATCCCTCTTTTTATTATAAGTACAGAAAATTCCATTACAATGATTGTTATAATTATATTACAAATTCATGGTGGGAAGAGACAATGGCATGCTTTAAGACATGTTGTTCAAGCAATGCATGCATGAAAAACTTCCTTTGCTAAAAGACGAACCCATTTTCTCGGATCGAGCTCTCGTCGAAGAAGGTACACAGTGGCGCGGCAGCCCATACCAAATAAGAGTGAGAAAGCGACCACTGCAAGAATATTTTGATCCTCAACAAGCTCGTAGAGGGAGCTAATCATGCCTTGCGGGAGCTAATTACACCCCATCACATTCAGGGAATTGCATGGAGCTGCGGATGATATGGGTTCTACGGCAGGGTTGAATGATCGGATCTTGGAACCGGTTGTAGAATCTGAGGACAGGATGACGAAGAGGGCGGTGAGTCCCAATAGAACGGCCATATGCATGCGGAGGAGTTGGGCCATGCCCATCACTATAGAAGAGATAGAGAACTCAGGGTCGAGCTTGCAAGAACACATAACTTGGCTTCACTATATATACTACTTCAAAAATTGTGCCCTCCAATGAATAATAAATAATAATGACTTAAATAGGTACAAATTAAATTGGTGTATTTAATTAGGATTTTATTAGATTTAAAAAGATTTAAAAAAAAAAAAAGTATTGTAATATTCAATCAAGAATTTTTAGTAATAGAATTTTTTTTTATAATATTCAATCAAGACTTTTAAAAAATATAATGAAATTTGTTATTGGTATTTGATTAAAACTTTTTACATATAATAAATAAGTTTTCTGGGATTTAAGAGTACTCAAACATCAATAGATTTTTTCTAAGAATTTATTTTATTGTAGCTTGCTAAACTTTTCTTTTTTCTATCATATGTCATGCATTCTTTCTTTATTGAAGAAGATTATAATTTTCTTTTGAGAAAAAATGTTAATATGATAATTTTTCAATTGAATTAATAGATAATTTTTTTAAAATTACTAATTAAAAAATCATAAGCATCAATTTTTACCTTCATTTCGATATGTACCATATCTTCTATAAGATTTTGCAGGTCATAGTAAGGATCCTAAAAATTATAATGAATTGTTTAATATTTGTCATACATCTTTGAGAGATGTGATTAAAATGATATTTTGTATTATTTTTAAAAATCATAATGACCCAAGAACATGAATGAGAAGATGTTAATACATGAAAGACTAGTATTACTTTAGATATGTGAAGAAATATTATACAGGAAGAACCTTGAATTTTTATAATTTATAATTATTTATAGAGTTTATAATCATGAATTTTTCATGTTGTTTTTTTTTTTCATTTTATTATTTGATTGGACATTTGGATGACTTTTGACTAGTTTGTATTTAATAATTTTGTTCAAACACACTATTTTAGGTTTGTATTTAGTAATTTTGAATATTTTTCTAAAAATCAATACACCATTAAAATCTTATAAATATGCAAAATCCTTTTAAATCTCATGAATTCATATGTTATAAATACATTTAAGTTCAAACAACAAAATCCTAATCACAAAAGTCTTTTAAAATTTTTTACATTCCAACAAAGTCTTTTAAAATTCACAAGATTTTTTTATATCAAAATAGTCTTCTAAAATCCTAATCCAACACACTCCTAAGAATGTGAAACTAAAGTATTCTAATTTTAAATTTGGTTCAATATCTTTCCTCTTTAATAAAAAAAAAAAAAAGCCGTTTCATAATATTATATATTAATTTTTACTAATTACTTTTTTCAATTACATTAAATGCGAGCTTAATTCAATATTTGATACAATATGTAAAAAATTATTAGATTAAATCAATTTTAAACATGAAAAAAATAATATATATTACGTGCATTTATTAAAATTTATCATATTAAGTTATTTATATTATATTACTATGTGTTTAAAATTTTCCATTTTTAAATATAATGTATTGACATATATTTATTAATTTCTTTACATTATATTAATATATATTTAAAATTTTATATTTTTAAAATATACTTTTTAATATAAACTAATTTTTCAGTATGCATTTGAATTTCAGTATTTACAAAAAATGTTTTGTCAACGGTAATTAATCAAGAAAAATAAAAATGTTTTCTAATACATAGTCAATTTTGAATTAATTAATTATATATTTTATAAAATCAAATTTAATATTTGAATGCATGTTTTATAAATAAGTTTTTATATAATAAGCAAATAAAAAATATTTATTGTATATTTTAATGTACATATATGTAGATATATTTTAAATTATGTAATACCTAAATTTTATTTAGTAATATATTTTTAATATACATAAACTCATATGAAAGTCATAAATCTAATGAATATGAATTAATTTTCATTAAATATGATTTTAAATATAAATTAATATTTGAATAAAAGAATTATATATTTAAAATTTGAAATATAAACAATTTTATATTTTAATCTTAATTAGTGATATATTTATTAATTTGTGTACATTATGTTCATATATTTTAATATACATATATGTATGTAGTGTTTTTTTAGAGGATACATGTATATAGTTACTATATTTTATAATATCGACTTTTTATTTAATAAGAAAATTTTAATATACACGGTTTTATTAAATATAGTTTCAAATATATGGTAAATTTTGTAAAAATTAATGATAATTTTTAACTAATAATTAAAGATAGAAATTAAGTCATAAATTATTAATATATATTTATTAATTTCTTTAAATTATATTAATATATATTTTAAACTTTCTCTTTTAAAATATGTTACATATAAATTAATTTATCAATATGCATTTGAGTTTGGGATAAGATCCGTTTACAAGTCTAAACACTTTCACGAAATCTTATCCATTAAGATGAACCAATCTAGTAACCACAATTATATATATATATATATATATAAAAGAGAATGGTCTAATATACACTAAAATATTTTAAATTCAAATTAAAATCATATTTAACCAAAAAATCTTAAAAAAAAGTTACCAAATATAAAAAAGATTTAATTTATTAGCCTTTAACATATCTAAGATTTATATTACTGTTACCAAGAGTTATTATCACCATTATGATCACCATCACTACTAACAACATGGTTACCACCATTGTTGATGTCGTCACCAAGGCTACCACCTCTGACATTAGCATGGTTGTCATCATCGTTGTTGCCGCCGCTGATCAACAACGATGATGACGACCATTCTAGTGGTAGAAGCGGAGGTGGCAGTTGACTTTGATGGAAATGTTTGTTGTCATGATAATGATAATGAGTTTGTAATATTTTAATATATATATATATATATATATATATATATATATATATATTAATTTTATTACATTAATATAATGTATATTTTTATTTTCCTTTTTCCTTTTTCCTATTTACTTTTTTCAAACTATTTTTTAAGTATAAAACAACATATTATAGGTAACATTTTATCAAAGTATAAAACAAGAAACAAAAAAAATGAACATCATTAATAAAACTATAATTGTTGGTCACTAACATATTATTATTACATTTACACAAAATAATTTTGTACTCTATTTCAACATTATTTTTTGAAATTTTAGGACCCTCGTGACATTTATGAATTAGGAGTTATGGATTAAAGCCAGTGCCACAAATCCTTGGCAAAAGGGTAGTCCAAAAAGAGGTGTTACAGTGTCTCATCATGTGCACCACAATGACTGCACATGGAGACCAATATTTCACCTCAACGCCTCATCAAATCATCAGTAGGCAGCCTATTATGTAAGAGTCTCCAAAGAATAAAGCTTCAAGAAGGTGGGATTGCATAGGACCAAAGGATCTTAGCCTAAGGAAGCTACTGGCTCGGGGCATATATATATAAGCCTCATTCGTGTGAGAATGCCATGTAAGGAGTGCTTCCAAATTGGTTGATCAGGAGCAACACTGTTAGACTGTTAGAGTTGGGAGGGAGAATGTGTGTAATTGCAACAAGTAGGAGCGGAACCATATAGGTGATGGCCGCAGGAATATGTCATTCATTGTTGTGAATAAAGCTACTGACTGAGGAGGTGAGGCCATTTTTCAACTTTTGAAGTAAATTCAAAATGTTTGCAATGGATAAGTCCAAGTGCCATGCATCCAGCCAAAAGTTGGTAACATCCCCTTTGTTAATTATCCAACCTGTGTTATCACGCATCTCCTGCCAGTGGTGTCTAAGAGAAGACCAAATTAAAGAGGCTTTAAATGTAATGATCAGTTGGTTGTTTTTCAAAAACTTGGCCCGCATAAGGGTTGCCCAAGAAGTGTTGGAATGACAAAGATCCCAAAGTAATTTGAGCATAGTGGCTTTATTGAAACTCTTGATGGATTTAAGGCTAAGACCACCATGTTTGAGGGGCTGACAAACTGAATGTTAAGCCACAATTGCACTCTTCTTAATATTGACATCCCAAGACCAAGGAAAAATTCCTCATCCACCTTTCAATGGTTTTCAACTACAAAATTGGCCATTCATATACTTGAAAACTATATAAAAGTATGCTAGTGTTCACAAAATTCAGTAATTGCACCCTACCCATATAGGAGAGGAGGTTGCTATTCTAGGAACCAAGCTTAGCCTTTATTTTATTTGCAATTAGTTGTAGATACCTGGTCCTAGGCTTGCCTATGAAGATAGGAACACCAAGGTAATTGAATGGCAAAGATCTCGAGCCAAATCCTAGACAATTGCAAACATCATTGGTTTGTGTGTTGGACATGGCACCTGCATAGAAAACACATTTACTTGTATTGATCCATTGGCCAAAAGCATTTCCATAAAATTGAAAAAGTTACATTAAGTTGTTCAACTCAGGGATAGAACCATTACAAAAAATCATCACATCATCTGCATAAAAAGTGTGAGAATGGGTGACATAGCCTTGTAGCCTAACCATTGGTAGTAGAAATTGATTATCCAACAGTTGAGTGATGCCCCGGCTAAATGCTTCCACTGCTAGACAAAACAAGAGAGGGGAGAAGGGATCACCTTGCCTGACCCTCTTTTGCAAGCCAAGAAACCAACACGTGCATCATTCAACAAAAAGGAAAGCCTGATCGAGTGTAGGATAATATGAATCCAGTTACAGAAGGTGTTATAGAAACCAAATGCTTTTAAACCTCAAGGATAAAGCTCCAATCTAAGGTATCAAAGGCCTTATGAATGTCCAATTTAATTGCCAAATTGTCATCAAGAATCAATTTGTTGAGCATATTTACAACCTCAGATATAGTAATAATGCACTTGGTGATTTGCCTGCCTTGTATGAAGCCCTTTTGTTGTTGGGAGATCACCCTTAGCAGGAATATATCTGAGCTTATTAGCCAAGATTTTATAAATACTTTAAACTAGAAATTACTCATTGCAATGGGTTTATAATTGTCAAGGTTATCATCCTTTATGGATTTAGGGATCAAAGCCATCAGGTTCGAATTGAGGCCAGGTAAAAGCCAATCATAACGAAAAAATTGAGATGTTGTAGCAAAAGCATTGAAGCCAATTAAATCCCAAAAAGCTTGGTAGAAATTACCACCAAACTTGTTAGGACAAGGTGCACTAAGGCCACTTATACCAAATACAACAACCTTAACCTCCTCAAGTAAAGGAGGGTTGGTGAGGTTTCTATTATCCGCAGGGGAGACCAAGGCCGAGATGGCAATAGAGATCAAATCATTGGGGCTGCAGTTGTTATCAAAGGCATATAGATTAGAGTTGTAAGAGAGCACATGGGATTTAATATCCTCATGTTTAGTCAGCAAAGTATCTCCAGCTTTGAAGGAGTGCATGTGTTTCATGACCTTTCTATATTTGAAAAACTGATGGAAATAGGAAGTGTTTTGGTCACCCCATATTGTCCATTTCAGTCGAGATTTTTCTAACCAAAAATCTTCCTCAAGTGCTAGTGCTTGTTGTAGCTCACTTTGTGCCAATGTTTCAGCTTGAAGAAGAGGATCCAAATTGCCAAGCAAATTAATTTGGTTTTGTGCATTTTCAACTTGTTGTAGAGCAACTTTTACTTTATCATGCACATTGCCAAATACTTCTTTGTTCCAGGTCTTTAGAGCAACCTTAACATTCTTCAATTTTTGTTTGAGTACAAGCATAAGGCAGCTTGCAATAGATTGGTTCCAGGCAGTAGAGACAACATGAGAACAATTAGGATGCTCCAGCCACATGGACAAAAATTTGAAGCTGGAGAGTAATCTGTGGCTGCCACTAGATACAACTACTAGTATAGGGAAGTGATCAGATTTGCTTCTCACAAGGTGCTACAAGATATAGATTCAAAGTAATTCATTAAATCCAAATTGTAGATGGCTTGATCAAGTCTAAGAGCAACATGTTAACTACCATTTCGGCCATGAGACCAAGTAAATTTTCTTCTAGATGTAGGAAGATGGATGAAATGATTTTAATTGGTCCAACCTGAGAAATCAAAACAAGAAGAGGGGGAAGGAGAGATACCACCTAATTTTTCATGCATGTCTAAGATGGCATTGAAATCACCAAGGATCAGCCAAGGGCCAAGGTGCTGATTTTGGATTGAAGTGAGCTCATTCCATAGTTGTCTTCAAATGATGTATCTAGTGGACCTATATACAATAGCAATGTAAGTAGTGTGATGACCAAAGGCAATGGACAAAACCAAGGCTTGTGTAAAAGAGGAGATAAGAGTTAAAGTTAAGTTTCTATGATAGTGGCACCATAAGTTTGGAATTCGATCAAGTCTAGAATTCACAGCAAAAACCTACAAACCCAAACCATGTAAAAAAACTAGCATGCAGTTTATAAAAAAAGGAATTAAAGTTTCAGAAAGAAAAACTAAAGAAGGTTTGTTGCTTGCATAGAGATTGTGCAATACACACCTAGTATTTGCATTGGCTAGGCCCCGTGCATTCCAATATAAAATGTTTATCATTTGACCTTGAAGGAGTGCCCTCCCTTGAGGTTGTATGGGTTTTGAATATTCACTATACGAAAATCACAATTTAGCGACTAAAAACTAAGCATATTCATCGTTATTAAAGATAATGACAGAAAAAATTTGTCACAAAATCCCAAGTCGTTAAGAATTAGCAATCAAAAATAATTCGATTGTTGTACAGTACAATTCGGTGATTGAATTTTACATTTCGATTTTTGGTGACTAATTTAGTCGCTATATTACATTTATTGTATTTGGTCGCTAATTTATCTCGCTATCAACCACCCAGTGTTTTCAATCGTTATTAGCCACCAATAATTTTGATTACTAAATCGTGATTTTCTAGTAGTGGTTCAAATTCTGTAGGTTCTAAAGCTTAGCTTGCTTGGTAAGTTTTTTCCTCTGAGATTTGGAAATAATAGGAGTGAAGGCATCATCCATTCGCAAAGCACTAGAGGGTGAGTCATGTTCTGGGTTTGCATCTGCCATGTTCCCCTAATAGGTGGAAACTGCAACAATTTCTCTTTGAACTTGAGGAGAAAATTGAGGTGAATTCAGAGTTTCAGCTGTGTCAACAATGTGTGTGTTCTGCGCAACACTACTTAAACTAGCTGTAGGTGTCTCTTTATTAGGATTATTATCCCATGATGGGTAAGGGGCCCTGCCCCCAGTAGTAGGATCCTGCTCTATTCTATTTGGATTAGTTGCTGCCTGTAGAGTCATCTCAAGCTGTCTAGGATTTCCTTCATTGGCCACAACTCAGGTTGCACAACACTAATTACATGTTGCTCCCCCTAGATAATAGGATTTGTTTCCTAAATTGAATGCTCTCCATGTGTGATGGAATTCCCATCATGCTCCTCATGACTCGCAGGATTGATATGTGGGGCAAAGGTATGCACAACATCTGAGGGTTGAATCTCAGGAATTGGGATAGTAGATGGTTGTCTTGGGACAAACATAAGAGCCTCCTTTTGTTTCAATTGATGATTCACTTTTCTAGCATTATTGTGCCTACAATTATAAGTTGAATGGCCAACAATTTTTCATCTATCACAAAAATCAAGCAGACACTCATAAGTAATGTCTACATAAAAAGCAAATTCATCTTGCTTAACCATTAACTAGTCATGCATATGTTCCTTGAGGTGTAAGTCAAGCAAGACATGGGCAAAGTGACCAAATACGCGAGAGGAAGTGGCCATGTCAATAGCCAAGGGAACCCCGACCCCTCTAGCTATGGCAAACAATATTTTATCCTCCCAATATTCCTGGGGCAATCCATGTATGTGAATCCAGCATTGTGCACTAATTTACTTAACAACATTAGGGTTAAAGTCTCTAGACCAAGCAATTAGCCATAAGACTCCTAGTTCTAGATTCCAAGAACCGCTACCAAGCACACTTCTCATGTCTTCTAAATTAGCAAATGAGAATTCAAAGAAGCCTTTACCAATTGGTGTCATGTTCCACATGCTAGGCAATTTCCATATTTTGGTCAAGTGCTCCTTTAGTTCCTGAACGAGTAATGGGGAGCCTCCCTTTGATAGGACCAATTGGTCATTGAGGTGGTTCTTGCATCACTCCATCCCTGCTTGGTATATATCCTTTAGAATTTTAATGGCCAAGGTCTCTCCTTTTAGGCACGGCATGGGTAGCTAGCTTATGGGAATGTCATAAGTGTGCTTGAGCATTTCCACAAATGTTTTCTTTGTCCCTCCATCAAGTGTAGCAGCCCCGCAAGAAGGGGTGTTCAAGGTTGTGGAGTCGTGTGTCTCAAGGCACGGAACCTTAGTAGAGCCTTATTTTCCTATTCCACTCACTATTCAACTATTTCCATCACTGCCATTCACCTTTTCTATTCCCAAGCTTTCCTTAAGTTGTATTTTTTACAAGTTTGGAAAATTGATTGTCTTTTAATTGAAAGTATGAAAGATGAAGATAAGATTGTAAAGAATATAGCTGAAGTCATGAATGAGAAATTTGAAAAATATTGGGATAAGTATAACATTGTGTTTGCATTTGGTGTTGTTTTAGACCCAAGGATGAAATTGGAAACATTGGGTTTTTATTTTGAAAAAATTGATCCATTTACTTAGGAAATGAAATTGCAAAAGATAATGGACAAATTGTATATGTTTTTCTCTCAATATTCTAGCAATGGTTCAACATCAAATGTTTGCAAGTAGAAGCATGTTTCTACTTCTTATTCCAAACCTAACCTCTTTGATGTAAATTACTTTGTTTTATTTTAATTATTATTTATTTTTCCATGTTGAATATTTCTAACTTTTACCTTTTCTTATCATATTAAGAATTAAAAATGCGTAAACTTGATACATATCTAGATAAACCAACTATAGATTTTGATTTTACGGAACAACTAGATGTCCTACAATGGTGGAAGAATAATAGCCAACGTTTTTCAGATCTTTCCTTGATGGCAAGAGACTTGTTATCCATACATATTACTACAGTTGCATCTGAGTCTGTATTTAGCATTGGTTCTCGGATTCTCAACAAATATAGAAATTGTTTCTTACTTGAAAACATGAAAGCAATTATTTGTACTCAAAGTTGGAAGTGTGGATTTAATGATGGTATTTCATTTAAATTTATTTTAATTATTATTATATTTATGTTATTTTGATAACCATTTAAGTATTGTAACTTTGCATTGTTTTTGTTTTTTTTTCAATCTAATGTGATATAGAATATGAGCTGGAGAGTGACAAAGAGAGACAAGTAGTGGAGGGGAGTTCTTCCAAGGCCGAATTTAATGTGGTTGAAATTGATGACTAATTTGTAATTTGTAATTTGATATTGTAGTTTAAGACACTACTTGAAGGATATGAATTTACTTATTTTTTGGTGATTTAGTATTTGTGATTTGGTATTGTGATTTAAGACTAATTTGTAATTTGGTATTGTGGTTTAAGATATAAGTTTATGAGACTATGAGTTTACTTCTTTTTTAGTATATATGATTCATAATTATTTAATTAAGAGTGTCAATAGATAATAAACAAATCATCACGTAGGGGTTGAAATTATATATGAATGATAAACTAAATAATAACATAGTAAAAAATCTTCTAAAGAAATAAACGGATTAATAATCTTTCTTGTAAAAAAAAAAGTAATTAATTAAAATGAAGCAAAAATCGAAAAGTGATATAGTTAGTTAACAAAAAAAATTACTTTGTATTTAGTATTTAATCTCTTTTGTTGTTATAATAATTTAAAATAAAATAATGGAGAATAAAAAATATGTAGATATAAGTATTTTTATTTTATTTTATTTTTAAAAAAAAAATTGGCAAGCCAACCCATCAAGCCGTCTGATGACAAGGCAGGTTGGTCATTCTGGCTCACGTTGGCCATAGGCGAGCCGACCTGCCCCACTTCATTTTTGGCAGGTTGGCCCGCTTTGTCAGCCTAGATGCTACTACTACATTGGTCAATTAATTGTCAAACCACACACCCTACACTACACTACACCTATATTGAATTGGTCAATTCTTTTTTATGATGGTATTAACTTGATAGGCGATGTTGTAAGAAAGAAACATGTTATCCTTTGGGCTAGAGGGATTTCCTTCCCATTATTTAATCACAGTCTTCTTTCGTGGGAGTGTGGTTAGGTTTGTTTTTGTTTTACTATAGACTTGTAAGTTTTTACTTTTAAAAACCTATAGTACCACAAAAAAAGAAACATTTTTTCATAGTTTTGTTCCACTAATAAACACACTAGAATGCAAGTATCAATAGATATCACAACCATGGAAATAAAATGTTTTGTTGTATCGATCACAATTTGTTTGACTGTGAGAATAAAAGGAATTAATCGTAAAGAAAATAAATTGAAGTAGAAAAAAGCACTATGTATGACTTTTTTGGACATTAAAAAAAATTAATGTTAAATTTCTTTTTAATTGTTTTGAGACTTATTTTTTATGTGTTTCTTTCCATGTTTTTGACTTGTTTTTATTCAAACATAGATTCCAAAGTTTTTATATAAGTTAATCTATGATAAGTTTTATATATCTAATTAATATTTATTATTTCAAACTGAAAGAAGGAAGAAAGATCTATAGAGGATTGGATTCATTAAATTGAGTTTAATTTTTGCATGCAAGCAATGAGGAGAGAGAGAAAGAGAGTAGCTTAGCCTTAGAAACCAAATTGCATGACATAAGATAAAGAGAAATTTGTATCCTCTAACTCTAACTATACCCTACAGTTCCTTCATAGAAAGTGAGCCAACGAGATTTTATAAAATATGTAATCATTTTTTTCTTCTTATCTCTTGATTTTTATTCCTCTCTTCCCATCTTTAGCTAGGTGTATACCACATCTCTCTTGAATGTACAATACTTTTTCTTTCACCGTGTTGAAGTTGCTATATTCACATTGATAGACATAGTCAAGTGGAGTCAATCCAACTCAAATCGTATAGTATATGGGTCTTTTTCAAATTAAACTTTATACCACACATTGTAGTGGAAATCGTGTCATCTTTAAATTTTGCAATTGAGCAACTTCTATAGATACATATGATATCCTTGTCCCATGCATCTCCTATAATTAAAATAGAAAAAAAATCATATCATGTCACAGAAAATTAAGAAACAATGCATGTGTGTATACTCCATTATTGTTTTATTATATTATACTATTTGGAAACCATGTGGTGTGCATGTGGCTACCAACTTTTTCCTCCATTGATGGGGTAAGGTAAGGAGTATGATTTATGAACAAAGATTTATATATTTTTTTTAGAAAAAGGCTTATGCACAACCGATGTAAAGTTATTTTACATCGTTAGTTAATCGCAACCCTCCATTTATGGTAAAACAGTTGACTTTTATAAAATTATTTCAAAAGTTATTATAACGGTGAACTATGATTAATCGACAATGTAAAATGATTTTACTCTGACAGTGTATGAGCATTTTACTTAATATTTTTATTCATCTTCATCTTATCTTCTTTATATACCAAACGCATATCAAGAAATAGACATAGGATCTATCACTACGTTAACTTTGAAGTAAATTAATTGTATAACAAGGGTGCAGTATTAGAAGTATAAGACATTATTGTTTTGCTTTTATGGAAGCTGCTGCATTAATTTTATAGATGCATAAGCTGAATTTTATCTTTTGGGTAATTTTGTTTTTAATAATGTTTTGTACCCTTTGTTGGCATTTGGGTCCTCTGTTGACATTTGGGTCATATTTTGTGTGTTAAGGCTCAATTTCAATAGAATTTTTGCCTTCCAAAGAAAGAAAGAAAAAAGGTGATTGTGGTTAACAAGTTAAGTATCATGATGACTGTGATTATAATTGTGACCTATGATTTTTTATTTTATTACATTTTCATATTACATGTTTTTTAATTAATTATATCCTTAAATTTAATGTAGGAGTCTTCTTTTTGTTGTTTAACTCTTGGTCATTCATTTAGCAAACACTCTCATTGAAGACTAAAAAGGTAAGTTACTATGTAATTGATAGTCATTCATTACTAAAGAGCTTGTTACATTATATTAGTTTAATTTCAAGAAAATGATAGTCATTTATTATAAATCTAAAGTAGCACATCATTTGTACATGCATTAACATGTGGTTAGGGACTACTTTTTTTTTTTCATTCTTCCATCCTTATGTAGTTATTTCTTTATCAATGTTTTATGTATTATAATTATTGGTGTAAATACATAAATACTTTTTTGTTCATATCAATTGTTATAGCTAGTTTGTGTTAATGGAAATTTTTGGGAATCGAAGGTGGATATATCAAAGGGTAAATGCTAATAAACATTGGACAAATAAGTTTAGAGAAGGAGTGTTTCAATTTTTACAATTTGTTATTGGTCAAGAGAGGTTTAAATTGGAGGGTGAAAAATTGAGATGTCCCTATGTGAAATGCAAATGTAAAGTATTCATGTTTGTGGGTGATGTGATGACTCATCTTCATGAGCATGGATTCATGCCTAATTATTATTGGTGGATAAGTCACAAGGAGGAATTGCCACCATTTCAAATGGTGCTGCAAACTTTATACTACGGAAGTGATGGATGAAGAGAAGAATTCAACTCTTATGAACAAATTATCATGGATCATACTAGACCATCAATTGGTCAAAACATAGAACACAAGGGTATAATTAGGCTAGAATGCATGGAAGAAAATCTTAATCTTGAGGCTCAAGGATTCTATGATATGCTTGCTACTTCTCAAACACCTTTGTGGGAAGGATGCAAGAATCACACAAAATTGTCAACTACTTTGGAAGCTCTAAACATCAAATCTGATTATAATATGTCATAAGGGTGTTTTAATCGAGTGGCTCAATTTGTAAGTAGCACGCTACTAAAAAATAACTGCATGTTTAGTAATTTTTACAAAGCTAGAAGGTCGGTACAATAATTAGGTATGGATTGTTTGAAATTTGATTATTACCCAAAAGGATGCAGGTTGTATTACAAAGAAAATTCAAATAAGAGCATAACAAATTGCCTTTTTTTCCAGAGCAATCGTTACAAGATAGTCAATAGGAAGGGGATAGAAAAGAAAATTCCAATAAAAAAAATGTGGTATTTGCCACTCATTCCAAAACTACAAAGATCGTACTCTTCAATGGCTATCGCATCTCACATGAAATGTAGTGTTTTGGTCATGCATTTTTACATTGATTTTTTATAAGTATTAAATTAAAGTTTATTATTATATTTTGGTTATGTATATACAAATTTGAATGATTTTAAATATAATTACATTTTTTATTTATAATTACATCTTTTATTTATGATTTTGAATATAATTATTAAGCAAGTTCAAAATGTAAAAAAAAAAAAAAAGTTGAATTTCATATATCTAAATTATAGACTGATAAAAAAAAAAATATAATATAGAGACCGAAAGAGACCAACTATTTTAGCCCCAGAATGAAACAGGCTATAAACAATCACCGAAACAGTGACACGTGTTTTTTTTTTTTTTTCAAAAAAATAGCAACCAAATTAGAGACTGAAAAATAGTCACTGAATTAGTCAATTTATATAAAAGGTGACCAAATTGATAGCAACCGAAATAGTATTTCAACGATCACATTTTTTTATCACTATGCAACGATCAAAACTCTTTTGATCACTAAAGATTTAGCGACTTGAGGTTTCACGACTGTCTTGAATCGATCGCTGATCTCAATAGTAAGAATCTTCATAAACCGAACCGGTCCAAAAAAAACCACAAAACCAACCCAAAAAAATCGCAAACCAAACAAAACCGAACTTGGTTTGGATTTTTCGATTTTTTTTTTACAGAACCGAGCGATTCAATTCGATTTGCGGTTTGGAAATCCCAAACCGCATGGAAGTTGTATATTTTTTTTATATTGTTTGTTTGTGCGGTGTGAGGTTGAAGGTAAAGGTTGAAAGAGTGAAAGGGGGAAAACTAAAATTAGAAAGCTTATCCTCGCCGACGCCCTTGAATCCTCGATCCCTCGTCTCGCACCTCTGCGGCTCCGGCTCTCACTCTCGCCCTTCATCCCCATCGACGCCTTCGATCCCTCATTTTGCTCGCACCTCTGCCTCTTGTCTCTCAATCTCGCCCTTCATCCCCATCAGCACCCTCAATCCCTCATCTTGCTCACACCCTCTGCCTCTCGTCTCTCAATCTCGCACCCTCATCCCCACCAGCGCGAGATCTCGCACCCTCAACCCCACAGATGCCTTCATCTCACATCGTCAACCTCGTCAGGGCTTTCATCTCTACACGACGACACCTTCATCTCACCAACGCCATTCTTGTGCCCTTAATCTCGAGTTGTTGACACACTCTATGCCTCTACCTCTCAATCTCGATGCCTTCATCTCATCGGTGCACGGATCTGATTCTCCTTCGTTTTCTCTATTCGCGGGGCTCACACGTTTGACTTAGTATGTTTTCTATATTTGCATCCTTATTCACTTATTCAATCCTCTGTATTTGCATTTTTATTTTATATTTGCATCTTGATTGGTTCTCTGATATTTTGTTCTCTATAAGTGAGTGGGTTCATGTAGGTTCTCTATGAATCTATGTCTGTGTCTGTGACTTTGTTATTTCTTTGAATGGTTAACATTTAACACAATTGGTTGGGTTAATACTTAGTAGATTAGGATGGTGGTGGTAGTTGGACTAAAAGGTTTGAGTAGGTTCTATGTGTTTGTGACTTTGTTATTTGGTTCTTTGTGTCTATGACTCTATGACTCTGTGACTCTGTGAGTAGTAGGTTCGAGTAGGTTCTCTATGTTTGTGATTAGATGATTTTTCTGTTGTAGATACTAGATAGGTAATATAGGGTTTTCCAATAAAAAAAAATGACCAATAAAGGTAACTAATTCATCATTTGAGCAACTGTAGTTATCATTGCTTCACCGTAGTTATTTTTGTGTCTAATTCTTTATGATATTTGCCTATTTGGTTCTCTTATGACTAGTTTCTCTTTGATATTTGGTTCTATGTGACATGTTCTAAAAATGCATTTAATATTTTGTATGGCGGTATGTGTTGTGCTCACTTTCTTTAATACTTTACCTAATTTTTTTTTCAGTTTAAATTGTGGGTGTGACACACTTATCATTCAACAATCATCACACCATGGAGGTAGTCATTTTTCTCTATTTAAGTTGAATTTGTTAATTTAGAATGAAGTTGATTGATGTTTTGTCAACTAATGTTGTAGGCTGAAAGTAATGTTAGAGATGAAACTACAAATACTCAATCTAATAATGCCTCAAATGAACCAATAAATGTGGATGGACAAGATGATTTAAACAAAGAGGAAGTTTAAAAGAAAAGAAAAGCTACAAAAGAACCCACACTAAATGATGCTGGAGTTCCAGGTAGCAAAAAGCCTTGTAGGCCTAAATCTTAGTGTTGGGCTCATTTTAGTAAAATTGAAGGCACTGATAGGGTTAAATGTAATTGGTGTACAAAAGACTATGTTACTAATTCTCATAAAAATGGTACTAATAGTCTTATAAACCATTTGTTGAATAAATGTAATAAGTTTCCCAAAGAGTCTCGTGATCCTTTTCAACCAACTCTTGTCTTTCAACAAATGAAACAAGAAGATGGGAAAGGAAGTGGTAGTGTTCTTACTAGTGTTCATTTTGATTTGGCTGCATGTAGGCAAGCCTTGGTTCGAATGATAATTGTAGATGAGTTGCCTTTTAAATTTGTTGAAGGAGAGGGATTTCATTATTTTATGAGTATCTTGCAACCTAGATTTCCAATTCTTGGAAGGATTACAATTGCTAGAGATTGTTGGAGTATTTACACTAGTGAAAAAAATAAGTTGAAAGTTCTATTTAGAAATTCAAAGTAAGGTGTAAGCCTCACAACTGATTGCTGGACTTCTATGCAAAATTTGAGTTATCTTTGTCTTAGTGCACACTTTATTGATGAAAATTGGAAGTTGCATAAAAGGATTTTAAACTTTTGTCAAATTACAAATCACAAAGGGGAAACTATTGGTAAAAAAATTGAAAAATGCTTGGAAAGTTGGCTAATAAGTAGAATTTTCACTATCACTGTTGACAATGCTAGTTCAAATGATGTTGCATTATCTTACTTAAAAAGTAGAATGGAAGATTGGAACACATATCCATTAAAAGGAGAACACTTGCATGTTATATGTTGTGCACATATTTTAAATCTTGTGGTCATGGATGGATTGAAAGAGTATCATTCTTCAATAAGCAAAATTAGAAATATTGTTAGATATGTTCGTACATCACCTGGTCGCATGAATAGGTTCAAAATTTGTATTAAGGAAGCTAGGATAGTTGACCAATCTATTGTGCAATTGGATGTTGCCACTAAGTAGAACTCCACATACCTAATGCTTGAAAGTGCATTGAAATTTCAAAAGGTTTTTAAGAGGTTGGGTGAGAAGTGTGTTAATTATGTTTTTATCAATGATGGTGTTCCAAATAATGAGGATTGGGAAAATGCAAAATGCTTTGTTAAATTCTTGAAAATATTTTTTGATATCACTCTAAAAGTATCAGGGACAAGTTATGTAACTTCTTCTTTATATTTCAATGAGCATTGCATGATATTACTTGCACTTTAGAAATGGAAAGGAAGTTCTAACATTCTGCTTGGAACTATGGCTGAAAAAATGAAAGTGAAATATGATAAGTATTGGGGAAATGTTAGGAGTGTGAATATATTGATTTTTGTTGTTGTAATATTTGATCCTCAGAGTAAGTTTCAATTTGTTGAGTGGGGTTTGCACAAGTTTTATGAGAAGGAAGATGTTGATTTTTTGTGTGACAAGATAAAGAATGCATTATACCATATGTTTGATGTGTATAAGGTTTCTTTTAATAAAGGGCAATTGACTAAAACTTCTTCTGTACCTTGTGAAATGGAAACAGATGAATTTGATGCACCTGAAATTTCATTTGCTTTGGAATTTGAGAAAGAGATGAATCGTAATAACAATATTCATAAAAATGAAGTAGATTTGTATCTCATGGAGAGTTTGGAGAAGAAAAGCACCTCTTTTGATATCTTGATGTGGTGGAAAGTGAATTCTACCAAGTATCATATTCTTAGTATAATTACTAGAGATTTGTTAGTCACATCTGTGTCTACTGTTGCTTCTAAGTCTACTTTCAGCACAGGAGATAGAGTTCTTAATTGTTATAGAAGCTCTCTTACACCAAAAACAGTTGAAGCATTGATTTGTACTCAAAATTGGTGTTGATCAGTCCCATGGTCAACGGACATTGAAGAGCTTGTGGAAGACATTGAAAGAATTGAAATGGGTAATTTATTTGTTGTATTTTAATTCTTTTTATTTAATTTTTTCATTCATATTAACTATTATGTCTTTATATATTTTTAGAACTTGGCCCAATCCCACAACTAGATGAAGAGAACTCTGATGTTGATTCTAATTAGTCACTTGCACTAAGTTCTGGTATGATTTATTGCTTTTTAATCATATTTTTCTTCTTCTAAAATGCAAAGAATTGTCATTTGAAGTATTAATTGATGATGTTTTAATTTTTATAGGAATGTTTACACGTAACTATTGGCAAAACCTTATGATGATGTTGGGCGACTAAATGTTTTTAATTGTTATGTTTGTAACTTTGTATAACATTTGGTAAAGTTTGGAGTTTTTTATGTGTAATTTTATGTATTAAGACTTTTTAGTTAATTTTATATGTTTTCAAATTTATGTGAATATATTTGAAATTATGATAGCAACATTGAATTTTAAAATCCTTTAATTTGGTTCAGACGACTTTTTGTTCCAAAATCAAACCAAATTGCACCGCGAACACCCCTACTCAATAGCAACTGATTTTTCTAATATAGCGACCAAAAATATCGGTCACTAAAATATATATAACAAATTACTTTTCATTAAACTAACACAAATTACTATTATATATAACAAATATCATAAGTTTTACTTTCTATTAGCCGTAAGCTTTATTTATTAATAGAAAAAAAATACTAAAAAAACATATCAGAAATATAGATAAATTATTTTTTTCTTTTGAAGTAATAATTTGTTTTTAATTTAAAAAGTTAATACACCTATTTTTCAATTAAATACTTACCTTATACAAACATAATTAAATAGTATTTTCATTGCATATTTCATTAATAAATGTTACTATTTTAATATATTTAAAATTAGGAAAAATAAACTTCATTTTTTGGAGGGAATTTTTGGATCCTTTCCTTTAAGTAATAAAGGATACATGACAAAAAGGGAAAATGTGTGCTTTTAAAAATAGACAAAAAAAATCAAGATAAAATAACCGCACAAAAATAGGTACCAAAAAATCAATTTTTTCAAGAGAAAAAAATAAATAAAATAATACTATCCAATTTACATTTTTTTTTAGCAATTCAGGAAGCTCAAGGCCTCCAACCTGACAAATACTCCAAATTATATAATAAATATTTGAAGGTTATATTTATGTCCATACATTTATCTTGTATTTTTTTTTACTAAAAAAATATTTAATATCCAACAAGAAATCAAAGCTAAATAAAACTCTTATAAACATTTTAAACTACCATCAAAATCAGAACAAAATTAATCAAAATTTAATATAGAAATATAATAATATAATTTCATACCTCCAAAATTTGGAGAATTCAAAAATAATCTACTGAATAAAAAAAGTTTATTTTAAAATTTTAATTTAAGAAGTTAATATAGCTATTTTTTAATTAGGTGCTTACTCTTCATTTTTTGGGCGAAAATTTTTTATCCATATGTATATTCCTAAGTAATAAAGGATATGATTCACAGTACACTGTTTCAATTCAGATTTCACATGGTTTAAGAAATGAATAATTTTTAAAAAAAAATCATGTAACAATCAGAACATATTTTTTTTATTATAATTAAAAGTAAAAATAAAAAATATTTTGCCACATCTAAATGACTCTTAATTTTTCTCTTTTCTTCATGTAGTGGGGGAAAAACCAAATTTTAAAAAAAAACCAAGATACATGTTATTAAACAAATACATGAAGGAGAATTTAGAAGGAAAAAAATGCAATATATGAAAGGCAAAAAAACACAATGTAAATTGGACAATTTTTAAATAATAATTGTTTATTTAAAATTTTAAAATGTGTTAATTTTAAATATTAGTAAATTAAAATAATAAGTCAAAATAAGTATTATTAATTGTATATTACCATTTTGTTTTAGTCATTTTGAAGTTCAACAAATATTAAATTAGCATATCACCTTAAATAATTGAGAATAGTATTTATTTAAAATATAAATATACATGTATTTAATTAGACAAAATAGTAAATCAAATAAAATAAATTTATAAAATATTAAATTTGGGACAATAAAAATGCGGACACACAGACGTGCTGTGTTTCCACTAATATATATAATTAATATAAAATTGTATAAAAAAATTTAGGTTAATTAAAAAAAAATTATAAATAAACTATGTTTAAGGATAGATATCATAATATATCTAAGATTTATCATCACTGTTACCAAGAATTATCTCAATCACCATGACCACCACCGCTACCAACAACATGATTACTATTGTCATTGTTGTCGTCGCCAAGGCTACTACCTCTACTACTAGCATGACTGTCATTGTCGTTGTTGTCATTGCCACTAGTGACGAGCAGCAACCATGCAAGTGACAAAGGCAATGGCCTTGGCAATGATCATGGTAGGCGGTTGACTTTCATGATAGTATTTACAATCAAGATAATGATAATGAATTTGAAATATTTTAAAATATGATAAAATAAATATTTGATTTTTAATATGATTTTGATTTGAATTTAAAATATTTTAGCATATATATGACCATTCTCATATGATATGTCTCCTATGTATATAATTGTGGTCATTTGATTGGTTCATCTCAACAGATGAGATTTGGTGAAGTGTTTACACTTGGTATAAACAGATCCTATCCCTTTGAATTTAGTTATTCCAAATATGTTTCATCAACAATAATATCTAAAAATTAATACTTTAATTTTTTTAGTATAATAATAAATTTTCAAACAGTTAATGATATTTATTTCTAAAATAACACCGAAAGATAGAAGTTAATAAATATGGATATATATTTATTACTTTTTTAACATGATGTTAATATATATTTTTATTTAAAATATTTTTTTATAAAACATTTTTTAAATAATAAGAAAATAAATAAAGCATATACGGGAACATTGTATTCGAAAATTATTATGGTGTTGGGGTTAGGAACATTGTATTCTAAGTTTATTCTTATGTGAATGTTGCACTTACCATTATTGGAAAATATAACAAGAAATGTAAGTGAAAGTATATTTATGAATTTGGGGTGTCATGTATTGTGGAATCCTTTTAAGTTCCATGTTGATCACATGGGTTAGAATATCATTGCAAAGTTAGATAACCTTGACGCGTTAGTAGGGGGTGCTTTCCTAGTAAGAGTGTTAGTATTGAATATCCATGGTAATACTATTTGTCGATTGTATGTATTCCTAAGTTATTTTCATAAAAGAGTGTTATCAAAGGAAGAGTGTTAGTGTCAGATGCCTAAAGTGTAAATATTCATCGAATGCATGTATTGACGAGTATCACATGCATATGGAACATAAGTCAGTCAAATTTGCATTTCATGTATGTATAACCATATAATGAATGTGTACACTATTATAATGTGAATAAAGTGTGAATATAATATATATCTCATCCCTATCTTTTGTGTATTATTTGTATTTGAACTGAATATCACTATTGTGGATGAAATTTAGTGGGATCTAAATGATGATAGTGAAAAATAAGCTTATACTATTTTATTTATTTTTATTTGTTAATGGTTTTGTGTACTCTAAAATTATGTAACATCAGGCATAAGTTTTTAATCTTTAAATCATGTTTTTGTTTGTATTAGTTTATTTATATTTGATTTTAAATAATTTTGTATGACATTTATAATGTTAAGAGATATTTGAATATGTATTTTTTTTTTTTCAAGTGTTTGAGGTTTACAAAACATGATGGACGTTATTTTATTATGAGAAAGACTTTTGAAAATTAAATATTTTTTTATTAAAAATGAATATATTTTAAGTATATTATAAGTGTATATGTCTCTTGGAAGAAAATGTTATTTTGTTCCTAGAGTTCTTCATATTGCAACAAGAATATCCGACAACGACAAGCATGATGGTACTCTCCGGATGATGGAGCCTATAAGTTGAAGTTGGATGCGGTCCGTATGGCAATCCTAGCAAAGAAGGTTTGGTGGCCTTGTGTGCGACTCAAATGGTCATTGGATTGTTGGGTTCTATGGCTCATGTATACTACCAACACCAATGCAAAACTTCAAGCAAAATTTCATGGAATCAGCCTTGCGTGGATTGAAGATATAAAGCATCATATTGGCGAATCGGATTCTACAACTGCTCTAACTTATCAGGGATGGTGTGACTTCGACTCATCCATTATATCTTCTAGTTTAAAAGATAAGAAGTTTCGTGTCTCTCATAGGTAAGGTAGATTGAATAATTTTACTTTGATTTAACGAAAAATATTTTTAATTTTTTTTTTATTATAAACATATTATTAAAATCCGTTTGATTCAACTTATTTTTAACTTATAAGTTACTTTTAATTAAAAGTTGGGTCAAACACCGATTAATAAAAACTCCTTAAAATAAAAGTTTCTTATTTTTAATAAAGAAAAATTAGAAATAAGAAACTTTATAATAAGCTATCAAAAACTATTTATGCAAAATTTATTTTCATGTTCTCTCTTCAAATCAAATTTTGAAATAATTAGTATTTTTTATTAAAAAATATTAATAATTTTATTAATTTTTGTTAGCATGGAGAATCGAACCTCTTTAGCTTATTATATTTTAATTTTAAGGAATTTTTAATTTAAAAAAAAATATTAACAAATAACTTTTTACTTATTTTTTGTAAACTTTTCATTTTTAACTTTAATTTAAAAAAATAACTTAAAAGTTAAAAAAAAAAATCTGAAAAAACGAAACCTTAATGAATGTTGCAAAAAAAAAAAAAAAATGAAAGAGAACAATATTTAAATAATCATGAAGACATTTTTTTAATCCGTCAAGGAAACCATAAATCTCAGAACCAACCTTAGTCTCCACAGTGACAACTTTACTTACAGCGTATATTCTTAGAGTGGTTAATAATTGTACAGATTGACTTTAAAAAAAGGAACCCTGGCCGGAAAGATCACCAGTTATTTGTTTCAGATGTTTGTCGTGTTAATTTGTCTCCAAAGCTAATAGCGGAAGTCCTTTGGGATCTTCTTCACTAGGAACTAGTAGCCCTAGTTGAGTTTTTTTCTTCCTTTTAATTTCCTATGAATAATAAAACTATTTTTTTTTTTTTGCATTACTAGGTTTAATTAATAACCGATCCTAATTTAAAACATTGATATATTGTTTCAACTCTTGTTTATGAAAAAACAAAAAGCTAAATTACATTACAAATATAGTCTATAAAAAAATAAATTAATTTGATATAATAACGAAGGAACACGATATTCTTCTATAAAATGGAATTACATATTTTTTTTTAAATGAAATTAACATTTGGTTCATTTCATTCATTGTTACCAACAATTACATCTCCCAAACCCAGGCACAACATGTAACAACGCATAAAGATACAAAACAAAGCAAAAACATAAAATTGTAAAATCTTCAATTCAATGTGCAAGACATCAATTTTCATTCTTAGCTCTACCTCCCACCTCTCATCAACAGGATTAACTTCACCTAAATCCTTAGCATCATCTCCAACATTAACCTATTGAAAAAAAAAAATCACAATTTCTACAATCCTGCACATACACATTTTATGTTTGTTAATGCTCCGAATTATGCATTCCGGAAAGTCACTAATAATGAGTTTGGACATTGCATTAGTTTGTCAATAGCTTGGGACCTTCTGCTACAAATAAGATTTCTTATATAAAAGGGTATTTTTGTCCGTTTAACTTATTTTAAATTTCCTTAGGGTGTAGGAAGCAAAAATATAGGTGCGGAAAGCAATTCTCCAAAAAGGATAGTCAAGAAACCCACTTTGCTCGAACATTATGTCCACTTATATCTTTAGTTTTTTAAGAATTGTTGCATTATTAGGCCTGTTTGTTTCCTCTTCTTAAAGGTAGTTTTTAGTTTTTTGAAATTAAAAAAATTGAAAATCTTGCTTGATAAATATTTTCTCATTTTAAGTTGTAAAATTGTTTCCACAACATCTAAAATACAAACAGCTAGCTTTGTATGCATTGCAGCACTGCCTGGGAGTGGGAGGAATTTCCGGTGCAATTTTCTATAGCTTAAATTTTTTATTGGACAAAATATGTTTTAGTAACTGTTTAGATAAATATTTCTAAAATTAACTTCTAAGATAAAAAAAAATATGAAGTAAAAATAAAATTAATTTTTCCATAAATTAAAATTGATTTATCTCATAATTAATTTGTAGAAGTCTCATATCTTGTAAAAAATAGTTTCTACAAATTAGTTATTGGATAAGTCGATCAATTTTAATTTTTAGAAAAATTAATATAATTTTTCTTCAAATTTTTTTCTTTTATAAATCATTTTAAAGTCATTTTAAAGTAATGTACCTAAACAAATCCTTTGTCTTCCAACTATTTAGAGGCTTACTTTTTATTCCCCAAATTATTTTTTGATTGATATTGTCTTCAAAGCATGTTTTTGTTTTTCATCTCAATTGTTTAAAAGCTCCATTAGTAAATTATCTATTCTCTCAAATGGGTCCCACTTGACTAAATGCTGTATATACAAAATATTTTTTTTTTATTTTATTTTAAAATAAAATATATTTTTAGTCTTCAATTATTAATAATTTTTATTTTTTTTCCCTTAACTAAAATTTGACAAGTCTTGATATTTCAACTACTTTTCTATTTGATTTTTAGTCTTTGTTATTAAATATTTTTATTAAATAATGATGTGGTAGTTATTTAGCACAATTTTGTTTCTAACGGGTAAAAACGACCATTTTTTTTTTCTAGCAGGTAAAAACGGTTAGAAAATTGTCAAAGAATTATAAGTTACATGTTAAAGCAATAAACTTAAAAAGTGTTTAGTATTGGTTATGTCAACCATTTCTAGATAGTTTTATTCGCTAGAAAAAAAAATTGTCACAATTTAATTATCACATCATTATTTAATGAAGATATTTAACGATAAAAACTAAAAATCAAAATAAAAAATAATTTAAAATTATGATCAATCAAATATTAGTTGAGAAATTGAAAATAAAAATAATCAATAATTGTTGAGAGAGTAAAAATATATTTAATTTTACCCTTTATTTTACTTTTTCATTAAAAAAAATTATTTTTAATTATTTTATGTACTTTGCCATGTGGCACCCGTCTCATACTACGTATCATCACCTAACAAAGCTTATAAACTGTGAGAATAAAAAAGAAAACTGAAACATATGACCAAAAAGTAAAACACTCTAATACTTTGAAGAATAAAACCATATTTTATCTTTTTTACTTGCATGGTAATCCTTTTGTTGGAGCCAACTCACATGGATAGGTTTGCATTGCAAAAATAATAAAGTATGACGATTTAAATTAATCTTTAATCCAATAAATTATACAAAATTATATATATATAATTCAAAATGAAACACGTCTATATTGCGTGGATTACTAACTAGTGAATTTCTTAATCATCATCTTAAAGATATAGTCTAGGCCGGTTGCATTAACTTCAACTCGTAGTATAGTATTTCATTATATATTGTAAGCAATGATGAGAAACATGAAACTTGCCCATTCATTAATCCTTTACCTCTCAATATGCCCAAATTTATTGAAGGGTGGGGACGATCTAGGGTTTTGAATTATGATCACTTACTTGCCCAAAGACAATATTTCAGTATAGTACATTTCTTCCATAACTGCTTGATTGTGAATTTGTGATATGCATCATGATGACCAATTGCACCAATCAATTCTTTAGACAAAAATGTTAACGTAATGAAGATAGACATTTCAAGACGCTATCACTAACTAAAAAGGGCCCGAGATTCTTTTTCATACATATCAAATTGCCCCGGCATAAGAGAACAAATTAAACTATTATTTTTTTAATCAAACTCTCCAATAATTTACCTGCTCGTTTTGAGGGTTTGAGAGATAGAATGAAAGAAAGAGATGTAGGGACAGAGCCGTAGGGATAAGGAATTAACATTATTTGAAATATTCAAATGATTCACTATTAAATATAATAGGGGTAAAGGTATGGTTAGAGAAGAGAGAATGAAAAAGAAAACAAATTGAAAATGACGGTTTTGAATTTATTATGATATGGACATAACTTGAGCCGTAAAAATGGCCGGTGCAGTTGATGTTGAATTCGGTCCACTTGACTCATTTAGTTGGTGGATCTGATTTAGTTATTGAGTTTAAAAAATAATTACATACAAGTTCATTATGAATTGATGAGTTAAACAAATTTACTTAAAATTTTAAAAAGAATTAAAAAAAAAATTGAACACATTATTTATATATATATATATATATATATATATATATATATATTATACGAAACACATTCAATTTATTTAAAAAAAAATAAATTTTAAAATACAAATTAATTACTAAAATATGATAACAAAATAGTTCAAGTCTTGAAAAAGACACAAGTTAAATAATATTGAAGTATAGAATTTTTAAGTCTTAAACAATATTACAAAATATTAAAAAATAATAGAAAAATAATTTCAATTCCTCAAACTCTTAGCTATCAGCATTAAATCACATTAAAGTTTTGACCGAATATATCTATGACAACTTCATTTCTTTCAATATTTATTTTATCTTCATTACAATAAAAAAAAATACAATTTTATCTTCCTGCCAGATTTATGGGCTGACCCGGTCAACCACGGGTTGACCTTGGTGGGCTAGGTCCGATTTTTGAACTCACAAAAAAATTATATTTTTTCTTGCCTGACTTAACCCGGACCTGTGGTAAACTGGATTAACTCGTGAATCCTGATCCATTTTAATAGCTCTATAGATAACACACATTATACATATTTATAACAAACATTGAATTCAAAGTGTGTTATTAATCTTCACACTTTTAGTTAAATAAAGCAAGAAAATGAAAAAATGAACAATTATGATAAATAAAAAAATAAAAAATGAGGGAAAATGAAGTGTGATAGAGAAAAAAGTTAATACAAGAGGTATAAAAATATGAGGGATTGTCATAACGATTAAACACCTTGCACTCACATGTATTGTGGAAATGATCTATTTAATGAAAAGTTCTGTATTCAATCTCTAATGTCTGTAAAAACTCTTCGAATCAAGACACAATATTACAGACGAGATTAATTTTTGACCCAAAGAACTAAAAGATATCCATGAAATTTATATATAGATGCATTATAGTTCCTTGGCAGCTCAAGAACATGTGGAAGAATGTCATTGTTATGACTAAGTCCATAAATTTGTTTGTTGGTCACATTTATCATGAGGAAAATACATGAAATATTCAAATATAATAGGGGTAAAGGTATGGTTAGAGGAGAGAGAGTGAAAAAGAAAACAAATTGAAAATGACGGTTTTGAATTTATTATGATATGGACAAAACATACATTATACATATTTATAACAAAAATTGAATTCAAAATGTATTATTAGTTAAATAAAGCAAGAAAGTCATATAAATTATATCAATTGAAATTGAGTCAATAAAAAATATAATTATGATGAATAAAAAAATAGAAAAAATAAGTGTGATTGAAAAAAAAGTTAATACAAGAGGCATAAAATTATGAGAAATTATTATAATAGTAAGACATTTATGCTTATACAGTATGAAAACTATACAGTATGAAAACGATCTATTTAATAAAAAATTATGTGTTTGATCTCTATCGTACGTCTTTGAATGAATAACAATATCACGAACATGATTAGTTTTTACTCAACCAAAAGATACTAGACATTTATATTTATATATAAAAGCATTATAGTTCCTTGGCAGCTCAAGAACATGTGGAAGACTGTCATTGTTATGACTAAGTCCATAAATTTGCTTGTTGGTCACATTTATAATGAGGAAAATACTAGTGCAGATAGATTGTCATCTCACCATATTAGTTTAGACATGGTCCTCCTTTTTTTGTTATAGGTTTTGTTAGTCCTCTTTTGGCGTGGTGGGTTTCCTCCTGCCCTAGTACCCCTCTTTTATACTCTTTTTTGGCTAATCATTTAAAGAATTCGGGATATGCTGTCTGGACTGCTGGTTGCAGTGGTTTCAACCTAGTTGAGATTGCAAAAATCAATTTGTTTTAGCTTAGTCTTTCGGCTTTATGAATTAATAGTTATTCAATTAGAGCATTAAGTAGATAGGGTCTTTTAAGAAATCTTGATATGTTTTTTTTTTTTTTGCTTCGCAGAATTACGTAAGTATTAAGATCTTTCATATTTTTTTATTTTAATGGTAGATATTATATTGAGATATTATAAAATACTTTTGTAAGTTTGGTTATGAACCTCACTTTATAAAAATTTATTTTAAATTGAAATTAATTATTTAATAATATAATATTTAATTATAAAATAATTAATATTAAAAATTAGAAAAAAAATAAAAATAAATATTTATGATTAAAGATTAAATTGAACATTAATATATAAGATGGATAGGTAAAAAATACAAGCATTGATATTGAAAAATAAAAAACTGATAATTAATGTATAACATAGATAGTAATCAATTTATAGAAATTTATCTAACCAATTTTTTTATTTTTGTTGCATGGAGCACACGTCCTTTTCTCTTAATTTTTTTTTTCTGTTGTTTTATTTTTGTAAAAAAATTCATCTGTTGAAATTTGTTCTATTATATTTTCTATATTTTTTTTTTGTTGGGAAAGATGTTGGAAGGTATGGGGAAATATCAGATTTTCACGATCTTACTTTATTTTCTAGTGGAAGATCTTGGGGGTTAAAATTTGTTGGTGTTCAATTAAATTAATATCTTATAGAAAGTTTTTTGGTATTTAAAAGTATTCAGATTTCGATGAGTTTTTTTTATTTTATTTTTAAGAATGAATTTCATGAAATTTTTTAGTAGAAAATATAAATAACACACCGATAAAATAATCTCATCCAAAACCTTGGAATAATCTTGGGATTTTGCTAGAATTTTTTTTTTTCTACTGATTGCCAAACTTTTCCTTTTGTATCCCAAATAATTCATTCTCTCTTCGTTGTTGAAGTGGTTAGAACGAACTTTTTTTAAGAAAATGTATACTGATAATTTTTTAATTGAATCAATAAACGAAATTGCTTATCTTTAAAATTACCCATTAAAAAAAATCATAATTTTGAACATCTATTATTGAAATCCAAAGCAAGAACAAGAAAGATGTGATTAATACGTAAAGAGTTAGTAAAAACTATACGTTAGGAAAAACAACTTGAAATAAGAGATAACCATTAATCAAAGTTAGGGGTTTGAGTACTTTTTTTTTTTTTTTTTACTAGAATAAGCGTTACAAACAATTAACTATTAAAAGATGGCAAAAAATTATATTGATTTATTTTCCTTTCTTATCAATTATTTATTATTTTTTCATAGATTATATTTCGAGCGTATTTCCTTGAATTAGGATTGAGGTTGTCTTCTATAAAATATTGAGTGTAATCTACCTTTTCTCCTTTCTAGCTAGATGTTTTTATATTTTCTTAATGGGTCTAGTTTGATGCTGATCATTTTGGGATCCGGCTTGCTAATTATGATGTCGTCCGCTTTCTTCGTTATTAGGTTACTGTTATCCTAGATTAGGTCACTAACATTCCAATTTTATCGTATGAGACCTGGTGCAGTCCAATTAAGATTTGAACTAATCCGCATAGGAACTGGATTGGTAAGGTTGGATTCAGGAGATACAAATTCTTATCCAATTTTAAATATTTTTAAAATAAGTATAAAGTTTATGAAATCTTATAAATATGTGAAATCCGATAAATCTTATGAATTCATATGACATGAATCCATTAAAATTTAATTTACAAAATTCTAATTATAAAAGTTTTTTAACAAAATATTATATTTTCACGCGATTTTCTAAAATTCTAGTCCAATACCATTCCTAAAAATCAAAATCATTTAAATTTAAATATCTAATTGATCTATTAAATCATGATATATATTGGTTGAAATCATCTAAATTACTATAATTATATTTTTTTTTTTATAAATAAATAAAATAAATAATAAATTTCAATAGCATTTCTGATCCGTTTGGTTGGAATGAAACAACACAAGAGACGTTCGAAACAAAATGAAATTTGAATTGAAAAAAAAATTTATTTAGATAAGTCAACTTTTCTCTCTCTTTTTCTTTCACTTAAAAATAAAATGTTTTGTTATCTATATTTTTTTTTATTTTCTTTCCTCTTATTTTTTTTCTCCTATCAAATTTAGGCTTAGACGAAAAAAAAATAATATAAAAACTTTATTTATAATTGATAATTAATATATAAGAAAACACTTTAACAAAGTAATAAAAAAAATGGTTAGTTAGTTATATTGTTATTATAGTATAGGAGTTGGTTCAAATCCACTCACAGTTTCCTTTCCAGCATGGCAGCATGAAGAATACATGTGTCTACTACTAAAGCCATGTATTTAATTCTGAAGCATATAAAAGAAAAAGAAAAAAAGATCATGCAAAAATAGATCCATATCCAAAAAAAATACTATATTTTATTAAAAAACAAATAAAAAAAAGACAAAGATAAGATGATTCCATTTAACACCCTACCCAACCATTGATTGAACGGCAGGACGCAAAACGTTGCGTCAGGACTTCTCTCTCTCTCTTTCCACTCTCCATCGATCCCACATCCACATAGAGATAGGACCAACTTTGCAGCATCTTCTGCTTTATCGCGCGGTTTCGGGTTCAGCCAATTCGAAACTTCTACACACACCACAATTATTTAGATGGGTAAAGTATAATTTTCGTTTATAATTTTTTTTATAATTTCTAATATTTTATTTGACTGAATTTTGATTTTTAAAATATTTTTTTATTATTTTATTTATGAGTTTTTTAGTTAGTCGGGTTTGTATCTTTTATAATTTATCCAATTATATCACGTGTTATATTGTTAATAAGTTAAATATGAACTATTAACGAATAGACAAAAAAATAAATGAAAAAATATTTTAGAAATTAAGACAAATCAAATGAAATATTAAAGATTATACATAAAAATATTTAATCTTTTAAAGATAAAAATATATTTTACCCTTAATTTTTCTTAACATCTTTTTATAATAAAAAAAATATTCTTTAATGTGAAAATCTCATTATTGTCACTTATTCATTCTAATTTGTTAAAAAGTTTAACCTAATACATAGATAATATAAAATTATTTTATATTATCAATCAATTACAATGATAAATTTATTAATTTTTATAAAAATAATAAAAAAAAAAGTAATGAACAGTGATTAAATAAGTGTAACAATATCATATATCATGCAAATGCCATTAAACTCTTGTTTAAATTATTTTTATATATAAAAATTATACCAAACTGAACCTTTTGAGTTCTAGTTGAAGATCGAACCTTGAGGTTCTAGTCGAAGACTGGACCCTAATCCCTAGTCGAAGGCCAACCCCCCAAGGTTTGAGCCAAAACCAAACCCTCAAAGTTCAAACTAAGAAAAAACTTGATCAAATAAGAAAGTCGAAAGTGGAATCAAGATCAGAGATAATGAATGTTCGACTTGTCGAAGCCAAACATAGACATCATACGCCATTACAAACGACAAATGAAGTTCGAGTAAAGTGATTAACTTAGCATAAAAATGTTAATAGAAATTAACTTAGTACGAAAAAGTTAATAACAATTAACTTAGCCTAAAAAGCATACGGATGAAGTGTTAACCGATGTTAAGATAATGGTAATTGAACATCCAAGTTTATGGATCAGGATCCAAGATAACTTGTATAAACAAGTGAATAGTCATTATTGATTTAACAACATAACTTACATATATTTCATTTGAACCTTTCTTGGACAATTGAACATTGGAGTACCTTTGTAAGTACTCTTTGATTTGATATCCCGCTTGGCCGAACAACTGAGGAGATTGAAGTATTTCAATGAATGAGGACTTAACATAAGTTTCAATCGAAGAAATTAAAAGAGAGTATTTAATACTTAAGTGTACCATACTCTTGATGCATGAAAAAAAAAAACGGTTTATTACTTTCTTTTATTAAGGAAATCTTATTAATTTATGGAAAAATTATTTCTTTAGTTTTTTAAAATAAACTGTCCTTAATTCGATAAATTAATTCCATAACAGATATAACCCTTTTTTCTATTCTTTTTCGGTGCTGATCACATAATCTTCTTCTAATTGCAAACAAACTTTTAGTGGGGTCCACACGATTGTCACGTCAAACCTACACGTGGCAACATCATACGCGTCGCTGTCATGCGCCGTACCGTTCTCTCCCTCTTCCCGTTTCTTGATTAATTTTAAGCCTTCGCTTTTCTTTTCCGTTGCTTCTAGCAGAGAAGCGCAGAGTGAAGACCCATCATTCTGGTTGTTATTATTATTAACAGTCATAAATAAAGAGCCAAACTTTTCTGTTCTCTATAGCTACGTGCTTCTGGTAATGACAATTTTTTTGTTTCTCTCTTCTGTTGTTTTCTACTTTGGCTTTTGATTCTGCACATTTGCAAGCCCCGCTGATATTTATATTTAAATTAAAAAGAAGCAAAAAAAAAAAAACAGAATTTTCACTTAGAATTTTTCATTTTGAGAACTAGGGTTGCTGCTTTATAGTGTCTTGCTTTATATCAGAGAAAAGGTTTAGTTCTTCTTTTGATCAACTTTTTTTTTTTTTTTTTTTTTTCTGGTTAGTTTGCTGCTTCATCTTATGATTTGCACTTTTTGGGTTCTTTTTTACATGCATGCCAAATTTGATCAAAAGGGTTTTCCCTTTTTTTTATGCTCATTCTGTGAAGATGATCAAGTTTGATGATTTGTTCGTGTCATTGAGAAACATGTAAAGGGTATTTCTGGAAATTGCAGAATTCTGCCAATAAGTTTAGACCCTTTTTTTCATTTTGATTAATAATTAATATACAGTTCCATCACAAATATGATCATGGTTATTGTTAATTTCTCTGCTAATAACATGTTACATGTGGCCTTTAATTAATTAATTTATGGTATGTGGTAGTTATTGTTTTTGCTACACGTTGGGCTACACCAATGTTCTAGAACCATGTTCCGTGAGTGACATCACTTCCACTTTGTTTGTTTTTTTGTTTGTTTGTAAATGCAAGGGCTAAGAATATCCCTGGCTTTGGAGGAAATAATGGTTGGCAAAGAGAGTTTGAGAAGTGAGGTATTGAACTTGGACTTTGAGAAGCTTATGATGGTTGGTGATAATGGGAAAGGAGTGAACTTGAAAGGTGGGGTGGTCGCAGAGTGGAAGGATATTCCAGTGGAGCTTTTGATGCAAATTTTGTCACTTGTGGATGATCAAACTGTGATCATAGCTTCTGAAGTTTGTCGTGGGTGGAGAGAGGCAATTTACTTTGGCCTTGCTCGGTTATCACTCTCATGGTACATCATCTTTTCTTTTTAATGCTTTCACTTTTGAGGTTTTTATGCTTGGGAGGCAGTTAAAATTGAAAAGGGTGGATTTTTATTTTTATGTTTTTTCTTTTCTGATTTCAAAAGGGTTTGTAGGTCAAGCATATTAAACGACAGAAACACATGTTTGAACACATGAAGTAAATGATGATGTTCTTGTAATTATTTATAGAAATAGGAAAATGAAAACATGGTTTCTCCAACCTAATAGGCCATGAACATGATTTTTTTCTATTTTTCTGCAATTAACTGTCTATTGAAGTGCGTTGTTCTTGGTTTCATTGGTTTATTATTGAACATGAATTGATTTTGCAATGCTGCAATCTTGCTTCTGCTGGTAAGTATTAGCCCACCTTTAACATGTGTTTATGGATTACCGGAGTAGAGACTCTGGGAGAAGTAGTAACCCATTTAAATTTCATATATTTGTTTTACATCCCATTCAGTTTCATGGGTTAATTCCTCTGTATAGAAGGCAAGTTTAATGTATGTGTGTATATGCCATTGAACCAACACATTTTCAATCATTTTTTAGATTTTCTCATAGAGTGTAGTGTGCTTCTGGGGTTAAAGATTTGATTTTCTAAGTCAAGTAATCAGGGTTCTTGTGGATTTTGTAACATGGAGTGGTTTAAATTACAACTAGAAGTTATTGGTATTGGATCAATTTGGTGCTAACATTAGTTTAGTTGATGACTTGATATACTTGTTTCATTTGTTTCCTCTAATCTATGCATTCTTCTCAAAACTCTAGATGAAAACATTGGCTTCATGGCTTGGAAAAGGTCTTTAATTTGATGCAGTGACGTGAATTGGACAATTGGTTGTAGTTATAGATATTTTGGTGGGCAATGTTGTAAACCACTAATAACTTTGATTATGAAATTCCTTTCAGGTGTAGCAAGAACATGAATAACTTGGTTCTATCCCTTGCTCCTAAATTCACAAAATTGCAGACTTTAATCCTTCGTCAAGACAAGCCACAACTAGAGGACAATGCTGTTGAGACTATTGCAAATTTCTGTCACGACCTCCAATTCCTGGACCTCAGCAAAAGTTTCAAGCTTACCGATCGTTCATTGTATGCCGTAGCCCTTGGTTGTAGGGATCTTACAAAACTGAACATCAGTGGTTGTTCAGCCTTTAGTGACAATGCTCTGGCTTACCTGGCCAGTTTATGCAGAAAGCTGAAAATTTTGAATCTCTGTGGATGTGTTAGAGCGGCATCCAATACTGCGTTACAGGTATGATTGAGACTAGTCGGTTGTTGTCATAATCATAGAAGAACTAAGATGGCTCTGAGTTATAATAATCCAATTAATAATGAAATGCAGGCAATTGGACAATATTGCAATCAGTTACAGTTCTTGAACCTTGGATGGTGTGAAAATGTCAGTGATGTTGGAGTGATGAGTTTAGCATATGGCTGCCCTGATCTTAGAACAGTTGACTTATGTGGTTGTGTCCTTATAACAGGTATCATTCAAAATCTCCATATTGGTCCTTATTTACTTGAGCTTATTATGGGGTTTATGTGTGTGCTTATGAGACACATGCTGATATATATAAGCAGCAGGTTTATGAGTTATAAGATTTTAAAATAAGAATAGCAATCCCTTGGCTAACTTTTATTTAGCACAACCTGTTCTTGATCGGTATGCTTGCATGTTCAAATGCACACTCATATCTGCTAAATACCCAAGTTTTGTGTTTTCATATTCTGAATGGATGAGCAGTCAATGTTTGGACATGCAAAGGAGCTTGTTTGAATAAATATTGAAAACAGATAGAACACCCAAACCAATGAACAAGAAACAAAAATCATAATTGAATTTGGAATTGAGCTGTAGCGATGGAAGAAAAACAGGAATATCTAGACATATGAAGTGCACTAGCTCAAAACACATATAACCTAGCCAGTTTATATAGTTTTTAAAATGGCTAAAATCCACTTTTACTTTTTCTTATCTTTTTTGTTCAGTCTGGTTTGGTCATTTATGCTTTGAAAATAGTTGAAAATGACCTTCTATCTACTGGTGCCAATCTAGCTGAGATGATAAGCCAGGAGGTGATACTTGCTAGTTTCCCTTTCATAAAAAAATGCCATTTACAATTTATTGATTATCAATATTGGTGGCGAAAAATTGCTGCAAAACAATATTTTCTTAATCCCAACCATGATCTATTTTTCTTAGTTTCATACAAGCTTCAGCAAGTGGCGAAAATAGTCACTTCATTTTAGTCCAAATGCATTTTTTTGGTTTCTAGATTAACAATAGCACACTTCTTAGTTTCATTTGTGTTGTTGTTGTTTCAGATGACAGTGTAATTGCCTTGGCAAACAGATGTCCTCATCTGAGGTCCCTAGGACTCTACTATTGCCAAAACATCACAGACAGAGCAATGTACTCCTTGGCACAAAGCAAAGTGAACAACAGAATGTGGGGGGGTTCTAGTGTGAAAGGTGGTGGTGGTGGTGGAAATGATGAGGATGGACTAAGAACTTTGAACATTAGCCAATGCACAGCACTCACCCCTTCTGCAGTGCAAGCTGTGTGTGACTCATCCCCTTCACTCCACACCTGCTCTGGAAGACACTCACTCATCATGAGTGGTTGTCTAAACCTCACTTCTGTGCATTGTGCTTGTGCCGCTGGCCAAGCACACCGCGCTTTCACTCTTCCTCATTTGGTGTAAAATATTGAAGAGTAAACACACTTTTGTAGATAATTTTATTTTTATGTTGAGTGCTGCATGCATCATGTCATGTTGATTGTAGAAACAGCTTGAACTTGGTGCTTGAGTTTTTCTTTTGGTTGGTCTCCGAATTTCATGCGAAGGGTTAGGATGTTTTGGGTGTGTAAATGGGGTTTTTATTCCTAGCTTGGCTATGAATTTATGGTGAGACATGGACTTTTTATAATGGTTTTATGCAAGGATGTGTGTGTTTTTTTTTCCTTATTGGAAGTTGAGAAACCTTAGATAAGTTGGATTTTCTTTGATTATGATTTGTGTAAATGTGAAATGCATTTCTTGAAATTGTTTTTTTGTTGTCATAAAACTGCCGCATTAGATTATAACTACCTTTTCTTTTTATCTGCGATGCAGAGAATAAACAAGGTATTTTATTTTCAATCGAATTATTTGGATTAATTAAATGAGGATAAAATATACTCAATTTTATTTTTCACATAAAAGGTTCCAAAACTGGATTTTGTTATAAGGGTAATGGGATTCCTTGGGACTCCATGATCCATGACTCTTGATAATTTAAATGCCTAGAAAATGGTTAACGAGGACTTTCCAAAATCTTTCAATTAGTATTCTTGAGTTGAAACTATCAAATTTAACTTGGAAATAAGAAGATTTTTTTTTATTATATCTATCATCCTTGCTTAGAAATCTCACCCTTTTTCACTATATAAAGGATGCCAGGTTAAGGGGGTATTGATGTATTATTATTTCATTCAAGCAAATCAAGTTGTTTTTTTTTTAACAGCGATAGAGAGAATTTATGCAATATTTTTTTTAAGGAAAGTTATATTTTCACTATATTTTAGTGAGTTGGGATTTTAGTATTTTCCAACCTTGGAAACCATGTTTTGGCTTCTTTTTTTTTTCATGAAATGGTGATTGTTTTGAAAGTTATTACACATTTGGGTGAATTTTAAAACTAATTATGTGGATGGATTTGCATGAAAATATATTATGGGATAAGAGTTATTTTTACTATGTACCCACGAAGAAGATGTCAGACCACCTATCATTTTCATGTTCAACGAAGAACAAGACGCCTGTAGTAGGAGCTTCTAGTTTATAAACAGAAAATGAATGTGGTTCTGAGAGTGAAAATAGTAGAAAATGAAAGAGGGTAAAGAAGGTGAAGATGAAGAAAGTGTAGGTATTTGCTTTATTAAATCTGTTATAAAAATTAAGTATTATGAATGTGTTGTAGATATGTTTATAGTTAAATTAAATCTTAGGTTCCTGAATTATGTTTTTAATTATGTCTTGATTTGTATTTATTTTTTAATTAGATTGTTTTGTTTAGATGTAGTTACGAAAAGTTATAAATCTGTTGTTATTAGTTAAAAAGTATATATTAGTAGTAAAGAAAATATAAATTAATTTAGTAAAATATATATAAATCTGTTGTTATTTATATGTTTTTTTTTTAAATAAGCTGATCTGTTAATAAAAATGTAGCATTTAATGTCATAATAAAACTAATTGTCCCGGTTTACGTAAAACATGGAAATAAAATGTTACTACGCTAAGTAATGTTATTTTGAATTAAAATTTGCTAGGATTACATTTTTATAATTATTTCATTGCTTCGATTGAATTAAATATGTTGGATTGATACAATATAGACACTAAAATTAAAATTATAAAACAACATAAAACCCTCTTAATATTCATTTAGTATTTGTCATAATAACAGTTTAATATTTATCATAATAATTAAATTATTATGTAATGGTGATAAGTATAGGATTAAAGGATGAGGAAGAGCATGTGGAAGTTTTAGAGAAAGGGGTTGTGACGAAGTATGCCACCTTTCAACAAAGCTCATGTAAAGTGTTATAAGTGTCACAATCTAGGACACTTTTAATATGAATGTTCAGAATGTGAGAAAATAACTAATTATGTTGAGTTTGATGAAGAAGAGATGTTGCTAATTTCATATGGAGAAACAAGGAATTCAACAAAATAAAACATGTGATTTCTTGATTTTGGATGCAATAATCACATGTATGGCAATAAATAATAGTTTTTAGACTTTGATGATAATTTCACGTAGACAATGAAACTTGGAGATAACTTGAAGATGATAGTCATGGAAAAAGGGAATATTAAGTTACAAGTCAATGAGATAACTCTGATAATTACTGATGTTTATTACATACCTAAGTTGAAAAATAATATTTTTAAGTTTAGATCAATTACAATAGAAGGGATTGACTATTATTATTCAAGATGGATTGTGCAATATTTATCATAAAAAGAAGGGTTTGATCATGCAAACCAAAATGTCAAACATAGGATGTTTGTTGTGCTTGCAATGATGTTATCTTAAACTTCTTGTTTTCAAACATGTCAGAAGATAAGACACACTTATGGCACCGTCGATATGGTCATCTCGATTTCAAGGACTTAAAGACTTTTTTCTATAAAAAGATAGTGAAGGGTTTGCTAATGCCTAGGACTCCATCAAAGTTGTGCATTGATTGCATGGTGGGAAAACAACATTGAGAAACAATTGCTAAGAAGAGTTTGTGGAGAGCATCACAACGACTCCAACTGTTCATGTTTATATATGTAGCCCTATCAAGCGTAAATCAAATAGCAACATAAAGTACTTAATCATCTTTATTGATGATTATAGTAGAAAAATGTGGATATACTTCTTGTCAGAAAAAGCTTAAGGCATTTGTTGCTTTTAAGAGGTATAAAAGTTTTGTTGAAAAGGAATCTGAAAATTATATTTATTGTTTGCGTACTGATAAATGTGGTGAATTCACCTCTCATGAATTCAATAATTTTTGTAATGAAAATGGAATTAGTAGGTAGCTTACTACATCTTACACCTCATAATAAAATGGGGTTGTAGAAAGAAAGATCTGCACTATAATGAATATGGTGCATTGTATGTTGTTAGGCAAGCAACTTCCAAACGAGTTTTGAGTAGAAGCAACCAACTAGGTAGTGTATGTGTTGAATCAAAGTCCTACCTTGGTTGTGAAATATGTGATACCAAAAGAAGCATGGAGTGGTATTAAACCCACTATTAATCATTTTAGAGTGTTTGAATGTGTTGCTCATGTTCATGTTTTAGACAAACAAATAACTAAGTTGGATGATAAGAGTTTCAAGTGTTTTTTTTTAGGTGTGAGTGATAAATCAAAAGCTTACAAACTTTATGATCCAGCCTCAAAGAAAGTAGTGATTAGTAGAGATGTTGTATTTGCTGAAAATGAGAAGTGGGACTGGGCAAGAAGTGATGAAGAGACACAAGATGATACTTTAAAATGGGGTCATGAAGACGAGACTGAGAATATAAATGAGCAAGTCATGGAGGAAGAAACAGATAATCCATCCTATGAGCAAGTAGTAGAGGAAGAAGTAGAAAATCTAGGGAGGAACCGAAGACCACCATATTGGGATCAAGATTATGTGAGTGGTGAGAGTTTATCTGATGATGAGGTGATGCATACTTTTGTGATGTTTAGTTCATTAAAAGATCTTGTCTCATTTGAAGAAGCAAACAAGCAACCAAAATGGAGAGAAGTTGCCGAAATTGGAAGTGTTGGTGGGGCTGAGAAATATGATTAGAGTGTCTATGATATCAAGTGTAAATTGATTGCAACATGCAATTCAGTTTAAGGGAAGATTTGTTAGTATTCATTTAGTATTTGCCATAGTTGAATTATTATGTAACGGTTATTGACAGTTTTAAAACTTTTGTTTGTAGTTCTCAGTTTTCTTTTAAAACATATGTCATAGTTTTTCTCTATTGTAAAAACAATGTGTTTGTTCCTAAAATAGTGAATTCTACATTTAGTAAATTTGTGTATCTTGAGTTCAAACCCTATATTCTACGTTTCCTAATAAAATCCACATAAATCCTAACCCTTACCATAACCTTGAATCCAAACCCTATATTCTTGATCTACCTTCACCTTTCATTTGCACAATAAACACTTTGGTTTTGTATATTTTTCACTAGGAGATGAGGTTCGATTTAATGTCTTCAATACTTAAAAAAGAGTCTCGATTTAATACCTTTCAAAGTCATGTGTCATCATCATACATGATACTCGTTACCAATAAATATGAAAATGTTTGGTGATTTGACATTTTTTACATAGATATGTAATAAAAATAACACATATATCCCGTAATATGTTTTCAAATCCATCTCACTTAAATAGTTTTAAGATTCATCTACATGAATAATAATTTAAAAAAATCACCCTTGCAGTAATATAAAAAAAAAAAAAAACTCCCACGTATTAGGCCAATTGGACGACTGGGTGGAGAGGATGATGGTGTAAATTATAATTTCATCTTTAAATTATTTTCTATTAATAAATGGTTTAAACTAAAGGACTAAACACGTGTATATTCATCACACTTTATATAATTTTATTATTTTAAAATTACTTAAAAATAATGCTTGAGGCCTGAGGGGATTAGATTGACTGCTTATGCCAGGAAAATGTAAATTGACGACAGAGAATTGGAAGTCTTGCACTCAATAGAAAACAAGAATAATTTACACGTTATCCAACTTTAACAATGCACTCATCATCAATGAAGATAATTACAAATTCTTTCTTCCTAATATTATATTATTACTAGAATTAGGATTTTGTGTTTGGACAAGTTTTTTCTAAAAATATTAGGAGAATAAAATAAAAAAAATGAAATAAAATTTTTCATTAGTTAAAATTAGTTTATGTACCATTAAATATATAAAAAAAATTCAGATAACTTTATTAACATATGAATAAAAAATCTTTATAAATTAATTCTTGAAAAAAACCTAATTTTAACTTATAACAAAACATTATTTTCATTTAAAAAATAAAAAAACCTTATTCAAAGTTCAAACACGTCATTAGTCTTATACTTTGTGAGTGGGGTCTATTGCAGGAAGAATCTAGAGTGGTCCGTTTCAGCACTTTGAAGACGAAGTGATGGATGGTGATGTGGTAGAGTACTGGTAGAAACTAGAAATAGAAACAAGTGATTGCTACCACGCAACGCATGGTGGATATTAATTAATTTTGACGTGGCAGGAATCTTAGATTTGCCCCCACCACACGGCACCGTGCGTGTCTCTTTCTGAGTTTCCTATTCTGGCATAACAATTCCTCTAGATATTTCTCAAATATTATATTGTTTTTTTAATTTAAATATGTTTTTAATATTTTAGATATATAAATTTTTTAAATATTTTTTTAGTCATTCAAGTTAAAAATTATTTTTTAAGAAAAAAATGTGATGCAACAATATAAAAATAATTTATGATAAGTTAATTGACTTTTATAAAATTATTCAAAAATTTCTTTAAAGAATAAGTTGTGATTAAATGATGATATAAAATTATTTTTACTGTGAAAATTAAACTTTTTTTAATTATTTAAATGTGATAAAATTATTTTTAATTAATTTACTCAAAATTATTTAACAATATATATAGATGGTACAATTTGTAACTATCCTTAAAATCAAATTATGATGTTATAAAAATTTCACAACATATGTACAACTTGTTTGACTATTATAAAAGGATTAAAAATAATATTTTAACACATTTGAAAGAATTAACAAAAATAAACTTTAATTTTAAGAATTAAAAAAATAAACACTAATTTTTGAAGAAGTAAGAACGTATTTAAGTTTTTTTTTTATTATTTAACACCGACATAACAAATCATTCTTCGGCATAATTAATTAAAAATTTAAACTAATCAAATAAATTAAATAAAAACTCATATTTTTAATTAAATTATCTTTAGATATTAATTATTTCTGTTTTTAGCTAATAATTTTCCAGATTTTTTTTGCTGAATTGCATTAAAATTTAAATACATAAAAGATCTTATTTGGAAAATAGTATTTGAATTTAAAAATAATATATTTTTATTATTTGGTTTATTTTAAATAATAACTTTATTAATGCAAATAAAGGGTTTGTCTAAATAACTTCATCTAAGAATTGGTTAAAGAATTTCATCCTATGAGGCCTAACATCATTGAAACAAATAAATCTTAAAATGATTCTACTTATTTTATTTTTTTTATAACCAAGTTTTGATTAATGAGAAACACTTAGTTAAACACAAACATAACACATTATTCTTTTACACAATCAATAAAACTTTTACAACTAATCAAATAAATTAAATTAAAATTCAGATTATCAATAAAATTATCTTTAGATATTCTTTCTATTTTCAGCCAATATTTTTCTTGATTTTTTTGTTGAATTGCATTTTTATATTTTTTTGTTTTTGTTGAAAATACATTCAATTAAACTTTTTTTTTTATAAGGTATTGGTGGAATAAACTTCCATTAAAAAAAAATTAAAATTCTTTTATATATTTTTACAAAAATTCCAATTAATCTTAATTATAATTATAAGTAGATTTTAAATTTTTTTTTATAGATAAAATAAGTCAATTTTAGAAGTTAATGTAACATCCCACTTTTCTTACCTAACTAACTAAATAAAGATTGGATTTTATTTTAATTTAAGAACTCTTTCATTAAACTATTTATTAAGAAGGCTGTGAACTTTTCTCAAGTTCCAAAATCAATGAATATAATCTAAAGCTTAAAGTATAAAATATGAGTTTATAAAATCGAGTTGAATCATTTACAATATTTCATGGTACTTCACTCTTTATAAAAAGAAATATAACTTCAATAATATAAAACTTTTGCAACAAAAGCTTAACATAAACCTAAATTATCCATATGTAAAACAAAGCCAAAGAAAAGAAGGAGGAAAATGCAACTCCAAGCTTGTGCACGTTTCATCTACAACGGCTCTAAAAGAATTTCATCTGAACCCATTTGTTCCCCTATACGTCAAGGTCGGGATCATCATAATTACAATCACATGTGCCACACGCAAGGGTAAGCTTACCATAATAAACAAGTGTATATATTGGCTTACTTATATAAGTTTGCAAAACCTTACATCTATAGGGATTTACCCACTCGTCTATTCTATAGGCCTATTCTTGTTAACCACCACAAAAACCCTCAACACTAGGTTGAGAGCCTACCTAACACTTTCAACTTACGTGCCTACTCATATGCCTATGCACCAACTGTGCACACCTATGCACCAACTATGCATACAAGGTATATTTTTGTACACCAACTATGCACCCACCATATACCAACGACACATATTTGAAATTCTCTATAGTCTTAGATATGGCACCTTCATACCCGCCATCTCCAATGACCCAACTTAAGGATCCAAATATATTTCAATAGTCCACACATCAATAACAAGACTTGGATCACTTGAGGTTTGAGATAAAACACCTCTGTACCTACCATCTCACTCAAGTATCCAAGTTTCACACCATCACCACCACCAACAACATTATATCTCCTATACGATAAAGGATCACTAAGTCTCTTGGGAAGTAGTTCTCTACACTCTAACACGCTATCTAGAGTAAAAACACATGGGTGGTACTTGAAAAGATACCTCACTAAGTGAGACCCTCAAGTCGCTTTAGTGGGGTAGAGTTTTGGTGTGGAACTCACCCTCCCAAGTATACCATTTTTCATTAACAACAAAAGCCTTCCCAAGGACATACTAATTCCTTTTAACATATAGGGTCAGTTTCATAACAAGTTCACATTCACATCACATAAATCACCATCTCACCAACAATCAATTTTCAATTTCTAAAAACATCATAATCTTCTTAATATCACATTCAACAAGATCACAATTATATTTCCTCACATACATATTATAAAGATTCATAAAACCACATTATATCCACTTAGGAACTTTCAAGAAGTATTAAAGGTAAAACAAAACATTATGCCTCCATTTAGCTTAAGCATGGAAACTTAGTTTAGCCAAACATTTAGCTTGGGCTAGAAACTCTAGCTTGAGCTAAAATTGTGTAGACATATTTCTATCAAAATTTAGCTAAAGCTAAAATCTCTAGCCTAGCTAAAACTACAAATTCTACAACTAAAGTTCTTCGAAAATCTTAACTTTTAACTCCATTAATGGCTACCCAAGCATCCAAACTCACAACAAATACATCATAAATCATCCCTTAAGCTTATTAACACTAAACCCTAACAAGAACACACAAGATTCAAACCAATCAAACCCATAATCATTATAAAACAAGAAAGGTAGGTTAGCTTCCCTTACCTATTACCATATCCAACCTAGATTTTGAGAAGAAAAGGGGATCTTGAGCTCCACCAAGGGTTTCCCCCAATCATCAACTCTATCACATCAAACTCATAGACAACCCAAAACAACACTCAAAAACGAGTTTTACACTAAAATACATAACAGGTCACTCCATCAAAAGGTAAGGAGAAAAAGAATGGAATAGGGAGGTTAAGGGAGGAAAAAGGAAGTGAGCTTACCACTCTTACAAACAATCAAGAAACTCTAATTGATGAAAGGAAGTCTCCAATGATGTGGGTACCAAAGCCCTAGGTTGGAGGAAGGCTTTGAGAAAGATGAAGAAGTGAAGAATATGTAGAAAAGAGGAAGTTTGTGCATTTTAAACTTTGGAGTTAGTTAAAATTTTGCTGGTTGACACCCCCCTTATTATAACTACAGTCTATTATTTAATTTTTTTTAAATTAAAAACAACTATCAAGTCTCACATTCTCACAACTAACAATCTAAACTCACTATAACACATCAAACATTAAAAGCATAATATTATTAATCGATAAACATATCAAACAATATAATTTTAATTTAATTCAACTAATATCTCCTATCAAATATTTAATCATACATTATTAAAAATTCGAGTGTTACAATTAACATGTTGTTTTCTTTTTTAAATATACTGAATTTTATTATTACACACTAAAATTTATTAATCCTAATTAAAATTAAATTTTAAAATTGAAATTATAAACTCTACTCTTGGATCACTTAAAAGTTAAAACCAACATGTTTTATTTGCAGGGTTTATGTGAATAACCTCATGTAAAAATGGGGTTAAAGAACCCATCCTATGTAGCCTAGTGTCATTGGAATAAATAAATCTTAAATTGATTTCACTTATTTAATTTATTTTTATACACAAATTTTTCAATAATTATATATTTTCCCATTATTTTTTATTAATATTAAATTATGTCTATTTTTTTTAGATTTGTTTTGATTTTCAGCATTTAAATTTATTCCATTTAGATTTTTTTATTTAATTACCATTTTATCCATTTAATTTATATTTTTTTTTATATTTTTCTCTTTGATTTTACGTTTCCTTGTCTATTTTTTATTAATATTTTTTTTTATAATGTTTAAATTTCCTTTAATTCTTATGTTTTTATTTATTTTCTTTTTTCCCTTTCTCTTTACGTTTTCTTCTTATTTTATGTTTTTATATTTTTTTTCTTTATTTCATTATTTTTATGTTTTTCATTTTTATGATTCTTCTTTATTAATTTTACTTTTTATTTTTATTTTTATATTTCTTTCTTTAAATCATTTTATAAACAATTTTTTTTTACTCTATTTTTAATAATTTCATATATAACTTATTTATTCTTATTTTTACATTTTTTTTCTTTTGTTTGCATTCAATGTTTCAAAAAGTTTCAAGACATGGCTCATCTTTTATAATATTTTTTCATTTAAATTTTTTTTCATCCAATACTTTCAAAATTTTCAAAAAATTACTGTTACTTTTTCTTTTTTTTTTCATCAATGCTTTAAAATTTTTTAGTTTTTCCAAATTCTTTTTGCATTTAATAAATTTATAAATAATTCAAGATATTATTCTTGTTTTTTCTTATTTCTTAAATTTTATTTATTTTTGCATATAATATTTTAAAAACTTTCATCATATTTTTAATTTTTTTTTTACATACTATTAGAATATATATTATCTTTATATGATATAATCAATGACCGAGGGTTTCCTCAATATAAATAGAAATGAGGTGTGATCTTCTAAAATACACATTTAGTAAAATACATAATTCTAATATGGTATTAGAGCCAAGTTGAGGGAATTAGGGAAATCATGCTTCATCAGGACAAATTGTCCTCGGTGGACATCTCTAGTGGATCTCCTTTCCACGACTTCTCTTTGTCTCTTTGCTTCCCAACGATCCTCACTTTCTCCCATGATAGGCGATCCTCTTTACCAAGATAATACAAAGCGTCGTGAATAGTATCACGCCTTTGCGAAGTTGCTGTTCACTACCGCTAACCAATCTTTTTTCTGGTGCGATCACACTAGATCAAGTGTCGAAGTTGAATATCGAATAGTGCGTGAACAATACTGCATATGACATTTGTAACAAGCTTGACTCATATGACATATATATACATACATATATATATGCTCTAACTTGAGGGGGGTTTTAGAATATATATTATCTTTATATGATATAATCAATTATTGAGGGTTTCCTCAATATAAATAGAGACGAGGTATGGTCTTTTAAAATACACATGGAATAAAGTTCATCATTCTAATACATACAAGACATTCAAAGTTTTCAACACTTTAGTCTTTGCTTTTTCATAGTTAATAAAAAAAAAAAATTATTTGCATCCAAAGATTTTAAATTTTCAAGATATTACTCATGATTTTTCATATTATTTAATTATTTTTTCAATATTTTCTGCTCCAATATTTTCACAACATTACTCTTATTTTTTCAATATTTTTTTTTGCATCCAAATTTTCAATTTCAAGACATTGGTGCTAAAAAAACATAAGTATTATCTATTTTGAAAGAATAAATGGATGTCTTCATTCAGAAGCTCAAATGTCCCAATTCAAATTGTATTGTTTCTTAGTCAAACTTATATTTTAGTGGTATTTTAAAATCAAACTTTTGCATATTAATACTATAGTAAAAAAAAATCAACAATCACGTTAATTATTCTTATTGGTTTGTGTAATTAATGTCCAAGCATTTAATAAAAACAAGAGGGGCGTAATATTTTTCTTAATGCAATTAATGTTTTTAATGCAATAAATGTTGCAATTAATATGCTATCAGAAAATAAATACATTTACATTTTTAATAATGTTTTAAAGTTAGTATTAAATGTTGCAATTAATATGCTGTGAGGAAATAAATATATATATTTACATTTTCAATAAAATTTAAAAGTTTGTAATAAATGTTGCAATTAATATGCTATCAGAAAAAAATATTTATATTTCTATAAACGTATACATTAATAGCATTTAATATAACATAATATATATTAATTGGATGCATTAATTCTTGATCATATCAACGCCTATAAAAGCATAAGTTCTAAAATTGTTAATATACAGAAAAAGAAAAAAGAAGTTCTAAACTCAAAGCAAAGACTATGGCTAAAACTGTTTGTCTGAAATATTTCTTTTTTCTTATCCTTGCCATGGCTTCCGTTATCCAAATTGCTTGGGTGAGAGTTTTTCAATGTTTTGCTGTGTCATATATAATTATATATTTGTCGGCCCTTATATTTAACTTTTGTTTTTATAATTGACATTGAATTGAATTATTTTTATTTATGTATACATGCATTTGAAAAGGAACAACAAAGTTCTATGATTTAATCTACTCTTGTATTATAATCTGAATCTTGAAGGAAAACCATTTTGAGTTATTCTCGAATAAGAGTATTTTTACAAATGATTATTGAATGAGAATTTCCTATGTGTATTTCACCTACTTTAAACCACGTCTTGTCCAATATATTGAGAATATATATAGTTTTTAATTTTATATTGATTTAATAATTAATTTAAAAGATTTATTTATTAAAACACTCCTTTTCTTTCTATTGATATATTTGATTATTCCTTTTAATTTACTCTTTCCATTTTTATTTCTAAATTGGACTAATATTTTTTTTTTATATAAAAAATCAATGACTAATATAAAAATAATATTATATTATAGTACAAATTATTTATCGTAATTTTAAAATATATTTTATTTGTTCCATAACTGAGGATTAGAGGTTGTCAAACTCTAGAACATAAAAGTGTATTCTCACTTGAATTTTTGTTTGTTGGAGTTACAAACATAATATGTATGTATAACTGTTGACCCTCGAATTCATCATTTTAATGTCTATTTAATTCTTTTTTTAAATCCACAGGCTGGCGGAGAAGGATCACTTCGTCCCCAAGGTACTAGTAGTTCAAAAACTTTTACAAATTCAAACTTTTTATAGATTAATTAGATGAAAAGAATAGGAAAAAAATAAATTATAATTTGAACTCTAATTTTGATTACGTTGTGCAGAATGTGCAAATGCGTGTACCTATCGTTGCTCACAGACTCACCACCGGAAGCCATGCTTGTTCTACTGCAACATGTGTTGTAAAAAATGTTTGTGTGTCCCATCAGGATTTTATGGTCACAGGGAGGAATGTCCATGCTATAACAATTGGAAAACCAAGGAAGGAACACCAAAGTGCCCTTGATTTAATTAAGATCCTTCATATTTGCATGCTTATCGATTTAATGCGGCTTTAATGTCCCTCAGGCTAAGTCGTTGTTAAACAATATTAACGTGACTCTTGGTATTGAGAATAAAAATGAGGTATTACAGTGGTCAGTGAGAAAATATAATGTGGTTTTACTCTTTGTTAGAAGTTATAAGGTTTGCTTGGTGATAAAAAATAAAATAAAATAAAGAATTGATCGTGAATTTAAATCCCTGGGGGCTAATGAAAACTAAGAAAATAATTACAGCTAATATTTATTGATAAAAAAAAAGTTTTATGATTTGTTAGGCATAAATATTCACATTATTTGTTCTTATATAGACAACGATTTAGATCACCTCTTCCAAAACACAAGTTTGACATTTGTTCATGTTTAATTCTTTCACATATTGATTCTTAAGCTAGGGAGTCCTTGTGAATAATATATTTTGTGCGGTTAATATTAAAATTGAAAAAAATAAATCTGACTTTCTATTAACCATCTCTAATGGGTTCCATTTCAAGTTTTAAAACAAAAGGTTCATTTTTCCATTTTAAAAAAATTTGAGAAGAATTTCAACAACCTGAGTCCAAATCATTTAAAAAATTAAAAAAAAAATATATTTTTTCTTAAAAGAGTGATACTAAACTAACTAAAAAAATACAACATATATTAGTCTCGGCCTGCATTACTCTTACATTGTAGTGTACACACTTACCTTTCTGTTCTCCAAACATTAAAAATTATAAAAAGAAAAAAAAATCAATTTATACATTCTTTGGAAGAAAATTTAATGAAAAATTAGGTATTTCTTAAAATTAAGTTTACAAACATGCCACTATTCTTTCACATATATTTATATTGTATCTTTATTTGATAAATTTGAGGTGAGTAAAAAGTGAGGTGAGAAAAATAACAATGACAATTTTTTTTATCATATGATTTCTTTTTTGTGGGCTAAGTTTAGGTTTGTTTATGGAAATGATGGCTAGAGTGTCAAAGTTAAACAACTAAGTCACCGTGCCAAAGTTTTTTATACCTGTTGGATATATTATTTTTTAATAAAAAATTAAGATTTCTTTTTCTTTTTTTCTTTTTTACTAATTTTCATAATTTATCATTTGTGTCCACGTCCCACACTCACCCATAGCCACAACACCGCGTCACCTTTCTCATATTTGAATACATATGCAAAGCATCTTCGGTCCTTTTCTAAAAAACAAAAATCACATTCATTCTCATATTTGAATAAATTCACAACCCACTCCCTTTCAAAGATCTGGAAAACGCAACTACTGGTCTCATATGCACATGTGAAGGGTGTCGATAGGAACACGAGCGAATGTCAGATGTGTTGTCGTCAACGAAAAGATCCAGATCGTACCAAATAAAAATCAAATTTGTTGGTGGTCGGTGATGTGTGGTATTTACCATATTTTTGCATAGTTTTTCTTTGCTCAACAAAAGTAGTACATATATTAGAACTGGTATCAGGAGTACCTATATTTGTACATCATCCAATGTTTACAAAAAATATATCTCCACCAGTTAGCTACCTATCCGAACAAGTATTGTAGTATCAATTATTATCAAGTGGTTATACCGTATTGATGACAACATTAATATGTTCTAACCACTCACAATATTGTACCCAACAGTTACATCCAAAAAGCAGATGAGTTGTTGTGTGCCCATATACAAGCCAATTAAAGCCCCACAATTTGTGCCCTACGCTGTGGAGCCCCAACATCCATATTAATGCAATTTCAAAATCCAACCATCAACCTCTTTCCTACCCACTAGTTTAAGGCTATTAATTATAACAAAATACTCAACATTCTATGTGCCTAGAATACAAACACCAGGACACAAGCACCATTGGACAAAGGAGTAACAAAATGATGCACCCGCATTCTTTAACCAAGCCCATGAGTAGAATAAAGCATCCTCATATAGTGAGTACTCTTGACATGCTTTGACATTGAACAATAAATCATTCATAGCTTTCCATATAATCCACACAATTACACACCAAATTATCCTCCATCTAACTTGTTTTTCTCTACCAATTCCGCATATGTGATGTTGTTGTAGATGCGAGACAGAGGATTGAGGTATTGTTGTTGCTATATTCAACTAGTTGTAGCATTTCTTCCAAATTTCACCAATGATAGGACATCCAAAAAACATATGGTCCACCAATTCCAGCAGAGCAGAAATTACAATTGAAATCCTCACTAGTTGTTATGATATTTCTTCTCACAGGGTTCTCTCTAAAAGGTAATTTGTTTCTTATTAACCTCCACACTAAAATTTGAGCTTTAGGTGGGATTTCCAGCTTCCATATCTCACTTAAAAATTCATATGTATTTGAGCCTTCATAGTAATTGCATATGCATTTATAAGCTAACTTGACCATGCAGCATCTTAATGAATTAGCATTCCGCAACCAAGAGTCCATCACATTCATTTTTGTTTTGGTTTAGAAATTTTAGGATGATAGAAAGACTAGTTAGAGCATGTGAGAATGGAATCTACTTGACTCCATGGTCAAGCCTTGTTTATATAAGAGGTTTAGAGATAAATATATTATCTTTATCTTTTTATTTAGAGATAAAGATATTATCTTTATTATACATAAAACAACAAATTAATCTCAAAGATAAAGATAATATCTTTCTTTTCACAATTATCCTATAAGACTATTCTCTTAATTATCTTCATGATATTATCTTTCGGCTAGAGGGCGGTTAGGATCTCGTTTGGTAGTAGGTAAATCAACAACTGTCTGATTGACAAAATGATCGGACAACACACAACCCCTCAGCCTTAAGCGCGTAGCGTGAAGAGACTAAGGTTAATCTTATTCAAGTGGTCAGCATTTATTTCTTTGTCTTCAGCGTTTGTTTGAATAACAATCGTCCGATTGACAAAATGATCGGACAACACAATTTTAATAACACTATTCTGCAGTTCTAGTTTTAGTTGGTTGAAAATGTTAACTTCCCACACAAAATGCTCCTTACACCACATAAAATTCCATGACCACACTCCCTTTACCTACTCACCCATCTCACAAATTTTCATGTCACTTTGTGTTGAAATCAATAACAGTCGAGGGTATCTGGTTGTCAATGACTCTCTTCCAACCCATGTATCACTCCAAAAAATAATTTTGTCCCCTTTACCCACTTGCCATACCACCTCACTATCAATCCACCTAGTCTCTTCTAAGCCCTCACAAATCTTACAAAGGTCTCTCCACCATAATGAAGTGGTAGTGGAAACCATAGAACATTATAACCCTCTCAACCTTGATGCCAGTTTAAAACAACTCAACATATTCTTGATTGAAATGACATTCAATTGATTTGCCTAGCCTAAAAAGATGGTGTCATCTGCATATTGGAGTAAATAAATTGAAACCTTGTTTTTGCCAACATGAAAGCTAGAGAATAGATCCTTTTTAGTTGCTTTCCTCATCATCTTGCTAAGACCTTCCACCATAATAGTGAACAAAAATGGGGTTAAGGGATCCCTTTGCCTCAAACCTTTAGAAACGGAAAATTCCTTAGATAAATATCCATTTACTAACACCGAGACTCTACTACTAACCAAACACCCTTTAATTCATTTTATCCATGTTGTGTGGAAACCAAGCCTATTCATCATGTATATTAGAAACTCCCAATTGATCGAATCATATGCTTTCTCATAATTGACTTTGAAGATTAAACATTTTTTCTTCAATCTTCTAGCTTTTTCAATTGCTTCATTAGCAATCAACACACTATGTAGCAAGTACCTACCACTTAGAAAAATAGATTGGTGATTATCAATGACAAACCCAACCACGTTCTTCAATCATCTAGCCAACACCTTAGCAATAATTTTATACATGCTACAAGCCAAGGATATAAGTCTAAAATGCTTCAATCCTTGTGGATCCACAACTTTCGGAATGAGAGAAATGAAGGAAGAGTTACCTCCCTTTGGAAATACACCATTAACATGAAATTCATTAATGAAATGCATTATATCTGCCTTAAGAAAATGCCAGAATACCTTAATGAACTTGAAGTTGAATCCGTTTGGGCCAGGGGACTTCGAGCTTCCACATTCCCACACCACCTCCTTGACTTCCCTCTCCTAAAAAACAACAATCAAATTGAATTTGTCATCCTTTGAGATTTGATTAAACTGTAATCGATCCAATTTGGGTCTATAATTTTCTATCTCTTTAAATCGATTCTAAAAAAAGTTGTGGGCCTCTAGTTTGATCTTGCTTGGTTCCTTAATCCAACCCTCTTTAAGGAGTAGTTTCTCGAGCGATCCTTTTCTTCTCCTTCAATTTACACATTCGTGGAAGTATTTGGAATTCTTGTCTCCCTCCCCCAACCATTTGACCTTTGCTTTTTGTCTAATGAGTGATTCATTACAAGTGACTACCTTCTAGAACTTCTTTCAGATCTCTATTTTTCCCATTATCTCCGCCTCTTCCAAGCCCCTAGCTTTCTTTTTCAGCTTCAATTTTGTTAGCTTAGATTGTAGTAGTCCACTTACAAGCTCATATTTTTGCATAGTAATGCATGTAAGTTTGCATTCATTTGGTATCATTTAGGATTATTTGCATGTTTATTTCCCTTACTTTTTATCACCTAGGACTTTATGTTTGTTTTCTGTTTTTGGTTTTAGAAAGGTTGATTCATGATCAAATTGACATGGAACTTGAAGATTGCTACTTGGAGTGACTTTGATATGGAAAAAGAGCACTTTGGAAAGCTTGTTGAAGCTTGGGTCAAGCAAAGAAGAGACTACAAACAACTACATTGCAAGAAAGATGAAGGAAAATGACAAAATTTGCAAACAGAGTGCTCCACGGGCTGCTTGTGGTAGATACCATGAGCGTGGCAAATTTCAAGAAGTCAATTTTACAGCTCATATTCCACCACAGGCAGGCCATGGTACACACCATGGTTGTTGTGCACGTCCAACAGATTAATGAAAGTTTCATTTTTTTATTTGTTTTTATTGGGCTTCAACCTTATTGGCCCATAATTTAAATAATATTTTTCTATACTATTCTAGGGTTATGCAATCATTCAAAGGTCCATGCTATTGACGACAAAAGTTTTAAAGTGATTGTCTTCTTCCTCCATTGTTCTTCCATCCAAATACATTTTCCTTACATCTTTAGGTCTCCAGTCTCCTATGTTTATGAGAGGCTAGTTTTATCCATTGTTAGGGGATTGATGTATTAGGAAAACTCTCATATAATACACTTTTTATCTATCTATCTGTTCAATACTTTTCTCTTTATCATTATCTATTTATATTTTTACTGTTTATTGTATGGTTGATCGCTCATATAGTCCTAATTGTCATTAGAAAGTGCTTTTAAACTAAAAATTGAAACTGATTTCTAATTGAGGTTATGTCTAGACATAGAATAACATTTATTAGCGTGGTGAAAACCTCCGCTCTTGAACCAAGTTATTTGACTTGACTTGCTAAGGAATTAAAAGTTGAGTCAAACAACTTAAATATACACTCATTCCTTATATACCAAATATTAATTATAGACCACAGCACACCATAAATTCCACCATAATGAGATTAAGGAGGGGTTATAACACGCAAATATGTGATGGCAAAAATGGCTCTGCGGATCTTGGTGTAACACTCCCAGATTTAGACCACAAGAATAGCAAACATACCAAATAACACTCAATTTGTCACAATTAAAGAGTACATGAGCAGCAGATTTAGGACATATACCATAGAATGGGCAGCATAGTTCTTCAACATCAGAAATGATATTCCTTGCCCCAAGATTATCCTTGGTAGGGAGCTTATTTAGGAAAAGTCTCCACAAAAAGAATATCACTTTTTGAGGCATTAACAACTTCTAGACCTCGGTTAGTGTAGTATTTGTATCAGCTATCCAATTATACTTAGTTAATGCACAATAGAAATACTTAATAAAAAACATACTCGAGCTCTCCCCTTCCACCACCCAAGGGCAGATCTAGACTTGGAAGATAGGGGGGCCAACTATAAAAAGAAATCATCTAATAAAAAAAAAATTCAATTGTATATAAAGCATTCATAAATTGATCAAAAAAGTTAATTACATTAATAACTATTAAAATATGGAACGTCTTTTTTGTATGTCATGAAAATCATCTATAATTGAATTTACACTAAATTTTTAAGCAATTTTATTTTTAATGTATATTAACAAATAGTCAAACAAGAATTCATCTTCCATCTTGTTGCGAAGTGCAGTCTTAACTATATTCATTGTTGAGAAAGATTTCTCTGCAATAGTTGTGGACACAGGAAGTGTGAGAATTAGAGTTATCACCCTATACACAAGAGGAAAAAATTGTGTTTTTCTTGTATTAAGCAATCATTGACATAAATCAAAAGTAGTTTCTAATGCTCTAAATTTTGTATGTTATCTCACATGATCAAAGTGTTGAAGTTGCACCTGCAATTCCATGATATCATATTCTGCAAAGTCTTGTGGGTAAAATTTTGTTAGCAATTGATAAATGTCATCAATTTTGAAAGATCTTTTCATCTCTCTTGGATCTAAAGTTGAATTAAGCATGAGTAGTTCAATCGTACTATCATTGAATTTGTCATTAAAACTATTAACTTTGTAATAATGTTTTATTGTAATATCATCATGTTGATGCTTAGCCCTTTCACGTCTTGCAATATAACAAGCATTAAAATCTCCTGGATACAAAGCAGCTGAATCCCTTCCTTCATGATGATGTTCCTAATGACCCTCCACTGTGCCCTCCCCCCAAACCCTTAATATTCATTGACATAATCTTTATGGGCATCTTTTGTTCTCCCTATCCAGTTTTACCACTTTAACATAAGCCTCTCCTCTGTGCACATCTCTAATCTCCATCACCATCATTTGATCAATCATGTTCCTCTCTAATCCACCGAAGTTCACTCCTATGTTCTTCCCCCTTTCCTAGTATAATTTAGCTTCAACTGCATCGTGCTTTAACCATAATTGTTTGTTGCAGTTCTTGATATGAGCGTTCAGTGTGATGTTGCTAGCAGCTAGTTTCGCCACTCTCAGTTCTCTCCTCTTTTGCTTCAGCAAAGGCGCCCCCCTAAGGTAGGGATCACCAGACTTCCATATGATGCACTTAGCCGGAATCGACGATGACAACTCTCTAAGGGGACCTCACGATGCCTTATCCTCCTTCCTCTGCAAAAGCCCTTGGTCTGAAATGCCTTCACCACTCTGAGTATTCTCATTCGACTTCTCTTCACACCTTATCCTTGGGGTGGGGTTGGCTTAAACCTTGTCATGCTGAGGTTTAAGCTTGTCTTGGTCTATGCCCAACCCGAAACCCACCCTATTTCAATTTCTAGTAACCACCCATCTAATTTAGTATCCTTATTTTTAATTCCTTTAACTCCATAGTTAATCCCACTCCCTTCTCATTTCAGAAATATAACCTTGCGAGGCCTCCATGTCTTTTAACTCAATTTGGCCCTTAATAGGCCCATTAACCATCTGTCCACCTATCTCGCATGCTTCATCCATTTTGTTTATAAGCTTGTTGTTATGTAGCATTGCCTTCCCCTTGTTTGCATCTGAGCCACTTGGATTTGAAAAATCCCAACTAATATTAGATTTCTTATCAATTACGTCCTTAGTAGGCGGCTTCCTTATCACACAAAAATACAAGCTTTTCAACATTATAAGAACTGCACTACCAACCAAATCCCTTTTGACACCACCCACCTCACTCTCAAAAACCAACAACAAGTTCTCATCCATTGTCTTTTGGTTATTGACCCCCAAAAAGTGTGTCGAGTCTTCCCCCCACCACTTGGGCATTGTCGCTTGATCGACGTTCACCACTGTCGCAACCAAAATCGCGGCGGGATGGCGATAAAAATCGAACGTATGGATCAGAGGAGTCGCCACCAATGTTTATTAAGGAAAACATCAGAAAAACCTTTTTTAGAAAATAATGGTCTTTGAAACCAGATTTTGAGTTCGGGAGTCCATTACGTGTAGGGAAGGTATTAGCATCCTACAACGTTCGTCACAAAGACGGTTACCTTTAATTAATTAAGCGAAAATCTTTTATAATTTTTAGACGTTTATCTCACCAAAACATTATTAGAACAAAATAATTAATTTTACTAAAGGAAAGAAGGAGATATACTATTTTCATTTCCTTTTTATTTTTTTTAATTTAGGACTCTTGAGTTGTCGCAACTCATTTATCCTAAAAAGACACTTGAAAAATTGGCAGAGGTGTACACCCAAGTCAATTCATCTTTATTATTATTTTTTTAAATGATTTTAATTAAAACAACTATTGATAATTAAGGAAAAGTGAAACTTAGTAAAACGGGGGGTGTAGACAGAAATATGACCCCAAAACGAGAAGCTGTAATTTAGTAAAGCAGAAGTGTAAATAGAAATATGGCCTGAGACAAATGCGTTATAGTTAGTAATATAGGGGTGTGTAACTAGAAAAATGGCCCAAGAAAAATACGTTGTAGTTTAGTAAGATAGGGGGTGTAAGAAGAGAAATGGCCCAAGACAAATATGTTGTAGTTTAGTAATACTAGGGGGTGTAAATAGCAGGCTTGGCCCAAAACGAAAAATAAAAACTTTAGGGGTTCTCATCTCCCCATTCGATTCTTTGTTTGAGCTTAGGGTTTACGAGAGAGAGAGGGGAAAAGGGCGAGGCGGCGCGAGGGGGTCGCGGGTAGCTACGCGAGGTGGGGGCGAGTGAGGTGAGTGAGATTACGAGGAGGGGCGGCGAAGGCGCGAGGGTGCTTGGCGGAGGGGAGAGGCGGCGCAAAAGTATTTGGCGGGGGAGGAGAGGGAGAGGGGAAGGAGGTCGCGATGACGGAGGAAATCGCGGGTATGGCGGCACGATCTTGGCCGTGGGTGAGCGGTAACGCTTGGGTGGTATGTGGAAAAGGTCGCGGGGTCTAAGTAAGGTGGCGCGGCTGGCGAGGGGGGGTCGTGATGAGCGGCGAGGGCGATGGCGGTCATGGGGTGAGGTTTGGTGGTCTCGATGGCTCCGGTGGTGGTTCTCGGTGGTTTCTCTTCCTCTCACTTTTCTTTCTTTCCTTTCCCTATTTTTGTTTCTCTTTGGTTTGAATTAATTTCTCTGTTTGATTGGTTTATCTGTTTGGTTGGATTTATGTTTGGGATTGAGGTATTGAGCTCAATGATTTTTGGTGTTCTTTGGTGTTTTAAATCTGTCTCTTGTCTCGTTTATGTTCCCGATCACGTTTTTTTTTTTTTTTGTCTATCTGTCTTTGCTTATGATCCTAATTTATCTTTGATAGATTTGATTAACTTAAATTTCTCGAGTCATATCTTATTTATCATTATGAGCAAATAGATTGCAAGATATTTCATTGCTTACAATCAAACATAGAAAAAAAGTTAATACATGATGAAGATTACATGAAGATTGAAATGAAAGAAACATGTTTCTTTGTATTGCTTTGCTTTCCTGATATTTTCTTTTCTCTGTTCTTGTTCTTGCTGTTCAGTCTTTCTTTGTATATGTTTTCTCTGAACTTCTTTCTTTCTTTTGTGTTTGTGATCCCTCCTTTTTTTCTGTTTTTCTTTTTGATACTGATCTGTCTCCCTCCTCTCTTTCTCTTTCTTTTCTTTTGCTATATATAGTGAAATTTTCTGAACCCTTTTTTCTTCTTTTCTTCCTGGCAGCTCAATCTTTGACCAAATCCCCTCTCCCTTAGTGCTCTGCCTTCTCCCGATCAAGCGGTTGAATGCTTTGTGGCTTTCATGATGAAGAAGCGGTGACTTGATGATGGAGCTGCTTAGGAATTTGCTAGTGGATTGATGAAGCTGCTGGGTGCTATCGATGATGGAGCCGCTTAGCTACTTGTTTCTTCTTTTTTCCGGCAGCTCAATCTTTGACCAAATCCCCTCTCCCTTAGTGCTCTGCCTTCTCCCGATGAAGCGGTTGAATGCTTTGTGGCTTTCATGATGAAGAAGCGGCTGACTGATGATGGAGCTGCTTAGGAATTTGCTAGTGGATTGATGAAGTTCTTTGGGTGCTATCGATGATGGAGCTGCTTAAGGATTTGTTAGTGGATTGATGAAGCTGCTGATGAAAATCTCCAACCTTCTTCTCTTCTTTTTCCTGTTTCTTCTTCCCTTTTTTTTTTCTTTTTCTTCTTCTTGTGCTTGATTTGGGCACTTACTGTAAGCTATATTTCAATTTTTAAAGAAACTTGTAACATTGTAGCAGGAAAATGAGAAAAAAAAAAAAATGGGTTTCTTGCTTATTATATTATTATGTGTTCCCTTTCATTCTTTCATTTTTTTTATGTAACAAGATAAACTTGTGGGATAATAATAATAATACTAATAATAATACCAATAATAATAATAATAATAATAATAATAATTATGAAAGATAATTAGACGGACAAAATTGGGTGTTGACAACCACCTACACCACTCATGCCAAGAAACTTCAAATGTTTTGACGCCGATGAAGACTCAATATCAAGTCCAACCACACTCCCATCTGATCCCTTCGTAGTGCACCTATCATCTTTCCACATTCTACAATTAAATTAGTTACACACCACCAAAGTTTCTTCTACAATCCGAATCATGCATTCAATATTGTTAATGTCAAGGTTGTATCTAACCATAATTTTTTCAAGAGAGCACACTTTGATTAGCAATCTAGCCACATTCAGTTTTTCCATATTTTTCCGTAGGCTTGTCCAATTTAACAAGTGTTCCAAACTCTGCCACTATATTCCCAAAGCACTTACTACTCCACATATTCAACGGGACACTAGAGCATTGGAACTAGGCTAACCTATTTCCAGATATGATGCTAGGACCCCACTTCTATAATGAATGAAATGTAGCCCCCCCAACCCACCTCATTGCCATTTGATGCGTAAAATACAAACACTTAAGGACAAGCATACCTTACGCAATAGTAATAATGGACCTAAGTTTAGATATCGTACCTTAGAGATTAGAAGTGGTTCCCAAATAATAAATCTATCAAGGACAAGTGATTGAAAGGTTGGTTTGAGTGCAATTTAATTGTAAAAAAAAGAAATAAAGCAAAAATCACTTAAGAATAACGAAATTTCTAACAAATTAAAAGACCTAGGGTCGTGAATTCAAACTTATCTTTACATTCCCCCTATTTTTCTATTTCAATTAAATCCTCAATTATCTATTCAATTACTAATCATGCCTCTTAAAGTAATAATCAAAGTTTGGTCATTAATTGAAAATTCTCTTCTCCCTAATTTATTCCCTTGTTGGTCATGAAAGGATAAATTAAAGAGAAGGTTTTAAGTGCAAAGAGGTTAATTAATAAATGTTAATTAGATTAGGAATTTAGGAATTAGTTTGATCATGCAAATCCCTAGAATTCAATCTATGCATAGGTCTATCAATTAAAAGTGTTGATCATGACTATTAATTTATTTGACTTATGGGGTGATTAATCCCAAATAGCAGTAAGAATAATGCATAGATATAATTGAAAGAACAATTGAGAAATTTTATTGAAAATAGAGAAACAAGGTTCACATGATAAGTCTTACATCACAACCCTAGATTATGAATTTAGCTAGCCATAGACATAGGGAAGCAACAATCCACAAAAGAAAGCATTAAAGACATTAGAGGAGAAGAACATTACAAAAATTATTCCCCGTGATGTTCCTTACTTTGTAGTTCCCTCAGGAATTCTAAAAAATGCTCCTAAAGAAAAGTATGTCAAAAAGATAAAAAGATCCCCCTAAAAAGATGAAAACTATGCTATTTATAGAAAATAAAGTGTAGCTGTCTCGTGGAGGTATGCACGGTCTCAAGCACGAGGTTGTGCATATTTTTCGAAGTAGAGCCTGTTATGCACGACTTGGTGCTTAAGGTCGTGCATACTTTATGAAACGGAAATCCTTCTGCACTCCCCAGTGCCTAAGGCCGCGCATATATGCACAACCTAATGCTTGAGGTTGTGAATAGTCAAAATAAGACCAAATTTGAATTTTTGAAGTTATTTTTCCCTTTTTCCAATGTCTCAATTGTCCTGCAACAACTCAACACACATTTGAATTAAATATCTTATTATGGTACGCAAAAATCAATAAAATAGTGCGAGAAATCCCTTAAAAAAAAGACTAAAAAGGGGTTTATCACCATTCTCCGCCTAATCCTTGGCCATCTCCTCTGTCAATCTCGAAATGATAGCAAGATCATCCCTAAGATATCGCAGTTTTACCTCCCCCATTGCCTCTACTGCATACATTTCATGGAGTTGGTCAAACATCTCAAGTTCGATTAGAGTGCCAACATAGCATTGATCAAGCCATTCCCTATTAACTTCTTTGGTTGCAATCTTACGAATGCTTGTTCCTACCCTTCTACTAGACAACCGCCAATTCTTTCTCCATTTTACCCTAGATTCCATAGGACCATGACTAAGTGCTTGGGCATAGGTTCGCAAATCTCGAGAGTTCATATTGTTACCATTCCATAGCCTATCCTCCCTTCAACCACCAACTGTACCACTTTATTACAATTTTTAGTTATAACCGAAGCACCCTATCTATTAAACCTAGGCAGATTCACATGTAGCTTCCTCTTGTCGATGTATAGGTTATCTATTAGACTCTCTAATCTTAGGGAATTCTCCACATTCACAAATCTAATGAATCCATATCTGTCCTTATACTTGTTGCATCTGTTAGCAATATACACATCCAATACCTACCCATATTGTTGAAACATTTTGTATTAGTCGTCCCAGTGAAATGAGTTTGGAAACTTAGTGAAGAAGAAACTTGTGACATTCCTATTGGAAGGTTTCTTCTGGTACGACACCTTTGTCCACTCCCCATTAACCATATTACCACTTGTGCCCTTGTTCTGACCTTGAATCTCCCCACCACCCAATTATACCCTCCCTCTCATGTTTACTCTCATACTCTCATTTGATTTAAATGAGTACTTATGGTTGGAAAAGTCACAATTAGTGATACTCTTAATGGAGTTACTTGGAGTTCTTTGGGTGCTGCTAGATTCATATCTTGATGTTCCATACAAGGATTATGGAGGTTAGTTAGTGGAGGGTTCAAATTTAGTAAGAGCTTAGTTTGTTTGAATTTAGTAAGGAGTAGGTGGTCTGATAGTTGAAGGTAGTAAGGGGAGGGAGAGGTCATGAGTTTGACTTCCTCCCGCTAACAAAACTAACAATTAACCATTAACATTTTTCAATAAAAAAAAATTGTTCAATTGTTTTTCATTTTCAATTGTCTTGATTGCTTTGGGGGAATTTCAAGTGATATATAGTAGGAATAGACCTCAGCTAAACCATGACAAATGTTGGGAAACAATGCAGGTTGAAAGGAAAGATCAACAGAACTAGAACCAGGGACCTTGTTGGCATGACTAACGATGAAGGAAGATGTTGACCTTGTCATCACTACCGTGAAAGCTGCCCTCTTTCGCAACAATGACACTGATTGGGCCTCCGATGGTGATTTAAAAGGTAGGATTACAGCTAGAGAATGGAACATTGCAAGAGGAAGAATAGAATAAACTAAGAAAAAAGAAAAATAATTAGAAAACAAAAATTGGTCAGTATTACGTGGAAACTCACTTAATGTCGTTTGTGAAAATTGGATAAAAGGAACAACTTTGAACCATTTTTAAAAATATTGAAATGAAATTACATATTTTACAAATAGTGGAACAAAATTAAACATTTTATAAAAAATAGTGAAACCAAATTAGTAATTAAGCCTTTAAAATTTCATCTAAAATGTTTTCCAAATAGTTTTGAGAATAATTTGGGGAAGATTTTAGACGAATAAGTAGTTGAAGTCTTGAAGATTTGTATTATGTTGTTTTATATTCATATGCAGTGCGGATCCATAAAATGTATTTAGTGAGGGTAAAAAAAGAAGTCCATAATATTTTTATTAAAAAAATATAATTTTATATAAAATACATAATTTCATGATAAAAAAATCAAAATATGTGGTGTTTGGTTTCAAAAAATATTTTTTATTTTTATTATCTGAAAATAGTTTTTATATTTATTTTTCCTACTAATTATATTCTTAAAATTTATTTAATTAGAATAAATCGTGTTAGTCACAAAATAATATTAGCCATTAAAAACGATATCATTTTAAATGCTAGAAACCAGAAGAATAATGTTGTGTTGCGATAATAATCATGCAAGAAAAGTAAATTAGACTCATTTTCAACTTGATAATCATTTGCTTCTTTTAAAAATTATATTTAAATATTTTATCTAGAGAATATTATTATCTCTATAAAATTATAAAATAAAATATTTGTCTAAAAAGATAAAAGAATGACATTATCTTAAATAGTAATTATAAAATAAAAATAAATACTTTAATTTTAACATATTATATTATATATTTTTTATATATATATATAAATTTTAAAAACTATAAAATATAGGGAGGCCTTGGCTTCTTACACATTAACCTACATCCCTAACACATTCTTTTAGTCACACTCTCTTTTATTGATTAAAATTTATAAAAAAAAAAAATTTTAAAATTATATCTAAAAGAGTGTTTGAGAGTGTGATCATAATACTCATCTAATATAAAATAACTTTGTACCTATAGATTCAACATTCATGCGCTAGGATTTTTTTTTATATTTATGAAATCTAATAATTATACTCTTCTTGTTATTATTATAAGGTATAGTTTTAGGAAAAATCTTGGATCTTTTTATAAGGTATTTTAGAATCCCATGAAGCATTTTTGTTTTTTTTTGTTTCTTTTCCTTAGTTGCTCTTATTAAAGGCTTTGAGTAGTTGTGCTTTTATTAGTAGTGGTGTATAATACTTACTATTATTAATAAGGTTATAATTTGTACAATAGTAAAAAAAAATTAAAAGTAACTACATTAATTATTCTTATTCATTAGTGTAATGAATGTGCAAAGTGCCTTATAATATTATAATAAGGACGTCATATTAATTTTACTAATGTTTTTCTCAATGCAATAAATTTTGCAATTAATATGCCATCAGAAAATAAATATATTTACATTTTTAATCAATTTTAAAATTTAGTGATAAATGTTGCAATTATGCTATCAGAAAAAAAAAATATTTCTATTTCTATATACGTTATACATTAATAGCATTTAATATAACATAATATATTTATTATCAAATCTACTTTATTTTGCTTTTTTACTCAAAGTCTGCTTTAATTATGTATAGATATAAATGTGCATTAATTGGATGCATTAATCATTAATCCATGATCATATCAACGCTTATAAAAGCATAAGTTCTCACTAAGTCAATATATATATAAACAGAAAAAGAAAAGGAAGTTCTAAACTCAAAGTAAAAACTATGGCTAAAACTGTCTGTCTTATATATTCCTTTTTTCTTATCCTCGCCTTGAGTTTTGTTATCCAAATTGTTTGGGTGAGAGTTTCCCTATACTTTTTTTTGTGTCATATATAATTATATATTTGTTGGTACTTATAATTAACTTTTATTTTTATATTTTATATTGCATTGAATTATTTTTATATGATTTTTATATTTAATATATACATGCATTTGAAAAGGAATAACAAAGTTCTATGGTTTAATCTAATATAATATTATTATTGTCCAGTATATTGAAAATATAGTTTTTAATTTTAATTTGATTTAATATTTATTTTTTAAACCGCTCTCCTATTATTTTTATTAATACATTTGATTATTCCTTTTAATTTAATCTTTCCATTTTTATTTCAAAATTGGACTAATATTGTTTTTTTTATATAAAAATCAATGACTAATATAAAAATAATATTATATGATGGTATTTATTTTAATTTTAAAATATAAATTACATGTTCCGTAACAGGATTAGGACGGTTAGGATTTTTGTTTGTAGGAGTTATATACATAATATGTATGTATAATTGCTGACCCCCAAATTCATCATTTTAATGTCTAACTAAATCTTTTTTTCTTTAAATCCACAGGCTGGTGGAGAAGGATCACTTCTTCCTACAGGTACTATATATAGTTCAAAACTTCTTCAAATTCAAACTTTTTATAGCTTGATCAAATGAAAAGAACAGGAAAAAATATTAATTATAATTATATTTGAACTCAAGTCTTGATTATGTTTTGCAGCATGTCCACAAGCATGTGCCTATCGTTGTTCAAAGACTCATCACCCAACGCCATGCTTGTTCTACTGCGACATGTGCTGTAGAAAATGTTTATGTGTCCCATCAGGAACTTTTGGTCACAAGGAAGAATGTCCCTGCTATAACAATTGGAAAAACAAGAAAGGAACTTCAAAGTGCCCTTAATTTAATTATGATCCTTCATACTTACCTGCTTATCAGTTTAATGTGGCTTTAATTAATGGCCTCATGTTGAGTTATTATTAAACAATATTAATGTAACTCTTGATACTGAGAATAAAAATAAGGTATTACAGTTAGTAAGAAAATATAATTCAGTTTTACTATTTATTGAGAGTTATAAGATTTGTTTGGTGGTAAAAGAAGAAGGAAGTGAGGAATAGATCTTGAATTTAAATGCCCGTGAGCTAATAAAAATTAAGAAAATAATTACAACTAACATTTATTAATAAAAAAAAGTTTTACGATTTGTTAGACATTAATATGCACACAAATGAATATTTATAAGATGTAATAAGTAAAACTGTAAGATGTAATAAAAAGAAAGAGAAATAGATAAAATCTAAAAAAATTTATATAATAATTTTTATGTATAAATACACACACATATTATTATTCTAAAAATATAAGATGTGTCAAAATATATACGTATAAAATTCATAAAATATAATAAAAATCTAATTCTAATTTTACATATCATATCTAACTAATAATTTTAAATATAATAAAAAATTCAATCTAATATAACATATAATATATATAAATCTAATCTACGCTTATATTTTAAAATAATAAAATATAGAATCACAAAAAAAAACTTAGAAATGTGTTTATTTATTTTATGTAGCAATATTAAATTTTTTTTTGACGATTTGTTCATTTTCATATTTTCCATAACATTTGTTTTCACAATATTAGAAAAATAAGAATTTTTATAATTAAAATTTATCTTTTTTTTTATTATAATTATAATTAAGTTAAGAATAATAAAAAAAAGTTCCACGGTATTATTATTAGTGATTAACAAAGTCCAAAAAGAAAAAAAAAATTAATGGCCTAATAACTAAAATTTAACAAAATATAACATTTAATTTTTTTTTCCTAAAAAAAAAATATTTTGAAAAACATTTAGGGGGGGGGGGGCAAGGCCCCCCCTAACCCAACACCTACCTCCGTCCCTGGTCAGATATGCTCCATTATGTTTAGCATATTTTTCATTTTGATACATAATCTTTTCAAAGTTTTATTTTTGTATTTTAGCATATGTTTTATGAATATTTTGATACATTTTGCTGAAAACGTTTAAAAGTTAACAGAGATGTTTGGTTTGTTAGTTGTTGAGTAAATTATAGTGTCCGATCATCATGGATTATGGAAGATTTGCTAAGGATAGTTAAATTTATCCATGGCCCTCTTGCATATGGTGACGGATCACTATCATCAACATTATCTTGTGGGAGTTGGTAGACATAAGTAAACTAGGTGGAGGACTCTCTGTTGTATAGTTGTGTGGATAGTGTGGAAAACTAGAAATGAGATTGTTTTCAACAACAATGTTTTTCATTTGAGAATTTGATACAAGGCATTCTCTTTCATGCATGGAGTTCAATCAAAGTTTCGAATGAGTCATTTTGCTACTCCTATACACAATGGTGTTTGTGCCCTAGTGCTTGCATTTTAGGAGTTTAAAGGAATGTAAAGTTTGTTACTACTGCATGTGGTTTGGGTCAGGATGATAGTAGATATTTGGATAGCTTTGGGGGGTATAGGGGTTGATTCATTATATTGGGGTTACATGTATATTTTGGGTTTCTGTTAGGTGATGGATCTATTTTGATCGGATCCATTTTTGGTTTTGAATTGTATGACTTTATTACCCCTTGGTTATGACATATTTTCTATTACCGGTGTTTTATCTTTGCAACAAAGCCTATGCTTTTACAGTGGGGTGGGACTTGATGTAAACTTCTAGTGGGGCTTGATGTAAACTTTTGTTATTGGGTACTTCTGGTACCACCTTGGTTTGGTATATATATTTTATGAGGTTCTCTTGCTGAGTAAATTTTAATTTAATTTTTTTGAATAAAAATCTGAATGTTTAGTTCTTCTTCTTCCTTCTTCTTCCCTTTCGACTTCAATTTTTTCCTTTCAAATCTCTTTTTTTGTTTCAAATTATGTGATTGTTAGGCTTTGTTGTGTATACTTATCCTCTCTTTATAAACAAACACCCCACCCCACACTTTCACTACACTCACTTCAATAAAGATGTCAGACCCCCACACTTTCATCGAAGACGCCACACAAGCCCATGGAGTTCCTCTCCCGCTCTTGGAGCGTCTCCACCCACGAGGTCTCCAAGGCTCTCTCTCCACCCTAAAGGACATCATCGGCAAGACCAAAGAAGCCTCCACTGCCGTTTGAAAGAATGGACTGCAGTGTTGTTGTTTTTGTCGGTTACAGAAAATAAACTATTTGATTTTTAGTTTCCTTTGTCTATTTGAAGAAAAAGAAGAATGTGAAGGTGAGACTAATATTGGAGGTGGGAAGGTCTCAGTAATGTGTCGCAACCGAGGTCACGGCGGGAGTGAGGTGAGGCGGAGGCATGGCGGCCGGGGGTGAGACGGCATGACAACGAGGGTGGCTGGCGCGGAGGGGCAAGATGGCAGCAAGGGTGTTTAGCGGCAGAACGGAGGTCGCAGGGCTATGTATGGCGACGCGAGGGAGAAGTGAGATGAGGTGGAGTTTGCAGGGCCAGGGGAGGAGGTTGTGGTGGCACGGTGGTCGGCGGAGGACTTTGTAGGGCCAGGGGAGGAGGTCGCGATAGTGGCGGTGAAGACGGAGAGGCTGTCGGCAGAAGGGTGTTTGGTGTGAGGAGGAGGTCGCGGTGGCATAGTGGTCGACGAGAGGAGGAGGTCGTGACGGCGAAGGGCGACAACGGTAGCGCGAGGTCGCGGTAACAACGATGGTGACCAGAGCCTAAGTGTAGCTTTCCTTTTTTCTCTTTGTTTCTGATTTCTTTTTCCCTCTCTATGTTTCTCTTTGGCCTTTTCTTGTCTCTAAGTCTCTAAATGATTTTGGTTTGCTAATGACTATTTGTGGACTTGGTCTAAGGGCCATGAATTTGGGTTTGGGATAATTGTAAAATAGTGTTTTATGTTCTGGGTATGGAGTATTTGCCTTTGTCCCTGTTTCAGTTACTTATTGGAACTTAGAGTCCTTGCTCATATGTCTGATTTTGTCTCTGCTTATGTTTCTGGCTCTGTTCGTGTTGGGTCTATGTTAGGTCTTTATGCTTATGTCTCTTGTCTCTGATCATGCTCCTGTATCTGTTTCTTGTCTCTGCTTATGTTCCTGGCTTTGTTTATGCTTTGGATTTTTTTACCACAAACGTTTGATTTTGATTTTAATGATTCTGATTCTAAGGCCAGGCTTATATCTTTGATAGGTTTGATTAATTTAAACATAGCATAGCATTTTCTTTTCAGATTCATATATCACTGTTTAGAGCAAATAGATTACAAGATATTTCATTGCTTACAATCAAACATAGAAAAAGCTAATACATGATGATTACATAAAGATTGAAAGAATGAAAGAAACCTATTATGCTTTGTTCTTGTTGTTCTTCTCTCTGTGCTCTGCTTTCTAATCCTAATTTCTTCTTCCCCCCTTTTTTTGCTCTGGTTTTTGATTTTTTCCTCTCTTTGCTCTGTTTGATTCTTTGTTTTAGTATATGTTTTTTTTCTTTTGCTTTTTGATCCTTTCTCTTTCTTTTGTGTTGTTCTCTTATATATAGGCATGAGGTTTCTTCCCTAGGAGGATTTGCTCTCAGCTTTCCTTCCTAGGAGGGTTTCCTCATGTCATCATGTCATTTTCTTCTTGCAGCCACCCCTAGAGTCTAGCCTAGCTTGCTAGTTGATGAGGCTGCTGACAGAACTGCTTGGGAGGAGGCTGTGCTAATGGAGCTGCTTGGGATGCTTGGGAAAAGCTATGATGGAGCTGCATGGTGAAGCTGTTGCTGTTGTTGGAGCTGCTTGAGATGAAGAAGTTGTTGATTCATTTTTGTTTTGCTATTTCTTTTTCCTCTTTTCTTTTTGCTCTTTTTTTCCTTGAACTAACTTGGCATGTGCCATCTTTAGATTTGTAAGCTTTGCTGAAACTTCATTTCAATTTTGTAGTGTTGCAAAAATTTGTAATAGCTTTGTGATAGAGGAACATGAAAGAAATAACAAAAGATTGGTTTTCTGTGAATCTTTCTTCTCTTCTTTTTTCCTTCTCTCTTCTTTTTTGATGTGGCAAGATACTATTTGTGAAACAATAATAATGATAATAATAATAGCAACAACAATAATAATAATAACTATAATAGTGTAATTAAATGGACAAAATTGGGTGTTGACATAATGTCTTCAGCATTTCATCAAATACTTGGTGGGGGTGAGCTTTTTTATAGTATTATGTGTTGCTGGTGGTGCAAGGGAAAACCTATCATCTTTTGGCTTTTCCATCTAACTATACACATATTCATTTGCATTTAAGTAGCAGTTACAATCATTGTTAGTTTTATTGGGAGCTCTAGTGGGATTTTTGTTTTATTTTAGACAAGAGCTAGGGTGTGGTTTTTTGCTTGTACCCTTGTAGGGTTTAGTCTTTGTTACTACTTCTGCTTTGTATATCTTGATTGTATGTTTTCATCCCCATGTGCTACATACCTTGTGTTCAAATTGGTTTTTTTATACAATTGCCTTGGTTTATAAAAAGAAGAAGAAGAAGAATATGAGCTCCTAAATAAAGATGAAGAATCTCAAAAATTCAGATTTCCATTAAAAAAATCAAAATTAAAATTCACTTAACAACTAACACATTGATGAGACATCTCTCTTAACTTTTAAACATTTTTTAGTGAAATGTACCAAAATATACTTAAAACATTTATTAAAATACTAAATGAAAATTTTAAAATATTATATATCAAAATGAAAAATATGTAAAATATAATGGATCAAAAATGACATTAAACCCTTATACAAATTACGTTTCAAGCATGTGGAGTTCAAGTATCTATGTAGCGCCACAGATTTAGTAAGCTTTGTATTTGATCTTTTTATATGGTAAATGATTATTGGGCATCTATATGCTAATCTACATTTGGAAAGAGAAATAAATAATAGAAAAATAGATGTAGTAAATATTCAAATATCTTTACCCTTATGGTCCTATGGAGAGTGGTTATCAAACTAGGTGTATATAAGTTACTATTGTTAATATACCGTTAGTGTCAATAAATTCATTGTACTATGATGAGAATCGATAGTTTGCTAAAATGACTTCTGATGTTGCTATGAATTTCCAAAACAGAAGATTTACTATGAATTTCCAATTTTGTATCATACAATAGGAGAAGAAAAAGGAAGAAAATAAAGTGTTGTGGAATTGACAGAAATGTTTAAATCTTGACCAAGTGGTATGTAACTTGAAGAGAGTGGTAATGACAAGAAGCAACAAAATATGATTATTCACGGCTTGCACCATTGTCTTCCCAAAACTACTACGTTCAGAGGGTAGGTATTTGCCTATTTGGTATCATCAGAAGAGCCCCTTTAGTGTATCATCTCACGAACAATATATTGAAATGCCTGAATATTTGTCTCATTTGCCTTTGTAAACTATCTCGTCATCATCCACATCAAATGCTGGATTACAGAGGCATTTGAAGAGCCTACCGAGACCCTGCAGAGGCATAAATTTGTACATATTTTCGTAATCAGAGTATCATGTATTATCCATGGTGGTATAAACCTAATCTTTTAAATATTAGTGTAAATGCGAAGGAAGGTCTCATTCGCATTAATCGCATACATTTCATTAATGTCAATCAATCACAGCTCATTAAGAAGTATGTATAAAATGCATTACTATTAAACTCTAATTCTAAGCATACCTGGGTGAAAAAGGGAGATCGATAGGAAATTGCTCGAGGCGATTCATCATCTGAAGAATCAGAACTGCTTTCTTCGTCATCAGAAACCTTCTTCTTCAATGTTTCTCCTTTTGGATACTTGTCCTGAAGGAAGCATCATCATCATATATATTATATCAGCAAACTTGATGATAGCTTGTTTGACTCCCTTGTATATGAAGACCAAAATGTCTTCATTTTTCTAGTTATACACAGCTACACTGTTTTAGATGCCAGGATACACAACTACACTGTTTTATAGATGCAAGGTAGCATACTTGACTTTATCTTTCTGAAGTTTATCTTTTGTCAGACAGATAGGTACAAATGCTTACACTGTGTGTGGGAAAAGGGTGTTTTGGGGTTGAGGATCATATAGATAACAAAATTTAGACTTTAACTATATTTTTGGTTCCTGTAATGTAAAGTTGTTTTCATTTTAATTCTCGTAATTTTTTTCCTATTTTGATTCTAATAAAAAAGAGTTTGTTTCATTCTAATCTTTCAAATTTATTATTTTAGTCCTTATCTGTAACCTTTTGATGTAAGTTTTTTATATTAGAAGATTTGATTATAGTCCGTATTATTTAAAAAAAATATCAAACCTGTTTTCCAATTTTAGTTAGCGATGTCATCCTTTAACAGGAATCCTGACATTAAGGACTTAAATGAAAAAGAAATATTTAATAGAACCAAAAGTCTATATCAAAACGAAATTTTTAAGAGGGTTAAAACCAAAACAACCATATATTGGGACTAAAGTTATTTAGGCACAGAAATTATCAATATTCATAGAAAGCTGAAATAATTGATGCCAAAGTATCTGAAAATTTGCACCTCGAATATCTTCCCAAGAATTTTAAGAGCAGTAGCCCGAAGTCTAAGTTCCTCTTTCTTAACGTTATTTTCCTTTAGCACCTGCAACAATAGATTTATGAATAAAAAACTGTTAGCCTTTTTATTTCCTTTCTTTTGGTAGTAGGTGATAAAAAAAAATCCAGTTCCTACAAAAAGATGACGTATCTAAAATTCATTATAACTTGTTTCAGATTACAGTAGAATTTAGTTTTTCTAGCCAACAAACTATTCCTCATTTCACCATGTGGAAATAGCAGATTTAATTTTTTTCATACCAAGAGCTTCATGGAATACAATAACATGTTTTTTTCTGATCAACTATGGAACTACCAAAGAGCATCCCTTTTGGTCATATAATTAAAATGAGTTAAGAACTCACCATTTGACACACGTGTACGAGGGTTACTTCTATGTCCACTACATTTAACTTCCACAAGGAATTCATCAATGTCTCCTTATTAATGCGAAATTCAGAGTCAATATCATATTCAGAGACACTGCTACCATCCGTTTTAAATTGCTTGTGGATGTCTTCATGGAGCTGAAGTAACTGAAAAGCACCTAAAATGGCATGTCCTTGAAAAAAATTAAACATTGTTCGGAACCTCCATGAAAATGAAAGTGACTTCTAAGGGAGGGGTTGCTAATTAATGGAAGAGTTTATGGTAATGCACTAAGAGAGTAAAATAACCAATCACAACTCACAATTCATTATAAGTCTTTTACTTTAATAAAAGTATTTTACACATGTCTGCATCACCGTTAAACTCTTAATGGAATTGCCTGTCATTTTACCTCTAGCAGCTGTGAATTGTGATTTCCAGGAATGTCCTTTATTTCGTACCCATTCAGCCAGAAATGGCACTCCAAGATAAATTGCTTTCTTCCCTAGTTCTTGTGCTGCCTGTCTTGAATATATGTAGCCGATGGTATGTAACATATCAACACCAAATGCTGCATTCAGAGACAGTGGAGACTAACTGATTATATCATTAATACATCATACAATAACATGCTAAAAGTAAAAACCATTAATGTTAGTCATTACTATGCGATGCTGCACTCATTTAATCATGACAGAAAATATTCGAGTTTTGATGGCATTGAATGATAAGTAATGTTACTAGAAAGCATTTAGTCCCTAGAAAAGTGTTAAAAGTTCACTAACCAGCACGAGAAAGCCGTCTTGCTTCAGATTCTGCGCGTTGGAAGAATCCCTTTTTGTCACCACGGACGTATTGGCCTAGATAATCTTTCAAAGTTCTTGCTAGCTTTTCTTCTCTTTCTTTTTGGACAGCCTATAAAACGCAGAAAACATGAGGTAATTTTTTTTTTAAAAATGTATCCCCCCCGTTATTTTTCTCAAATCAACTATCTAAAGCATAGCAACAAGGTTTTTAATGAGTCCAAGTACTTAATGAAATGGTTGTAAAAATGTGTATATATATACTCATGGGAAATATTGAACAAAAGAGGCTGAAGTATAATGGGAAGTCGGGACTGTACAGATATTTCAATTTCTTGGACAAGGAAAGAAAAGCCACAGTCTTAGAACTGAAATGATTTTCTTAAAACAAAGAGAATACAACTACAGAAGATTTAGCAGAACAAAATAATATAATAGCTTAACTAGTCGGCCATATCAAACTATTAAACTAAATTATGTTTCAAAACAGATGAAATTAATATTCACCACTTTAGTTTTGATCATTGAATCAAAAAGTCTCTACTAATGATAATTTGTGTGATAGGCAGTGTGTGGTCAGCGTACTTTATTAGCATCACAGTAAACCAAAATTATCAGCTTCTACTAGATTGATTTTTTTTTCTTTTTCATAATAAGAGAAAGTGTGAAACTGTGTTGTGTGCCAGAAACTTAACAATGAAATATGATTAGACCCCAGAGGCCCTATCCATGACTTAAACCATTTTTTTTTTTCTTGGCAAAATTACAAAGACAGAGTCAAAGTAATAATGAAAAGTGAATGTAAAACATTCTTGCCTTCAACTTTTCATTGAGTTTATCAGGATCCTCAGTTTCATCAGCTAGCTCAGAAGAAGCCATTGATGCCACAGCTAGATGCCCTATGTAGTCCTCAAACAATTCACTCCCAAAGAGCAGGGCGAAGACAGCCATGGGGTCCAGCATAGTTTCCCTGTCAAGGAATCCATTCATTATTCATTAATCTATAAAAAAAAAAATCCTATTCAGGGAAGATACCAATTCAGGACACTTATTTACTTTTACAATTACAATGTTAGAACCTAAAATCTCATCTAATGGATAACTTATGAAGCTTTTAAAAGAGCTTAATAATCTTTTTTCTATAAGTTATTTTTAACTTTATTTAAATTGTAATTAATGAAGCCTACTAAAACAAGTTTACTAAATTAAGTGGTTATGACATATGTTCTACTACAATTAAAGTCTTTATTAAATAAAATCCTTAATTAAATTATGTATACCAATGCACACATTAAGACCGTAAAACGGGGCTTATACCGTTCGTCCTTTGATTTTTATTTATTTGGACCATAGCCTTCTTATTTTTCTCTCAATCTTTTGAGGAATTTCCACTTTCTTAACTCAGATCATACTCTGTTGCTATGTATTAGTCACCAGAGGATTTCGATAAAACTAACATTATCATTAAATTCTAGTCATACCTAATATAACAACTTTTTCAGTAAACTCATCATAACAATTAAAGCTAATTAATCTAGCAACAAAAAAAAAAAAAAAAAAGTTCCTCACTGAAAATTTTCATCATCATCATATCATATGTACCTAGACACAGAATGCTTCCCATTTTGATTGTACGCATTCCTCTGCACCGGATCACTCAATACTTGGTACGCTTCACCCAAAATCTGCCAACATCACAAATTACAATAAAACGACTACATTACATAATCGTCGAATCGTTAATAGTAGTAATAATTTGAATTTCGATCAACCAGAACTCAGTCAACTTGAAACTACTCAAGTTAAAGTAACTATTTACCATACAAAGCAATCTACGATTAGACGAGTGCATTCAAATTAAACTATTTACTACTCAAGTTATAGCAATAATTTTAATTTTAATTTGGATCAGCTTCAAGTCAATGAGTTAGAAATGATTTACTATTAGTACTATACAAAGCAATCTATGATTAGACGAGTGAAGTAATAGTGAAATTGAAGTCATAAAAGTTCGAGATTGGAGGTACCTGAAACTTTTCGGCGGCGTGAGGATCGTTCGGGTTTTTATCGGGATGAACTTTCATTGCCTGCGAATGAATGAATGCGATAATTGAACAGCGTCGGAGAAAACGAGAAGAAGAGAGAGAGAGAGAGAAGAAGGAAGGAAGGAAGGAAGGAACGAACCTTCTGGTAATAGGCTTTTCGAATTTGGTCATCGGAGGCAGAGGGAGCGACGGAGAGGATATCGTAGTACTCAGTTTCCTTCACCATTGTGTTGCGGCGGAGAATGGAAGCGATCGAAGAAGAGAAAGAAAGAAATGTAGGGTCACGAGGAAGTGGAGGCTTTACAGTTCTGATGTTCAATATTGTATTTCACGGGAACTGCTTTTCCGCGGGAGGATAACAGTTTTTTAAGCGCTGTGTGTGTCCCAGTGACAGTAGTACTCACTACTCACTACTCACTTCATCATCATAAAAGTCGAATGTTTTTATTTCTAATTCGATAGGATTATGAGTATTTATAATTATTTTTATATATATTTATAAAATTATTACATAATTTATGTATATTTATAAAAAAATTTAATGTTTATGTACTATGTAAAATAGTTTTAATATCTAAAATATTAATCATACTCTATTATTGTAATAACTTTTAAAAAATAATTTTATAAAAATTAATAGATTTATAATATATAAAAGGTTGTGATTAACTCTAAAATTATTTTAGAGTTAATAACTATAAATATAATTATATAATAACATATGAAATATTTAATATTTTAAATTATTTTTATTGTATTTATTAATATTTTTATCATTTATTTTGGGGATTTGTTAACTTACATTCATTGATTTTTTTAGAAGGAGTAGTTAGTAATGTATAATTATAAATTTCTAAAATTGTATCTAAGGTGTAATTTGCTAATTTACTCCTTATAAAAAAAAAAGTAAGTATAAATTAATTAATAAATGTGTATAGGATTTGCTAACTTATACCCACTTATTTGTTAGAAAGAAAAGTTAGCAAACTATAATGGGCAATGGGGTTCCAAAATGGAATTTTAGATTGGCTTTCATTTCAGAGCTGTATGTGGGCCTTTGTCTATGGCTTAGTTGTTCTTTGTAACTTCTGGATGCTGCCGAACAATTTAGCCACTGAATGATACATAATTTTTTTTTTTTTTTTCATTTATGCGTAGGAATAGAAAAGAATATCATAAAAACTTTATAATATTTATATACTTGTTTAATTAATTAAGTTAGACTTCTTGATTAATTGTTTTTTCTTTGTTCGGCTTGGAGAATTCGGGAGTGTTATGTAGAAAATAGAAAGCACTTTTTTTGTGAAAATTGAAAAAGTTTTTTTTTTCTTTTATTTTTGTTTCCAGCTGAAAGTTGCATCATGATTTGATTGTATTGGTGTCAGGGACACTTTTTCTGTTATTCTGTGCTGTACTCACCTGAATGCAAAGAGGAAAAGAATTGCAACAAAAAGGTAAATTAAATATATTTCTAAATCGTAATAAAATAACATTAAAAAATGATAAAAGAAAAAGGTCCTACCGGGAGTCGAACCCAGGTCGCTGGATTCAAAGTCCAGAGTGCTAACCACTACACCATAGAACCAGTTTTTGTTAAAGATAAGGATAAGAAATACTTATACTACTATTTGTACCACACATTATACTTTAGTTTATATCATGTGCAATTTCAGTTTTTTTTTTAATGTTAATTAAGTGTTTTATTTTTAAGAATAAACAAACTCTCTAACGGGCAAAAAAATAATAATAAAATCTTTCAAATTTAAACACCGAATTTGTACATAATCTAAACTAAAAGAATCAAAAGTGTAATTAACTTAAATTTTTGTATCAATTGAAAAAAAAAAAAAAGTCTTGATTAATAGTAAAATCTGTTATCTTGAACAAATTAATCAATATAACCTTAATAAAAGATTTTCATTTCTGAAACACCTATAAACATCTTCAATATTTTTGCAGAAGTTCTTTTTTTTTTTTTTTTTTCTCAACTAGATTTCCATGAGAGCAAACAAACAAGCTAGTGATAATAATCATAATATGAATCAAGACGTTTGATTTGTGGCATGTGAAGAGGGCACAAAATCACGTTGACATCTTCGTGGGGTTCATGCTGTTGTGGCATTTTTTTCAAGTAAAACTTTATGTACTCTGGATTATTACAATAATATAAAACATGCACCAATGGTTTTTAATTTGTTTTAAATTAAATGTCAACCGTAGAGAACGTTACCATAACATCACCTTAGAATTATTCCTGTTTTCAGAAACAATTTAAACCTCATCACTTATCAGCATGATGAAATGACAATGATGTTACAACGCTTTTGATTAAGAACATACACAGAACCATGATGCCACCCATGTTTTTTATTTGTTTCATCTTCTAAATTCCCAATTGTTCTCTACTTACTTATTATTATTATAATTTGAGTCATACATTATCATATGACCATTTTGTTGTTAGTTTAATTACCAAATACTAGACCATAGCTATGTATTCTCTCATATATCCTCTTTATGATTGATTGAAATTTATTTAAAATCACCAAATTTTATAGGTCTCACATCTAAATTAGGAAGGATAGTTATTAAATGTGAGTTCGAATCCACAAAAATGGTGATTTTCAATAAATTTCAATCAATCATAAAGAGTGTCTGAAAAGGAGTGTAAGAAAGAGTGTTCCTAGCATTCTTCAAGAATCTATGATGTTCAATCTTGAGTCTCTTATGCTATGGAAGTGCTCGATACAAATGATAGCATGATAATTTTGTGGCTTCTGTAGAGAAATTTCTTCCCCCCATTATGTGAATCATACCCATGATCATGTTAAAATATCAAAGCATAAAATATAGACAAATGCTTTTCATATGCAAGGGCAGTATGAAGTATGGACTATGAATTCCCCAGCCGAGATTACTTGCTCACACCAAATAAAATGGAGATCTCTAAACGTTAAGCAAATCCTTGATAAGAACAATAATTTAATCTTAGATATATAGGTTGTACTAAAAATATTTTCTGATACATGTAATTAAATTTAGTTGCACTTGAAACCCAGATCATATCGAGAAGTGGAAGGCGAAACACCCTCATAAACATGTAAATCATCATGAGCAGCAGTAACTACTTGATGCATCAGACTGTGGAGGTTTCTGCTTGAAGATGTTCTTTTTCACACCAGAAGAGCCCTCAGCCAAGAGGCTTGGTGTCTCCAAAATCTGCAGATAAACAGGGAACACAAATTTGAATCACTTCATCCATTTTTCTGAGGGTGTTGAATTGTCATTGAAACAAATAATTTTCAAGCAAATTGGGGAGGTAACAATACAAGTACAACACCCACAGACAATTCTTTAGATAAAAAATGGTAAAAAGGAAAATCTTGCAATGCATGTCAATTAGATTCAGCATTTGTGCACAAAAATGGTTGCAAAGTCTTGGAAGGATACAACAGTCTTTTGTTGGTTATTTGAGAAGCCTACACCAAATGAGAATTTGTTACATCACACTTTACCATTTGAAGCTTATATCTAGGACAGCCATCATGCTGCAAGCATTTCTTCGAGGTAAGAAATGAAGGACAAAGGTACATCATTTAAAAATGAGTAATGCTAGCAACATACTTTCTAACACATTCCTATCAACACACTTTCTTTCATTGATTAAAATTTATTGAAAACCACAACCGAACAAATAGTCATTAAATAGGATATGAGACCCACTTAATATTATGATTTTCAATAAATTTCAACCAATCAAGGAGATTGTGTCCAAAAGAGTATGTGTTCCTAGCAATTCTCTTTAAATACACACTGAGCTGCTGTTCTTGGTACTCAGACTGGGATTTGCTTATAATATTAGTGTTCACAATATTTTGAGGTAATCAGTAGAGTTGTTTGTTTCATATTTTATTTTCCAGTGTTTCATTTGGTTCAAGTTACTTCAGAAAGCTAGGATTAAACTTTCCTAAGGGTCAGAATTTTTCTTTATATAGGGCAGATTTGTAGCTTTTTAATTTATTAATAATAGCCAGAATCACTCTATTGGCAGTGTTCAAATCTCTTCAACCCTTCTTCGCTTATAACATCTAGATTGCCAAAGTTATATTCCACAGCTTATTCTGTCATAATTTCTCAAGTTACTGTTAATTTCATTACCTGAAGTTAAGTCTTTCCAAAAAATATTTCACAAAAGATATCATAATAGAAGGGCACAGACATGGCAATAATAACCATAACCAATTAACTATTGCAATTATTGTATGTGTACCTTCATCACAAGCTCATCAAAACACTGTGCAACATTGACTCTGGTTTTTGCACTGCACTCAGTATACAGACATCCATATTCCCTTGCAAAGTCTATTCCTTCCTTTTTGGTAACAACCCTTTCACTTTCCTGAAATATGATATGATTAGGATGAGGTATACTTCTATTCATGTCCACTTTAAAATATGACAGCTCACAGGAGCAGTATTAGCAAAAACATATTCCCACGCAAATTTCAAACTGAATTGGTGAATTGAGACTTACCCTTGCAATTTGTTACAATGAGGAATTGTACAATGCAAATTCATTAATGGTGGCGTACCTTATCAACTTTGTTTCCGACAAGCATCTTGATGCAATCTTGATTTGTTGAGTATAGGTCAATTTCTTTAGCCCATATATCAGATAGATTTGTAAAGCTTTCCCTCCGAGTTACATCATATACTGTATTAATAACCCAGATTCATTGAATAGATTTATAATATATAACAGCAACAAGAATGTGATTCATGTGGCTAAAACAATTTAAACAATCAAATTACATAACATTTGGTAACAAAACAGATCACTTGTATACTAATTCAGCCAACCAAATTTATGGTCCAGAAATCAAGACAATAATACTAAGTAATTATTCAACAAATGAGATATGGAAACATCGATAAATCCTCTAAGTAATATGTCCAGCACTCTCATTTGCAGTTGTATCTGATTTATGATATTGTGAGCTCAAGAAAAAGCTTCCACACAATTGCCAATACTCAGTCATCAAATGTTCAATAATTTCAAATTGAAGGAATCTTGAATAATTTGCAGGGACCTAAAACAAAATTCACTAATTTATCAAGGACTAAAACAAAATATCAAGGACCCAAAACAAATACTTTGATATATCAGGGATCCAAAACTAAAAAAATATTTATTAGAGACTGAAAACAAAACTCGCTGATTTATCAGGACCTAAAACATATTTTAGCCTTTTCAAATTGAAGGAAACTTCCTGGAAGTCAAGGCCATTGAGTTGAGTATAACAGAATAGTAGTCTAAACCATTGTCATCACCACTCTCTAATTTAGAATAGTAGGATAAGGATTTGGTCAATTGTTATAACAAATGAGTTATTTTCCAAATATTCAAAGCAATCATTTAACAAAATGATGCTTCATGCACAAGTCTAATAAAATTTAGCATTTAATGACACCATAAGAAAAGAAAGGGATCATCATAGTAATCCATTTTAATATTCACCAGTTTACTATATTTGAATAAAATAATTCGGAAGGGATAAAGTAGAAATAAGTATAAGCTACCAATAGCCATATTGCATGATTTACAGCAAGATACCAAAATATAAACAAAATAATAAGTGCACATCATATTTCATGGGATAGCAAACAGAAAATATAGCTTAAGTAATGGAGAAAATAATGAAATATAACATACCCATAATTACTCCTTGAGCTCCTCTATAATATGAACTAGTAAGTGTTCTAAACCTTTCTTGTCCAGCTGCAGAAAGAGAAAATACAAAGTATTGCAATTAGATTATTCTAATGAAGGTTGACCAGACTTCTCCAAAGCACAAGTTATACAAATTTGCAACAAAGAGAGGAGTGTTTAGTATATCAAAAGCTGCTTATTTTTATATACAATAAATATGCCATTAATAGCTAAAGCATTACATTACACTATATTTTCTCTTAAATACACATGATGGAACTTTTCAAATATGCCACAATTTCAATAAAATATATTTGAAATATAATTCTATAATATACTACCCTGTTAACCACTTTAATAAAAGATAAGGTACATTCCTGTATGCTGATTTTAAACAATATTGCAGAACTTTCCATATTCCATTTAACTTAGGTGTTAAGACTTATAATCTCAACTTACAAATCCATACCTGTTATCCAAATATATGTTAATGAACCAACAGTGAAATATTCAACAATAAATTTCGAAGATTCTAATTGGTATGGCAAAACTTGGTATTAAAGCTCGAAAGAGTTAAGTACATGAGAGCTCCAAAGCTCCACACTCACTCTGCAGGATGAGTTTGTAGCAATGGAAAAAAATTATCTTCACCTTAACTAATATATAATGTTGAAAATATAAAACAGAACCAAAAAACAACATATAATAAAAAAGATTTGCCTTTCAAGAAATTATAATTAACAAATTGCACATTACCTGTGTCCCAAATAGCAAGCTTTAACTTTTTCCCTCCAATTGTAACATATTTAACTTTGAAATCTACACCTGCATCATGATTATAAAACATCAATGCATATGACTGAGGATTGAGGAAGAGTATAACTTTCTTACAAGTTACAAATATTTGCATGATAGTTTCCATAATAATATGAGAATAAGGGTAGTACACTGACAGTATAACAAAGTTTTACGCTGTGAGACAACTACAGTTCTCCATTTATATGACTTTAAAAATAATTTTATAAAAGTCATTTGATTTATCATAATTAAAGGGTTATGATTATCTGACAATGTAAAACTTTGTTACACTGTCAATGCACTACCTTTATTCTCTAATAATATAATGAACCATAACATGGACATCACCTTTTGTAATGGGTTATCGTGACTCCATGATGGAACAACTAAAAAGTCTATGTTGTAGACAAGCACTACATATTTCTTTCTTATAAACAAAATAAAATATTAAAATCAATAGATTTCTACTTAACATAACAGTCAAACCAGTATTGTTCAATCCTTGTTTTACCAAACAAATCATCTTAAGCTTGCTTTAGGCTTCACTTAAATAACAGGTGAAGCTCAAGCATTATAGGTTTGACATTAAAAACTCGTGCAAGAGAGAAAATGATTGACACTAAAAGCTCAATCATTGCCAGATTAAGTGAGACTAAATTTACCCTTCTCCTTCATACATGTAACCTATGAAATTTCATTCTCTTACTAATCAAGGAACAATGAATGGTTCTTTTAATTAACACATGACTCTATTTTTCCTCTACCTCCTATTCCTTGCTAAAATTCGCTGATTGAACAAAACCCGTATCATAGTATTAATTAATACCTTCACAAAAAGAAACCACATAATCCTATATTTAAACAGTAAATTAAACATATAATCAACCTTATAGATAGTACTTGATTCGCTTCATACCTGCCGTATTTCACACTCTAATGATATTTCTTATGGCATCAAGAAACCATAGCAGACATAACCACATCATGAATCTAGACACATGGTGATTTAAATTATCTAAGCTATTTTATAAATGAAACTTGGTATTGCTCCAGATTCATTATAAAATGAGAAAAAAAAAAGTAATATCCTGACAATGTAAAATAGTTTCACAAACAGTGGATTATGATTGACCAATAGTATAAAATTATTTTTGGATCACGCTAAACTATTTAGTGCATCACCATTAAACTCTTATAAAATATAAATCAAACTCTGTCAATGTGCATCTCGTTATCCACCACATCCCATTCCATCAAATACACCACATCATGACTTGACAAAGGCTATGTTTGGATTAAAGCTTGAAAAATAATACTTATGTGAATTTCAATGCACAATGACAAATTTCAATACTTTAGGCTCTCCCAACTTTAATCCAAACACGCACAAAGTTTTCAATCTTACAGTTCACAAATTCACTACATAGCCAACCTTCAATCTTACAGTTCATAAATTCACTACATAACTAACCTTTAACCCTTCAACTACAATTTCGATCTTTTAAAATTTCTTCCAACACCTATCATCAGAGATAACCTCTAGAATTCAATATTACAAAACAGATAACAAGGGAAAGCACTACCTAGAAAAAATTGAAAAGTGGGACAACATAAATTATTTGCTTGATCGCAAATTTTACCACTCAACTTTAGTTATTTTGTAAATTTTATCATTCGTTTTGTTTTTACAAAATTCACGGTCAAGTTTTCATTTTTTGAGATTTTTACTAGCACCCAATGAAAACAAAACTACGCCTAGCAAAATGACGGTAAAAAATGGAAATTTAGATGACAAAATACACAAAAATCAGAAACTTAGATGGTAAAATGCACAGAAAAAAAAAAGTGAGAAAATTATTTGCAAAATTGTGGTAGTTTGATGGTAAAACTAGCGATTAAGCACAAACTATTACGAAAATCTCAACCTCAAAAAAGAAAAGAAAGAAAAAAAAATGTTACTAACCGATGGTGGGAGAAAGATCCTCGAAAGTATCAGAGGTGAAGCTCAAAAGCAGCGTGCTCTTGCCAACGCCAGAATCCCCAATGAGAAGAAGCTTGAACAAGTAATCGAATTCGGGTTGACTCAACGAAGACGAAGAAGAAGCATCCATTGAGAAGAAATTGAATCAACCACGCTTGGACTCGGGTCTTAACAACTTGATGGATAAGTAGTAAGTAGCGTTGGTTGTTGTTTTGGATTGGATTGGATCGGATCTAATAAGAGGTGGTTTTGTTTTGTTTTGTTCGTTGGAGATTCTAGACTTGAGTTGGATTCGTTGGAAAGTGGAAGCAGAAAGGAGAAGGAAAAGGAATGAAGGAGGTTGCGGACGGTCTAAGAAAACCCGTTGTTTGCTTTGCTGCTGCGGTGAGCGATTGGATTGTTTCGGTTGTCGGTGTTTTCGCACCCCACCTTTTGTGCTTCCTCATGAATAATATGCCTCTTGTACTAATTATAAGAAATCGGAAAAAGAAAAAGAAAAAGAAATGATAGTTTTATTAATGAGTGAAATGCGTATACATCCAATTGCATAGTTAGTGTAAAAATCATTTTATAGTCTATTAATCATAATTTATTATTATAATAATTTTTGAAATAATTTTATAAAAGTTAATTTTTTTACCATAAATAAAATATTGTAATTGATTTACGGTGTAAAATAGTTTTACATTGACGATATTAATTTAAGCTTATTTGTAATTTATACCAAACTTTATAATTTTTGGTGAATTTTATGTCAATAAATTAATTTGACATATTTTATTTAATTTTTTTAAAATATGGTTAACTTTATCCTTGATAATTCTACTCTCACACGTAGTTTTAAAAATTGAACCAGTGATCAAATCGGTCAAGATACTGAGTCATTGGATCGAACAATAGTCGGACTAGTGGATCATTAATTGAATCGTATGAGAATTGTAACACCTGTAAAATTACACTTTATTTCTAATGGTAAAGGGAGATACATTTAGTCATTTTTATTCGCCTTTGTACGTAATTATCATGTTAATGTTTATAGAGAATGGTAATTACAATTATAATGTTAATTGTGTGCTTTATTTGTATTTTCTCTTATAAAAATTGAATTTCGGTTTTGTCGGACCATTTTTGCAATTTTCATGAAAATGGCCTGCAATGCAATTTTTATTGTTTTTCATTTGCAAATGATATTTTTAATAATTTTAAAGCATAGAACATTTAATTAAGAGCGTTTTTAAGTGAAATATTAGTTTCAAAAACGTTTGAAACCCATATGATGAAAATTGCAAAAAAGTCTAACCCAAACCCAAAATCCAACCATACACCTAATGGGTTTTTAATTGGCTCAACCTAACTTTAATATGTATGGGACCACACGTCCCTTTTGTGCCTGGACGACCCTAAAAAAGGCAATGGAGTGGCTTAGTGAGGAAGTTTACCTTATATGGAGGGAGAGAGAAAAAGTGAACATTTGATTCAAAAAAACATTTCCCCCTTAGTTTCTTTGTTCATGAAACTCTCTACCTTCTCTTTAAAATCCTCCAACTTCTTTCTAAATTTCTGAGTTGATTAACAAGTTTGCATCGATTAAATTCTAGTATGTTATAGAAAAGAATACAAGCTTTGATTTAAGCTTTCTTTTGTGTATTTGAAACTTTGGAAATTAAAGTATGGAGGAGTTATTACATTTTAACCTTAAACCACGTTTTATTTTATTTTATTGAATTTTACTGTTTCATTGAGCTTATTGACCTAATTTGGTGGTGAATATGCTTTGAAATACTTGTTTTAAATGAAAAATTGTCATTATTGTATATGGGGCTAAAAATGTGTTTTTAATTTTTAAAATTATTTTGTGCTTTGTTATAAGGTTGAGAGATCATCTAGGTACTCTAGGATACCTCTGGATGCTATGATAAAATTTTTAGAATTTTTGGATTTAATGAACTATTTTTAAAAGGCCAATCTTTGATTTAGAAAATAGTCGAGTTTTGGGTTGTTTTGTTACTAGAAATTATTTAGAGACACTTTTGAAGAAATCTGTAAACACTATGTTATTTCATAAATCATTGGTAACATCCATGATTTTCTTTAGGATTTTATAAAGCCTCTAGGTATTTTTCCAATATATAATTAGTAAAATTGAGTTTAGTCACTCAGTAGGGTTTTTGAACGATTAAAATTATATTTTGTACATATTAAATTATGATAAATTTACAATAGGTAATATTTTTTATTTATGATATGTGATATTTTTCTCTGAATTTTCTTGAAGATTTTCATAATTATAAATGGTGATTTTGTCTTAATCATGTTGCTAGATGTTAGAGACTATTTAATTCAAAAAGGAGTATTATAGTTGTTTTAAAATTCTGAGAAATACATATGTGTTCACTAGGAACTATGGGAATCTCCCTGTGAAATGATTGGTAAAAAGGATTATGTTTACTTAGGTAAATAAATAGTAAACCGTGGAATCTTGAGTTTTGGAACAAAAATACTTTTTAAATTAAAGAAAATATTTATATTTATAATTTTCAACTACAAAAATTATGAGTCAAAATATGAGTGATGGAGAGTATCTTTACCAATTTTTATGATATTATGAGTTTTGTAATAGTGTTTTCAGCTTGTGTAACTTGATAAATATGACATGAATTGTTGAAAATACAAGTATGAGGGAATGTTCTACCTTAGAAGGAAAATACATTTAGTTATTATGTATTATGCAATGTTGATATGTGATTAAATATTCTTGATGAACCATGCATTTTTATAACTTACATCAGAGATCTGGGAAGTGTGACACTTAGGCACCAACTACAGGGGTTGGTTGTATTTGTGTGATTAGTTGATTGGATTTTGTGATTTTAATTGTTTGTGTTTGGGGAAATAAGGATGGTGAGTCCTTATGGGTAGCAAATGAACTCCGATTGAGTGCATTTGTGAGATTAAGACGTAGTCTTAATTAATAAATGAGTTCATTAAGAAATTAATGAATAAATTTATTCTAAGAGTAAGAATTTAATAACAAGTTAATGTAATGAGACATGAGTAAATAAATCATTGGATTTAGACTTAAAAGTAGGACCCTTGCAATGGATTAAAGTAGCATACTTAATTGAAGCATAATACTTGAGTGTATATGAGAATTACATAAGATTTAATAAAGCTTGATGGGGTCATGAAACGATGTTCATGATAGGCGTATGATTCTTAATGCACACATTGCTTTGTTTGGTGTGTTTTAGTGAGATGTGAAAGGAAAAGATTTCTTTCAACGTCGGTACAAGTGAAACTGACGTGTTTGAACGTGATTACGATGTCGATGACATGTTTTACGAGAAAGTTATTCTTGGTGAGAGTCGGTTAGAGGAACCAACTGGAATGGGATGTGCATTAATATTTCCAACTGCGTGTGTGGTGACGAATGAGGCGACGACAGCTACTCACTTAGTGTAGTGAGGTAGACATGTTGGTGTTGTGGATGAGAAGTTCACGAGGCACTTGGTGGACCATCATTCGGTGTTTATAGCAGTGAAAAACGCACAACCCATTGGAAACATAATCCTTGCTGAGAGAAACGTTGTTGAGGAATCAATCCTCTGAGTATGGATGACCACAGAGTGGTATCTGAGAAATGGTCATAGGTATGGTGTCCTAGGGGGTATGGTGCTAGGTCATGGCTTTGGGTCACATAATCGGCTTAGCAACCTCGACTAAGTGCGATGGATTTTCAGTTAATGAGAGCCTTGTCAACTAATGATGAAAGGGGTGAACTCCCAACAGTCATCCACCTAAAGTGTTATGTTTGTGGAGTTCCAGTGGCAGTGGACCCGAGTTTTTTGGAAAAGTTATACAAGTGTAGAAACGCATAGGTTTCCAATGAGATCATGAGTGTACCACTACGATGTGAATGTTGTTTATATATGTGGCTGGAAGACCATTTGATTGTTGGTTTTTAAGAGAAGTGGAAAATTCACTCCATACACTTTGTTTCAAATGGAGATGAATCTTGCATATAATCGACTAAGATGGAATAGAATGACTACGATCAATATTGATAATGTGAGAAGACTGGTTCGAGAACAGAAGACATTCAACGTTACCTTTCAAGTTCTTATTGTGGGTTGTGAGTTAGTTTTCTGTTAGTTACTACCTTGGGTCTTAGTCTGGTTCCTTATGTAATAGACGGTAGACTAGATCTTAATTTTATAGTCCTGATGTTGTCGTATGCGACTCAGATGACTTATGTCTCTTTTCCAATGATGTAAAGAGATAACCATGTTTCTTTTTATGGAATTGTAAGGCCATATTTTGGTATTATTTCATGTTTACTGGTGTTTCAATATCATTTGGAATTAAACATTTTATAAAAAGTAAGAGGTTTCTTGTAAATGATATTTGTTAATGAATATTTATTTTTAAGAGAATGATAGGTGTATTGAAAGTGAGTTTCGTTGAAATTCTTGTAATAAGTTTCGAAGCAAGGAAAAAAAAAATTTCATATTTTGATAATAACATTAATGGATCAAGTTTTTTAATTAAATCCATATTTTTTTAAGAATAAAATACAAAGTTTAAAGTTTAGGAGCTTAGTAATTTAGGGGTTACAAGAATGACCCAATCTCTATTAAAATATATATTAAAATTTCATTCTAAAAAGCCAAAATATAACAACATAAATTCATTATTAAAATTTATTTATTGACATCTATAATTTATTTGGTTGATTTTGATAATAATATTTTTAAAAGAAATGCATCCCTTTTCAATAAATTACCTAAGGTTGGGTCGAAGGGCATGATGTAGTGGTCGATGGGCACGACAAATATGGCAACAACAGGATAGCAACACGCGAAGTTGCGAACAACAGCAACAACAACACTTGTCATAGGCTTGTAGCAGCACTGCAGTAGCAGAGGGCACGATATAGGGTGTGGCAAAGGGTGCGACAACACACGAGCAGAATGCGAGAACAGTACTCGTGAGTTGCGAGTCGCAAGTCGTAGCATGCAACGCGAGGGTGAGGTCAGAAGGCGTGGTGGTGTGGTGGAGACAACAATAGCACGTGAGAACAACACTCGCGAGTCGCGAGTCACAGGTCACAACACGCAACGTGACGCAAGGGCAAGGCGGTGTGGCAGAGGGTGCGATGGTGTGGCAGGGGGCGCAACGACGTGGTGGCAAGTAGCAGCATGATCTTGATGAGTTAGGTAGGGTTTCTACTTTGCTATTTTCCAAAACGACATCGTTTCCCCCCCTTCTTTTTCTTCTAAAGTGATCCAAACTAGGTCACTGGGTTGGCGATTCAACTACAAACCCAACCGAGTCACATCAAGCTAAGCACATAGCCGATCCAATGCACGGACCAACCCAATTCCTGGTCCAACCAGTGGGGTCGATCCAACTTTTTAAACACTTCTCTCACATTATTGCATATTTTACTTTAAATTTTTTTTGACAAATTTTGCCTCAATTTTTATATTTTTTGACAAATTTTACCCTTAATTTTTATTTTTGACAAATTTTACCTCCAACTTTTATGTTTATTAATGAATAAATAATATATGATAAAATTTGTCAATTTTTAAAAGATTAGGATAAAATTGGTCAAATTAATTTGTTAAGATAAAATTCGCCAAAAATTAAAAAATTAGGATAAAAAATACAATTAAACTTTTTATATAATTATACTATGAATTTAAGTTTTATTTTTAAAATATCATTTAGTTTAAATAAAGTGAGTATATTATAGATAAAATTAATAATAAAATCTAAGTATGAAATAAATTCTACACAAAAAGTAATTTTTTATTGCTTAAAAAAAGTGAAAAAAAAATGAAAATGTTACTTATATATAAAATTAAACATAATAAAATTCTTCGAAAACTATAAGACTCCAACAAAATATATTATTTTATTAGTTAAATTTAGATATTAATATTAAATAAATAATGCGATTTACCTAAATTTATGATTTTTAAATTGGGCAAATCACAAAAAAAAAAAATTGCAAAAGAGGATATATTTATTAGCATTTCTCATATTAAATTTATGTTTATTAAGAAATTAATTAAATTTAGATACTAATATCAAATATTGTTTGTCATTATAATATTACTTAAACTTTATTTTTAATTTTTTTGGGGGATCAGTTCATCTTCTCTCATCTTCTTAAAAAAGATGAAAAACCAGGGTTTAAATAACTTTCAAGCCTTAAGTAAATTGAGACGGTGTCAATTTATCAAATATTTATTAACAACAATTTTTTTTTTATAAAAGATTCATAATAAAATAAGAATATTTATTGAACATCTAAAAACTATTTAAATAAAAAAGAATTCACTACACTGAAGATCGAAAAATGTTGTTTAGTACGAATAAAAAATCATACTATACACACGATTTTTTTTGTTGTAGACAAAGCTTTCATTAATCAATATTAAAGCGTAAAACACGCATAATAAAAAACAACAAATACAAAAGTAAAAGCTACAAAAGCAACAGGGACCAAACAGAGAAAACAAACAAACAAATAGAGTGTAAAGAAAGAGAAAAAACGAAACGAAACGAAAATATAGACCAATCCCGACTTTCTTCCTAAACACACGAGTATACCTTATTTCTTCAACATTTTAATTTCAAAACGTAACGTGTTCAAATTTCAAATAACAATTGTTCCATTATCCAAGGCACAACAGAGCGTTGCTATTTCTTACCAAAAGAAATTGCACGAAACTCACGAACATGTGTGGACATTCATCATCAAAAAAAAAATGTGGAAATTTTTTATTGGTTATTTGACAAAAAAAGAAGGGAAAAGATAGATTTGGGCGTTTGACACAAATCATGGTGCTGCGTTTGACACATTTTTCGTACCAAACAGTATTTCTATTTCCCTTTCCAGTTTCCATTAACTAACGGGGATAATTGAGAATTTTTTTTTTCTTCCAATTGGAATACTTCTTATTTTTAGTGACAAATGCGTTAGGCTCCATCTTAATCATTTATTTTTTTTTAAAAATAATAACAATTATCCTGAATCATTAATTTTAATCATTAATTCCTTATACCTTAAAAAATAATGATGGATATGGAATATATATTTTGGAATTACTATGTAACTTTATTCTACTTGTTAAAGTACATTACAATTAAGATTCCTTTCACATTTGATTAATCGTGAGACCAAGCTTACCCTTCTCCTTCATATATAGACGTAACCTATGAAATTTCATTCTCTTACTATTTAAGGAACAATGAATGCCTCTTTTAATCAACACATGATTCCATTTTTCCTCTGCCTCACACTCTATGCTCAAATTAATTCACTGATTGATACTTCTTACCATAACATTCACACACAAACAAACTCAAAAACCGATATGAACAAAAACTCATCTCATAGTATTAATTAATAATAACACCTTTGCAAAAGAGTCCTATTTTTAAACATCAAATTAAATACATAATCAATCATACAGAAAACCATGGAATTCACCTCATACCTGGCTTAATTTCTCAAACAAAAGAAATTTAACCATAGCAGATATAACTAAATTAAAATCACAATCAAACTTGGTATTGCTCCAACTGAACATCTTTAGCAGTCAATGGCTCATACTCTCCACGATAGCCTTCAAGATGATCCGACAAAGCCGATTTGTCAATATTCTCATGGTGATAGGACTTGCATACAAAATACAGCACAGTCTGAAGAACAAGCCCAAAGAGAAACAAACACGACAACAACAAGAAACATAAAACCCCGTACGCGGTTTTGTCCACGGAACTCAACCTCCACCCATCCACCACCATAACCCTGAACAACAACCTTATGCCAACAAAAGACGCCACGAGGATGAAAAACACAAAAATCGACAGAATCATCTTCCCCTTTATCAAACGGGTGCTCTTCACCATTGCACGAGTCCCCCAAGTGTCCTCCAATACCGTCACAACGCTGGCGAGCTGCCACACCACCGTGAGGTATACGAACCCGACGAAGTACAGAATCACCAATAAATAAAAAACTATCACGCCGCTGTTACTTAACCCGATTGTGACAATCGACAAGAACATAACCAGCCCGGCCACGAAATTGTAACAGAAGAACACGCCGAATGCGCAGAGGAATGTTAACATGAGTCTCTTCCACACGCGGGGGATGACTCCCATGACAATCTTGAACGAGACGTCCCTCGCGGTGTATATCGAGGCGATGGTGTATACCACCGCCGAGGTGGAGAGGAGGGAGAACACGAGGAGCAGGGTGAAGTACGCGATTTCGAAGAGCACGAGAGTGATCATCTCGGAAGAGATCATGTCGTTGAGCTTCTTGTGTTGAGGCGAGTTAGGCCTTGTTTCATCCATAACTATTTCATTGATGAAAATCTTCCTCGAGAGGAGGTTGGAGATTTCTATGTGGATTAGGAAGATGAAGGCGAGAGGGAGGATCAGTGTTGAGGTGATTTGAGTGAAGATTTTTCTCCATGAAAGTATGATCTTTGAGGATTCTTTGTAGATGCCAAAGAACCCGAGGAATTGCATCTCTTCTTGTTCTCTATCCATGATGGCCTCTGGATTTTTTCTTGACTCTGGGAAATGAAGTGAAGATGAGAAACTAGATTGTGGTTGGAAGAGGATGAATGAGAATGTGTCAAAGGTTTATAGCAAATCAAAAAATGGATTTGGAATTGTATTGTATGGTACACATTGCCCTTACTTTTCAATTGAATTGCGTTTGTTGACAAGTCAATGACTGCTTTCGCATCATTTTTCTTGACTCATAAATAATTTTTTTTTTTATAGAATATCTTTTAATTTATTGGATCAAATATTAATCCTGAAATGCAGATCTATTTTATATTTGTTTATATTTAAACACAATTAATTAGTATAAATGAAATACTTATAAAAATATTAAATAAATTTTTTAATTAAACAGATGGTTCTTATAACATATAAATATAAATACAAGATAATCAATCAGACTTAATGAATAATGTGTATGATATGTCTTACCTTTCTCATTTACTTTTATCGTTTTAATTATGAAATTTATTTTTGGATCATGTGGAAATGAATTCAAATTCTTTACCATTACCCCGTTTCTAGACTTTAGTGTTTTTTTCTTATAGTTACGTCATTTGTACGTGACTTCCAGGGTGGAAGCCCAAAATAGGTATTTCCATATTTGGTCAGATTTGATTGAATTAATTTCCTTTCTTAACTAAAATTAAATATGATATATTTTTTTTTCTAAGACTAATTTAAGTTTGAGTTAGGTAGTAATATGACTTTGGAGTCATGTGCAACTCCGTAGCATACGAAAAGAAAAGTGAATACTACAATTAAAGGTAATGTATTTATTTTTCAATAAAAAAAAAAGAGAAAAGATAATAGATAAAATGGTAAGAGAAGATAAATGTGAAAAATAAATAAATCAAAATCTATGTTTAAATTCACGTTTATTAATCTTTAAAAAAATAAAATTTAAATGTCCTCTAATTAACTCAATTACTCATGTTACTTAAGTATACAAATTTGAGATTTTGTAATATATCCATCCCCATTTTTTTTCTCTTAATTCCGTCTCATTCTTTCTTGTATGAGATCTATTTAGAGAATATTAGAAGAATTTATTGAAAAAAATAAAATCCATTTTTTTTCTACCAATACCCAGTTTGAATTTTATTTTATTTTTGATGAATTTGAGAACCCAGATAGTCTAGAGGTGAGAGTTGGAATAATTTGAATGAGGTCTTAAGCTCAAACCTCATTAAATAATTAATATATTTTTTTTTAATGATGCTCATATACTTTAAATTTAATTTTGTATTTAAAGTAAAATTATCATGTATCAGGTGGTAAATCTAACTCAATTAATTAAATAAGGTGCATAAATATTTGTAAATCTTCTATTCGATTCTTACCAGATAAAAAAAATTACAATGATGTTGTATATCTATTTCCATTGTCAGTCAATTTGAATGGAAAATAAGAGAAACAAAGGTGAAAATGGCAAATCCATAATATTGGGTGAAGATGGATGGTGATTTTGGGAAAACACAAAGACAAATGTTTTGGTCATTAAATGGCGAAGACCAACCCAACAAGTCTTTCACGTCGAAGCAAAGTCTATGAAATATTTAAATAATTATTAAATTAAATTAATAATAAAATAAAAGGGTTCAAGTGTTCAATCGTTGAAGTCAATTTTTCATGCCATCGTCTTTTATACGTCCCACACGCTTTCTTTCCCTTCTTCTCCGAAATTTCTCTATCTAATTGTGGATTTGGATTTAAAATCGAATTTTCTAAATGTATATTTATAAAATGACTTAAATCCTCTTAAACAATAAAATTAATGTGTAGAAATGAGAGCTAGTTAAGGGTGATAAATGGACACTTTCATTCTGGCTTTCTGTTGAAAATAGGTACAAAACATTTTTTTTTTTTTTTGCATATGGCTGCCATTTTATTCTTTCCCTCCTAAGTTATATTTATATTCAAATTAAACCATTTCTAAACAAAATATACAAATCATGAAAGAATTAATTAATGAGGATAGCAAGCGGCAAGCGTTGAATGTAATAAGAAAACATGACTTTTGTTTTTTTTTTTTTAGGTCAACTCTTTGGCTTCTAAGCATTCAAGATAATTTTATCCAAGGAAGTTTTGGTGAAGACAAAGCAAAGCCAACAAATAAAGAACTCTTAACACAAGGCAAGTTAAAGTTAAAGATAGAAAGAAGCTAATGAAGTTATATTAATTAAAACATGTACCATTGACTCGTTCTATTGGGATCACGGTAAATGGTATTATATACACGATGATGGTGGTGGAGGAGATCATAATGAAGGCGAAGGATTGTTGGGGTGAAAGGTGGGACACATGATCAACATCGAAAGTGTTGTCTAAGATGAGAGAGTACAATATCCGGTGGGTAATGGTGATAAACCCAAGCCAATCATTTAGAAGGAAACAAATCAAAAGCTATTACCAGAAAAGAGGATTTGGAGGATTCAATGTATGAGGTGGCGGTGGAATTAGGCTATTGTAGTAGGCAGGAGTAGGAATATGCAAAGGAGTATGAATGTATGTGCGATGTAGAAAATGACGAAGTGACAGCCAAAGTGGTTTAAGAAGGGGAAAAGGTAGCAAGACCTTCGTGTGAAGAAGTTAAGGTCGTGCAGAACAAAGAGCTTAACAAGGTTTTCCTTTGGGTCATTATTAATAGGGTCCAAAACAAAAATGTAGGGGAATTAGCATTAGGATCGGTGGGTAGCCCAATCAGTGGGAAGATAGGGGATCGTGAAATCAATGTGGAGAAGGGGAGTTTGGTGACGAGCTTAAAATGAAGAAGCTATGTGGTGAATATAAGAACAAAGGCCCATGATGAAACCCATACCAAATTTGTATGTGATGGCATAGGATCTAAGAATGGTGCAGAAGGTGTCATTAGGGGACTACTTGACGGGTGCCCTTCTTTTGGGTCAGAAGAATCAATTTGGGTAAAGTTTATAAAGGCTTAGAGAATATTGAAAGTGAAGCCTAGAAAAACTTTTAGAAAGATCACTTGGGTAAAGCTTGGAAATGTTTTTCTAAAGAATACTCAATTCGGGTGAAGCCTAAAGAGACTTTTCAAAAAATATACTCAAGGGGAGCTTGCAAAGGCTTGGAAAATATTGGTTGAAGGAGTGTATGGAGTCTTCAAGAAAAAAAATAATACTACAATTGATGCTTGTGTTAGTAGGAATCCTACCTAATTACATTTTTTTCTTGTTTGGAAAACATATTTTATAATGCTATATTGGTAGTCACCATGGATGTGAGGAAGAGAGAAATCAAGAAGATAATGAAGATGAAGGTGATGAAGAGGATGACCTGGAGGAAGACTAGCCAGGATGGGTATCATGGTCTTCTACACGAGGCCAAGTGTTTTAAAATTTTTGCCACCTATACAATCTTTATTGCTTTTGTTTTTTATTTTACTTTACATATTTGGTAGTAGTATAATTTAGCATATCTGTAGTAGTTAATCTTTTTTGTGTAACTTTGGATATCTTTGAACATTTTGGTTTCAATTTCATTGTTTGAACCATTGTTTTGTTTTGAACCTTTGGCACAAATCTTTTGTTTTCAAACTGAGTGAGAGCATGCTTTTAGATTGCTTAGTCTTGAGGTTGATGCATGCGTGTGAGTTTGGTGAATTAATAATTGTGAGCATTTGACTTTTGAAGGACTTGTGAACATTTTGAAAATTAATTGGTAAGTATGAGAATCATACTGTGAGAGAACCATTGAGTTGTTGTACTAATTTTTGAATGATTCTCTGAATTTCTTTGTGCATGATTAATGTGGAAATAATCAAGGCCTTGTTTGCTTAGAGTGATTCCCAGAGCCAAAAAGCCAACCCAGTAAGGCTAAGAGAATTCTCTGCTAACCCTTTGAGCCTAATAGATAACTCTTTTCTCTTGAGAACTTGGAACCTAAACAATTTAGGTTCTAGGTTCTCAAGACAATGGAAGCAATCTGGTTGGATATGAAACTACCCACATTTATATTCATTTTCATAATCAGGGCATATATCCATTCAGTTTGCTCCACTGTAACATCAGAAGTGTGCAGGGTGGGTGCCAGAGTGAAGTAGGAGAGTGCACACCATGCTTGAGTTAGGGTGGTCATATCTGGCCGCACAATCTTTGTGATGATTCCATCCCAGTTTTTAACAAATCCCTTGCCCGGTATGCATAACAACTTTGTGATAGCTTTGTAGCCCTTGTGGTAGTTGAGGAAGATGTCAAATTGGGTCATCCCATTATCACCCACAAGGATCGAAGGGGTTTGAAGATAACGGTTAATAGTGGCACCATCCTAACGGATGGTCTTTCCCCGGATCTTGCAATGCCGGTTGCCCACTGAATAGTGACCCTCCTTGTCATATATATTCGCATAGATATCCTTGACAATAGGTTCGTCAATGGAGTTGTCAGGGAGAGCACACGACTTTTTCAGCTAGCTATAGTGATCCAGCTCATCTCGAAAGACATCATAGTCACTCGGAGCGACTTTGACAGGATGCTTTGGAATGAGTCCCCGACCCATGAGTTCATTCTTGAAACGTTCTTGGGCCTCATAGGAGGAGAAGCGTTCAACATCATATTGATAGGTGACATGGATGTTGGTATCTTGTTGTGTGGCATTAGAGGAAGATGTGCCGCAGGTGGGGCGAGATTTAGGTGCCATTTGTACTCAAAAAGAAGAAATAAGAACATGTGAAAAAAGATGTTGGTTGCTAAGCTCAAAGTTGAGCTAAGTGGGCAACCAAACAAACAGAAAAAAGACTGAGCAGGCACACTAAGCGCCACTGTGCACTTAGCGAATTTTGCAAATTAATGGAGTCAGTGGAAAAAATTCGCTTAGCGCAAGCCCACGCTTAGCGATGCTTGGATCTGGAAATTTTCTAGATCCATGACCATAAGAACACTAAGAACATTCAAAACAGGAAACCTAGAAACATGAAGGCACGCTTAGTGACGCTTGGGTTTGAAAAACCCAGATTCAAGAACATTAGAACTCTAACCCAGAAATTGCATAGGCACGCACACAAAATTCCAGACAACAGCACTTAAGAATACAAAAAAAAAAAAAAAAACACAAAAACAAAACAAGAAAAATAAAAACCTAATCTAACAACAAGCAACCCAGACTTAAGAACACAACAAGAGAACACCAATGCAAAAACAAAAGTAGAAAACGAACAATGCAAAAATAGAAAACAAAAACGAAAATGAACGGGAAAACGAAAAATGAAATTAAAAAGGGCAGGTGAGACTTACCTGGTCGTGCAAAATGAAGAAAAAGACTGAGAATGCAAAGAAGAAGATTTAGTGCGAGGAAGAAAGTAAGAATGCAATGTGTGTGAGTGAGAGTGAGTGTATTACGGCCATGGGAAGAAGGGAAGGGAAGAATAGCAGCTAGGTTTTGTTGTATGTGTGTGTGAGAGAAAGTGAATAGGAAAAATAAACATAAAGTGGGAAAGAGGAAGGGGAGTAGTTTCGTAATTACCCCCCCTTGCATTTACGATTCTTGCGCTTAACACTAGATGGCACTTAGTGCATCTCCCTCAATTTTTTTTTTACTAGCATTGAGCGAGAATACGCGTTTAACGTGTTTTGTAGAATTATGCAGAACGCGCTTAGTGCCATCTGGCGCTTAGCGAATAAAACACTAATTGCAAGTTAGAGCTAGAAATTCGCTAAGCACAAATTAGAGCTTAGCAAATGATTTGAAATTATTGGAGAATTCCATGTTAGAGCCAGAGTCTCGCTAAGCACGAGTTGGAGCTTAGTGAGAGATGTAGAAAAATTGCACCCCAAAAGAGACTTGATACTCTCTAATTTTTTTCAAACTAAGGCTCGATTCTAACCAAAATAATAAAATGAAAGAGAACAAACCTGGGTTGCCTCCCAGCAAGCAATTCTTTAATGTCATTAGCTTGACGGTTGACAAGATCAAGGATCTTGTAGATGAATGATTGTTGTGAGCCTCTCAATTGCTCCACCATGATAGACTTTGAGCCTTTGTCCATTCACTACCCAACTTGCTTGTGGGTCTTCTGCTGATGGATCCATGATCTCTACTACTCCATATGATTTGACATCTTTGATCGTGAAAGGTCCGGACTACTTGGATTTCAACTTTCCAGGGAAGAGCCGAAGTCTTAAGTTGAACAACAGCACTCATTGCCTTACATGAAATTCTCTCTTCAACAATTTCTTGTCATGATACTTCTTAGTTTTCTCTTTGTAGAGCTTTGAGGACTCATAAGCTTGAGTCCTCATTTCTTCTAATTCTAGCAATTGAAGCTTCTACTTGTTTGCCACCAAGGTTGGATCAAAATTCAGCAACTTAATTGCCCACTAGGCTTTGTGAGCCATTTCCACTTGAAGATGACAAGCCTTGCCATACACCATCTGGAATGGTGTAAGGCCAATTGGAGTCTTCAATGCAGTACTATAGGCCTAAAGGGCATCATCTAGCTTGTGTGCCCAATCCTTCCTAAATGTTGCCATTGTTTTCTCCAGGATCCTTTTGATTTCTTTGTTGGAGACTTTTGCTTGGTCATTGGTTTGCGGATGATAAGGAGATGCCACCTTGTGTCGAACTTTATAGTGTTGGAGGACTTTTGAAAGTGTTTCATTATAGAAATGTGTTCCTCTGTCACTTATCAACACACGAGGTACTCCAAACCTTGTAAAAATTTACTGCTTGAGGAATTTGATGACTGTTTTGGCATCATTCTTTTGACACGCCATAACCTCAACCCACTTGCTCAGGTAATCTACAGTTACCAGGATGTATTCATTTGAGTACGAAGGAGGAAGAGGGCCAACAAAGTCAATGCCCCAACAATAAAAAATCTCTATTTCAAGGATGTTTTGTAGAGGCATTTCATGCCTTTTTTATATGCTTCCTGTCCTTTGGCATTTATCACATGCTTGAGCATGTTCAAAAACATCCTTGAACAAGGTTGGCCAGTAGAAGCCTGATTGAAACACCTTGGCAGCTATGCATCCACCATTGTAGTGACCTCCATAAGGTGAATTATGGCAATGCCACAATATATTTTTGGCTTCTTCTTGTGGAACACACCTCCTCAAAAGCTGATCGGCACCAATCTTGAACAAAAAGGGATCATCCCAGACATAATAAGTGCATTCGCTCGAGAATTTCTTCTTTTGATGCCAATTCAACCCTTCCAACATCACATGAGTAGCTTTGTAATTGGCAATGTCTGCGAACCAAGGCCTCTCTTACACCATCATGAGGAATTCATCAGGAAAATCCTCTCTAATTTCTAGCTCCTTCTTGGTGACTTCTTCATTGATTAAGCGAGATAAGTGGTTTGCAACTGAATTTTCACTCCCCTTCTTGTCTTTGATCTCAATATCGAACTCTTGAAGAAGTAACACCCATCTAATTAGTCTGGGCTTGGAGTCTGGCTTGGTAAGGAGATACTTGATGGCTGCATGGTCGGTGTAAATAATCACTTTAGATCCTACCAAATATGATCTAAACTTTTCCAGTGTGTACACTATGGCCAACAACTCTTTCTCTATAATGGCATAGTTGAGTTAGGCATCCCTTGGAGGCATAGTAGATGGAGTGAAAGACTTTGTTCCTCTATTGTCCCAGAACAGCTCCTACTGCATAGTCATTGACATTGCACATCTACTCAAAGTCTTGACTCATATTAGGAGCAATTATCACTAGTGTAGAGATAAGCTTATCCTTCAAGGAGTAAAAGGCAACCAAGCATTCTTCGCTCATGCTGAATTTGATGTTTTTTACCAACAAGGACTTGAGAGCTTTGGCTATCTTAGAGAAATCCTTGATGAACCTTCTACAAAACCCGGCATGGCCGAGAAAACTCCTTACTCCTTTCATGTTTGCTGGAGGTGGTAGCCTAGCAATCACTTCAATCTTTGCCTTGTCAACTTCGATCCCCCTTGCTGAAATCTTGTGCCCAAGCACAATTCCCTCTTGTACCCTAAAATGGCACTTCTCCCAATTTAGTACAAAGTTTCTCTCTTTGCACTTCTTCAATACTAGCTCAAGGTTAATGAAACATAGGTCGAACGAAGCTCTAAAGACGGAAAAGTAGTCCATAAATACTTCAATGCATTTCTCTACCAAGTCAGCAAAGATAGCAAGCATGCAGCACTGGAATGTGGCCGGAGCATTACACAACCCAAATGGCATCCTCCGATAAGCAAAAACTCCGAAAGGGCAAGTGAAGGTGGTCTTCTCTTGATCCTCTGGGTGCATTGCTATCTGATTATATCAAGAGTAACCATCAAGAAAGCAATAGTAAGCTTGCCTAGCTAACCTCTTTAGCATTTGGTCCATGAAGGGCAGAGGAAAATGGTATTTTCCTTGTTGCATCATTCAGCTTCCTATAGTCAATACACATCCTCTTGCTTGTGACAGTCCGAGTAGGTATCAACTCATTATCATAGCGAATCACAGTTATTCCGCTTTTCTTTGACACTACTTGGACCGGACTCACCTAACTACTATCGAAGATGGGGTAAATCATTCAAGCTTCCAAAAGCTTCAACACTTCTTTCCTCACTTCTTCCTTCATGTGGGGTTAAGTCTCTTATGAGGTTGTCGCATTAGCTTGTAGTCAACTTCCATCATGATCTTATGCATATAATAAAATGGACTGATTCCCTTAAGATCAGAGATATGCCAACCAACAGCTTCTTGATAATGCTTGAGAAGTTCCACTAACTGTGATTCTTCCTCAAAAGATAAAGAATTGCTTATGATTACTGGTTTGCCTTTCCTTTCTTCCAGAAATATGTATTTAAGATGAGGAGGTAAGGTCTTCAACTAAAGCCTGGGCTTCTTCACCTTGTCATTTTTCAACTTTTCATAGATGCTTTCACTTGGAGGGATTTCTTTCAACTTTTCCAAGTGTTGTCTATACTCTTGGAATTCTTTTTCCTCTTCTACAGTAAGGCACTCCATGGAATTGACTAGGAATCATTCAAGTGGAGAGTGTAAAGTCAGCTAATGAGTAGCTTCCACCACATCTTCTTCAAACGAATCAATGCAGAGGCAATCCTTGGTGTCACTTTGGTAGTGCATGGCTTCAAAAATGTTGAAGGTGACCTTTTAATCTTCCACACTCAGTTAGAGATGTCCTTTATCCATATCTACCACCACATTGGTGGTCATCATGAAAGGTCTTCCTAGAATTAATGGCACCTCCTTGTCCTCCTTCATGTCCATAATGACAAAATCTACCGGGAAGGTAAATTCTCCTACTTTAACTATGACATCTTCTATGACACCATGAGGATATTTGATGGAGTGATCTACAAGTTGGAGAGTCATCCGGGTCGACTTCAATTCCAAGTCTCCAATTCTTCGAAGCATTGATAGTGGCATTAAGTTGATGCTAACACCTAAGTCAATTAGGGTTTTTCCTATGGAGACCTCTCCAATGGTGCAAGGAATTGTGAAATTGCCCGGATCCTTGAACTTTGGTGGTAGGGTCCACTGGATGATGGCGCTACAATTGCCCTGAACCTTGATGGTTTCTTCTTCGATGTATTTCCTTTTCTTGGTTATGCAGAAAAAGATAACTAAGTAGCTATGCAGAACAGAAAAATTATGCAGTGTAGAATTTGAAATTATGCAAACTAGGATAAAGTGAACTAAGCTAAATTATGCAGAAAACTATGCATAGTAGAAAAATGTAAAACAAAATTTAAGCAAAGTAGAATTTTATACAATAGAACAAAATTGGACTAATGCTTAAGATTTAATGAAAATGTTAATTGTCAAATACTATAAACAAATCCTTGACAACGACGCCAAATAACTTGTTGATATTTTGGCAAGCATACCAATTATCGCACAAGTAGTATAAAAGGGAAGATCCTAGTATCAAATCCACAAGGGTTTATTCGTATTGACTATTAGTAAAATTATCAAATCCTAAGCACTAGTTTGGTTTAAAAGTTGGTTTGTTGTGCAAAACATAAATAACCAAAGTAATGTAAATTGAACATTACAAGAATGACAAGTAAAAGTAAATAATAAATCAAGGATTTTGACTTAGAACAATGATTGAACAACTAGGGTGCGTGAATGTGAAACAATGAAAATGGACATGTTGAGGGTTGGGTTTAACTAGGTTCACTCCCCATGTAAACATACAAACATATTCTTCATTCAAAGTAATATTTCAAATTACCCTCAACCTAGGAGTGCTCGAAACATGATATCTCATCAAATCAAGCCTAAACTGCTCAACCTCACTTTAAATGTTGAGTGGTTTGGTGTAGCTCGGAGGTCTTTACAAAGCTAATGGAGTCTATCCAATATCTAGAAATACACCCCATTAGAGTCCAAACTCAATTCCAAGTTCAAAAGCATTTGTCAATGGCATTCAAACTCTAAAACATACATATATAATTGGCCAAATCATATAACAAGAAATAAAGATAGAGAAATGGACTTTAAATTGAGTATTCATTGAATAGATATGAAGAAAAAAGTCTACATGTTAGCACCTAGTTCCCAAGCCCTCAACACAAAATGACTAGCCTCTCATAGACATGAGACGCAAAGAAAATGAGTTATAATGGAGGGAGAAGAGAAATGTACGAAGAAGAAATGGAACATGCCCTAATCATATGAGCTAAATGCATTTTAAATTACAAAGTGATGGCTTTTATATTGTCATAACTGAATGCTTGCTTAGCGCAAATGTGCGCTAAGCGTAATATCGTGATTTTGCAAATCTTTACTTCAGGTACAAGGCTCTCACTCAGCGCACTAGAGTGCTTAGCGAATTCTTCAAGTTAGAGAAAATAATTCGTTTAGCGCAAATTTGAGCTAAGTGCTTCACAAAATTCCACTTTGCACGCTTAGCATGTTGTGACGCTCAGCGTGCTCTAGGTCACAATTCTTCTTCTTATCTTCCCTTGATGATGAATATAAGCCTGCAAAACATGAAATTGGGTGTATTTTCTACAACTAGCTTCCTATGGTTAGAATTAACAAAACCATACAAATCTAGATTAAATGAATCCAAACTAAGCTAAAAATCCTGAGAACATTGGATAATCACTACAGAATGTGATGCAATATAAGGTGATTATCATATATCATTGATATAAGACTAAAAAAAATATTCAAATAGTTTTCAAATATCAAAGCAACATCTACTTTTCTCAAGAGACAACAAATCTACACTAACTAGAATTTGATATTTTCAAGTAGCTTCTTAAGCATTATTTGTTAGTACCTTTAGGGTATTTTAAATAGATAATTATTTGTATACAAAGTACTAAATAATAATAAGTTCTGCTCCTAACAAAGCTTCAAAAAATTCAAACTGAAAGCTAATTTTAAAACTTTAGAAGCTACATATGTTCTTTTTCCAAAAAAAAAAACCCATAGTCAATCAAGTGTTAGAATATAATATTGGAGGATAATATTTTTCAAATACATTATTCAATGAAAAATTCTAGTATACAACACAAGACAAATACAATAGCTGATATTTCTAGTTAAAAATATTTTCCCAATAGTTTAGTTCTAAGAATTTTTGTTATCATCATCTAGATACCTAACTTGAAATAAGCTCTTTTTTTTTCAAGCGTTGTTCTCCATTGAATTATTGGATTTGACTTTGCTAAGATTCATGCTGGAACTAGTTGAATCACTCCATGATGTTTGTTGAGAGTTGATTTTGCCATCATGTCCAATTGTTTCACATGGATATAAATCAGGCTTTGGAGGCATTTCAAGACTTTCAACATTTCCTTCAAGCATCTCTACAACCTTCTTCATTGAAAGGACGATCATTTGGTTTGAGCTGTATACACCAAAATGCAACTATAAACATCTTTTTCATTAAAATCTTATCCTCTTCTGAGGCATCTTCTATCTCAATAATTTTTTCTTCTTTAAATTCATCATAGATCCAAATGGGGAAATAACCATGGCTTGAAAGCTCTGGAAGAGGATCTGAATTCCTCCTTCTACTTGCCATTTCCATCAAAAGCTTTCCAAAACTATAAACATCAGCCTTATACGATACTCCACCAATATTTTTGTAATACAATTTTGGAGCTATATAGCCCAAAGTTCCTATTGCTTCATGTAAAACAAGAGACCTATCTTTCATATGATGTAACTTTGCAAGTCCAAAATCTGAAACCTTTGGAATGAAACTCTCATCCAGAAGAATATTGTGTGGCTTGATATCAAAATGCAGAATTTGCACATCACAACCTTGATGCAAATATGCAATCCCACGAGCAATGCCAAGAGATATTTCATATGTTTTCTCATAACTTAAAGGGACACTTCCTTCTTTAGGGAAAATGTATTTATCCAATGAGCAATTAGGCATGTATTCATAAATTAAAACACGTTTTTCTCCTTCAACACAATATCCAACAAGACGTACCACATTTATGTGGTGTATTCTTCCGATGGTAGCCACTTCACTAATAAACTCTTCACCATCAGTTTTAGATTTGCACAACATCTTAATTGTAACATCTAACCCACTTCGAAGTTTTCCTTTGTATATAGAGCCGAAACCTCCTTGACCCAATTTTTCCTTGAAATCTCTTGTCATTTTCTTAATTTCTTTATATTTATACCGAATGGGATATAGATTGTTGTCCAACAAAAAAATTTCAATATTTTTATACATTGAGTAGTGTTTACGTCGTCACATATAAATAAATAGGATAATTAAAAGTGTAATTCCAAATAGAATTCTTCCTCCCTCGAGTAGTAATAGAACATTATATGCAATTGATTCTCCATCATACCATGTCATTAGTGGCGACGGATATCTTATATAATAGTAAATTCCTGTAAGGGTAAATTTTTCATTGATGTGTAAGAAGATAAAACATGCTTTGGTCTAATAAGTAATCAATATATGAAATCAGTTGACAAATTATATGGTGGAAATTCCCTTATAATGTTTTTAAGATTGCATGGTATGATAACATCAAAACTAGAAGTGCAATTAGTCTATATTCGGCAAACATTTTTATTTATTTATTTAGCTTTTTTTTTTTACCAGTAGAAAACCTTGTTTGACTTTATTAATAATATTTGGTAAATAGTTTTTTTTTTTCACTTACAGTATTTATTTTTTCAAATTCTACTTTAAGTAGTGTTTTTATAAATACTACTCTCTTGTCCTAATTATAATTATAAGATACTTTGCACATAATCACACAGACAAATAAAATGAATTAATTCAATTTTATCCTTATTAATAATCATTAACTTGTTATGAGTGATGTAAAAATATTAATAATCAATAAATTTTTATTTACTTACTTATTTATATATAGAGTATTATGCATCACCGTAAATAAATAAACAAATGAAAATACTTAGAGTATTTAATAAGGATAACTAATAAAAAAAAAAAGGATTAAATTTCTCAAAGAAATTCTAAAATACCTTATAATAAGAAAAGAGAGAATAAATTTTAACTTCTAGTCTTTTATATTTTATTCATTTTTTATTCTTAAAATATTTATTAAAATTTCTTATTATCTATTTTACATTAGTTTTTCTTTTCCTTCTAAACATTTTATTTTTCAATATTTATATTATTTATATATTATATTTCAAAACCTTTCAACTATTACATTAATCAACATAATGAAAGTATGACATCTACTTAACTGTATGTTAATTTTTTTTATTTTTTAAAATTGATTGAAAACATTTTAAGATATAATATAAGATTAATATTAGAACACATAATATAATATGAAAAAATAATATAATAATTGAAACTAAAAATAATTAATTAAAATAATTGATCTACAAATAAAGAATTGCAAGAGTTTAAAATTAAATAAAAAACTAAAATTAGAAACACTTCAAATTTATTTTACCAATAAAAAAAATTAAAATTTATATAAAAGTATTATATAAACGTTTCCTTATATTTTTCATTTGTCATTTTACATTTATCAACTACTTGTATAAATAATTTTACCCAACTTACAATTTAATGAGCTAGCTTAATAGCTACAACTCTATTAGTTATCAGCTAATCTTTTAGCTATTTTTGTACAATATAGTCTTGGTATTCAAAAGATGTTTTGGATTTGCATTTTCTACAAGATTAATTCATTATTTAAATATTTATAAATAGTCAAACATTTATTTTTATTTTTTTATCAATGGAGTATAGCTTAGTTGGTTGAACATGATGCATAAATATTATAAACCTATTATACAAGTATTTGATTTTTACAAATAAAAAAGAATATAAATGTTTTTTTTGTTAAGGGTTAATTAATATAATCAATAATTAATAAGTGCTAAGTGCTGACCATCAATAAAGAAATTGATAATCTCCTTTAAACTAATGCTTGGAATGACCATCAATTTAAGTAATGCAATAAGGTGGGAAAAATAACTCAACAGAAATGACAAAGATATGGAAGAGAGTACTTACCTATTATAAACTGAAGAACTAGCTTTATATATTTAAGAATCAGATATTGAATTCCTAGAACACCGTAAAGAAGATATTAGCTTATATTGTAACCTTAAAGTTATTCGTGCAACAATTATTTATAACATTTTTTACATAACCATAAAAATTTGAGATAAGATGAGTGGAGTGATGGAAAAGGATATCAAAGAAGTATATAAAAATTATGCTTGATTGCATTTTTTATTCTTAATTTTTTAAATTTTGATAAATTTTATCTCAATAAATTAATTTGAAAATTTTACCTCAAATTTTTTAAAATTTGCAAATTTTATCCTTTTATCATTTGTATATAGGGATAACAAAACGGATTGTGGGCTCGCGGGTCGGCTCGTCAACTCACCCAAAAAATGGTGGGGCGGGGGAGTGTTCCTCACCCACCTAACCCATCCCATCAATCCATGCGGGCCAACCCGCTTAACTCTCAAAATTCTTTTAGTATATTATGTTTATAATTATTTAATTAAGAGTATCGATCACGCAAGGATTGGAGTGATGCATGAATGATAAATCAAATAATAACATGATAAAAAATTGTTTAAAGAAATAAACATATTAATCATTTTTATTGTAAAAAGAAAAAATAATTAATTAAAATGAAGTGAAAGTCGAAAAGCGATAGTCCTTTAACAAATAAATTACTTTATATTTACTATTTAATATTTCTTATTGTTATAAATAATTTGGAATTGAATAATTGAGAATAAAAAATATGTAGATATAAAAAAAAAAATTTTTAAAAAAAATCAAATTTTAAAAAAAATAAAAAAAAACTTGAAATTGGCAGGCCAACCCACCAGATAGCAAGGCGGGTTGGCCATTCTGACTCGCGCCGACCAAAGGCGGGTCAGCCTGCCCCACCCCATCCCATTTTTTGTGAGTCCAACCTGCCCTACCCTGTTTTAAGCGAGTTAACCCGTTTTGCCACTCCTATTTATCCATTAATCTATAATCTATAACAATAATAAAGGATATATCACCAAAAATAACTATTTTTTGTTTTCGTTTTTATATGCCTATTATACCCTTAAATAATATAAATATAAATATTTTTTTTATAACTACTCGATGTTTAATAATTTAGAGAGCCACTTCCTCTCTCTTCACCCACTAGTAAACATAAAAGTTACATAAAAATTGAGAGACAAAATATACCAAAAAATATAAAAGCTTGGGGTGAAATGTATAATTACGTCAGAAATAAAATTACAGATAATAAAATTTATAAGATATTAAAAAGTTAGAAAAAAAATGTGATAAATTAATTTATTAGGATAAAATTTGTTAAAAATTAAAAATATAAGATAAAAACTACCATTAAACTTAAAAATTAACATTGGATCAAAATTCATGATTTTAAAAGTTGATAGTAAAATGTTATTTTTACTATCAACTTTTAAACCTAATTAATAAATACTAGAGAGAGAATTAATTGGAATATGTTCTCACCGCACGTGTGATACATCTTATAAGCCGATCCAAAGATTTCGCAGTAACGGCTTTGACACTGAATTTGTTGTGTGGTTTGATTGATGTAGCAACTGCTTCCCTTTCCGCATTGATCCCCACAGGCAACTGGCGACAACCAAGACAACCAAAATCCGTGGTGCAGCCACTCGCGGATATCGCCATATGAAACGTTATTCCTGTCACGCGGTCGACGTGTCCAGTTAGCTAAGGTAGCAACCTTCAAACGGCACCCAACCCTGATGTCCATCACTGTAAATTCCACATCATCATTTTCATTCAGAACGGCATAGAGATGGCGGCCTCGGGATTCACAACCACCACCGGCATTCACTTCAACATATCGAGGATCATCAGTCACCGGATTATTGCAGTTCAGAAACACTGCAGGTCCGTTTGTTATAAGTACTATATGTAATATGATTTGATGAGAAGAAAAAGATAGAATAATAAGATGTTAAATATGTGTTTGTTATTGTGAGTATTGAAAAGCTTGTTTGAATTAAAGTAGAGTGTCAAAGCGAACCTAGGCTCGGAAGATAGTAGTGCTCATGATACTCTGCCACATCACTATAAGTTGGCGGATCATCGTAACTGTAACTGAAATTATTTGGAGACAAGAAATAGCGAGGAATGGAGCAAGCAACAGCAGCATCCTCCGACTCCGCAACACCCACATCGGTCAACCGGATCTGATATCTCTCGTAATCGATTTCCTGCACGTGATATTTCCCTGAAAACAAAGTTAAAACTGCCGTCACGTTATTCATGCAATCCAACTCATACCTTGGGAGGCCGCAACCGCGTGGGTCGCCTTTCAGTCGGAATGGATATGTTATGTTGCGAATTTCACCGCATGAAGAAGGAGAACTCAGTGAGCAATGATGCTTCTTCGCAAAGCAAGTTTGTTGGAATAGCGAAATAATAATAGTCATAGCCACAAAGGCAAGCACTGGTTGTGGTTGTGCAGAAACCATTGTTGCCTTTGCTCGTCTAAGTGGAGAAAATGATGATTAAATAACTCTTCAATTATTATCAACAAGACATGAACAAAAGCAAGACCACTCGTTGAGATTTATATATTGGACGCGGTTCCGTGTTGAACTAAAATAATAAAGATCATGATCCATGGAACCTTCTGTGTTGATTCGCCGGCCCTTAACCTTCTTTTAAAATTTTAGGTTTAATTGCATTTGAAGACTGGAATACATACAAGTTTGAAAATTTAAGGTATTGTTTAGGGTAATTGCTAATTTTAGGTTTATGATTTTAAAATGAATTAAAAATAAATAAATAAAATTAAGTTGATTTTTAAGTTAATTATGAGATATATTGAAATTATTTTTAAAACAATAAAAAATATTTTATAAATTTGGTTTTTAATTTAAAAAATTATCACCACCTTATTATTATTGTCATCAACATTATCATTATTACACCTTCGTCATTATTACTATCCTCTTTGCAACCACCATACCATTGTTATCATTAACACTAACACCCTTACATTGTAATTATTATTACTACTATCGTTCTTATCACTATATTGTTGTTGTCATCGCGGTCGCACAACCACCAACACTATCATCACCACTTCGTCGTTGTTGTCATTGTCACTGTCGCTATTACCACGCATCGTTGTCACCAACACTATTACCACCACTGCCATACCACCTCCGCCAACACTACACCACCACCACCATTCAATTATCGTTGCCATCACAATTACCATTTCACTACCAACACCAATGTTATTGTAGTCACCTTTATTGCTGCCATCACTGTTACACTATCAACATTGTCGTTGTCATCACTGTTGCATCACTACCATCACTTTTCCACCACACTATTATTAAACATATTTTATTCTTGTTTAATTTTTAAAAAAAATCTATTCGTTTCTAATTTGTAATAACTTCTTAAAAATTAAAAATAATAATAAACTAAAATTTAAAAATCAAAACTAAAACTAATTTCAATTTTTAAAAATTCCAAAACTAATTGATACACTATGCGGGAGCGGGAGAAATGTTATGGTCACATTATCTTGGACACTCTTCCGTTGACCGGTCATATCATTTTTTGTTTTTAAACCTTTCAACTGGATAACCTGCGCTCTACTTGTTGCTTTTAATTCTGAAAATTTTCAATTTATTTTTATTGTACTATTGAGCTTCAACGGTCCTGCGGTCCTGGTCCTCTTGATCATCTTCTTCCGTGGACAAAAGAAGAAAAGCTAAACCCAAAGTACACAACTAAGGTGAAAAAAAAAAAACTTAACTTTACTTCCAGAAGTAACTGACTGTTACACACGAACCAAAACCCCATATGCTCGCACAAAGGAGTGTATAAGGTAATTTTATGGGGTATATTTAATAATTTGAGGGGTGTATTTAATAATTTCAGAATACATTAAAAGGTATATTTAATCATTTGAGGGGTATATTTAGCAATTTTGTAGTGCATTAGATTTTTTTTTTTCAATTGGTGCTTTAGAATTTTAATATTCGTTATTTTTTTATTATATTTTTAATTTTATAAAAAATCTTATATAAATATTATATTTGACTAGATTTATTATTAATATTATATAATTATTTTTTCTCTAAATTACCAAACTAATATCATTCTTATTTTTTTTTAGAAAATCTTATTTAAATATTAAATTTTAATTATTATACAATCAATTTTATCTTTAATTTTTTTAAATGATAAAATTAATACTAATTTTATCTCTTTTTTTTTTTTTATAGAAATCTTATATGAATATTTTATTAACTTTAGTTATTATATAATTATTTTTATTTTTTGATTTTTTTTCTAAAATATAAAATCACAATGTTATCTTTTTTTAATATAAAGTATCAAATTTTAGTCATTATAAAATAAAATTTTAACTTACTTTTTAAATTATAAAATCAATAGTAATATTATTTTATTTTGTAAATAAATCTTATTTAAATATTATATTTTATTAATTTTTGTTATTATATATAATTAGTTTTTTTTTTAGTTAAAACTATAATTGTCAAATTTTATTTGTTTCGCAAGTAAAGGGATTTTTTTTTTCTTAAATTGCACATCACACAAGACGTTATAGTCATGAGTTACTATAGTCGACAAGAGACAAAGGTTAAAAGACATCATTATATAAAACAAATGTATTTTTAATTTTTATATTTCAAATTTGACTCCACTTCACAACAAGATGAAAGATGAATTCTTGTATATTTGTTAGTCTACATTGACAAGAAAATTACTAAAAAAATTAGTGTAGATTCAATTATAGACGATTTTCGTCACATGCAAGAAACACGTTCCGCATTTTAATATATTATTAATATAATTAATATTTTAGATCAATTTATAAATATTTTATATACAATTAATTACATAAATTTTTTAGTTAGATAATTTTTTTCTAGTTGGCCCTTTATCCTTTATTTTTGGTCTGGCCTGATTGTGTAATAACTATTTGAAAAAAGATTAAAAATATTGGTGTTAAGTTCTACTGCGACAATTGTGACAAAATGTTTTTCAATTTTAAACTATTTTGAAAAATTCATTTACAAGAATTAGTTATCCCATCTAATGAAAATTTGTATTTATAAAACAAAAATATTGTGTAAACTTGGCTTAATTTGCAAGACACAAGGCTAAAAGCCTTAAATATTAGTTCTGATTGAAAAAAAAATATTTTTTTTAGAAAAACAAATTAAAAAAAGCAAGGATACATGAAAATCAAAGAGAAAGATGAGTATTTCCAAGGAAAAAGCTCAGCACAATTATATAAAATAAAAGTCACCTATGTGCACATCATTAAAATACTTAAATATAAGAGTAGTCTTTCCAGGAAGCACAATTTTATATAATTAGTCATCTATGAGTCACAGGGCTAAGAGTCTTAAATATAGACATTGATTGAGGAATTTAAATGTTTTTTTTTATAAAATTCCCATAAGAATTGAAGAGGAGTCTTTCTAGGAAAGAGTTCAATTAGGTATTTTAAGAAAGAAGAAATTAAAAAATAGGCAGATATGAGAATCAAAGAGAAAGAGGAGTTTTTCCAGGAAAAAGCTTAGCACAATTATACATAGTATAATATGTGACACAAAGCTTTTGCCTTTGAATATAAATCCTGATTGAAAAGTTTGACTTTTTATTAAAAAATTAACCTGGAAATTGAAGAGGAATCTTTCCTTGAAAAAATGTTAATTTAAGGTTATTTTAGAAATAAGAAATTAAAAAAAAGGCAAACATGAGAATGAGTCTTTCCCTGGAAAAGCTCTGCGAGCAGAATATACAAAAACTACTGTTAGAAGCTATTTTAACAACAACCGTTATTAAAGCTACATTTGGCAATAACTCAATATTCTATAAACTCCAGAAAAATCACACGACACAAGACAAGATGACCAAACAGTAAGCACAACAACACACAATAATGCTCAACTTTCAGAAATTGTCTCTTCTAATTCTATTGACTTTGTTGCTGTTTCAGCCTCTGAATGTGATAAGCAGCAACAACCATCACCACTGCAGTCATAAATGTGGACGAGTTCGTATTCAATTTCCATTTTATCTCAGAAACAGCAGCAAGTTCAATCACACCACAGACTATCCTCCTCAGTTCGCTCTGTTATGTACTGAAAAATATGAGACTGTGTTGGAACTACCTTCTGTTCCAATAAATTTGTCTGTCAAAAACATTGATTACAAATATCAGACAATTGAAATCTATGACCCTCAAAATTGCCTTCCAAGTCAGCTCTTCAGACTCAGCAATGCATCCATTTCTCCTTTCCAATTCTTGAAACCATATTCAGATTACGATACTGGTGTTTCCTTCTTTCGTTGCGATTCAATGCCATCGTGTCCTATTTTGGTACTTTCATCCAGCAATGGCATTGATGATCCCGAAATAGTATCCTGCACCAAGGTGAAAGATGTTTCCTCAGTCTCGTATGTTTCATATGATGATGACAAGGCATTGCTTATGGAATGGTCGAAACCTAACTGTAGTTACTGTGAAGCACTCGGCCAGAAATGTAAATGGAAGAATGGTAGTACCAATGGTGAAACTGAATGTTTCGTTTGCCCAACAAACAGGATTCCCACATCAACAATTGTACTCATTGTTGTAGGTATATATATGCAACGACCTTTCCTTTCTCTTTCTCATCTAAATAGATGTGCCTACATCAACAACCTTTGCTTATAATTTTGCATTTGGTTATGCTAATTCCTAGTAACTACAATTACAAATGTATTTAATCGTTGTGATTCTTTTTATCTAACATGATTTGTTTCTAACAGGAGGAATATTTGGTTTGATGCTTTTTTTACTATTGGTCACTGCATCTGTTTGGATGTATCACTATAATGAGATGAAGGGAGAAGATCGGGCTCGAATAGAGAAATTCTTGGAGGATTATAAGCAAATGAAGCCTACGAGATTCACTTATTCTGACATTAAGAGAATCACAAATGGATTTAGTGAAAGTTTAGGAGAAGGAGCTCATGGAGCAGTGTTTAAAGGAATGCTCTCCCGAGAAATTCTCGTTGCTGTGAAGATACTCAACGTCACAGAGGGAGATGGAAAAGATTTCATAAATGAGGTGGGAATCATTGGGAAAATTCATCATGTTAACATTGTCCGCTTGCTTGGATTTTGTGCAGAAGGGCTCCACCATGCTCTTGTCTATGATTTCTTCCCCAATGGATCACTGCAGAGATTCTTGGCTTCGCCTGACAACAAAGATGTTTTCCTTGGTTGGGACAAGTTGCAACAAATTGCTTTGGGTGTCGCCAGAGGGATTGAGTATCTCCACCTTGGTTGTGATCATAGAATACTTCACTTTGACATCAATCCTCATAATGTTTTGCTAGATGATGACTTCATTCCAACAATCACTGATTTTGGACTTGCCAAGTCGTGCCCTAAAAACCAAAACACGGTGTCTATGAGTGCAGCCAAGGGAACCTTGGGCTATATTGCCCCTGAAATTTTCTCAAGGACCTACGGTAACGTGTCATATAAGTCTGACATTTACAGCTATGGGATGTTGCTGTTGGAAATGGTTGGAGGAAGAAAGAATGCAAATGTGTTAGATGATGATAGTTTTCAAGTTCTATACCCTAAATGGATCTATAATTTGCTAGAAGGCAAAGATGTGCAAGTTACTATTGAGGATGAAGAAGATGTTAAAATTGCAAAAAAGCTTGCCATTGTAGGACTTTGGTGCATTAAATGGAATCCAGTGGACCGTCCATCAATGAAAATTGTGGTACAAATGCTTGAGGGGAATGGAGACATATTAATGGCACCCCCAAATCCTTTTGACATCACTAGTTCTTCTTCTGAAATAGATGCAGTTGTTCCAGCAAGGCGTCAAAATTTTGAGTTGGAAATTATTAATGAAATAGAAGAAGAGTAAGTAATGTCTTTAGGTTTTCTTCAAATATAATATGTAGTTTGTAGAAGTTGTAAGACTTATGAACACTATTAAAAGTATGTAAGTTTAATTTATTGATGTACTTGTTTATTGTTTCTATCTAATTTACTATCCTGGTAAGCTTGATTAGCAATTGCCAAGAGAATATCTTAAGACATTAGTTGGAGAAAATGAATTGAGGTGATCAGCAAGGGAAATAATGTAGAAGTTATCTTGGAAATATTTGGTGGAAGTGTAACAAATACATGCCCCAATCTTAATTTCAAATTGACCAAAACAGGGCATATGCCCGTGCTTATATTATTTCAAAGATTCCATCTCTCTAGATTTCAACCAATTATAAAAAATTACAATCAATTTGTTATGATTTAATTTACGTTGTTAATATGCTATCTATCTATCACTTATGGGCAGGGGCAGACCCAGAACCAAACGATGCGGGGCCAATAAAAAATTATGAAACATATATATACCATTAATTTTCATACAAAATAGCAGTAAAAAAAATAATTTTCATACAAAATATTTATAATTTATCTCAATATCATTAATTATAATACCCAAAACATATTTATTTCTTCAAAATATAATAATCTGCTAAGTGCTAAAGTTTTTGATTCTTTTTTTAAGTTAATATAATCAGGAAACCATGCTCTGTGGGAATTGAGAGGCAAGAACAGCATATATCAAAGCACAATCTCATCCATCATCACTTAATACCTCAAAGCACAATCTTAAGTTACAAAATTTCTTTTCTTCCTAAATTCAGGGGGACCATGGCCTCCCACTGCCTATGGGGAATCTTCATGTTGGTTTAAAGGAGAACAAGAGTTCTCATAAAGAAGCGTTTTTGGGGGTTTTAGGCCGTCAGAAAATCGTTTGATACTTTTAAACAAGCTAACAAGTATTTTCTGATTGTTAAAATGCAAAAAAAAAGTTACTGGTGAACTCTCGGTTGTTGCCACATCATCTATTAAGGACGATACTTAAGGGCAAAGACTAAAAACCTAATGGAATAAAAATATCAGGAAACAATATAAGTCAATATTTTTATCAGGATCAAAAGTAAAAAAATGAAATAAATCATAAACTAAGCATATAATTAATTCTTATTCTAATGATGTGGAAAAAAGGACAGGTGTCACAATATATATAATAGATCAAATTACTCTAGGTAAGTTTTCTCTTTTTTTTTTCTTTCAATAATCCTGCATTAGAATATTATTTTTTCAACGAGTTTAGGAATTTGATGTCATGTTTTACGAATTCGTATTTACTGAATAGAGATAAATCTTTTTTCTACGTAAAAAAATATCATTAAAATAAATTTGGGTTTAACTTAGGGAAAGAAGTTGCGAGTTTAACACGGCACACATTAATTTTTTTTACTCACTGAAGAATTATTTAATTATCATTTTCTCCATGTAGACTAGAAGAGCTTTTTTGCCAGCTACCACCTTTGTCTTGTATGTTCATGTACAGTTAATACCTTAATATCTCTTAATAAATGCTTACGCAATTGCTAATCAAGTTGATCGGGCTTGTAAATTGATTGATGCTAAAAGAAATAATCCCATCTTATTTTTTTAGGTGACATTTTTTCCGTTGATTTGAATGGAAAATTTCCCGTGAGTGTGAGTCATCACTATGCCATATATATAATCTCAAAGAAATGGCAAAGTGCATTTGCTGATAGTGTTTTTAATTTAGCTGGGATCATTAGTTAACTTCCATTATGAGGGCAACATAATGGCCAAGCAAGCTAAGCTTTTGAGTAATACTTCGCTACAAATTTTATTAGAGTTAGTCAGGCTGACTCTAACTTTGAATAGCTTAATGCCTTCATAGTGAAAACATCACACAAGTTGAGGCCTTGTGCGGGATATAAGAAAAGCAAAGTTAGAGTCGGTTAGGCTAACTCTAAGCAAAGTTGCAATGGAAACATCTCGTGGGCTGGTGCCTTGTGCGAATATTAAAGAGACAAAGTTAGAATAGGCTAGGCCGACTTTAAAAAAAGTTACATTGAAGGCAATACTCAGACTGACACCTTGTGAAAGGAGCATCTCCCGGTGGTGTCTCCTAACTCAAAATCACCCACAGCTTGTAAATAGTTTTCATGTCAACATATTTGGGGATTTTGTTTCATAAAATCACCCAAATTGGTAAAAGAGCCCGCATTTTAAGCGCCCTTGGCGATGAACATGTATTATTATGTGATGGTCACGGATTTGAAGCGAAGAAGCAAGTATGCGGGTGGATCTGGAGTGGAGACGCCATATCTGTTGGATCTAAAGCAAAGATGCAAATCTGAAGTGAACACACTCCTTGCATTTCTTCTCCTTCTTCCTGTTTTGTTTTTTTGTTTTACCTTCTCTCTTTTTTTTCTTACGAGTAGTCACCTAGCCTTCTTGTTGAAGGTTTATTGGTGACATAACCCGGGACGGATTGATGATTTAATGTTTGGGGTCAAAATTAAATTAATTTGTAAAAAAAAATATTCATTCAAAATATTTATATATGTTTTAAAATGTTATTATGCAAAAAAAATAATTTACAAGCACATGATCAAAATACCTTGATAGAAGATGCTAAATCTATTTAAAAAAAATATTTAAAAAACAAAGAAGAGAGACAATAAAAACAAAGATTATAAAAAGAGTGATGATAAAAAGATAGAATATTTATTTATCTACTTCCAAAATTAAGTTGTCAATCTTATATATAGTGTACTTAAAGTTTGACTTATCGACAAAAGTTAATAAAAATGATTACAAATTATAATTATTTATAATTTTAAAATATTAATAATAACATATTATAAAATAAATATTTGAAAGAAAAATAAATAATATTCAAATATTTTATTTAGAAAAAAAAAATTACAATTATCTTTACCATAAACATTAAAGTATAATATAATAAATAAGAGAATGCTAGATACACTTTTATTGTGATTGATTGAAATTTATTTATTAGAAATCATCAATTTTAATTTGAATCAATTAAGTTAATTAAATAAGAGTAAAATTCTCATATACCGTTGTAAAAATCATTTTACACCGTCGATTAATCATAATTTACCATTCTAATGACTTTTGAAATAATTTTATAAAAGTCAATTATCTTACCCTAAATAAAGGGTTGCGATTAACTAACGGTGTAAAATAATTTTACACCGACGGTGTATAAACCTTTTTCTCATTAAATAATATATGAAATCTATAAAAATTGATGATTTCAAATAAATTATAATCAATAGACAAAATCTCTAAAAGAGAATATGCCACTAGCCATCTCAATAAATTATACTTAAATAATATTGTTTATAAACTTGATTTGTATTTAGAAAATAATTATTTAATATTTTCTAATATATAAAAAAAATATTTTGAAAAAGCCAGGAGGGCCATGGCTCCCCTCCAAGCTTGCCGTAGGTCCACCCCCTGGGGGTAATGGTGGCTGGTCATCTAGGCGGTTACGTTCAATTTGCATTTCTCTGTTTTTGTGTTATCAACTTTGGGGAAGAGGGATGCAAAGTCATGCGTCTCATTGTTCCATGAGAAGCAGCCATTTCTAGCAGCTAAGCTAAAAGCTCCCATAATTTTTTTAATTTATTTTAAAAGTCACAACCAAGCATATTTTTTTACTGGTTTTAATTGCCACAAAATGAGATGCTGCAAATTTTACCACGTCATCTATTAACAAAGATACTTATAAAAAATGACTAAAAACATTAATGGAGCAAAACTAGAGACAAACCAAGACTAATCAATATTTTGATTAGGGACTAAAAGTAAAAATTTAAAAACATTAAGGGATAAAAACATAATTAACCATTAAAATAAAATAACACTGTCTTTGTACTAACAAAATCAATTTCTCTTCCATCATCTCTATCATCTTAGAAGTACAACTATTCTTCTCTCCCATCTTCATTCCTGAGCCAAAATTACAGTTAAAACACGAATACTAGTGATACCCATAGGAAGAAGCAAATCATCCAAATGTCCAATAGATTCACGGAATCGTTAGGAATCACTATGGCCCAAAACATTTCTAGTAATTCCACGCATGAAATCCAAAAAGAATAACTTACTCCAACTTTTTTTTTATCTATTCACCATTCAAAACCTAATGCCCCAAAGATCTCTCTTTTAAATCAAACTAACGATTCAATGTAAGAATTTTTTATTTCATGTGAAAGATGTGTGACTTATGATAAATAAATAGTTAATAATGACAATTAAATTGTAAATGGATTATGAGCTTAAGTGGAATAGTAGTTTCTAAAGATAATTTCTATTTGATGGGAGTAATGGATATAAAGAGATTAATACACATTAATGTGAAACAAGGTCTCCTTCCTTAGAGTATTCTCTCAATCTCTAACCATCATGAATGTGAGAGGATAGAAAGAAAAGTCAAAGGAGCAAAATCTTATTTTCTTCATCTCTCAAGGAGATCAAAGCATACTATAGAGAAGCACTCTCAAAGGTATGCACGGTCTTATGTTTATTGTGAGAATCATTGGTTTAAAGATCGCTTTGTTTTTCTATTATTGTGATGTTTAGAAACCCATATAACTTACATTCAAATCATCAAAAATCAAAATATAATCAAATGACACAACCAAAAATACTAGCAAACCCTTCCCAAATTTAATGGCTACACCACAGCACATCATATGTGTTTATTGAGTGACAATGCCATCGTCGACGAAAATAACCTCAATGATGTTGCCAATGACAACTTTGCCCTTAGTGCGAATAGATTGCAGAAAACTCTTTATGGGCAGAAAAAAGCACCTAGAGCATGGTACAACAACATTGACAATTATTTCATGGAGAAAGACTTTAAGAAGAGTAAGAATGAACCTACTTTGTATGTCAAACAACTATATATGACTGATATTTTAATTGTTGCACTTTATATGGATAATTTGATCTTTATTGGAAATAATCTGAAGTTGATTGAAGATTTTAGAAGAGAAATGACAAAGATATGAGATGAACAATTTGGGTTTGTTGCATCATTTTCTTGGAATAGAAATTTACCAAGAGGATGATGGAGTCTTTATTTGTCAAAAGAAATATGCTAAAAAAATTGAAGAAGTTTGATATATCTAGGTGTAATCCAACTGAGACGCCACTAATTGTGAATGAAAAGCTTAAGAAAGAAGATGGAGGAAGAAAAGTTGATGTTATCAACTACAAAAGTTTGATTGGTAATTTATTTTACCTCACTAATTCAAGGCCTGATATCATGTTTGCAACATGTTTACTTTCTCAATTCATAAAAGATCTAAGCCACATTCATCTAGGTGCAGCAAGAAGGGTGCTAAGGTACATCCAAGGCACTTTGAACTATGGAATAAAACATGACTGCAAAATTGAAGCAATGTTAGTTGCTTGCTTGCAGTTGCATTTTCTAAATCAGCCACCACCTAGTGCTGAGCCTATGTTGATAGAATAGTTGCCTATGATGATGAAGTTGCCAATTGAGATCACAAGATTGACTTTGCTTTTTTTTTTTTTTTCTTTTCTTTTTGCTACCTCCTTATTATTATTATTTTTTTGCTTTAAATTGATTTAGGCTTGTATACCTCTAGGCTTGAACTAAAGTTTGATTTCAATTTTGTAGTGGTCTTGCAATAGAGGAACTTGAAAAATGACAAAAGATTGGGTTATTTTTCTTCCTTTTTCTTTCCCTTTTTTCTTTAAATGTGGCAAGACACAACTTGTGAAATAATAATAATAATAATAATAACAATAAAAAGGCAATTAGATAGACAAAATTGGGTGTTGATAGTGGGGCACATAATCAACATCAAAAGTGTCATTTAAGATGAAAGAGTATAATATTTGGTGGGTAGTGGTGATAAACCATAGGACAACCAAGCCATTCATTTTGAAGGAAACAAATAAAAAGTTGTTACTAGAAAAGAGGACTTGGAGGATTCAATGTATGAGGTGACGATGGAATTAAGGTGTTGTAGTAGGCAAGAGTAGGAAAACCTACCCAAAGATCTACAAGATCAAATCCACTTACATTAAAAGGGTATTTGTTCGGGAGTTGGGGAGACAAAAGAGTTGAAAGTAGATGACTTTGTAGACAAAGAGGTGAGGATCTATAATTGTGTGTGTGTGGGAGGGGGGTGGTGGTTATGCAAAGGAGGATGGATGTACGTGCGATGTAACAAATGACAAAGTGATAGTTGAAGTGATTTGGGAAGCGAAAAAGGTAGCAGAGCCTTTGTGTGAAGAAGTTAAGGTTGTGCAAGACAAAGAGCTTAACAAGGTTTGCCTTTGGGTCATTATTAATAGGGCTCAAAACAAAAATGTAGGAAAATTAACATTAGGATTGATAGGTAGTCCGGTCAGTGGGAAGAGGGGAGATCGCAAAATCAATGTGGAGAAGGGGAGTTTGATGACAAGCCTAAAATGAAGAAGCTATGAGGTGGATATAAGAACAAAGGCCCATGATGAAACCCATATCAAATTTGTATGTGATGGCATAGGATCTAAGAATATGGGGTTGAAGGTGTCATTAGAGGATCGCTTGACAGGTGCCCTTCTTTTGGGTTAGAAGAATCAACTTGGGTAAAGTCCATAGAGGCTTATAGAATATTGAAAGTGAAGCCTAGAAAGACTTTTAGAAAAAGTACTTAGGTAAAGCTTGGAAATGTTTTTCTAAAGAATACTCAATCTGAGTGAAGCCTAAAGAGACTTTTCAAAATATACTCAGAGGGAGCTCGCAAAGGCTTGGAAAATACTGGTTGAAGGAGTATGTGGAGTCTTTAAGAAAAAAAAAGGAATATTACAATTGATGATTGTGTTAGTAGGAATCCTACCTGGTTACATTTTTTTCTTATTTGGAAAAGATATTTTATAATGCTATATCATTGATATATGACTTTAAAAAAATTCAAATAGTTTTCAAAGATCAAAACAACATCTACTTTTCTTAAGAGACAACAAATCTGCACTAGCTAGAATTTGATATTTTCAAGTATCTTCCAAAGCATTATTTGTTAGTACCTTTGGGGTATTTTAAATAGATAATTATCTTTATACAAAGTACTAAATAAGGATAAGCTGTGCTTCTAACACGGCTTCAAAAATTCAAACTGAAAACTAAAAAAAAACCATAGTCAATCAAGTGTCAGAATATATTTAATATTGAAGGATAAATTTATTCAAATACATTATTCAATGAAAAATTCTAATATACAACACAATCATAAAATCTGACGACAAATATAATAGTTGATATTTCAAGTTAAAAATATTTTCTCAATAATTTATTTCTAAGAATTTCTGTTACCATCATCTAAATACCTAACTTGAAATAACTTCTCTTTTTTTCAAGCGTTGTTTCCCACTGAATTATTAGATTTGACTTTGCTAAGATTCATGCCAAAACTAGTTGAATCACTCCATGATGTTTGTTGAGAGTTGATTTCACCATCATGTCCAATTGTTTCACATGGATATAAATCAAGTTTTGGAGGCATTTCGAGACTTTCAACATTTCCTTCAAGCATCTCTACAACCTTCTTCATTGAAGGACGATCATTTGGTTTGAATTGTATACACCAAAATGCAACCATAAACATCTTCTATCTCAATAAATTTTCCTTCTATAAATTCATCATAGATCCAAATGGGGAAATAACCATGGCTTGAAAGCTCTGGAAGAGGATCTGAATTCCTCCTTCTACTTGCCATTTCCATTAAAAGCTTTCCAAAACTATAAACATCAGCCTTATACGATACTCCACCAATATTTTTGTAGTACAATTCTGGAGCTATATAACCCAAAGTTCCTATTGCTTTATGTAAAACAAGAGACCTATCTTTCATATGATGTAACTTTGCAAGTCCAAAATCTAAAACCTTTGGAATGAAGCTCTTATCGAGAAGAATATTGTGTGGCTTGATATCAAAATGCAAAATTTACACATCACAACCTTGATGAAAATATGCAATCCCACGAGCGATGCCAAAAGATATTTTATATGTTTTCTCATAACTTAAAGGGTCACTTCCTTCTTTAGGGAAAATGTATTTATCTAATGAGCAATTAGGCATTTATTCATAAATTAAAACACACTTTTCTCCTTCAACACAATATCTAATAAGATGTACCACATTCTTGTGGTGTATTCTTTCAATGGTAGTCACTTCACTAATAAACTCTTCACCATCAGTTTTAGATTTGCACAACATCTTAATTGCAACATCTAATCCACTTTGAAGTTTTCCTTTGTATACAAAACCGAAACCTCCTTGACCCAATTTCTCCTTGAAATTTTCTTGATTTCTTTATATTGGTACCAAATAGGATATAGATTGTTGTCCAACAAAAAAAATTTCAATATTTTTATACATTGAGTAGTGTCTACATCGCCACATGTAGATAAATAGGATAAGCAAAAGTGTAATTCCAAATAAAATTCTTCCTGCCATGAGTAGTAGCAGAATATTATATGCAATCGATACATAATTCCATGTCATTACACAATGTGTAAGAAGATAAAACATGCTTTGGTCTAATAAGTAATTAATATATGAAATCAGTTGACAATTATATGATGGAAATTCCTTTATAATGTTTTTAAGATTATTGCATGGTATGATAACATCAAAACTAGAAGTGCAATTAGTCTATATTCGACAAACACTTTTATTTACTTATTTAGCGTTTTTTTTAGCAGTAGAAAAACCTTGTTTGACTTTATTAATAATATTTGGTAAATAGGTTTTTTTTTAGTAACTTATAGTATTTTTTTTTTCAAATGCTACTTTAAGTAGTGTTTTTATAAATGTTACTCTCTCTTGTCCTAATTATAACATATTTTGGACATAACTTGTTATGAGTGATGTAAAAATATTAAAATCACTAAATTTTTTATTTATAGAGTATTATCCATCATTATAAATAAATAAAAAATACAAATACTTTGAGTATTTAATAAGGATAACCAATGAAAAAAAGATTAAATTTTAAAAAAAAATTCTAAAATACCTTATAAAATGGACCATGAATTCCTTATATACTATGTTTTATAATTAGAGTTGTCATTATGGCCATAGACCCATGGGTTAGCCCCATTTGACCCTACACAATAACCTCATTTTTATAGGGCTAATGATATATTTACCTTCCTTAATTAAGTATTATATCTCTCTTTCTATTTTTAATTTTTTTATTACCAAAATATATTTTATAGAAAATCATTGTTTTTACCCCCTTTCATCTTGTTTATTTTTTAAACACTGTTTAATCTATTTTTTATACTCTATTACCTTCCTCCCTCCTTCCTCTATCCTTCCCTTTACCGCTTTTAATCTTGTTTTTTTTATTACAACCTTAATTTAGAAACTAGCTACTCATAATCAAAGGAGAACGCAAATAAATTGAAAAATGATTCATATTATAAGCAAAATGGAAGGGAAATAGAGAGTTTTACAAGAAATGGTGACTCTTTCACTCCCAAATACTGCACCAGCAATAGCGAAAACCATAAAAACTATGAGTTTCTATGAAGTTCAAATTCATAAAAAAATGTGTCTTTTTCTAATGCCCGAGGTTTTATTTTTAAGTGAAAAGTTCAGCACGGCCATGCTACAAATCAACACGGTCATGTTACAATTAAAATGTCTGAAATCAGGATTAACACGACCGTGTTAAAAGTCACCACAGCCATGTTGAAATTCAACACGGCTTGTTTCATGTATGTCTTCTCTCACATTATGTATCGTGCATGTAGCAAGTGCGTGTGGATCACTTGGCTATGATGACTTCTTCGTACAATACATAAAATACATATATTATAGGGCAATCTTCTTTGCTTTAATTTGTTAGGTAATGTTTGTCATTGTAGTCTTTTATATATTTGAAAGTCACCATGGCCTTGTTGAAAGTCATGGGTCCATCCTAAAATCTTCCAACTCCACAAACAACTTTATTGCCACAGTACTATCCGAAAATGGAAGTGACTGACTGAGGAAGAGGAGGGTAAGGATGGTCATAGAGGAAGAAGGGATAAGGGCAATAATGGAGGAAGAGGGAGGATAAAGTGCTCAGTGCTCATGGAGGAAGAGAGATGGTAAAGGAAGAAGAGGTTAGGTCACAACCGAAGAGAAAGAAGGGATAAGATTATAATAATCAGATTGTTCAGAGGTAGAAGAGATAAATAAAAAAGAAATCAAAAGATATTTTAAAAAGAAAAAAAAATCAATAAGGACATTTAAGGAAATTTATTAGAAAAAAACTAAAAAAGAAGGTATATTTTATATTAAGTGACGAAATTAAGTATATATCAAATCTTTTTATAGACCCTTTTATGAAAGTCTCTGAAAAGGCTCCATTGGCAGCCCCCAAATAGTGGGGTAGGGTTAGGGTGCAAGTGGGCTGACCCTCCATTTCTTTCATAACGGTGATATATCCCAAACTCTCATGCTTCTTCTGCATTCTATTGTTTTCTTCACTTTTTTTTTCTTTATTTACTCTTTTTCTCTGTTCTGCTAATGTATTTATTTTATTTTATTTTTATGTTTATGTTTTTATTTACTCTTCTTCTCTGTTCTCGCATTCCCTTATATAAGGTTTTAATCTACTAAATTAATATAGTGAGGTATGGGGCATTGGCCCTTTCCATCCAGCAAAAAAATCTATCTCTTTCTCCCCTCCTCTCCTCTCTCTATATATAATTGAGACTTTTTTTTTTTTTTCTTAATCTACATTTTTATTATGTATTTATAAAACTATGATATCGTATAAAAAAAGTAATACTATTATAAAATAAATATATATAGATATAGAGGACTACTTGTATCATAAATACGTTTTTATATGAAAATGAACAGACATTCTCATTGGATTAAGTTAAATGATAAGAATTAACGCAATCTTTTAAAAATTAACATACACCTACTACTTTATGTGATCACTTTATCCAAAATTAAAAAAATAAAAATAAAAACCTTCTCCTTCCCCTGTTTATTACACCTAAAAATAAATTTAAAAAAAAACACTATTGCTTCATCAAGCATGCGAAGTTCATCAGTTTCATAGCACTGAAGCCATTGCAATTCACAAACGAGAATCATTTGGCTGCAAGAATACAGATTTTTTGAAGTAGTGAAGCGCATAGAAAGGCATGCCCATCATCTCATAAGCCTGTCCTAGTCCATACCAAGCACGATAATCACGTGGGTCTATATCTACTGCCCGACGATAGGCATCCACAGTTGCAAGAATGTTTTTCATCTCTACAAACTCATGCCCCATAAGTGTCCAAGCTGATAAAAAGTTTTTGTTCAATTTAAGGGCTCTCCTAAAATACACAACTGATTTCTCATGCTGTCCCTTTAAACTGTAGTAATTCCCAATAATACAACAAGATTCAGGTCTATATTTATCAGTCAAGAATACTCTATGAGCAAGATAACTCAAAGCAGAAAAGCATTCCTTAGAAAAAAGCACATTGGAGTACATGTCCATGTCTTCCACCCTGTAAGGATCATTACTCAGCAGTTCTTCAAACAATGCTTCAACTTGGTCAAAGTCCCTTAAACTGTACTGGGCTTTTTCAAATTGTGCCTGTATATAGTTACTATTACCAAAGGTCCCTAGTAGGTATTCATATTTTGACAGAGTCACTGTGCATCCTTAATTCTTGGTAAACACTGGCAAGGAAAAAGTCCTTCATCCAATGGCTATTTAGATTAAGACTATTCAATATATCCACTGTTTTGCATAAGGATTGCAACTTAGTCCAGGCATTCCAGTTCCAAGGGTAGCTATTCACAGATTCTACAAGAACTGTACGTGCAAGATTCTCACTGCCTTTCTGTTTGAGCACAAGACCATATAAGTACAAACCAAAAGGATCAATTTTGCTATAATTGCGAAGTGTTGACAACTCTCTCTCCAAAGAAACCAAATCATGATTGACAGCATCACTCTTACCCAGAGGCTCCTCATGTTCTAGCACCCTTGTTAATAGAGTGAAATATTATTTTTTTTTTAATTTAATTTTGGGTGTAGTAAAAGAGGGGAAGGAAAAAGTTTCTATATTTTTTTTTAATTTTAGATGTAGAGTGATCAGATGAACTAGATGCATGTTAATTTAAAAAAAATCAGAATGTCTGTTATCATTCTCACATATAAACGCAGTTCTTATACGAGTTGTCATATATATATATATATATATATATATATATATATATATATATATTATAATTCATAATTTATCTATTTTTCATCTACTTTTCTTATGTATTTATACGTAAAAAAAACATTTTGTTCATTTTAATGTCTCTTTATTAATTTTTCTGCTCACGTCTAAATTATTAATGTCGAGGACACTAGTATTTTAAAAAAAATGTATTGTCTTTCTAAATTTTAATTTTTTTTCTTATAAATAAGTAATATAAATCTTTAGTTTAGCATGTAAATAAGTTACTTAGATATACCTTTTAAAATAATATTTAATACTTAGTTTGAATTTTTTTTATTGAATTCAACACTTTTTATCCTAAATATAAATTATTATTTTTTATAAAATTCTTAATTTTAATTATTATTTTATATTATTTAAGTATTGATCAAATTATACGAGTGAACTAGTTAGTTAATAGAGATATAAATCAAACTTATTAATTAAAAAAAATACTAAATTATTAAAATTTAAGTTCGATGTAGCGGTCTTATCCCATAGGGTCTAATGGGACTTTTTTAACTTATTGGTATTTTAAACATAATGAAAGAGTAGCTTTTAACTTCACTTATAATAAGGATAAGATAGAGTAGCTTTTAACTTCTAGCCTTTTATATTTTATTCATTTTTTATTCTTAAAATATTTATCAATTTATCTTATTATCTATTTTACATTAGTTTTTTTTTTTCTCTTCTGCATATTTTATTTTTGTTATTTTTTATATATTATATTTCAAGACCTTTCAACTATTACAGTAATCAACCTAATGAATCAACCTAATGAAAGTATGATATCTGCTTAAGTGTATGTTAATTTTTTTTTTAATTGATTGAAAATATTTTAAAATATAATATAAGATTAATATTAGAACACGTAATATAATATGAAAAAACAATATAATAATTGAAACTAAAAAAATGTAATATTAAAAGAATTGATCTACAAAGAATTGCAAGAGTTTAAAATTAATTAAAAAACTAAAATGACAAACAGTTCAAATTTATTTTACCAATAAAAAAAAATAAAATTTATATAAAATTATTATATCAACGTTTCCTTATATTTATCATTTGTCATTTTACATTTATCAACTACTTATATAAATAATTTTACCCAACTTACAGTTTAATGAGCTAGCTTAATAGCTACCAACTCTATTAGTTATCAGCTAATCTTTTATCTATTTTTGTACAATATAGTCTTGGTATTCAAAAGATGTTTTGGATATGCATTTCCTAAAGATTAATTCATTATTTAAATATTTATAAATAGTCAAACATTTATTAATTTTTTTTTTTATCAATGGAGTATACCTTAGTTGGTTAAACATGATGTGTAAATATTATAAATATATGACACAGTATTTGATTTTTCCAAATAAAAAAGAATATCAATGTTTATTTTGTTAAGGGTTAATTAATATAATCAATAATTAATAAGTGCTTACCATCAATAAAGAAACTGATAATCTCCTTTAAACTAATACTAATGCGGGAATGACCATCAATTTAAATAGCTCAACAGAAATGACAAAGATATGGGAGAGAGTACTTACCTATTATATACTGAAGAACTAGCTTTATACATTCAAGAATCAGATATTGAATTCCTATATAGAACACCGTAAAGAAGATATTAACTTATATTGTAACCTTAAAGTTATTCGTGCAGCAATTATTTATAACATTTTTTACATAACCATAAAAATGTGAGATAGATGAGTGGAGTGATGGAAAAGGATGACAAAGAAGTATATAAAAATTAGGATTGATGTCATTTTTTACTCTTAATTTTTAAAGTTTTGATAAATTTTATCTTAATAAATTAATTTGAAAATTTTATTTTAAATTTTTTAAAATTTATAAATTTTATCTGTCTATCATTTGCCCATTAATAAATATAAAAATTTAGTGGCAAAATATACCAAAATATATAAAAATTAGGGATAAAATATGTAATTATGTAGAAATAAAATTACAAAAAATAAAATTTGTAAGATTTAAAAAAAGGTAGAGAAAAAATGTGACAAATTAATTTATTTAAGTAAAGTTTGTGAAAAATTAAAAAAGTGAGATAAAAAATATAATTAAAACTAAAAATTAGCATTGGGACCAAAATTCATATTCTGAAAGTTGATAATAAAATGTTTAAATTAAAAATTAAGGAAATTAAAATGATAAATTTATAAAATTTAGGATCCCAATGCAATTAAACCTAATTAATAAATATTAGATAGAGAATTAATTGGAATATATTCTCACCGCACTTGTGATACATATTATAATGCCATCCAAGGATTTGGCAGGAACGGCTTCGACACTGAATTTGTTGTGTGGTTTGATTGATGTAGCAACTGCTTCCCTTCCTGCATTGATCCCCACAGGCAACCGGCGATAACCAAGACAACCAAAATCCGTGATGCAGCCACTCGCGGATATCGCCATAGGAAACGTTATTCCTTTCACGATTACCACGTGTCCAGTTAGCTAAGGTAGCAACCTTCAAACGGCACCCAACCCTGATGTCCATCACTGTAAATTCCACATCATCATTTTCATTCAGAACGGCATAGAGATGGCGGCCTCTGGAATCACAACCGCCACTGGCATTCTTTTCAACATATCGAGGATCACCAGTCACTGGATTATTGCAGTTCAGAAACACTACTGTCCATATTTGTTATAAGTATTATATGCCATATGATTTGATAGGAAGAGAAAGATAAATATAAGAAGGTGTTAAATATGTGTTTGTTATTGTGATGGTTGAAAAGCCTGAACTGTTTAAATTAGAGTGTAAAAGCAAACCTACAGCTCGGAAGATAGTAGTGCTCATGATACTCTGCCACATCACTATAAGTTAGCGGATCATCGTAACTGAAATTATCTGGAGACAAGAAATAGCGAGGGATGGAGCAAGCAGCATCCTCCGACTCCACAACACCCGAATCAGTCACCCGGATCTGGTATCTGTTGTATTCGATTTCCTGCACATGGCATTTCCCTGAAGAGAGAGCTAACACTGTGGTCATGTTATTCACGCAATCCAATTCGTACCTTGAGAGGCCGCAACCGCGTGGGTTGCCTTTCAGTCGGAATGGATATGTTATGTTGCGAATTTCGCCGCACGAAGAAGGAGAACTCAGTGAGCAATAATGCTTATTCGCAAAGCAAGTTTGTTGGAATAGCGAAATAATAATAGTCATAGCCACAAAGACAAGCACTGGATGTGGTTGTGCAGAAACCATTGTTGCCTTTGCTTGTCTAAGTGGAGAAAATGATGATTAAATAACTCTTCAATTATCAACAAGACATGAACAAAAGCAAGACCACTCGTTGAGATTTATATATTGGATGCGGTTCCGTGTTGAACTAAAATAATAAAGATCATGATCCATGGAACCTTCTGTGTTGATTCGTCTCCCCTTAACTTTCTTTTAAAATTTTAGGTTTAACTGCATTGAAAACTGGAATACATACAAGATTGAAAATTGAAGGATTTAATGTCACTTTTTGATGAATTATGTTTCATATTTTTTAAGTTCACATTCTCTTCGATACTCTTCCATTGACCAGGTCATATCATCCTATTTTTAAACCTTTAACTGGATAACCTGTTCTAATTGTTGCTCTTAATTCTGATTTTTTTTTAATTTATTTTTATTTTACTATTGAACTTCAACTGTTTAGTAGGTGATGAAGCTGATGCCAAAAATGTAAAGTTCCAATTTCCTTATTTTTTGGCCTCCCAATACCCCCTCCTAAGTAGCAGTAGGTGTTGCATGCTTTTTGTGTGTGTTTGGTTTAATGTTAGGTTAAATAGACACATTCTAATGCATGCTTTATAAAAAATAAGAATTCAAATCTTCTATTTCAATAGTTTTTTGAAAGTCTCTCAGTATTAAACTAAATATGCACTTTATCCCTGAAAAATCACGGTGGTTCCCAACCGCTCTCTTGCATTTTCCTAGCATGAGTAGTGAAATCCCATTCAAACAAATATCAATTAAGAAACATAACTAATGAAGTTTGACTTAGAAATAGCATACTGAAGCAAAATAAAAGAGCGGTGGAGTCAGCAAAATTGATTTGAACCGCTTTGACTGGTTCTACGTGAAATTGAAGTATTGTTCACATTCTCATGGTTGAAGTTCAATAGTAAAATAAAAATAAATTAAAAAATCAGAATTAATCGATTTATGTTATCAAAGTTGAGAGTTTAAAAAAATGGATGATGTTACCAAGTTTTGAGAGTTTAAAATATTGGGTGACATGGTCCAATCAATAGAGAAGTGTTGAAGGAAATGCATTAGGGAGTATGACTTGACATTTCTTTTCAAACGGTATTTTAAAAGTTTTATTTTGATATTTTTATGTTTTTGAAATATATTTTATTTATAATTTTTTTCATCAAAGAAATATTAATGTTTAGATAATTTTTAATTTTTAAAATAATTAATTTAAAAATTAAAAGTTATATTCTATTATCATTATCATTATTTTTATGAAAAAAAAAAATCATTATCATTATCATTATTTTATTTTAAAAATTAAAAATTATTAAAACAAATTACTGCCTTCGTCCTCTTCTTCATCTTCTTCGCGGATAAAAGAAGAAGAAAAGCTAAAAACCAAAAACACAACTAAGGTCACAAAAAAACTTAACATTAGTTCCAGAAGTAACTGACTGTTACACGAACCAAAACCCCGATGCATGGATATGCAAAGGTTGATCTTATCAATCATGTAATAACTATTAGAAAAAAAAATGTTGGTGTTAAGTTCTACTGCGATCTGCGATAATTGTGACAAGATGTTTTTCAATTTTAAACTATTTTGAAAAATTCATTTAAAAAGAGTTTTTTATTTATTTTAGTTTTTGTGTAATTATTCCACATGTGTGATTATAGCTACAAATTGAATTTGAAGGTAAATGATAACAACCACGGATCCAGATTCTAGGAGTGTATAGAAAAGGTAGTCAGATATTTATATTACACAAGATCCATTTAAGTGTATGACAATTTTTTTTTAGACAACTTTTCTATTATTTAAAATTAGTTATCCCATCTAATGAAAATTTATATTTATGAAACAAAAATATTGTGTAAACTTGGTTTAATTTACAAGACACAAGGCTAAAAGCCTTATATATAAGTTCTGATTGAAAAAAAATATATTTTTTTAGAAAAACAAATTAAAAAAAGACAGGATACATGAAAATCAAAGAGAAAGATGAGTATTTCCAAGGAAAAAGCTCAGCACAATTATATAAAATAAAAGTCACCTACGTTACACATCATTAAAATACTTAAATATAAGCTTTGATTGAAAAAATTAGCTTTTATGTTAGAAAATTAACATGAGAACGGAAGAGGATTCTTTCCAGGAAAAAGTTCAGCACAATTATATATAATAAGTCATCTATGGGTCACAAGGCTAAGAGTCTTAAATATAAACATTGATTGAGAAGTTTAATGTTTTTTAGAAAATTCACATAAGAATTGAAGAGGAGTCTTTCTAGGAAAAAGTTCAGTTATGTTTTTTAAGAAAAAAGAAATTAAAAAATAGGCAGATATGAGAATCAAAGAGAAAGAGGAGTTTTTCCAGGGAAAAAGCTCAGCACAATTATACATAATATAATATGTGACACAAAGCTTTTGCCTTTGAATATAAATCCTGATTGAAAAGTTTGACTTTTAATTCAAAAATTAACATGGGAATTGAAGAGGAATCTTTCCTTGAAAAAAATGTTAATTTAAGGTTATTTTAGAAAGAAGAAATGAAAAAATAGGCAGACATGAGAATGAGTCGATCTTTCCGTGGCAGCAACAGCAATAAGCATGCGTGTTTTTTTGTAGTGCCTGTCCTTAAACAAAACCCTTTTAGGATAGGCAACTTCAAAAGAGCAATAAGGAGATAACTGCTTCTAAAGGTTGAGAGTGAGAACAACAAAGTGTTGTGTGAGTTAAGAAGCTGTTGTTGTTTTCGGTTCGAAGCCTGTAAAGGCTTTTTGAAACAATACTTGGGTAAAGTCTATAGAGGCTCCAAGAATACTGGAAGTGAAGCTGGAGAGACTTTTTGAAAGAATACTTGGTAAAGCTTAAAAAAGGTTTTTCTAGAGAATATTCTGGGTGAAACCTAAAGAGACTTTTCAAAATATACTCAGGGGTGACTGCATAGACTTGGAAATTATACTAGTTGAGGGAAATTGTGGAGTTTTCAAGAAAAAACGAATACTACAATTGGTGTTTATGTTAGTAGGAATCCTATATTTTTTGTTGCTTACATTTTTTTTTTTTGGAAAACATATTTTATGATGTTATATCATTGATATAAGACTTCAAAAATTTCTCAACTGGTTTTCAAAGATCAAAGCAACATCTATTTTTATCAAGAAGAAGAGACAAAACAAAATAGTAACACCTACTATTTCAAGATAAATACATTTATAATGTACTTTAAAATATAATTATTACTAAAAATATTCTCAAAGTGTCTTTAAGAAGAAAGTCACATAATACTTATGAATCAAGAACCCTTTTATTGAAAAGAAAGATAAACATGTTTCAAATACTCCTTGGCACTCCCAAGCTCATAAAACACATGTCGTGATTTACCGTAGTTTTATACTGTACAAAATCTTAAGAAAAACAAAAGTAAATAAAATATGAATCAAGCCTTCTCTCCAGTATCATCATTTAGATCCTATTAAGCCTTACAAAGTCTTACCTACAATGGTGACATTCAGTCCAAACACAAACAATACACAAAAAACAGGGGTTAGATATATCTCATAAAAGAAATTAAAGATTTATAAGACATAAAAAACTTCTCACTTTATTCACATTACAATAGTGTACACGCTCATTACATTGATACATATGCAATGCATGCTTGACTAACTTACGTTCCATATGCATGTGATACCTATCAATACATTAATGAAAATAGTCTAAGAGTACATGCAGTTGATGAATAACCACTAGATATGGCAACGGGGTGGGGTGGGGACAGGTTTGTGATTCCCCGTCCCTAACCTCGCAAATCCATCCCCATCCCCATCTCCGTCGGGTATTGGGTATACCCGACCCCTACTCATTTATAATTAAAAAAAATAAAAAATAATTTTAAGTCATAATAAGCTTTAAAAAAAATTCAATTTTTATAATTACTTAAAGTCATAACAAGTTAATAATAAGCTAAAAGTCTCACAACAACAACAAAACTTCATAACAAACTAATAATATGTTAATAACAACACTATAATTATTTATTATCTAATAAAATTATATAATTTTTTTCTAAACTATATAAAAACAAATTGAAACAACCTAAAATAATAATTTAGTAAGTATAAATTATAAATCATAAAACAAGTGTAAATGCTTAAAAATTATTAAGTAAAATATATAATATAAAAATAATTTAATAAATATATGTATCGGGTACGGGACGGGTATGTACATCCCCATCCCCGTACCCGGTTTTTATAATCGGATATTACCTGTACCTGTACCCAGTTAAAGTGGGGATTACCCGTCAATATCGGGACAAGGAAGGGGGTAGTACCCGTGGGTACGGGTTTGATTGCTATGTCTAATAGTCACACCATGGGCATCCGACACTAATACTCTTCCAGGATAACACTCTTTTATGAAATTAGCCTAGGAGTACATGCAGTCGACGAATAGCCACACCATGGGCATCCAACACTAACACTCTCACTAGAAGAACACCCTTTCTAGCGCGTCAAGATTATCTAACTTTGCAAGGATACTCCAACTCATGTGATCAGCATGAGCTTAAAGGAGATTCCACACTAGATAACACCCCCAAGTCCATAAACATACTTTTAAAACACCTAAATATCATGTTGACACATGATTCACACATATGCTGATGATTTTATCTAACTTATCACAAGGAGAATCCAACCTTACATAAGTTTGGTCCTTATTTACTTAGCACTCACACGTACACCATTGGTCTCTTGATCACACACACACTTCACTCAGATGTATCATAATACTCATAATTATATTCACAAGCACAACATACTCATATGCATTCAATCAAATTATCAATTATTAATATAAATTAATATTTTATATTTATATATACATGAATCAGGGAATACAAACAAGACATTTCACACATGAAGCTTCAATTGAATTTAAATGATAGCAAGACATTTCACACATAAAGAATACACAATCAATTGAGGTTTAGGGTTAACCCCACTACCCCTGACCATAATCATACATATGAGCAAGATAATATCACTCTCCATTACCTCGAAAGATACAGTTTTACGGTAAAAGTATAAGCAACAATAATTCTTCACGATATGATTTCTACTTCGCTTCTCTATTCATGGTTTAGATGACGGTGCAATTCCCAAAAAGAACAGAAAATAGCAAGAAAGAGAGAGGACTACGTTGTAAAATCACTTTGACAATTTTTGAAATAAAGATGGACTTACAGAGCATAAAGCCCAACACGCAATTTACACTACAACGAAAAATGTATTTAATGGGAATATTTTAATAGAGGTTTACAAAACTATTGGTAACGCATGAAATTAATGGGGGTTACTATTAAAAATGTGGGTAATTGTCGACCATTTATAACAACCCTGTTAAAGTTAATTTTTATTCTAAATTAATAATTAATTTTTAAAACTCTTTTGTTTATCTATTGCTTTCTCCTGAGAGAACCCTTAAGCCTTCCTCCCTTCACAACCCTAAAGCTTCCATTCCTTGGAGTCTCACCACCACCACTAAACACGCATGCAACCTTGGGAGTCTCAACGTTGCCGCAAAAAGTGTCATTTCCAAAGCCTCTTGAATCCAAACTCAAAACATTCATTTCCCTATAAATTTGACATTGTTTCATTTTCTCTTTGATAACTCGAAAGATTCGAATTGGAGCTCCAAATTAACGAACCTTATCATTGATCGCCTTGCCATCAAAAGTTCGTTGTTGTTATGTGAAATTGCTGCTGTTTTTTTTCTGTGTTAGGTAATGTTTTTTAATTTTGTTGCCATTTTGTAGGTGAAGATAGTCGTTTTGGTTGCTGCTGTGTTTTGTGTTAATTTTTTGGTGTTTGAATTTTGTGCAATTTTGAATTCGACGTGTTTGATTGTTTGTTTTGGTTGTGTGATTTGTTGTTTGCTTGGGATTGAACCGTTTTCTAACAAGTTTAAAAGTTTACAATCACTACGCCAGATTTTTGCAACGCATTATTTCAATGAACTTGCTGAGACAAGATGTTTCTTTCTTTGATAAGGAAACAAACACTGGAGAGGTTCATGAACATGGTTTTTATATAAGGTTTTTTTGTCCTGGTCACTAGAGCACATAGATCTTCCAAGTCATTGTGGCCATGCTAATACTTTGTTCAGGGTGGCAAACTCAACATTGGCAACTTCCCATGTGTTTGGTTCCATGAGACCAATATTTTTTGCATTTGCTTGCCAATTAATGTTGAACTTCAAGCATCAGTTTAAATTTTTGCACTGAGAATCAACAGCCTAACTCACTTTTTCCCTTAGGTACTAGGGATGGCAATGGGTAGGGTACTATAGTACCTGTCCCCATACCCGTGTTTGAAAAAAGTACCCGTTCCCGGCCCCATACCCGTGCGGGTAACAATTTCAATCCCTATCCCCATACCCTCTAGGTACCTATATACCCATACTCGTACTCGCGACCCGCACTTTTCATATATATAAAATTATAAATTATAAAAAAAAAAACTTAAGGGATGTATTGGATTAGGATTGTTTAAGATTTGAATGACTTTTTTTTTTTTAAATGTTTTGGGGTATTCAATCATGATTGTTAAATGATAAAAAATAATCTGATGGTATTCAATCAAGATTATCAAGATTTTGTTCAAAGGGTAGTGAAATCTTGTGGTATTCGATTGGGATTTTGAATAACGCAAAAAAAAGTCATCTGTTATTCAAAATTATAAAGATTTTATGGACTTTATTTTTTAATTGGATTTTGGTAGATATTATAGACTTTTTAGTTGATCATATAAATACTAAACTCAATAAACAATCACATTCAACTACGAGAGACTTTTCTTTCTTATCATAGACTTTTTTATTTATTTCATTTTCTTTGCTTTGGAGGCAGTGACATAATCTCTCACCCACACAATTTTTTTTGTTTTAAGGTGAAACTTTTCATATAATTCTAATAGTGATGTGTTCATACGTCAAAATCACTATGAATCAATTTACAAGCCTACAATGTAGTCCACTGTCTCATTCATTTTAAATTCATAAATTCTTAATGAAATGAAAATTTTCATAAGAGAAGTAGATCTAAGTCTAGAGGAAGTTTTAACTCGTGACAAACAATCAAGTTAAAGTTTTAAAAGACCTTTCTAAACTATTACAATCAATTTTGAAAAAATATACAATTTAACATAAGAAACAAAGAGCAATGTTTGGGATGCTATAAAACATAGACAACTTTGGATATTCTTCAAGTTAGGCAGATGATTAATGTTTTGATCATCATATATTTTTTGTTGAATTATTTGATTTATATTTTGATGACATTATTGATTTTATGAGTTAAATGAAACATTTTATATTTTTGACTAATATTTTGTTATTATTTTTCACTATTACTTTATGAAAATTTGTGAAAAATATATCTCAAAATGCATTAATAGCTTGTAACTTTGATTTTGAATATTCATGTACATTATTAGTTGGTGAGATGGTTCAGCTTATGATAATCTGTGATTAGTCTATGTTCAATAATATTTATAAGCACACTCTTGTTGGCTTGTGTTTAGTAATTTTGAATTTTTTTTCTAGAAATCCATAAAATCTTTTCAAATCTTATCTTATAAATATGTGAAATCCTATATTCTAAATCCATAAAATCCTAATCACAAAAGTCTTCTTAATAAAATCTTTAACAGTTTTTAGTTTTCTACGAAATCTTAAAAATCTTCAAGACTTTTTTATGCCAAAAAAGTATTTTAAAATTCTAATTCAATACACCCTTATATAATATTAAAATCAAACAAATATTGATTTATATAAATAAATAACATTAAAAAAAATCATTCAACATAAATCTAAACAAAAACTCTAATTAAACGGGAAAAACTAATATATTTTTAAAACTAATTAGTTTATAATTATATATTAAAAATAAAACACAAATAGATATAATATTTTAATTTCATCATCCGAATTAATTTCTTCATATTTTGCAAATGCTTATTTCTATAGTTTCTATATTGCTTTGAATTACTAATACAAATAAAAAATAAATCATAATAGAATATCAAAATTAACATATAAAAAGAATAATTAAAATAATAAATAGATAATTAAATAATTTTAATTGAATAATTTAAATAATAAAATTATAATATATTAATTAATATGTATATACATAAGGTGCGAGGTGGGACGGGGTGGGTACTACATTACCCGTACCCGCACCCATCCCCGTGAGATTTTGCGGGTAAATACCCGCCCCATCCCCATCCCCAAATATGTGGGTTATTACCCTACTCACATATGGGTATTTTTGCGGGTGCTCGTAAGGTCTGGGTCCATATTGTCATCCCTATTAGGTACCTACACGAAGTTTGTTCACCATTTGTTGTTCATAAGAATATAAAGTCGGCCAACATATTGCTTGATACAGATCTTAATCCTCATCTTTCTGATAGTGGATTGGCAAGCTATATTCCAAATGCAAACTAGGTGATTTTAGTTTTTTGGAACTTTATGGCTTTAAGCAATGGACTTAATGTGTTTATAATTGGATGTGGTGGTGGTTTGCCATGGTAGTTTACCCTGTTTTTGTTGCCACTTTACTAATGTTTAGGTTTAGCTACGCATTCTCACTTTTCAGTTATGAAGTAATTGTTCTTACTTAAAACTCTTTTTCTTTAGTTGTTGCTAGTTGGCACGATATCCAAAGCCTTACATAGGAGATCCCTTCATAGTCAAGCCCTCCACTTCATGTGAGTTCAACTATAAGATTGACTTTCATGTGGAAAATATATATTGTGTTAATTAATTCTATTGATGCCATTAGAAAAGACTATCCTGATCAAGATTGGCTGGATTTGACCGCCACGGTATATATAACATATATATGTTACCCTTTTATTGATAGATTAATCTTCAATTCTTAATTTCCTAATTAAATGGTCATTTTAATATTTACAAAATGTTGTTGGTTTGTTTCAGATCTTGGAAAGATCTTTCTCCTTCCAAGCTTTGGTGAGCTTCCTCAATGGTCCATTATTGGTGAGAATTGAGAACCATTCTTTAATCCTTAACCTGTACGTATAAATATAATTAGCTCTATTTCTTTTCTTCTTAATTGCAATTTACTTTTAATTTAATGGGATATTTGTAGGGGACACATTTCCTGTGGGCTGTGCCTTTGATAAGGCGAATATTCATCACAAGGTAATTAATTAATTAATTACTATATTTCTTCTAAGAAATTAACTAGTAAATGAAATGGGATCTTCATTATTGTTTCAGTATTTCAAGGACAATCCGGATTCCCAATCTCCTGCTTATAACACTAAAATGGGATCTACACCGAAGGGTGTGGACTAGAGAACATTATCAAGTCGTGGGGACATGATGAATACATGTATATGGTGAGCCTATATATATAAAGTTTTCAATTTTATACATATCATTTAATTTTAATGTAATATAATACATGTGGCTTTGGAATATGAAGGTTGCTAAGGAAAATGGCAGCACTTTGCTACCTGCAGAATTGTTTATTATCAAATTTCACTCTTACTATCATAAGGAATTTTGTTAATTAAACCCACCGGAAGTTACATCGAATTTTGCTTGTGGTTGTTAATTCACTATGCTGTTTGATGAAGTAGAAACTATAGGATCAAATTTCAAACTGTCACCTTTCATAGAGATACTTTGTAGATTTAAATAAGTATATGGACACATACTTATTGGTTAAATTGTAATTAATCTACATGTTCTGTTCTGTTATGTTATGCAGGCTCTTGATCACATTTATTGCTTTCGACGTTGTGATTGTACTCATCTGTGTCCAGTGGTCTATTATACTAAGTACTAATAGCAGTGCTGAATTCAACTTTTTGAGGCAATTTTTGTTTTGGTTTGCTGAAGAAGCAATTATAAGATTTAAAAATTCATATTAAGGATAATTAATGCTTTCATTGATACTGTTCTCTTTTGATGGTTTGTTTCAAGGATATAACGCTACTGTTCTCAAATATGGTCAGGGATAGTTATTACTACAGGAAACAAAAGTTACATGCCACTACACTGGTCTCTTTTGCATTTGACACTTTCACTCCACTGCAGACAAGTTCTGGAAAAACGTGCACCATGGGAACTGGCTTTAAAGATGGTTGCAAAACAGGAATAGTACCCCAAGTTATGGATGTTTTGTTTAGCAAAAGTGGTACCCCAAAGAATCAGATTGATTTTCAGTTGCATATTTCCTTTATTGAGGTCTGTCTATCAGTTGGTTACTGCTTGTCACGGACGCTTTCCTGACGTAAGTGGCAACCACCGGAAATGAACTTACCTGGGGTTTAAATGTTGCTAATGCTAAAAAAACCCTCACTAAAACCATGTTTTCTTGTAGTGTTAGTTCCTAAAATTCTTTTTACTTTCTAAAAATCAATTCTCTCAGTTTTAAATCCAAAACATATTCTTAAATTATTTATTTAATTAAAATCAACACAAATATAATATTTAATAATAATAATATTTATATAATTAGAGAATAAAAATTGGGATGTTACATCATAGACTTGAAAATTATACTAGTTGAAGGAAATTGTGGAGTTTTCAAGGAAAAAAGAATACTACAATTGGTATTTGTGTTAGTAGAAATCCTATATTTTTTGTTGCTTACATTTTTTTTTTTTTTGGAAAACATATTTTATGATACTATATCATTGAAATAAGACTTCAAAAATTTCTCAAATGGTTTTCAAATATCAAAGCAACATCTACTTTTATCAAGAAGAAGAGACAAAACAAAATAGATAATTATATTTATATAAATAGCTAAATAAGGATAAGTTGTGTTCCTTGTTTAAAAAATTCAAACTGAAAACTAATTTTGAAACTTTAGAAGCTACATATACGTTCTTTGGCAAAAAAAATCATAGTCAGTCAAGTGTTACTATTCAACCCTCTTCTAGTTCTAGTGCTATTTTGATCCACTTCTTTTATAAGTAACTACAAAAGATGAATAAATATTTAATATTAAAGATAAAATAAAAATCTAAAATTAAGAAAGAACCATGAACTAGAGTTTTCCATCTCTCTCTTTTTTCTTTATTTTGTATGCGGTTTTTAAAGCAAATTAACAAGGTGATGTTATAAGACAACCGATGTGGATAAAGCGATATTGTACATCATTTTTGTAGCAGTGAAAACAAAACTAATTAAGACCATCTCAACAACGTCTTTGGTTTTCTTATATTTCTTTGGTTTTTCATTTCTATTTCTATGACAAAAAAATGAAAACATTCGCTCCCATTATTAGCCATGCAAGTTACATGCAAGATGTCAGGAATGCATATTAGTATTATGAATAGTATCACATATATTTAATCTTGGATGATAAATTTATTCAAATACATTATTCAATGAAAAATTATAGTATAGAACACAATCATAAAATCTGACGATAATTATTTATATTAGTTAATAACAAACACAATAGCTGACATTTCAAGTTAAAAATATTTTCTGAAGAGTTTAGTTCTAAGAATTTTTGTTACCATCATCCAGATACCTAACTTCAAAGAACCATTTTTTTCAAGCATTGTTCTACATTGAATTATTGGATTTGGCTTTGCTAAGATTCATGCTAGAACTAGTTGAATCATTCCATGATGTTTGCTGGGAGTCGATTTTACCATCATGTTCAATTGTTTCACATGGATATAAATCAAGCTTTGGAGGCATTTCAAGACTTTCAACATTTCCTTCAACATCTCTACAACTTTCATTGAAGGACGATCATTTGGTTTGAAGTATATACACCAAAATGCAACTATAAACATTTTTTTCATTAAAATCTTATCCTCTTCTGAGGCATCTTCCATCTCAATAAATTTTTCTTTTTATCATAGATCCAAATGGGAAAATAACCATGGCTTGAAAGCTCGTGAAGAGGGTTAGAATTCCTCCTTCTACTTACCATTTCCATCAAAAGTTTTCCAAAGCTATAAACATTAGCCTTATACAACACTCTACCAATATTTTTGTAGTACAATTCTAGAGTTATATAACTCAAAGTTCCTATTGCTTCATGTAAAACAAGAGCCCTATCTTTCCCATGATGTAGTTTTGCAAGTCCAAAATCCGAAACCTTTGGAATGAAGCTCTCATCTAGAAGAATATTGTGTGGTTTGATATCAAAATGTAGAATTTGCACATCACAGCCTTGATACAAATATGCAATCCCACGAGCGATGCCAAGGGATATTTCATATGTTTTCTCATAACATAAAGGGACACTTCCTTTTTGAGGGAAAATATATTTATCCAATGAACCATTAGGCATGTAATTATATATTAAAGCATGTTTTTCTCTTATAGCACAATATCCAACAAGATGTATCACATTTATGTGGTGTATTCTTCCTATGGTAGTCACTTCACTAATAAACTATTCACCATTAGTTTTAGATTTGCTCAACATCTTAATTGTCACATTTGGTCCACTTCAAAGTCTTCCTTTGTATATAGAACCAAAACCTCCTTGACCCATATTTTCTTTGAAATCTCTCGTCATTTTCTTGATATCTCTATATCCGTACCAAATAGGATTTAGATTGTTGTCCAACAAGAAAATTTCAATATTTTCATACATTGAGTAATTTCTACCATGCCACATACATATAAATCGGATAAGCAAAATGGGATTCCAAATAGGATTCTGGCTACCACGAATATCAGTAGAACTTTTTGTTCATTTGATTCTACACCATGCCAGTTCTTTAGTTGTAGATATCTTATATCAAAGAGAAATGCAGCAAGGTAAATTTCATTAAATGTGCAAGGAGATACAACATGCATGTGCTCTAATAAATTATTAATATGAATACAGTTGACAAATTATATGGTGGAAATTGCCCATTATAAAAACATAGCATGGTTTAATAACATCAAAACTAAAAGACCGATTAGTTTATATTTGGCAAGCAATTTCATTTAGCTTTTAGTTGTTCTTTTTTACTAGAAAAAAATTCTTGTTTAACCTTATTAATAATATTTGGTAAATAAGTTTATCTAGTAATTTGTGGTATTTTTTTTTAGATGCTACGTTCTTTTAGGGGTTCTAGACCACAAATATTTTTTATTGGAGACAATTTTGTTCAAAGTAATAAGTAGAATCACTATGGATACAAAATTCTCACTTCAAGTATTTAACATAATCACATACCTAGAACTTGTATCCAAGACCATTGATACTACTTTATATATATATATATATATATTCTTTTTTTTTTTTAATTCTAGCTTTTAACTTTTAACTATTATTTTATTCATTTTTTATCTTTAAAATATTTATTAAATTTCCTTATTATATTTTTTTACGAAGGTTAGTGTTTTACTTTTTTTTTGTTTCTCTTAAATAGTTTGTTTTTTTAACACTTATATTATTTTATCAATATATTTGAAGATCTTTCAACTATTACATTAATCAACATAATGCAAATATGATACCTACTTAAGTGAATGTTAATTTATTTTATTTTTAATCTAGTTAAAAACATTTTAAGATATTATATTAATTAGATTAATTGTAGAACGCACCACATAAAAAAAAATATAATAATTAAAACTGGAAAATGTAATTAAAAGAATTGATATTCTACAAATAAAGATTTACAATAGTATAAATTAATTTAAAAAATTAAAATTATTATAACCCCAAAATATATTTTATCGATAAAATAAATTAAAATTTATATAAAAATATCCATATATATTTGTAACTTTATCTTTATTAGCAACTAAAATTAAATAATTGAGCAAATTACAACACTTCTAAAAGTTTCGTATAATTATGTACACACCCATATTAGTGTAATAGTGTAATGTTTTTAAACACATAAAGTGGGTTAGTATGATGTTTTTTAAACTTAAAAGGAGATTAAAGAAAATTAAAAATGACAGAGTTATGGGTAATAAAAACTAATGGAGTGTTCTTGTAATTTATTCTAAAAATTGTTGCTCAACACTATTATAATTCAATAAGCTACCAACTTCTATTTACCAATAAATATTTTAGCTATTGCCTAATATAGCTTTAGTATTCCAAAGATGCTTTTGATGTGTATTTTCTACAAAATTAATGTATTATTTAAAGATTTATAAATGGTCAAACCTTTTTTTTTTTTTTTTTTATCAATGTTTGTTTTTGGATTAAATATAATCAATACTTAATACGTGTCTTATCATCAATCAAGAAACTTAAATCTCTTATAAAAAGGGCTTAAATGTCACTTTTGTTTATTATGTTTGGCATATTTTTCATTTTGATATATGATGTTTTAAAAATTTTATTTTTTTAATATATGTTTTAGATATATTTTAAGAAAACGTTAAAAATTAATCGAGACCAGTCTGTTAGTTACTGAGTAAAATGAACAAAATGCAATACCCTGAAATAATGAGATCAAATGAACCGAACTGAACAAAGTGCAGTAGCCATAGCAGGAAAATAGACCATTGGAATTGGAATTGTTTAAACATGCTACCAAATCATTACTGAATATTTCATACTCCAAGTTCCATCAATATTAGGAAACCAATTCATTTAAAGATCAAACAACGACATCAAATACAAAACTTCATAAAAAATGTAGATAATCATGCCATAGGCCATAGCTTCCAAAGAACAACTATATAAATTAACATGAAAAATAAGCATTTAATTCAGATACACAAATGTTATATGCATAATAGTCACTCACATTGTATTCCAGCAGACCAAACAAATTCAACAAGTTACTAAGGCAGAAAGAAAGAAACACAAACAAATTTACAAGCCATGAACCGACATTATGGAGAGAAGTAGAACTACTTGCAACAGAACTCGAGTGGTTCACTCTACTCCTAAAATAAGACAAATGTGATTCCATGAATCCAGGTTCCAAATGCTCACCCTAAACCAGATTATAACCTAAATGCATATACGAAATATAACCTTAACCAAATAATTTAGGAGAAAACGTAGTGAGCCATTTCCCACCAAATTTAGATTGTCAACCCTAGGGATCATGCATACAGATACGTACAGAGATACCTTTCCCCGGGGCGGACCTAAGTACTGCATTGGGGGGCCATGCCCACCACCACCACCCCCAAAAACCATTATTTCAACTATACTTATAGGGGTGTGTTAATTTTAGGAGTGCATTAAGTAATTTGAGAGGTGTGTTTAGCAATTCCGAAGTGCATTTAAGATTTTTTCTCTTTTTTTTGTTACTTTTTATAAAAAAAATCTTATATAAATATTATATTTGACTAGATTTATTATTAATATTATATAATTTATTTTTTAAAATTATTTTTTCTTTAAATTATCAATCTTAGTTTTTTTTTAAATCTTATTTAAATATTCAATTTTAATTATTATATAATCAATTTTATCTTTATTTTTTTTAAATGATAAAATTAATTTTATCTTTTGATATTTTTTAAATTATATAAAATCAGGATGTTATCTTTTTTTTTTTAAATGCAATAAAGTATGAAATTTTAGTTATTATAGAATCAATTTTTAATTCATTTTTTAAATTATAAAATCAATTTATCTAAACATTAGTTATTATATATAATTAGCTTTTTCTTGAGTTAAAAGTTAAAACTAAAATTGTAAAAAAAAAAAATTGTCTTGCAAGCAAATGAATTATTTTTGTTTCTCAAATTACACATCAATACAGAATATCATAGCTACGAATTAATATCGTTGACAAGAGGTAAAGTCAATGATTAATCTTCGTCAGAGATCATAGATGATCACCTTTAGTGAGGTTTTTCCCTCCCAACCATGTTTTTTTTATTTACAAAGTTCGAACTTGAAATCTTGTTTAAGAGAATTAAGTCAAGTTACAACTCAAACAAACAACTTGTTGGTAGTATATTATATTTATATATACTATATAATAAATATAATAAATTAATTTTATATTAATTTTTTTTTTATAGTAGATTTTGAATTGTTAATTTTGCTTATTATTAAACATGAAATACCTAAATAATTTATTTAATTATATTTTTTTGTTCTTTTTAATGTTTATATTATTATTATTATTATTATTATTATTATATATATATTTAGTTGGCCCTTGTCCTCAAAACCTGGGTGTGCCTGCTTTTCCCCCAATTCAAAAATAGAACAGATTCGAAGAAAAAGACACTTGAAGGAAAAAAAAAATCGAAGGAGAAAAAGAAGAGAAGAAGAAGATGAAGGGGATGAGGAAGAAGAAGAAGCCTAAAAGTTCAGATGTTCATTCAAAAAATTAAATTTAAATTCAAATTCAATTAGCAACTAAGAGACAGATGAGACATCATTGTTAACATAATTATGTATCAAAAGAAAAATATGTAAAACATAATGAATCAAAGGTGACATTAAACCTATAAAAAAAAATGGTAATGCCATATATCCCTAATTACGTAGTAGCTAGCGCTTTCTAATGAGCCAAAATAAAAATTAATTTTAAGGTATACAATACTTTGAGAGAAAGACATATATATGGGAGAGCATGCTTACTTGCTATATAGCCAGGAATTTTCCGAATATTTCCAAGAATCAGATGTTGAATTCCTATAACACCGGAAAGATGTTAGCTTATAATTTTGACGAGTAAAGTTTTTTGTGCAATAAATTTTTATAATAATTTTCACATAAGAAAAATAAAAAAAGGATAGAAATAGGGGTCGGGTTATGTTTTGCTAGACCTTAATTATAAGCCTGACGTTGATTAAAAGTATATAGTTTGAGATTGACGTTTAGCTAACCCTACATTAAAGTCTGATGTGATTTAAATGTCTGTTTAAGAACTTATTTTGTGTTAATTTTTATTTTTGGTGCAAGGCTTATTTTGCGATAATTTAACACCAAAATGGAAGTTAAAATATGTATGTTAGACTTTATTAATAATTTAACAAAGTTTTTAAAAAAATTATTGTGATGGTTATTAACTGTTAAATTTAAAAATACTTTTTGTCTATTAATTTGTCACTGGAAAGGAGTTAGATTTTAAACATATTTTTAAAGTTTAATATATCATTTATAATAATTTATTTAAGAATATATTTTATAATAATATTTTAAATAAAGCATAAAAATTACGTTTCAATAAATTTAATTACAGGTTTTAGTTTTGACATTTTGTTTTAATAAAAAAAATTCACATGTCATGTTCAGCTATCATACTTATTTTCACCCTTATCATAAGACAAATGAAGTGGTTGAAATAAAAACATTAAGAGAAAATATGATTATATATAAAAAAAAAAGTTTAAATAACTTTCAAATTTAATAAATATCAATTTTTTATTATTATTTTGAGTCTTTAAGATTAATATATATATATATATATATTTTTTTTTTTTTTTTCAACGGTGACATGTGATTTTCGCAACAAATATTGGTCGAGAGTCGAAATATATATAATATTACTCTTTTTTTTTTTAATTGTCAACTACAACGACTTCTTATTATTTATGTGATAATTATATTGACATTAATTCATTCAAACACCAATCATTTGACATGTATATAAACCTCAATCATTTGACATGTATATAATAATATTTAAAAATTTAAAAATGACACAATTAAAATTTAGAGTTTAATTACTCAATCTTTTTAAAATATATATGATGACATTTTGAAGTTGGTTGACATATTTGTAAAGTGTATCTGCAAATCCTAACAACAATGAACATATAGAAGTATGAACAATGATTGATAAAAGATTGGGGAGAGAGTGGTGGGGAGACAAAAGAATATAAATTATGCTTATGCTCACCGCACTTGTGGTTATTCATTGTGTAACCATAGCCCCAGATTTGGCAGTAATGATCTTCACAGAGAATTTGATGATTTTCTTCAGTGGTTTGATTGATGTAGCAACCGATACCCTTTCCGCATCGATCCCTACAGATAACTGATGTGAACCAAGACAACCAAAATCCGTGGTGCAGGCACTTGCGGATATCAGCGTAGGAAAGTTGTTACTCTCATGGCTTGTGCAGTTAGCTAAGGTAGCAGCAACCTCCAAACGGCACCCGACCTTGATGTCCTTCACTGTAAATTCTCCATAGATATTCAGATTCAGAGGAACGGCATAGATATGGCCACCACCGGAATCACAAAGATGACCAGCGTTCACTTCAACATATCGAGGATCATCATCATGAGTCACTGGATTACTACAGTTTAGAAACACCACATTTGAAGGATTAATGTAGTACAGTAGATAATTAGACTCCACAGCCCAAAAATTTAGCAGTACTTCATGTGCACTTGAAGTGAAATTATCTGGAGATAAGAAATAGCGAGGAATGGAACAAACAGAAGAATCCTCCCCAACACCCGAATCAATCACTCGGATCTGATAGCTCTCGTAATCGATTTCCTGCACATGGTATTTCCCTGAAAACAGAGTTAAAACTGTGGTCACGTTATTCACGCAATCCAATTCATACCTTGAGAGGCCGCAATTCGGAGGGTCGCCTTTCAGTCGGAATGGATATGTTATGTTGCGAATTTTGCCGCATGAAGAAGGAGAACTCAGCGAGCACTGATGCTTCTGCGCAAAACAAGTTTGTTGTAATAGCACAATAATAATAGTCATAGCAACAAAGGCAACCGCTGGTTGTGGTTTTGTAGTAACCATTGTTGCCTTTGCTCGTCTAAGGGGAGAAAATGATGGTTAAATAACAACTCTTCAATTATCAACAAGACATGAACCTAAGATGGGACCACTCGTTGAACTAATTAATGTTCCGTGTTGAACTAATTAATTAATAAAGATCATGATCCATGGAACCTTCTGTGCTGATTTCATTGCAGTTTGATCTTCTCCGGCTTTCAAATTTTAGGTTAAAATATTAATTTAAATATACAAAAATAATCAGCCTTTGCAATACTTTAGTAAGAGAAAGGCTAGTAGCACCGAAACCGCAGGTTAGTTGCGTGTTCCAGTGTCCAACATGTCTTGGATATCAATATCCGTACAACACGTCTCAGACACTCCACTACAGTGTCGGGTTAAAATATTATTTTCTTGCGGCCTTGACACTTCTTGGACATGGCTTAATTTGGCGAAAGAAGAATATGGCGTGGGCATAAAATTTTAGAATTTTCAATAAATAAAATTAAAATTTTAAAATATGAAGAGACACTCTACAAAATAGAAAGACATGAAGTGAGACTTACTCAATACCCAACTCTCTTTGTTTTGTTTGATGGTTATGTTTGGTTATGTTTAGAATATCCCCAACTAGTTATGCTTTGTTTTGCTTTTTGATTTTTTGATTAATCGTAACTTTGGTTCTCTATTTTTTTAAATCCACAATTTCTATCTTATAGATTAAAATTTGTAATTTTGATTTCCTTATTTTCAAAATTAAGTATTTTTTATCCCTATATTAATTTTGAGGTCTTGACCGTTATTTTTAACGTTAATTTTTTTATTATAATTAATAATTATTTAAATAAAATTAATTAGTTATTTTTTTTCTAATGACATAATTAACATTTTTTATTCCTAATTTACACTTTGATTTAATTAGTTAATTTAAATAAAAAATTAAGCAAATTTTGGCAAAACTATGATTTAAACCCAACTCTCTTTAGTTTTCAAATATTAAAATAACTATTAAGCCAATGATTTAATTAATAACTCCGGTGTCTCGATATCTCTCTCGACGTCTCTCTGTTAGAGTTTTAATTTATTCTTCCTTATTTTTTAACATCTCCTATTATTAGTTGTATTTTTTTTTTATATATTTCACTTTTTATATTATAAATCACTCCCTTTATTTTACTTTTATTCAAAATACTAAATTCTTGTAGAGAACACAAGAAACAATAAATAAATATATTATAATAAATAAAATTTATGTGAAATATTTATATATATAAATGTTTCATAATAATTATTAAATAGATAATTGGCTTAGTGGTTATTCTAACATTTGAAAACTATAGAGTTAGGTTCAAAATTCATTTAATTTTTTATTTAAATTAACTAATTAAATCAAAGGATAAATTAGGAATAAAAAAGGTAATTATGTCATTAATAAAAAAAACTAACTAATTAATTTTATTTAAATAATTATTAATTATAATAAAAAAAAAGTTAACGTTAAAGATAACGTTCAACGCTTTAAAATTAACATGAAGGGACCAAAAGTGTTTGATTTTAAAAGTAAGGGGATCAAAATTGCCAATTTAAAACTAGGTGACCAAAATTGTGGATTTGAGAAAGTAGGAGTCCAAAATCACAATTAAGCTTTTTTTTTTTTTTTTTTTAGACGGATGGATTGCATATGTTTTGTTATTAAAAAACAATGTGCTCCATCCATATCAAAACTTCGGATGTTTAATGTTAAATATTATAACTTTTATTTTTATCATATTACATACTTGAATGTTGTAACTTCTATTTTTATCATATTTTTCAATATTTTTATTCTTACAAAGAAGAACATGAAATATTGATTATTACACGTACAAATTGAATTGGAAATCATTCTCTTATTCTTTTTTATAAGAAAAAAAAACATTTTTTATTCTTAAATATAAACAAAAATTAACTTTGTTTAATTCATTTAAAAGCCTCATATATAAGTTCTGATTGAAAATTTTAACTTTTGTTTAAAAATTAAATTAGAAAAGAAAGGAGACATGGAAATCAAGAGTAAGTGGACTCATTCCATGGAAAATACTCACCACAAATATGTATAATAAGTCACCTACATGACACAAGGCTAACATACTTAAATAGTAGTATAAGCTTTGACTGAAAAGTTTAGTTTTGATTTTAGAAAATGAAAATGAGAATTAATTGAAGGAGTCTTTCCATGAAAAAGTTCACCATAATTATATATAATAACAAGTTATCCATGTTAGCAAAATTTTACTTTTATTTGTAATTTTTTAAGAGTCATCATATAAGAAATCACCATAGGATCTTGGATATTATTATTTCTCACTTCAATCATAATCTATTAATTCTTTAAGAGAGTCTACAAGACTTACCTGGATCCATAATGTCTACAAAAATATCTACAAGAGTTTCTCCCTTCTCTGACTTCCTTTACTTGATTTCTTTGATGGTATAGAAATCTCTTTGATCACTTTTGACTTTTCTCTCCACAATTTCCTTACGTGAGAGAATTTTCAGAAATTTAGAAGAAGTTGAGAAAAGATGTAGAGGAAGTGTGTGAAGAAGAGAGGGAAGTCATCCTTTTATATTGTTGAGACAACAATAACTCCATAACTTCTCCAACTTCCATAACTTCCTTTAATTTCTTTCATTTTTCTTTAATGCCAAAAATAACCCTTAATAAAGTGAGAAGAAAGGAACTTATTTTAATAACTTAAAAATAATTCTCAATGACTTTAACATAATTTCAAGTATAACAACCATCACATTAGACTTCTTTCCATTAAAGTCATTCCATAATTACATGAGTCATTATTAGATTAAATAATCTAACATTCTCTCACTTGGCTCATGCGATGACTTGAAGATTCAACATTGAATTGTAATTGCGTACCATACGTTGAAACCACAAGACACCATCTTTATTTGAATTAGAATGATTGAATCATGGCAGTTGCAAGTTATTCAAACAACTTGGTTCCTTCCATGTATCACAAATCATCCAATTCAACTCAACTTTAATTTATATTGTAATATGTCTTTAATATCCTTTATAAGACACATTTTGTCATCTCACTAAAACTATAATGTATACCATATAATGTGAATGACATAACAACTAGAAACACAAGTATAATTGAATTCACAAGTGTCATACAATACGAGCATTACATTGTTAACAAAGACTTATCCATAATACCCATCCTTTCAACATGGCCAATGAATGTTTTGGGTGGTAGTCCTTTAGTTAACGGATCCACTATCATCAAGCTTGTGCCTATATGCTCAATTGACACTCTATGTTTCTGTACTTCTTCTTTAATTGACAAATACTTCAAATCCATGTATTTTGCTCCTTTAGAGTATTTGTCATTCTTTGAGAAGAAGACAGTTGTGGAATTATCATAATAAATCTTCAACGGTTTGGCTATGCTATCAATAATGCCAAATCCTGAAGTAAAGTTTCGCAACCACAGTGCATGAATTGTGGCCTCAAAGCATGTCACAAACTCAGCCTCCATGGTAGAAGTGGCAATCAGAGATTGTTTCGCACTTTTCCATGATACCGCTCCTCTAGCCAAAAGGAATGTGTACCCAAAAGTAGACTTCCTTGAGTCCACACATCCAACACAGTCTGAATCTGAATAGCCAATCACTTCAAGGTGATTTGACCTCCTATATGTGAGCATGTAATCCTTGATGCCTTGTAAGTACCTAAGCACTTTCTTTGCAGCTTTCCAGTGTTCTATTCTAGGATTGCTTTGATATCTGCCCAACATTCCTACGGCAAAGCTAATATCCGGCCGTGTACATGTTTGGGCATACATCAAGCTCCCAACCACTGATGCATAAGGGATACACTATAAGAAATTTGTTATTTTGCGATGGTTAAAAATTATACATTGCGACGGTTACAGCTGTCGCAAAATTGACTTGCCAACGGTTGACCAACTATCGCAGAAATGGCCGTCACGAGGCAATTTTATGATGGTTAAAAAAACTATTGCACAAACCGTTGCAATTTCAATATTGTGACAATTCAACAAACCGTCACAATTTATATAGTGCGATGGTTCGTCAAACCGTTGCAATATTGAAATTGTGACGGTTCGCATGACAGTTTTTTAACCGTTGCGAAATAGAAAATGTGATGGTTTGATAAACCGTCACAATGTTTTATAAATTTTGTAAAATAATTTTGTGACAGTTTTATAACTGTTGCAATTTATTCACTGTGACGGTTTCTGTGTGGTCCTTGAACTGTCGTAAAGTTTTTATTGCAACGGTTTCTAAATCGTTACAAAGTATTAATTTAAAAAAAAAAAACAATATATATATATATATATTATCTTTTCTAATACTTTTACAGTGGATATTATATTTGAATAGATAAATAAAGATAATTAAAAAAGATAATCAAAAGAGGAATTGAAATCCATTTATAAATACATAATAAGAACCATATTTTCATATGTAAAAGTAGTTTTAAAGTGAATCGACAAAAAATAAGTAGTTTTAACATATTTCTACATTGTACAAATTTAAACAACCATAATCAAAAAAGTTAACAAAATAAAAATAATTTAAATGGTCTTTGGTGATAATAGTGGTCCACAGTCTTCAAGCATATGACTTAACTCAAAGGAGCGTCTCATATCTATCAGTGACTCATGTCATCAGTTGGTTGAAATGAAAAGAAATCATAAATTAAATTAATACTTTATTTTCGCAATGTAGTATAACAACCAAAATAAAGAAACACATTTGTATAATAGAATTATTCTTACTCAATCAATCAATATACTTTAGACAAAGATTATATATTTATTTTTGAAGCATCCACCATTTTATACATTTGTAAAACAAATCATAGATTATACTCTAATACCAAGATAAAATAACAAATGGATTAACTTGTGCAAACTATATATAGTTACTTGATTTCCCTTCAAATTTTGCATAAGAAATGCAATTTGCTCCTTTAAGACATCAACTTGTGCAACCTGTGCCTCAAGAACTTCAATTTTAGCTTGCATTTGTTCTATCTTCTCATTAGGTTATGAGAAAGTTGTTGATGTTGTAGAATGAGAACTAGATCCAATGAATTGGGATGACGTTACTCCAAGTCCTATGCCATGAACATATCCAGGATGTTCTTTACCAAAGACTCTCACAAAGGCCTCATTTTCAAAACAATTTTCCATTTTATTTTGCAGATTTTCCTGTATGTAACATTTAATGCACAAACATTTAAAAACGATAGACCATTAATAATAAAGTAGTACAAATATATTTAACTTACATATAAATGTTTAGCCTCTTCATTAACAAAAGTTCAATCTTCCTTTTTGCGAGACACTAGAAACCTTTTAGTTTTTCTAAATTTTCTTCCATGTTGCAATTCCTAAAATTAAACATCATATAATAAGTATAGATAATAAAAAAATTACAATTATTTTTCAAAACACACTAGATTTATATATTAGTGAATTGTACTAGTTCATCTCTTTTCCTTACAAGTGTTTTGGAGCCCAGTATGTGGGGGGTCGTTAACTTTGCACGATTCGCAGCATTTTTTATTGTTATATCCTACATCAATATAGAAATGAAAAGTTAACATCACCATATTAATCAAAGCAACAAAAAGTTCAATGTAAGGTGATTACAATTGCTTTAGCACTTCGTCTATAACGCACAAAAATAGTCCAATGGTCTTGGTTAATATTTTCCTCTACAGAAAGTTCCCAATCATGATATTTATTAAACAACTTGCAACGATGGTCCTTCCGTTTCTTTGCAAGGCTCCCCAAGATATATTCTTTGTGTTTTCCATCATTAACATCAAAATTTTCCTTGAGGACAACATAATAAAAGATTCTATTAATCTATAATACATAGAATGAATCAAACATATTAAAATTGCCTTAAATTATACCTGAATTGTATTAGCATAGACATTATTTTTGTACTAACAAAACTAAACACAACTAATTAAATTCCTTGCAAAGAGGGTTAAAATAATGCAACAAACTAACAAAACTAACACAGCTAATTAAATTCCTTGCAACACACTGTTCCAGTTAGAAATGCTGATTAAAAACAGTCAATCAATTAGCAGATGCAGCAGTATATCCTGCAGAAGCCAATGCAGCCAGTATCTAGCTTTCTACCAGTTAGAACTGCAATAATACAGCCCCGTGCAGCAGCAATTATGGTCAAAAAACACAAAAGAAATCAATTACAAACCCACATTAACAAGTCATGATGCCAAAAAATTAAATGAGGCAATGCAACACACCCTGCAGTAGCTACAATTTCAAGCAATGCTATCACAGTTAAAATTTAAAAAAGACAATTACAGCTGCAGCTATTTGCAACCAGGACAGAGCAGAGATGGGAACAGCAAGGATCGCATCACTAACTATGCATAGCCACAACTGATGCAGCAACAACAATTCCAATTAACAGCAATAAGCACCAAATAAAATTATTAGTAACAAACTTGAAATCAAAAAGTTAGGGTAGATAAGCAAAGAAGAAAGCTGCCACAATAACAGTCCAAAAACGAAAAAGAGAAATAGAGATGGCATGAACAAGAAGGGGGAGGGACCATTTCCTAGGAGAGATAGAAATAGAGAAACGAAAAAGAGAAAAAAGAAGGAATAGAATCTCACTCTTTTCAACAGCAAGCCTCTCGTCTTTCAAAATTTTAGTAACAAATACTACTGTGGCAATAGTTGTAACAATACAATAGGGGATTCAGAAATTGCATAATCCCAAAGACCCAAATACTTCCAATTTCAGAATCTCAAACCCTAACCTAGGGATTTTCTCACGAAATCCCTCTAGGTTGCTCTAAGGAGAGGAAGAAATGAAACTTTGGGCACTAGGCTTAGAGGAACTCACTGAGTCAAGAGGAAGGGATGGTCCTTGCCAAGAGTGTTGATCTTCACCACTTCAAGCTCCCTAGGCCGGTTTGTCCGTGGAGAACAAAAGAGAAGGCGAAGGAGACTGAAATGAGAGGAGAGGGAACATGAAGGATTTGAATGTGGTGCAGTGGCATGGGTAGAGGCGTGGCGCAACAACATGGGTAGAGGCGTGGCATGGTGGAGTAGTGAGGATTGTGAAGGAACCAGGCACAATGATGGTAGAAAAAAGGGCTTTGTAGCGGCGGGATTGAATGAGGCATGACATGACGACTGTAGCAGGTAGTGGGAGTAGAAGTTGCAATGAGTAGTGTGAGTAGAAGCTGCGAGTAAGTGAATTTTTGTTATTATAATAGTTTTTTGCATATTTAATAATTTATTTTTAATATATTTATGTAAAAAAAAATATAACTTTTATATAAACATTAATATATAAATATTTGTTGTATATAAAATTATTAAACATAGACTCAAAATATTATTTTGTAATAATCATGTATTTTAAACTATTTATCGATAAGAATAGTTTTATAGGATTGTCAAGTTTTTTTTTTTATTAAAAAAACACAAAAAGAAAAAAGAAAAAAAATATAGTAAATTAATAATTAATTTTAATTAGAATTTAGTAAATTACTTAAGTAATTTAAAATTAAATTTTTAGATGAGTTATAAACACAATTTTGATTTAAAAAGATAATTTTTAGATGTTTTATCAAGGTTTTATCTAAAAAAAGTGTTTGAAGGTAAATATCATTTTTATTTTTATAAATTTATTAGATTATTAAAAGATTTTTCCTATACAAAAAATTATTAGGTAAAAGTATTTACTTATAGGTATAATGTGATTTCACCCCAGTATGTAAGCAAATTGCCTAATAGTGTTAGGAATCTAGATAAACAATAACATATTAAATTTTAGAAAAATAAAGAAATTTTTGTATCCTAATACATATTTCAAGTTCTCAAATCATCGTAAAAAGACTAATAAAATCTTCTAAATGTAATAATGTACTTTAAAATAATAATAACAAATGACAAAAGAAAATTAAATAATATTGATAAAATGATAAAATTTATTATAAATAAAATAAGACTTAAATATTATTATGAAAACAGAGTAATCTTTATAACCAAATGTGAATGCTCTCCTATAGGAAACCAAAAACACCCAATCAATTCCAATTTCAGAATCTCAAATCCTAACTTAGGATTTTTCTCACGAAATCCCTCTGGGTTGCTCTAGGGAGAGGAAGAGACGAAACTTTGGACATTAAGGCTTAAAGGAACTCACTGAATCAAGGGGAAGGGATGGGTCCTTGCCAAAAAAATTGTTGATCTTTCGTGGAAGTTCTAATGGTGGTTCGTCTGTGGAGTGGAGAAGAGAAGAGTAGGCAAGAGTGGTGGTTTGTTTGTGGAGTGGAAAAGTAAAGAGTAGGCGAGGGAGAGTGAAATTAGAGGAGCGGGAACACAAAGCGCAAGAGAGTGAAAAGATTGACTTCTATTTTTTATTTTTTTTTATAAAAACTTCACGACGGTTAGTGTAGTAACTGTTGCTATTTTTATACTGCGACAGTTATTTAAGTAATTATTGCAATATTTCACAAAGGAAGCTTCTAGCTTTTTTTATTTATATTTTTTTTATAAAAATTTTGTGACAATTAGCTTAATAACTATCGCTATTTTTATATCACAACAGTTATTTTAAGTAACCATTGTAATATTTAAGGAAATCGTGACAGTTCACGAAAATTGTCGCACGAATCGTCACAATATTTAAGCGGCGACAATTACTCGCTAATCGTCACAATTTAAGTGTCGCAATATGTCATTTTTCTTGTAGTGATAGACTCCATTTCTTTCCGTTCCAAATCATTTCTAGGACATTGCATTAAACTAAACTTGTCCCCTTTTTGAATTGGAACAATCCTTGGAGAACACTTTTCCATTTTGAATCTCTCTAATACTTTATTAATGTATGATTTCTAAGACAATTCTAACAATCCTTGTGACCTATCACAAAATATTTCTATTCCTATCACATAGGATGCCTCAACCATATCTTTCATTTCAAAGTTATTAGAGAGATACTTCTTTACATTATGTAACATAGCTACATCATTAGTAGCAAGCAAAATGTCATCAACATATAAGACTAAAATTACAAATATGCTCCTACTGACTTTCATGTAGATACATTGATCAACGATGTTCTCTACAAAACCATACAACGTTATGATATCATTAAATTTAAGATGCTTGTTTTAGTCCTTATATTGATTTCTTTAATTTACACACTAGATTTTCCCTTTCTGTAGGAACAAACCCTTTAGGTTGGTCCATATAAACTTCTTCCTCTAAGTCACCATTCAAAAAGGCAGTCTTTACATCCATTTGGTGAAGCTCGAAATCATAATGAGCCACCAAAGCCAACACAATCCTCAAAGAGTCCTTCTTGGAAACTGGAGAGAAGGTCTCTTTGTAGTCAATGCCATCTTTTTTAGTGAAACCTTTAGCAACAAGTCTAGCTTTGTACCTTTCTATGTTCCCCTTCGAGTTACATTTGGTCTTAAAGACCCATTTACAATCGACTCTTTTTGAACTTTTAGGCAACTCAACTAGATCCCAAACCTTATTGTTATCCATTGATTTCAACAATTGTTTCATCGCATTGGGCCACTTTTCGGAATTGTCACTTTCCATGGCTTATTTTAAAGGGATTGGATCTTTATCAATGCTTAAGTCACATTCATGTTCAAGTAAGTATACAACATAGTCGTTTGAAATAGCTAGTCTACGTTGCCTTTCAGACCTTCTTGGTGCTATCTCTTGCGACTCTTTTATCACTTGTTCATTTGTGACTTGGACATTGTCTACTAGTTCATCATCTTGTGGGTTTTAAATATTAATATGTTGTCTTCGAGTGTTGTTTGACTATAATACAACTAGAGGAACAACATCTTGATGAGGGACTTGAGGTGAAGAAGATTCACCATGAGTCTCTACAATATCCACCTTTTTTGATTTCTCACTCCCACTGACTTGATAATTTTCAATGAACCTAGCACTACCAGACTCAATTGTTCTCGTACTATGGTTAGGACAATAGAATCTATAACCTTTGGACTTTTCAATATAGCTAATGAAGAAACCACTAATGGTTCTTGCATCAAGCTTCTTTTCATGTGGATTATACACTTTTACTTTTGTCGGACAACCTCAAACATGGAGATGCCTCAAACTAGGTTTCCTTCCTGTCCACAGTTCATAAGGTGTCTTAAGAACTGCCTTACTAGGAACCCTATTAAGTAGATATAAAGCAATCTTTAATGCATGCATCCACAAAGATAAAGGTACAGTACTATTATTCAACATAGACCTAACCATATCCATTAGAGTACGATTCCGCCTTTCAGCCACATCATTCTGTTGTGGTGTGCTAGGCATAGTATATTGTGCACATATGCCTCTACTTTCAAGGAACTTTGCAAATGGACCAGGACATTGTCCGTTCTCATTATATTTTTCATAAAATTCACCACCTCTATCAGACCTTACAACTTTCACTTTTTTGTCCAACTGTTTTTCTACCTCATCAATGAATACCTTTAAGACATCCACTAATTGAGATTTTTCATGTAGAAGATACAAATAAGAATAATGTGAAAAGTCATCAATAAAGGTGATAAAATACTTTTCAGCACCCCAAGATGAAACATTAAAGGGTCCACAAATATCAATGTGTATCAATCCTAGAAGTTCATTACTTCTTGTAGCATAATTCTTTGATATTTGTTTGGTTTGTTTTCCTTTAATACAATCCAAACATATATCCCATTCACCAAAATCCAATTGAGGCAAAATATCATTTTTCATTAGCCTTGTTATCCTTTCCTTGGATATGTGACCTAACCTTTGATGCCACAAAAATACAGAACTATCATCATGAACATTTTGTTACTACTAATAAGACATTTCACATTAAACAAGGATTCAATAAACTTTACATCAAGATTGAAACAATATAAACCATCCTTTAAAGTACCAGATCCATAATAGTACATATTTTTAATTAAAGAAAATGCATTGTTTTCAATCTTGAAAGTAAAACCTAATTGATCCAACTTTGCAACAGAAGCTAAATTCCTGGCACATTCAAGTACATAGAGACATCCTTCCAGATCTACATTGCACCTAGTGTCCAAGATTAATCTGTACGTCCCTATGCCCTATATCCTTGCCTTCATTATGTTTCCCATGTAGAGAAACTTTTTAGTTCCTCTTATGGTTTGGATTGAAAGAAATCCTTGCATAGTATGTGACACATGAGTAGTTGCTTTAGAATCAAGCCACCAGGTATTATTAGGAACCTTAGCAAGATTTGATTCAAAATTTACAAATATATAAAATATACCTTTCTTTTCAAACCATTTCTTTCTTTCGGGCAATCTTTCTTGAATTGACCACTATGTTTGCAGAAGTAACACTTCTTTTCTTTTCGGACTCCTCCATCCTTAAACTTTAATTGAGAATTCCCCTTATCCTTCTTACCTGGCTTGATTCTATTGCTATTGGTTCCATCATGAGTCATGAGATGGATTGAGTTATCCTTCAATTTCTTTAATCTCCCTTCCTCTTGAATTATCATGACCTTTATTTCTTGAAAATTCCATTTTTCCTTAAGAGTGTTGTAGTTCACTTGAAATTGGACAAATTCAGTAAGAAGAGAGTTCAAAATGAACTATACTAAGAAGGTCTCACTCACTTCCATTCCCATGGAATTCAACTTTGTTGCCAGATTTTCCATTTCAGTCACATGATCATGAATTAGTTGAGACCAATTAAACCTTTTATTTTTTAGGTCACTTGATAGGTTCCCCACAATTGACTTGTCGTAATGTCTGATTGTGAGTACTCCTTAACCAATTTCATGAACTCCCTTGCATTGTCTGTTTTGGGCATAGATGACTTCACATTTGTAGCCATAGACATTCTCATCAAGTTCAAAGACAATCTGTTAGACCGCTCCCAAGCCTCATATAGAGACTTGTCAGCATCAGTATTGGTCTTTGTAATGATTAGGGGGCTTTCATTCATTATTAATGTTAAGTCCAAATCTGTTACACTTAGTTGAAATTGGATCATTTCGAACCAATCAGCATAATTCAGCCCATTGAACTTAATCATTAAGTTTCCCAAACCATACATATTAGCCATGGCTGATACATTCAAACAAACTCACACATTAGTGCCTTGAGTATATTTAATGGATTCAGACTATATAGACTTTAATCATGTGTCAAAGTTCACCTTTGGGTGATAATAAACACATATCCATATCAATAATTATGCCAAAAAAAATACTTCAATGGGCAATAAACCATACTATTCTTGACATACATGATATCTTTGGATATACACATACTCAACAAACATGAAAACAAATCCTTAATATCATTAATTATAAGCAATGGTTCACCTTTGGGTAATCCATATGTGCCTTATAATTAAAAATTACATTCAGCCCAAACATAAAAATTTTATAGCATCATTATACCAAACCATGCTATTCTTGACATACATGATATCTTTGGATATACACATACTCAACTAGCATGAAGGAACCTTCATGGAATTGATTTATGTAAATTTTCACATATAGACAATATCTATAACTTTTCAATTCATGTAGATATATATATCAAAATGTCATAACTATTTGTTGATTGATATACATATTACAAGAACCATTATGTGTTCACTTTTCACATACACATATTACAAAACCAATCCAAACTTATGAAGGCAATGCAACAAAAAGCCAAGTAATGTCAATATGTATTGGGTTTCATGAAAAGTTTCTTTGCAGTGGAAATAAATTAGATTATTGTTTTATGGAGAAAAATTATATCCATAACCTATGCTCTAATACCAATTGTTAGCAAAATTTTACTTTCATTTGTAATTTCTTAAGAGTCATCATATAAGAAATCACATCATAGAATCTTGGATATTATTATTTCTCACTTCAATCATAAACTATTAATTCTTTAAGAGAGTCTAGAAGACTTACCCAGATCCATAATGTCTGCAGAAATATCTACAAGAGTTTCTCTCTTCTCTGACTTCCTTTAATTAATCTCTGATGGTATAGAAATCTCTTTGATCACTTTTGACTTTTCTTTCCACAATTTCCTTATGTGAGAGAATTTTCAGAAGTTGAGAAAAGATGTAGAGGAAGTGTGTGAAGAAGAGAGGGAAGTCATCCTTTTATATTGTTGAGACAATAATAACTTCCATAACTTCTCCAACTTCCATAACTTCCTTTAACTTCTTTCATTTTTCTTTAATGCCAAAAATAACCCTTAACGAAGTAAGAAGAGAGAGACTTATTTTAATAACTTAAAAATAATTCTCAATGATTTTAACATAATTTCAAGTCTAACAACCATTACATTAGACTTCTTTTCATTAAAGTCATTCCATAATTACATGAGTCATTATTAGATTAAATAATATAACAATCTACAGGCACAACATTGCTAAAAGACTTAAATATAAGCTATGATTGAAAAGGTTTAAATTTTTTTTAGGAAAATTAACATAAGAATCGAAGAGGATTCTTTCTAGGAAAAAGTTTGATTAGATTTTTTAAGAAAATGAAGAAATTAAAAAAATAAGCAGATATAAGAATCAAAGAGAAAGAGGAGCCTTCCCAGAAAAAGCTCAACACAATTATACATAATATGTGACACAAAGATAAAATCCTTAAATATAAGTACTCATTGAAAAGTTTGAGTTTTTATTAGAAAATTAACATGAAAAAGGAAGAGTAATCTTTCCATGAAAAAGATCATTAATTTTTGAGATATAAGGAAATATAAAATAGGCAGATATGATAATGGAAGACCTATAAGAAATTAAAGTATTAATGATAATAATTTCGTTAATAATATCAATTTTTATAACTAATATTTATGTTATTGATGTTATAGTGACGATTTTTAAGAAATTACGTGTAAATGACCTTATCGCCGTTGATAAGTTTTTTTGGGGTAAAAAATAGTCTTTCTAAGGGAAAAAAAAAAAAAAAACCAGCACAATTATACACAGGTTTAAATAATTTTTAAGTTCAAAATAAATTCTTAAATTTGGAAATGATTTTGTGGTTATTTGAGCCTATAATTGATATATTAAAATTTTTGTTTCATATCTTGCTGTCAATTCAAAAAAAATAAAAAACCTTAAGTTCCCATTGAAAATTCTAGGTTTGTTTTAGAAAATTAACATGAGAATTGAAGAGGAATCTTTCGAGGATAATGTTCATTTTTGGTTATTTTAAAATGAAATAAAAAAAAAAAAGGCAGACAAGAGAAGGAGTCTTTCCCGGGAAAAGCTCTGGGAGCAGAATAAAGGCAAGCTACTGTTAGGAGCTATTTTAACAATAACAACAACCGTTTTAATTTAAAAGCTCGATTTGGCAATTTTACTCAATATTCACAAGCCACAACACAAGACAAGATGATCAAATGGTAAACACAACAGCACAAAATGCTGTTTCAGCCTGTGAATGTGAAAGGCAAGAACCACCACTGCACTTATAAGTATTTGATGAGGAATGAGATTGCAAATGTATTTAATCCTTGGGCTTAAAGAGTGTGATTGTTTTAGAGAAATGAGAGAGAAATAACGTTGATTTTATGTGGATCCTGCATCTTTTACACTTTACTTTCATTCAAATATTTCTCTTCTATTTTTATTATCTCTATTTTATCCTCTAAACCAAACACAACAAAATCGCTATTCATTTTATTTAGGAATATTTGGTTTGATGCTTTTGTTGTTATTTTTATGGTTATTTTATTTTGTAATACAATAAGACATAAATTAATTTTACTTTTGAGTTTTTACATAAATTTAGCATGTTTAACATTTAAAAGGACAACAATATAAATTTAATACAGTATAAAAAATTTAATATAATAATATTATTAATAATAAATATTTATTTAATTTAAATAGGCCAGCCTAAAATTCTTTTTGAATGGTTTAAGGTGCGGTCTTTTTAATTAAATAGGCTTTAATTAAAGTCTTGACCTTTTTATTTTTTGAAAAAGCCAGTCTGACCTGGACCCAATGTAGGCTATGATATAGGCCCCTGTTGAATGGCCTAGCCTATTTCCACCTTAAGTAAAGTAAAACATGAATAATGAAAGAAATTTTAAGTTTAATGCAGTATCTAGTAGTGGGCATGCGGGTATCTACACAACTGACCCAATTTTTATTTTTTTTTATGCTTTAGAAAATTACAAAAAGCTACTAGCCATCCCGAACAAAAAGAGTACCCATAGCATCTTCTAGAAGAGACTCAAAAATAGTAGGAGGTGGACTAGCAAAAGAAACAAAAGGAATAGATGATGCAACACCCATTTTTGCTAATAGATCAGCAACCTTATTTCCCTCTCTAAGAGTATGAGAAAATGACACAGTCCAATCATATGATGTTAAACTACGAATCTTTGTAACCAAAGGCACATAGGGATGAGTCTGTTGCACTCCCTGTTGAATAAGCTGTAGAGCGACTTTGGAGTTTGATTCGCAAATAATGTTATGTAACCCACATTCCCATGCAACCTGAAGACCATTAAGAAGGCCATGCAATTCTGCACACGTGCTTGAGGAGATGCCGCAAAAACCTGAGAAACCACGAATCCAATTAGCAGACAAGTCTCTAATCACCCCACCAAAGCCACTTGGTCCCGGGTTGCCAATACTGCTACCATTAGTGTTCAACTTGCAAGTGCCTTGTGCCGGTTTGGACCAGCCAACCATACGAGTTGGCTGTCTAGTGATGATGTGTGCATCTGGTATATTCACCAGTTTCAGGAGACCATGTATGTGTGCTGTGACGGTCGTTGCTTGGAGGATTCGATGTTCGAAAACTTCTTCGTTGTGAGCTTTCCAGATGTACCAACAAGTTATCGAAAATAAGCTGCCATTTGCACCAGTGGCCATTTTACGTAGCCAAGTTGAGCTATCAATATCTACTGCACTGCTAGAAACATCCATACCTAGAGAATTCCAAATTTGTGTGGCTTTAGAACAGTCCCAAAGCAGATGGAGTATGGATTCTTCCTCAAGATTGCACCTACAACAAAAATAATTAGAAGCAATGTGTCTTTGCAGACGAAAAAGGTTAGTAGGGATGCATTTGTGATTGGTTAACCAGAGGAAGTGTTTAATGTGTTCTGGGACACAAAGGGACCACATCCAGGATTGTGAAGTTGCGTTCCTAGGGGTGAAGGAGGTTCCAGAGAGCCACTGGTAAGCAATTTTGGAAGAATACACACCATTCGTAGAGGCATCCCAGATAACTACATCAGGCGAGTCATCATTAATGTAGACACTACACATTTCATTTTTAACATCCGTAGAGAGAGGGGTAGCCAACATGTGCCATTTCCAGGACCCCGCAACATGAATATCTTTAAGCTCGAGTTGCACATCATAGTAGTGAACATAATCAAGCATCTCACATAAGTGCCCATTAGGAGATTGATAGAGTGTATTTTAGCATAGTTTAGAGTTTCATTTAACATATTCTAGACATTTTTTATACCTCATTTTAACCATTTTAGCTGAGTTTTGTGAGATTGGGTCATTTTGGGACCAAGTGTCAAATTGCTATTTGTCACGTTTTATTGATGCTTTTGACATTGTCTCTTGTGCAGCCCATAACTTTTGACAAAGGTCTCTGATTTTGATGATTCTTGTCTTTTGTGAAAGATAAGGAGGATATCTACAATTTCGTGTCTCACAAGGATTGGCTAATTCGGACATTTAAGGGGTCAAATTTGGGATTCAATGTTACGGTCCTGCACTTGTAATAATTCCGTGTTTTAGTTTGTAACTAGGGACCATTTGATAATTGTAATTGGTCAAGGTAGCTTTTATTTAGTTGGTTCAGACCTTGTGGGGGGGGGGGGACAACACTACTCATTGAATAAAAATCACACCTTTGCTCTCTTCTCTTTTCTCTTCTCTTCTTTTCCCTTTCTCCTTCAAAAATTTCGTGCAGCCCCTTGCAGCCACCATGAGGATCTTCATGGAGGGCTAAATCCCCTTTGCAACCCAAGAATCATGTGCTTGTGGGTAAATATGAGTTCCTCTATTCTCAATTTTAAATTTTGCTCATGAAAACCCTTTTCCCCCTTTTTCTAATTCTCAATTTCCTTGTTTAATGTATGATAATGATTAGATTAGGGAATTGAAATCTGAATTTGGGTCAATTACAATCGATTGATTGTGATTTAATATGATACGTGCTTGAATTTGGGAAAACTAGGAATGCGATAGTAATCCGGATTTTTCCAAATGAATGTAAGGTGATTGCCTTAAATTTCGTATTGTTGGAAATTTCATGAGTATGAATTTGACTTATCCTTATTGGAACTGTGATTATTTCTCCATAAGCATAGGTTCTTAAGTTGTATCTTTTTTATTTTGTTTTCGTTTATTGCTTAGAAAGTTGTTTTGTTGCTTTAATTTTTGAAAATCACACAAAATCCCCTCTATTTTGAATTGAATGCAAGGTGTTTGATGAATTATATCTTTGAGATAATGACTTGAGTTAGCCCTATATTGAAAAATTTATTGGGGAACTTAGTTGCTTTTGATGGTGTGTTTGACGCGCTCCATCAGAGACCAACGATCGTACTAGATAGACACATCACCTTGACCCACGCGATACCGAAAGCCCTCTTATAGCCACTGAGCCGCTTTGGATATGGAGTACTAGGAGAACGAAGCATTGGGGTACTCTTGATCCAGGAATATAGAATTGCCATAGAGGTATTTACATTCCAACATCATAGTACATAACTTATCAGGTTCATGTAACATGGACCAGACATGCTTACCCAGGATAGCTACATTCATTTCCCGAGTAGTCTTGATTCCAAGACCACCCTCTTTCTTAATCTTAGTAATAGTCGGCCAGTTAACCCAGTGAGTTGAAGACTTCCCCCAAATAAAGGCTCAAGTCACTTTATCAATAGAGTCACAAATAGCTTGTGGCAACCACATATTTTGCATTGTATATATGGGTATAGAATTCAAAACCGATTGAGCAAGAGTGACCCTACCGGCCTTGTTTAAAAGCTTAGATTTCCAACCAATTAACCTAGAGTGAATGCGTTCCAAGATAAATGAGAACTCAAAGTTTTTCACATGTCTTGCCAGGAGAGGAAACCCAAGGTACTTACCAATATTTGTAGTGTGAGTGAACCCCATGATATTGGTATATTGTGAAATAGCTCTTAGGTCGACGTTCTTGGACGTCACAAACTTAGACTTCTGAATATTGATTTTAAGGCCTGAAGCTTTACAAAACTTGTCTAGAGTTTGTTGTACAATGCATACCTAATTCGGAGAAGCCTTAGTGAAGAGGAGGCAGTCATTTGTGAAAAATAAGTGGGAGAAGGCTGAGCTTGTTTTTTACACCCTAACTGGTTTCCAATCCCCACTTAGAACCTGCTATTGAATAAGGAGGGCCAATATTTCGATGCAGAGAACAAATAAATAGAGGGACATGGGGTCTCCTTGGCGTAACCCACGTTTAGGGGAGAAGCTCTCGCATACCTCGCTATTCCATTTCAAAGATAAAGTGGTTGAAGTGACACAATTCATGATGAGTTTGATGATACTGGAGGGAAAACCAAATCGTGCCAAGGTCTGTCTTAGAAAATCCTAGTTGACTCTATCATACACCTTCTCAAAGTCTACTTTGAAGATAATATAACCTTCCTTACCTTTTTGTTTATGCATGAAGTGCACAATTTCTTAGGCAATAAGAGCATTGTCACTTGTTCCTATACCTGGGATGAAGCTGCTTTGGAAGGGACCAATAAAATTACTTAAGTGTGGTCTAATGCAATGAACCAAAACCTTCGAAACCACCTTCAATAACAGATTGCAGAGACTAATAGGCCTAAAGTCCCTAAGAGAGTCTGGTTGGTTGACCTTAGGGATTGGCACGACGAGGGTATGAGCCAACGCAGGGTTAATCTCCCCAGTAGAAAATGCATGAGCCACCAATTTCCACACATCACCCCCTACTGTGTCCTAGTAGGTCCTATAAAACACTGGTTGGAAATCATCAAGGCCAGGGGCTTTATAAGCACCCATAGAGAAAACTACATTTTTCACTTCCACATGCGTGACTGACCGAAGCAAATCCTCCATAAGCACTTGCTCAATCCTAGGTATATTTTTCAATGCAATGCAATTCAGGGAACAATGACTAGTCTCTTGAAACAATTTCTTAAAAAAAGATATAGCTTCCTTCTTTAAAACCTCTTCATCATCACAATGAACACTATCAATAAGAAGAGAGGTTACCTTATTTCACCTTCTCCTAATAATCGTTTGCGTGTGAAAAAATCCAGTGTTTTTGTTCCCATACTTGACCCACTTCTCCCTTGATTTTTGATACCAAAGCATCTCTTCTTGTGCCAAGACCACCTCCACATGTTGTGATTGAAGTTCCTTCTCTAAAATAACCATGGAGTTGTAACCATAATCCAATTGCTTGTGAACTCCCTGCAATCTTGCCTCAATGTGATGCTTACACTGAAAAATGTTACCAAAGATCTCTCTATTGAAAGTAGTAGAGTCCTCGGCAACGTGTTTTAGTTTTGCAAAAATGCTTGCATCAATCTTCTCCCATGCACACGATACTACAACTTTGTAATTAGGGTGCATGGCCCATGCCGACTGGAAATAGAAGGACTTGAGGTTTCGACTTCTAGACTTCGAGCAACTAAGCAAGATTGGATTATGGTCAGAATTGGACGTAGGTAGAAGTTCTGCCAAAGCTTGAGGGAACATAATACGTCAATCTGCAGTAGTCATACATCTGTCCAGTCTCTTCCTCACATGACCCCCATGCTGAGTGTTCTTCCTCCAAGTAAAAACACCACCAATTGTGTCCATATCAATCAAACGAAAATTATCAATAGCTTCCCCAAATTGATAGGGCTTTGACAACACATAATTTTCCCCATTAACCTCAGACACAAACCGCACCTCATTCATATCACCAATCACCAGCCATGGCTCTGAGATAGTAGGCCCTAGTGTCATGAGATAATCCTAGAAAATAGCACGAACACTAGGGTTGGGCGATGCATACATAGTAGAACATACCCATCACACTTTACGTAATTGAATGGAAAATGTAATGCATTGAGGGATAGAATCCACCAGAGAGAAGGTCATGTCCGTTCGAGAGGATAAGACCCAAATGCTCCCACTATGACCCCTTGCTTCTTGTATAAACAACGGTACATAACGAATGTCCTCCCAACGCTTCTTGGTAGAAGAAAAATCTGTATGTGTCTCGAACAACATAAACAAAGAAGGTCGATAACGCTTAGAGATGTCACTGATAAACCTCCATGTGCAAACACTATTTGCACCCCTTACATTCCATGCAATTATAGAATTTTTTTTAAAACAATCCATAAACAACAATTGCATGAAAAGAGTGGGCCACGACCCACATATTATTGAGTCCCTTTGATGGGGTCTGGTGCCGGGCGAAGGGAGCCCCTCGTGCACTATCTCCATGGAGGCACCTCCATTCGATTGGCCATTCTCCCCTTCCATAATTACCGAGTATCGAATGTCCGTGACTTTCTTTAAGTTGACTGTTGACTTTTCACCTTTTCCAACGTCATAAATCTTTAATGGCCCATTCACATTCTTGTTCACTAGAGGTGGGGCCATAGTTGACTTTACCCCTTTTTCCTTCTGTACTGTTGCATTCTTTACGAGCTGTTGAATTGTGATCTCAGCCTCTTTCCTTGGCCTCTTATTCTTTGGAATATTTTTGTGTCTTAAATCCTGATGAGGCATACCCATGTGGATCTGCATTAATTTTCTCTATATTTTGTTGTAACCCCTGATACTTAGGATTATTCTGTCCACCACCGCGTGAATTAATTACTCCTGAATTAGCCTTGTTTTTAGGGCCCATTGATTTGTTACTATTACGGTTTCTTCTTTTAACCACCAACCAATCTCCATGCAAAGGATCTTGGTTCTTGTTACTCAAATTATTGCCATTATTACCATTATTGCCTTCCATATTTGTTGTAATTGTCTCTTGCGTATTGATTGGCATTGATTGCGTCGCCCGGAGGTGTTGTAGTAGCGGTTTCTTCTATCGCCACCGCTGGGGAGCGCTCTATAGGAACTTCTACATTCACAATTGGTTGCAGTGTACACTCCCTAGCCAGATGCCTGTAGCACCCACATTGAGAACAAATGCGGTGCAGACCCTCATATTCCACCTTATACCAGTGTTCCTGTAACCAGACCTTACCCACCACAGGCTTATGCAGCGCAACCTCCACACACACCCTCGCGTATTGACCCCTCCTAGCATCCAAGGTGTTGGAGTCCACCCTGATCGGTCTTCCCACTGTAGTGGCCAATGCCAACAAGATGCTCTCATCGTAGAAGAAGAGGTTAAGACCAGGAAAACAAATCCAAACCATGGTTTTATCAATGGTTGCTTTGGGCGAGACAAACCCCAGGGTCCATGTCTGCATCGTTAAATAATGGTCAAAAATCATCCAGGACCTCCCTCTACAACCTTCGCTCTGTTCACTTCCTGGTCAAATTTCACCATGAAGAAATCATTTCCTATATCAACCATGTCAAATCTTGCCTACAACCTCCACAGTTTGTTCAAGTGATCCCATAGCAAATTGAATCTGACCCTCTTGCTGAGCAATTTGATGACAAGAGCATCTTGCCATGGAACGCATAACCCTTCAAACACCGAGGCATCAATGTGCACCATCGGTTTCAAGGGGTTACTGTCCTCAAATTTGATTTTGGCTAATTTATGTTGCAAAAGATCTACTGTTGTACATTGCGGAGCTTTCTCCTTGTTGCCCATGACTTTGTCTTTAAATGACACTTGTAAAGGTGTATTTAGGCCTCCTCCACCGTCTGGAGGCTCTATCGCAAAAGCCTCACCATCCATGGTACTAGCCGCAAACACAAATCCTGGAGTGCAGTCCATTTTTTTTTTATAGGAACAGTACTATTATTATTATATAACTGACCCAATTTGAATATGAAAAAACTTTAATTTGGAGAGTAAAATTAGAGGAGTAAAATAAACCATGAGCATGGTGAGATTTTATGTAACGAAGTACTCTAATGGCATCTTATTGTTTGATAGGGGATGGTAGGGTGACTCATGAACTGACTGAGTTGTTGAATAGCAAAGGTAATGTCAAGTTTGATGTTGGTAAGGTAGATGAGTCAACCGCAAAGGCATCATTATCTTCCAAAGGAGTGTCATCATGCTTGTGGAGTTTTAAATTGCAAATCATTGGAGTAGGTGCTGAAGATTGACACCTCGCCTCTTCATTTAGATTTTTGGTATCTTCATACCTTAAGTCTTCTCCGTTCTCTTAGTCTAGAGTTTTCTATTTTATGCCATAACATGTATGGATGTTGGCATTGTATTGTTTGTTATAGACTAAGCCATATTATTCTTGTTTGATGTTTTGATTTGCCCAGTTTTCTATTATCTCTAGCATCACTAGATGATTTACTTCTTAGAAACTAATTCTGAGTGATTGCAATCGATTACATATTCTTAGGAACTAATGCTAGAAGGGCAACATCTGATAGGATTTCTACAACATATTTTCTTTGGTAGATATGAATCCCTTAGCCAAATATGGAAATTTCAAAACCTAAAAAGTATTTTAGGGTGCCAAGATCACGGGTTTTGAATTGTTGATTTAGGGAAGCTTTAGTAGTATTGATTTATAGATCGTGAACATAGACTAAGATTTATTTGATGTCATATATTCCCTTAAAGTATTGTGAATTTTTTTTTATAGTCTCTAAAGTTGAGTTTGATCGATCTTCATCCCTAATATATATTTTCATTTTGTCTTTCACAATTCTATTAGTGGTGAGGTGTCTACTTTGACAGTCTTTCAGTTTATGCCACGTGTCATTTTGATGGTGTTTTTCTTTTAATTAAATAAATTACTTTAGAAAATAGTTTTAAAAAGAAGTGACATCATGAAAATGCCATGTGGCATAAGTTGAGAGGTTGTCAAAGTGGACACCTCATCAACTAAAAGACCTCACTAACGGAGAGGTGAAAAATCAAACAGAAAAATACATTAAAGATGAAGACTAGCCAAACTAAATTTTAGGAATTATAAATGAAAATCGTCAATACTTTAAGAATGAAAACCACATTTTTCCCTAGATTTATTCTAGTATTGAAAATGCAGAGAATAGCCTATGAAGATTGAAGAAATCCCTATTTAACGAGGAATGATGACAATTGAGCAAACCATTGTTTACTTGGAGTGTGTTCGGTAAGCTCCTTTGACTAGCTTATAAGCTCCTTTAACCAAAATAAGCTTATTTAGTACATGCACTTATTGTGGTAGCTTATTTTTTGTAAGCTACCCCAAGTAGCTTATTTTGATAAGTTACTTGAAGTAGCTTATGAAAAATAAGCTAGCTTTTAATCTATTAGAATGATGTATTTTACTGAATGTGTGTTTTAGAAAACCAGACCTCATCTCTATTTATATTAAGGAAACCATCAGTAATTGATTACATCATATAAAGATAAAGATAAATAATAACTAACAAGATAATATAAAGATAATAACTACTAAGATAATATAAATTCTAACACCCCCCCTCAAGCTGGAGCATATATGTCATATGAGCCAAGTTTGTTACAAATGTCATGCGGTACTGTTCACGCACTAATTGATATTCAACTTCGACACTTGATCTGGTGTGATCGCGTTGGGAAAAAGATTGGTCAGTAGTGGTGAATAACAGCTTCGCAAAGGTGCGGTACTGTTCAGCTTCGGCACTTGATTTGGTATGGTACTGTTCACTCACTATTCACGACGCTTTGTATTATCTTGGTAAAGAGGATCGCTTATCATGGGAGAAAGTGAGATCGCTGGGAAGCAAAGAGACAAAGAGAGGTCGTGGAAAGGAGATCAACCGGAGATGTCCATTGAGGACAATTTGTCCCTGGTGAAGCACGATTTTATGATTCCCTCAATTAGGCTCTGATACCATATTAGAATGATGTATTTTATTGAATGTGTGTTTTAGAAAACCACATCTCATCCCTATTTATATTGAGGAAACCCTCATTAATTGATTCATCATATAAAGATAAAGATAAATAATAACTAACAAGATGATATAAAGATAATAACTACCAAAATAATATGAATTCTAACATAATCTATTAGTTTTTTTTTATTCCCAATTTTATTCTCATTACTTTATTTAAAATCCTATTTTCAAGGATGAAGCTACATGCATCCCTAGGGGTCCTTGGCCCCTGGACTTTTTGCATTTCTTTTTACTATATATGATATTTTAAAATTTATAAAATTTAATTTTATTTGAAAATATTTTTAAAAAGAATTTGAAAGTTTAATTATAAAAATAATAATATTTTATTTTATATTTTTAATAAAATAGTTAATTATATTTTTTTATAATGAATATATATTATTATAAATATAATGAAATCATTTCATTTTCTTTAAATTAATATTTTATTCTTTTATAGTTTTTATTATATTTTTTTTTTTACTTTAGACAAAATAATTAGGTACCATTTTTTAATAATTTTTTATTTTACAATTTATTATTATTAGTTTAAAGAATATTAATGATTACATTTCCAATTAAATAACATTATTAGTCCTTTTTTATATTAATTTGATTATAATTTATTTGATAATGATTAAATTATTTATAAACAATTATCAATCAACCACACTAAGAAATATTTTTTTTATATTGTTATTATTTGTGAGGTTTTAATATTTCTAACTTTTATTATCCATTCTACATTAATGATGTGTAAAATTTAGAAAATTAAAATACATATTAGAAAGAAAATTTTATTAGTATGGTGATAATATTGAGTTTCTAAAAAATAAATTATAGATATTTAATTTTATTGCTTTATAAATATATTTTAGATTATATGTTTTAAGTTATTTTTAAAAAAACACATAAAATACTTATATTTATTATAAATTTATATGTTTGCCATTAAAAAAAACAAAAAAAAAAAAATTTGCCCCCAAGATGAATTTTTGCCTCCATCCCTGCATATTTTATCTTTTGATTTAATTTAAAAAATTCCTCTTCTAATTTAACATTTTTACATATATACGACGCTCAAACCATTTGTTGTTATAGTTACATTGTTCTTTAAGGTTAGAAATTAATTGAATTATATTAACTTTACAATGATTTACTCAATTATATTTATGTTTTTTTTTAAATTATATGATCTAATGTTATTCCTCTCATGATTTGATTACAAAACAAAAGATTAAAAACAATCAAAATTATACATATATACTTAATTGTATAGCCGCATAACCCCAACAAAAAGAAATTAAGTTTTAAGACTTTTACTCATGGAGTTATATTTTTTTTATTAGAAGATCTGATTTGTATCATGTTTTATAATTATGTAAGTAAGATATATATACATCTAAATTCATATTTTTTAAAAAATTATTATCTAAATTTTTTAGATGATAAATTATTATAAATAAATTCAAATATTTAAAATATTAAGGTCTAATTGTAATTTTGATCCCCTAGTTTCTCAAATACATGATTTTGGTCTTCTTAATTTTAAATTGACAATTTTGATTTATTTAGTTTTAAAAATTGATAATTTTGGTCCCTGATCGATTATTAATTAATAATTGTGACTAATAGAGTTATCGAGTTAATTAAAATTAATTAAAAATTGTTAAAAAAAAACTGTAATAATTTTTTACACAAAGAAAAAATAATTAAAAATTAAAATAAATCATTTTTAGCATTGAAAAAACATTAATTACCAATCATTAAAAAATATTTTAAATATTAAAAAATAATTAAAATTTAAAAAATCAATTTTAATCCCTTTGAATAATTAATAATTAATTTATATTTAATTTAATAACTCTAGTAATCATAATTATTAATTAATAATCTATTAGTAGACCAAATTTATATCAATTTTTAAAACTAGAGAAACTAATATTGTCAATTTAAAATTAGGAGAGTCAAAATCATGTATTTTAGAAACTGAGATCGAAATTACAATTTAGTCAAATATTAAATATGTCTTTTTACGTTATTTTATATTTATCAGCTAACTTATAAGTTAATTTTACCAAACACTTTCAATTAAATCAACTAGCTTATAAACTTTCAACTATCTTAAGCTTTTCAACTCCTAACTTATAGCTTATAAGCTTTCAACTAGCTTATAAGTTAGTTTTACCAAACATAACCTTGATTTTTTTAGACCATAGATGGACTTATTGAGCTTACATACTTCATTCGGTTGGGAAGCTATAAGGCTAGGAGGAAGTTCCGTGTAGATATCTTAATCAAGTTAGCCATGCAAAAATGCATTATGCACATCTAACTGAAGAAGATTCCATTTTTCTGTGGCAGCAATAGCAATAAGCATGCTTGTTTTTTTGTAGTGCTCGTCCTTAAACAAAACCCTTTCAGGATAGGGAACTTCAAAAGAGCAATCAGGAGATAACTGCCTCTAAAGGTTGAGAGTGAGAACAACAAAGTGGTTTGTGTGAGTTAAGAAGCAGTTGTTGTTTTTGGTTCGAAGCCTGGAAAGGCTATTTGAAACAATACTTGGGTAAAGTCAGAGGCTCCGAGAATACTGAAAGTGAAGCCTAAAGAGTAAAGAGACTTAAAAAAAAAACACATCATAAAACTTGGAAAGATTTTTGTTGAGAGTACTCCGGGTGAAGCCTAATGAGACTTTCAAAATATACTCGGGAGCATGCAGAGGCTTGGAAATTATACTAGTTGAAGGAGTGTGTGGAGTCTTCAAGAAAAAAAAAAAATACTACAATTGATGTTTGTGTGAGTAGGAATCCTGTATTCTAATTTGTTGCTTACATTTTTTTCTTGTTTGGAAAACATATTTTATGATGCTATATCATTGATATAAGACTTAAAAAAAATTCAAATACATAATTATCTTTATACAAATAACTAAATAAGGATAAGTTGTGCTCCTAACAAGGCTTACAAAATTCAAACTGAAAATTAATTTTGAAACTTTAGAAGCTACATATATGTTCTTTGGCAAAAAAAAAAAAAAAAAAAAACTCATAGTCAGTCAAGTGTCATTATTCAACCCTCTTCTAGTGATATTTTGATTCACTTCTTTTATAAGTAACTACAAAAGATGAATACACATTTAATATTAAAGATAAAATAAAAATCTAAAATTCTCAAAAGTAAGAACCATGAACTAGTGTTTTCCATCTCTCTCTTTTCTTTATTTTGTATGTGGTTTTTAAAGCAAAACAAAACTAATTAAGACCATCTCAACGTCTTTGGTTTTCTTATATTTCTCTGATTTTTCATCTATTTCTATGACAAAAAATGAAAGCATTTGCTCCCATTATTAGCCATGCAAGATGTCAGGAATGCATATTATTATTATTATGAATAGTGTCACATTTATTTAATATTGGAGGACAAATTTATTCAAATAAATTATTCAATGAATTTTTTTAGTATAGAACACAAATATAAAATCTGACAACAACGATTTATACTGGTTAATAACAAATACAATAGCTAACATTTCAAGTTAAAAATATTTTTCCTAAGAGTTTAGTTCTAAGAATTTTTGTTACCATCATCGGGATACCTAACTTGAAAGAACCTTTTTTTTCAAGTATTGTTCCCACTGAATTATTGGATTTAGCTTTGCTAAGATTCATGCTAGAATTAGTTGAATCACTCCATAAAATTTGCTCGGGAGGAAATGAAAAAAAGGCAGACATGAGAATGAGTCTTTCCCTGGAAAAGCTCTGCGAGCAGAATATACAAAAATTACTGTTAGGAGCTATTCTAACAACAACCGTTATTAAAGCTACATTTGGCAATAACTCTATTCTATAAACTCAGAAAAATCACACGACACAAGACAAGATGACCAAACAGTAAACAAAACAACAACACACAATAATGCTCTATTTTCAGAAATTGTCACTTATAATTCTATTGACTTTGTTTCTGTTTCAGCCTCTGAATGTGATAGCCAACAACAACCATTACTGCAGACATAAATGTGGACGCGTTCGTATTCAATTTCCATTTTATCTCAGAAACAACAAGTTCAATCAGACCAAAGACTATATCCTCTTGGATTCTCTCTGTTATGCACTGAAAAATATGAGACTTTGCTGGAACTACCTTCTGTTCCAATCAATTTCTCTGTCAAAAACATTGATTACAAATCTCAGCAAATTCAAATCTATTAGATTCACTTATGTTGACATTAAGAGAATCACAAATGGATTTAGTGAAAGTTTAGGGGATGGGGCTCATGGAGCAGTGTTCAAAGGAATGCTCTCTCGAGAAATTCTGGTTGCTGTGAAGATACTCAACAACATAGTGGGAGATGGAAAGGATTTCACAAATGAAGTGGGGACTATTGGCAAAATTCATCATGTTAACGTCGTTCGCTTGCTTGGATTCTGTGCAGAAGGGTTCCACCATGCTCTTGTCTATGATTTCTTCCCAAATGGATCACTACACAGATTCTTGGCTCCGCCGGACAACAAGTATGTTTTCCTTGGTTGGGAGAAGTTGCAGCAAATTGCTTTGGGTGTTGCCAGAGGGATTGAATATCTCCACCTTGGTTGTGAACATAGAATAGTTCACTTTGATATTAATCCTCACAATGTTTTGTTAGATGACGACTCCATTCCAAAAATCACTGATTTTGGACTTGCCAAGTTGTGTCCCAAAAATCAAAACACGGTGTCAATGAGTGCAACAAAGGGAACCTTGGGCTACATTGCTCCTGAAGTTTTCGCAAGGAGCTACGGTAATGTGTCATATAAATCTGACATTTACAGCTATGGAATGTTGCTCCTGGAGATGGTTGGAGGAAGAAAGAATACAAATGAGTTAGCTAAAGAAAGTTTTCAAGTTCTATATCCTAAATGGATCTATAATTTACTGGAAGACAAAGATGTGCAAGTTACCATTGAAGATGAAGAAGATGCTAAATTTGCAAAAAAGCTTGCCATTGTAGGACTTTGGTGCATTAAATGGAATCCAGTGGACCGTCCATCTATGAAAACTGTGGTACAAATACTTGAGGGAAATGGAGACAAATTAATTGCACCCCCAAATCCATTTGACATCACCAGTTCTTCTTCTGGAACAGATGCAGTTGTTCCAACAAGGCGTCAAAATTTTGAGTTGGAAATTATTCATGAAATAGAAGAGTAAGTAATGTCTCTAGGTTTCCTTCAAATATAATATGTAGTTTGTAGAAGTTGTAAGACTTATGAACACTATTAAAAGTATGTAAGTTTGTTGATCTACTTGTTTAATGTTTCTTATATAATGCTATATTAATTCAGTTTCGACTTCTGGTGCGAATTAATAAGAGATCAACGCAGAGTGGTGCTTAACTTCCAATTTATTAGCCTGATAAACTTGATTAGCAATTGCCTAGCTAGAGCATTTTATTAGAATATCTTAAGACATTAGTTGGAGATTGAAAATGAATTGAGGTGATCAGCAAGAAATGTACTAAAGGAAATTAATCTAGTAAATCCTCTTGGAAATATTTCTCGGAAGTGTAAGAAATACAGGGCATATGCGCGCGCCCTTATATTATTTCAAAGATTCTATCCCTATATGATTTAATTTACGAAGTTAATATGCTATCTATCTATCACCTATGGAAACCTTCACGTTGGTTTAAAGGATAACAAGTTCTACAAGAAATTCATTAAATATTAACTAATTTAGAGACTAAAATTTGATACTTTTAACCAAGCTAACCAGCATTATTTTCTGACATTTAAAATTGTCAGAAAATGAACTCACAAAAAAAAGTTACTTGGTGAGCTTTCAATCATTGTTGCACCATCTATTAACGGCAATACTTATGCTCCATTTTGTCTAATTTATTTTTAACTTATAAGCTAGTTTTAAGTTAAAGTTAAAAATAAAAGCTTAAAAAAATAAATAAAAATTTATTTGTTAATATTTATTTATTTTTTAAATTAAAAGTTCCTTAAAATTAAAATATAATTAGATGGAGAGATCCTGCGTTTAACTCTTCTAGCTAACAAAAACTAATAAATTAATCACTAATATTTTTCAATTAAAAAATACTAATTATTTTGTATGATGAAAAAAATATTTATAAAATAAAATAAAATATCGTATAAAAAAATATTTTAAGGATAATAAAACTTTTAATAATAACGTGATGTTGAATAATGTTTTAAATAGTTAATTAATAATTTTATTAATTTGAATATTATTTTTTATTTTATTAAAATTAATAATATTTTTTATAATGAAACAAGTTGAATAAAAGTATAAAGGATAATTATTTTAAATAACTGGAATAATTCACAATACTTGAGAAAAAATATTCTAAAATTTATTATATATATATATGTTATAATTTGGTCTTATTGAGATTAGAGAACATGAAAATAAGCTCCGTACAAGTAGTTCTGAGTAACTTATTATAAAGTTTCTTATTTCAAATTTTTTTCATTAAAAATAAGTAACTTTTATTTTAAGGAATTTTTACTAATTAGTGTTTGACCTAACTTTTACTTAAAAGTAGCTTATAAATTGAAAACAAGCTGGTTAAATGACCCTTAATGCCTTAACGTGAAGACTAAAAAACTAACCGATTAAAATATTATGGACTAAGAAATAAAAGTCAAAAATTGAAAATATTCACGAACTAAGAACATATATAATTAATCCTTATTTTAATTAATGATGTGAAAAGAAGGACATTGTCATAATATAATTGATCAAATTACTCTAGGTAAGTTTTCTCCTTTTTTTTTTCAATAATCTTGCATTAGAATATTATTTTTGTAAGGAATTTGATGTCATGTTTTACGAATTCGTATTTACTTAATAGAGATAAATCTTTTTTCTACATAAAAAAAAATATCATTAAAATAAATTTGGGTTTAACTTAGGGAAAGAAGTTGCGAGTTGAACACGGCACACATTAATTTATTACTCACCGAAGAATTATTTAATTATCATTTTCTCCATGTAGACTAGAAGAGTTTTTTTTACCGGCTACCACCTTTGTCTTGTATGTTCATGTACAGTTAATACCTTATAATATATCTTAATAAAATGCTTACGCAATTGCTAATCCAGTTGACCAGGCTTGTAAATTTATTGATGCTAAAAAATAAACCCATCTTATGTTTTTTTAGGTGACATTTTTTCCGTTGATTTGAATAGAAAATTTCTCGTGAGTGAGTCAATGGCAAAGTGCATTTGCTAATAGTGTTTTTAGTTCAGCTAGGATCATTAGTGAACTTCCATTATGAAGGCTGCATAAGGGCCAAGCAAGTTAAGCTTTTGAGTAACACTTCACTACAAATTTTATTATAGTCAGACCGACTCTAACTTTGAACAGCTTAATGCCATCGGTAGTGAAGACACCACACAAGTTGAGGCCTTGTGCGGGATATAAAAAAGCAAAGTTAAAGTCAGTTACGCCAACTCTAAGCAAAGTTGCAATAGCAATATCACGTAGGCTGGTGCCTTGTGCAAATATAAAAAAGACAAAGTTAGAGTCGGCCTGGCCGACTCTAAGAAAAGTTGCATTGAAGGCAATACTCAAACTGATGCCTTGTGAAAGGAGCATCTTCCGGTGGCGCCTCCCAATTCAAAATCACCCACCTCTTGTAAATAGTTTTCATTCTAACCTATGTGGGGATTTTGTTTCATAAAATCACCCAAATTGGTAAAAGAGCCCAGATTTGAAGCTTCATTGGCAATGAACATCTATTATTATGAGATGGTCACGGATCTGAAGCAGAGACGCAAGGATGCGGGTGGATCTGGAGTGGAGACGCTCTGTTGGATCTGAAGCAAAGATGCGAATCTGAAGTGAACACACTCCTTGCATTTGTTCTCCTTCTTCCTATTTTGTTTTTTCTGTTTTTCCTTCTCTCTATTTTTCTTTACGAACTGTCCCCTACCCTTCTTATTGAAGATTTACTGGTGGCGTAATTGTGGCTGGTTGTCTAGGTGGCAACTTTGAAATTGCGTTTCTATGTTTTTGTGTTATCAACTTTTGGGAAGGGGAATGCAAAGTCGTGGGTCTCACTGTTCCATGAGAATGAGCCATTTTTAACAGCTTAAAAGCTCCCATAATTTGTTTAATTCATTTTAAAAGTCACAACCAAACATATTTTTTAATGGTTTTAACTGCCACAAAATGAGATACCGCAAATTTTACCATGTAATCTATTAACAAAGATATTTATTGAAAATGACTAAAAACACTAATGGAGCAAAACCTTAGAGATAGATGGAGACTAGTCAATATTTTGATTAGGGACTAAGTGAAAAATTGAAAACATTAAGGAACTAAAAACACAATTAACACTTAAAATAACATTGCCTTTGTCCTAACAAAATCAATTTCTCTTCCATCATCTCTACCATCGTACAAGTACAACTGTTCTTCTCTCCCATCTCTATTCTTGATTTTTTTTTATGAGCCAAAGTTAAAGTTAAAAGATAGATACCAATGATACCCATAGGAAGAAACAAATCATCCAAATGCCCAATAGATTCACAGAATCATTAGGAATCACTATTGCCCAAAACATGCCTAGTAATTCCACGCATGAAATCCAAAAGGAATAACTTACTCCAACTTTTTTTTATTTATTCACCATTCAAAACCTAATCTCCCAAAGATATTTTTTTTTCTTTCTAAATTGAACTAATGATTCAATGTAAGATTTTTTGTATGTGAAAGATGTGTGACTTATCAACTATCCATTAAAGATGTGTGGCTTAGCAACCCAACAAGGAATTAGGTTGAAGAGAATACTTGAAGATTTTGGTGAAAAATAAGATGTTGTAACTATCCATTGTGATAATAAATTAGCTATTGATATGGCCAAGAACCCAGTTTACCATGGAAGAACAAAGCATATAAAAAAAAGTAATCAAACAAGGAGTCATTCAACCACAAATACTCTTCTTCTTGTTCTATATTTTTTGCATAGTTTTGCAGTAGTTATAGCCTTTCATAACACCTAGTTTCTTACATGTATCACCTCTGGAATACCACCAACAATATCATTTTGATTTTCTAGAGACTATCAATGCTTTGAATATAGATATGACAAGGAGGACTGGAGGAGAGTTGTTGGCAAAAAGAGTTGATGTAGAAAAAAAAAGCTTGAAGTTGTGATTCAAATATAGGCAGAGAACTTGGAGACATTTGTATTCTTAAAAGTATTAGCTTCCTCATGATTCTTTTTAGCTATTTAGTAATCCTTTAATGTTGTATGTTTTAAGTGTTAGGATCAACCGGGTAATCAATCAAGAGAGAGGGGAGGGGGGGGGGGTGAATTGATTTAACGTAAAATGTCAGATTCTTCTTTTTCAAAAAGGTTTTTCACCACTGCTCTTGAAGTTTTAATAAAAGCATTTATCAGAGAATGTTATATTGATTGAATAACCAGAAAAACAACCTCAGCTTATGATAGAAATGATTTAGAACAAATATTCTTGATAAAGATCAAATATCAAATTGAAATAGATCAAGGGATAGAGAGATTGAGCCTGTTGATTTATACTGGTTCGATCAACCACCGATCTACATCCAGTTCTCTCTTTCACCAAGGGGTTCCACTATGAATTTGATTACATACACCATGTACACAAAATTCATAGCAAATTTTAATTTCACAACTTGAAACAGGAACCTAGACAACTGAATGTGAAAACACCATTTACCATCCAATTTCTAAATACAATACTACAAACAAAATTAGAAATACCATCTAATTTCAACACAGCATTGAGGAACGAAATTCACACAATGCTAATCAAATAAGATTAATGAAAAAGATTAAAGAACAAAAACACCTTGATGTGCTAATATAATTGATATGAGATCAGTTCAAGAAACTTCAATTTGAGCAAATTTAATAGTCAAGAATACATGTTGAATCACCTCAGATCATGAAAGAACAAGAGAGGGATATAGTTGTATAGACTCAGAAGTTTAATCTTAAATGGGTATAGTAGTAAAAGCAAGAATGACTTTTTTCTAAAAAAACTCAAGAGATTAGAGAATGTGCAGAAGAAAGAAGAGAATGTTCAAAGCAATATCAAATCTGAAGATTAAATCAATGATTTGGATTTTGACAATTGAAAGATTGAAAAGATATTGCGAAAATTGGTTGTTCTACATTGAATGATATTGGTTCAAATATATAGGATGGATTAAAAAGATTCAGAGTTAGTTAGAAAAAGAATGAGTGTTGGAGATATTTTAAAATGGCTGTTATGAAGATTGACGCCTCGCCTCTTCATTTAGATTTTCGATATCTTCATACCTTAAGTCTTCTTCGTTTTCTTAGTCTAGTATTTTCTTTTTATGTCATAACATGTATGGATGATGACATTGTATTGTTTGTTATAGACTAAGCCATATCATTCTTTCCAAACTTTATAACATCATAGAATACATTTCTGCACACAAATACACACACACGAAAACAACTAAATGGATTTTTCATACAGATCACCAAAGGTTGTAACAACTTTAATATACAATGAAGTTTATGCTTCCATGCCATTATCATCTTCCATCATCCAAAGTAGGTAGTACTTGATCCCTGATGCTGTCATACTCTTGATGGCAGCTACTATCACCAGGCTCAATGGTCTTAGATGATGCCTCATGAACCAAGTCATCAGTCTCCTTTAGATTTGTGTCTGGATTAATCCAATGATGCATCTCCAACTCCATTGCCACTTCTTTCATTGTAGGCCTTTCATCCCCTTGAAGTCTCAAGCACCTCGCAGCAAGAAAAGCAACCTTCTTAATTTCCTTTGCATTTTCATCATTTGAAAGGCCAACTTGAACAACATCAAACAGACGATCCTCTTTCAAGCAACATAGAAAGTGGTTAGCAAGACTTGTTTTCTCTTCTGACCCGACAAAAGAATAAGGTTTCTCCCCTGTTAACAGCTCTATTAGCTTGACCCCAAAGCTATAGACATCACTTTTCTCAGTCAGTTGGCTTGTTTGCATGTACTCTGGGTCTAGATAACCAATAGTTCCTTGTACAATTGTGGCTATTTCAGTTTGATCAAGTGGAACCCATCTTGAAGCACCAAAATCAGATACTTTGGCAGTGTAAGTATCATCCAAGAGGATGTTAGCAGTCTTGACATCTCTGTGGATAATGGCTATTGAGGCTTCTGAATGCAGATATGATAGAGCTCCAGCTGCCTCTGCTGCTATTCTTACACGGGTTTTCCAAGTTGAATCATTTACCTTTCTTTCGGTCTGTATAAAATTGAAAAGGGTACCATTGCTAACAAATTCATATACCAGTAAAGGAACTTCTGTCTCTAAACAACATCCCAATAGTTTGACAACATTCCTATGATTGATTTGGGATAGAACAATCACCTCATTAGCAAATTGTCCGGTTTGGCTCTTGTCAACTATTTTTGACTTCTTGATTGCAACAATCTTGTTATCTGCTAGATGTCCTTTGAAAACGGTACCAAAACCTCCTTTACCAATGATTAAGCTGTCGTCAAAGTTGTTGGTGCCCTTCTTTAATTGTTCTTCTGTGAAAATTTGAATTTGGGAGGAATTTTCTCTTGTAGAGAGTTTCTGTAACAAAATGGAACCACCATTTTGTTGAAAGTATTTCTAAGTTTGTTGAGTTTCCTTTTCTGGTATATCAAGTACAATGAGGTAGTCACCACGCATAGAATAACAATTCATGCTCCTACTCCTACATTCAGAATATATTAATTAAATATTACAATTCTTTGATATATTTATTTTTTTAAATCAATGGTATTGGTACATAAGCTAGTTAGGATTTGAACCCTAAATCACTTGATTAACGAACAAACCGTTACCACTTGTGTCGTTGTTGGTATAATTTTTGAATACTAGCTCATTTTTTAATAATTTTTTTTCAATAAAAAATAAATAAATCATATTTCTTTCACAAATTGAAAATTAATTTAGACACATTTTGAAGAAATTAAATGAAAGAACATCTATAAAAGTTGAAGCACTAAATTGATTTTAAGTAATATGAAAGAAATTTAACTCTCTTTTTTCACCAATAAGTACTCATTGGAAAATTTATCCAAACAAGATCCTAGCATTAATAACATACATACTAACGATCCAACATATAAAAATGAAAAAATAAATAAAATAATTACATGTGCTTAGTTGCTTACCTATGGCAACTTTGGTAACATCTTTTTAGTGGCACCCTTCTTCCTTTGTTCCATTTCCAGATTGTCCCTTTGGACAAAAACATTCATAGAATCCATCTTTGTTGAGACAGTGTTTTTCACTCTTACATGTATGCTTGTTTGTCTTACATTTGTCAATGTCTGCAAAACCTGAATAAAATTAAAATAACATAAAACACGTTAAAGTGTTTTTTTATGGCATAATACTAAATTTCCAAAGACAATAAAATGAGTGTAACTTAGGAGGTTACTAAAACATTTGAATATATGATTGGCTAAAATATCTTTTAGTTCCCTAATGAATTTTGTTTTAGTTACTTAATAATTTTTTTCTTTGTTTTGGATACCTAATATATCAAAATATTTGTTTTAATTCTTGATAAATTAGTAAATTTTGTTTCTGTTTAATATATCTAGATAATTTGTTATTTGTCTTATACAAATTTCAAATGAGCTATAACAAAATAATAAAATTTATTAGGAATCTAAAATAAAAAATTTTAATTTATTAGGGACAAAAAATATATATATAAAGGATAAAAAAACATTTTGATATATCATAATCCAAAGTAAAAAAATAAAATATCAGGGACTTAAAACAAAATTCATCGATTTATCAAGCTAAAACATATTTTAGCCTATACTGTATGAATTGGGTTTTTCAAAATTGTTTCTAGGTTACCATAATATTATATAAAATATTCATAAACTTTATTAATAATTAATCTTGATTAAAAACTTGACTAGTTAACTTTAGAAGAATTTCTTCTCTTAATCATATTTTTTCATTCAAATGGATCATATCTAAGACTTTATCTAAGACGATCCAGTTTATACCACACAAATCAATTACTTCTTGATGGTATTGAAAATTTAAGTGTAATATCTTAATTTGATCTAGTCCCACAATTGGACTCCAAAAATACGGGATTGAAAAATTGTGTTTTGAGAAAAGTTTCTATGTTAAAAATGGCCAACTAGTTTTTCTGAAATAATGTTTGGAGGAATAAATTAAAAGAAATTACCTGTGCAACCAAGATATGGATTTCCTTCATAGCCAGATTTACATATGCATCGGTAACCATTATCAGTGTCACTGTCGTCGCAATAGCTATTGTTCATGCACACGTTGTCAACCCTCCTACTCTCAAAAGCACGACAGTTATTCTTTCCAACGATCCAATCAAGAACCAAGGGGAACGTCTCGTATGGAAAACTCTCCAAATGACTGATATTAAATTTATACGAGTCGTGTTTGACAACAAAGGAATAGCTGCAACTTGAAATATTAAGGACGGTGGTCAACAGCTTATTGGGTTTAGCGGCATATGACATCTCCATCGACGAGGAGGCCGGAATAGGTCTCCGCTTGACCGTCGACAAGGCCTTCGTAGAAGGTGTCCCTGTATTATTGACGAAGGAAGATGCTTGTATACTGATATTAGTCATTCGAGGAGGAATATCCACCTGACAACACCCTATACCGGAACAAGTTCCGTCGTCGATCTCCAAATCATTGCCATGGCATTTTGTTAAGCACGCTGTTGTGTATGTTTTGTTGTGGTAATTGCTGTCGAGAGAGCCGTAACTGTCGCAGCCTACGGTTACGAACCTGTTTTCCATCCTTGAAACGCTGCTGTGTGAACCCGTTGTCAGCCAGGGGGTGTTGTCGCCTCGACTATCACAGAACTGCGAGACCCGAAACAACACGTCCATTTGATGAGTTGTGACGTTTATGTTTAAGATTGTGACGGTGCCCCATTTTAATAACGAGTGATCATCGCAGGTGAGATTGAACACAGGCTGCAAGGAACACCGTTGTTGATGGGGTGATGATGACGAAGATAACGAGTTGCCTATGCCGAATGGATATGGAATTGTGACGTTTCCACAAGTGTAGATGCAGCCGGGCAGTGTTTGGTTTAGTATTGGAGAATGAATTTGAGTAGGTGTAATGGCGGATACTACTAGGGAAATTGCGAACATTAACACCGGACACATTTGCAAGTGTTTCATTTGGTACAATCACAAAAGTTGAAAAAAAAGAAAGAAAAAAAAAGGGTTGTTTTTAGAATCTCGAGACATCTCTATCAACCAACCCTGGGCCATACGCTCAAATGGCCAGACTGTGTCTAAGGGTTGTTTTGTTTGCCAAAAATTATTGAAAAGCATGAGCATTCAAATTTTGAACAGTTTTTGGAAGTAGAATTGGCACAATCTTTGAAAAGGAGGTTATTTTTTTTCATGAATATGTAATTGTTTGTGTCAATTTAGAAGTTTTTTAAGTGTTAGAAAACATATTTTGACTAGTTCATTTTTGAATTTGCGAAAAACCATCTTGAGTTATAGTTTGAAATTAATTCCAGTATGTATGGAAACTTCAAGAATCAATTCAAAATCCAAATTAATGGCGAATTTGTTTAAATTTATTTTATGATATAAATATTTTTTTTAATTTTTAATTTTGTCTAAACATATTTCTATTTAAAATATTATTTTTTTAATTTTAAACAAACTCACTAAAAATCAATAAATCAATTCATACACACAAATGTACTCCAGGAAACAACTAAGTGGAATTTTCATAACTTTGATGGAGTGGATGCTGCCATGCAACAATTAATCATCTTCCATCATCCAAAGCAGTCACTACTTGATCCCCAATGCTGTCATGCTCTTGATGGCTGCTGCTATCGCCATGCTCGTAAATCATAGATGATGTCTCATGAACCAAGTATTCATCGGTCTCCGTTTGATTTGGTTTTGTATTAACCCATTGATCGCATCTCCAACTCCATTGCTACTTAGGCCTTTCCTCCCCTTTAAGTCTCAAACACTTCTCAGCAAGAATATATAACAACCTTCTTTCTCCTTTTCGTTTTATTCATTCAAAATGCCTACTTGAAGAACATTGAATAGGCGATCCTCTTTCAAGCTAGATAGGAAGTGGTTAGCAAGATTTTTTTCTCTCCAGGCTTTGCCAAAAGAATAAGGTTTCTCTCCTGTTAACAGCTTTGTAGGCACTGCTCCAAAGCTATAGACATCACTTTTCTCAGTTAGTTGGCCTGTTTGTATGTACTCTAGGTCTAAATAACCAAAAGTTCCTTTCACCAACGTGGATAATGCAGTTTGATCAAGTGGAATCAATATTGAAGCTCCGAAAACAAACACTTTGGCGGTGTAAGTGTCGTCCAAGTCCAAGAGGATGTTTGCAGTCTTCACATCTCTATGGATAATGGTATCTGAGGCTTCTGAGTGCAAATATGATAGAGCTCCAACGGCCTTTGCTGCTATCCTTACACGGGTTTTCCAAGTTGTGTCATTTACCTTTCTATTGGTATGTATTAAATCAAAAAGGGTACCATTGTTAACAAATTCATAAACCAGCATAGGAACTTTTGTCTCTAAACAACATCTCCAGATTCTAACCACATTCCTATGATTAATCGATTTGGGATAAAACGACCGTTGATGAATTGTTCCTTTCGATTGTCATCAACTATTTTGGACTTCTTGATAGCTACAACTCTATTATCAGCAAGAAATCCTTTGAAAACTGTACCAAAACCTCATTTACCAATGATTGAGCTCTCGGCAAAGTTGTGGGTGGCCTTCTTTACTCTTCTTCTGTGAAAATTTGCATAAAACGGGAGGACTTTTCAATTGTAGAGAGTTTTAGTAACAAAATCCATTCTGTTGAAAAAATTTCTCGTTTAGTTTGATGAACTTCATTTTCTGGTATATTAAGTATGGTATGGCAGCCCCCACGAATAGAATAACAAATCCTGCTGGTGCTCTGCATTCAAAATATTTTCAATGCAATTCTTTAATGATTCTCTGAGCATAAATACATGCAAGAAAAATAGTTTAACTGAAATAGCAAAAGAATATAGTAAAATAAGAGAAAAAGGGTGAAGTACAATTAATTTTATACCATTAATCAATTATAAGTTTTTATTTATTATAAATCACATAATTTTTATAAAATTATACTAAAATTATTAAAACTATGGGATGTGATTGAGAGGTTTAATTAGTTTCTTACCAACTATAACCATGGTATGTATGTTGCAGCCTCCTTCTTTTCTTCCATCTCTATTGTGACAATTTTTATGACTTATGCATGTATGCTTGCTGTCATGCATTCATGGATGTCTGCATGTGCATAATAGACAAGAAACTGTATTGTCAAACAACGTAGACCCAACCAAACCTTGAAAACATGTTATTACTATTTAAGTATTTATTTTATATTAATATTCAGTTTAATATTTAAATATTTTCCTTGTTGCAAGTATGTCACTATTTTGTTTATAGCTCTGGTAAATTATAATTTTTTTTTGTTGACATGACTTTTCCGGGCATCAACAACCGTTAACTACATCATCAATCACTAGTAATGTTTAATCAGAACTAAATTTTTTTTTTTTTAACAAATTTCAGATACTTTTAAAAATAAATTATAGAAAATAATTAAAAATAAATTATAAACACCAAGAATATATTTAGAAATTATAATTTATAATTTCGATGGGAGGTTTGTCTATGACGGAGGTTAGTTTCTGGTGGAACTACTTCATAAGAATACATGTTTATCAACATAATTAATTATTAAAAATTTACCTCTGCAGCGTTGCAAGTGAGCTCCAACGCTGCCTCCAAGAAGCAGTTGTCGCCGGTGACAGATGATTTGCCTATGCCGAATGAATACAGGATCGATGAAACGCCTCCGCAACTGCTTCGGCAGCCATAGCAGTTCCCGTCCATGCCAACACAATCACCATGCAAGGGAAGATGAATGAAACCTAAAATAAATTTTCATTTTTATTTTGAAAAATATTTTTTAATTTCATTTTTTAAAATAATTTTTATTTTTATTTTTTAAAGATTCAGATAGAAAAAGTATTTGATTTCATTAATTTATGATTTAAAAAATAAAAATATTATAATTTTATTTTTGTTCAATTTTAAATGAAACGTCAGAAAAATTAGAAAACAACAATTTATTATTTTTAAAGTTATGCTTATATTTTAAAATATTTTTTTAGAAAATGTTTTCTAAATTTCTATCAAACATATTTTTGCTAACTTATATGTTAGTCTTTTGATCAGTGTATATATATGATACATTTTTGATTAATAACAAATAAATTTTGTTGATGAATCTAAAATTTGAATTTTAATATCCTTATCTATGGACTGACCTTGTAGTTGTACCAGGGCTAGTTGCATCCGCATGGCCTTGAATCCCATTGTTGCCTTAATAAGTTTTATTAACCTTAATTATCTTTGGAGCGACCTTTTTATATTCTGAAGGGACACGATATTATTGAAGTTGTTCCTTCTTTTTCTATGAGCAAATTTGTAGCAAGATTGGGTCAGCTTGATTGGATTAATGTATGAAAAATTATTGAAGAGATAAGCTGAACGACAAAAAAATTGATAGACGAAAGGATACTAATTAAAGAATTTGATTATTGCAAAGACAAAAGCTGGACCTGGACGACACTAGCTAAAGTTGATAGTACGAGGATAATGAACCTGATTGGTTATTTTTATTGTTTTATCCTTGATTTTTTTTTAATCAATATATATTATTTAAGGAAAACGTTAGAGGTAAAGTCAGTAGGGCATGAGTAAAAAGAAGAAATTGAGATAGAAAGGAAAAATAAAAGAAGATAGAGAAAAACTCACAAATATTAAAAAAGGCTAAATAATTGAATGATGAGAGACATTTTTATGTGAAAGGTTGGGGCTAAATGATGACTTGCATAGTTGAACCTTGACGTAAACTGTTAATTAGGACACTCAACTCTAATATTAAAGTTATCTCGTTGAATTAGTGGATGAATAATAGTAACATATTTAGGTGTTTTAAGGATTGTAACAATTTTATCATTGTTAATAAAAGAGAAGACATTGTATATAAATTTTCATTAGTCTCTTACTTCTAAATAACGTGAACTCTCATTGGCCTCGGCACAGTTGCAAGTGTTTCATTGCCAACAATCACAAATTAGAAAATAGGCTCTTGTAAGGGAAGATTTTGAAGTTGCTTGCACTGCCTAATTTTTTGTTTTCTTTGTGTATTGTGTTGACTTGAGGAAGACTGAATAGTAGTGACCGGAATGCTTGATCATGTACAATTATGTAATTATCATGATATTTGTTTTTGCTTTCAGTTTTATAAAACTACTTGTTAGGCAAAAATAACTTGTTTTTCTTTGTGTATTGTGTTCACTTGAGGAAGACCAAATAGAGACGAGAATACTAGATAACATAAAATTACGTGCATATAAAATATTTTTAACTTTAAATCAAATATTCTGTCCAAAAAAAAACTTTAAATCAAACATAACCCACATATTGTTCTAAAATTAATTAATGAATTTCCTCAGTCAAAAGTGCAAATTAAATGAAGGTTCAGACTATGAATGAGGTGAATATAGACAGCCATAAGCATGACAAAATTAATAAAGCATTTAGATAGGGACGAAGAAAGAGAGATTGTAAAAAAAGAGATAAAAAAAAGGTACACTCTAACAAGCAGCACTGGGCCAGACGTACTCTCTCAAATGGCGAGAACGCATTTGAGGGTTTTATGTTTGCCGAAATATCGTGGAAGAAACCAAGAGACTCAATTCTAAACAGTTTTTAGAAGCAGATAGACTTGGCAGCTGGCATATCCTTTGTAAATTAGAACAAATTCTCCCATAAGAAAAAGAGTAATCATAAACGCACAATATTTTCTACAATAAATTGTACAATAGATAGCACTTCATCTAAAATTCAAATTTTAATTTTACTTAACCATGAAAAAGAAAAAAGAAAAAAGATGAATCAGACTATTAAGTGAATGATTATTCTGACATTTAAAAATTAAAGAGATGTTAATTTGAATCCAATTTTAACAAAATTCATCTCGCTTCTCTACTTGCTGCTTCCTCTCTCCTTTCTTTTGTTTCTTTCATCACTTACTGCCACCCTTTTACTAAAACTCCCTGGATTCTCTTCACAATTTCGAGCACTGCCACCCTTTTATTGAAAATTTTATCAATGGAATTCAGCGATTAGAATCATGTTTGGCTTTGGATCTAATTTTTAGTTATTCAAAACCAGATAGGGTTTTTTATTTTATTTTTATGTGTATTGTGTTGACTTGGCTTTGGGGAAGACTGAATGGCATGAAATAATTGTTCCAAAGTTAATGATTTCTTTGAGTCAAAAGTGCCAGAGGAAAGTTCAATGAAGGACCGTGATAACTGATAATTAAGCATGGAAAATTAAATTAAGAGGCACTGGTAGGAGGAAAGAAAGTGAGAGAGTAAAAAGAAATTAAAATCATATGTATTGTCGTGAAAAGCATGTCATGTGAATTTCACTTTGTATTCTTTTTAGAATATCGAGACATTTCTAACAACCAACCCTGGGCCATACCCTCAAATGGCCAGAATATGTCTAAGACTCTAAGGGTTATTTTGTTTGCCCAAAATTATTGAAAAGATATGAGCACTTTGGAAGCAGAATTGACAAACTTTGAAAAATAGAGCAGATTACGTATCGACAAGAATAAAGGAGATTCCAATTTAAAGTCTGGAAACATTTTTCTTTTCGTGAATATGTATTTGTTTGTGCCAATATTTATAACTTTTTTAAGTGTTAGAAAATATATTTTGATTAGGGATATGTTTGGTAAATTTCCAGAAAAAAATGAAATTAATTGTTAAAAATAACTTCTCTAATGATTAATTTGTAAAAAATTTCTTCTAAAAAATATGAAATTTTTACAAATTAATTATTCAAAAAATTAAATTTTAATTTACGTAAGGTTTACCCAATCAAGTTGTTTTTCATTTGGATTTTATAAAAAATCATCCGTTGAGTTGAAATTCGAAGTTAATTCTAGTATGTTTCGAGACTTCCAGAATCAATTCAAAATCCAGATTAATTAAAAATCAATTCATACACACCAATACACACTCACGGAAACAACTAATTAAGTGGAATTTTCATCAAGATTACAACAGATTGTAACATAACTTTGATGGAGTATATGCTGCCATGCCATAATAAATCATCTTCCATCATTCATAGCAGTTATAACTTGATCCCCAATGCTGTCATATTGCTCTTGATGGCTACTGCTATCACCATGCTCGTAAATCTTAGTTGATGTCTCATGAACCAAGTATCCATCGGTCTCCTTTTGATTTGGCTTTGTATTAATCAACTGATGCATCTCCAATTCCATTGCCACTTCCTTCATGCTAGGCCTTTCTTCCCCTTTAAGTCTCAAGCACTTCGCAGCAAGAATAGCAACCTTCTTAATCTCCTTTTCATTTTCTTCATTCAAAATGCCGACTTGAAGAACATTGGATAGGCGATCCTCTTTCAAGTTAGATAGGAAGTAGTTAGCAAGATTTTTTTTCTCTCCGGGCTGGCCAAAAGAATAAGGTATCTCTCCTGTTAACAGCTCTATAAGCACTGCTCCAAAACTATAAACATCACTTTTCTCAGTTAGTTGGCCCGTTTGCATGTACTCTGGGTCTAAGTAGCCAAACGTTCCTTGCACCAACGTGGATGATGCAGTTTGATCAAGTGGAATCAATATTGAAGCTCCGAAATCAGACACTTTGGCAGTGTAAGAGTCGTCCAAGAGGATGTTTGCTGTCTTGACATCTCTATGGATAATGGTTTCTGAGGCTTCTGAATGCAAATACGATAGAGCTCCAGCAGCCTCTGCTGCTATCCTTACGCGGGTTTCCCAAGTTGTGTCATTTACCTTTCTTTCAGTATGTATTAAATCAAAAAGGGTACCGTTGTTAACAAATTCATAAACCAGCAAAGGAACTTTTGTCTCTAAACAACATCCCAAGAGTCTGACCACATTCCTATGATTGATTTGGGATAGAACAATCACCTCGTTGATGAATTGTTCCTTTTGGCTGTCGTCAACTATTTTGGATTTCTTGATAGCTACAACTCTATTATCCGCGAGAAATCCTTTGAAAACTGTACCAAAACCTCCTTTACCAATGATTGAGTTCTCGTCAAAGTTGTGGGTGGCCTTCTTTAGCTCTTCTTTTGTGAAAATTTGCATAAAACGGGAGGACTTTTCCGTTGTAGAGAGTTTTTGTAACAAAATCAAACCACCATTCTGTTGAAAGAATTTCTCTTTTAGTTTGGTGAGCTTTTTTTTCTGGTATATTAAGTATGGTATGGCAGCCCCCACGAATAGAATAACAAATCCTGCTGCGGCCCCTACATTCAAAATATTTTCAATGCAATTCTTTAGTGATTCTTTGAGCATAGATACATGCAAGAAAAAAGAGTTCAAACTGAAAGAACAGAAGAATATAATAAAGTAAGTTGGAGGCGTTTAATTAGTTTCGTACCAATAATAACCATGGTACGTACGTTGCAGCCTTGTTCCTTTCTTCCATTTCCTGATTGCCACTTATGACAGAAACATTTGTAATCTCCATCCGTATTGTGACAGTTTTTATGACTTATGCATGTATGTTTTTCTGTCATGCATTCATCTATGTCTGCAAGAGCATAATAAAAAATATTTACTAGGATGAAAAATAAATTTTACTCTTACATTAATCTTAACTTGTTTGAAGGTCTGACTAGCTTGAAAGCTCCTGAAAGACTATCTGATTAGGAAAAGTCTAAGATGTAGCCCATGACAAATATTAGATATTTTTTGCTTTATACTTTTAAAACAATTCAGTGTTCTTTAAGCTATGTGTGGCTTGATGGAGGACAATGTGTTTTGGTAGTTTGTTTTTTAGGTGGTGGTGTGAAGGTGATTTAAGGATGATACTGTGGATTAGCTCTATAATGGAAATTTTTGGAGAAACAACAAATCAACATATGGTAACCATTTTAGAGCCTTCAATTCGGATCCATTAGGGTGTGTTTCAAATAGTTGAAAAAATTAGAATATTTCAATAATTCATTATGTGAATAATTAATTATTATCATAATCAAAGTTTATTTTTATTTAACTAAATTTAATGAAAAGTAATTTTAAAATAGTTAATTTCGTTTAGATACAACAAAAAATCAATTTTTATATAGTAAAAATAGCTTTAAAAAAAATAATCGGTTGAAAAATAAATATAAGTTATAAATTTTTACCTTCATTAAAACAACTAATTTTTTTAAAAAATAATATTTTTTAGGTTTAAACTATTGTACCAAACATTATTTTTTTACAAACAACTTATAATCCAAAAATAAATGTGGCATTTTTATTTATAAAAAATAGAAAATGCAGTTCAAAATATGTGTTTTAAAGGGGTGTATTGGATTAGGATTGTTTAGGATTTTAATGACTTTGTTTTTGGTAAAAATATCTTGGGATATTCAATCAGGATTGTTAAATAATAAAATACAATATGATGGTATTCAATCAAGATTATCAAGATTTTTTTAATGGGCAACGAAATCTTGTGGTATTCGATTGAGATTTTGAATAACTTAAAAAAAAGTAATTTGTTATTCAAAATCATAAAGATTTTATGGACTTTTTTTTTAATTGGATTTTATGGACTTTTTAGTTGATCATATAAATAGCAAACCTAGCAAACAATCTCATTCAACTATGAGAGACTTTTCTTTCTCATCACAGACTTTTTTATTTCATATTCAAATCATTACGAATCAACTTACAAACCTATGTTTAGTCACCTATCTCATTCTCCTTTAGGTTCATAAATTCCCAATGAAATGAAAATCTTCATAAAAATATATCTGAGCCTTGAGGAACTTCTAACTCAGTCAAGGCAAACAAAAGTTAAAGTTTTAAAAAAACCTTTCTAAACAATCAATTTAATTTTGAAAAAATATACAACTTAATAAAGAAAACAGATGATCACTTTTGGCTCTTCTCTCCACAGTTTTCTTATGTGAGAGACTTTTCAGAAGTTTTGAAAAAGTTGAGAAAAGATGCAAAAGAAGTGTAGAGGGAAGTCATTATTTTATATTGTTGAGACAACAATAACTTTCATAACTTCTCCAACTTCCATAACTTCCTTTAATTTTTCTTTAATGCCAAAAATAACCCTTAACGAAGTGAGAAGAGAGGGACTTATTTTAATAACTTAAAAATAATTCCCAATGACTTTAACATAATTTCAAGTCTAACAACCATTAGACTTCTTTTTATTTATTAAAGCCATTAAATAATCTAACACACTTTTGTTGGCTTGTGTTTAGTAGTTTTCAATTTTTTTTTCCTAGAAATCCATAAAGTCTTTTCAAATCTTATAAGTCCATGAAATTCTTTCAAATCCTATATTCTAAATCCATTAAATCCAAATTATATAATCCTAATTACAAAAGTCTTTTTAAAAAAATATTAATAGTTTTTAGTTTCCTACAAAATCTTAAAAATTTTCAAGACTTTTTAATATTTAAAATGTGAAAATGAAAACTATTTTTAAAAAATGAAAATAGAAAGACTTAAATAAGTTTTAGGTCTTGAATTTTTTTTTAATTTTATTTAGAATCTTTCTTGATGAAGTGGCATCATCTCAAATGTGACAAAGTGACACAATCTTAATATATATCAACACTATAAAGCAAAAGAAAAAAAATTCAGGAATCAAACTAAAAAATAATTATTTTGGAAGGATCCAAAACTTATTTAAACCAAATAAAAAATATTTTCTGAAATCAAATGACACATAAACTCTAAGCTTATTAATTACCTATGCAACCATCCGGGAGGTATGGATTTCCCTCATAGCCTGGCTTACATTTGCATCGGTAACCATTTCGAGTGGGTGAGTCCTCACAATAGCTATTGTTCCTGCATGCATAGTGAGGACTACTACTACCAGGGTTGGAAAATTTGTCACACGTGTCGTTTCCAACACTCCAATCAATGACTATGGTAGTGTTATTGAAAGGAAAGTGGCTTAAATGATCCACAGAGAAAGTATAGGTGTGTTTTTTGACAACAAAGGTAGAGCTGCAGTTGTTGAAGTGGGAAGTGTTAATGAAATTGTTGTAGCTGAAGGCTTCTATACTCATATCATTCATTCCATCAGGTATATCGATCTGGCAACACCCTATCCCGGTGCAGTTCTCACCTCTCAGCATGCTTTGCACACTCTCCATGCTGTTGCACTTTGTCGAGCACCCAGTCGAAGAGAGGGTGGTGCTGTTACGAATACTGTTCAGATGGCCGTAACTGTCGCAGCCTACGGTTACGAACTTGTTGTCCTCGTTGGAAATGGTGAAAAATCGGCTTCTGTGCTCAACTATAGGACCATATTTTTTATTATCATCGGATCCTGTCTTGCAAACCTGGGATATATTGAAGAGCAAGTCTATTTTCCCATCTAGGGTTATGTTCAAAAATTGCACGTTACGTTTAGGAGGTTTTAAAATGGATTCATGGCATGTAAGCTCCAATTCTTTGTGCAAGAAACAGTTAACACCGTTGAATGATGATTTGCCCATGCCAAATGGATATGGAATTGAAATATTTCCACAAGTGCTTGGGCAGCCTCTTAGGGTTTGGTTATAAGCTGCTGCTGTAGTTCTCCTCCTTTCCAACACAATCACCAGCAATACCAGGGTTGTGAGACCTAAAACAAATTTTGATATTTTAAAAAGACGAATTGTTAAGATATGAGATATTTTCAGTTGAAGAAATCTAGATAATAACAAAAATAAAAAAAATTGTTGATAAATCTAAAATTAGAATTTTAGTAAACTTACTCTTGGGATAACCTTGTACCGGCGGGGTTAGTTGCATCTGCATAGCCTTCATTTGCATTGGTGTCTTTAGTTCAAATAATATATCACTCACAACTTACAAGTTCACTCTTTTTGTATGGTGTATATATAGACTTTAATTTCTGAAAGGACACGAAATAATTGTGGTTGTTCCTTCTATTTCTGCAAATTTGTGGAAAGACAATTTTAGATACAATCATGTTGATTTTTTTTTATAGATAAATGTTAATTATTAATTTTTGTTAAAGAAATATTCGAATTCATACCTTTATCTTGAATCATCGAACTGTTATTATAACTTTAGAGTCCGGGTCAGACTTGGATTAATATTAAAGTATGAAATAAATTAATGATGAGAACTGGTGGATGACACAAAAGTTGAAAAGGATGCCAAAGAATCTGATTGTTGCGAAGACAAAAGCTGGACGACACCAAAGTTATTGGGTGTCCAAACTTTTTTAACAGAGCTTTTTTTTTATTATTTATTTAATTTGTAGCATTTTGATTTATTTTTCATCAGAGAATTATGAGAAGCAAATAGAGAAAGAAAAAGGCCAGATATTTTATCACGAATAAAGGTCAACTTTTATATGTTACGAGCCTTTTAAAAAATAAAAACTCTTATACGATATGGACTTATGGTTATCTCATTAAAGATTTCGTTTGAAGTAGTGTATGAATAAGGTTATATTTGAGAATCCATTATAAAATTGATTAGTCAGTCAAATTTTGCATGTTGTTAGGGTTATAAAGTTTGTTTAGTGGTAAGAAATGAAAAAAAGATGATTAACAATTAACCACTTGAATTGAGTCTTGATATTTGTTTTTATTTTATTTTTTATGCTCAATTTAATTTTAATATTTGTTAAAAAATACTTAAAATAAAATAAAATAATATGAGGTAAATGGTATTAAGCCTTATTTTGATATTTACTATTTTCAATTACAAAACTGAACATGTACTAGTTTATCTCAGCCTATTTTGTAACATGAATATTTATAACAATGTTTCAAATAACTTGTAAAGAATGTGTCAAGAATGTGTCTATTTGTGCATAAAAGCTGTTGGAGATTAAAGGGTTGGTTGAACAAATCTGAGTATCTATCTATCTATATATAAAAGTAAAGGAAGTTTGAAACTATTTGAGTTCATTGGATCAAAATTAAAATTTAATATTAGTCATTGATTTGAGTGAGTCTTTAATCTAATATAGCCTTTGAATTAAAAGATTAATTTAATATTAGTCATTGATTGAATTTAATTAACAATTGAAATAATATTAGCTCCGTTAATTGGATTTAATATATAAAATAACTAATTTATATGGAATTTAATATATAAAAAGAGTTAAAACTTTATATATTTAATAGAAAAAAATAAAAAATAATAATTATGTATTTATTTAATCAAATTTAATGAATTTGATTTTATACTTTAAAAATATATTTGGATTAAAATTTCAATTTAATATTAATCATTGATAAAAAAAAATTAAAATTAACAATAGTTTTTTTTATTGAGTCTAATATAGAAAGTCAAAATTTCAACCTACATATTCAATCAAAATATATTCACCAATGTCTTTCCAAAAAATAAAAATTTCCACAATTACAAATAAATGCACTCATTAATAAATTGGAATAAATAACCATAATTATAAATAATTAATATTAATATCATTGGTAAAACAATATACATATCAGAATTATTAATTTTAAAATTAATTTTTTTTAACACTACAAAATTTATAATATATTTCATGAATAGTAATGATTAAAAATTTGATGTAGAAAATATATATTTTTAATTATAATAGTAATGATTAAAAATATATTTTTGTAAAAAGTTTTAGAATTTTTTTTTCTATATTTCTATATTACATTATATGTGAATATACATTATTTGTATCATACAAATAAATGCACTCATTAAACAATTTGAATAAATGATCATAATTATAAATAATTAATATTAATGATATATATATATATATATATATATATAGGGTGATAACTGCGTTTTTATGTGAGAATGAGAACAAACATTCTCATTCATTAGATTAAATTAGACGGTAAGAATTAACGCAGTCTTTTAAAAATTAACATGCACTTACTTTATTTGATCTATCTCCTTCCCATCTTCATTGCATCCAAAGTTAAAAATAAAAAAGATTTACCAAATATTCAAAAAGGAATTATTTTATTACATCCTAAAATATTAAAGACTTATTATTACTGCCACCAAGAGTTGTCCCCTCACCATGACTACTGCCGCTGCCACCACCATCATCATCATCACCACTACCATTATGATCACTATCCTTGTTGTTGCCGTCAGGGTCATCGTCACCACCACCAACATGGTTTACCACCACACGGTGGTGGCAGTGGCAACAACGAAGATGATGACCATGATGGTGGCGGTGACGGTGGCCTTGGCAGCGGTGACCATGTTGGTGGCAGTGACGGTTACCTTGACGGCAATAACGTGGACAATGATCATGATGGTAGCGCTGATGGTGACGGCCATGGTGATGGGGGCAATTCTTGGTGGCGGTGATAATAAGTCTTTAATATTTTAGGATGTGATAAAATAATTCTTTTTTGAATATTTGGTAAATCTTTTATATTTTTAATTTTGGATGCAATGAAGATAGGAAGGTAGCAACTGTTAAATGAGAACAAACAATAATAACCCTCGGATTAAAATTAAAAATAATAAACACATTAGATTAAAAATTCAATTTTAAGTGTATTACCATGAGATCCTATGCTTCCCTGTCTCTCTCAATTAGTTTTTTTCTCTTCGTTTTTTTCCCAACAGCACAAGCACATAGTCAAAACACCACCCTCATCACCATGACCACGCCTTATCGCCGTTACCACCACTACCATCACCACCAACATGGTTACTACTGCTGTTCTTGCCACCATTAGGGCCATCGTCGCCGTCACCATCATCATCATTGTCCCCGTTGTTGCTGCCACCACCACCACCGCATGATGGTGACAATGACAGTGATGACCATGATGGTCGTCAAGAGTTGCCACCATCATTATGACCACCGCCACCACCATCAACATGGTCACCACTGTCAGGGCCACCGTCACCACCACCAACATGGTCGTCGTCCCCGTTGTTGCTATAAGAGAAGGTTTTTGAATATGAAACCTTATCAAACATCGCATTAGCATCTAATTTCTGTCTATCATTTTTTCTTATATATCACATATTCACATTACTTTATCAATTAAATATTAATCATTTATGTTTCTTCTTCTAACAAAGTATAAGAGATTTTCAAGAATATTTCTCATCACAAAGAGTGTTAACAATACTCTTTCTAATACACTCTTACTAACATATTCATTTTCATTGGTTGAGATTTATTAAAAATTACAAAATCAAGAAAAAATATCATTAAATATGATGTGTGGGACCAACAAAAGATTTTGTTTTCCAAAAATTTTCAACTAGAAAGTGTTTTCCTATTTCACAAAAAAAAAAAATGTTTTCTTAACTTTCTCTTCTTTCCATTTTTCACTTTATCTTCTTTATTTCACCTTTTTTCTCATGCGCCAGAATAGACCTTAAATATTGATCGCAATTACTAACAAATGAAAAATAGAATGTAATAATTTTATAATATTATTATAATTTATTGGGGAAAATGTAACACCCTCCTTCTCGTTTTAGTTTTCTGTATTTGATTGTTTGCTTAATCCTTAACTATATTTTAGAATCCATAAACCTAAATTGAATAATAAAAACATTAAATTGCTTGTAGTAACTGAAGCCATTACTATGCAAAGTGGTCACTAAGATCTGATTCTTCTTCAACTCATGGTTAGAAAAGAGTTTACCCAGAGCGACGAAGGTTGGCATGCAGACTGATCTGGCGCGTTTAGGCCCGACCCATAGATCCAAATAATTTATGTTTTTAAAATAAAAAAACTAAAAATATACAAATTAAGAAGATTCTTTTTTCTTTTTTATAATTTTTTAAGTTAAAATCTATCCAACTATAATATATCAATACTTTTAGCATCAAATATTCAAACATTTTCTAAACTAAAGATGAAGATCTTAATCTACCAAAATCTCTAAATTAAAGATAAATCCTAATCAACATTTCTTATGCAGGTAATCCTTGAACTCATGGATTAAGTCCACAAATTTCATGAGCTAAAGAAACTGGACTCAAATTCACTTTATGTTCGTGCGAAATTTTAAAAAGGTTACTGTTATTTTTACCTCTTTATATTAGTTATATACCTCCCCTTCAAAAAATAATTCCCAAATTACCCTGTCTTTTTATTTTTTTTCCAGAAAAAAGTATACCTCCCCTTTTTGTTAACTTGATTATACAATGAAGTTATTATCATAGCTTGTTGTAGATAATTTTATTTTTTTTTAAACATAAATTACAACCTGAAAGAGATCAAAATGTGGTAGCAATGTAATTGACTACATTGGCGAAGCTTAAGGACGATGAAAGGGTGATTCCTTTTGGATGTTGTCATTGGCGAATTCCTTCCATTTTCTAATTGCTTCCCAGCAGCTCCGGAGGATGCCATCCTTGTCTTGAATTTTGGCTTTGACATTGTTGATGGTGTGCTGCTCTCGACCTCGAGGGCCATTGAAGGGAAGAAACGTTTTTCACTTTTTTAATTAACTTTTTGCCTATGAGTGAAATTTTGCCAATGTATATTATTTCTAATATATTTGAGGATTTCTTTTAACTATGATGTTAGGAGCATAAGAGTTTTAGCAGAGAAGGGGGATGCTTTCTAAAAAAGAATAGATGGAGAGGATGAGAATAGTTTAGGAAAAATTATAAAAAGGAAGGTATACAATTAATGAGGGTGATAAATATAACAATTGTCTTTTAAAAAAATTGGTCTGTCATCTGCGAGTCTGCTGACTAAATTGGCTAGCCCAAAGACTTTGTATTCCCCCACCTTTTAAGAATGACTTTTTCCGACAGCGGTTCTGGCGGTAGTAACACTTCTACGAAGCAGTAAGTGTTGGCACTAGAAGCTCAACATTGATTCTAATTACATGTAAATTAGTTTAAGATAATCAATCATTCATTTATAATAAATGATTATGATATTGTGAGTACATTACCTTAAATTCATAAAAATTTATGATAGATGATTGTGATACTGAGTACAAGAAATAGGATATTAATTTGATTCCCCTTGATTTAATATCCATCCTGTTTTATGGAAGAATTTTTGCATTCTCAACTATCTCTGCCACCTCAGCATGCTTGGAATTAAACACCATCTTATTATAACTTTCCAAATTGACCAAATACAAGAAAACAGGCTGATATTAATTTTTCTAACAATTTATGTGTGCTGTAATTAATTTTAATGTTTTGGTTTGTAAAAAAAAAAAAGTTAATATTATGATACTTAATCCACAATAATGTGATTAATTGTTAACGGGTTTTGGATACCTAATTTTGATTAGTGTAAAAACAGTGTGGACCTAACCACTAAACTCATAATGAGAGGTGGCTAATAGTTAATAAATAGCATGACTATGTCCCCTTTTCCTTTAGGACATTCTAGAGTTTGCTCCATTGAAAATGCGAGAATATGATCTGATAAAGGAAGATTTGGTTTCTTAGTTTCAGGATCTATGAACTAACATAGATTGCAAATTGAATCTTGAACAAGTAAGTAAATTCTATCAATTTATTTGTATTATAAATGTGTTCTTGTCATTAGTTTTTTCTTACAAACCAAACCATCATAAAATAAAATAAAAAAACAAAAAACGTTCACCTACAAATGTTATGCATAACTACATAGATCCCCAACCATATTAAAATTTCAATTAAACCAGACATTAGATAAAATAAAACAGAGTATATTAAAAAATTAAATGGAAACTGTCTTTTCCTCGCTAAAGCATCCAGGACATAGTTGCAAATCATTACCAATAATCCCTGCCTTTAATAGATAGTTCTTAGAATTCCATTTTGTTACATTCGCCACACAAACAATTACCTTCAAAGAGACAAATTTATACCATGCCCTATGATTGATTTTATCAAGTTCAAGGCACAAGTTGTACATAAGAACCTTGTACTTATCATAGGCTGTTTTCTATTATCTTTAGCATCACTAGATAATTTACTTCTTAGGAACTAATTCTAAGTGATTACAATCGATTACATGTTGTAGGAATTGATTACTAGATGGCCTAATCAATTTTGAAACCATCTCTGGTATCGGGTTAATCGATTACCAACCATTGCAATCGATTACAATGTTAATTTCAAAGTTCAAATATTGCTCTGTATCCATTGCAATCGATTACCATCGAACTGCAATCGATTACAAGACAATCTCTGAGATTCAGAAATTGCTCTGTTTCATTTGCAATCGAATACCATCTTGTGACAATCGATTACCAGATGATCTCTGATATTCAGAATTGGCTCTGTCTTGTTTGCAATCGATTACAATAGCTGACAGCAAATGTAAATCATATTCTAATATACAGGATAATCGATTACACCTTGTTGCAATCAATTATATTTGGTATAATGGTCATTTTTAAAGATCTCCCAAACTCATTCTTTGTCTAACTAACTCCGAATCTTTTTGACCCATGTCATATATTTGAATCCATATCATTTTGTGCAGAACAACAAATAGTCACAATATCTTTTCATTCCTTCAATTGTTAAAATCCAAATCTTTGATTTGGTTTTCAGATTTGATATTGCTTTGATCATTTTCTTCTTTCTTTTGCACATTCTCTAATCTCTTGAGTTTCAGAAAAACTCAATATTGCTTTTACTGTTATACCCAATTGAGATTGAACCTTTGAGCCTATACAATTATATCCCTCTCTTGTTCTTTCATGAACTGAGGTGATTCAACATTAGTTCTTGACTTCTAAATTTGCTCATATTGGAGTTTCTTGATCTAATCTCATATCTGCTATATCAGCACATCAAAGGTGTTTTCGTTCTTTAATCTTTTCATTGATCTTGTTTGATTTGCATTGTAGGAATTTCATTCCTAGATGTTGTTTTGAAATTAGATGGTATTTCTAATTTTGTTTCTAGAATCGTCTTGTTCTAGAGTTTAGAAATTGGATGGTGAATGGTGTTTTCACATTCAATCTTCTAGGTTCTTGTTTCACGTTGTGAAATTAGGATTTGTTGTGAATTGTGTGTGCATGGTGTATGTAATCAAATTCATAGTGGAACACCTTGGTAAAAGAGAGAACTGAATGTAGATCGGTGGTTGATCGAACTAGTATAAATCAACAGACTCTATCTCTCTATCCCTTGATCTATTTCAATTAAGTATTTGATCTTTATCAAGATAATTTGTTCTAAATCATTTCTATCTTAAGCCGAGGTTGTTTTTCTGGTTTATTTAATCAATATAACATTCTCTGAAAAACGCTTTTATTAAAACCTCAAGAGTGGTGGTGAAAAATCTTTTTGAGAAAAAGAATTTGTCACTTTATGATAAATCAATTCACCCCCCCCCCCCCCCCCTCTTGATTGATTACCCGACTGTTCCTAACACGTTATACTAGATATAATCGTTTGCAATGAGGTGTAATTGATTGATTACCCAACTGATCCTAACACGTTATACCAGATATAATCGTTTGCAATGAGGTGTAATTGATTATCCTGTGTATCAGAATATGATTTACACTTGCTGTCAGCTATTGTAATCGATTGCCACAAGATGGTAATCAATTGCAAATGAAACAGAATAATTTATGAATCTCATAGATTGTCTTGTAATCGATTGCAACTCGATGGTAATCGATTGCCATTGATATAGAGCAATATCTGAAATTTGAAATCAGCATTGTAATAGATTGCAATGGTTGGTAATTGATTAATCCGATACCAAAGATGGTTTCAAAACTAATTTGGTCATCTGGTAATCGATTCCTACAACTTGTAATCGATTGCAATCACTTAGAATTAGTTCCTAAGTAGTAAATCATCTAGTAATGCTAGAGATAATAAAAACAGGGCAAATCAAGCATCAAGCAAGAATAATATGCCTTAGTCTATAACAAACAATACAATGCCATCATCCATACATGTTATGGCATGAAAATATAAAATGCTAGACTAAGAAAACGGAAAAGACTTAAGGTATGAGGATACCAAAAATCTAAACGAAGAGGTGAGGCGTCAATCTTCATTAAGATGCCTTATGTTTTAATACTATATTGGTTTTTTAAATATAGACACATGCATGATATATAAACACGTTAGTGTTGGAAATTTTAGCATGGAATGGAAATATATAGAGCCATCATTCTGGCCCTAGGCCTTAAGGCTAGCCTTGTTTGGCCCTACTAATTGGCCCTATTTGACCCTTTCCTAAATGAAACCCAACAACTATTTAAAATATCTAAAGGGCCGGGTCAGGGTTGTGGGAGGGCTAGCCCACACACTCTTTTCAAAATTTCAATCACTATATCATTACCACTCTCTCTTTTAGCATGAGCATAATCTTCTTCTCTGAGCGACTTCCTCTGTCTTTTCTATTCACAAGTTCTCAACAAGCCACTCTCATCCCCGAGAATCACCCATTTTGGATAGTGAATTTGATATACCTATAAACACCCTCTCTTGTGTTAACTATGGCAAACCTGCGAATCTTTAGTACTCTGTCTTTCTCTCTTTCTCTCTTTGGATGTTGCTTTTGCATTTGATATGGCTTGATATGTGGCAAGGACTTAACTTTTGGCTTTGATCAAATGAGATTTTCATGGTTTCAGCATAAGTTGTTGCTGGTAGTAGGGAATTTTGATGTTTTAATTTTTACAGTATCCAAATTTGTTGCATTGATATTTTGACGGTTTTGGTCAATTGGGTGGTGAAAGATTAAATTTTTGAGTTTGTTATGATGGTCTTGCAATTGGGTGATTATGGTTTAGGATGATAGTTTTGATGAAACTGTGATTGGGTATGCTATGAATCATATGATTAATTTACTTTTCCTCTGTTTTTTTTTTCATCAAGTGTCCAAAATGTATGGAATTGAAACTTCCTCGTGAAGGTTTGGCCTTTTGGTTTGTGATTGAAGCTTACTTTGTCAGCTATTTGAATTTTGAAATCTTTTTTTTTTCTATTGTCATGATTAACAGTGTGCTTGAACCGGTAATGTCTTTAATGTGTGAATTGTTATATTTTTATGCCAAACCCAATAATGTGTTTGGACATCTGTTGCATGGACTAGGTCTTAGTGGACTAGTATAAAATGACATAACCACTATGACTATGTGTATATAATTAATTGTGAGAATTTTTTGTTTATTTTTATGCAATGATTCTACATAAGACTTGAGTTCTTTGAATATTTCCTATGAGATAATTTCCCCTTATGGTTCCTATAGAATGTTGTTCTTTGAATTGTGGGGTTGTTTTTGTTTTTACCTTTTTTCACCACAAATGTGAAATTTGTTGTTTTTTTTTTTTGTCTTTGTTTTATTACATAGGAACTACTAAAATTGCATGATGGAATCTTCAAGTGGGACTTTAAATATGGGTGATGATATTGTTTCTGAAACTCCTCATATGTGTGAAAGTGTTGATATGACCAAGAAAGAAGGGTCTAATGTTTGGAAATTTTGTAAAAAAATTGGTAAAGATAAAGATGGTGTAGAAAAGGCTGTGTGCATATTTTGTGATCGTGACTTTGCAATTAGTAAGAATCCCAAAACCAACAATAGTTATGAAACTTCCCATTTAAGTCATCATCAATGTAAAGGTATTCTTAATGCAAAAGGGATGGTAAGAGATGGAAGCATGAAAAATTTTAATCAAGAGATTCATGAGGAAATGCTTGTAGAAGCATTAATTATGCATGGTCTTTCTTTTAGTTTTGTTGAATACGAAAAAAAATCAGAGAGTGAGTATATTATTTGAATCCTAATGCTAAAATGCCTTGTAGGAATACTGGTGTGTCAATAGTTGAAAAAATATACACTAAGGAGAAGGACAAACTTAAGCAAATGATGGCTAGGATTCGTAATACAATATGTCTTACTTTTGATGTTTGGACAACAACAACAACTAGTGAAGGATATATTTGTGTTACAACTCACTTTGTTGACGAAAACCGTGTATTAAATAGTAAAATTCTCAACTTTTGTCGATTGAAGCCTCTGCACATAGGTGTTGAGTTGGAAGTTTCTTTGTTTGATTGTTTAAAGGAATGGGGAATAGACAAGAAAATTTTCTCTATTACATTAGACAATGCTTCTGCTAATACTAGCATGCAGGATATTTTGAAAAAACATCTTTGTGTGCAAAAGAATTTGTTGTGTGATGGGGAGTTTTTGCATGTGTGTTTTGTTGCCCATATACTTAACTTAATTGTTCATGAGGGGTTAAAAGTGGTTGATAATGCACTCTTTAAAATTTGAGAAAGTGTGAAGTATGTAAAAGACTCAGATGGAAGGATGATTAAATTTGAAGACTGTGTTAGTGATGCATGTATAGACACAAACATTGGTTTAAGATTAGACGTGTCTACTAGGTGAAATTTTACATATTTAATGCTTGAGAGGGCACTCAAGTATGAATGAGCTTTTGAATATTTTCAAGCCGTGGATAGAAGTTATAAACATTTTCCATCTTCTAAGGAATGGAGAACAAGAGAAAAAATTTGTGAATTTTTGGAACCATTTTATGAGATTACTAATATGGTCTCTAGTTCATTATACCCTACTTCAAACTTATATTTCATGCATGTGTGGAAAATTGAGTCCCTCTTGGTTGATAATATGAATAATGATAATGATGCTATAAGAAAAATGTCTTTGAGGATGAAAAATGAAAAGTTTGATAAGTATTGGAAGGATTATAGTGACTTGCTAGCTTTTGGAGCTATTCTTGACTCAACGTTGAACACTCATTTTCTAACTTATTGCTACAAGAAACTTAATCCAGAAATAGTGGAAGAAAAGGTAGAAAATTTGAAGAAAAAGCTTGAGAAACTTTATAGTGAATATGTAGAGAATTTTCCTATCTCTAGTATTTCTCTTTCTCAATCACCCACTCAATCTATTTCACTATCTAAGTCAGATTCAAAGAAAAATAGGGCCAAGAGACCAAAGATTTATTGTGTTAGTTTCTTACAATACCTTGTTTATTATTTTCTTCTTTTATTTTTAGATAATTGATATATTATATACTACAATACTATAAAATGTGTCAAATTAAAGTTAAATCCACTACTGGTAAAAGTGAGTATGATGTGTATTTGGAGGAACCCAAGTGGAGTATGATGACTATGAGAATTTTGATGTGCTTCATTATTGGAAGGTTAATGAGAAAAAGTTAATTTCCTACACTCTCTATACTAGCTTGGGATGTGCTTAGTATTCCTATTACCACAGTGGCATCGGAGTTTTCTTTTAACATTGGTAGACGTGTTCTGACAAAATATAGAAGTTCTACTATTCCTAAACATGTTCAAATGCTTATTTGTACTATGAATTGGTTGCATGACTTTTCTAAATATCCAAGTGGTAATCCTTTGTTTTTTTTAAATGTTATCTTGTTTAATTGTCTTATTATATTTCACTTAGTTGAGTTTTAGATGAAGATGAGACAATAGCAATAATAGAGTCCCATATGCATGAAGATGGACATGGAGTTATTTGATATGGTTCACGTGAGAAGGAAAGAATGACGTAATTAGCTTTTAATTATTTTAGATGGAGGACTATCATGTACTTATTTTAAATGAAGTTTGTTTATTAAATTTGACACTTTTTATCCTAAATATAATTTTTTTATGAAGTTCTTAATTTTAATTGTTATTTTAATTATTTAAGTATTTATCAAAATTATATAAACGAGGTAGGTAATCAATAAAGCCATAAGCCAAACTTATTATTTAAAAAAAAAATGCTAAATTGTTAAAATTTAAGGCCCATGGCTCAACCCTACCCCATAGGGCCTAATGGAAATTTTTGGCCCTACAGGCTTTTTATATGGATCTTTTGGCCCTGTGGATTTTTTTTAGTTTTGGCCCTGCGAGCCAGGGCTAGACTGGGTCATTTTGATAGCTCTAGAAATATATTATGTTGTATAAAGTTTTTGAATGATTTATTAGAACATATCTATTAATGAGTAAATATTAATGTTTGAAAAAAGAATGACTATCCGTTAAAAAGGTCATTTCTCCTAGCATGCAATAGTAATTTCTAAAGAAACTTTTCTTGAACTTTTAGTGGTAATAAAGATAACTCGACAGAAGAGAAACAAGAAGCATTTAGAAGTTAATGTTAGTGGCCATTATAAATGCTGTAAGAATAGCCACTAAAAGCAATGTATCTATCCCAGCCATTGTGAGGGTCTTTATTAGCACTCGCATTAATGGCCGGTAGAAGCTTTACCGACTGTGGATGCAACGGCTGTGTTTCATTGTCAGTAATACATTTTATGGCCAATTTTAATGTCGGTAAAGACAATATTTACTGCAACTAATTGTCTTGTTTGGTGTGGTGCTCTATCAATTATATTGTGGGACTTGTTTTATTAATGTATTAATCAACATCCAACATACTATAATTAAACAGTTGTTCATAACCAACATCCAATCTTTTGAAATGGAGTTTAATTATTACTCTTTGACAACTACCTTGCACAAATAGTATCTATAAGAGTAAGTTAGCATCCAATGTTCTTCTCGTACACATGTACACATCACGAGGTTAATTTATGTTATAGAAGATCTAAAAGTTTCATTCCCTCGTACAACTATAATTTTAATAATTTTGAATTTGAAGTCTGCAATAAAAAAAACATATAAGCAAAATGAATATTTCCTGAAGACTGTTAATAGTATAAGTATTGAAATGAGTTGTGCAAAGGACAATACTATTTATCCATTTTCTCTCTCCATCCCAAGTCATCACATTGCAAAATTACAAATAGGAAGAGAACAGATAAGAATCAAGAAGGCTCTGAAATTCACAACAAATTTTCTTTTGTAGTTGATAAAAGGAACATCAAGCACAACATACAACAACTTATTCTAAAAAATGAAATTTTAAACTCCGTACAAATCATTGGACGATTCTATACAAAGTTCTTAGAGCTACCCTTTGTACTTGAATGTTTTTTGGTAAACATTTCTTATTTGGACGATTCATATACAAAGCAGATTTCTTACGAGACCTATGCCATGGATTTTGAGGCAAGTTTTTCACAAGCTGTTCTTCCTATATTTAATGGAGAAAACTAGCTACAACCTTTGGGCAGTGAGAATGGAGACATACTTGGAAGCTCTAGATCATTGGGAAGCTATAGAAGAGGATTATGATGTTCCTCCACTACAATGACCCAGATGAAAAATCACTTTGGCAGAAGTTTTGCATGCTTTAAAGGCACAAGAGCAAAGAGGGCTGATGAGGGGAGAAGGATCTATGGAGAGTGTATTTCAAGTCAAGTTGCATATAAATAAAAGCATATTACAGCAACACCTTCTCAAGTTTAATGTAACTACACAAGCATCCCTACTTTTAAAACCATTACTTTTGTTTCCCTTGAGGGGGTGTTAGTGTAATGTGATAAAATTATTCTAAATATAATCTAAATATGATAACATATTTAAATTAATGTAATAGCGGAAGCTAATAAATGGATTGAAGTACTAACCTTCAGCCATTGCAAAATAATTCAGGCACATGCTTAAAACGTTTGTTTTCTTTCTAAACCTTAACTCACTCAACTTGATGGTGTTAGTTTTTTTTTTTTTCCTAAAGAAGTAGTAGGCTTAGTGACCCAACAGAGTATAGAGACTTATATAGAGAGCTCTACCTATCATAGAGTTCACTTACATAAAGATTTTGTGGGAACCACAAAATCCACACAAAATCTCAACAAAATGTGAGCAGATAATGATTCTATGAATCAAGACATAAAATGGACCACATACAGTGTAACCGTTTTCTCATACCCGTTACCAATTGGTTACATTAAGTGTAACAGTGTAACTGCTTTCTCATAGCCGTTACCAATCAGTTTGAACAAATAGAACATAAGTTTGTTCCTAACAACTAACATTCTCCCACTTGGTCCATTTACTCATTATCTATCATAACAAGAAACCAAATATATGAATCATGGTGATAAGTCCTCTAATAGTGAGTATTATCTCCCATGTATTACAATATATAAAGTCTCTTAATACTAGCTCTTAATGAATAAACCACATGTTTATTCTAGGTCAAAACTAAAAATGTTTCTCAAAATAAATGTGCACAATATAAATGAGAAAACATTAAACTGAATAAAAGTTTCATCTAAACAATAAATGTACATCATATCATGGAACCAAATCCCATTCATGCTACATGATCCTTAAAATTCTGTGGTGGCATGCCTTTAGTTAAAGGATTGGCAATCATCAACTTAGTGCTAACGTGTTCAATGATCACTTTCTTTTCTTTAACACATTCTCTTATGGCTAAATACTTAATGTCAATGTGCTTACTTCGACTTCCACTCTTGTTATTCATAGCCATAAATACTGCAGCAGAGTTGTCACAGTACAACTTCATCGGCCTAGAAATAGAGTCTATAACTCTAAGCCCAGATATGAAACTCTTCAACCATACACCATGTAAGGTTGCCTCAAAACAAGAAACAAACTCAGCTTCCATAGTGGAAGTAGCAGTTAAGGTTTGTTTTGCACTTCTCCAAGATATAGCTCCACTAGCTAGCATAAAAACATAGCCAGAAGTGGATTTCCTGGTATCAATGCAGCCATAAAGTCTGAATCGGAATAGCCGATCACCTCCAAGTCATCAGTTCAACTGTACATGAGCATGTAGTCTTTTGTTCCTTGAAGATATCTCATTACCTTCTTTGCAGTTTTCCAGTGGTCAATACCTGGATTGCTTTGATATCTTCCCAAAACTCCAACAACAAATGCAATGTCAGGTCTAGTACAAACCTGAGCATACATAAGGCTTCCTACAGCTGAAGCATATGGAATATTTCTTACGTGTTCCCGCTCAAGATCATTTTTCGGGCATTGTCTCAATTCAAGTTTATCACCCTTCACAATAGGAGTTACACTCGGTGAACAATTTTTTATGTTAAATCTTTCTAAAACTTTGTTGATATAGGTCTCTTAAGACAAACCCAAAATGCCTTGAGATCTTTCTCTATGGATCTTAATGCCTGTGACATAAGATGCCTCACACATATCCTTCATATCAGAGTTCTTTGAAAGAAATTGTTTCACCTCGTATAACATACCCTTATCATTAGCCGCAAGCAAAATATCATCCATGTATAAAACAAGAAAACATATCTTACTCCCACTAACCTTCTGGTATATACAATGATCCATGATGTTTTCTTCAAAACCGAATGAAGAGATGACCTCATGAAATTTTAAATACCATTTGCGGGAAGCTTGTTTTAATCCATATATGGATTTATTAAGCTTGCAGACCAAGTGCTCACCATTACTAGAGAAGAATCCTTCAGGTTGTTTCATGTAAACCTCTTCTTCTAGATCACCATTGAGGAATTCCATTTTTACATCCATTTGATGTAATTCAAGTTCAAATTGAGCTATTAATGCCATAATTACTCGAAGAGAGTTCTTTTTTGATACAGGAGAAAAAGTCTCTTTGTAATCAATTCCTTTTCTTTGAGTGAACCCTTTGGCAACAAGTCTTGCCTTATGTCTCTCGATGTTGCCTTGTGAGTCTTTCTTTGTTTTGAAAACCCACCTACAACCAATTGCTTTTATACCATTAGGCAACTTGATGAGATCCCAGACTTGGTTACACACCATAGAATCCATTTCATCTTTCATGGCATTGTACCATAAATTTGATTCCTGAGAACTCATGGCATGTGGAAACGTTTCAGGATCATTTTCGGCTCCAATGTTATAGTCTGATTCTTGTAGATACACTTCATAGTCACTAGGAATTGCTGGTTTTTTTACTCTAGTAGATCTTCTTAATACTGTATCAACAACTTGTTGCTCAATCGATTGTTCAACCGATTGTTCAACATTATCTTGTTGTTCCTCATCAATAGCTTGATCTACATGATCATCTTCAACTACTTGTGAAATTTCAATTACTGGTTATCCAACGCCCGTTTGAACTTGAAGGGCATGAATGACCACCAATCTATTAATTTAGGGGATTGAGCCTCATAGTGATCCCTTTCAAAAGAAATGTTTTGAAATTGATCACTCCCACTAATCAAGTCATTTTCAAGAAACTTTGCATTTCTTGATTCCACAATCCTAATGCTGTGAGATGGACAATAGAACCTATATCCCTTGGACTTTTCAACATATCCAATCAAATGCTCATTAATAGTCCTAGGATCTAGTTTCTTTTCTTGTGGGTTATAAACTCTCACCTCAGACGAGCATCCCCAAACGCGTATATGTTGCAAACTTGGTTTCCAACCTTTTAATAACTCAAAAGGTGTCTTGGGAATAGCCTTGGTTGGAACCCTATTTAATATATACGTAGATGTCTTAAGTGCTTCAGTCCACAAGAATTGAGGAAGCTTCGCATTAATCCTCATACTTCTCACCATGTCCATTAAGGTTCGATTTCTTCTTTCTGCCACACCATTTTGATCTGGAGAACTAGGCATGGTGTATTAGGCAACAATTCCGTGTTCTTGAAGAAATTTCACAAATGAACTTGGTGCTTGTCCATTCTTTGTATATCTACCATAGTACTCTCCACCTCTATCTGATCTCACAATCTTAATTTGCTTTCCGCATTGTTTCTCTACCTCAGCCTTAAAAACTTTAAAGGCATCTAAAGCTTCATTCTTAGAATGAAGTAAGTAGAGATACATGTATCATGAATAATCATCTATAAAGGTGATGAAGTATTTCGGACTACTTACGTCCATGTCTGGACAACAAATATTTGTATGAATGATTTCCAATAGGTTTGAACTCCTCCTTACACCTATTTTAAACTTGTTAGTTTGCTTACCATTTATGCAATCTACACAAGTCTCAAAATCAGCAAAGTCCAAAGTACTAAGTACCCCCGTCTTTTACCAATCGCTTAATTCTCTCAATGGAGATTTGTCCTAATCTCCGGTGCCACAACATAGAGGAGTTCTCATTCATAACACATCGTTTCAACCCGACAGAAACATGCATAGAATTGTAAGCAACGTCATTTTGTAATAAAATAGAGTAAAGACCGTCACGTAGTTCACCAAAACCAACAATTTTTTATTTATTTAACAAAGTAAAACCAGAGTCTGAGAAATTAAATGAAAATCCCAAAGGTGGAAGTCTTGAAATAGAAATTAAATTCTTAAAAAAACTAGGAACATAAAATGTCTTTTCTAAATGTAAAATGAAACCGTTGCTTAAAATTAAACTGCACGTCCCAATGGCCTCCACATGTGAACTCATCTTGCTCCCTGAATAGATGCATTGTTCACTTCCCATTGGCTTCCTTAGGCTTTCCATATCCTACAAGGTATTAGAAACATGGATTGTAGAGCTAGAATCAATCCACCATGTGTTATAATTAATGTTAACTGCATTAGATTCATAACAAACAAAAACAAATGGGTACCTTTCTTGTCCATCCAAGTCTTAAATTTTAGACAATCTTTCTTCGTGTGTCCACTCTTCTTACATAAGAAACATTTCGACTCCTTCTTAATGATTGGCTGGGTAGGAATCTTTCCTTTATGATTAACTTGAGTCCTTCTGTTCTTCGCAGAAGTAGTCAAGTTCACTCTTTCACCCTCCTCCATCATCAACCTTTCCTCTTCTTGAGCACACATGGTCAATAACTCATTAATAGACCACTTATCCTTATGTGTGTTATAAGAGATTTTAAAAGGAGCATACTGTTGAGGCAAGGTGCACAAAATAAAGTGTACCAGGAAAGAATCTTGACATGGTAACCTCCAAGGCTTTCAGTTGAGCCACAATATCCCTTATGCGCATGATGTGATCACGCACATCTTTTATCCCAGTGAGCTTAATGGATGAGAATTGCATTATAAGGGTGCTAGCAAGAGACTTATCAAATGCTATGAACTGTTCATCAACAACCTTTAAAAGTTCTTTGACATTATCATGGTGGTCGATTGAACCTCGGATACCAGCAGCTATGTTGGTCTTTATGAAAGTCACAGAGAGGCGATTAGACCTTTCCCATTTTTCATAAAGAGAAATTGCATCTTGAGTGCTGCTTTTAGTAATAGCCGATGGTTCATCTTTCCTAATAGCATAATCAATGTCCATCCAGCCTAAATGAAGAAGAATTCTCTCCTTCCAAACCTTATAATTGTCACCCTTTAATGCGGGAATGTCACACTTAATGTCAGAAATATTTATAGATTTGGTAATTACAACATTCAAAACACATACTCATCATTCATGGTTTGAGACTAAAGAAAATCATGTTTCACCAATGTAAATCATGTCTTAAAATATGAGCTTAGAGACATAAAACTTGTCTGTGGGCTAGAGTCCTATTCAATTAAACTCATCAAATCCTTAAAAAATATAAGCCTAGAGACATAAAACTTGCCTGTGGGCTAAAGTTCTATTCAATTAGACTCATCAAATCCTTATGATAAAACTATCAAATTATGTTCTCATTCTTAATTCCTGTGGGTAAATTAAGAATTATAATCCGATATTTTATCCTAATTAATCATATAAATGCAACAAAATTCTTGTGGGTAGATTTTATCACACTTAGTACGATTAATACAAATAATATTTATAACATGATTTCAAAACTTAATATATAATCTCCATTAATTAAAGATACTATGGCTACTCTCTAATTGATTTATAATCTCAATATTGATTATTTCTCTCTAAGAGGAAAAATTATTTGCATTAATACTCATTAATAATGCAAACAAAATGATACTTATGAAAGAAAACATTTATTCATGATAAAAATGAACAATCCAAAAATAAATGATTAACTATATGAGAAAATAAACCCATTACATAATATAATAAAATATTACAGCGTAGTGGCAGAGTAATGGGTAATAAGAATTGAAAGAAATTGGTTCTTTACATCATGTAACATAACAACATCATTAACAGTAAGCAAAATGTCATCAACATACAAGACTAAAATTACAAATCTACTCCCACTGACCTTCATGTAGATACACCGATCAACAGTGTTCTCTACAAAACCATATGACGTTATGGTATCATTGAATTTAAGATACCATTGTCTGGAAACCTGTTTTAGTCCATGTATTGACTTCTTTAATTTACATACTAGATTTGCCTTTTCTATAGAAACAAACCTTTTAGGTTGGTCCATATAATCTTCTTCCTCTGAGTCACCATTCAGAAAGACGGTCTTTACATCCATTTGGTGAAGCTCTAAATCATAATGATCCACCAAAGCTAACAGAATCCTCAAAGAGTCCTTCTTAGAAACTAGAGAGAAGGTCTCTTTGTAGTCAATGCCATCTTTTTGAGTGAAACCTTTAGCAACAAGTCTTTCTTTGTACCTTTCAATGTTTCGCTTCGAGTCACCTTTGGTCTTAAAGACCCATTTACAACTGACTCTTTTTGAACTTTCAGGCAACTTAACTAGATCCCAAACCTTTTTGTCATCCATTGATTTCAACTCTTCTTTCATCGCATTGAGCCACTTTTCAGAATTGTTACTTTCCATGGCTTGTCTTAAAGAGACTAGATCTTTATCAATGCTCAAGTCACATTCATGTTCAAATGAATACACAACATAGTCGTTTGAAATAGCTGGTCTATGTTGCCTTTCAGACATTCTTGGTGCTATTTCTTGCAACTCTTTTATCACTTGTTCATTTGTGACTTGGACATTGTCTGCTAGTTCATCGTCTTGTGGGTTTTGAATATTAACATGTTGTCTCTGGGTGTTGTTTGACTATAATACAACCAGAGAAACAACATCTTGATGAGGGACTTGGGGTGAAGAAGATTCATCATGAGTCTTTACAATATCCACCTTTATTGATTTCTCACTCCCACTAACTTGATAATTTTCAATGAACCTAGCACTACCAGACTCAACTATTCTTGTACTATGGTTAGGACAATAAAATCTATAACCTTTGGACTTTTTAGTATACCCAATGAAGAAACCACCAATGGTTATTGCATCAAGCTTCTTTTCATGTGGATTATACACTTTTACTTCTACTGAACAACCCCAAACATGGAGATGCCTCAAACTAGGTTTCCTTCTTGTCCACAGTTCATAAGGTGTCTTAGGAATTGCCTTACTAGGAACCCTGTTAAGCAGATATAAAACAATCTTTAATGCATGCATCCACAAAGATAAAGGTACAGTACTATTATTCAACATAGACCTAACCATATCCATTAAAGTATGATTCCCCCTTTCAGCCACACCATTCTGTTGTGGTGTGTCAAGCATAGTATACTATGCACATATGCTTCTACTTTCAAGGAACTTTGCAAATGAACCAGGACATTGTCCGTTCTCATTATATTTTCCATAAAATTCACCACCTTTATCAAACCTTACAACTTTCACTTTTCTATCCAACTGTCTTTCTACCTCATCAATGAATACCTTTAAGACATCTACTGATTGAGATTTTTCATGCAGAAGATACAAATAACAATAATGTGAAAAGTCATCAATAAAGGTAATAAAATACTTTTCAACACCCCAAGATGGAACATCAAAGGGTCCACAAATATAGTGTGTATCAATCCTAGAAGTTCATTACTTCTTGTAGCATAATTCTTTGATATTTGTTTGGTTTGTTTTCCTTTAATACAATCCAAACATCTATCCTAGTCACCAAAATCCAATTGAGGCAAAATATCATTTTTCATTAGCCTCGTTATCCTTTTCTTGGATATGTGACCTAACCTTTGATGCCACAAAAAAGCAGAACTATCGTCATGAACATTTTGCTTACTACTAACAAGACATTCCACATTAAACAAGAATTCAATAAACTTTACATTAAGATTGAAACAATATAAACCATCTTTTAAAGTACCAGATCCATAATAGTATATATCTTTAATTAAAGAAAATGCATTGTTTTCAATCTTGAAAGTAAAACCTAATTGATCCAACTTTGCAACAAAAACTAAATTCCTAGCACACTCAAGTACATAAAGACATCCTTCCAAATCTATATGACACCCAATGTCCAAGATTAATCTGTATGTCCCTATGCCCTTTATCCTTGCCTTCATTCTGTTTCTCATGTAAAGAAACTTTTCAATTCCTCTTATGGTTTGGATCGAAAGAAATCCCTGCATAATATGTGACACATGAGTAGTTGCTCCAAAATCAAGCCACCAAGTATTATTAGCAACCTCAACAATATTTGATTCAAAATTTACAGATATATAAAATATATCTTTCTTTTCAAACCATTTCTTTCTTTTCGGGTAGTTCTTCTTGAAGTGACCACTCTGTTTGCAGAAGTAGCACTTCTTTTCTTTTCAGACTCCTCCATCCGTAACCTTTAATTGAGAATTTCCCTTATCCTTCTTACCCGACTTGATTTGACTACTACTGGCCCCATCATGAGTCATTAGATGGATTGAGTTGCCCTTCATTTTCTTTAATCTCCCTTCCTCCTCAATTAACATGGCCTTTATTTCTTGAAAATTCCATTTTTCCTTAAAAGTGTTATCGTTCACTTGAAATTGGCCAAATTCAGTAGAAAGAGAGTTCAAAATGAACTATATTAAGAAGGTCTCACTCACTTCCATTCCCATGGAATTCAACTTTGCTACCAGATTTTCCATTTCAGTCACATGATCATGAATTGCTTGAGACCTATCAAACCTTTTATTTGTTAGGTCACTTGATAGGTTCCCCACAATTGACTTGTCAGTAATGTTTGATTGTGAGTACTCCTTAACCAATTTCATGAACTCCCTTGCATTGTTTGTTTTGGGCATAGATGGCTTCACATTTGTAGCCATAGACATTTTCATCAAGTTCAAACACAATCTGTTAGACCGCTCCCAAGCCTTATATAGAGACTTGTCAGCATCAATACTGGTCTCTGTAATGATTGGGGGGTTTTCATCCATTATTAATGCTAAGTCCAAATCTGTTACACCCAGTTGAAACTGGATCATTTTAGACCAATTAACATAATTCAACCCATTGAACTTGATCATTAAGTTTCCCAAACCAAACATATTAGCCATGGCTAATATATTCAAACAAACTCACACATTAATGCTTTGAGTATATTTAATGGATTCAGACTATATAGACTTAAATCATGTGTCTAAGTTCACCTTTGGGTGATAAATAAACACATTTCCATATCAATAATGATGCCAAAAAATATACTTTAATGGGCAATAAACCATGTTATTCTTGACATACATGATATCTTTGGATATACACATACTTAACAAGCATGAAAACAAATCCTTAATATCATTAATTATAAGCAATGGTTCACCTTTGGATAATCCATATGTGCTTTATAATTAAAAATTTCATTCAGCCCAAACATAAAATTTTTATAGCATCATTATACCAATCGGTTATATATTTTGGAAATACAAAACTTAATAGATTTGATCACTTTAGTGATTAAAAAATCCTTCTTTAATATGTAATTCCAAAATAATTCATTCCATAAAAGAATTTTACAAATCAAAATTTTAAAATAACACATGAAGGAACCTTCATGGAATTGATTTATGTAAAATTTCACATATAGACAATATCCATAACTTTTCAATTCATGTAAATACATATCAAAATGTCATAACTATTTGTTGATTGATATACATATTACAAGAACCATTATGTGTTCACTTTTCACATACACATATTACAAAACCAATCTAAACTTATAAAGGCAATTCAACAAAAAGCCAAGTAATGTCAATATGTATTAGGTTCCATTAAAAGTTTCTTTGCAGCATAAATAAATTAGATTATTGTTTTATGGAGAAAAATGATATCCGTAACCTATGCTCCGATACCAATTGTTAGCATAATTTTACTCTCATGTGTAATTTCTTAAGAGTCATCATATAAGAAATCACACCATAGGATCTTGGATATTATTATTTCTCACTTCAATAATACTTTGTTGATTCTTTAAGAGAGTCTAGAAGACTTACCTAGATCCATAATGTCTGCAAAAATATCTACAAGAGTTTCTCCCTCCTCTGACTTCTTTTACTTGATCTCTTTGATGGTATAGAAATCTCTTTGATCACTTTTGGCTTTTCTCTCTAAAGTTCCTTATGTGGAAGACTTTATAGAAGTTGAGAAAAGATGTAGAGGAAGTTTGTGAAGAAGAGAGGGAAGTCATCCTTTTATATTGTTGAGACAATAACAACTTCCATAACTTCTCCATTTTCTCCAACTTCCTTAACTTCTTTCATTTTTCTTTAATGTCAAAAATAACCCTTAACAAAGTGAGAAGAGAGGGACTTATTTTAATAACTTAAAAATAATTTCCAATAACTTTAACATAATTTCGAGTCTAACAACCATCACATTAGATTTCTTTTCATTAAAGTCATTCCATAATTACATGAGTCATTATTAGATTAAATAATCTAACATGATGATCCTGAAATAGTATCCTGCACCAAGGTGAAAGATGTTTCCTCCGTCAAGTCGTATTAATCATATGATGACTATGACAAGACATTGCTTATGGATTGGTCGAAACCTAACTGTAGTTACTGTGAAGCACACGGCCAGAAATGTAAATGGAAGAATGGTAGTGCCAATGGTGAAATGGAATGTTTCGTTTGCCCAACAAATAGGATTCACACATAAACAATCGGACTCGTTGTTGTAGGTATATATGCAATAACCTTTTCCTTTATCTTCTGCATACATCAACAACCTTTACTTATAAGTTATAATTTTGCAACTTTGGTAGTGCTAATTCTTATCAACCACAATTGCAAATGAATTTAATCCTTGGTCTTAAAGGCTATGTTTGTTTTAGAGGAGGAGACCGAGACAAATAATGTTGATTTTATATGGATCCTGTATCTTTTACCTTTAGCTTAGTTCAAATATTTCTATCGTTTCTATTTTCATGATCTTAACCAAACACAATAAAATTGTTATTCAGGTTATCTAATATGATTTGTCTCCAACAGGAGGAATATTTGGTTTGATTCTTTTATTGCTACTAGGCTCTGCAATTGTTTGGGTGCATCACCATCATGAGATGAAAGTAAAAGATCGGGCTTGGATAGAGAAATTCCTAGAGCATTATACGGAAATGAAGACTACGAGATTCACTTATTCTAACATTACAAGAATCACAAATGGATTTAGTGAAAGTTTAGGAGAAAGAGCTCATGAAACAGTGTTTAAAGGAATGCTCTCCCAAGAAATTCTTGTTGTTGTGAAGATACTCAATGTCACAAAGGGAGATGGAAAAGATTTCATAAATGAGGTGCGAATCATTGGGAAAATTCATCATGTTAACATTGCCTGTTTGCTTGGATTTTGTGCAGATGGGCTCTACCACACTCTTGTCTATGATTTCTTCCCCAATGGATCACTATAAAGATTCTTAGCTTCACTTGATAACAAAGATGTTTTCCTTGGTTAGGACAAGTTGCAACAAATTGCTTTGGATGTCAGCAGAGGGATTAAGTATCTCCGCCTTGGTTGTGATAATAGAATACTTCACTTTGACATCAATCCTCACAATGTTTTGCTAGATGATGACTTCATTCCAACAATCACTGATTTTGGACTTGCTAAGTTGTGCCCCAAAAACCAAACATGGTGTCTATGAGTGTAGCCTATAAGAGAAGGTTTTGAATATGAAACCTTGACTGATCTTATTACTGAATGAGAGTTTCAATTTATTGAGCACATGAACTAATAACAATAATTCAAATGTACCTAGTGTGCTTAACAATAACTTTAACAAAATAATAAAATAATAACTAACAAGATAACAACATTATGAATTTGAAATGGTAATAGAATAATTGGTATCTAATACGCCCCCACAAGTGAAAGGTGTGTCTAGTAACTTGAGCTTGACAGTTAAGTCATTGAATTTTGCCATAGGGAGTGACTTTGTAAGAAGATCTACCAGTTGGTCCTTTGTGGAAACATGAGAAACTTGAAGCTGTTTTGTTTGAACTTGCTCCCTGACAAAGTGATAGTCAAGGGAGATGTGCTTCATACGCGAGTGTAGAATCGGATTTGAACAAAGGTACGTTGCACCTACGTTGTCATAGAATAAGTGCGGAACATGAGTCGTGGGAACCTAAAGTTCAGTGAGGAGGTTTTGGAGCCACATAATTTCTGCAGTAGCAGTGGCCATTACTCGATATTCCACCTCAGTTGAGGAGTGAGCAACTATCTTCTGCTTGTAGGAGAACCATGAAATTGGGTTTCTGTCAAGGAAAGTGACATAGACCGAAGTAGAGGTGGCATCATTAGCATTTCCATCCCAGTCCACATTTGAGAAAGCATAAATGTTAAGGTTGGATGTCGGTTTGAGGACGAGACTAGTGTTGATGATGGCTTTAAGGTAGTGAAGAACTCGCTTGAGATGTTAAAGGTGGAGAGTTGTTGGTTTATGCATGTATTATGAAAGCTTGTTAATGGAGAAGGCAATGTCTGGATGTGTAAGAGTGAGGTATTGTAGGGCACCTATAATCTTACGGTATTCAGTAGCATCGGTAGAGCTAGTACTATCATGAAGTTTGAGGACAACAGAAGCTGATAATGGAGTAGGGGAGGGCTTAACACCTGTCATATCAAACTTGTGAAGTACATCACGGATGTGTTTGTGCTGAGATAACAGAATTCTCATGGGGGTGGGGATGAGTTCATTGCCTAGAAAATATTGAGGGGTACCCATGTTCTTCAAATAGAGACGCTGGGATAAGGTCTGGATGAACTTCTTGAAGAAACTTAGTGTTATTGTCAGTAAGTAGCAGATCATCAACATAGACCAGAAAGTAGGCAAGAGTACCATGAGCATGATAGATAAAAAGAGAGGGATCACTCTTATTAGTGAGGAATCCAAACTCAACAATGAAGGATTTTAAGGCATCATGCCAAGCACGAGGGGCTTGACGTAACCCATATATGGCCTTGTGTAATTTACAGACATAATGAGGATGCTGAGAATCCTTGAGGCCTAGAGGTTGAGACATATATACTTGTTCCTATATTTTCGAAGTTGATTATCCCTCTCGAAAACGAAGATTTGAAGTGGTCTATAATTTACTGAGTACTTGGTATAACTCATGCATTAGTGTACAAACTTGTGCAGATGAAGTAACATGAATATCTTCGGTAGTCAGTCTATTTCCATCAGTCGGCCGATGGAAGCGAGAAGTTTAGGATATGTTTGGTGTTTCTTCCATCAATCATCCGGATCTACGCCGTATATCAACCTAGTAAGGAACATCATTCACAACACCACAGGATTCTATGTGACACCTAGGCTTTGTTTTGATTGCGACACACCAACCACGTTTGTCTTTTCATGTTGCTGGTTATGGGACATCATATACTTGTCTTACCTTATGTGCAATAATAAAGGGATCAAACAACTCATATCTTGTGTCCATTTTAATATCCACGAAATCATATTTAGTATCCACTCTTGTACCTTTGCACATTGGATCAAACTAGCCACAATAAAACAACACTACCCTCTTAGGAAAGCTTGAAGTGTTGTACTCTGGCTTATATATATGCTGAAAAAATCATCCTCGCCTCCTTCTGTAAAGCCTTTTACATAAACCCCATTAGTTATTGTTTTTTTTTTCCTTCACTCCAATCATAAGTGTGAAATTTATACACAAAGAATTTATGCAACTCTTAAATGCAAATGAAAGGACCAAGTGATAAATCCCTTAAGTGTTGGTTCCTCACACCTAAAGGCTCATTCGTAACCTACAAATGTAACATTTACTTAAGTTATATTTTATTTAATATATAATGTTAAGGGCATGTGTCATAGACACCTAGCCATTGGTTCTAGAGAGGTTATCTGACTCAAAGTTAAAAAGTGTTAAATATAAAGTTGGCATTATAAGTGCAGATATGTATCAATTACAATAACTAATAATCAATGAGCTATACCAACCCAATACATTCCCTATATAGCTAGAAAGAAAGCTACAAACGGATATGGTTCATATAGTAATTTTCAAAACAATTTCAACATAAGGATTTGATTTGATGGGGGAGAAGAAAAAAAAGGTTTATATATTGTTCCTTGTTATCATCCATTGACCTCTTCTCCCTTAAATTATATATATATATATATATATATGTATGTATGTATGTATGTATATTTTTTCTTATAGTCCCATAAATTTTATAATATTTTACTCACATTTTTCTTTCTTTTTTCTTTCTATATTTTCTCCTTATTCTATATATAATATAATATATTATGATTTGATTTGAAGGTTGTCTATTGAATAGTCAACACTAGCTAGGCAAACAAAAACCCTTTAAATTTATAAATATAGCGAAAGTAACTATTAGTCTATTAGGAATCTTAAACAAAAGTTGTTTTGCTCACTGCAGCTTTTGTGAATTTAGGAATGTTCTATGAATTTAGGAAGTGCTAATCATAAAATAAAGAGATAAACTGTGCCAAAATGATTAGGAGACTCCTTTCTAGAACTGTGAATCCTGTGTATTTTTTTAACACTCTAGTATTGTATCATATCCAATAGTGTATATCAAAAGATATTATTTGCACCATTATCACACATGTTATCATAAGAATGGTTATTAAAGACATTAGTAAATAACTCTTTCATTCTTGATTCTCCTATAAGAAATATCAATGTCACATTTGATCATCTGCCCATGAGACTAATAAGAGAAAGACACTGGTCTTGAATTATTTTAGTTTATTTTGTTTCTTTATATTCCTCTGTCTTGATCAGATCTACATAACAAACTGTGATGCTAGGCTACTTACCTTCAATTAAAAATCTTGATGAACTTTAGCTTTAGGAGATAATTATAGAAGATGATCTACAAGTCAATAAAATCCTAATGGAAGATTTTTGTGAGAAATGCATCATTGAGATGTTATTAAATGGTATACTAATCTGTTTTTTCACAAGTTCTAATATATAAATGCTCAACCTAGCTACCCTTGTATATGCATTGATAAAGAAAATAGAACAAGGGTAGCAATGTGATAATCACTTTATATACATAAATATTGCATCATATTTTGTAGTAATTATCCAATGTTCTCAAGATTTTTAGCTTAGTTTGAATTCATTTAATCTAGATTCTTATGGTTTTGCTAATTCTAACCATATAAAGAAATTATAAAGAAATATACTCCAATTCATGTTTGCAGGTCTATGTTCAACAACAAGGGAAGACAAAGAATGGAGACAGTTAGCACTTAGCACCACATCTCGATAAGCGTACATTGCGCTGAGCGAGTCTGGCTGTTTATGTAGCGCTGAGCACAAGATTGCACTAAGCGAAGTTTTCTTTTGAATTAAAGACTCGCTTAGTGGACATGCACGCTTAGTGGAAGCCCTGTATTTGAGATGGACCTCTGCAGAATTGTGAAGTTGCACTTAGTAGACATACGTGCTAAGCGAATTCCACTTATAGTATATAAGCTTCACTTGTAATTTTTAACATTATTTACACTTTGATGATAGATTGAGTTGCTTCTTCATCCTCTGTTCTCCTCTTTCATTTTGTAACCCTTTTTAAAGCTTCTCATGACAATGAGAGGCTAGTCCATTAGTGTTGAGGACTTGGAACTAGATGCTTAACATGTAAATGCTTTCCTTCATATCTATTCATTGAATATTCAGTTTAAAGCTCATTTCTCTATCTTTACTCTTGTTATATAATTTTCTCAGTTGTATATGCATGTTTCAAAGTTTAAATGTCGTTGACAAATGCTTTTGAACTTGGAACTGAGTTTGGACTCTAGTGAAGTGTATTTCTAGACATAGGATAGACTTCATTAGCTTCGTAAAAATCTCCGAGCTTCACCAAACCACTCAACTAAACTTACTGAGACATCGGAAGTGAGGTAAAGTAGTTTAGGCTTGATTTGATGAGATATCACATTTTGAGCATTTCTAAATCAAAGTTAATATGAAATATTGCTTTGAATGGAGAATATATTTTGTATTTTTACATGGGAAGCAAACCGGTTGAACCAAATTCTCAACATATCCATTATTATCGTTTCACATTCACACACACCAATTGTCTGATCATCGCTTGAATCAACATTCTTGTTTGTCATTTCCTTTACTTGTTATCTTAGTAGTGTTTAGCTTAATTTTTTTCGTTACTTATGTTTTGAAACAAAAACCAATTTTAAAACCAAAATAGTGTTTAGGAATTGATACCCTTACTAATAGTCAATACGGACAATTCCCTGTGGATTCGATACTGGGATCTTCCCTTTTATACTACTTGTGTCATATTTGGTACGCTTGCCAAAATATCTCATCACAATGCAATGCATAGTCTTTTAAGTTGTGATGTTGAAAGTGTTGAAAAGGGGGAGGACACTACCTTAGTATCAAAAACTTCTTAGTATTAGAAGTCAAGCTTTAGAGACAATTTTTGAGTTTTATGTTTCTACAAGTTCAACACTAAATTTTAAAGGCCCACTGGAAGGAGCATAGACAAAAAAAACACACCTATAATATGATTTCAATTATTTGTTTGTGACATTTGAGGACCTCATTTATGACATCACTAGAACTCTAGTGATGATTGTAGACACAATGAAGGGTGTGCAAAAGTAATTTAGCAGTTATCACAAAATTTCATATATGCTAGCTAGTCTAAAGACTTTTCTAACGAGATAATGTAGTATGGAATTAATATGAAAACATTAGTGCTTAACTATATATGTGCAAGTTATAATGAAAAAAAGAAAAGAGAAGCACAAAGAAGAAACATAGCAAATAATAACAAAGAAGAAAGCATTTGAAAAAGGAAATAAAGGAAGAGAGAAGTAAAAGGAGTAGAAGAAATCATAACACAAACAATGCCTGTCAATTCTATAATATAATTTCTAAAATAATTATTACTCATAAATCAATAGAGTATCATCATTGACAAAATTCAGTTGCACTTTATTTTGCTTCCTATATAGGTTTATGGGTGGCATGTAAGCACTAAAACTCAAACACAACCTTAAAATTAAAATCAAAAGGAGTGGTCTTGTGGGATGACAGCTGCTGCAAATTAGATCTAAACTTCTAGTCTTGTCATGTGCAAATATAATAACTGGAGTTTCTAACTTGAAGCAATAAAGCAATCACATAATATTCACATTACCTTCTGTCCTCTGCAACTTATTATTGTAATACTTAAAATATTTTTCATAAAACACTACAACAAAAATGACATGTAGCTACGGACACTTTTACCTACGGATGTATTTTAGTGTAGGTACAAGTGAAAAATATTTATACTTGCTAATGTTTAGTGTGGGTAAAAGTTAAAAAATATACCTACTATTTATTTGGTGTAGGTAAAACTTGAAAAAATTAAAATAATTTTTACCTACAAATGCTTAGTGTAACTAAAATTGATGAAAACTTATACCTACAATTAGTTTGTGTAGGTAAAAGTCTAAGGATCCACACCTACGATAATTTTACCTACGAAAGTATTTAGATCAGATGTTAGTTAACTAATTTAAAAAACACTTTTTAAAATCATTTGTAAATTACTCTGATTTAAAAGATTTTTTTTAATCTTTCAAGTTTATAATTGATGTTAATCTAAAAAATCTTAAATTTTTATCAAATAAAAAAAATCTAAAAAGCAATATATAAATTCACCTTTTTAAATCTATCATGTTTATATCATCTTATTTAAAATATTAATTTTATATCATGTAAATGAGCTGATTTAAAAAGTTTCAGTAATATAAATTTTAGAATAATATTTTTGGAGATAGTACATAGAGTTGATGTATAAAAACTTGTTAATTCCTACCAAACACTCATACATAGCAAATTTAAAGTTTTCGTTCCCAAACCCTCGGACCTAGCTCTTAAGACTCTAGAGAGAGCTCCTACGCACCACTGTCCCTTGCCATGCCAACCATCGACCACCTGACAATTGTGTCGTTGTGAAATGAAACACGGTGCCGCCACCTAACGAATCGCCGCACACCTCAAACGTTGTGATGAGACTTCGAATCTTTCAAAGGCTGAAACCCTAGGTAAAGGTACTACGATTATGGTCTCTCTCTTCCACAACAGCTCTCTACTCTCTTTCTAACTCTCGACAACATGAGAGGAATTAGATTCGCTTTTGGGAGAAGAGAAAATCGTAGAGAAAATGAGTGGAACAGTGAAGAAAATCATAGGGAAGGAACATCTATTAGAATGGAATGATGAAGCTTCTCATCTTCGTTTCGCCATGCAGTTTGTGAATCTTCGTCACACTATTGATGAGATAACTTCTTTAACTGATCTCTCTCCTTTCCTTATGCATTGGATTTAGGGTGAGAATTTAACTCTCTGTTATTCTTAGATGTTAGATTTATTGGATATCAGGGCTCATTACTGAGATTTACATTAATTTTTGTTTTATTCTACTATCAATTTTGATTATAAGCAGTTTTGAATGAAATAAGCTAATTTGAATGCACACCGATGTTAATGAAGTTGCAATTGCTACTGCTGGTTCTGCTTTACCTGTATCATTAGTTAATTAAGTTAGGGCTCTGTCATTTGGGGGATTTTGTTGCTGTTAATGATGATATTGGTGTCAATTTAAGATAGTTCATTTTAGTCAAAATGCATGCTTGCTATTTATTATGTGAATGTTGTATGAGTATTAGATTGACATATGCATTCAATATATGGCTTGTAGGTTTTGAATTGTTGATTCTTGACAAATAGTTTACTGGATTTAAGTTGATTGTTGCTCTATGTGTGTCATAATGAATTGATTAAATTATATGTTGATCACTCGCTAATGTAAAGGATATGGAGATTTAGACTTTTAATATAGGTGCATGAAGTGTTATGTGAATTTGATTACAAGTACAATGTATAGGGTATGCATTGCTTGATTTAGTTGTTTTCTTATGTGTCTTGTAACTGAATTAAACCATGTTTTTCCTTCTAGTAATAGGAAGGAAATGAGGAGTGAATAAATGACTTAAATTCTCTGTTTTTGATTGCTGGAATTGCAGCACAGCATCAATCCTTTATTTGAAATTCGTCTGTTAGTTTTTCTGCTTTAGTTCAGATAAATCCTTTTGCAATATTATAGTTTTGGGTGTCTTCTTTCTAATTTAGTTCACCTCATAATATTTGGTGAATATTTTGCCCAAGTATGTAGAAACTGTCTAGGTGCAGAATGAATTAATGATTAGGTACTTTTTATTATTAATACTGAGCTACATAATGCTTGACATTGCTTGAGTTCATTTTTCTCATACTTATACCCCTTAGAAGCACCTAAAGTTAGCCTTGTCCGAGTCTTTACCTATGCTTATGCTTAGAGGAAATCTAGGGATCCCAAATTATAACAAATGAGTATGCTGAATTCTGTCCTATAACCAAATTATTTTTCTCTTTAAGCCATTTGAAAAAGTGATTCTTGTTTTCAGAATGGTTGGCAACCAAACTCCTTTCAGATATGGTGGTAGAGTAAGTGAGGGTGTGAAAAGACGAAATGGTTGCATAAAGGAAACTCTGGTGTATGATTTGACGTTTTATAGCTAGAAAAGTTAAACTGGCCTTAAAGCACTTTTACAACATATTTTTTTCTTTCTATTCATGCCTTTTATAAGACAACCATGTTGATATTATTGTTAAAAATAGCCTAAGAATTTGGCTTATTGTGAAGATGTTGGTTGAAGGCTATAGTAGGTTGGACTAAAAAATTCAGGTATCAATTGAGACTTCAAAGATAAAAGAGTGAAAATCAAGCTTTTTTTAAGACTTTTAGTTTGTAGGGTTTTTTGACTAAGGTTGAATCTGGCCATGATTAGATGATGTTAAAAAGACTTATAGTTTGTTGAATTCTATATCTTGGATCTGATTTTAGGAAACTTATAATTGTGCATGCAAAGTCCTTAACTTTCAAACTACAAAAACAAGTGGGGATTGCCAAGGCATTAACAATGAAGAATGGGCATCAATTGGATTCAAATCAGGAGGTATATTTCTTTCAACTTTTTAGCACCTTGCACTCCTTTCTTAAGCTCTTCTAGTGCCAAACCTAAAAATAAACTGCCTTATATTTTATCAGATTTAAGTAAAAGAGACTCTTCACCTTGAAAGAGAAGAACCAACTCTAAGTTTGTTTCATCTATTGATGTATTTCATTTGATTTCTACTAGTGTCTATGATTGATAAAAAAAAAAAAAAAAAAAAGCCTAAAATCCCTTTGACCAAATGCAGGTTCTTCATTTTTTAGATAATATCTTGGCCCTTAATGTTCTTTAATTTGTATTAGTGTAACAGAATTTGTTGTAGGTTATAATATATTTTATTTGTAAAGTCCCTTGTTTCCTGTTACATGGTTATAAATAGTACTCACTTATTATCAATTTTACAATTCCCTACCCATCTTGATATTATTTTCTTCCTTGTTTGTTTCTTGGTGTAGGAGCACCCTTTACTCCTTATAGAACTCTTGGATTTCTTCTTTATACTAGAAGCACATGTTGCAATTGGGAGTTGAAAAAAGACTAAGCCCTCTTTTTGCAAGTTTTTTTTTCATAATTCCTTCCTCATCTTGTCTAATTAGTAGATAAGCTTTACTTTAAAATTTTGAAAAAATAATTCTCTAAGTTTGTAAGATTTTGCAGTTGATAAATATGTTGTGAACACAGAAAAACTACTCCAATATGCAAGTAAATCCTCAAATCCTTTATCTTATTGGTACATAAGCTTTACTTAAAAATGAGACTATTTGTGTTAACAACTAAAACAATTTCATTTTTCCAGAGGCATTCAAAACTTGCAAAGATGTAACTATTTGATCATACTTCGAAGTTCTGATACTTGTCAATGCTAATTTCTAACTATAATAATTTGCATTGAAGTTTATACATCCAATATTATTTCAATTGAATATTTAAGTTGATTGCTCTTACTAGTGAGAGTGTTCCTACTTTCTTATGCTTTTTGAAATTCTATTTTTCATATCTTTGAGGTGCACCCTCCCTTTCACATGGTCTTCGAAGGGTGTGGAGGAGATACTCTAGAATCAAAAGGTAAGTTCTATAAACCTTTATTGTGGTCTCTAACTCTCTCTTCTTGATCTCTTATGCTATTTTTTAATTGTGGAAGATTGAAGAATTTTAGAATTAGACATTTGGAGAAAAAGATTGGTTTGATGCTTCTTTCACAAATATTTGCTTTGTACCATCGGCATAGTCTTTTCATCCACTAGTCGAGCACCCTATAGAGGCTTTGGCACGTGTCTGGGTTATGTTGAAGTAATAGAAAATAGAGAGGCTTGGAATTTAATATGTTGAACATGGTATCAGTTACTAATATACAAGGGTTTGGGGTAATTTGATAAATCTTGTATTTTGATTATGAACATGCCTTGTGTACTGTTTGAGTTTGTCTCTTAGATTCACATCTTATGTCTTTGAGCAAAGTGTATCTCTATTAATATATTCTTTTGCTTTGCTGTGCAAAAAACAAATCACTTTCAAACTCATCGTCTCATTCTTTATATTTGATGAGTCAAATTTAATATTTTCCTCTAGCCTCTTGTATTATTTAATTTCAATGCTTAACAAATTATAAAAATCGTGTCTTATACTTATGATATGGTTTGGGGCATTGGAAACACATGCATCTAGTTCATGGTTCTACACTTGTGCTAAATCTGAAGGTATATTGAAGCTTTAGTTCACCAACTTTTGTGTGTGTGCTACCTTTGATTTATTATAAAGTTCTCATACAGGTTTTGCTTCATCATTTTCATTTGTCAGATAAACTTTTCTCCCTCTTTTAATCTTATGTTATGTTTTGTAATATAGCATGATATTGATTATAATATGTTGGGAATGCATAGTTGTTAATTTACTTTGTCTATTAATATATATATTTTCTTTTCTTTAAACTTTTATTTTAGTTGCTATAGAGCCTATTTTTCTTGTTTTCCCTGAACTTACACTTTTCTATTATGCATATTTGACTTTGTTGTCTTGAAAATTAACTTTGTTGCTATGTAGTTCTAATTTTCTGATATGAGATCATTTCCCTCTACTATTTTGGGTTTAGATTTTACACTTATATATGTTATTTTTTGTGGTTGTTTTGGGTTCAAATCTTACTACAATAAATGCTAATCAATTTCGTTGTTTTAAGTTCTAAGAATTCTACTGACATGAATGCTTTATGCTACTTGTTTATGTTCTAAAATTCTGCTGATATTAATGCTTTATGCTACTATTTTAAGTTCTGATTTTTATTGGTATAGATTCTTGTTTTTGTTACAAAAATCTATATTTTTTTGCTATAGCACTAAAACCCTACTATCATGTAACTTATTAGATTACTCTTTTGTTGATATTAAATCTGTTTTTTGTCGCTATTGGGGTTCATTTTCTATTAAAAAAAAAGAAGCAATTAAGGGGTTAGTAAAACCCCTGGTAAGTTCAAGGATTTTAACATCAATAATTATGGCATTAACGGAGGTTTGAAATCCCCTAGTAATTAGCAGGGGTTTAAAATCGTGGGTAAATCTTGCAAGACATGCACTTACATGGTGTTTAAACCCCCATTAAAACCAAAATTAACCTTTGTTAAAACTTTTTTTTTCTTGTAGTGTTTTACCTATAGTGACATAAAAATGCAATCGTAGGTAAAGGGATGCTTGTAGGTAAAACTTGGACTGACAGACTAATAACTTTCACAATACGCCCCCTCAAACTTAACAAAGAAGGTGTCTGTAGGTAAAGGTCTAATATGTTTTTACCTACGGATTATTGACTTATAGTGACAAATTTTGTCCGTCACTGGGAGTCAATTTTCTTGTAGTGAAACAAAGACTCATCGAGTGAGAAAAAGAATACAATCAAAAGTGTGGAAAGGCATGTGGGTTGAAATTTTAAATTGTTTATCAAAAGATGAACCATTAAATGTTACCATAAAAAATGAACCATCAATCACTGTACATAGGTCCTAGACTGAATGAATTAACTAGTGGCAAACTAGTAGTGAACATTAAAAGAATTAAAAACTGAAAGCAAACAAAAGTATCATTAGTTATTTCTTGTTTAAAACTGAAAGAAAATAATTAAAAAAAAAAAAGGAATCAGATCAATCAAATTAAAAAAGGAAGCAAGAGATTTCATATAACAACAAAAGGATATTTGAGTTATAGAGTAGTAATCACCAAGTAGCTATAGAGAAAACCAAGAAATTAAACCTTTTAATGATGGGGAAATGGAGAGATTTGCAACAAATCTAATGAAAAAATGTAACAAGTTAGAATCACTATTAGGCAAAGGATTCATTGAAACCCCAAAAAAGCAATGTGATGAAATTAATATTTATGAAGCTAGGCTGAAGGTAACTAAGAAATGGGAAGTGTCAATGAAAACAAAAGGCAGAAGAAAACAAAAACTAAAACAAAATCATGAATCCTTACACATGGTAAAGCAACTAGTTACTAGTAAGAAAAGCAACTAGTTCAAATGCATACACATAGAAATATAGAATAAACACAAAAACTAGTTATTCATTCATTTCTATACTTTAATCAATTAATTAATTAGGTAGTTGATTAGAGTTTGAGACTATAGGCAATTGCCAATGTATTATGTATGATCATATGTGTAACTTAATAATATAATTGGTACTGGTTCCATTTCTTCATATTGCCTATATATATATATATATATATTCAATTGTTAAAGTTGTTCAGAAGATGCTGATCAATTCCAAAGTTGACTCTTCTGATAATTAAGAAGTAATGAAGCAATCTTCTGAATAATAAGATATCTCTAATCATAAACAAAAGTTGCTCTGCTCACCACAACTTTTGTTGTTCAAAGGCAAAGCCATCCATGGCAATGAAAAGCCTTTAATTGTTTCTCCAACTGAGAAGGGGTTCATAGTTATGAACAATATGAAATAGCAGACAATTATCATCTTGTCTTCTCTTTATTGATTTTATTGCTCAACAAATGTGAAATTAGAAAAAGAATGATATGAGATATAATTAAGTTAAGTTTTATGAAATCCCAATTATTTTAATTTTAGGTGAACACGACTAAAATAGAAGCTTGAATCCCTACTAGCTAGCTAGAAATTAAATATTGTTGTGTGAACAACAAAGATTTGATTATTATAGAAATGCACATGGCTAGTGGTAGAGACGCTTATTATTACTCATATCATATAAAGGTGGATGCAAAAAATTGAAGTGCTAGTACCCGGAGTTGTGTGAATTGAAGGGAGGAGAATTAATTTAAAAGATGTGAGGAGATTTTTTGTGAGTAATTGGGACTACCACAGTAAAGCTATATAGCTATAACTAATAGGTAGATAGATAGGTACTAGATAATAAGGGAAATATATCAAAACATCATTGTAGCTACTGCATTATTATTTGAATGATCAAAGTAACCAACAGAAGCAGTGATTAGTTACTACAAACAAAATCATCCACTCTTCTCTCTGTAACATATTACATATAGTAGATGCTAATCATCCCATTTTTCGAAAAAATGATAATGTACTTATTTTTGGTATAATTACTCTCTCGCGCGCACAGTACCACTCCTATTCAGCTTAATCCATCACTACAGCCTTTCGCTCATAATTACTCTCTCTCGCACGCATAGTACCACTCCCATTCAACTTTCTAATAACAAAGAGAAGAGATTTAAACAAAAACAAAGATCTAAAATAGTGGAATCTCATTCTCTTATAAGCACTCAAACCATAAACCCTACTAAGGAAGCTCGAGAGGCAAAACAATGGAGGAGAAGTAATGATTACCACTTACCAAGGTTGAGCGGCGACGAGTGGCAGCAAGTGACGACGAGTAGCGCAACAAGTGGAAACAGTGTGATGAGCCATAATCAATGTGAACAGCACGGTGGCTTCACGGTGAGAGGCAACCGTTGTGCAAACGACAGTAAGCGGTGAGCGGCAAGTGGCAATGGGTGGTGAGTGGCGAGCAGCGACGCCGAAGCTGAGGAGAAGGAAATCCACAAAGGTCACAAGGAAGAGGAAATGGAAATGCATAGTGTGTCTTCTTAGTTTATTTATATTCAAAATTTAACATTTTACTAACACTTTAAAATTAGTAATTACACCCCTTAACCATCAATTTGTTTTTTCAAATTGTTGACGGACTATTTAAATTACCCACGGATTCAATTTCTAATAGCAGGATCCATGGATAAATCCCCAAAATCTCCCACGAATCACATCCATAGGTAATATTTTAAAATTTACTTATGGATTTTACTTAGTTATCTAAGGATAATATTACCTACGGATAAATCTGTCAATAAATACAATAATTACCTACGGTTATTTTTTAGTTACATAAATTATCCACAAAATTAAACCTATATAAAATAATCCGTAGATAATGTATAAATTACCCACATATTTAAATCCATGGAAAATAATCCGTAGGTAATTAAGCTTTTTCTTGTAGTGCAAGTTGAAGGTAGTGACTATAATGAGACATTTGCTCGCAAAACAAAGATGTTCATAGTCCAAACCTTTTTGGATACTGCCAAGATTTTTAGATTACATCAAAGGATGTTTGCTCACAATGTTTTCTTACATGGGGACTTGGAGGAAGAAGAAGAAGTTTATATAAAGTTGTAGCTCGGGTTTGAGCCTATATCATCAGGTAAGGTGTCTTGACTCCGTCAAACCTTATATAGCTTAAAACAAGTCCCTAGTGTTGGTTTGCTTAATTATCTAATGCTTTGAAGGCCTATGGTTTCCAACCGTCACACTTTGATTATTCCCTATTCACACTTTGTGCTCTTGTAGTGAATTGAATGTATTGGTTTATGTTAATAATATAGTCATATATGGAAATCATGGTGATACCATCCATAGATTCAAGGACTATATTGGCCATTGCTTTGACATGAAAGATCTTGGAAAATTGAAGTATTTTTTAGGCACTAAGGTGAGGCAAAATACTAATGGTTGTAATTAATATTAATCGTTAGATTTAGAGAAATTGAATACTGAAATGAAATGAAGAGTAAGTCTCTTATAGTTATGGAGTAAGTGGATCTCTTTTCATTTATTGTGTATAATATTTATTGTATATATTATTTTATAGTAATATAATAATATTATTATTAGTTGTATTTAAATTATTATTATTATAAAATGGTATTTTAGTAAATTTTATATTATCTCATTTGTGCTTTCCATAGTTCACTAAACAATGCACATGTAGCTTGCATAATTATTTTGTGTTGTTATCCTTGTAGTGTACCACAATGCAAAACAAATGTATTGTCTTGTAACTTTAAAACCTTAAAACCTGGTTACTTTTAACTCCAAAATAGAATCATCCTTAACTTATCATTCATCTAAAAATACTTTTTTAAGTGAAATAATTTCTTAATAAACCAAACTCAAATTACCAAAAATATAAAATCCTTGGTAAACCATTAAAACAAAGTAGAATTTCATAAAATAAAAACTTCCACTCCCAATATCCTTGCAAGTTACATGAAAGATTGATTTAGGAATGTGTATTAGTACGAGGAAAGAGTGTCAACAAAATGTAGGTTGCAATGGTTTTAGTTTGATCTAAAAAATAAAATCTAATTTTAAATCAATTATGTGGAGGGATACAATGGAACATGTTAGTATGAAGAATAATGTCTCAAACATTTAATTTTGGAGAATAAGTTCACTCAAATATATTATTCAATGAAAACTTTTGGCATAGAATACAATCACAAAGTCAAAGGACTAGGATTTATTTATACTAGACAATAACAAATACAATAGACACCATTTGAAATTAATACCTTTCTCAAGTAACAAATAACTACTTCTACCAAATCAATATTTTTAAGGATCACCAATGTTCATCTCTAAGCAATTTTGTTGCCATCTTCACCATACCTATCTTGATTGGAGTTGGTTTGTTCAAGATTTTTGCTAGTATTAGTTGAATCATTCCATGATGTTTGTTCAGAGTTGATTTCACCATCATGTCTAATTGTTTCATGAGGATTTAAAATAGGTTTTGGAGGCATTTTAAGACTTTCAATGTTTCCTTCATGCATCTTTACAACCTTACTCATCTTAGGTCGGTGATTTGATTTGAATTGTATACACCAAAATACAACCATGAACATCTTTTTCATTAAAATTTTATCCTCTTCCAAGATATCTTCCATTTCAATATATTTTTCTTCTTTAAATTCATCATAAATCCAAATGGGGAAGTAATTATGGCTTAAAAGATCTAAAATAGGATCTGAGTTCCTCCGTCTACTTGCCATTTCCATCAAAAGCTTTTCAAAACTATAAACGTCGGCCTTATATGATATTCCACCAATATTTTTGTAGTATAATTCTGGAGATATATAGCCCATAGTTCCTATGGCTTCAAGTAGAACAAGAGACTTATCTTTCATAGGATGTAGCTTTGCAAGTCCAAAATCTAAAACTTTTGGTATGAAGTTATCATCTAGAAGAATATTGTGTGGCTTGATATCAAAATGTAGAATTTGGACATCACAACCTTCATGCAAATATGCAATCCCACGAGCAATTCCAAGAGATATTTCATATGTTTTCACATAACTTAAAGGTAGATTTCCTTGTTTAGTGAAAATGCATTTATCTAATGAACCATTAGGCATGAATTCATAAACTAAAGCATGTTTTTCTCCTTCAACACAATATCCAATAAGACGTACCACATTCATGTGATGTATTCTTCCAATGGTAGCCACTTCACTAATAAACTCTTTACCATTAGTTTTAGATTTTCTCAACATCTTAATTGCCACATTTGGCCCACTCTGAAGTGTTCCTTTGTATACAGAGCTGAAACCTTCTTGACTTAATTTCTCTTTAAAACCTTGTCATTTTCTTGATTTCTCTATATCCGTACCTAATAGGGTTTAGATTATTGTCTAGCAAAAAAATTTCAATGTTTTCATACATCGAGTAACGTCTATGTTGCCACATATAGATAAACAAGATAAACAAAATTCTAGTTACCATGAACATTAATATAACCTTTTGTGAAGTTGGTTCCCCAGTATGCCAATCCTTTAGGTTCAAATATCTCATATGAGGGAAAAATCCTATGAAGGGTAAATTTCATTGAATGTGTAAGAAGACAGAGCATGTTTTGGTCTAACAAATAATTAATATGAAATCAATTGACAAGTTATTTTGTGGAAATTACTCATTATAATGTTTTAAAGGTATTTACATATAATGACATCAAAACTAAAGCAATTAGTGTATATTTAACAAGTGTATTTCCTTAACACTAAAATATAACAATTTTTGTAAAGTAATATGTTTATTGGTTTCTATAGTAAAATAGAACAATTTTTGGAACAGTAATGTGTTTATGGCCTATTTGGACACACTACTATAGAAAGACTTTTAAGGGAGAAAAATATGAAGAAAAAATGAAATTAGCTTCTCTAGAAGTTAAAATTGTCTTTTTCAATAGTCAATTAGTGAAAACTCTCTCAAATAAATTCATCTAAAAGATGTGAGACTTCCACTAATTAACTATTAGAAAACACAATTTTAATTTCTAGAAAAGCTAATTTCATTTTTTCTTCATATTTCTTATTCTAAAAGTCCTTTTGAAAACAGACCCTTATTGTTGATAAGGTCTACCATTTAAAATTTATATTAATCAATAAACACATTACTGTTCCAAAAAACTATAGAGAATATGCTATCATATTTGGCAAACACTTTCATTTATTTTTTATTTTTTATTTTACTAACTGAAAAAGTACTCTTTAATTATTTTTTTATTTTTTTTTATCAGCAATAGTACTTGTGTTAAACTTGTAATATTTTTTTGGGCACTGCTTTAAAAAGCATTTTTAAAATGCTAATTTTTAATTTTTCACTACAAGAAAATCATGATTTGTGACTAAAAATTAAGTATATCCATCGCTATTAAATATAGCCACGGAAAAATTCGATGGCTAAATTTTACATTTCGGTTTATGTGACTAATTCGATCAGTCACTATATAGCATTTATTTTATTTGGTCGCTAATTTCTGTTGTTATTAGCCATCCATTATTTTCAATCACTAATTTTGGTCGCTATTAGTCACCAATAATTTCAATCACTAAATTGCGATTTTCTAGTAGTGTTTAGAGTGTTTTCTTTTATATTTTATTCCCTTTATATCCTGAATATATTTATTAAATTTCCTTTTCATCTTTGTACATCAGTTAGTGTTTATTTTTTGTTTCACTTCTTAAAAAATAATGTATTTATCGATTGAACCATTAGGCATCTAAATTTCCTTATTATTTTAAGATTGTATTTCAAAATCTTTCAACTATTAAATTAATAAACATAACAAAAGTATGACATCTACTTAAATATATGTTAAATTACTTTTTATTTAAACTTTGTTGAATATATTTTAGGATATAATTTAAGATTAATAGTAGAACGTATGAAAAAATATATAATAGTTAAAACTTAAAATTTTTATTAAAATAATTAATCCACAAATAAAGAATTGAAAGAGTTTAAAATTAATTAAAAAATCATAATTATAATCACCTTCAAAATATGCTTTATCAACAAAATAAAATTAAAATTTATTATAATATCATATAAACATATGCATATATTTCATTTTTCATTTTTCAGCTACTTGAATAGATAATTTTACCCAACCCTTATAATTCCATAAGCTACATGAGCTACCAACTTAGTTATGGATTAGTTTTTCACCTAGTTTTGCCTAATATAAAATAAGAACTGATAATCTGTTATTAAAATAAAATAAAACTATAATACAATCCCTATTTACGTAGTGTGCTTTTTGGTTAAAAATTTGCTTAGTAATACAATACTTGAGAGAAATGGCAAATATATGGGAGAGAAGGCTTACTTGCTATACTTTCAGGAATTTGCTGTATAAATTCAAGAATCAAATATTGAATTCCTAGAACACCGGAAGGAAAATATTAACTTCTATTGTAACGAGTAATCAGTAAAGTTATTTGTGCAATAATTTTTTATAACAATATTTACATAACAAAAAAATTGGGAAATAAGTAAGTGAAATGGTGTAAAATTAAAATAAAAAGGAAATGTGAGTATATAAAACTTTGTTGCAAGGGATTTAATGGATTTATTTGGTATCATGTGAGGATTTTTTTATAAAGTCAACTAATCACAATAAATATGCTTGTGATTTTTAAAATAAGACTCATAGTGTTTATTTATGTCTTAATATTGAAGGTATTGAAACAATCACCTTAAATCTTTATTTTGTTATGTTATGTGTTAATTATAGTGGCATTTAAACTCCTCCCTCAATTGAGATGCATCTAGTAATAATAATATATAAAAATAGTTATGCATTTACTATGTAAAATAGTTTTAATGTTGTCATTTAATTACAATTAATTATTTATGATAAGTTTGTTAAACTTAATAAAATTATAACTATTAATGATTTGTGTGTGTGTGTTTTTTTTATACCCTTATCATTAATATTATTTTTAAAAATAATATCAGTTGTTTAATAGTATAATTAATTATGATTATTTTAATTTAAGAATAATTAATGAAATTTAAAATTATTAAACTTAAGTCTCATAAGAAATAAACAAATTTTTTTACCGTATATAAAGAATTAAAAAAATAATTTTAAAAACTAAAAAAATATATACACATTTCAGAAACTTAAAACATATTTAACACATTTAAATATTATAAGTAAGAACATATAATTACAAGGATTGGGGAGATGTATAGAAGAAGCATGGCTTCAGCCCCCCTCCCCCTCCCTTATAATATATATATATATATATATATATATATATATATAATATTAAAAAATGTTAATAAAAAAATCATTAAAAAATAGATTTTTAAGTTAGTATTTATTTAAATTTTTTTCATTAGTAGATCATATCTTAGTTTTATACATAATAAATATTTAGCTTCATTACATTTATTTTATTTTATTTTTTGTAAGTTTTACTCTTAACAAATTAATTTGACATTTTTCATCTACAATTTTTTAAAATCTTACAAATTTTACTATATTATTTGACTCTTATATTACATAATTGCATATTTTACTCTCAATTTTTTTAAAAAAATTGACAAATTTTGTACCCATTTTTTGTTTTTTTTTTTATATAAATTTTACATTAAATACTTTTTTTTTCAAAATTTTATCTTCAATTTTTGTAAAAAAAATTCTAGCCCCTCCTTACCTAAATTCCTGGTCCATCCCTGGCTTCTCACCACACTTTCCATCCTTCAGTTCAAGATATTGATCATATTTGCATATGCCAACATCACATTGAATTTATGTGGTTTGATTGATGTAGCAAGTAACGTAACCCTTTCTGCAGTGATCACTGCAAACAACTGTATTGAACCAAGACAACCAAAATCCATGGTGCAGCCAGTTGCGAATATCAACATAGGAAGTGTTGCTGACATCATCATAAGGTGTCAACTTAATCTAGGTAGTAACCTTTAAATTGCACCCAGCCTTCAAGTCAATAGTTGTAAATGTCTCCTCAAGAAGAAGGGCATAGATATGGCCTCCTCCGGAATCATAACAATGACGGTGCGCGGCAATGTAACGAGGATCATGAGTCACTGGATTACTACAGTTTAGAAACAGCACACTTATAGGACAGTAGACTGTTAGATTACGCTGCTCATAGTGATAATGCAGCCGTGTTTCATCTTTATTATCACTTAAAGTGAAGTTATTTTCTTTGTTTAAGAAATAGCGAGGAATGGAGCAATTAGCAACAATATCCTCCACAACACCTGAATCAGTCACGCGGATCTTATACCCCTCGTAATCGATTTCTTGCATGCAGTATTTTCCTAAAAATAGAGCTAACACCGTGGTCACGTTATTCACGCAATCTAACTCATACCTTGGGAGGCCGCAATTCGGAGGATCGCCTTTCAGTCGGAATGGATATGTTATGTTGCGAATTTTGCTGCATGAAGGAGAACTCAGTGAGCAATGATGCTTCTTTACAAAGCATGTTTCTTGGAATAGCACAATATTAATAATTAGAGCCACAGAGGCAGTAAGTGATTATGCACAAACCTTGTTTCCTAATTTGCTCGTCTAAGTGGAGAAACTAATGGTTAAATAACAACTCTTCAATTGCCAACAAGACATGAACCTACCGATGGATTTTGACCGAGTAATTGAGACATTTCTTATAGTGAGGAGTTTGAAAGCATTATGTATGAGATATGTATATAATAATATTGTCTTAGTGACATCTTTTGTAGCATTATCATATGCTTTGACCATTGTAGCATATTTTGTTAGAACCAAGACATTGAATGATATTTGGCCCTTAATCCTTTAATAGGTTTTGATGATAAAAAATGTAATAATATTTTATCAACCAATGATTTGAAATTAAGTAATTTCAGGGAATCAAAATTGATCAACAGACAAATGGTATAATCTTTCCATAACACTCTCTATCTTAATTATCTAATAACTCGTAACAATTTATCAAGCATTATAAATACTTCTAATCAGACTAAAATAAACTCTAGAACAGACCATACAAAGTTCAAAAGATCAAACGATACAATCTTGGAATAGACCATGCTAAGTCTTGGAAAGACTCATGCAAAGTCTAAAACCAAATCATACAATAGTTTCGGACAGACTATGTGAAGTCTTTGGGACAAACAACACAAGTCTAGGACCAAACTATGCATATGTATTAGACTAGACCATGTATGGAACATGGTCAGACAATGCATAGTCAAGATAGACGATGTCTAAAGCTAGGCTAGACTATGCTGTCATTCCAGACCATGCTTGGTCAAACCAGACTGTGTCTGTTAAGCCAAACATTGTCTGTGCAAGAACAGAACATGATCTGTCATATATGCTAAGAAATATGTGTTTTATAATTAATTCTTTACACAAATAAATGCACTATTGTTATAGAAAGAAAGGGAGATACTCTCTGAACTTACTTTCTTCTATTCCTTGTATTGCTTGCATGTCTCGAATTGTGTGAAGTGTGTAGGTACAGCCAAAAGACTAATCAGCATTGAGATGCACACCTTAAGCTAAAAGCCAAATGTGACAAAGACAAAAACCTACTCCAGTCACATCAAGCACAATCAAAGCAACTTTAACACTCTTCTGTGAGATAATGAAAATCTATCTTCTCCAACGTTCAAATCCATGAAGCTCACTATATAAAGATGCTTCCATGCAACGAGAAAAAAAAAAAAAAACCGAAACGAAATCATTAAAAACAATCTGAACAGCAAGCAAAGCATTCTGAGAAAAGAAAAACCCAATGAGAAACACGAACTTGAGAGAAAAGAGAATACCTATCTTCTACAAGCTCATATAGATTTAACACTTGTTCATATCCTCTCTATGAGAGTTATTTGAATCTTATACATATTCGTATAGAAAGCCAAAAGTGGCTTAGTGATAAAAGAATACTTGGGAAGTATAATCTCATGAGGAGATTCATACTTATAACCAGTAGTGGTTTATAATACTTGTAGCCAGTAGTGACATAGAGAATACTTGTAGCCAGAAGTGATAGTGAAGAATACTTGTTTTGTAATCAGTTAACTATAGTGGAACTCTTTAACAATTGTTAAAGGAGAATTGGACGTAGCTCAAGTCGAGTGAACTAGTATAAAAACAAGCTTTCATTTGCTGTCTTATGATTACATATATTCATCTTGCCTACTGTGCTCTTTTGGAAAGGTTTTCAAAACTTTACTTTGCAATGATATATTTGCTGGTTTAAACTTACATATATCCAAGAAGACAACTTGTGAACTAATAGTGTTTACGAAAAAGTTTTCTAACCCATTATTCAACCCTTCCCCCCCCCCCCCCCTTCTAATGTGTTCTTATGTATTTCAGTTGGTATCAAGAGCTCGGTCTCTGATAACTATCTTCACAGATATAGAGCTAAAGATCCTACACAAGGATAGAGAAGGGTATCCACAAACCTCCAATCTTCAAAGGTGAAAATTTCACATACTAGAGACAAAGAATGGAGACATACTTTGAGTCATGTCACATAAACATGCTAGATGTCATAGAAAATGGAGACTACATTCCAGTTGATGAAAATGAAGTTGAGATCTTAAAGGAAGAATGGACTGAGGCACAACAAAACAGATTCATCCTCAATTCCAAAGTAAGAAATGCAATACATGCATGCATCTCAAAAATTAAGCACAAAAAGATAAGCCAGTTCAAATCTACCAAGGACACATGGAACACATTCATAATAACTTATGAAGGGTCCTCACAAGTAAAAAGGAACAAGGTAAGTGTTCTCACCAAAGAATATGAACTCTTTGCTATGGAAAAAAATGAAACGATAGCCAGTATGATGTCTAGATTTCAAACCATTTTAAATGAGCTTCGAAACCTTGGTAAGAGTTTCAAAAACTTCGAGCATGTTAACAAAATCCTTCGCAGCTTGCGCAGACAATAGAGACCTCAGGTCATAGCCATTAAAGCTTCCAAAGACTTAGACTATATACCTCTCAAAGAGCTTATGGGAATGTTAATGCTACATGAGCAAGAGCTACAAGGAGATGCCAAGTTGAAAAAGGGCAAGTCTCTGGCTCTGGAAAGCTCATAAGCCAAATCAGACAACACCAAAAGAGTCATCTTCATAAAAAAGTCAATCTTCTAGATCACCCAAAGGACGGACTACAAAAGCCCTAAAGACAGAAGAGTCATAAGTAAAGTCCACTTCTTTAAGAAAATGATGAGCTATCATTCATTTCAAGAAGAATTCACAAAATGTGGAGAAAGAAAGGTGGTTCGAGATGGAAGAACTACAACAAGAAATATTCAGCAGACCATGAGAAGAAAGAGAAAAGAAAAAGTCTGGACACTTCAAATCAAAATGTCCAAAACTTAGCAAAGGAAAAGAAAAAGTTAAGAGGAGATTTCCCAAGAAGAAGAAAGGACTGATGTCCACATGGAAAGATCTAGATGATTCAACTGATGAAGAAGCAAGGATGGATCCAGGAATTTAGGTAACGTGGGACTATAATTTTTTTTACAAAAATTGAAGATAAAATTTTGAAAAAAAAAGTATTTAATGTAATAATTTTTTTTATTCAATTTTGTATTATATATATATATATTATAAGGGAAGGGGGGGGTTGAAGCCCCTGCTTGCCCCCCCTTAAATCCGTCCTTGTGAAGAAGGTTCTGAAGCATTAGATGAAGAAGCTAACCTCTGTCTGATGGCATGTATTTTCATGAAGAAATCTCAAAATGGATTTGTGATAATTGTTGTCTATGTAAATGACATAAATATCATTGGAACTCTCAAAGAGCTTCCAAAAGCAATTGATTGCTTGAAGAAAGGGTTTGAGATAAAAGACCTTGGAAGGACAAAAATTTGCTTGGGATTACAAATGAAATACTTAAAAGATGGAATTTTTGTGAATCAAGAAATGTATACATCGAAGGTGCTTAAAAGGTTTTATATGGATAAATCACATTCATTGTTTACTCCAATGATTATAAGGTTTTTAAACTTGGACAATGATCCTTTCAAACCTAAAGAAAGGGATGAAGAACTACTTGGTTTTGAAGTACCATATCTCAGTGCTATAGGAGCATTAATGTATCTTGCAAATTATACACGACCTAATATATCATTTGCAGTTAATTTGTTAGCAAGATATAGTTCATCACCTACACAAAGACATTGGAATGGAGTAAAGCACATACTTCGTTATCTCAGGGGCACTATGGACATGGGTCTATTTTATTCAAATGCTTCAAAATCAAACATAATTGGTTACGCAGATGTTGGTTATTTATTAGACCCTCATAATGGTAGGTCACAAACAGGATATTTGTTTACATGCGGTGGTACAATCATTTCATGGCGGTCTGTGAAACAAACCATAACCTCAACGTCATATAATAATATAGAAATTATAGCATTGCATGAGGCAAGTCGTGAATGCGTTTGGTTGAGATCTATGATCCAAACATGTACTAGATACTTGTAATTTATCTTCAAGAAAAATGACATCGACGATCATATATGAGGACACTGCCACATGCATCGCTCAATTAAAGGAAGGGAACATCAAAGGGGACAAGACAAAGCATATTCTACCAAAATTCTTTTTAACTCAAGATCTCCAAAAGAAGGGTGACATAAATGTTGAACAAGTTCGTTTGCGTGAGAATTTAGCAAATTTCTTTAGAAAGTCATTTCCAATGAAGACTTTTGAGCAACTGGTTCACAAGATTGGACTTCGTTGACTTAAAGATTGTTAACAAGAGGGAGAGAAATAAATTTGTTCTGCACTCTTTTTCCTTCGTCATGGTTTTATCCCAATGGGTTTTCTAGATAAGGTTTTTAATGAGGCAGATTATGACATATAGAAAGATGTGTACTCTTTTTCCTTCACTAGATTTTTATCCCATAGGGTTTTTTCTAGTAAGGTTTTAATGAGGCACAAGCTAAAGTAATGGACATCTAAGGGGGAGTGTTATGAATAATATGTTTATGGTGGTTGTTCATATCTATTAGAATATTCTGTTGTAATATTATATTGTTATTTTCTGTTACACTTTCTATTACATTCTGTACTTATAAATAGGTCATACCTATTGAAGAATTATACACTTCTTACTATACTCTGATTACTTGAATTCTTCTCCTTCTATACTCTCTCGTTACCTCTTTATTTATAACATAGATTATCTTTTATTATCATCTATTGACAATTAAAGATATGATAATCATCATATGTAGATTATAGATATTATGGATGAGATTATAGAAAAGATGCATCTAAGATATTATTAGACCCTCATAATGATAATGATGCATCTTAGTTGGATGATTGAATATTTCCCTTTTACTATGTTGTAAGACTCAATGATTGATGAGACTTGTTGACAATGTTTAATTGTATCTTGTTTCTTGTTGTTGATAATATTTAAATAGTTTTTGTAATAGTTACTTTGAATGTTATCTAGAAACATTTTGAAATTTATAATTTCAGTTAGTTTGTTTCATATTATTTTTTTAATTCATTTTTTGTTGCATTAATCAAACATGTATATAATTATTTTAAATATACAAGTAAATAATTAGTTGTAAAAAAATTGAACTTAGATAATCATAACTAGAAGTTTGAGGTAGTGGGAGAGAATAGTTATCAGGAACGAGGGAATAACGTCAAATTTACAAAGGAAATATTGTAAGGGAATAATGAGACAATTACAAGGAAATACATGCATGGACCAATGAGGGAATAACATCAGATTTGGGAAGGAATAAAGAGGGAACAGAAACAGTTTGTGGGGACATGTCTATGGGGACATGTCATCACAAATTAGCGAGAAAATTTCTCATTCACAGCCAACTATTTTGTGAGGAAAATCACTAAGTCAGAATTAGACTAATAGTGCAGAATTAGATTTGCACTAGGGTAGGTTATGCTAGTAGAATTCATTTTTTGACAAGAATTACGTGTCTTTGTTGCCTTTGGATATAGTTGTATTTGGCTATAGCTAGTATTTGCAAAGAAGATACATATCACATACTAGGGAAGGTTATGGTAATACGCTATTATACCATGGGTACTCCTAGTACCTTTTTGTATCTTTTCCCATTTTTACATATATTGCTGTGTTTTGCTGAGAGAAAAAAAAAAAAACTAAGTCAGAGGACTATGATTTATGCTAAGCAATAACAAATACAATAGCATATATTTCAAATTAAAAACCTTTATATAGTAACAATTAGCCTCTCCTACCAAATCAATATTTCTAAGGATCACAACACTAAGCTCTAAGCAATTTCGTTGCCATCATCCTCGTACCTAACTTATAATAACCTTTGTTTGTCAAACATTGTTCTCTAGTGAATGATGAGTGGATTTGGTTTTGTCAAGATGCTCGTTTGAACTAGTTGAATCATTCCATGATGTTTGATCAAAGTTGATGTCTCCACCATGTCCAATTGTTTCACTGGGATATAAAATGGGTTTTTGAGGCATTTCAAGTCTTTCAATATTTCCTTCAAGCATCTCTACAACCTTCTTCATTGAAAGACAATCATTTGGTTTAAATTGTATACACCAAAATGCAACTATGAACATTTTTTTAACTAAAATCTTATCCTCTTTCGAGGCATCTTCCATGTCAATATCTTTTTCTTCCTTAAATTCATCATAGATCCAAATGGGAAAGTAAGTATGGCTTGAAAGTTCTAGAAGAGGATCTGAGTTCCTCCGCCTACTTGCCATTTCCATCAAAAACTTTCCAAAACTATAAACATCGGCCTTATATGATATTCGACCAATATTTTTGTAATACAATTCTAGAGCTATGTAGCCCAAAGTTCCTATTGTTTCAAGTAAAACAAGAGACCCATCTTTCGCAAAATGTAACTTCGCAAGTTCAAAATCTAAAACCTTTGGAATGAAATTTTCATCTAGAAGAATATTGTGCAGCTTGATATCAAAATGTAGAATTTACACATCACAACCTTGATGCAAATATGCAACCCCACGAGCAATTCCAAGGGATATTTCATATGTTTTTTCATAACTTAAAGGAATACTTCCTTCTTTAGGAAAAATGTATTTTTCCAATGAACCATTAGGTATGTATTCATAAATTAAAGCATATTTTTTTCTCTCAACACAATATCCAACAAGGCAAACCACATTCACATGATGTATTCTTCCAATGGTAGCCACTTCACTAATAAAACTCTTCACCGCCAGTTTTAGATATTCTAAACATCTTAATTGCCACATTTGGCTCACTTTGAAGTTTTCCTTTGTATACAGATCTGAAACCTCCCTCACCCAATTTTTGTGTGAAATTTTTTGCCATTTTCTTGATTTCTCTATATTCGTATTGAATAGGATTTAGATTGCTGTCTAGAAAAAAATCTCAATGTTTTCATACATACGTTGCCAAAAATAGATAAATAGCACAAACAAGAGTGTGATTCCAAATAGAATTTTGACTAACTCGTTTATTAGTAGCACATTTCTTACAATCGATGCTCCATCACGCCAGCTCTTTAGTTGCATATATCTCACTATAGAGAAATCCTGAGTGTAAATTTCATCAAATGTGAAAGGAGATAAAATATGTTTTGCTCTAATAAATAATTAATATGAAATCAATTGATAATTTATATATATGGTGGAAATTACCCATTATAATTATAATGTTTTTAAGATAGCAAGGTATAATAACATAAAACTAAATGAACAATTAGTCTATATTTTGCAAGCATTTTCATTTAGTTTTTAGCTTCTTTTTTTTTTTTTTAGTAATTTGTAGTTTTTTTTAACAAATTAATTAATTTAAATAGCATTTTTAAAATGCTAATTTTTAACTTCAAACTTTTTATACTTTAGGATAAAATATAAGAATGGAAACTTAAGTTATTTTTTTATTCTAAATTGGCTCATTCACTTTTAAGAGTTTTAAAATAGTTCCGTAACTTCATTAATTCATGAAAAAATGATAATCCTTTTAAAAAATTTATCTTTTTTAGTTTTTGACCATGAATTTAAGTTTTCTTTTATTGATTCAAGTTGTAAAATTTGTCCCATTAAATTCACCTACATGAAAACTATATAAAATAATTAATGTTTGATAAAAATGAAAGGTGAGAAGACTATTAATTAAAAAGTGAGTCTCATGAATAATAAAAAAAAAATATAAAATTATATTTTTTTAGTCTTTTCATTGTTCATAATAGTAAATTGTGAGTGATATTTAACACTATTTTTTTAATAATAATAGTACATCCTTTTTTTAATATATGAAAATAATATATGTTTCTTTATTACAAAAAAAAAGAAATACCATAAATTACCACAAAAAATCACGTATTAAAAATCTATTATATAAAAAAAAAAAAGATTCAAAAATAACAACATTCAAAAATCAAATCAAACCATATAAAAGTATGCGATTTTTTAGATTTTCAATTTTTATAGTTTTGGGTTTTTAAGTGATTTTTGTTTTTTTTTGGTACTGTTTCATGGTTCATTTGTTTGGTTTGATTTTGAACACTCCTATCAAACACTACATTCAACAATGTATTATGAAAAAATGATTAAGCATTGAAACTCTGCTTAAACCATTGGACGATTCTATACAAAGTGCTTAGAGTGCTATATCCTTGGCTTAACAAAGTTTTCTTGTAAACATTTCTTATTTTATATCACCTTGGTGTTCGTTGGCAAAAGGTTGAGGCACGTGCATTTTGTTATTCGGATGGCTCTTTGTTAGAGTATCTAGCTCCATAGGAATGGCGTGTTATTCAGGAACGAAGAGGTGGATGTAGCGGTGGGTCATGGAGAGGATCAAGCATGTTTCTTAGTCTGGAATTTATTATAAACACCGTTGTATATGCAGCTTTCCTCTCTCTGCCTAGTGCATTAGTCCTTTACTTTCGTTGACCCCCACTTCGGCGGGTTGATTTATCTTTTTTTCTTTTGTATTCTCACTTTATTTTTGTTGTTTAAGGACACCATTCATGTCCCTCTTCTTTATCTATAATAAAATTAAAATTGACTAGTTTACGAGAAATAAAAAAATTATTTAAGTATTTTTTATATCAATGTCTATTTTCGGATTAAATATAACAACTATTAAATAAGTGTCTAACCATCAATCAAGAAACTGATAATTTCCTATTAAAAATGCTAATGTTGGAATTATCTCTATTTATGTAATAGTGGTTAATAATTTTTTCTTTTGGCAAAAAAGGTTGTGCTAAGATGAGGTTGTAGTCTTATAGAGGATGACATTGGAAGAATTTTGATTTTTTTAACACAAAAAAATATCAATTACTTCCTTGACACCTTTTTGTTTTTTCTATCTTTTTCTTGTTATCAAATCATATCACAATTGAAACTATGTTGAAAGTTGACACTCAATTTAATACATGCATTGTGAATTTTAACCCTATTTACTAAAAGAGATTTTTTTTACTAAAATACCAAATTAAGAAAGATTTGATGTACAATTATTAATTAAGAAATATTTTTTCCCTTAAAAAAAACTTATTTTTTAGCTGAATTAATTTTCTAAAAATTGATTGTTTTTAATTTATTTCAATAAATTAAATTCTTCATGATATCTTATAAAATAAATTATTTATTACTGAAGAAGAAAATAAACCACTTTTATTTCAATAAATTTTTAAGTTGTAAGTTAATTTTATTTATGGAGAAAAAAAATTTAATAAAAAAAGTGAAAAGATTTTTTTTTATATTACACCTAAAATAATCATGTAATAAAGTAGAAAGAATAAGTAATCAATAAAATGATTCTTAAAATTAAAAATATACAAAATATAAAAATTACAAAGATGTTATTAAATAAAATTAATAAATTATATTATAATTAAAAATATCAAGTTAATATTATATATAAAAGATATCTCTTATCCTCGCTTATAGTAATACTAATATTAATACAAAATAATATCATAATGCAATTTTTTTATAATTTATTATTTTTAAAAATAGAATATAAACATTTATATTAAAATAAATGGTGAAAAACTAAAAAAATTAAAAAATACAGTTAATTATCATCTTAATTTAAAAGTTATAAAATAATTTATAAAAAATCAGAAAAATAAATTTTAACAAATAAAAATGAATGATAAAAACTATAAATAAATAATATTATAAAAATATAATATTTTAAAGTTTTATAATATTAAATATTTTTAAAACACAAAAAAAAAATTGAAAGGCTTTTTTTTATATATAATGATTTTTAGAAAAAAAATAATGGAAATAAATATTAAAATAAGTGATTAATTTAATCTTCTATATAAATTATAATGTTTTTTTTGTTTGTCTACAGTATTTTGGCGGTACAAATTTCATTTTAATATATATATATTAACATAACTTTTTTAAAATATAATTTCTATTAATAATTTTATTATTCAACTAATTATATTTCTTTTACTTTGTAAATTATATTAATTAATTTTTTCCATCAAAATGACATCTTTCTAGTATGGAGAAAAAATATTAATTAATGAATAAATTTTAATTTAGAATAGGTGATTAGATTAAAAAAAAAAAAAGAATTTAGTTATCATTTGTATTTAAAAAAATAAATTAACTTGATAATTCTTTTTTTTACCTATTATAACAAATTATTTTACTTCATAACTGATGAATCATTTGATTCATTTCTTCACCATATTCTTCGCCTTATCCTTTCATTCTCAAGTCAGTAATGAAAGTTCGGTTTGCCTATCTTTGAGTGTGCTTTTACGGAACTCTTCTATTCATCTATCCCGTTCTCCTTCACCTATTGTTCGAGTTTGCCAAATAAATCAAAATGTACCAAAAAAGAAATATAATTTAAAGTATTAAAATAACATTTTTAAAATATTATGAATCAAATTATAAAAGAAAAAAAAAAGCTTAAATCACATTAAGCGAAGACATGAGAATTAAAGAGTCCTTCCAAAGGGAAAAAAAAGATTTCGATTTTACAATAAAAAAAAGAAATTAAATTTCATACATTTCACACCTATTAAGAGAAGTATTTCTTAAAAAAAAAAACTATATTAAATTTCAAATATTCTTCCTATGTTATTCTTTCAAAAACTGTCCAGCTCTTAAATTTTTTTTGAAACTTATTCACAAAGAAAGAGTATTATAGAATAATATAAAAAAAAAAACTAACTTTAACATAAATATGTGTTTTTGTTGCTTATAAATTATAACAGAGAAAAGTAGACAGACGAGAGGAGTTTCGAGGGAAGAAGCTCTGTGCAAGGACACAAGCCAAGTAAAAGTAAAAGCATCTTAGAAGTTAGAATACTTTTTTGAAAAGTAATAACTCAATAACTCACCAAAGTCACAACTCACAACTCTCAACTCACAACCCACGTCAAGTTGACCAAATCGTGAACGCAACGCGGAGTGCCTATCGTTCTTCAACTTTGCAGTTGACTTTAAGTTGCAAAGCATTTTTGTGGACTGCTGCTTGCAGCACACAATGCTCAATTTTCAGAAATTGTCTCTTCTAATTCTCTTAGCGTTTCGGTTTCAGCCTCTGAATGTTAAAGGAAAGAGCCACCACTGCGCTGATAAATGTGGAAGAGTTCGTATTCAATTTCCATTTTATCTCAGAAAAAGCATATTCAATCACACCAGAGACTATCCCCCTCAGTTCGCTCTGTTATGTACTGAAAAATCAGAGATTGTGTTGGAACTACCTTCTGTTCCCATAAATTTGTCTGTCAAAAACATTGATTACAAATCTCAGCAAATTCAAATCCATGACCCTCAAAATTGCCTTCCAAGTCAGCCCTTAAAACTCGGCAATGCATCTGTTTCTCCTTTCCAATTCCCAGGGCGTGATTATGATGTTTCTGTCTTTCATTGCGATTTGATGTCATCGTGTCCTATTTTGCTGCTTCCGTCCAGCTACATGGTTGATGATCCCAAAATAGTATCCTGCACCAAGGTGAAAGATGTTTCCTCCGTCAAGTGGTATGTTTCATATGATGACAAGACATTGCTTATAATGGAATTGTCGAAACCTAACTGTAGTTACTGTGAAGCACACGGCCAGAAATGTAAATGGAAGAATGGTAGTACCAATGGTGAAACTGAATGTTTCGTTTGCCCAACAAACAGGATTCCCACATCAACAATTGTACTCATTGTTGTAGGTATATATATGCAACGACCTTTCCTTTCTCTTTCTTATCTAAATAGATGTGCCTACATCAACAACCTTTGCTTATAATTTTGCATTTGGTTATGCTAATTCCTAGTAACCACAAGTACAAATGTATTTAATCGTTGTGATTCATTTTATCTAACATGATTTGTTTCTAACAGGAGGAATATTTGGTTTGATGCTTTTTTTACTATTGGTCACTGCATCTGTTTGGATGTATCACTATAATGAGATGAAGGGAGAAGATCGGGCTCGAATAGAGAAATTCTTGGAGGATTATAAGCAAATGAAGCCTACAAGATTCACTTATTCTGACATTGAGAGAATCACAAATGGATTTAGTGAAAGTTTAGGAGAAGGAACTCATGGAGTAGTGTTTAAAGGAATGCTCTCTTGAAAAATTCTCGTTGCTGTGAAGATACTCAACGTCACAGAGAGAGATGGAAAAGATTTCATAAATGAGGTGGGAATCATTGGGAAAATTCATCATGTTAACATTGTCCGCTTGCTTGGATTTTGTGCAGACGGGCTCCACCATGCTCTTGTCTATGATTTCTTCCCCAATGGATCACTGCAGAGATTCTTAGCTTCGCCTGACAACAAAGATGTTTTCCTTGGTTGGGACAAGTTGCAACAAATTGCTTTGGGTGTCGCCAGAGGAATTGAGTATCTCCACCTTGGTTGTGATCATAGAATACTTCACTTTGACATCAATCCTCACAATGTTTTGCTAGATGGTGACTTCATTCCAATAATCACTGATTTTGGACTTGCCAAGTCGTGCCCTTTTAAATTCAATTTTTAGCATGTTATGCATCCAGCCAAAGTGATAACAAGGTCAAGTGGGAATGTAGCAATGTGAGAGGGAATACAAAAACCAGCTGTCTGTCTCACTATTGTTATGAACCAAAGATTTTATGCTATTGAAGACACTTACATTTTGGACTTAGTTTTGGACTCTTCTGAAAATCTCTAACTTGCATCTAGGTATGGCAGTAGGGCGGGGTGGGGGCGGGATTAGCCTCCCCAACTCCCATCCCAGACATCCCAAATTATTCCCGCCCCCACCCCAATTTTCCATCAGGTCTTAAAAATTTAACCCACTCCCTTCTCCGTTGGGGATCAGGTTTCTCAACCCCACCCTGTCTCCCAATGACAGTCCCAAATTATAAGGTAATTTACATGACCGTCTTAAATGTTATGCGTGACACTATAATACATTTTTATTTCTCGTAATAAACCAAATTGTTTTATTTATTTTATCAATAGAAATATTATTTAACAATTTTTTTATATATGAAGTTATTATACAATGAGTTAAAAATATTATTTTATAATAAATATAATTAAATTAATGTTAATATAAATTTTTAAACTTATGATTTATGCAATAAATAGATAGATTACTCTAATGTATTTATATAATTTATTATATTAATAGCGGGGACAGGTGTGGGTATGGGTGTGGGTGGAGGGCGGGGATCACAATTTCCAACCCCAACCCCATCTCTGACTTTCCTAAGTAGGGAAAATCCAAACCCGCACTCGTACCCGGTTAACTCAAATTTTTCTCGTCAAAATTGGGGTGGGGATGGGGGTATCCCCACGGGTACGGGTTTAATTGCCATGCCTACTTGCATCTTCTTTTGTTTTCAAGTGTATGGAAGTTTAGCTTTTGAAAGACAGTGAGCAGAATGGGAGTTTGCTCAATCTCAGCATTCAATTGTTCCACAATTAGTTTAGGTGAGATTTTATGCTTTATCTAAAATAACTCTAAGTGACTACTTTTGGATTTGTAAAATGTGAACAAATTTGGTTATTATGCAGCAATTTTGTGTCTCAAGGCTACAAAAGCAATAAGAGGAGGAATTCACAGGTTTTCCACTGGTAAACATACTACTATTTTGTATGTTCATTTTCAATAAATTGTAGCATGCATTACTCACATCTCAAGCTGAATTTGTTAGAAGCGTTGCATAATTGATTCTCAACAGAATCTTATAAAGGAATATGGAGAGAAAGCATGAATTGCATTCAAAGTTCATGTGTAAGTAGTACAATATTATTTATCAGTCTTTTACAAGAATTGAATTCAAAGGCCCTGTCCTTCAGAGTATACCTGAGGGTTAGTAAAATACTTGTTGAAGCTGTTATCCATGGTTGCAAATTAGTTCCCTTCCGTGGAAACTTGTGCAAGAACACAAAGCTGTGAACTAGTGTAACATTTCAAGTATTGCTAGTATTTGTTTTTTTTTTTTTTTTTTTTTTCTGCTTGTTCGGTGGTTATCTTTTATAACTGTTTTGAATATATTGGTTATCGATCTTTTCACTTAGTGGCTTGATTCCACGTTAAAAACCACTCTCACTCCCATTTTTATATCCATACGCTTTCATCAATATATGTGTATGATTTTAATATTCTCTTAATTTGGTGTTCACATATGCGCTAGCTACCTAGAGTTTTAAAATAATATTCAATAATTTCTTATAAGTTCATCAAATTAGCTTTTTTTGTAAATACTGGTGCTGAGGTGTTTATATTCTTGCTGTACGACCTATTTATATTGCTTCCCTAGTGCTGGATCGATGCTCACAGAGGAAGTGTCGCCCACTGCAGAATCTTGTATGTTTCTTCAATTAGCTATAACTTCAACATCCCTTGCCATTTGACTAAGGTATTGGTTCTGTTTTTGTGGGACATATAGATAATGAAGACTAGTGTCATTTGATATCACCATTCATTAAGCAGAAAGATGACATGTAATTCAGTTTAGGGTTTAGTTTATCATAATGCATGTTGTAAGTCACTTAATATTAACTCGATCTAGTGAAGCAGAAAGCAATTCATGATATTATCAGCTCCCAGATTTTAATATTTCTTATTGACTCACCTTATTGATCTTTATACAATTACTTATCTTTTTGTTGTTCATTTTATTAGTCCCATGTCCCTATCAAGTGAATATAATTTGATTTATTACCTATAAGTAGAATAGAATATAAACATTTTCTTTTGATTCCATTTTCCTACGAAATTTAACAACAAATGCAAATTATGCTAGGATAATATTTTTCTTGCGGAAGGTTAAAATATTCCAGTAGTTGCAGTTGCACAAGGCATTCAGTAATTGAAGATAACTATTTTAATGTCTAGTTTTAAGCTTATTAAATGTTGATTCTTTCAATTTTGCACGCATAGTAAATGGTAGCATATGTAGCAAAACTGTCTGTGCGCTATAGTGACAGGATAGTGTATCAGATTTTACTAGATAAAAAAAACTCTCAATAGGCTATAGTTGTTATTAAGTGTTACTGTAGACTATCGTGACAATAGAATGTGTTATTGAATCCCAGTCAAAAATGACATTGAAAATTGTACGTGGATAAATGTACAACAGAGTTAATGTATCTATAGTGACACTTTTTGTGTGTCACTAATGGTAACATTTTTTTAGTGACAAGAGTGCATTAAACATAAAAAAGGGTGCAATAAGTAATTCTAATGTTCAAATTAACCGAAATAACCAAAACACTAAAAAAAAAAAAGAAAAAGTTCAAGAACCTTGACCGTGACCGAAAAGTTTAAGAACCTAAACCATAAATTTCAAAAAGTTTAAGAAGTCAAAACATATTTTACCATTTTTTTTAAAAGAGTTTAAACAAATGGACTTTATATTTAATTATCTTTAACTCATGTAAACAACTACCTCACCAGATATTATATGTTATCTTTCCTACATTTTTATAAAGTATATTGGTGATAATGGCCGTGTTAACTTAATTTACCAATTTCATTTCACAAAGTTTATGTCTCTTTCGTTTATATTATTTTTTGCTGTTCAAGAATTCCAGTTGCTAAAAAAAAAACAATTCAAGAATTCCACCACTCAATCTAGTGTGAACTTTTGTCCAAAGCTTCAACAACTGTCTAGCCAATACATTCAGCAAGCAGTTTGTGATTTTTTATGGAAATGTAATAAAATCAACAAAAGAAAATTAAAACCAAAATGAAGATGAAATTACAGAGGCATACTGATCATCTTAAGTTTAAGTGTTTTTTCTTGATGGAAACTGGTACGCTTCCAAGAATCACCACTCAGTACAAGAAGGTTCAAGTATCTAATTGTTATTGTGGCACAACACATGCACACACAGGTCTACCATCACAATGCTTCCCCTTCTAATTTCTATGGATATTTCATATTTCTGCCTTATACTTATGCAGAAATAGCACTTAATCAAAGCACATAACCAAATTTCCTCGCTCATACATGACATGACTCTCTAACCATCATAATGACACAGTTCACAAACCCATCCACCCTTACAAACATAGCAACCACAAAAAGCAAAAAAGCCCCAATCTTCTAAGAAAGAAGAAAACACTCCTCCCTACAACGAATTCAAATAAACTACATACAATCACACTCCTAGGAATAATTGTATAGAATAACTGAATAATAAGCTCTAAAGTGAACTCTCTAAACAAAATTAGCAGTATAAACTATAAAGTTCTAAAATACTAATTAACTTATCAACCATCAAAACAAAATGAAAAAAAAAATAACAGTCGTGATGAACAATAATTGAAATTAATTTCAATGTAAATGAAGAGAGACCTATAAGTATGAATCCTCCAATCAAAGACAATCCTTTGCTTCTTTCGGCATTTAATTTGACGACTTCTTTTCTCCTATGCCTTCTCAACCCTTACCCCAACCTTAACCCTTCCTTTCTCAATTCCAAAAATTCAAATCAAGATGAATTTGATTTGATTCTATTACACACTATATCGAACTATCAAATATTTGTAATTTGATTATCTATAACAATAAAAGAGAGAAATTGAACACTACCTTTAGTTTGATCGAAGTGAAACCAATCAATCTATAGCATCCTCTTCATAGATTTCCTCAGCCCAATTCCTCAAATGTCTGGTGCCAAAGTTGGGGCTTTGGGAGGCCACAGTTGAAGCAGTATTAGGAACCTCCAGAGACGCATCTCCTTCAAATTATCTAGGATTCAAAGCTTGTGTCTGTAGACCAGTCTACAGAGAGTCTTCCTCTTCATGGATAACAACTTCTTCCTCACAGTTTTCTGGGATATTAGTAGGAATGTTTCCTTCCCTAGACCAAGCATTATGAACATAGGGCGAGGCCTAAGAATCACTAGCAACTGTAGCAACAATAGTCTTAGGGATCACTTCCTCCTCTAAAGCCAGGCTGTCTTCCTCAAGTCTATTCAGCACAGTTGTGTTAGGGGTGAGCACGACCATGTTACCATTAAGCATGGTTGTGTTACTTGTTTCCTTATTGTTTTCCTCGAGTCTATTCAGCACGGCCGTGTTGGGGTTGAGCATGGCCATGTTGGAGTTGACAACGACCATGTTGACAATTAGCACACCCGTGCTATCAGCTGCATGTTGTATCCTTTAGCTATATCCTCAGGATTAGGTTGAGTCAATCCATTAGTTGTCGCTCCCGCTTTTACAGGCTCCTCGTCTCTTATCGGAAGATCTCCATGCTTTTTGGGGATGGGTCTCCTCTTGTTCAGGTTTGTGCTGCACTTGCTCTTGCTATTTGATAGACTATGACCAATCATTTGACAGTGATCACAAAAATCAAGTAGCCTTTTAAACACCAGTTCCACTTGAAAAGCATACCCTTTCCTCTCCACCAGGACCTTCTCCTTTAAAGGTGCCTTGAGGTCCACGTCAACAAGCACCCTTGCAAAGTAACCATAGGACTTGGTTCTGGTGGCTGCATCAATTGCCAAGGGAATACCTGCTGCCCTTGCAATAGAGAATAAAATTTTATCACCCCAATATTCCTAGGGCAACCTTAGAATTCAAACCCAAACTTGCACGTTAGATTGTTTCACCATTCCAAGATTAAAGTCAAGAGTCCAGGAAGATAATTGGAGCACAGTAGGTGCTATGTTGTAAGACCTCACAGCCAGTATGTTGCGCATATCATCAAAATTAGAAAAGGAAAATTCAAAAAATCCATTGCCTAGTGGAATCATTCTCCATGGGTTAAAGAGTTTCCAAATTCTGATTAGTTTCTCCTTGAGTTCAATTGTCTTTGAAGGTAGGATGCCCTTAGGGAGGACAAGTCTCCCATGCAACAAGGTCTGACAACTAGCTAACCTTTCCAAGTATTTGTCTTCTAGGATCTGCATGGCCCAAGCATCACCCTTGAGGCAAGGGACTAAGAATTGGCTGAGCGGAATGTTGCAGGTTGCTTTGAGGGTATTAGCAAAGGACTTTGTGGGTTGCTGCTTGGGGGCAACAGTGATGGTGTTCTGGGCCGCACGGAAACTCCAAGGGAGGGACCTTATGGTGTGGGCAGCAGCGGTGTGTAGGGACATGTCACTAGGGAAGGTAGGAGGAGAGTGAAGAGGGCTATGGCCCCCCCTAGGGCAAGCGTTGGTGCGAACAGCAACCATGGTGGGCGGAGGCTGGGGTCGAAACCTTAGCAAAGCATATAAGTTTCTCCACTATTCAAACCATCAAAAACTGAAAAGCTTGGAAAGGGTCCAAATCCTTCCTCTAGGGTTGAGCCTTGGGATTTGACAACGAACTTAAAAAGTCACCTATAGATGCTTTACGTCCAATCATTTTGAATAAGGGTTGACTCAGTGAATTACTAGTTGACCTGCATGACTCGGTCTATGTTAAAAATATTAAACAATTTTATAATATGTAAACTTATACACTTAAATATTTAAATTTTAACAAAATTCAACAAATTTAGAAATATAGTTATGATTATTAAATTTTTGAACCACATACATTTTTAAAATTCAGCATATACCGACAGATAGATTATTTAAAATATATTATTACTAATATGAATCGCAAATATATAAGTAGATTCATTGAAGTTAGCATATTTAACAAAACTTATTTTATTCAAGACTATACATTTTTTTCATTTATCTCATTATTCCTTAGATAAAGAATAATCATTTTTAAAGTAACAAGTATACTCTAGTTGAGATGAAATAAATACAAGTTTTATTTGTAGATAAACTATATAAGTCAAGGAAAATAAGCTAAAATGGAATGTGGCAACAATTTTATCATTTTCAATTTTAACTTAAGCAAATCTAAACATAAGTGTAAGGTATAAATTAATTTATCTCATATAAATAATTTTGTATAAATGTAAAAAAAAAAATCTAAAAATGCATGACCTATCGAGTTGACCAAGCCATCGGGTTACCAGTTCGATGCTGAGTCAAACCAGTTCAAACCAGATCGTATGTATTTTTGGTCCAACTGATAACTAGGATCAAATAAATTAATGTCAATTGGTATGTATATCACTCTCACTTGTGAATACTTATATATATTTATAGTTAAATTTAATTATGTAATTGAGTCAAATTCAATATTTATTGATTTTATATTAATTTATTAATTTATATGTTTACAGTGTTCTAATTTAGCTACTGGAATTAGCAAACGTGTGGACTGAGTATTCAACTTTGACTTCTACTTCCAGGTGTTATTGTTCTTTGTGTATTAGTTTTATAAGCTACTGTGTTTTTTGTCTTGTGTTAATTGACTATTTAATTTATCTTTTATAATATATTTCCTAGAAAACATTTATCTAGAAGTGAAAAAAGAAATAAGAGAAAACGAGAGGAAGAATTAATAAAATCACAACAAGGAGCTCTTGATAAATTTATCAAATGTTGATTTAGATGATTTTTTCTCTGAATTGAAAGTGTTGAAAATGACTTTGCCTAATGACTTAATGTTAGCTATTGAAATTCTTGAGTTTATCAAAGCTGCAGATTGTTATTCAAATGTCTCAATTGCTTATCCAAATGTCTCAATTGCTTATAGAATTTTATTAACTGTGCCTATGACTATCGCATCAGCTGAAAAAAGTTTTTCAAAACTAAAATTAATAAAAACTTACTTGAGATCTTCAATGTCACAGGAAAGGTTGAATGGTTTGGCAATTTTATCAATTGAGAAGGATATGTTGGAGAATATTGATGTTGATGTTATTATTAATGATTTTGCATCTCAAAATGCTAGAGGAAACCATTTTTTATGATCATTTGTGTTTTGGTTTGTAGGTGATATGTGTGACAATTTTAAAGAAAATAATTTGTTGACGATAAAAGATAACATAGGAGTTTATTGAAAAATGAATTGTAATACATCTTCTTAAAGAATTGTTAAAAGTTTATTCACAACATTTTAATAAGACGTACTTTGGAGTCATTGAAGAAATTTGAGAGTTGGATTATTTGACATTCAGGGTGCCTCTTTTTAAGTGTAAATGGGTTGATAGAAATATCGATGTGCAAACCAATGATTTGGGATTTACTCTAGTGAACCTTAACAAGGTAGGTTATAAGGATAAGCCTTTCATCATGGCTGAACAAGCAAAAGAAGTGTTTTATGTCCAAGATCCATGTGATGCAAGGTGGTCAGTAGTTCTACAAGGAAGAACCATCGATGTTTGTCATGAAAATGATGATTTAACAGTTGATATTTGTGAGAGTTTTGATTTATCAACATGCATGGATACAATCATTGGAGAAGTTAAGGTGGACAAAGTGTATGCAAATTGCAATGATCACAATGAAGGGTTATGGGAGAACATTCCTACTTGAATGCGTTTTACAAGTGTAATGTTTTTGTTTTTCCAATGTGTTTTACATTATTAATTAACTTTGTATGGTATGACATTAATTAACTTAATTTCTTGTTTTTTTTTTTAACATACAAATGACTACACCACCAATCTCCCCTCTTCTTGAGGAAGCTCCTACAAAGTCTAAGTCGATGTATAGGGCTAGAAGTTTACCTTTCTTTGAATGGAAAGCCATTGAGATGGCTTTGCTCGCTGCCCCAAACATAGTATTAAAGGTTGGGATGATTACTACAAATTTTTTTTGAGAAAATACTTCTCCGCATCCAAATATGATAAGTTGTAGAGAGATATTACCAAATTTGCTCAACTTGAATCAGAATCATTAGCAGAAGCCTGAGAGAGGTACCAAGAGTTACTAGAGAAGTGTCCACAACATGGATTACTTGATGGTAGGGTCATTCAAATTTTTTTATCGCGATTTGTCTTCGCACAATAAGACAAGTATTGATGCTGCTCGTGGGGGCACCATAAATAAGAAATCTCCCGTTGCTACCTATGAGATTATTTAAGACATGGCCTCAAATTCCTATCATGCTATTAATGATAAACACATTTTGAAAAGACTTGTTGAAGTGAACCAGGTAGAGACTGGAATAACTAGTTCAGTTATCACTACCAAACTGGATGATGTGTCAAAACAAATGGAGACTCTGATAAAGGCGCAAGCACAACCCTCACGACCTCCACCTCCCCCCCCTTGTTTGTGATGAATGTGGGGAGGTCACTCCAAAGATAACTGCCAAATGGATAACTATTTTACTAAAGCTATGGAAGAGGTGAACTATGACAGAGGTATAAACATAAGATATAATCCTTACTCCAACACCTACAACTTAGGATGGAAGGACCACCCTAATTTCTCTTGGAGGGATCAAAAGAATTAAGGACCAAAGCAAGGGCAAAATCACAATGTCTACAAGCCACCTCACATGCAACATCAGGGGCCTAAATAAAAGGACAAGGGACCCACACTGCGATAGAATATAACTCAGTACTTTGCCAAAAATTATGATCGGATGAAGTCCTTGGAGACACAGTTGGCTAATTTGACAACTCTTTTATCTCAGAGAACCCCCGGTTCCCTTCCTACTCAGACATAACTCAACCCCAAGGGAGACCTTAAAGATGTGAATGCTGTGAGCACCAAGAGTGGAAGACAATTGATAGAGCTGAAGGAGAAAGTCACACCACCCCCCCAAAATGAGACCTCTACTGGAGGGGGTCAAGAAAAGGAAAATGAGGATGAAAAGGAGGTACTGACACCTCTTGAGGTAAGTGTTCCATTCCCCCAAAGGATTACAAATGAGAATAAAGATAAGCAGTTTAACAAATTTGTTTCCATGTTAAAAAAACTGCACATCAATATTCCCTTTGCTAAGGCCATTGTAGAAATGTTAAAGTACACTAAATTTCTAAAAGAAATTCTTTCAAGCAAAAAGAAATTAGCAGACTTTGCCACCATTGGTCTTAACAAAGAGTGCTCTGTTGTGATTCTAAAAAAGCTACCCCCTAAGCTAAAAAATCTAGGGAGTTTCACTATTCCTTGTACAATAGGAAATTCCTATTTTGATAAAGCTTTATGTGATTTGGGGACAAGCATAAATTGAATGCCCTATTCTATCTTTAAGAAGTTGGGGATGCAAGAACCTCAACCCACCAATGTGACCTTACACCTGGCAGATAGGTCCATTGCATACCCCAATGGGATAGTAGAGATGTGTTAATAAAGGTGGACAAGTTCATCTTCCTAGTTGATTTTATTGTGTTAGATATGGAGGAGGATGCGGATGACTCGATCATACTGGGACGCCCATTCTTAAACACTTGTGTTGTTGTTGTGGAGGTTAGAAAAGTCAAATTGACCCTATGAATGGGCGATGATGAAATAATATTTAGCGTCTTAGACTCTATGAAAATGCCTATCTCTTTTGAAACTTGTAATTTTCTATAGGGAAAAGATGCTACTGAAGCACTAATGGAAAATATGTAGAAAGAGCTCATTGTAGTCAGGAAAATCACTAGGTGGCGAATGTGTATAGATTATAGAAAATTAAATAAGGCCACCCGAAAAGACCATTTCCCTCTTCCTTTTATTGACCAAATGCTAGAAAAGTTAGCAAGAAAAAATTATTACTGTTGTCTAGATGGTTATTCAGAATATATGCAAATTCTAGTAGCAGACAAAGATCAAGAAAAAACTACTTTCACATGCCCCCATGGAACTTTTTCATATAGGTGAATGCCTTTTGGCCTTTGCAATGCCCTTGCTACTTTTCAGAGATGCATGATGGCTATATTTTCTGACTTAATTGAACATTGCATTGAAATATTTATGGATGACTTTTTAGTATTTGGATGTTCTTTTGACACATGCCTGCATAATTTGAATTTGGTCTTAAAAAGATGCAGGGCTACAAAATTGGTCTTAAACTAGGAGAAATGTCAATTTATGGTGTGAGAATGCATCGTCTTGTTAGGAGCTTCTTGGGACATGCTAGATTTTATAGAAGGTTCGTCAAGGACTTCTAAAAAATAGCAAAACCCATGAATGACCTCCTAACCAAAGAAGCTATTTTTGATTTCTCTGAAAGGTGCTTGAAAGCATTCCAATTGCTAAAGGAGCAACTCATTAGTGCTTGATAATTGCTTTATATATGTAAATATTGCATCATATTCTGTGTTAGATTGTTGTCTCAGTTCCAAAGTCCCACATCGCTTGGTTTGTAAAACTTATGTCTCATTAGTGTTATATATAGAGACACCTTGTAAGCTTTAAGATGTACAAAAATAAAAAGTCTTTCTTAGTGTAGCCGTGGACGTAGGTACATATATTGTGTGCCGAACCACGTAAATACTTTGTGTCTTCTCTCCCTCTCCTTATTCCTTTTTTCTTGTTATTGCTCTATACCAACAACTGGTATCAGAGCCTGGTTACTCCACAGGATTTCCTTAGTTTAGAGGAATTAGTGGGAGTCTTCTCAGCTTAGAGGAGGCAGTGGGAGCAATGGCATTGGAAGAGGGGAAGGTGAAGATCGAGAAGTTCGATGGCAGAGATTTCAGCTTTTGGAAGATGCAGATAGAGGATTATCTATATCAGAAGAAGTTGTATCAACCCTTATCAGGGGATAAGCCAGACGACATGAAGCAAGAAGAATGGAACTTGCTAGACCGGCAGGCTCTTGGCGTGATCAGATTGACATTAGCTAAGAACGTCGCGTTCAACATCGTAAACGAGAAGACTACTGCAGGCCTGATGAAGGCGTTATCAGATATGTACGAGAAGCCGTCTACAGCCAACAAAGTATACTTGATGCGTCGCTTGTTCAACCTCAAAATGGGAGAAGGTATCTCTGTAACTGATCATATTAATGAATTTAATACTATTCTTGCCCAGTTGGAGTCAGTGCAGATTAAATTTGAGGATGAGGTGAAGGCATTGATTCTATTGTCATCACTACTAGGATAGTGGGCTGCAATCTATTCATCGCAGTTAGTAGTTACGCAAGGGAGAACACATTAAAGCTTAGTGACATCCGTGACTTGATCTTAAGCGAAGATGTTCGCAAGAGAGATTCAGGAGAACTTTCTAGCCATGTTTCCAATTCAGCATTGAAAATGCGAAGGCAGAGGGAAGGACTACCCAGAAGGGTCAGAATGGTCGAGGCAGATCAAAGTCAAGAGGAAGAGGTCAGACAAAATTTCGAAGTGATATTATCTGTTGGAATTGTGACAAGAGAGGTCACTTTACCAATCAATGCAAGGCACCAAAGAAGAACAAGACTCACAAAAATAAGAAGCACGATGATGATGAATCCGCAAATGCAGCAACTAATGAACTTGATGATGCATTAATTTGTAGCTTGGACAGTCCTGTTGATTCATGGGTTATGGACTCAGGTGCGTCATTCCACACTACTCCCTCTAAAGATTTATTGTCTAACTATATTTCCGGAAGGTTTGGGAAAGTTTACCTTGCAGATGGAAAATCTCTTGACATTGTCGGAAGAGGTGATATTGAAATCAAAACCTCCAGTGGAACCTTATGGACATTGCACAATGTTAGACATATTCCTGCCTTAAAGAGAAATTTAATATCTATAGGGCAGTTGGATGATGAAGGGCATTACACCACTTTTGGAGATGGAGCTTGGAAGGTAACAAAAGGCAATCTCGTTGTGGCTCATGGAAAGAAGCGAGGATCTCTTTACATGATTGCAGATGAGGATATGGTAGCAGTTACTGAGGCTGTCAATAATTCAACCCTATGGCATCAAAGACTTGGACACATGAGTGGAAAAGGAATGAAGCTTATGGCGGAAAAAGGTAAGCTATCAAGCCTGAAGCATGTTGATGTTGGTGTTTGTGAACACTGTATCTTTGGAAAGCAGAAAAAGGTTAGCTTCTCAAGGGCGGGGAAGACTCCTAAAGTTGAAAAGCTAGAATTGGTGCATACTAGATGTTTTGGGGCCAGCCCAGGTGAAATCTGTTGGAAACTCACGCTATTATGTCACCTTTATCGACGACTCCACCAGAAAGGTATGGGTTTATTTTCTTAAAAATAAATCTGATGTGTTTTCTGTGTTTAAAAGGTGGAAAACAGAAGTTGAAAATCACACAGGTCTAAAGGTTAAAAGTCTGAAATCTGACAATGGCGGGGAGTATGATAGTCAGGAGTTTAAGGACTTCTGTTCAGAACATGGGATCAGAATGATTAAGACAATACCAGGAACACCTGAGCAAAACGGTGTTGCAGAAAGGATGAATAGAACCTTGAACGAGAGAGCGAGGTGTATGCGGATCCAATCGGCTTGCCTAAAGCATTCTCAGGCGAAGCAATAAGCACAGCAGCATATCTCATCAATAGAGGACCATCAGTTCCTTTGAATTATCAGCTGCCCGAAGAAGTATGGTCTGGAAAGGAGGTAAAACTCTCACATTTGAGAATTTTTGGTTGTGTTTCATATATACTGATAGACTCTAATAATAGAGATAAATTGGATCCGAAGGCGAGGAAGTGTTATTTTATTGGTTATGGATCTGACATGTATGGCTATAGGTTTTGGGATGACCAAAACAAGAAAGTTATCAGAAGCAGGAACGTCACTTTTAATGAGAATTTATTTTATAAGGACAAATTTTCTGCAGAATCTACATGTGTAGGTAAACTCTCAGAAATTCCTGAGAAAGCAACACTTGAAGAAATTTCAGAAAGTGATGTAGCCAATAGAAACCAGAGTACAGGCGTAGAGGTTGAGTCAGCACCAGAACCATCAACTCCTCTAAGAAGATCTAACAGAATTTCAGTACCACCAGATAGGTATTCCCCTTCATTGCATTATTTATTGTTAACTGATGCGGGTGAGCCAGAATGTTTCAGTGAGGCTACGCAGGGGAATGACTCTATTGAGTGGGAGCTAGCAATGAAAGATGAGATGGCATCCCTTCAGAAGAATAAGACGTGGTCTTTAATTAAATTTCCAGAAGGAAAAAAAGCTCTAGAGAATAAGTGGGTCTATAGGCTAAAGGAAGAATCTGACGGTAGAAGAAGATACAAGGCGAGACTTGTGGTGAAAGGGTTTCAGCAAAAACAAGGAATTGATTTCACAGAGATTTTCTCTCCAATTGTAAAGATGACTACCATCAGAGTTATTCTAAGTATTGTAGCTGCAGAGAATCTTCACTTGGAGCAGTTAGATGTTAAAACTGCATTCTTGCATGGGGATCTAGAGGAAGACATTTATATGACCAAACAGAAGGTTTTGAAGTGCCGGGCAAGGAGAATCTTGTGTGCAAACTTCATAAAAGTTTATATGGTTTGAAACAAGCACCGAGGCAGTGGTACAAGAAGTTTAATGAGTTTATGAGCAACTCAGGATTCAGCAGATGTAACATGGACCATTGTTGCTATGTTAAGAAATATACTAATAGCTATGTTATCCTTGCTGTGTATGTTGATGACATGTTGATTGCAGGGTCTAGTATGGCAGAAATTAACAGGTTGAAGCAGCAATTGGCAGAAAGCTTTGAAATGAAGGACCTTGGTCCAGCTAAACAAATCCTTGGTATGAGAATTCTTAGAAACAGATCAGAAGGAATTTTGAAGCTGTCTTAGGAGAAATACATACACAAGTTGCTTGACAGGTTTTACCTTGAAGATGCTAAAACCAGGAATACTCCTTTGGGATCTCATTTGAAGTTTTCAAAGGAGCAATCTTTGCAGACAGATGAAGAAAAATGTTACATGTCAAGAGTACCATATGCATCAAAGATCGGGAGTTTGATGTATGCTATGGTGTGTACCGGACTGACATAGCACATGCGGTGGGAGTTGTCAGTAGGTTCCTATCAAATCCAGCAAAGGAGCATTGGGAAGGCGTAAAGTGGATACTCAGATATCTGAAGGGTACTTCAGGGATGTGTTTGTGCTTTAGAAAAAGCGATCTCACTTTACAAGGATTCTCAGATGCAGACTTGGGAGGAGATTTTGATACCAAGAAAAGCACCACAGGCTACATTTTTACTTTGGGAGGTACTGCTGTGAGTTGGAAGTCCAAACTTCAACATAGAGTTGCTCTCTCAACCACCGAAGCCGAGTACATAGCTATCTCAGAAGCAGCTAAGGAGATGATTTGGCTAAAGAATTTTCTCAATGAATTAGGGAAAGAACAAGATAATGCTTCAATGTTCAGTGACAGTCAAAGTGCTATAAGTCTTGCTAAGAATCCAGTCTTCCATTCTAGATGCAAGCATATTCAATTAAGATACCATTTTATCAAGGAGTTGATAAATGATGGAGACTTATCTTTGCTGAAGATCTTAGGATCAGAGAATCCAGCAGATATGTTGACTAAAGCTGTTACAACTGACAAGTTGAGGCTTTGCATTGCCTCAGTTGGCCTTCGAGGATAGTTGAAGATGAAGGCGCTACACTAGGTGAAGAGTTGATGAACTCATTGCTTACAAGGAGTTGCTACAGTTTGGAACTTAGACCCCAAGTGGGAGAATTGTTAGATTGTTGTCTCAGTTCCAAAGTCCCACATCGCTTGGTTTGTAAAACTTATGTCTCATTAGTGTTATATATAGAGACACCTTGTAAGCTTTAAGATGTACAAAAATAAAAAGTCTTTCTTAGTGTAGCCGTGGACGTAGGTACATATATTGTGTGCCGAACCACGTAAATACTTTGTGTCTTCTCTCCCTCTCCTTATTCCTTTTTTCTTGTTATTGCTCTATACCAACAATTCTGTAGCGATTATCCAATGTTCACAGGATTTTTAACTTAATTTGAATTCATTTAATATAGATTCTTATAGTTTTGCTAATTCTAACCATAGGAAGCTATTTGTAAAAAATATATTCAAATTCATGTTTTGCAAGCCTATGTTCAACAACAAGAGAAGATAGAAGAATTGAGATAGCTCGCGTTGAGTGTCAAATCACGCTAAGTGCACCATAATTTCTACATAATTTGCTGCACAATTTTTGCATAATTTACTTTTCTTGAGTGCTTGCTAACCTACTTCCAGTACTTGAAGTGTATGCGAGGTAGGATCCCAGAAGCTTATCTAATCCCATTGGATTTAGAGATAGAAAGCACGTGTCAGAAGAACAATGCTACAAGAAGAAAACGGGAAAGACAAGCAACTCAAGAAGCTTCTTCTTCTTCACAACCACAGATTGAGATCCCTTCCAATGCTGAAGAACTAATCATGGAAGACAGTCAACCAAAACACACTCTGGAGGACTATGTGGCTCTTGCCATTCCGGCTCACTCCACGAGTATAATAAGGTCAGAGGTAGAAGCTGTGAGTGTCTCATATCCATCTTCGCTCATCTAGCTCATACAAGCCAACGTGTTCCATGGTTTTCCTAATGAGGACCCATATGCTCATTTGGCCACCTACATGGAGATTTGCAACATAGTGAAATTGGTCGAGGTTCCTGATCATGCAATCTGCCTCAACTTATTCTCATTCTCTCTAACTAGTAATGCCAAGAAGTGGCTCAATTCTTTCAAAGGTAACACATTCCAAACTTGAGATGATGTTGTAGCCAAATTTCTCAACAAGTATTTTCTAGAGTCCAAGACTGCTCAAGGGAAGACAGAGATTTCCTCTTTCACTCAGAGGGTCGAGGAATCTCTAAGTGAAGCGTGGGATCGCTTTAGAGGACTATTGAGGAAAACGCCAACCCATGGCTTTGAGGAGCCAATTTGGATTATGTTTATTGATGGATTAACAGCACATACCAAACAACTGTTGAAACTTGGAAGACACTGCCCTTGAAGCACCAGAACCAAAAGCAGCAGGAAATAATGTTCCAAATGGAGTGATAGAAGATGTGTTAAGTGAGGAGGAAGTTGATAATGGTCAAGAAGAAGGAATAGCACCTGACTAGGGAGATAATTCATGCAAAGATAGTGGAATGTTAATTGAAGAAATGCAACCAGAGCACGAGCCCAAGCACCAACTGGTGAGGAAAGCAAAGGAAGCTCCAAAGCCAGAGGTCACAAAGAATTTACCTTATCCTATGATTCCTTCAAGGAAAGACAAGGAGAGGTATTTTAATAGATTCCTAGAAGTCTTTAAGAAATTGGAAATCACTATCCCTTTTAGTGAAGTGCTACAATAGATGCCACTATATGCCAAGTTCATGAAGGATTTGGTCACTAAGAAGCGGAAGTACATTGAGGAAGAAACAATAAATGTCAATGGAAATTGCAGCGTTATAATTCAAAAAACTCTTCCTCCTAAATTCAAAGATCTAGGGAGTTTCATCATATCCTACACCATAGGTGATCTTCCTATTCCAAAGGCATTGATTGACTTACGAGCAAGCATCAATATGATGCCCCTCTCCTTACTGAAGACGATTGGGAGTTTGGAGGTCAAGCCCACCAGAATGATGTTGCAACTAGCTGATCATTCGGTCAAATGCCCATATGGGGTGGTGAAAGATGTCCTAGTGAACGTGGGACATTTCACTTTCCCAGTTGACTTCATGATCATGGACATGGAGGAGGATTGAGATGTTCTGGTGATTTTGGGAAGACCGTTTATGATGTTTGCCAAAATAATTGTAAACATGGGAGAAGACCGCCTTCAGCTAAAAGTCAAAGATGAGGTGTTGACATTCAACATATTTGAAGTCGTTCAACATCCGAAAAATCCAAAAGAATGCTTCAGAGTTTATGCCAAAGATGATTTAGAGGCACCTAAAGAAATCCTACCTGGGGAAAAACTTGTGGAGGAATTGCACAAACATGAAGAACTCCCAAAGACAAAAATTGAACTAAAGTTGCCCCCTTCTAATTTGAAATACTTATCTCTTGTAGATAATAAAGGGGATCTGGCCATTATCAACAACAAGTTGTCTCTGAAGAAAGATGGGAAGCTTTTGGGAATTCCCCAACACCACAAGAAGGGAATAGGATGGATCAATTCTTACCAACACATTGAGTACGACCTTGGTGGCAAGATGGAATGTCCCACTACTCTAATTCATCTGGTGGATCCACTTTGATAATCTCTGGGGTTATCAACTGTCAAGCTAGTGACGTTAAAGAAGTGCTTGCTAGGAGGCAACCTAGGTTTATTCTCTTTCATTTTATTATTTTGGTTAGAATAAGAGCTTAAGTTTGAAAAAAAAATTTGAGAGTTTCAAGTCACTTTTACATCTCTACATCTCTCATTAAGCACCCACTTGTGCTTAGCGATGGCTTGGCTCGAATTATTAGTTCGCTAAGTGTCAGATCACGTTAAGCTAGTTCTACAACATTCTGTAGAATGCACTAAGTGCGTATCTTCGCTTAACAAAGTTCTAGCTCGAGGTGTTGTTCACTAAGTGCCACTTTGCACTTAATGATGGTTTGGCTCAAATTATTTGTTCGTTAAGCGCAAGATCATGCTAAGCTGGTTTTGCAAAACTTTGGAGAACACGCTAAGCACGTATCTTAGCTTAACATAAAAAAAAAATTAAAGATACGTGCTAAGCACTGGGTTGTGCTAAACGCATGAGGCCTAAATGCAAAAAGGAGCAATTACGAAATTGCTCATCTCCGTCTTTCCCAGTTTAGTATTTTTAAAATTTTCATTTTCTCACTTTCTCTCTCACACTCACCCAAAACCTAATTTTTTTTCAATTCTCTCACGCCGTCACTCTCACTTGCACTCCTTCTTTCACTCACTCACACACATTACATCCACGTATCCCTTTTCCTACTACATCATCTTCTTTCCTTATCAGTCTTCTTCTTCAGTCTGCACAACCAGGTAAGGCTCACATAACTTTTTTAATTTTCATTTTCATTGTTCGTTTTTCCTTTTTGTTTTGCACTATTTTCTCTTGTGTGTTATTGAGTCTAGGTTGCTTGCCGATTAGATTAGGTTCTTATGTTCATTTCATTTTCATTTTTGGGTTTAGCGTTTTCCTTGTTTTTGTATTTGGGATTTTACATCCGCACTAAGCACATATACGCAATTTATGGGTTTCTGTTCTTCATGTTCATGAACTTGGGTTTCAAATTCAAGTGTCGCTAAGTGCTCCATCGCACATTTGTGTTTTTTGGGTCTTTTCTTTCTTTTTTGTTCTTGCAATGTTGTAGTGTTCATGGATCTAGATCCAAGCGCCGCTAAGTGAGACCTCTCGCTAAGCGCACTTAATATTTTGAAGCGCTAAGCGAAGCCTCACGCTGAGCAAATTTTCACCTCGAACTCCATTATTTGGGAAATTTGCTAAGCGCAGGTGTTCACTCAACGAGCCTACTCTATTTTTCTTTAAATAAGTTTTTAAGATTCAGCACCATTAAGCCAGTATGATCGCTAAGCACGCTTAACGTTTTGTGGCGCTAAGCAAGACGACATGCTAAGCGAATTTTTCCCTCGAACTCTAGTTTCTGGGAAATTCACTAAGTGCAACTATCTACTTAGTGCACCTGCTCTATTTTACTCTATTTTCTTTCCTTCTCTGCTCTGTTTTACTATGTATTCTTTCCTTTTCTACTCTATTTTTTGGTGTTTCTTGGGTGTTCACTTAGCGCGATCTAGCACTTAGCAGACACCTTTGTTTCTCACTTATTTGTTTTGTTGTCTTAATTTTCCTTTTGAGTATAGATGGCACCTAAATCTCGCAACACTCACGACGCATCTTCTTCTAGTGCTGCACCTCTTGCACTTGATGTAACACATGATTCCTACATCAGAGTCACCTACCCATATGACACCAATTGTTTCACTTCCTTTGAGGCCAAAGAACGATTTAAGAATGAACTCATGGGTCAAGGACTCATTCCAGAGCATCATGTAAAACTTGCTCCGAGTGAGTTGGAGCATTGTGGCTGGCTCAAAAAGTTGTGTTCTCTTTTGGACAAGTCCATTGATGAACCCCTGGTCAAGGAATTCTATGCCAACATTTATGACCTGGAGGGTGACTATTAGGTTGCCAACCGGCAATGCAAGGTTCAAGGGAAGACCATCCACTAGGATGGTGTCGCTATCAACCGCTTTCTACAAACCCCTCCGATCCTTGTAGGCGACACTAGGAAGACTCAATTTGACATTTTCCTCAACCAATACAAGGACCCCGATGTTATCACAGTGTTGTTATGCATACCAGGCAAGGGATATGTTACGAAAAAGGATGGAGTCATCACGAAGATCGTGCAGCCAGATATGACCACCTTGACTCAAGTGTGGTGTGCTCTCTCCTACTACACACTGGCACCCACCTCACACACTTCTAATGTTATAGTGGAGCAAGCCGAATGGATATCTGCCCTTATTATGAAGATGGATATGAATGTGGGTAGTTTCATATCCAATCAAATTGCCTCCATGGCCCACTCAAACTTTAGTAGATTGGGTTTTTCAGCCCTCATTTCTGTGGTGGTGGTGGTGGTCACCAAAGACCAAAGGAAGAGGGGAATCATGAAGGTGATGAAGAGGAGAACCAGAAGGATGCTGTAAGAGATGACAACCTAGAGGACGACTAGCCCAAATGGGCATAATGACTGTCTACAAGAGACCAAGTGTTTAAAAATTCTGTCATCTGAACAAGTTTTACTATTATTTTTTTAGTTTTACTTTATATATTTGAAAGTATTATAATTTAGCATTTTTGTGGTAATTAATCTTTTTGTGCAACGTTGGATGTCTTGTAAACATTTGGTTCAGTTTCTTTGTTAAACTATTGTTTTGAACCTTTGACACAAACCTTTTGTTTTCAAACTGAGTGAGAGTGTGTTTTTTAGGTTGCTTAGTCTTGAGGGCGATGTATGCATGTGAGTTTGGAGAATTAATAATTGTGAGCATTTGACTTTTGAAGGGCTTGTGAACATGGTGAAAATTAACCGATCAGTGTGAGAATTATACTATGAGAGAACCATTGAGTTGTTGCACTAATTTTTTAATAATTCTTTGAATTGTTGTGTGCATGATTAATGTGAAAATGATCAAGGCCTTGTTTGCTTAAAGTGATTCCCAGAGCCAAAAAGCCAACCTAGTAAGGTTAAGAGAATCCTCTGCTAAACCCTTAAGCCTAATAGATAACTATTTTGTCTTGTGAACCTAGAACCTAAACAAGAAAGAATTGCCCACCTTACCTTAGGGAATAGGAGAGCATATATTTATAGTTTGAGGCAAATTTGTTCCAAATTTGGGGGAGTTGAGTAAAGATCCACACTAAAGAGAAGAAATGATAGTAACACACCTATTGCAATGTGAATCACAAGAGGCAAAGCCTCCACCAAAAGAAAAAAAAATTGAATTGAAAATTCAATCAAAATTGTGATTCAAGCAAAACATAGTTGCTATCCAAATGTGGCAATGACTATGAGGCACACAAAAGAAGTTGGTAATTAAGAAGAGAGATAAAGATATGCTTTCTTGAACCCTTAGGAATTTTAATTCAAGAAAAAACAATCTTCTTTGTAGCCCAGCCACGATTCAACCTGGATTAAGACCTTAGTGATCCACATTGTTTGTACATGTGTAATGAATTAAGAAGACATTCAAAAGTCTAAGTGTGCAATTTCAATTGGAATAATTTGATCATCTCAACTATTTATACACTGAGTGCTGAGTGAAACACTGGCCTTGTAAGAGTCATGGTGTTCACTTGAACTTCAATTGTTGAATGCTCCTTTAATTGGTTTTTTGAATTTGTGTGCATGTTGAAAACTCTCTTTGTGACCTTAATGCGTTTGATCTCAATTGAGAACACCTTTTGCAAGTGTCATTGGTCTTAAACTTGATTCCGATCCAGTCAATTGTTCCTCTGCATCCACTTTGTTGCTATGTAGATATTCTTTTGCTTGAGGACAAGCAAAGCTTTAATTTGGGGGATTTTGATAATCGCTTTATATATGTAAATATTGCATCATATTCTATAGTGATTATCCAATGTTCTTATGATTTTTAGCTTAGTTTGAATTGATTTAATATAAATTCTTATAGTTTTCCTAATTCTAACCATAGGAAGCTATTTGTAAGAAATATACTCAAATTCATGTTTTGCAGGCCTATGTTCAACAACAAGAGAAGATAGAAAAATTGAGACAGCTCGTGCTAAGTGCCAAATCACACTAAGCACACCTCGCGCTAAGTAAGACAGGCAGTTTATGAAGCATTGAGTGCAAGATTGCACTAAGCAAAGTATTATCTTGAATTGAAGATTCGCTAAGCGCTTAGATGTGCTTAGCAAAAGCCCTGTATCTGAGATGAAGATCTGCAAAATTGCAAACTTACACTTAATGAACATGTGTGCTAAGTGAAAGTCTACTTATAATATATAAGCTTCACTTTATAATTTGAAACATATTTAAACTTTTATCACTGTTAGAGCTGCTTCTTCCATCTTCTCTTCTTCCCTTCCATTGTAACCCATTTTTGTAAGTTTCTCATGACAATGAGAAGCTAGTTCATTTGTGTTGAGGACTTGGAACTACGTGCTAACATGTAAAAGCTTTCCTTCATATCTATTTATTGAATATTCAGTTTAAAGTCCATTTCTCTATCTTTACTCTTGTTATATGATTTGATTTGTTATATATGTACGTTTTAGAGTTTGAATGTTGTTGACAAATGCTTTTGAACTTGGAACTGAGTTTGGACTCTAATGGAGTGTATCTCTAGACATAGGATAGACTCCATTAGCTTTGTAAAGATCTTCGAGCTTCACCAAACCACTCAACTAAACTTACCGAGACATCGGAAGTGAGGTTGAGCAATTTAGGCTTGATTTGTGAGACATCACGTTTTGAGCACTTCTAGATCGAAGGTAATCTGAAATATTGCTTTGAATATAAAATATATTTTGTATGTTTACATGGAAGCAAACCAGTTGAACCAAATGCTCAACATATCCATCATCACTATTTCACATCTACGCATTCTAATTGCTCAATCCTTGTCCTGATTCAAATTTCTTGTTTTATTATTTGTCTTTAGTGTTATTTGTTAGTGTTTAGTTTATTTTCTGATGTTACCCATATTCTACAACACAAACCAATTTTTAAACCAAACTATTGTTTAGGAATTGATAACCTTACTAATAGTCAATATGGACAAATCCCTGTGGATTCGATATTGGAATCTTCCCTTTTATACTACTTGTACGATATTCAGTATGCTTGTCAAAATATCTCATCGGTGCTCTTGTGGTGGTTGCCCTTAACTAGTCACTCCCTTTTGAATTGATGTGTGATGCTAGTAACTCAACTATAAGGGCAGTTTTGAGCCAAAGGAGAAATAAAGTATTTCATACCATTTACTATGCTAGTAGGACATTGGATGATGCCCAAAAAAATTACACCACCACTGAGAAGGAACTATTGGTTGTAGTATTTGCTTTTGATAAATCTAGGCATTACCTTGTTTTGTCTAAAGTTGTTGTTTTCACTAACCACTCTACCATTAAGTTTTTGTTAAATATGCAGGATGCAAAGCCAAGGCTTATCAAGTGGATTTTACTCCTTTAGTTGTTTGATTTGGACATACAAGACAAGAGAGGATCAGAGAATCTAGTGACAGATCATTTATCCCACCTTGCCTTCTCTGTGAGACAACCACCTAAAGAGGGAGAGATTAAAGAGACTTTTCGTTATGAACACCTATTCACAATCTCCTTAGTCTCCCCAACTCCTTGGTATGTAGACATCGCAAATCACTTAGCTTACAAGGTCTTCCCTGCCAACTGCACCTATCAACGGAAGAAGAAGATTTTTTTTATGTATGTCACTACTTTTGGAATGACCCTTACCTTTACAAGTTATGTGATGATGGGTTGGTGAGACGTTGTGTGAATCAAAGTGAGGTACATTCTATTCTTTCTCATTATCATTTTATGGAAGTTAAAGGCCACTTGGGTCCTACTAGGACGGCCTACAAAGTTCTTCAATGTGGTTTTCATTTGCCTTCCATCCACAAAGATGCACATGCATTTGTGAAGGCATGTGATAGATTGATAACCTTGTTGTTATTCATAGTGGTTATTTTATTTTTCTCTTATTTGATACTTTGTTTGACCTTGATTAATTAGGATTTATCAAATATTAGGATTTAATCTTATATCTTTATCTTTTTAGGATTTTATTACTTTTTAACAAATATTAGAATTTAAATTTATATCTTTATCTTGTTAGGATTTTATTAGTTTTTACATTATATTTGTATTTGTAAAGATTAGATACATTGAAGTAGTTGGCCCAAAAGGGAGGAAGACACTTATTTAAAATTGATTAGACACAGATCAACACACTTGGGAGGAGAGAGTTCTATGCTATTGAAGATTGGAGCTCAAGGATGCAATTGTTCCATTCTTTCAAACACCAAACACTTGTTCTTTATTTTCTTTTTGGTTCTTCATCTCTATGAGGAGCTAATTTTCACATTGTTGGGGGTTTGGTGAACTAGACAACTCTTCATGTAATTAATCTCTATATCTATTCAATTTTATTTCATTGTTTATTCTTCTTTCTACTTTAAATTCTTGCTTTATAGTTAGGCCTACTATAATTGCATGGTTTATAGCTTTAACCATTATTGGAAAATACTTTTAAACTACAAACTGAAAGAGGTTCTTAATATACTCTATTGCTAGACATAGAGTAGTGTCTATTAGCCTTTTCATAAACCTTCGTTCTTCACCAAGTGGTTTAGCTTGACTTGCTAAGGAATTAGGAGTTGAGTTAAGAAACTTAGGTTTTTTCATGTGAGACATCACGGTTAAAGTATCATTATAGGTTAGGAAACAATGCGTATGAATTTTAAATAGAGAAAATCTATACAATTACATTGATCAGAAGTCTAGTGAAACCAACCCCCTAACATTTTTTTACTCTTGATTACAAATCTTATGTTTTATCTTTTTAAATTTAAATCACATCTTTTATCTGAATCTTATTTTATTGATTATTTTTAATTTTGCACATTATCTTTATCTTTATTAAATTATTTAATTATTCACTTAGATATAATATTAGATTGATAGTTTAATACCAGCAAATCTCTTTGGATACGATCCTTAGACTTTGTCTGTTGTATTACTTGACAAATTTGGTACACTTGCCAAAAGTTTTCTAACATAGATGTTAGCGCACTAGCACTTTGTCAAGGCGACTTGAAATGCCTCAAAATAATATGCTGGTGGTTGAATTATTTGATGTCTGGGGAATAGTGATGCGTAAAATACGAACGCTTCAAGGTAAGCATATCCTACGTAGTAGTAATAGTGAACCTAAGTCCAGATATCGTACCCTAGAGATTAAAAGTGGTTCCCAAATAATAAATCTATAAAGGACAAGTGATTGAAATATTGGTTTAAGTTGCAATTTAATTGTAAAAAGAAATAAAGCAATAAACAATTGAGAATTGCTGAAGGTTCTAACAAATTAAAGACCTAGGGTCGTGAATTCAAACCTATCTTTACGTTCCCCCTATTTTCCTATTTCAATTAAATCATCAATTATCTATTCAATTACCAATCATGCCTCTTAAAATAATAATCAAAGTTTGGTCATTTGGTGAAAATTCTCTCTCCCTAATTTGTTCCCTTGTTGGTCTTTTTAGAGAGAAGGTTTTAAGGATTGGGAATTTAGGTATTATTTTGGTCATGCAAATCCCTAGAATCTAATCTATGTGTAGATCTATCAATTAAAAGTGTTGATCATGACAATTAATCAATTTGAATTATAGGGTGATCAATCCCAAATAACAGTAAAATAACACAAAGATATAATTGAAAGAACAATTGAGAAACTTTATTGAAAATAGAGACATAGGATTCCCATGATAAGTCCTACATCACAACCTTAGGAATTAGTTAGTCATAGACATAAGGAAGCAACAATCCACAAAAGGCAATAGAGACATTAAAGGAGAAGAACTTTACAAAAATTAATTCCCGCGAGGTTCCTTGCTCTTTTGTTCCCTCAAGAATTCCTAATGCTGTAAAGAAAGTATGAAAAAAAGATAAAAAGATTCATTTTTAAAAACAGATTATAACTAAACTATTTATAGAAAATAAAGTTGTTGTTGTCTCCCAAGGTATGCAAGGGGTCAAGGCTGAGATTGTGCATAATAGGATTATGCATGACCTCATGCTTGAGGTTGTGCATAATTTACGAAGCAAAGACTATTATGCATGGCCTAGTGCTTGAGGTTGTGCTTCCCATACAAAGTGCGGTTGGTTATGCACGGCCTAGTGCTTGAGGTCATGCTTCTTTCAGTTATACAGGACTTAGTGCTTGAGGCTGTACATACTTAAAATAAGGTCAAATTTCACTTTTAAAAGTTATTTTCCCCTTTTTCCAATGTCTCAATTGTCCTGCAACAATTCAACATACATTTGAATCAAATATCTCATTATGGTATGCAAAAATCAATAGAATGGTACAAGAAATCCCTTAAAAACAAAGACTAAAAAGGAGTTTATCAAATAGATTTCATGGGTCCTTTCCCCAAATCTTTTGCCAATGAGTACATATTGGTCGTTGTTGATTATGTCTTTAAGTGGGTGAAAGCTGTGGCACTACCCACTAATGATTCTCGAAGTGTTGCGAAATTTTTAAAGAAAAATAATTTTACTCGCTTTAGCACTCCTAGAGCAATCATTAGTCATGTTTGTAACAAATTGTTCGATAGCCTTTTGGCTAACTATGGGGTAACCCATAAGGTCACTACTCCTTACCACCCACAAACCAATGGCTAGGTAGAACTCTCCAATAGGGAGTTGAAAAGAATTCTTGAAAAAACTGTAAATGCGTCTAGAAAGGATTAGTCAATTAAGTTAGATGACGCACTTTGGACTTACAGGAATGCATCCAAAACTCCCATTGGCATATCTCCTTATAGACTTGTGTTTGGTAAAAATTGTCATTTGCTTGTTGAATTGGAACATAGAGCCATGTGGGCTCTTCAGTTCCTTAACTTTGACTTTGAGCTTGTAGGAAAAAATAGGTTATGGCAACTAAATGAACTTGATAAGCTCCGCCTAGGAGCCTATGCAAATGCCAAACTATACAAAGAAGGGACTAAGAGATGGCATGATGCCCGCATTTAGCATAGGGAATTTCGTCTGGGCAAGAACGTGCATATTTACAACCCCACTTGCATTTATTTCTAGGAAAACTACGATCTAAATGACATGGACCACTCATTGTGACTCGGGTATTCCCCTATGGAGTACTTGAACTACAAAAAGGAGATGACAATGTCTTCAAAATCAATGGTCACAGGGTGAAACATTATGAAAACGGGATGGAAGAACTCAAATATGTGACCCTCCTTCCAAACGAGTAACCACATAAATGAAGGTCACATCAGGCTTGAGACATTAAATAAACGCTTCCAGGAGGCAACCTATGAAAAATATAACCTTTTAAAATATTTGTTTATTTTATTTTTTGTTTGAAAAAAAAAAGTGAGAGTTTGTGCATATGATTATGCATGACCTAGTGCTACAAAACACAGTCACGTGTTTATGTTGGCCAAGGTTATAAAAACCTAAGGGGTGCACGACATCGTGCACATCAACACACCTCACGCACCCCCAGACTCTATTGCTACCCCTCACTTTGGTTTCACCCCCTCTCTCTAGCTTCCATTTTCACTCCAAGTTTCTCTCTTCTCTCTCTTGTCTTTGTATATGCACAACCCCTTTCATGGATGTGCATAGGGTCATGCTTCATGAGTTTTGTTGTTTACTATATGCATAACCCATTGCACAGTCATGCATAGGGTCATGCTTCATGAGTTTTTGAGGTTTTACATATGCATGATCCCTTGCACGGTTGTGCATAGGGCCGTGCTTCATGATTTTTGGTGCTTCTGTCTAAGATTTGAATTGATAGTTTTTAGGACATTACTCGAATTTAATGTTAATTTTTTTTCATATGGGATTGTGCAATGTCTTCTCCTCCCACTACTCTTCTTTCTTGTTTGCCATTCATGTGCATGTCCCCGTATTTATACTATGGACTCATCAAATAGGCATGATTCATTGATCCATGTGGCTTAGTTTATGTTCCCTTTTTGCATGAGCATTTTATTTTGATATCTTAAGTTGAGATAAAAAAAAAATGCAATTTCTTTTTCTTTTATTTGTTTCTTATCTATTAACCTCTTTTATTCTCCATATATTCTTTACTCTCTTCTATAGGATTTATGTCAACTTCTCATAAGCATCCATGATTTACTTGTCGCAAAGTGCCTGTCCAACCTCCTCCGCAACCCCAACAAGAAGTAGCACAGATGGCAGCAGATATGACTTCTGACACAACCCAGACAATACCCTCACTAGTGCAAGATCGATATCATGCACGCTATAGGCAATTGCAAACATTTCAGTAGGTGGTGACACAACATCTGGTAGATGAGGTGCGTTCTCATCCAGCAATATCTGATGATATCACACACTTTATTTGATGGATTGGCTGGGATCATGTCATGACCATCTAGACCCCCACCTTTAAGGGACCTACATTGGAGTTTCTAGCAATTTTTGGTCAGTGTAGGTGCCCTCACGATACAGAGGAAATGATATTCTTTCAAGTTGGTGGAGTCCAACATTTGGTGTCACTCTCAAAGTTCAATGTGGCACTTGGCTCTCACACCAAAGAGGAGGTTTTGACAAATGAGTACCCCAATGCTGATTGGGATCCACTAGCCGGATATTTGGAAGGACTTGCATGGAGATCCCTCACAGATAGGATCACTACTTATCAACCTCGCTTGGCAAAGGCCAACAACATCACCCATCCAAGGTACGATATCCGTACTTAGGTCCACTATTACTGTTGTGTAAGGTACGCTTTCCCTTAAGCGTCCATATTTTACGCATCACTTATACTTATGCAGAATAACACTTAATCATAGCACATAACCAATTTTCCTTGCTCACACATGACATGACTCTAACCTTCACAATGACACAATTCACAAACCCATCCACCCTTACAAACAGAGCAACTACAAAAACAAAAAAAAAAACAACCCTAGAGACAGTCTTCTAAGAAAGAAGAAAACACTCTTCCCTACAATGAAATCAAACAAACTATATACAATCACACACACTTAAGAATAACTATATAGAATAACTGAATAATAAGCTCTAAAGTGAACTCTTTAAACAAAACTAGCAATATAAACTTTTAAGTTCTAAAATACTAATTAACTTATCAACAATCAAAATCAAAGGAATAAAAAAAATAACAGTCATGATGAACAATAATTGAAATTGATTTCAATTTAAATGAAGAGAGACCTATAAGTATCAATCCTCCAATTAGAGACAATTCTTTGCTTCTTCCGGCATTTAATTTGATGACTTCTTTTCTCCTTTGCCTTCTCAACCCTTACCCCAACCCTAACCCTTCCTTTCTCAATTCCTAAAATTCAAATCGAGATAAATTTGATTTGATTCTATTACACATTATATTGAGCCTTCAAATATTTGTAATTTGATTATCTATAACAACAAAAGATAGAAATTGAACACTATCTTTAATTCGATCAAAGTGAAACCAATCAATGTTTTTGTGAGTTTCAAAAGGAGGTGCGGTTGGAGGCTAGGGTTTTGGCACAATGGATGAACTCAAATGTAGGAGAGGTGGTGGCAGCTCATGGTGTCGACGTCTACAACGGCTATAACAACGACGACTACGACAATAAAAAAATCTAGCCTAGGGAGTTGTGACAGAGTGAGTTACAACAGAGGAAGGAAGGGTGTGTGAAGCCAAAGAAAGAGAAAGAAAATCATTAGAATGAGAGAGAGAGAGAGAGAGAGAGAGTGAGGTTTGAGATTTTACTGATTAAATTAAAAAAAATGGAATCAAAGTGTTTTACCTTTACCTAATACCACCCATGTTATCAAACTCGGACCAGTCACCAACTTGGTTGGGTTAATTCCTTTGAGTTTCATTCTTGTGAACGTACTCCCCAAGCGAGATACTTAACGCATTAGCTATAGCATTGCACGGGTCGATATGCACAATGCCTAGTATCCATCATTTACGGCTAGGACTATTGGTGTACCTAATCCCATTTGGTCCCTAAGCTTTTGTCTATTGGTGTTAGTGTCGGCCCAGTAGAGTGCTTTTGCAGTTGGTGACACATTTCACCACTCCACCGAAAATTCCCTTTGCCCCTACTATACTCTAGCTTGGCAATTTCCACTACCTGTCCAGGGTTGAGCCCTGGGATTTGATGACAATCTTAAAAAGCCACCTATAGACACTTTATGCCCAATCATTTTGGATATGTACTACTAAAAAATCGTGATTTAATGATCAAATTTAATGGTGGTTGATAATGATGGATATTAGCGACTGAATAATATAAGTGACATATAATGATCAAATTAATCACTAAAAATAATAACTGAATCATGTTTTGGTTGCTAAAGGTTCAACGACTTGAGGTTTTGTGACTGATTTGTATCGGTCATTATCCTTAATAGTGGCCGATTTTCTTAATTTTCGGTTGCTAAACAAAAAAAAATTTGTAGTGATGGGTCAACTCAATAAGTCACTAGTTGACCCACATGACTCGGTCTATACTAAAAAGAAATTAAATAATTTTATAATATGTAAACTTATACACTTAAATATTTAAAGTTTAACAAAATTCAACAAATTTAGAAATATAGCTATAATTATTAAAAAAATTTAACCACATACATTTTCAAAATTCAACATATAGCGACAAACAAATAATTTAAAATGTATTATTACTAATATGAGTAGCAAATATATAAGTTGATTCATTTAAGTTAGCATATTTAACAAAACTTATTTTGATCAAGACAGTGCAATTTTTTCATGTATCTCATTATTCCTTATATAAAGAATAATCATTTTTAAACTAACAAGTGTATCCTAGTTGAGATGAAATAAATACAAGTTTTATTTGTAGATAAATTATATAAGTCAAGGAAAATAAGCTAAAATGAAATGTAGCAACAATTATATCATTTTTAATTTTAAGATAAGCAAATCTAAACATAAAATGTAAGGTATAAATTGATTTATCTCATATAAATAATTTTGTTTAAATGTGACAAAAAAAATCTAAAAATGCATGACCCACCAAGTCAAACCGAGTCAAATCGATTCAAACCGGGTCATTTGCATTTTTGGTCCAACTGATAAATTAGACCAATTAAGTGTCCAAGTCCCGATTTAACGGGTCGACATGGCCGGGTTGATAAGAGTTTGATAACTATGCCTACAAGGCTACAACAACCATATGTGGGTAAAAGGTATACCTACATGAAATTAATGAGGGTCACTGTGGGTGTGTAGGTATAAGTAACTTTTGTTTGTAGTGTGTTGTTTCTTACACCATTTTTTTTTGCTACATGCACCCCATATATGCAAAGGAAGATAAGTGGATTTTGAAACATGGGAGTGCATGAAACAAAAAGTAGATGCAAGAAGTAATTTTCCTTAATCCGTTAACTACTTAAGTTTCAAATTAGTAGAAAAGACTAAAACATTGTAAGAAAAAAAAGTTTGAAAATCTTGACCAATCATCAAAAAGTTTAAGGACTAAAATCACTTAGAGTGACAGATTAATAACTGTCACAATATATCCTCTCAAAGTTGACAAAGAAAGTGTAGGTAAATGTTTATTATACTTTTACCTATGACTTATTGACTTATAGTGACAAATTTTGTCTGTCACTGGAAGTTAATTTTCTTGTAATGTTGGCATAACTATTTTTATAGTATAATCTTTTCTTGTTACTTTCTTTATCTTTATCTTTTATAACTAAAAAGGAGGAATAGTGTCAAATATATTCACTGAAAATTATTAGTATAGAATATCGTCACAATGTCAAATTAAAGGATTATATATAACTTATACTAGAAAATAGCAAATACAAAAGCCACCATTTCAAATTAAAAACCTTTTCCCAATAATAATTAACTACTGCTGCGAAATCAATCTTTGCAAGGATCACCAATGTTTAGCTCTAAGCAATTTTGATCTTATTTCCCTATACCTAACTTGAAATAACGTTTGTTTGTCAAGCAAGGTTCAATAGTGAATGATTGGATTTTGTTTTGCCAAGACTATTGCTAGAACTAGTTGAATCACTCCATGATGTTTGGTTAGAGTTGATTTTGTCATCATTTCCAATTGCTTCTTCACAGGGATATATAATAGGCTTCGGTGGCATTTCAAAACTTTCAACATTTTCTTCAAGCATTTCTACAACCCTCATCATTAAAGGACGATCATTTGGTTTAAATTGTATACACCAAAGTACAACTATGAACATTTTTTTCACTAAAATCTTACCCTCTTCTAAGGCAACTTCCATCTCAATATCTTTTTCCTCATGAAATCTATCATAGATCCAAATGGGGAAGTAATTATCACTTAGAATCTCTAGAAGAGGATCTGAATTCCTCCTTCTATTTGTCATTTCCATCAAAAGCTTTTTGAAACTATAAAGATCCGCCTTATTTGATACTCCACCAATATTTTTGTAGTATAATTCTAGAGCCATGTAGCCTAAAGTTCCTATTGCTTCAGGTAAAACAAGAGACCTATCTTTTACAGGATGTAGCTTTGCAAGACCAAAATCAGAAACCTTTGGAATGAAGTTCTCATCTAGAAGAATATTGTGTGGCTTGATATCAAAATGTAGAATTTGTACATCACACCCTTGATACAAATATGTAATGCCACGAGTAATGCCAAGAGATACTTCATATGTTTTCTCATAACTTAAAGGGGTATTTCCCTCTTTGGGAAAAATATATTTATCCAATGAACCATTAGGCATGTATTCATAAATTAAAACATGTTTTTCTCCTTCAGCACAATATCCAACAAGACGTACCACATTCAAGTGATGTATTCTTCTAATGGTAGTCACTTTGCTAATAAACTCTTCACCATTAGCTTTAGATTTGCCCAACATCTTAATTGCCACATCTAGGCCACTTTGAAGTTTTCCTTTATACACAAAGCCGAAACCTCCTTGACCTAGTTTCACTTTGAAATTTCTTGACATTTTCTTGAGTTCTCTATATTCATACCGAATAGGATTTAGATTATTGTCTGACAAAAGAAATTGAATGTTTTCATACATTGAGTAACGTCTTCGTCTCCACATATAGATAAATACCATAACCAAAAATGTGATTCCAAGTAGAAATCTAGATACCCCAAGTATTAGTAGAACATTCCTTGCAATGGATACTCCATCATACCAGTTCTTTAGTTGCAGATATCTTATATTAAGGATATATCCAGTGAATCCTGTGAGGGTATCAAATGTGTAAGGAGATAAAACGTGATTTCGTCTAATATATAATTAATATGAAATCATTTAATAAATTATATGGTGAAAATATTTACGCATTATAATATTTTTAAGATAGCATGGTATAATAACATCAAAACTAAACGACCAAATAGTTTATACTTGGCAAACACTTTCATTTAAAGTTTAAATTTTCTTTACTAGTTAAAAAAAATTGTTTTAGCTTATTAATAGTATTTGGTAAAAAAAAAAAAATGTATTTGTTGTCACTTGTAGAACTTTTTGAAACACCGACTTTTAACTTCTAGTTATATATATATATATATATATATATATATATATATATATATATATATATTTTAAGTATTTTTTTTTTTTTTATATCCTTTTTACATTAAGTTGTGTTTTATTTTTGTGCATGTGTTTCACTTCTTAAATGGTTTATTTTTCATTATTTATAATATGATTTTAACATTATATTTGAAGATCTTTCAACTATTATATTAATCATCAAAATAAAGTATGATATCTACTTCTTCTTTTTTGAGGGAAAGTATGATATCTAGCTACTTAATTGTATTGTAGTTTATTTTATTCTAAACTTGGTTAAAAAATATGGTAAGATATTATGTAAGATTAATTCTAGCATACATAAGACTGATTGTCTTGGTTTTGTATTTCGGTTCTTTACTCTGGGCACACTTCGTGTCCCTTTAATAAAATTGACTTTGCCTTTCGAAAAGAAGAAAACTAAAAAATGTAATTAAAAGAGATGATTTACAATTAATAAGAAATAGCGAGGAATGGAGCAATCCTCCACAACACCCGCATCGGTCAACCTGATCTAATGTCTCTGGTAATCGATATCCTGCACGTGATATTTCCCTGAAAACAAAGTAAACACCGTGGTCACGTTATTCATGCAATCCAATTCGTACCTTGAAAGGCCGCAACCGCGTGGGTCGCCTTTCAGTCGGAATGGATATGTTATGTTGCGAATTTTGCCGCATGAAGAAGGAGAACTCAGTAAGCAATGATGCTTCTTCGCAAAGCATGTTTGTTGGAATAGCAGCACGATAGTAATAATCATAGCCACCACGGAAACCATTGTTACGTTTGCTCGTCTAAGTGGAGAAAACCATGGTTACATAATATTGTCCTTAAATAGTCAATAGAACATGAATGAAGGTGGAGCCACTCGTTGGAATTTATATAACAAATGAACGCGCTTCCTCGCTGAACTCATTGCAGTTTATAATTTTTAATTAATTAATAATATAAAAATATTCACATGCATGAAACATCAGATTAATTACTAATTACAACTAATAGATCTTAAGAAAATCATCTCTGAATGATGATATTCCGCGCAGCTATCGTCCGTCTTCAACTAATATAAGGACAACTTTTCGCTGCAAAGCATTATATGGCCACAATGCTAAATTTTCAGAACTCTTCTCTTCTAACTTTATTGATGTTATTGGTGTTTCAGGCTGTGAATGTGATAGGCAAGAAGCAATACTGCACGGATAAATGTGGAGGGGTTGATATTCAATTTCCATTTTATCTCAGAAACAACAGCAAGTTCAATCACAACACTGACTATCCCGCTGGATTTGATCTGATATGCACCGAAAAAGATGAGACTTTGCTGGAGCTACCTGCTGTCCCAATAAAACTGTTTGTCAGAAACATCAATTACAAATCTCAACAAATTCAAATCTATGACCCTGAAAACTGCATTCTAAGGAAGCTCTTGAATCTCAGCAATGCATCCATTTCTCCATTCCAATTTTGGCTGCCATACCCTGATTATTACAAGACTGATGTTTCCTTCCTCCGTTGCGATTCAGTGTCTCCGTGTCCTATTTTACTGCTTGCATCCAACAACGACGTTAATCAACCAGAAATAGTATCCTGCACCCTGGTGAAAGATGTTTTATCCGTCAAATGGTATGATTCGTATAACTTATATTATAAGAGGGCAGTGGGTATGAAATGGTCGAAGCCTGACTGCAGTTACTGTGAAGCGCAAGGCCAGAAATGCAAATGGAAGAACAGTAGTACCATTGGTGAAACTGAATGTTTCGTTTGCCCAACAAACAGGATTCTCACATCAACTATTCTACTCATTGCTGCAGGTATATATGCAATCTCCTTTTGCCTCACCTTTCCTTCTACTTCTAACTTCTACACAGTTTCATTTTGTCTAACATGATTTTTCATCAATAGGAGGAATAGTTGGTTTGATGCTTTTGTTACTACTACTCAAGGCATTGTTTTATGTGTTTGACCATTATAAGATGAAGGGAGAAGATCAGGCACGGATAGAGAAATTCTTGGAGGATTATAGGGCAATGAAGCCTACCAGATTCACTTATGCTGACATTAAGAGAATCACAAATGGCTTTAGTGAAAGTTTAGGGGAAGGGGCTCATGGAGCAGTCTTCAAAGGAATGCTCTCCCAAGAAATTCTGGTTGCTGTGAAGATACTTAACGACACAGTCGGAGATGGAAAAGATTTCATTAATGAAGTGAGCACCATTGGAAAAATTCATCATGTTAACATTATTCGTTTGCTTGGATTTTGTGCAGAAGGGTTTCGTCATGCTCTTGTCTATGATTTCTTCCCAAATGGATCGTTGCAGAGATTCTTGGCTCCGCCCGACAACAAGGATGTTTTTCTTGGGACAAGTTGCAACAAATTTCTTTGGGTGTTGCCAAAGGGATTGAGTATCTCCACCTTGGTTGTGATCAGAGAATAGTTCATTTTGACATCAATCCTCACAATGTTTTGCTAGATGAAGACTTCATTCCAAAAATCACTGATTTTGGACTTGCCAAGTTGTGTCCCAAAAATCAAAACACGATGTCTATGACTGCAGCCAAGGGAACCTTGGGCTACATTGCTCCTGAAGTTTTCTCAAGAAGCTACGGTAATGTGTCTTATAAGTCTGGCATTTATAGCTTTGGAATGTTGTTGTTGGAGATGATTGGAGGAAGGAAAAATACAAATTACTCAACAAAGGAAAGCTTCCAAGTTCTATACCCAGAATGGATCTATAATTTGCTAGAAGGAAGAGACATGCAAGTTGCTATTGAGGATGAGGAAGATGTTAAAGTTGCAAAGAAACTTGCCATTGTAGGACTTTGGTGTATTCAATGGAGTCCGGTGGACCGTCCATCCATGAAAACTGTCGTAAAAATACTTGAAGGGGATGGTGACGAATTAATTGCACCCTCAAATCCTTTTGACATCTCCCGTCCTTCTCGAAAAAATGTTGTCACTCCAACAAGGCGTCAGAATTTAGAGTTGGAAATTATTGATGAAATAGAAGAGTAGTTAATAATGTTGCCATTTTTAGGTTTCCTTCAATGAAATATCTAGTTTGTACAAGTTGTAAGATTTATTAGTAGTATATAAAATTGTTACCATATATATATATATCTTAAATATATTTTGGGTTTCTAAAAAGTATTAATTTTTTTTATTTGAGTAATTGAAATTTTTGTAGGTTGTTTTGGATCTTGAAATTTATTTATAATCGTAGAAGAATATATATATATATATATATATATATATATCTTATTAATTTACTTTTTTATTGTTTCTTACATTCTTCTTCTACGATTATACTTATGAATTTTAGTTTCAACACTTATTGTCCTCCGATCAATACGAGACCCTCAAATAGTGCAGACGGACTTGCAACACAAAATGCTTTCTTATTCTACTTCCACTTGTTGTATTGCCAGTTTGAACTCATCCATGATGCATGCTTCACATAAAATTCACATTAATTAAAACTACAGCAAAATGTGAAAGTTGAATAATCTATGACTCAAGTGTATTCCACCAAAACATGGAACCAAACATCTGTAACAGTGTTAAAATACCCTGATGTAGCCTTCATAATGGAAGTTAATTTAATTATCCCTCCAGCTGAATTAAAAATGTTATTAGCGAATGCATTTTTTACCAATTCTTTACACGATGGATATTCTAGGGTTTGATGACTCACGAGAATTTCACCATTCAAATAATCAAAGAAAAATATATTATAAATTTTTCATATTTTTGTTTAATATTATGTAGAGCCTACAAATAAAATATCTTTTTATTATATTTAATCTAGGAATCCAGACACATATCGGTCAAAATCAGCCCAAGCATGTGTGCGTTTTAACTTATAAATATTAATATTACTACACAATTTTTTAAACAGCAACAGCGTGATGATCAATACTGGATCCAGAGGAATGACAGTCAAAGTCAGTCTACTGCGTTTTAAAATTTAAATATTATTACACAAATTTTTAATGGGAAAAATTCTGTGCCTTTTTCCACATGCAACTTCTTGATTAATTAATATGAAATCACGAGGGGCACACCGTACCCCACACTAGACTCTGCCAGCATAGCAATGCTGGAGAGTTTGTTTTCTTTTGAAAAAAAATGTGTGTCAGAGAACCAAACTCATGCTCTTTTAAATTTATAGTGTATTATTTTTTCAAAATTTTCCAATAGAAATGAAAGATGCCTTGGTACTTATACACGGTTATATCAAAACAAAATATAGTACTGTTATCTGTCCTTTTAAAATTGGACGATCAGTTAATATAATTAATACACTGATTCTGGGTGTGATTTAATAATAATAATAATAATAACTACTTTATAATGCTAAAAGCTAAAATAAAAAAATATCATTTTATGTTTTTAAATGAGTAATGTTAAATATTCTTGCCCATCCTCCTACCACCTTTTATGGTAAGTAATTATTGTGTTTGGGATTTTTAAGATATTAATTCATTTTTCTTAATCCGTACTTCTTATCAAAATGTTTTAGGAGGATTTGTTGGAGGATAGAGTAAAATGATATAGCATTACTCTTTTAATATTCAAAATATATAGTTTAAATCAAATATAATATAATAACGAGAATAAGGATAATGCACAGTGTAACAAAATTTTATATTATAATTAAATTTGTTTGGATGCAAGGTTATGAGTGTTTTTTATGGCTTCTCTACTGACAAATTAATGCTCTATATTTCCAGTAAGGAAACTCTCAAAAATACTTCTAACTTGTATCTAAACAGGCTAAGGCAATCACAATCGGATTTTCTAGATCAATTTTAGATCCTTTGGTCCGGTTCTTGACGACTTATGAAATGTAGGGTTTTAAAAACCAAACTGGTGATTGAACCAGTCGAGACACTGGGCATTGGGTCAATGGTCTAACTAGTGGGTCACTAGTTGAACCGCATGACCCAGTCTATATTAAAAAAAAATACAATTTTTATACTGTCTCAACTCTCAAGATTTAAAAATGTCCTAAAAAAATACTTACAAAATGACATATTAATAAAATTTATATTTACCTCACAAATATTTAATATTACATGTAAATAAAAATAATAATCAATATTAAATAGTTGCACACTAGTAAAAGAAGTATACTAGCCTTAGAGCAAAACAAAACAAGATAGGCCCATAAGTCCATTTCAAAACAAATTGAAAGCTTGACCTAGTTGACCTAGTTTTGGAATTAATAAAGTTGGAGAGGAACAGAAAACACCGCTGCTTTGCAACCATGGTAGTCTTCTCTCTCTGATCCCATTTCTCTGACCTTGTATCTCTGATCCCATTTCATTCCCCACAAGAGAGAGGAGGGAGAGCGTGGTGGAGTGGAGGGAGCGTGATGAAGGGCGAGTATGGCGAAGTAGGTGGAAGACGCGGAACCACGAAGTAGGCAAAGCGGCGGAGGATGTGCACGTGAGTAGGAATAGTAGAACAGAGGGCGTCATGTCGTGAGTAATCGTCACGACGAGTGTCGCGGCGAGCGACTGGTAGTGAGCATGAAGAAGGTGTTGATTTAAGGCTTGGAGAAGGGAGCAATGAGCACAAAGAAGGGACCAAGGTAGGGAGACGAACACGAGGTAGGCTTGTTTGAATGTCATTGCATGGCAATTCTTTTTTAGAGTGATCCAAACTAGGTCATTGGATTAGTGGTTTAACTACAAACTCGGTTGGGTCACACTGGGCCAAATAGATCCGATTACACAAGCGATCCAACACTGGAACTAATCCAGACCGACCACCAGTTCTCGGTCCAACCGATCTAACTGGCCATGTCGATTCAATTTTTTAAACCCTGATGAAATGGTTCATTCTTTTAAAGTTAACGAACTCATTACTCGAGACAAGATGAAGGATGGCGACATGATATAATGATCCAAGCACAAAGAAATTACAGTTAAGCACAAAAAGGATAGTAAAAATAAGACTTAAATAAATTTTGAGTTCGTATAAAATATCTCTTTTTTACTTTGATCCCTATAAAAAAAAATTATGTTTTAGGTCCCTATAATTTTTTTTTGAGTCCCCATTATCTTTCCTCTATTTTTTGATGACGTGTACATTAGTGTGCACGTAAGCATATCCCACGTGTCAATTATTGGGTCCTATTGGTTCAAAACGACGTCGTTTGGACTACACTCTTAAAAGCAACAACCTTTTCATTGAAAGAAACCTATCGTGAATGAAACCCTGTCACGAACAAAAGGCCATGAGAAGACCACCCTCAACGCAGTGACGACCTTGACCGACCCTTCACGTGGCGACCCACGAAAATGACGTAAAACATTAGTCTCTTCTCCCTTTCGAGTTTGTAATAGATTCATAGCAAAATGAAACGCGAAAAGAGTTTCTAAATTAAACCAAAACAACGTCGTTTTGAACCGAGATAAAAAAATTGCCACGTGGGATATGTTTATGTTGCACAATAACAAACATATCATCAGGAAACAAAGGAAAGATAACGGCAGAGACCCAAAACAAATTTTTTTTTTATAAGGACTCAAAACATATAAGTTTTTTTATAGGGACCCAAAGTAAAAAATAGGTATTTTATAGGAATCCAAAACTTATTTAAGCCTAAAAAAAATTAATAAATACTTTTAAAATAAAAAAAAAATATATAAAAAAATAATAGTCAAAGTTGGTGTTTCAAAAAATTCTACAAGTTACAGCAACTATTTTTTTACTTAATACTATTAATAAGGTAAAACAATTTGTTTTAACTAGTAAAGAAAAGTTAAACTTTAAATGAAGTGTTTGCCATATAAACTAATTGCTCGTTTAGTTTTGATGTTATTATACCATGCTATCTTAAAAATATTATAATGGGTAAATATTTTCACCATATAATTTATTAATTAAATGATTTCATATTAATTATTTATTAGACGAAATCATGTTTTATCTTCTTGCACATTTGATACCCTCATAGGATATGTCCTTAGTATAAGATATCTGCAACTAAAGAACTGGTATGATGGAGTATCCATTGCAAGATATGTTCTACTAATACTTGTGGTATCTAGAATTCTACTTGGAATCACATTTTTGGTTATGGTATTTATCCATATATGGAGACGCACACGTTACTCAATGTATGAAAATATTGAAATTTTTTTGTTAGACAATAATCTAAATCCTATTCGATATGAATATAGATAACTCAAGAAAATGTCAAGATATTTCAAAGTGGAACTAGGTCAAGGAGGTTTCGGCTCGGTATACAAAGGAAAACTTTGAAGCAAGACCAGATGTGGCAATTAAGATGTTGAGTGAATCTAAAGCTAATGGTGAAGGGTTTATTAGTGAAGTGGCTACCATTGGAATAATACATCACATTAATGTGGTATGTCTTGTTGGATATTGTGTTGAAGGAGAAAAACGTGCTTTAATTTACAAATTCATGCCTAATTGTTTTTTGGATAAATATATTTTTCCTAAAGAGGGAAATGCCCCTTTAAGTTATGAGAAAATATATGAAATATCTCTTGACATTGCTCATGAAATTGCATATTTGCATCAAGGTTGTGATGTGCAAATTCTACATTTTGATATCAAACTACACAATATTCTTCTAGATGAGACCTTCATTCCAAAAGTTTTTTATTTTGGTCTTGCAAAGTTATATCCCGTGAAAGATACGTCTCTTGTTTTACCTGAAACAATAGGAACTTTGGCTACATGGCTTCAGAATTATACTACAAAAATATTGGAGTATCAAATAAGGCGAACGTTTATAGTTTTGGAAAGCTTTTGATGGAAATGACAAGTAGAAAGAGGAACTCAAATCCTCTTCCAAAGATTTCAAGTGATAATTACTTCCCCATTTGGATCTATGATAGATTTAAAGGGGAAAAAGATATTGACATGGAAGTTGCCTTAAAAGAGGATAAGGTTTTAGTAAAAAAAAATGTTCATAGTGTTAGTTCATTCTGGTGTTCAAAACACACGCAGCGGAATTTAGGATCTTTTTTGGATTTAGAATAATATTATCACAATATAAAATTACAGTAAACATGTACCTGTTACCGTCCGTGAGGCACAAATGTTCTTCAATAATGTGAAGACTCTACATGTATCCACACCGAGAGTTGATCTCTACTTCAAAACTCTTGAATATGGAACTGTATACTTTTACTAAAGAATTCTCTTCAGTAATCTGATGCACAATAGACGTGGTGAGAGCTCCTATTTATAAGAATACTGATGTTATCCCATAGCCCAGCCCATGAATATATATTCAAATTAATTCAAATTGAAATAATATATTATCTTAATAATATATTTTAAATTTGAATTTAATCTGTCAGTCTATCGATATATTCAAATTAATTCAAACTTATTAACAGAGATAATATATTATCTTAATAATATATTTCAAATTTGAATTTAATCTATCAGTCCATCGACATATTCAAATTAATTCAAAACTTATTAAAGAAATAATATATTCTCTTAATAAGATATTCTCTCATCATTTTTCTATTGCTCATTAAAATATTATTATGCATAAATGTCACAATAATAAAGAGATGTCTATCTTCAGTATACATATTAATTATATTCTTGGTGCTAGCAAAGAATATAATAATATTCCACATAGAGATTTTGTCAATCAAATTGATTATTCTCTAGTAAAGATTAACACACTCGTTTGTGTGTGACCCCGTAGGTTCAATACTAAGCTGGTAGTAAATTAATCAAATTAATTTTACTAATCAAGGTAGGCATCTAGCAACACTCCTCAACGTCCAGATAGCATGAAGTAATTTGTTGTTACTTTCAAGAACCACTAGAAGAGTAATATATAATATTTCCTTCCATCATTTCCAACTCTAGATTAACTTTAGAATATGGTATTACTGTCAAATTCAATTACGTTAATCAGTGAATGACTCTAAGAAACTCATTTCTTCATTCATTCAATTGCCCTGGCCAAGGTCTTGATTTATAGAGTTCAAACTCATTACCTAGAGTCAATGGATTCCTTCTTGAATAATCATTAATTCTACAAGTATTTAATTATATCCAATATCCATTCAACTAGTGCTCTAGAGCATTAGGTGTCCGGAATTAAAATATAACAAATGACTTGTTAATTACTATGATAATCTCAGGTCAAAGAAAATGTTATATTTCTTCTTGAGAGTTTTTCTATTGACAAATTAAAGTAATATTAACCATTAGAAAAATCTCAATATCGAGTCAGTTCAATGATCACATCCCTATGTGCATCATCTATATGTGTAATTTAATAAATGAGATCTATTAATATTCATCCAATGAATACTATTACACATATATTAATCTATCCGGATTATTAATATCCTATTCAAAATAATCATATGATCAAGAACACTTTAGATTAAAATTTCAAGAGACTTGTTTCTCATTTATCATAATCTCTATTATGATAACAATCTTCAATTTTAACCAAGGACTTCATCAATTTATCAAACTAGTATAAAATGATAAAGAAATCAAATAATACTTTATTATTTGAAAATAGAAATTGATTACATGATAAATTGGAACTTGGGCATACAAAATTATTCCCAACACATAGTTTCACTTTGATGTATACAATTCAAATCAAATGATTGTCCTTCAATGAAGAGGATCATAGAAATGCTTGAAGGAAATGTTGAAAGTTTTAAAATGCCACCAAAGCCTATTATATATCCCTATGAAGAAGCAATTGGTAATGATTGCAAAATCAACTCTAACCAAGCATCATGGAGTGATTCAACTAGTTCTAGTCTTGGCAAAACAAAATCCAATCATTCACTATAGAACATTGCTTGACAAACAAACGTTATTTGAAGTTAGGTATGGGGAAATGACGTCAAACTTGCTTGACAATCCTTCTTTATCGATATTTCTTCTCATATACACACAAAAGGATCTTGAGAGAGGGAGGGGGCAATTGCCCCCTTGGATCCGTCACCGAATACTAAGAGTATGTTTGATAAAATAGCTAAAATACTATCTAGTAACTTAAAGTTGGTCATTGAAAGTCGAAAGCTATTAAACTAATTGATTGAAATATAAATGTTAAGTTAAATTATTTATTAATTAGTTGATATATAAATGTAAAATGTTAAATATAGACATGTTTATATAATATTTTTATATAAAATTTAATTTATTGATAAATATATTTTGGGGTGATTTTATTTTATTTAATTTTTTAATTAATTTTAAAATTTTTTCATTTGTAGATCATCTCTTTTAATTGCATTTTTTAATATCAGTTATTATATATTTTTTTCAATTATGCATTCTACTATATTAATCTTATATTAGGTCTCAAAAGTTTTTAACAAATTTTAAAATAAATCAAAACGTACACTTAGTAGATGTCATACTTGATTATGTTGATGATTAATGCCATAGTTGAAAGATCATGAAATATAATTAATGTTAAAAAAATTAGAAAAATAAATCATTTAAGATTAAAAACAAAAAAAAAAAAAACACGAATTTATTTAAAAATTGTAATAATAAAATTTTATAGATATTTAAAAAATAAATAGGAAACAAAATATATATAAAAAAAAAACTAGAAATTAAGGGGGTGTATTCAATTAGGATTTTAAAAGAATTTTTTTTATGAAAAAATCTTATGATATTCGATCAAGATTATTAAATGATAAAAATAAATTTGATGGTAACCAATTAAGATTATCAAGATTTGTTTTAGAGGACAACGAAATTTTATGATATTCAATTGAAATTTTGAATAACTTAAAAAAAGTAATTTGTTATTCAAAATCATAAAGATTTTGAAGGATTTTCTTCTTGATTAGATTTTTAGAGGTGTATTCGATTAGGATTCAGAAGACTATTTTGATATAAAAATGTCTTGTGGATTTTAAAAGATTCCATAAGAATGTAAAAACTTTTAAGATTTTTTTAAAAGACTTTTGTGATTAGGACATATAAACTCTTCCAAACAAGGCATTTGGGCCCATTTGGAAAAACATCTTAAATCTTATTAAGATCTTATTCAATAAATTCTTATTATATAAGATCTTATGCTACAAGTCCTTAAAATTCAATAAGTTGTTTGCGTTTGGATATACATGTTGAAAGTGCTTACAAAATTTCATAGTGTTCGGATAATACTATTGTATAAACAATTGTAATATGTTGTTTATTTTACAAATTATAAAAAGAATCAAAATATGATTAAAAATATTTTTTAAAAGTAATTAAAAAAAACTTTACATGCTACAAAATCATTAAAAAAACACTAGTTACCATTTACCTATTTTTTTCTTAAAATAAAAAAAAAATTAAGAATCATAAATCTGAAAAAAAATTATCAGGAAATCATTTCCGTATATTGTAAAACTAAAAATAAAAAATTCACCTAACACCTATTAATAAAAATATGAAAAATAAAGCTGCATAGTTTTAGGCATTCGGTCCCTAGCTAATGGTATCTTACCTACTCTATTTGTCTAATACTTTTTTAAGTTGGTTTCCCCATGTGACATCTTCAACTGTAGTATCATGTAAATCAACATTTTCATAAAATAAACAAAATTCTTCTATCGCTTGTGTCATTCCTTCTAATGAAATTACATAAAGTCATACAAGCAACGATGATTTGAGTTGTAGTCTTCAATGGAAGTTGAGGCATGTTGCCTAATATTCTCCACTTAGCTTTGCAAGATCCCAATGATCGTTCAATTGTACTTCAGAGATTAGAGTGAATATAATTAAACACCCCATTCCTTCCTCTAGCTCTTGGCCTTAATCTAAAATGAGGTAGATGATATTTGGTGGTTCCGTAGGGTCCTAAGTATCCCATAAAATTAGGATAACCATCATCAATTAGATAATATTTACCTGTGAAGAGTGTATAAAAAAATATTGTTCACACACACGTCATATTGGTGATAACAATGAAAAGTTCAAGTTACTAACTTGAAAGAAGATGTGGAAAATGTAATCTAGGTGTGCGCAATGCATCCATAAAGACTATAATATCATGGGAAGAGCCTTCCTATCCTGCCAACACAAATGTGAAACATATTGAAATCACAAATAGCCATTACATTAGTTGATATATATCCCTTTCTACAAGTACAAGGAATTTGATGTTTAGCAAGTACAATGATTTGCACGTGAGTGCCATCTATAACCCCAATACAATTCTTAAAATGATGGTATCTATCATACTTTATAATTTGATCAAGAATATCTTTAAATGTATGGTCAACAGGCCTTATAATGTCTTTAGAAAGGGCAAGTATTACCTTCTGGACTTTATGAAATTGTCGAGAAATAATTTCTCCAGAATATTGGAATCTTTCTTGGGCATTGTGAATTGAAGTCGATTGTCCTAACATATATAAGAAAATCCCAACTGAATTGTCACACCTCTTCTTTTTGGTTTTGGATCCTTATCGATGACGTGACACCATCTCAACATATATCAACAGTTGAGATGATGTTATGTTATCGGTAGGGACTCAAAACATAACAAATATTTATCGATGACTTATAACAATGCAAAAAAAAATTAGGGTCTCAAACTAAAAAATAAATATTTTTTAGGAATCCAAAACTTATTTAAGTCATTTCACATTTTATTTATTTTCCTTCCTGCCAACAAACACCGACCACACATACTATAACACAAACACATTAATCACAACATAATCAGTAACAAATCTAGGACAATATCAAAGAGGGGCTGATTTTTTTTACACAATTATTAAATTATCTAATTTTTAATAAATAACAAATTTATCAAAAATATTTATTATTAATTTTATGTATACTAGAGATAAAATTTTACTAAAAAAAAACCAAACAAATATTAATTCAAAATTTTATTTTTTATTAATTTTATTGGGGGGGTGGGGGCTAAAGCCCTTACATCCATCCTTGAACTTAATTCCTTATCATATACAAACAAATATATTCATTCTAAACAAATTATACTAAAAAATTCTAAACAAATTGCACTAACCATCTTAGTATACCCTGATTGCTCCCTTGACAATTAACCCCAAGTTGTTCTCCAATATCCCATAGTCTCCTAGCCTCCTCATAGTCATCCTTAATCCATTTCAGCCCTTTACTCGATCTACAACCCTGCTTAGAGTGCACGCTTTGTGATCACTTCATCTTCTCACTCTTCTTCATCTTCTTTATTCTACTAAGGTCGCCCACCCTAGAGTTGAAAATAGCATGACTCCTGTGCACCCTTTTTTGCAACATTCCATTTGATTGTGCTTTTGTCACTTTCTCCTTCTCCACCAATTTCCAAAAATTATGTCATCCATGCCACTTCAGGTCCTCCTTCACTTTCTTACTCCTCATCCACTTTCCCCTACCCCTCTATAATGCTGCCTTCAACTGTGTACTAGCCAAAGATTTTTTCATCTTCGACTTTCCTTTCCCAATTCTCTTCTATGTCTTTATTTTTTGTTTATCCCTACTTACGGTTGCTTCCTCTCCCCCTGTTGAGTTGGGTCCCCAATTAAATAAGACTTATTCCCTCCTAGGACCAACTCCATGGATACTTCCATATTACTTTACACACCCCTTATGTTTCGAGTGTTACACCCCTTACTTAGACCTCCTATTTCAAGTTCCCGTCTACGACAATCACCTTTTGGACCACCCGTATGTAGCCTACTACTCGAATGCCATCCCAATTTAACATTCCTCACAAGCACTAATGAATCAAGTTTAGCATTTTGTGTGCTAGTTGTGTCTACAACTTCTTTAAGCTTCTTTATGGCTTGTATGTTCTTTTTGAGCCCTGCTCCAATTTCGATGCATACTTCTTCTATGTTTAACACTTCTACCCCTTCAAGTAACCCAAATTGCACCCCTCCCATTTCTAGTATATTTTCCTTACACTCCTGCTCACTAATCTTACAAAATCCTCCTCCTTTTTGTTTGCTTTTGTGACCCCAATTTTGAAAGCGTTGACCTACATTCCTCCTCGAAATTGGTGAAATGGGTTCCTTCCCCGGAATATTCGTCTCGTCTACCTCCCCTATTTCCACCCAAGTTTCCCCCACCAACGTGTCCTCCAATGATAACATGTCTTCCTCCGGCCACTTCTAACTAGCTTTCAAATCTAGCACAAACTACATATTCATTGATACATACTCTGAGAATATCAAGAATGGTGACTCCTAAAGCCAGCCTTAAAAGGACTCTAGCATGAGACACCACTTCCAGATTTCTAGTATCCTCATCCATCGAAACAAAGTTCCCAAAAATCGTTGTCAACTTAGAAAAGCAATCTTCATTCCACCATTGTAGTGGGACACTGTATATATTGACCCACGCGAGCTTACACCCCCCATACATCGTTGGTTCCCATGGTACCACCAACTCGAACATGTTCGCCAGCTAGTCTTCCTCACCTTCAAGAATGTCCCCAGATTATCGTCTTCTTCCCCAGTGATTAGTACCATATTATCACCAAGGTACTTAACTTTGAGCGTTACATAACCCTCCATTATGAACATCTCTCTAATTTTCATAAATCTCCTTGGGTCATGCAGTCTCCCTACCATAGACTTTTTCAGCCTCTCCATATTAGTATCCTTAGTCTGAAACTCGAAGCCCTTCCACGATCTATCCTTCGGTACTCCTTTTTCTTTCAACTGCTAGGTCCCACATGGTTGACCTCGGTTGTGCTTGAGTGCTTGTGCGTATGTGATACCCAACTTCCTCCACGGGTACATCTCTTTGCTTATGGCAACCGTCGGTACTCCCTTTCCAGTCATTCCTATCTGCCCTCCTACCCCCGTCATATGCCTTCTTCGCTTAGTCTCGTTCTTCTTGAACTTGGGTCTGTTCACTTGCAGCCTCTGTTACCCTATGACCATTCTATCTAGTGATTTTTCCATCCCTCCCGAATTTGTCACCCCTTGAAACTTTATGAATCCAAATCTCTGCCCATTTTGTGCTCTTTTTTTTGCAATAAACAAGTCCCCTACTCTCCCCCATTTACTAAAAACACCCCACATATGTTCTTCTTGATAGTTATCCGGGATATTGGAGAAGAAGAACGAAGTTAGCTCACCATAATAGTTAACATTGCTCCCATGCACCCTCGCATGTTTCTCCCTTTGGGCTCCTCCCCTCCAACCTCTCTCTTCTTTCTCTCTCATCTTGAAACTCAAAGGGTGTCTGACAAATATTTGTTAGCAATATGGACATTAGAAAAGTGAATGATAGATTTCCATATTTCATCGATAATTTTTTGTTAATTTTTAATAAAAAAATATCTGTTGATCATTACCGGCAGACATATTTGTCAATAATTACCAATAGACAATAACAAGTGTACCGATAAATACATTTATAATTAAATATCTACAAATATTTCCATCAATAACTCTATACTATATTACCGATTACATTATGATGATTATATCTAAACTTTATATATATGATCAACAAATTATCTGTCGTTAATTATATAAGCTGCTCCAAATAATAATATTTGTAATAAAACAACTTATACAAAATTATAATTAATTTAAAAGAACATATATTAAAATAATAATAATACTACTAATAATAATAATTATTATTATTATTATTTTAATTTAGTGTATGTTTGGAAAAAATAGCTAAAAAAGTATTAAGAGAAACAATAGTGAGAGAGTGTATTTGAGAATGAACAGGGATGAGATTTAGATGTGTGAATGAGTGAGAAAGAAAACAAAACCCTCATTTATGTATTAAGGGTAACAAGAAAATTTAATAAATATTGTAAGGATAAAAATGAAATAAATATAAAAAATTAAAAGTGAGAAACTAGTGTTTTTAAAAACTCTACTCCAATAAAAATTTAAAAAACGCTCAAAAAAAAAAAAAAAAAAACTCTTTTACCGAATATCCAAATCAGGTGAAAAGCTATTAAAATTTTAAAAAAAGAGTTCAGAAATGCCATGCTTAACATTACCTTGATGACACCTAGAATCAGTGTATTAATTATATTAATTGATCGTCCAATTTTAAAAGGACTAATAACAGTACTATATTTTGTTTTGATATAACCGTATATAAGCACCAACTATCTTTCCTTTCTATTGGAAAATTTTGAAAAAAGAACACACTATAAATTAAAAAGAGGCACTGAGTTTGGTTCTCTCTGACACCACATTTTTTTTCAAAAGAAAACAAACTCTCCCAGCATTGCTATGCTGGCAGAGTCTAGTGTGGTGTGCCCCGCGTGATTTCATATTAATTGAACATGAAGTTGCATGTGGAAAAAGGCACAGAATTTTTCCCATTAAAAATTTGTGCAATAGTATTTAAATTTTAAAACGAAGACTTTGACCGTCATTCCTCTGGATTCTCAGTATTGATCATCACGCTGTTGCTGTTTAAAAAATTGTGTAGTAATGTTAATATTTATAAGTTAAAACGCACACATGCTTGGGCTGATTTTGACCGATGTAAGTCTCTGGATTCCTAGATTTAATATAATAAAAAAAATATAAAAAGTTATTTTATTAGTAGGCTCCACATACTATTAAACTAAAACATGAAAAATTTATAATATATTTTTCGTTGATTATTTGAATGGTGATATTCCCGTGAGTCATTAAACCCTAGAATATCCATCGTAAAGAAATGGTAAAAAAAATGCATTGGCTGATAACATTATTAACTTTTATTATGAAGGCTACATCAAGGTATTTTAACACTGTTACAGATGTTTGGTTCCATGTTTTGGTGGAATACATTTTGAGTCATATATTAGCTTTCACATTTTGCTGTAGTTTTAATGTGAATTTTATGTGAAGATGGATGAGTTCAAACTGGCAATACAACAAGTGGAAGTAGAATAAGAAAGCATTTTAAGATATTTCGCTGTGACACTTTTGCCAGTGAGTTGTAGTGACAAATATTTTGTTGCTATAAATTGTTATTATAGTAACAATTAAGATATCTCAACAATAAATGTTACTACGAATAACAACTTTTCTTATAGTGTTTGTGTTGTAATTTCGTGAGCACTATTGGCGGATCTCCTATTCGGAGGACAATATATAAGTAATATATAAGTGTTTGAAACTAAAATTCATAAGTATATAATCGCAGAAGCATAATTTAAGAATCAATAAACTATAGTAAATTAAGAAGATATATGGGTAACAAATTTATAGACTATTAATAGTACTGATATAATAAATATTATTTATTCTTTTATTTCATGAATAATTTCCAACTCAAAATTATAACGCCATGTAGGAACGATGACATTTGTTTCAGAAGATCCGATGATTTTAAGAATACCACCACTTAATTAATCTAGTGTGAACTTTTGTCCGAAGCTTCAACAACTGTCCAGCCAATACATTCAGCAAGCAGTTTGTGATTTTTTATGAAAATGTAATAAAATCAACAAAAGAAAATTGAAACCAAAATGAAGATGAAGTTATAGAGGCATACTGATCATCTTAAGTTTAAGTGTTTTTTCTTGATGGAAACTGGTACGCTTCCAAGAAAGCACATAACCAATTTTCCTTGCTTATACATGACATGACTCTAACCTTCATAATGGCACAATCCACAAACCCATCCACCCTTACAAACATAGCAACCACAAAAACCAAAAAGCCCCGGAGACAATCTTCTAAGAAAGAAGAAAACACTCCTCCCTGCTACGAAATCAAACAAACTACATACAATCACACACTCCCAAGAATAACTGAATAATAAGCTCTAGAGTGAACTCTCTAAACGAAATTAGCAGTATAAACTTTAAAGTTTTAAAATACTAATAAAAAAAAAATAACAGTCATCATGAGCAATAATTGAAATTTGATTTCAATATAAATGAAGAGAGACCTATAAGTATCAATCCTCCAATCAAAGACAATCATTTGCTTCTTTCAGCATTTAATTTGACGACTTCTCTTCTCCTATGCCTTCTCAACCATTACCCCAACCTTAACCCTTCCTTTCTCAATTCCTAAAATTCAAAACGAGATGAATTTGATTTGATTCTATTACACACTATATCGAGCCATCAAATATTTGTAATTTGATTATCTATAACAATGAAAGAGAAAAATTGAATACTACCTTTTAGTTTGATCGGAGTGAAACCAATCAATGTGTTGGTAAGTTTCAAAAGGAGGTGCGGTTGGAGGTTAGGGTTTTGGCATAGTGGATGAACTCAATGTAGGAGAGGTAGTGACAGCTCATGGTGTCGGTGTAGGCATTGGTGACAGCTATAATAACAATGACTACGATAATAAAAAAAATCTAGCCCAAGGAGTTGTGGCAAAGTGAGTTGCAGCGGAGAGAGGAAGGGTGTGTGAAGCCATAGAGAGAGAAAGAAAATCGTGAGAATGAGAGAGAGAAAGAAAATCGTGAGGTTTGAGATTTTATTGATTAAATTAAAAAAAAAATGGAATCAGAATGTTTTACCTTTACCTACTACCAGTGTTATCAAATTTGGACCGGTCACCGACTCGGTCGAATCAATTCCTCTAAATTTCATTCTTGCGAATGTACTCCTTAGGTGGGATAGTTAACGCGTTAGCTACAACATTGCACGGGTCAATAAGCATAGCACCTAGTATCCATTGTTTTACGGCTAGGACTACTAGGGTATTTAATTCTATTCATTCCCCTAACTTTTGTCTTTGTGTCACTGTCAAACCAACAGAGTGCTTTCGTCGTTGGTGTTCTTTTTTCTGATCTCTATGCATTTCACCGCTCCACCGGAAATTCCCTCTGCCCCTATTGTACTCCAGCTTGGTAGTTTCCATCACCTGTCCAAGGTTGAGCCCTAGGATTTGACAGCGAACTTAAAAAGTCACCTACAAACACTTTATGCCCAATCATTCTAAATTGGGGTCAACTCAGTGAGTTACTAGTTGACCCGCACGACTCAATCTATATTAAAAAAAAATTATAATATGTAAACTTACACACTTAAATATTTAAAGTTTAACAAAATTCAACAAATTTATAAATATAGTTATGATTATTAAATTTTTGAACCACATACATTTTCAAAATTCAGCATACTGACAAATAAATTATTTAAAATGTATTATTACTAATACAAGTAGCAAATATATAAGTAGATTCATTGAAGTTAGCATATTTAACAAAACTTATTTTACTCGAGACAATACAATTTTTTTCATTTATCTCATTATTCCTTAGATAAAGAATAATCATCTTTAAACTAATAAGTATACTCTGGTTGAGATGAGATAAATACAAGTTTTATTTGTAGATAAACTATATAAGTCAAGGAAAATAAGCTAAAATGGAATGTGGCAACAATTTTATCATTTTTAATTTTAAGATAAGAAAATCTAAACATCAAGTGTAAGGTATAAAGTGATTTATTTCATATAAATAATTTTATTTAAATGTAAAAAAAAAATCTAAAAATGCTGAGTCGAACCAATTCAAACCAGGTCATATGCATTTTTTGTCCAATTGATAACTCGAACCGGTTAAGTGTCTGAGTCTCAGTCCAACGGGTCAACCCGACTAAGTCGTTCCGAGTTTGATAACTATGCCTAGAACAATCATATGTGGGTAAAAGTTATACCTACACAAAATTAATGAGTGTCACAATAGGTGTGTAGGTATAGGTAACTTTTTTTTTGTAATGTGTTGCTTCTTGCACCCCTTTTTGTTGCATGCATCCCATAAACCTAAAGGAAGATAAGTGGATTTTGAAACATAGAAGTGCATGAAATAAAAAAACGAAAATAGGAAGCAACAAGAGAGTGTAAGAAGTAATTCTCCCTAGTGTGTTAATTACTTAAGGTTCAGATTAGTAGAAAGACTAAAACATTGGATGGGAAAAAAAATTGAGGATCTTGACCTGAAAAGTTTAAGAACCAAAATCATAAATTTCAAAAATTACAAGTTTGTAAGCAAATTTTATCTACTTAAAAAAAATTAAAGCTAAAATATATTTTTTTCATTTTGGTCCTTATAAAATAAGAAGTGTTTGTTTTTCGTCTCTATAACTTTTTTAAATTTGTACGTTTAGTCCTCCTAAAATTAAAATATTCCATAGTTGACATCGTCACATGTCAAATTCACTGATCCCTAGTGTAGCTTGTCTGTTCTTAACATATGCCTTTTAACACTATATTTACTAAAATTCTCATATAGTGAAAAGTTGTTAACAGCAAAATATACCATTGCATATAACTTGAAGGAATGCTCATGATTTCCATAGTACACGTCATTCCTCCCCAGCTTTCTAAAGTCTTCCATCAATGGACTTTGATAAATATGAATTTCATTTCCTGGTTGTATTGGACTGAAAGAATCATAGACAACATAATGCATTTTTGCTTCAAGCACAGCAAATGATGCAGGTTGTAAATCACTAGCAAAATAGGTCATGAATTGGAATTAGTGCTTAATTAAGTTATCAAAAAATTTCATTCCATCCATAACAAGCTTCTTGCACTCTCTTATTGCTTCCTGTATCTGATTTTTATTTCATAAGATTTCTTACTTCTCCAAAATTTGGAAACAAACGATTAATTGTATTTCTCTTGAAGAATCAATCGAACGTGCAAACAATCCATCATCTAGCTTTTCTTCCATTTATATGCCATGTAAGATTTTTTAGGTCATCTTTATGAACAAACAATCACTTAAACCTCAAAAATATTGGAAAATACAAACACATTTTTTTTTATTGTCTTTCTTTGCGCTTTCATCGTTATATCATCGTCATCTTTCATCTTGTCTCAGGCAATGAGTTCGTTAACTCAAGAATGGACCATTTCATAAGTGGTCAAGAACCGGACCAAAGGATCTAAAATTGATCTAGAAAATAACCCGGTTTGAATCTAGCTAGATTTTTAAATTATAATATTTAGTAAGAATTACAAATAGATATAAATTACTTTATCTATTATTATTAATTTTTCTTTTAAAACATATAATGCAATCATTTATTAATTTATAATTTTTATATATATAGTGATTTCATATAATGTTTTGTTATATTAATTTGTCATTTTCACTTTTATTCTAGATATAAACATGATACTATTACCTGTAGTCCTTATTATAATCTACACTAGTGTAAAAAATACACTGCAAGTGTTGATTATAATAAGAACCGGAGATACTATTAATTAATATTATTGTATTTTATGAAAAATTAATCTAATTATTATAGAGAATAAAAGTAATACACTAACCGTATAATATACTTCAATTTATATGAACTTTAAAATAATTTTATAAAAGTTTATTAATTTATTACAAAGTTGAGGGTTGTAAAGTGTAAAATTTTTGTAATATACTACCATTATTTTTGTTATTATATTATATTTGATTTAAACTATATATTTTAAATATTAAAAGAGTAATGTTATATCCTTTTACTTCATCCTCCAACAAATCCTCCTACAACCTTTTTATAAGAAGTACTGATTAAAAAAATGAATTAATATTTTGAAAATCCCAAAAGCAATAATTACTTACCATAACACTGGTAGGAGGATGAGTAAGAGGATTTAACATTACTTATGTTAAAAACATAAAATGTTATTTTTTATTTTAGCTTTTAGCATTATAAAGTTGTTGCTGTGAAGAAAATTAAAGATTAATTATTACCCAGAGAAACGATAGTGAGAAAGAGTGTTTGAGAATCAGCGCCGATGGTATTCACAGTGGTGTGAATGAGTGAGAAAGAAAACAAAACCATCATTTATATATTAAGAGTATTTTTGGATAAAACACTTTAAAAATTCAAGATAATTAAAATGTTTAGTAATTGAATTTCTTTCATTTTATAAATAATTTGTTTAGATAAAGTATTTTAAATTTTTTATATTTAAATTCACTTATTTGTTTGGACAGAGTAATTCAAATTTTTTTATTTATAAAATTTTAATTTAAATATAATATTTGAATATTGAAGTTTATGAAAAAAATATTATTTTTCTCTATAAAAATATATTTACATTATTTTTTCACTATAAATTTACAAAATATTTTAGAATTACATATAAATTTTTATAATTTATGTATGAGTTCATTTTAAATTAAAATAGATACTTTTATGAACTTATTTTTAAATTAAAATAAATACATTTAATTAAAGTATATTCCAAAAAAATTAATTAAAACTGGTTATCAAATTCTTTTATTTTAATTTTCTAATATCAATAAAAAAAATATTTATTTTAACATATAAAAATCAAAATTAAATTTAACAGAAAAATTGTGAAATTTTAAATATTTAACAATTCAAAAATTATTTAAATACTTAAAATATTTAATAATTAAAAAAATAAAAAAATAAAATAAAAGTTAAAGGAGTGAGAGAGAGCTTGGGTATTTCAAATTCTTTATTTTTTAGAGTATTTTAATTCCCTTAAATTAGCTTAATTAGATTATTAGATAAAAATGATAGGATTTCAATTACTCCTTAATTACCTCATCTAAATAATAAATTTTAAAATTTTAATCACCCTCTCCAAATATCTCATCCAAACACACTCAAAGGGTATTAAGAAAATTTAATAAAAAAGATAAAAATGAAATAGATATAAAAAACTAGAAGCTATAACTAGCATTTTTAAGGAATCTGTGTATTAATTATATTAACTGATCGTCCAATTTTAAAAGTACTGATAACAGTACTATATTTTTTTTTGAGATAACCGTATATAAGAACCAGTGTATCTTTCCTTTCTATTGGAAAATTTTGAAAAAAGAACACATTATAATTTAAAAAGAGGCACTGAGTTTAGTTCTCTGACACCACATTTTTTTTCAAAAGAAAACAAACTCTCCCAGCATTGCTATCCTGGCAGAGTCTAGTGTGGGGTACGGTGTGCCCCTCGTGATTAATTTCATATTAATTAATCATGAAGTTGCATGTGGAAAAAGGCACAGAATTTTTCCCATTAAAAATTTGTGTAATAATATTTAAATTTTAAAACGCAGACTTAGACTGACTTTGACTGTCATTCATCTGGATTCAGTTTGATCATCACGCTGTTGCTGTTTACAAAATTGTGTAATAATATTAATATTTATAAGTTAAAACGCACACATGCTTCGGCTGATTTTGACCGATATAAATCTCTGGATTCCTAGATTTAATATTATAAAAAAAATATAAAAGTTATTTTATTTGTAGGCTCCACGTACTATTAAACTAAAATATGAAAATTTTATAATATATTTTTCGTTGATTATTTGAATGGTGAAATTCCCGTGAGTTATCAAACCCTAGAATATACATCGTAAAGAAATGGTAAAAAAAAATGCATTGGCTGATAACATTATTAATTCAGCTGGAGGGATAATTAAATTAACTTTCATTATGAAGGCTACATCACATCAGGCTATTTTAACACTGTTACACATGTTTGGTTCCATGTTTTGGTGGAATACACTTGACTGACATTAGCTTTCACATTTTGTTGTAGTTTCAATGTGAATATATAAGTGTTTGAAACTAAAATTCATAAGTATATAATCGCAGAAGCATAATGTAAGAAACAATAAACTATAGTAAATTAATAAGATATATGGGTAACAAATTTATAGACTATTAATTGTACTGATGTTACATTTGAAGAAAAAGGGACTGATATTATTTACTCTTCTATTTCATGAATAATTTCCAACTCAAAATTATGACGTCTGGTTGGAACGATGACATTTGTTTCAGAAGATCCGATGATTTTAAAAGGATTTGCAGGTGAAATTAATTCGTCTCCATTCCCTTCAAGCATTTGTACCACAATTTTCATGGATGGACGGTCCACTGGATTCCATTGAATACACCAAAGTCCTACAATGGCAAGTTTCTTTGCAAGTTTAACATATTCCTCATCATCAATAGTAACCTGTGTGTCTTTGCCTTCCAGCAAATTATATATCCATTCAGGGTATATAACCTGGAAACTTTCCTCTGCTGAAACATTTGTATTATTTCTTCCTGCAACCATCTCCAACAATAACATCCCATAACTATAAATGTCAGATTTATATGATATATTACCATAGCTCCTTGAGAAAACTTCAGGGGCAATGTAGCCCAAGGTTCCCTTGGTTGCACTCATAGATACAGTGTTTTGATTTTTGGGACACAGCTTGGCAAGTCCAAAATCAGTAATTTTTGGAATGAAGTCGTCATCTAGCAAAACATTGTGAGGATTAATGTCAAAATGAAGTATTCTATGATCACAGCCAAGGTGGAGATATTCAATCCCTCTGGCAACATCCAAAGCAATTTGTTGCAACTTTTCCCAACCAAGGAAAACATCCTTGTTGTCCGGAGGAACCAAGAATCTCTTCAGCGATCCATTTGGGAAGAAATCATAAACAAGAGCATGGTGGAACCGTTCTGCACAAAATCCAAGCAAACGAACAATGTTAACATGATGAATTTTTCCAATAATTCCCACTTCATTTATGAAATCTTTTCCATCTTCCACTGTGTTGTTAAGTATCTTCACAGCAACGAGAATTTCTCGAGAGAGCATTCCTTTGAACACTGTTCCATGAGTCCCATCTCCTAAACTTTCACTAAATCCATTTGTGATTCTCTTAATGTCAGCATAAGTGAATCTGGTAGGTTTCATTGCCCTATAATCTTCCAAGAATTTCTCTATCCGAGCCTGGTCAGTTCCTTTCATCCTATAATAGCCATACACACGAAACAATGCCTTGACTAGTAGTAGCAAGAGCATCAAACCAAGTATTCCTCCTGTTGGTGGTGAAAAATGATAATATAAGAGCAAGGATTAAATTACACAGTTGCAATTCTTGTTGTTAGGAATGAGCATTACCAAAGATACAAAATTGTGAGCAAAGGCTGCTGATGTAGAAGAGAAAGGAAAGGTCATTGCATACATACCTGCAGCAATGAGTACAATTGTTGATGTGTGAATCTCGTTTGTTGGGCAAACGAAACATTCAGTTTCACCGTTGGTACCATTCTTCCATCTACATTTCTGCCCTTGTGCTTCACAGTAACTACAGTCAGGTTTCGACCATTCCATAAACGCCATCTTGTAATTAAATGAATATTCCCAGTTGATGGATAAAACATCTTTCAGCTTGGTGCAGGATAGTATCTGGGGGTGGATATTAACGTCGTCGACGGAGCTAAGAAGCAAAATAGGGCACGATACCATTGAATCGCAACGGAAGAACGAAACGTTAGTCTTGTAAGAAACTTTCTGCTGCGAAAATTGGAATGGAAAAATGGATGCATTGCCGAGATTCATGAGCTGTCTTAGAAGGCAATTTTGAGGGTCATAGATTTGAATTTGCTGAGATTGGTAATCTATGTTTCTGACAAACAATTTTATTGGAACAGAAGGTAGCTCCAGCACAGCCTCATCTTTTTCTGTACATAGCAGATCGAACCCAGGGGGATAATGGGTGGTGTGATTGAACTTGTTGTTTCTGAGATAAAATGGAAATTGAATACGAACGTGTCCACATTTTTGCGTGCAGTAGTGATTCTTGCCTCCTAACACATTCACAAGCTGAAGCAGCAACGTCAATAGAATTAGCAGAGAAAATTTCTGAAAATTGAACATTGCGTGGTATTATATATATCTTGCAAACAAGCAGGCCACAAAATGCTTTGCAGCGTCAGCTTGGCCTTATAGGCACCAGCAGCAACAGTAACATTATTGGTGGTGTTTCATAGTTATTGAGTTATTGCCGATACATGCTTGTATTAAACAAATTTATCCGTACGGGTTATTTTTCATTGAGATTAACTTTTATGTATATAAATACGAGTTTAATAATAGTGTAAATTATTGGAACATCCTAAACTTTCATGTATGATTTTGATTTTTCATATATGATAAGTCGTTTGATCTTAAAAATTATATAAATGATAAATTTTGATAATGATGAATTTTGTAATCTGATTTTATAAAATTATATTATATATTATCAATGCAGTAACTTTAAACTTTATAAATATTTATCTATATAGTATGAAAAATTATTTACTTAAAAATTTAAAATTATTAACTTTTTCAAACAATGTTAGGTGACTTTAACAGCAAACACAAAAAGTATAAAAACATTGTAGCTATAGGGACTGAAATGGAATGTTTTAAATTATTGGTCTACCTGTTAATTGACTATAAACACGTAAATAATTTGTAGTAATCTATTACATACATAATAATTAACATTTTAACAAAAATAAATAACAAAATAACTAAAGTGAGATTTTTATTCTTTCAAGAATTAATCTGTCTTTTAACTACACTTTGAAAGACTAATTCGATAGTTTATTCATCAAATTTAATGATTTATATTAAATTTCAACTAATAAACTGAAGAATATCTTTAAAATAGTCATAAAAAAGAGTGTCCGCCAGCACTACCTCTATTAGTTTAATTAACATTGTTTGAAATGAACATGTGATCCACATCTTCAAAAAGTTTAATTAACATTGTTTGAAATGAACATGTGAATGCATGTGACCCACATCTTCAAAAAGTTTAATTAACATTGTTTGAAATGACATGTGAATGCATGTGACCCACATCTTCAAAATTATTTTTTCGTTTCTTTTACCTCTCTTTTGACGTGATTTTAAAGAGAAGTAGATCATGACAGATGATCCAAACATGCTATATATTAATCCCCGTTCATCTCAAACAAAGTTAGGGTACTTTAGACAGCGAGTTGCACCAAAAGTGTAAAAACATTGTAGCTATAGGGATTGAAATGGAATGTTTTAAATATAGGGACTAGATTGGGAAAGTATAGAAACCAAAAGATAAACAAACCTTTAAAATTTTATAATTAATTAACAAGCTTTAGGACAGAGACCAAATTGCAACGAGTTCAACACGGAGCCGCGTTCATTTTTTCTATAAATTTCAAGAATATTATTTAACCATCGTTTTCTCCACTTAGACTAGCAAACGCAACAATGGTTTCTGCACAACAACAACAACAACAACCAGTGGTTGTCTTTGTGGCTCTGATTATTATTATTGTGCTATTCCAACAAACATGCTTTGCGAAGAAGCATCATTGCTCACTGAGTTCTCCTTCTTCATGCGGCAAAATTCGCAACATAACATATCCATTCCGACTGAAAGGCGACCCTCGCGGTTGCGGCCTCTCAAGGTATGAATTGGATTGCGTGAATAACGTGACGACAGTTTTAACTTTCCGATCAGGGAAATACCATGTGCAGGAAATCGATTACAAGAATTTCGAGATTCGGTTGACGGACGCGGGTGTTTTGGAGGATACTGCTTGCCCTATTCCTCGCTATTTCCTACATGCATATAATTTCAGCCATGAAGATCCGCTAACTTACAGCGACGTGAAGGAGTATCAACACGAGGACTACTATCCTCGAAATCTAGTGTTTCTAAATTGCACTACTCCGGTGACCGATGATCCTCGATACGTCAAAGTGAACCGGGATCGTTGTGGAGTCGGAGGTGGCCATATCTATGCCGTTCTGAATCAGTATGGAAAGTTTACGGTGATGGACATCAAGGCTGGGTGCCGTTTCAAGGTTACTACCTTTGCCAGCTGGACGCGCGACAAGAACCTCTCCTATGCTGACATCCGCAGGTGGCTGCTCCGTGGATTTCGGTTGTCTTGGCTCTCAACAGTTGCTTGTAGCGACCGATGCGGAAAGGGTTACAGAAGTTGCAACATCAACCAAACCACAGGAGAAATAATTGAATGTCTAGAAGAGAGATACTGCTTTATGTTTGGCCATAAGTATTATAAAACCACCAACTATTGCGGTGAGTGAGAACATATACATTCTTCTGTCTTTTTTATTTATTTATTTTTGCACAATTTTATTAGAAGAATGTTCGAGTTACTGAGTAATTTTAAGAGAGTTACATTTTATTTTTATAGTTGTTTTCTTATAATCTATTGATCACTAATTTTTAACTATTAAATCTTTAAGAAAATTTAAAATGAATGATGAGAGAATGTAGCTGTCTTTAAGAGTTATTAGTTGTGTAGTTTTATCTCCACTATCCTTATGTTTGATGTCATTTTTTAAAAACTGTTTTTTTTTTAAAAAAAAAAAACTTGTTTGATGGTATCACATGGATATGTAGCAAAATCAACTTTAATCTCAATTACATATATCAAACCTTCAATTTCAAGTTAGTGCTTTTGAGTTGTGTGCAAATTACAGCCTTGGGAATTTCACTTATACTAGGTCCCACATCATATGCTTTAGCTTTATATAGATTCCAAATTTTGTAACTCTTAAATGCAGTCATGTCCCCCTCAAAGAAAATAGGAAAACATCTTTTAGTTTATTCTGTTTTTTGCTTTTTAAAAGACTAGTTTTCAAAATACTTTTTAAAACTTGATAGATGTTGGATGAGAAAGTAATTAATAAGTAGTGTGAAACTGTTTTAAAAAACGGTTTTTAGAATTAAAATTTGAAAAATGAATCAAAGAGGTCCTAATTCTAATCGAGTCATTTTCAAATTTCTAAATATTATAAAAAAAATTCCAAATATTATTATGTGCATAACAATCGTGTATTTTTATAAACTCACATTTTCTTGTTATATTTTTTCACCACTTCAATTTTCTTATCTTACATTTTTATATTTTTTGTGAAAATTGTTATAAAAAAATGTTTCACAAATATCTTATCTTGTTACAATATATGGTAATATATATCTTCTTTCAGGTGTTCTGGGAATTACATATCTGATTCTTGCATATATACGGTACTATTCTCCACGTATAGTAGGTAACCACGCTCTCCCATTCTTTGTCATTTCTTCCGAACTATTTTCTCCACTCAAGTATTGCATTACTTAAAAGTTTTTTTTTTTTTTTACTAATTATTAAGCACGACTACGTAAATAGGGATAATTCCAGCATTGGCATTGTTTATAGGAGATTATCAGTCTCTTGATTGATGTTCAGACACATATTAAGGGTTGGATATATTTATTCATGAAACATTGATAAAAAAAAGTGCTTAATTTTAATTTTCATTCCCTAATTTATTGAAATGACTATTTTCATCCTTATTTAATAAATGAACAATTTGTCCCTTTTCAAAAACATAAATTTGTTCCCTCCGTTCCCTTCGTCTATTTTAAAAAGTTAATTGTTAGCTTTAATGTTGACTTTGCCAATTAACAATAATGATTCATATATTTTTGAATTAACAATAATGATCCAAAATTTTTCTCTTCATTTCTAAAATCCTAAATTCCCCCCCTCTGAAGTCTCCTCTCCTCTTCTCCTCCGAAACTCAACAACCCTGTCTCCCTTCTCCTCTCCTCTTCTCCTCCAAGCGACCACCGCGCGACAACCGCACGCCGTCCGTGTGACCTCCGTAACACCTTCTCCTTCAACCTCGATGGCTTATGCAGTGAACACTGGAAGAGAGGAGAAGAGGAGAGGAGAAGGGAGGCAAGGTTGCTGGGTCTCGAAGGAGAAGAGGAGAGGAGAATTCAAAACAATGAGAGAAAAATTTAGGATTCTAAAACAGAGAAGAGTCTTGAATTATTATTGTTAATTCAAAAAAATATGGGTCATTATTGTTAATTCAAAAAATTAAGTAGACAGATTTAACGTTAAAACTAACGGTCAACTTTTTAAAGTAAATAGAGAAACCAAATTGGTGTTTTTGAAAATCATCATTTCAAAAAATTAGGGGATAAAAATTGCAATTAAGCCTAAAAAAAATTGAAAGCTACTAGTTTATTGAAATATAAGTATTTGGTAAATTTATTATTCAACTAGTTAATAAATATAAAATGCTAAATATAACCATGTTTATATAAATTTTAGTTTTAGTTTATTAATAAAATATATTTTGGGATGTCTATAACTCTAGTTTTTAATTATTTAATTTTAAACTCTTGCAATTGTTTCAGATCACCTCTAATATAATTACATTTCTTATTTTCTGTTATTATATATTTTTTTCAATATTATGTATGCTACTATTAATTTTATATTATATCTTTAAAAAAAATTAACCAAGTTTAGAAAAAATAATATTTAACATACAGATACAGTTAAGTGGATGTCATACTTTAATAACTCTTTTAGTTTTTATGTTATTATATCTTAAAGACATTATAATGGGATTTCCACCATATAATCTGTCAATTGATTTCATATTAATTATTTATTTGTTCCAAGCACGTTTTATCTAGCTACTTACACATTTGATGAAATTTACTCCAACAGATTTTGTCCTTAATTTAAGATATTTTCAACTAAAGAACTGGCATGATGGAGCATCGATTGCACGAAATGTTCTACAACTATTTGTGCTAGCCAGAATTCTATTTGGAATCTCCCTTTTGGTGATGATATTTATCTATATGTGGAGACGTAGGCGTTATTCAATGTACGAAAACATTGAAATTTTTTTGTTTGATAACGATCTAAATCCTATTCGGTATGAATACCGAGAAATAAAAAAAATGACAAGAGATTTCAAAGTCAAATTGGGTCAAGGAGGTTTTGGCTCTGTATACAAAGGAAAACTTTGTAGCGGGCCAGATGTTGCAATTAAGATGTTGAACAAATCTAAAGCTAATGGTGAAGAGTTTATAAGTGAAGTGGCTACCATTGGAAGAATACATCACATGAATGTGGTGCGCTTGGTTGGATATTGTGTTGAAGGAAAAAAACGTGCTTTAATTTATGAATACATGCCTAATGGTTCATTGGATAAATACATTTTTCCTAAAGGGAATGTTCCTTTAAGTTATGAGAAAACATATGAAATATCTCTTGGCATTGCTCGTGGGATTGAATATTTACATCAAGGCTGTGATGTGCAAATTTTACATTTTGATATTAAGCCACACAATATTCTTCTAGATGAGAGCTTCATTCCAAAGGTTTCTGATTTCGGTCTTGCAAAGCTTCATCCTGTGAAAGATAAGTCTCTTGTTTTACCAGAGGCAATAGGAACTTTGGGCTACATGGCTCCAGAATTATACTACAAAAATATTGGTGGAGTATCAAATAAGGTGGACGTTTATAGTTTTGGAAAGCTTTTGATGGAAATGACAAGTAGAAGGAGGAACTCAGATCCTCTTCCAGAGATTTCAAGCGATAATTACTTCCCCATTTGGATCTATGATAGATTTAAAGAAGAAAAAGATATTGACATGGAAGTTGCCTCAGAAGAGGATAAGACTTTAGTGAAAAAGATGTTTATAGTTGCACTTTGGTGTATACAATTCAAACCAAATGATCGTCCTTCAATGAAGAGGGTTGTAGAAATGCTTGAAGGAAATGTTGAAAGTCTTGAAATACCTCCAAAGCCTATTATATATCCCTATGAAGAAATTGGACATGATGGCAAAATCAACTTGGACCAAACATCATGGAGTGATTCAACTAGTTCTAGCAGTAGTCTTGGCAAAACAAAATCCAATCATTCACTATTGAACATTGCTTGACAAACAAATGTTATTTCAAGTTAGGTACGGGGAAATAAGATCAAAATTGCTTAGAGCTAAACATTGGTGATCCTTGCAAAGAATGATTTGGTAGGAGTAGTTAATTGTTATCGAGAAAAGGTTTTTAATTTGAAATGGTGGCTTTTGTATTTGTTATTTTCTAGTGTAAATTATATATAGTCCTTTGACATTGTGGCAGTATTCTATACCAATAATTTTCAGCGAATATATTTGACAATATTCCTCATTTTTAGTTATAAAAGATAAAGATTGTAACAAGGAAAGCTTATACTATAAAAATACTTATGTCAATAACACATATTAACATGAATTTAGAACACTGACTAATTGATAAATTTACTTGTTGAAGATCAAATTGGTCGTCTCTATTGTTGCATAGATCTCTAACACTTAGAAGCAAAGTCTTACTTCACCTAATCACATACTCCAAGTTCTAGGGTTCTTAATGGGTCGAACAAACCCTAGCGAGCACAATTGAATGAATGTAGCGGCGACAAAGGAAACCTAGTTACGCTATTTATTAACCATAGGCACCTCCCATTATAGACCTAGTAGTTAGACTCACTCAATTTCCCACACTAGTCATAATTAGGTGTCCAAAGCTTGTAAACACTTAATCACATTATTAGTGGGTTTAAGATCATAAGATCAATCACAATATTAACCCATTTTTCACAAAACAAAATGTTACAATGAATTGTAGCCCACAAGAACTTATGAAAAAATTGTAACATATACAAGATAATGTAATTGATATGGACAACCACAAATATATTATTCATAACACTTCCCCTTGGATATCCATTATTTACGATGTCCATTATTTACGATCATGCATCATTAAAACCTTATTAGAAAAAATCTTGTGGGATAAAAACCTAATAAAGAAAAAGAATACACTATCATTCAACACGTTATCACCTGCCTCATAAAAAATCTTGCCAGAAAAATCCAATGGGACAAAATCATGGCAAAGAGAAAAAAAGTGTTGAATGTATTTATTCTCCTTCTCATTCAAACAACCATATTTAAGACAACAAAGTCAAATGTTGTGAACTAGTTGTTTAAAAGTCTTCCTTGACAATAACTTTTTTTTAAAAAATAACATGATTAAGGACAATAACTTTTTAAAAGAATAACATGGTGCACTAATCCCCAATGACCACACATTCCACATATCAAATAGGAGACACCCCACACCCTATACTAAATCTAGAACACTCATTTCTTCTCCCTCCATTCAACTAAGCGAAGCTACCTCTCAATCCCTAAATCACAATATCAGAATACACAACCTCATTGCCCCTCGACTCTACTCAAATGCATTGCCTAGAGGCAATTGCAATTCCTCCACCTCCACACTGCCGAAGAGCATAGCCACAGTCCAATGGCAATGAGCAACAGGTGGTGAAAGCCAGAGGCACAACTTTCTCACACTCGATCACCTAGCCAGGTATGCACCTTCTACTTTTATCTTAAGCATTTTGTGTTGTCTGGGTTGTGTGAATGTTGATTATTGATTTGCTATTAACCTTCCCTTAATCATGTCCTAATCGTCCTTCATCCTTCAAAACCTACCTTAGAAAGACTTGCCTCCTTCCTGCAAGTTAGACATTAGACAATATATAAGATGTGATATTAGTATATATAAGATTTGTTTAAATTATACACATTGTTCTTAAGTGACTTACCTAAGAAAGTTTTGACCTTGGCAAACTAGATAATAACAATTGAATTGACAAAATCTCCCAAAGCAAGAAATGCATTCAATTCATCGACATAAGTACCAAAAAGAGCATAATTAATCTTCTCAATATTCATTCAAATTTTCAGAAAAAGTAATTAGTTGACATAATGCAAAGTTTGAAGTAAAAATTAATTTAATGCAATTTCTTTTTTATCATAACTTACCCTTCATTCTCTAACTTAATAATATTCATCTTTGATTTTTTTACCATCTTTCATATATTATTTCTCCGTAGCAACTCTAGTGAGAATCCCAACAACATTTGTAGGAACAAAAATTAATTTGATATAAAAAATACATAACAAATATCTAAAGAAAAATACAATTACTAACCAACTAAAAAAGATTTATTAAAATTGCAATCCTTGATTTGAGAGAAAGAAACAATGATATAAGGATTTCCATTAATAGTTGAATCTTGAATAGATTGCATGTTAGTTCCATACAAAAAATTTAGTTTGTATTTGTGAGTCGTGGTCCTATAATCTCCCTTACTTGGTTCAACTTTAAAATCATTGATAACATAAACTTTCCCTTCTTTTAGTTGACTTTGAAATTTATAAGTCAATGTTTCTTGACTGCAGGTACATGCATCTTGTTTTGTTCCCCTAACAATAATAATAAACCACTTATGTTAAAAATAGTAATAATGGGTTATGGAGAGAAAGGTGACCAAAAAAATAGTAATATTGAGTTATGGAGAGAAAGATGACAAAAAAACAATCTTTAAAGAGTTAGGAACTTTCGATCCATTCTTATTGGGAATTATAAAAAAAAAGTATTATCTTGATTTTGATATTCCAATTTTCTTTGTTGTATAGAAGAGGTCATATGAGACATTTATTATAAAATATGAAGAAAAAGAAGAAGAGAGATAAATAGTTTTAATGGACTTGTACTATACGCAATAACATATATACTCAATTTATACACAAAATATACTTTTTGAATTTATCACAAAACATTATTTAAATTAAATGGTTTTAGATTAATAGGATGTTATAGCGTGATCTTGATAAAGTTGTTTGACATGATATCTTATATAAGATTTATTTACATCTTTTGTTAGCTTATATATGTGAATAAAACAAATGCAAATGTATCAAGTGCATAATGTACTTCGGTAATTTTTTTTTTTTAGGATTGATTTTGTAATGTACACGTTGGTAGTTTATTTTTTTTGAATTCAAGATTAATTAACTTATATCTTATATTTTAATTTTAATTTTAATCACTTATCAACCAGATTTGAATATATATTGAATTCAAGTTTAATTAGCTTATATATGAGATTTTAATTTTAATCATTTATCAACCAGATTTTAATATATAAGATTTTAATTGTAATCATTTATCAATCAAATTTTAATATATATTGAATTCAAGTTTAATTAGCTTATAATTCAATTTTTTTTTTTTACTAAAATAATAAGTTTCTAGAATATTCTTTAGTTGACTTTTACGTGGTATTGACACTTGTAAAACTTTCCTTAAACAGGGGTTTGTTATAAATATACTAGTGTGGTAACCAGGAATTTAAGTAGGGAGAGGCTAAAATTTTTTTTACAAAAATTTAAGATAAATTTTAAAAAAAATATATTTAATGTAAAATTTATATTAAAAAAAGACAAAAAATGGGTATTAAATTTGTCAATTTTTAAAAAATTGAGAGTAAAATCTGTAATCATGTAATATAAGAGTAAAATAATAGAGTAAAATTTATAAGATTTTAAAAAATTGTAGATAAAAAGTGTAAAATTAATTTATTAAGAATAAAACTTACAAAAAATAAATAAATAAATGTAATAAAACCAAATATTTAGTAGATATAAAATTAAGTTAAGATATGATCTACTAATAAAAAATTTAAATAAATATTAACTTAAAAACCTATTTTATAATAATTTTCCCTTCCCCCCCTAAGCACGAATGAGTTTTTTAATGATTATTATATAATTTAATTTTTTTAAAACAATATATACCTAAAAATATTTTTTATAGTAATGTTTTTTAAGTTATAATTTTAATTTATAAAAAAAATAGTGGTTATTAGAAAATGTGTCTCATCCTGTGGTTTGTATTTTTTTTTAACATTTCAAACCAAACATTAATATCATTGATTTAGGTGCTAGAGTTTTAAATTTGTTAAACAATATAGCTTTGCAAAGTGAAATGATTTCAGAAATTATTTGTCAGCATCAATGGTTATAAATATAATTCAACATTAAAAATATAATTTACATAAATGAAATAATATAAAAAAAAAAAAAAACCTTGTCGTCCATTATCACCATCTCTATAAAATCATTTTGTTTTGAATTCTTGAAGTTCAAGACTTTCCAAAAACAAAGAACTCTAATTTGAAACCTCCACATCTTTCGACTGTTTTTCATGTTTATACTTATAATAGAGTCAAAATCGAGCACCATTATATAATTTGGAATGAGAAGGTATAAAATTGGTATGAAAATTGGAATGCTATGTGCATGTGCTTGTAATTTATATTGAAAGTTTATATTTTTCAAAATAATAATCTATTTACCAATAAATATATAATTTCAAAATAATAATCTATTCATAGATAAATATATAATTTGAAAATTATTTTTTATTTAAATTAGATGATAAAGTTTATTGAAAATAATATAAAATAAAAATTATAACCCTAAACAAAATCAAACTAACAAAAAAACAAATATTATAATCTTAAACCAATTACAATAATCCTAAGATAATAACAAATATTTTAATTTTAAGATAATTACATTAACGAATTTAAGCTACCTCATTACAATTTTTTCAGTTTTTTTTATTATTAACTATTATTTAAAAATCATAATTTCTTTTTGAATTTTAAGATCCCAAACTAATATTTTTTTTTAAAAGAATTTAGTTTATAAAAATGAAATTAATATCAAATAATTGATTGAAATTTAAATTGATATTTATTTAAAATTAAATCCATTTAGACTTTTTACATTTAATATTTAAATTTGTTATACACATAAGATAATTACAATAATAACTTAAAAGTATCATATAATAATAACAACAGGACAAATTTAAAAATCAGTTTTTATTTAAATTAGATGATAAATTTTATTGAAAATAATATAAAATAAAAATATAACCTTAAACGAAATCAAACTAACAAAAGAACAAATATTATAATCTTAAAACAATTACAATAATCCTAAGATAATAACAAACATTATAATTTAACGATAATTACATTAATCAATTTAAACTACCTCATTACACTTTTCTCAGTTTTTTTATTGTCAATTATTATTTAAAAATAATAATTTATTTTTGAATTTAAAAATATCAAACTAATATTTTTTTAAAAATCCAGTTTTAAAAAAATTAATACCAAATAATTAATTTAAATTTAAATTGATATTTATTTAAATTTAAATCCATTTCGATTTGTTACATTTAATCTTTTAATTTGTCATATTCATAATCTTAAAAAAATTTATATTCATAAGATAATTACAATAATAACATAAAAGCGCCATAAAATAATAACAACGGGACAATAATATTGAAAATAATATAAAATAAAAAATGATAACCCTAAACGAAATTAAATTAACAAAAGAACAAATATTATAATTACATTAGTAAACATTATAACCCTAAACGAAATCAAATTAATAAAAGATCTCTCAATATTTCAATTGTTGATGTAGTGATGGTTGATAACTCGTAACATGAAACCACAATGTCATTGGTAAGGTTTGTCGTTGTTGTTGCGTAGAAAGTTCATCATTGACTTTATGAACTTGGAATTTCCTAATTTCCTGTTGAGAGAGAGAGAAGAAGAAGAAGAAGAAGGAAAATAAAAACCTAGATAGGATGGAAGGAGAAAACATAAATATATAAACAACAAGAGAATGATGATATTTGAATTTATAACTATGTTAGTAGATATAGTTAAATAATTTTAATAATAATGTTAAAATTATTTTAAAATTGAATAGATTAATTTGTTAAAAATATTTTTTTATTTACCATAATTAAATGTAAAATTAATATGAGGCTGCTATGTGACATCTAGCAACGTGGCAAAACTTTCTTTTAAAATAAATAAGATAAGATTTTAATTTTAATCATTTATCAACTAGATTTTATATATACTATTTTAATTTTAAGCATTTATCAACCAGATTTTAATATATATTGAATTCAAGTTTAATTAGCTTATAATTTGAAAAAAATATTATATATATATATATATATATATATATATATTATAAAAGAAGGTTTTGTCACGTTACTAGATGTCACATGGCAGCCCCATATTAATTCTACATTTAATTATGTTAAATAAAAAATTATTTTTAAAATAACTTTAATATTATTATTAAAATTATTTATCTATATCTACTCAGATAGTTAGTTATAAATTCAAATATCGTCATTTTTCTATTGTCTATATATTCATGTTTTCTCCTTCCATCCCATCCAGGTTTTTTTTTTCTTCTTCTATTCTCCTCTTTTTCTTCATTCTTTTCTATTTTTCTTTGTTTTGCTTTTATTTTTTTCTTTTCCTTTTTCTTCTACATTCTCTAATTTCTTTTATATATTCACAACCTTTTTCTTCTTCTTCTATTCTCTCATTTTTCTTCATTCTTCTATATATTCATTTTTTCTTCCTCTATACTACTAGCCTACCACCAATTAGACCAAGGTTTCTTCTTCATTTTTTCTCCTATATTTTTTTTTTCTAATTCATATTCTGCATTCTATTTTCTTTTTGTTTCAACAGGGAATTCCAAGTTCCTAAAGTCAATGATGGACATCCTATGCAACAACAATGACAAACAAATCTTACCAATGACATTGTCATTTCATGTTATGAGTTATTAATCATCACTGTATCAACAATTGAAATATTTCTTAATTTGATTTCATTTAGAGTTATAATGTTTACCAATGTAATTATCTTAAAATTATAATGTTTCTTTAGAATGTTTACTAATGTAATTAAAATATTTCTTCTTTTGTTATTTTGATTTCGTTTAGGGTTATCATTTTTATTTTATATTATTTTCAATATTATTTTAAATTATTATCCCGTTGTTATTATTATATGATTATTGTAATTATTTTAATATTATAATAATTATTCAACAAAGAATTCCAAGTTTCTTAAAATAATTTAAATAAACTTATAAAATGTAAATATCTTAAAGTTATGATGTTTGTTATTATCTTATGAATATAAAAAATTTAAAGATTAAATGTAACAAGTCTAAATGAATTTAAATTTAAATCAATTATTTGGTATTAATTTTGTTTGAAATCTTAAAATAAACTTTATCATCTCATTTAAAATAAAAATAATTTTAAATAAAAAATGATTTTCAAATTTAAAGATTATGAATATAAAAAATTTAAATAAATATCAATTTAAATTTAAATCAATTATTTGGTATTAATTTTTTTTAACTACATTTTTTTTTAAAATTTGGTTTTTCATCTATAACACTTATTCCAACAAAGTTCAATGATTTGAGAAGATTATTATGTAACTATTTATTTTTGCATGATCCTACTTCAATGATTTTTAAATTATGATTTTTAAATAATAGTTGATAATAAAAGAATAAAAAAATTGAAAAAGTGTCATAACCCTAAACTTTATCTTCTAATTTAAATAATTTTCAAATTTATTTGAGATCTTAAAGTAATTTAAATAAACTTTATCATCTAATTTTAAAAAAATATATTAGTTTAAGATCTTAAAATTCAAAAATAAATTATGGTTTTTAAATAATAGTTGATAATAAAAAAAATTAAAAAATGTGTAATAAGGTAGTTTAAATTGATTAATGTAATTATCTTAAAATTATAATATTTGTTATTATCTTAAGATTATTGTAATTGTTTTAAGATTATAATATTTGTTCTTTTGTTAGTTTGACTTTGTTTTGGGTTATAATTTTTATTTTATATTATTTTTAATAAACTTCAACATCAAATTTAAATAAAAATTGATTTTCAAATTTGTCTCATTGTTATTATTTTATAACGTTTTTAAGTTATTATTATAATTATCTTATGAATATAACAAATTTAATGATTAAATGTAACAACGAAATGGATTTAAATTTAAATAAATATCAACTTAAATTTAAATCAATTATTTGGTATTAATTTCATTTTTTTTAACTAGATTTTTTTTAAAAAAAAATAAACATTAGTTTGAGATCTTAAAATTCAAAAAGCAATTATGGTTTTTAAATAGTATTTGATAATAAAAAAAAATGAAAAAAGTGCAATTAGGTAGTTTAAATTGATTAATGAAATTATCTTAAAATTATAATGTTTATTATTATCTTAGGGTTATTGTAGTTGTTTTAAGATTATAATATTTGTTCTTTTGTTAGTTTGATTGCGTTTAGGGTTATAATTTTTTTTATATTATTTTCAATAAACTTTATCATCTAATTTAAATAAAAAATGATTTTCAAATTTGTCCCATTGTTATTATTTTATGATGCTTTTAAGTTATTATTGCAATTATCTTATAAATATAACAAATTTAAAGATTAAATGTAATAAGTCTAAATGGATTTAAATTTAAATAAATATCAATTTAAATTTATATGAATTATTGGGTATTAATTTCATTTTTTTAAACTACATTTTTTTTAAATATTAGTTTGAGATCTTAAAATTCAAAAAGAAATTATGGTTTTTAAATAATAGTTGATAGTAAAAAAAACTCAAAAAAGTGAAATGAAGTGTTTAAATTGATTAATGTAATTATCTTAAAAAATTAGGTTTAATTGCACTTTTAGTCCTCCTACTTTGTCAAATCTGCAATTTTGGTCCCCTTACTTTCAAAATTAAGTACTTTTGGTTCTACCGTTAAAATAGACGTTGACTTTTTTTAATTAAGCTTAATTATTTAATTTTTTTAATAATGACTAAATTACCCTCTCTCCTTTTACTATTCATTCCTAAACCTAAGTTCCCAAATCAATTGCTTAGCCCAAATCAACTGCTCAAGGTAACGAAGCACGCAAGAGGCTCTTGCGTTCGTCGATGCCGGAGACACGAGGCAAATGTGCATGAGGTGATGCCGATGAGCGAGCGAGAGACGACTACCCAGGCTTGCGAAAGAGAACTTAGCTTGCGAAACCGTGAGACAACGAGAGAGACAACCTAGCTTGCGAAATCGAAAGAGAGACTACCCAAGCTTGCGAGATGTGGAGCAAAAGAGATGAGTTGGTGTTTTGTAGCAGCAGGTTAGATTCTCAACAAACTTATGAGCAATTTTTGGTTGTTCAATAAGTTTGATTGGAACTGGTGCACTGTGAGATTGAGATTTATTAATGTCATGTGGTCTCTTAAATAAGTTTGATTGGAATTGGTGTACCGTGGAATTTGGATTTATCAATATCATGTGGTCCAGGGTTAATGCATTATTATAATGAAACTCATGGGGCTGTGGACTTTTTATGCATATATGATGTGTTTTATGATGTTCTGTCAGGGTGGGGTTAGGGTATTTGTTTTTAGGATTGTAATTTTTTATATATTTCAAATAAGACATGTAAGTTTTTATATTTGCAAGACAAGTCCTTATTTGTGTTTGTTGTGTCATTCATACTTAGGCCTACTCAAGTGCAAATAGTAAGGCTGAGGATTCATCACTTTGGAATGTTTATTGATGAGCCTTGTAAGATATATGTTAAGGGCACAATACTTGAAGAAGAATGGGATTGGGATGTGGATGAGATGTCCCATATTGACATGACAAAACTAATTAATAGTTTAGGGCTTAAAAATGTCAAGTGTTTCTGGTATAGACACCTTAAATTAGATCTTAGCTGCGGTTTGAAACCATTAAATAGTGATGCTCATGTGTTACAACTTGCTGTGGATTGCAAAGGGTTTGAAGTGGTAGACATATATATTGAGCATCTAGTTGATGTTCCAGAGTGTCATGAAGAACAAAAGGGAAAGGGAAAAAATGTGTATACCTGAGATTGAAGTTGTTGTCTTAGATGATGGGGATAGTGACGGGGCTTATGTTGATGTTGAGGGAGGGTGAGAAATGGGGTAAAGGTGTTTTTGAGATCCCTGTTGAGGTTATTGGTGAGGAGGAACATGAGGAGGTTGTTGGTGAGGTTTGTGTTGAGGTTATTGGTGAGGGTGTTGGTGAAGGAAATTAGGGGGAGTGTATTGTTGGTGTTGGTAAGGACAAACATGGTGAGGGTGTTGGTGAGGGCAATCAAAGGGAGTGTGTTGTTGGTGTTGGCAAGGGCAAACAAGGTGAGGGTGTTAATGTTGGTGAGGGAAAACAAGGTGAGGGTGTTGATGATGAAGACAGTGAAGATGAGGATTACAAGGATGATCGTGAATATGAAAGTGAATACACTTCTTTGGATGATAGCGACTATGAAGAAGATTGGGATTGGAGTGTTTTGTTAGATCCAGAGACTTTTGATGTTGATGATCGTTATCCACCTCCACCAATGAAAAATGATGATGATGTGACTTGGGATTTTGATGAACCATTAACAATCGCTAATTTTGATGAACCATTAACAATTGCTGATTTTGAGGATGGGGATGATGATAGTGATTATCTGGACACACCACCAGGAAGTGATGATGAAATAAGGCCTAAGAAGAAATTCCCAAGATTCAGATTAGTTGATGATGATGCTAAGGTTAATTTTGAGATTTGGTTGATATTCAATAACAAAAAGGAAATCATTGAAGTTGTTAAAACTTTTGCAATGGTGCAGAAAAAAATTTATTCATAAAAAAAATGATTTGAAGAGAGTTGTTGTACAATGTCATAAAGGTTGTACTTTTCATCTAAGGGTGAGTAAGTCTAAATTCAGCACCGTGTGGTAGGTTGTTTCCTTCAAGAATGATCACACTTGTCACAGGACAGTTAGGAACCGACAAGCCAAGACAAAGTGGTTGAGTAACAAATTCATGCGTCTTTTAAGACATACACCAAAAATGAAGACAAGTGTTCTTAAGGCTTTTCCATTAGATGAATGGGGTTGCAAGCTGAGTCTATACCAGACTTATAGAGCCAAGTGTAGGGCACTAGAGAAAATTGAAGGTGCTATAAAAGAACAATATACACAGCTACGAAGTTATGGAGATGAAGTGTTAAATAAAAATGCAAATAGTACAGTTATAATTCACTATGACATGAGTGATAAAGGACCTATTTTTCAAAGATTTTATGTTGTCTAGAGGCTGTCAAATCTGCATTTGTGACAACTTGTAGACCGTTAATTGGTCTAGATGGGTGTTTCCTAAAAGGTGATTATGGTGGTCATCTTTTGACAGTAGTTGGAAAAGATGCAAATAATCAAATGATGCCTATTGCTTATGTAGTAATGGAAGCTGAAACTACAGAGTCTTGGAGTTGGTTCATGGATTTACTCTTGAGTGATTTGAATGGTATTCAGACCAAGACATGGTCTTTCATCTTTGATCAACAAAAGGTAGTTTTTTATTATTTGTTAACTATTCATTTATACTATTGGAATTGAATAAACTAATTTAGTTTTTGGTTTGATGTAGGGTTTGTGAAATGTGATAAAGGAATTGGGTGACAAAGTTGAACATCGTGTATGTGTTAGGCACCTGTACAACAATTTTAGAAAAAGGCATCCAAGTGCTCAATTGAAGGAAATGATGTGGCAAGCTGCAAGAGCCACAACGGTGCCAAAATTTGATAAATTTATGGAGAAGATAAAGGCGATTAATGAAAATGCTTGGAAGGAGTTGAATGTTTTACAACCTTCATGTTGGACCAAGTCAGCATATCATACCAATAGTCAATGTGATCTTCAAGTTAACAACATGTGTGAGGCATTCAACAAAAGTATATTGGAGTATAGGGAGAAGCCTATCATCACTTTGCTTGAAGGGATTAAGTTCTATCTAACAACAAGGATCATAAGATTAAGGGAGCTGATGGCCAGATATAGGGGACCTATTTGTCCTAAAATACAACAGATACTCGAGAAAAACAAAAAAGATGCTGAAGGATAGAGTCCTATTTGGTCTGGTGATGATTAATACTCAATGTTTGAGGTCTCTAATTACTACCATAAGCATGTCGTGGACATCAACAAAAGGATCTGTAGTTGTAGAAAATGGGATCTGACAAGCATCCCTTGTTGCCACGCCGTAGCATGTTTATGGCATAACAATTATCAACTTGAAGATTATGTTGCATCTTGATATAGATTGTAATTTCTTTCCTTGATTGCTATCAATTTACTGCTAAAATGCTATGAATATATTGTTAAAATGGTCTGAATTGCTTTCAATTTTTAAGGAATTGATAGTGTTTATTAGGGAATTATTATATTTCTCATTAGGGAAATGGCCTGAATGCTATGAATATACTGGTTTGGTTGTTTAAATAGCCTCTTCTATATGCTGGAAATTTACTATTGAAATTGTTTGAATTTTACCTTTGAATTTTCATTGTTGAAATGCTTTGAAATTTTACCTCTAATATGGTCTAAATTTACTATTGAAATGCTTTTAAATGCTCTAAAATTCATTGTTGTAGTTTTTTATTGATACAGGAAAGGCACCTATATGACCACTTACTCATATTACATTAAGCCATGTCGTGGCCCATTATTGTGGCCAAAAAGTATGGGTGACCCAATTAATCCACTTGAGAAAAGGAGAACACCTGGGAGACCTAAAAAGGCTAGGAACAAGGCCAATGATGAGCCAAAAAACAAGTACAAGTTACCAAGGCATGTAACATGTCTTACTTGTAAAAGTTGTTGGAAGGTTGGTCATAATATCAGAACGTGCAAAGGTAAAACAGGGGTGGACAGGGACATTCCAAAAGGTGGAAATAAGGTAATTTATATATAATAATTATTTATAGTTGGTTTTGTAATTTCATATAATTGCATCTTACAATATGGTTTTGTGGCAGAATTTGAAAAGGAAACCAACCACTCAACAAGATTCTCAACCAAAGGTATCAAAAGAACATTTAAGTTATAATATATATTTTGTAAAAATATAACAGTATTAACTCATTTATTTTGCAGAAAATAAAATCAGATTTAGGTGAAACTTCTTCTACTGCTCCACATGCTCCAATCACTGTTTGTATTGGTGTTGTAGATACTCAATCTAGCCAGTCTGCTTAAGCACCGACTCCAACTGCTCAATCAATTGCACGCACTATTTCAATCTCAGGAGCACCACCATCAAGCCAACAATCAACTGCTACAACATAGTTGGATCTTTTTATACATTTTTTTGAATGTGGAGATATAATGATTGTGGAATGTTATATTTTTTGTTCTACCAAATTGTTATGGTAGTTACTATGTTATTTATGTTTTTTCTACCATATGTCTATATGTTAATCTTTGTTATATCAATAGTTTTTTTGGATTCAATTTAGTTTTAACTTACTTTATTTTTTAGTATTTTTAACTAGTTTTAAGAAGAATATTGAAAAAAATTTGTGTTTATGGAATTTCATTAGAAAGGAAATGCATATAAATATATAAAAACAGACAATAGGGGGACCTAATAGCATAATTCTACATTAAATTTCATATAATCATTAATTTAGACATTAGTAAAAAAAAAGGGTAATTTAGACATTATCAAAAAATGGTAAAAAAATATTTTTTTTGGCTGAATTAGAAAAAAAATCATAATTTAGACATTAGTAAAAAAAATGATTTTTTTTTGGCTAAATTAAAAAAGGGTAATTTAGTCATTATTTAAAAATTTAAATAATTAAGCTTAATTAAAAAAAGTCAATGTCTATTTTAAAGGTCAACCCTTTAATTTTAACGGTAGGACCAAAATTGCGGATTTAACAAAGTAGGGGGACCAAAATTGCGAATTTTAAACTAAGGGGATCAAAATTGCAATTAAGCCAAAAAATTATAATGTTTGTTATTATCTTAGGATTAATTGTTTTAAGATTATAATATTTGTTCTTTTGTTAGTTTGATTTTGTTTAGGGTTATAATTTTATTTTATATTATTTTCAATAAAATTTATCATCGAATTTACATAAAAAATGATTTTCAAATTTATCTCATTGTTATTATTTTATGAATTTTAAGTTATTATTGTAATTATCTTATGAATATAATAAATTTAAAAAATAAACGTAAGAAGTCTAAATGGATTTAAATTAAAATAAATATCAATTTAAATTTAAATCATTTATGTGGTATTAATTTTTTTTACTAGATTTTTTAAAAAAAATATTAGTTTGAGATCTTAAAATTTCAAAAGAAATTATTATTTTTAAATAGTAGTTGATAATAAGTGTTATGGACCCTTTAAAGGGACCTTTCATGATGTGACTTGATATAGCTTATAAAAAAGTGTTACTTTATGCTGATATAATTTTATTACAATACATTAAGTTTAATGCATTTATTTAATATTAATATAGTTTTTTTTTGTAGATTTACTACTAACTAAAGATCAAATAAAAATATCTAACACTTGTGGAGATTGAGAAACTACTTCAAAATAATGGTAGGAGTTTGAAGTATTTTTTAACTATGCCTTATCCATCAAACACTGCTGAAAACAATGTTCTTATTCTAAGGATGAGTATGATTAGAAACAACTCAAATTTGTCAATCCAATTTTAAAGAAGACAAATTCCAATATGTGTTTGTTTTGGAATAACAATTAATAAATCACAAGGACAAATGCTTTTCTATGTTGGATTGTATCTTCTTTGACTAATGTTTAATCATGGACAGTTGTATGTTACTTTTTCAAGGGTTAAAAGCAAAAAGAGATTAAAGATATTTATTGAAAATGAAGACAATTGTGATCTTAATACAACAGTCAATGTTATTTATAAAGAAGTATATGAAAATTTAATTTAAGTAATTATAATTTTTCTTTTGTATATTTAATGATATACAATTTAGTATATATTTTTTAGCCATTTTTGTTAATTTTTTTTTGTTTAGGTAAACTACATGTCTTGGTTAGAGATTTAATTAACATGAAAAGAATATAAAATTATTTTACACTAATAATGTATGAGCATTAAACTCTTTGTTTTAATACAACCTTTTTAAAAATATTTAAATAAATATTTTTATTTTGTTAAAAATTAAAATATATATATTTTTAAATAATACTCAAGCACATGTTATCTAACTTATACTTTACATATTTTTACTTTTAATTTTAAAAAAATCATGATTAAAGTATTTGTCTTACTTTTCTAATAACCACTATTTTTTTTTATAAACTAAAATTGTAACTTAAAAAACAAATTATCATAAAAAAATATTTTTTAGGTATATATTGTTTTAAAAAAATTAAATTATATAACAATTATAAAAAAAAAACTCGCCCGTGCCTAACACGGGCAAAAAATACTAGTATATATATATATATATAAATGTTTTATAATTGTTATTAATTAGACTATTGATTTAGTAATTATTTTTTCATTTGAAAACTAAAGAGGTGTGAGTTTGAATTCTAATTTTGCCAAAATTTACCTAGGATAACTTAGGAATAAAAAAAGGATAATGATGTCATTAGTATAAAAATTAATCAATTAATTTTATTTAAATAATGATTAATTACAATAAAAAAATCAACATTAAATATAATAATTAATATCTCTAAATTAATGAATGAACAAAAAAATATTTGATTTTAAAAATAGAGTTTCAAAATGACAAATTTGAAACTAGAAATCAAAATTACAAATTTGAAAAGTAAGGATACCAACAATAATTAAACGTATATTATATTATATTTGATTTAGACTTTTATGTGTGTTTTATATTTAACAAGTAAGAACATGTGTATAAAATGATTTTTATTTTAGTATGTAATACTTTGAAATTATAATATTATATTTATTTAATTTACCCAAAAGAAACAAACTCCAAAGAATTGTTAGGATGGCAGATCAGAACCTAGTGGCTAGTGTGGTGTCCCCCGTGATTTTATATTAATCGTTGCAGGCAGAAAAAGGCACGACATTTTTCCCATTAAAAATTTGTGTGATGATATTTAAAAGTTAAAATGCAGACTTACTTTGACCATGATTCCTGTCTGCAGGATTCTTAGATTGAATCTAGTAAACATTAAAAAATATATATATAGAAATTGAGTTAACATAAATTTAAAGAGACACGAAGTCTAGGGTGCTGTACATGATTGAGATTCCATATTGATCCTGACGCTGTTGCGGTTTAAAAAATTGTGTAATAACATTTATAAATTAAAACGCACACATAGGTTGATTTTGACCCACATTAATTTCTTTCGATCTGGATACCTAAGTTAAATATAATAGACAGAAATATAAAAGAAATTATAAGCATAAATTAAAAAAGGCACCTTACCTTGTTCTCTCTCACATCACGTTCTTTTATATATATATATATATATATATATATATATATATATATATATATTCTGGTCCTGAAAATTTGAGACACTAATAAATAAGTTCTTAAAATATGAAAAATTCAAATTTTATTTTGAATTGACAAAAAGAACATCAGATTGGTCCTGCCATTAAACTCATACATTAACAGTAACATGTGAGCCTATGTGATAATTGACTGCCACGCAGGTACGTAACCAGGAATTTTCACTGACGGGTGAAAATTTAACAAATGCTAGAAAAAAATACTATTTTTTACTATTATTAATTAACTAATATTTAGTTACATAATAAATAATATTTTGTATATCTTATAAAAGTAAATATAATAATAACTAAAATCATCCACTTCTTTCTTTTTAAAAAGTCATTCTTAAGCTTACAAGCTTGTGATGAAATTTTAGAAATTTATGATATGAGAAGAGTCTAAGCTATATCAAAATTAAAAATTATTAACTTATTTATTTTTGAGAATCACTAGAAATTTTATAAGTTGTTATACTTTAACTACTATATAAGAAATAATTTATTATAGTTAAAATTAATTTAGAAGGTTTATAAAATGAAAAAAAAAATTAAAAAAATGATATAATACAATATTTTAAAAAAAAAGTCTCACTATATGCACTAACTAGGAAAAAAAGCAAGTTGCTTAAATGTTATTTGATTTTACGTTGATAATTAATTATGAGTCTATAACTCATTTTAGATAAATTTTTATGTGTTTAGTTTCACATTGTAGCATAAAAACAAAAGAGTTTAAAATTAATTTTGGATCCATAAACAATTATAAAGTAAAATTAAAAAAGAAGTAAACAATTTTTCTCAAAAAATAGAAAAGAAAGAAAACAAAATATTTAATAATATTACAACTGTAAAACAAAAAAAGGTACGGCAGAGGGGGCAAGAACTTGTAAATTTTGAAGGGATATTAGTATTGTCAGGTAGGGAAGCCGCCCCTTAGACCTCTACCTAGTTCCGTCCCTGCTGCCACGTGTCATTCACTTAATTATCGCAATATGCCATCACATGTTACTTATCTTGAAAGATGATATTTTAGAGCAGAAATGTTATGTATTTCATTAATATATATATATATAACAAATATAACAAGTAACAACTAAGTGCTCTTAACAAAAAAAATAAAAATAAAACAACTAAGTGCTATGTTTCTGATACATATTGTTGTCGGGTGAATGGAATTCAACTATTAGTTCCAGCACAATTCCAAATTTTTTTATCAAGAGAAGACTTCAAAAAGAAAAATCTCTCTTTCCAATATGAATCCTCAAACTACTTCAAAGAAGGTTTGAAATTTTGATAAGATGAAAATGGGGATAATAAAAGAACAATAAAATCATCTATGATTAAACACAAAACATCTTTTTCTTGAAGATAATATTAGTTCAAGAAAAAAATAATTATATAATAACAAAATTTATCAAATATAATATTTAGATAAGATTTTTTTACAAAATAAAATAAATTATTATTGATTTTATAATAGAAAAAGTGAGTTAAAAATTGATGATATAATAGCTAAAAAATTTGATAAATTATAGCATTAAAAAAACATAACATTACTATTAATTTCATAGTTTAGAAAAAAAATTCAAAAGATAAAAACAATTATATAATAACTTAAGTTAATAAAATATTATCTTCTTATAAGATTTCTTTAAAAAAAAAGATAAAATTATTATTAATTTTATCATTTAAAAAAAATTAAAGATGAAATTGATTGTACAATAATTAAAATTTAATATTCAAATAAGATTTTTAAAAAAAAATATTGATATTGATTTCATAATTTAGAGAAAAAATAAAAAAAATTATATATTATTAATAATAAAAAAATAATATTTATATAAAAATTTTTATAAAATTAAAAAATAATGAATATATCATAAAGTATTTGAAAAGTAATGTAAATTGTAAGTTGCAAGTTGTCCATATCATAATTTGGAAAGAAGTTGCCAGTGACAAATGACAGCCTTTAATAAAGAAAATTAAATTACTAAATACATCTCAGAATTGTTAAACACATCCTAAATTACTAAATGCACCCCTATTTTACTATGGGATTCTTTTTTCCAGAGAAGTCAGGGCCCCTGCAATCACCAACCTCGGTTCACCTCTGACTATAAATACATGTGAGTATAGGTCTATTGTGCATTTACCCACATACAATTTCAGTGTTAATTTTGATTGGAATTCAACAACACATACTACTATCACTATAGACACTTAATAACAACTCCTCTAGGAACAAGTTTATTTACATATATTAACAATGTGTCGTGTGACTATAGCCTATTGGGTTTTTTTATCCAGTAAAATCCAACACACTATTCCCTGTCACTATAGTCTATAGACAGTTTTGTTACATATGCTACCATTTGCTATGCCTACAAAATAGTTTTGTTCCGCACATTAAAACTTTATTTGATCAAATTAACTCAACTTTATTTGAAAGAATCAACATTAGAGAAGCTTAAAACTAGACATTAAAATAGTTACCTCTGTAATTGGAATATTTTAACCATCCAAAAGAAAAATATTATCTCTGCAATTAGAATATTTTAACCATCCGCAAGAAAAATATTATCCTAGGATAATTTGCATTTGCTCTTAAATTTCTTAGGAAAATGGAATAAAAAGAAAATGTTTAATCAAATTATATTCACTTTATTGGGGCATGGGGCCAGTAAAATGAGCAGCAAAAAGATAAGTAATTGTATAAAGATCAATAAGGTGAGTCAATAAGAAATATTAAAATCTGGGAGCGAATTGCTTTCTGCTGAACCAAAGTTATTATTAAGTGATTTACAACATGCATTATGATAAACTAAACTCTAAACTGAATTACATGTCATCTTTCTGCTTGATGAAAGGTAATATCAAATGACACTAGTCTTCATTATCTACATGTCCCACAAAATCAGAACCAATACCTTAGTCAAATGGCAAGGGATGTTGAAGTTATAGCTAATTGAAGAAACATACAAGGTTCTGCAGTGGGAGACACTTCCTCTATGAGCCAGTATTTACAAACAAAGAGCTAATTTGATGAACTTATAAGAAATTGTTGAATATTATCTTTTGCTGTTCAAGAATTCTAGTTACTAAAAAAATCAATTAAAGAATTCCACCACTTAATCTAGTGCGAACTTTTGTCTAAAGCTTCAACAACTGTCTAGCCAATACATTCAGCAATCAGTTTGTGATTTTTTATACAGTGAAAGATTGCAACTATAAACAATTGAGCTTCAAGTATGCGTTTAAAACAATTGAGCTTCAAGTTAGCTTTCTTATCTAATATTACTGTAATGCATTGTATTCAATTACAAACCAATTACAGCACAACAAAATTTGTATTCCAAGATCTAAGTGGTTACAATTTATTAATGCCAAGCAAGGCAATAATAGGAAGAAACCATGGACCACGAGCACAAAATAAAAGCAATAGTAAATTAGAAACAATAACATGCTATCTGATATATGACATCAACAAATTACTAACCTCCAATTAGTCACTTGTGCTCATAGTCCTACACCTTATATCCAAGGAAAACATTAATGAAAATAAGCTCCAACTTCTAATACTAAATTAAAATCTAAGAAGACATGTAAGAACTAAGAAGAAACAAGGTAAAGTTGGTAGAGTAATACTTTAGATGGGACATAAACATATAGAATGTCAGATACTTGACAGAGAATATGTTACCAGCCATCGGAGATATGTTCTCAGCTATCACACACAATCTGCATTCACAAAAGCAGAAAATTAGTGTAAACACTTATTTTGCATAGTGAAAAACAACACATGGAAGTTCAACCCTGTCACTCTGAGTCTGTGCGTGTTTTTCGCAGCTGCAACGACAAAATATATAGGTGGACATGGATCAGCAGGTGAACCACTCCACATGCCCAAAATCAAGTACAAAAAACACAATCCAGGTACCACTCTAACAATGTCCAAATGATTCCAAAACACGCCACTTACAGCTGGTGTCCCGTGTACTCCTGCACGAAGCGACCCTTGAACCTTGCCTTCCTTCACAAGTCCATTAAACAAAGACCGGAAGAAAGATCCTTTAACAGCCAAACCACTGGTTCCAACAATTTCTTGCAGAAACGAGCTCCACATAACAATCAAATCCGTGGTTCACCTGTTGATCCATGTCCACCTAATGTTTAATCGGCAGTGATTGGGAGGATTTCCAGTTCATTAGTCTATATTTGATAGAACACCAACTGATAAAATATGACATTGAACACTCAAATCACACAATACAACAATACACTTACCGTCTCAGACACAAAAGTCTCCTACAGAGAGTATTCTCTGTCCACAAACTGCAAATAGCTACACCCCTCCTAATTACACAATCTACTGTCAAATATATACTCTTAATACATAATTGTCAACAGTTATTTTCTATAGATATCTGCCATCGTGCAGTTTCTAATACAGCACTGCTTTATAATACAAAACTGCCAATACAGAATCAATTATTTTCTATCACATAAATATCAATCAGTTTATCACTTAGAAGTGGGATTTATAAAATGCATCTTCAAGACTAACTTTAGCCTCATTCTTCACCATATAAATACCAAAGATCTATAGGGAAAATGTTGGTTACTTCTTAAAATTTCCAGTTTTGAAATTTTCAAATGCAGCAATTATGTTTGGCAATTGAAATTAAAAATTCACACAGTTCCAATAGAAACCCCACAGTCAATGTTTGATGATCCATCCAAAGGGTCAAACACAACTCAACACTGTATTTACAAAATCAAAAGAAAAATATGAGCTGGGAGTGACACTACAACCATGAGTTTTAGCATAAGTAGCAGACCATGAAAATGTACTTCCATTGTCAATCACTCAATCACAAATGGGCAAAGAGAGGATTAAATGAGAAAATACTCAACTAAATATCAATTTATGATTATATGAGAAAATACTCAATTAAAACTAAATTGAAAAAAATTCTAATCATAAAATCACACAGGGGTAGGAAATAACCATACCTCTTCCGGTTATAGGAGTGGCTAGCTAGTTACAATTATTAAGGTAGGCATAACTAATATATGAGCAAGATTGACATTGACAATATAATCAATTTTCAATCCATTTCACAAGCAAAAGATTAATTTAGATAGAATATAATATAACAAAATGAAATATGTTTCTTTTATATAGCAGATAAGTTAAACCAATGAAAAATAGTTCAAGGCATAATCCAACATTGAATTGCAATCCCTTGTGATAAATTCTCTATGATACCAGATTCTAAGTGACAAACCTAAAACTTCTTGCTTTGTTCATCAAAGTTGTATTTATTACTACACTTATAATATGAAACATGGATAATGTCAAATAAGTACATTGCATTTGTTAGTACACTTATAATATGAAACTAATAATGTTTACATCAAATATAGAGAAGCATGGAACCAAAAGAATTGCCTCGTTGGTGCAACAATACTAGAAACCTCAATTTAGCAAGCATTATGATATTGTACCCTAAGAACTAGTTGTGTTCCCAATTAATTCAATATGCAATAACTAAACAATTTGGTTTTTATCAATGGGTTGAAAAGTCATTATCAATTACTTTGTAAGAAGAATAAAAATAAAAGATTAAGAGAGAGCAATGTAGGAGATATATCAAGTAAAGAAAGCCTAGAGTTGATTATAACATGCAATCGAATTCCCTAATTTCTACTTAATTGTAATTCTAATTATTACTAAATTACTAACTTCTCTTAAATTAGTTAATATGTCTTGGTCAAACTCTATTAACCATCTTTTTCTTAATTCAAATCTTTACTTGGTCAGGTGAGATTCAAATTAAGAGAAAGTATAAACGCAAAGAGAATTTAAATGTCAAAAACCCCCAAGATATGTTTAGCCAATTGTTATCTTTAAGGATTCATTCGTCAGGTTTTATCAATTCTATGAAGTTGGCTACAAACGCATAAAAAACTAGAATTTAGAGTTATTGGTTCTAATATAATTTAAAGCATAGTAGAACAAAACAATTGAAATAATAAAAAGGGGATATTCAATTAAGCTTCAATTGGGGTTCGTCAAAGGCAGTTACATCATCCCCTTGTTGATCATGGTTCACCTCTCCTCAATTGCATAGCTACATATAAGTCACAAGCAAACCACCTATAATGGCTGAAGCAACAACACCGCTGCCACATATAATGGCACTTGCACCAAAAACACTAGTGGCTGCCATTATTTGTAATTTTCCACTCTACTGCTCTGATTCATGCTTTCAATCACCTTTATTTCCAATATAGAATGTAGATGAGGTTGAAAGCTAGGGTTTCAGTGTGATGGATGAGTTTGATGAATGAGAGGTGGTGGTCAATGGCGGCATCGATGAGTTTGTGGTTGTGGCGGAGACGGTGGCGTTTGGCAGAGGGGGGAGAGGTGGCGTCTGATGGAGGGAGGAGTGGCGTCGATGAGAACAAGGTTGGTTAAGGGTTTTGGGAGCCAAAGAGAGAGAGAGAAAGAGAGAGAACCATGCGAGTGAGAGTTTTTTTTTTTGTTGACAAAAAAAAAATTAAAAAGTTTTACCTACATTAATTATATGTGGATAGAAGTTTTACCTACACTAAATTATAAGTGTCACTATAATTGTGTGTAGCTATAGGATATATTTTTGTAGTTCATTTTCAATACATAAAAGGCTTAAATAAGTTTGCAGGGTATGTTTACTTGTGGTGTTTGTTTGCAGGGAGGAAAATAAGTGCGTAGCTATAGGGTACCTATGGTGAATGTTGGAGGAAAATATATAAAAGGTTTAAATATGTTTTGAATCTCTAAAAAATACCAATTTTTTAGTTTGAGTCCCGAATTTTTTTAATTTTAATTTTGCTTTAAGTCTCTACCGATGACGTGACATCATCTCAACTATTAGTTAAATGATGACGTGACATTATCTTGACATAAATCAATGGTTGAGATGATGACACATCATCAATGGGAACTCAAAGCAAAATTAAAAAAGAAAAATTAGGAACTCATAACAACACAAAAAAATTTAGGGACTCAAATTAAAAAATGAGGATTTTTTAGAGATCAAATACTTATTTAAGCCATAAATAAATAAATAAAATGTGGAAATCCATAAAAAAAAAAAAAAAACCTTTAGATCGGTTATAGCCATACCCATCTAAAAGTTAACATTTTAGATCTGTTAGAAGTATAAATGATCTAAAACATTCACCTTTTAATTAAGCCGCATAAAACAACAGCCGGTCTAAAAAATTCATATTTACATCAGTTATTGTACATAATTGATATTGAAAATGCACTTTTTAGATTGGTTACATTAGCAAATGAATCTAAAATATTAGCTTTTTAGATCGGCAGTATAAACGATCTAAAATGTCAGAACTTTCTTTATCTCTTGCATAGACATCGGCCTACAACCGGTCTAATTAAAAAGCCTTTCTCAACTGATTAAAAAATACTTTTTGTAGTAGTAATCCGAAACATGCTTCATGGGTGCGTTTAAACATACACTAGAACAAATGGAACTATCAAAAGAAAGCATTTTGTGTTTCAAGTCCGTCAAAACTATTCGAGGATCTCCTATTCACACTAGAAGTTGATATTAAAAATCAGAAGTATAATCCTAGAAACATAATATAAGAAACAATAAACAAGTACATTAATAACCAATATATTAATAATTCTAATAAATATACATATATATTACAGTTGAAGGAAATCTGAAAGTGACCAAAATTATTTACTCAATTTCTTGAATAATTTCCAACCCAAAATTCAGATGTCTTGTTGGAACAACAACATTTAAACAAAAAGAACCAATTATGTCAACAGGATATGGGGTGCAATTAATCATCTCCATCCCCTTCAAGCATTTGTGCCACAATTTTTATTGATGGATTCATTGAATGCACCAAATTCCTACACTGATAAGTTTCTTTGCAATTTTAGCATTTCCCTCATTCTCAATAGTAACATGCGTGTCTCTACTTTCCAGCAAGTTATATATCCTGTAGAACTTGAAAACATTCCTCTGCTGACACATCTGTATTCTTTCTTCTCCAACTATCTCCAACAACAACATTCCATAGCTATAAATGTCAAACTTATATGACAGAAGGGCAATGTAGCCCAAAGTTCCTTTGGCTGTACTCATAGACATTATATGTTTTGGTTTTTGGGACACAACTTGGCAAGTCCAAAATCAGTGATTTTTGGAATGAAGTTGTCATCTAGCAAAACTTTGTGAGGATTGATGTCAAATGAAGTATTCTATGGTCACAACCAAGGTGAAGATACTCAATCCCTCTTGCAACACCCAAAGCAATTTGTTGCAACTTCTCCCAACCAAGAAAAACATCCTTATTGTCTGGTGAAGCCAAGAATCTCTACAATGATCGATTTGGAAATAAATCATAGACAAGGGCTTGGTGAAACCCTTCTGCTCAAAATCCAAGCAAGCGAGCAACGTTAACATGATGATTTTTTCCAATGGTCCCTACTTCATTTATGAAATCCTTTCCATCTCCCACTGTCATTGAGTATTTTCACAGCAACCAAAATTTCAAGAGAGAGCATTCCTTTGAACACTGCTCCATGAGTCTCATCCCCTCAACTTTCACTAAACCCATTTGTGATTCTCTTAATGTCAACATAAGTAAATCTGGTAGGCTTTATTGCTCTATAATCCTCCATGAAAAAGTATACACAAGTTTCACAAATTTAGATGACTATACATAAGTTTCACAAATTTGCTTAGTTAGAATAAGTAATTTTGATTGAACTCACATCAACACGACTAAAAAAATGTTGAGTTTAAATGCTGATACATTGTTAGTGTAAAATACTTTTACGCTATCAGTTAATCACAACCCATTATTTTAATGACTTTCAAAATAATTCTATAAAAGTCAACTTAACATAAATGAAATATTGTGATTGACTGGCGTGTAAAACTATTTTAAATGTTTGCTAAACACACTACAATACAGATATATGTAAAAAACAAAATTACCACTTCATAAATGAAGAGTTGAACGTGCTGATGTAGGCACATCTATGTAGAAGAGAAAAGCAAGGTCATTGCATATACACCTGCAGCAACAAATACAATTGTTGATGTGGGAATTGTGTTTGTTGGGCAAACGAAACATTTAGTTTCACTGTTGGTACCATTCTTCCATTTACATTTCTGGCCATGTGCTTCACAGTAACTACAGTCAGGTTTCGACCATCTGAGAAACGCCGGCTTGTAATCAAATGAATACCAATCATCCATCTCGAAGGACCATTTGATGGAGAAAACATCTTTGAGCTTGAACAAGATAGTATTTTGGGACATCGAATCGCAACGGAAGAAGGAAATGTTGGTCTTGTAATCAAGAAAATCATTTTGTGGCACGGATTGGAATGGAGAAATGGATGCGTTGCTGAGTCTGAAGAGCTGACTTGGAAGGCAATTTTGAGGGTCATAGATTTGAATTTGCTGAGATTTGTAATCTATGTTTCTAACAAACAGTTTTATTGAAACAGATGTAGGTAGCTCCAGCACAGTCTCATCTTTTTTAGTACATAACAGAGTGAACTGAGGGCGATAGTGGGTGGTGTGATTGAACCCCTCCACAATTAATTATCCGTGCAGTAGTGGTTCATGGGAATCTTGGCTATCCAATTCAGAGGTTGAAACAGCAACAACATCAATACAATTAGAAGACAAGAATTCTTAAAATTTAGCATTGTGGTGATATATCTTGGAAGGGTCAGGTTGTCTTTATAGAGGCCAAGAATCAGAGTTAAGGTCTTTTTAGGTTATTTTCTCTATATAAATATGAAGAAAAATGAAATAACTTTTTGATAAACTAAAACTATTTTTTAATTTGTAGGAATTTTCTCATATAATTTTTTTTTTGAAATATGTGACACTTTTATAAATTATTTATTATTAAAGCTAACTTTAATTTATGAAAAAATTTATTTTATATTTTTTTATCCCTGACTAAAATCATTAGATCACAAAAAATGAATGGTAGGGATGGAGTGCAACTCTAAAAGAGTTACTCTTGGTATAACTTGATCCCTCCTCATAAAAGTGGATTGGGACTTTGACCTGACTCCAACTGCAATGCCATTTGCGCACTTCGCAGCTCAGCTTCTCCTTAGTTCTTATCTAAGATTTTGGATTTTAAAAGCAACAACTACTTCAAGTCTTCATTCAAGTTTCCCTTCATTTACGTAATCATTCATTCCTCCATACTCCAACCTGCAACCGCTCTATATGTATTTAATTTACTAATATAAAACGTTCCATCATGTTCTTATCGAATATCAGATCTACTCATCAAGATTATTTATGAGGGATCTACCTACTCCAAGAAATTTAGGGTTTATTTGGATAAACTTCTTTAGAAGGACTTCTAGGAGGAAAAATGAAGAAAAATAAAAAAAAATTAGCTTCCGTATAAACTAAAATTAACTTATTCAATAACTAATTTGTAGGAGCCTCTAGCATCTGTTAGGAGAAGTTATATAAGAGAGTTTCTACAAATTAACTATTAGGGAAACTAAATTTAACTTATGGAGAAACTAATTTTATTTTATTTTCTCCTAAAATCCCTTTTAGAAAAAGTTATCCAAACAAGCTCTTACTCTTGAAATCTAATAGTTAATATTAGTTATTCATTACAACCATTATATTTCAAGAAACTAAATGATAGAGAGGAAAAGTAAGTCTCTCTCTCTCTCCACACACACACGCACACGCACACGCACGCACGCCGAACTTTACATTTCGGTCCTGACAAAAAAACAAATATATATTGCATAAAAAATATATGCATAGTTTCATTAAAATGTTGAAAAATATTAATGATATCCTCTAATTATTTCTAAAAAATAACTAGCACATGTAATATATTTCTATCTAGTTTTATATAATATGTTTAAAATGAAGATATATTATTTAATTTTGAAGCAAAAATATATTATTCTTATTATTTTTAATTAAAAATAAAATTTAATAAAATAAAATATGATTATGCTTTTAAAACTTTAAATATAATATCTAAATAAACAAATTCATTAAAATGGCTATGAATTTTAAAAATTAAATGTCTTTTTTCAACTTCAATTTTAGAGTCTTGTATTTATTTTTTAATTTATATAAATTTAGTTTTTATGATACATGACCAATTATTATGATTATTTTAGTTGTTGGTTAAATTTAATATATTAATTTTTAAATTATAATTTAATTTTAAATTTGGCTCCTCAAAGAAAATGGTTAGCTATGTTAATATAATCTTAATCGATAATAAATTAAAACTTATATTTTTGTTCTTTATTAATATATTAACTTTTAGTTTTAATTCCTTTATAATTTAAGTTTGTGTTTCTTATCTTGTTAAAAAAATAAACATGTCTCGCATTAAAGATCAATTACATGTTGGTATATCACAACTAACTTAAAATTTATTTATTCTAGTTTATAAATATAAATATTAAAATAAAAAAAAATAATAACCAAAAGAATGATATATTTTAATTACATGTCATATATTAATTTGAACAAAAATATATATAAAATGAAATACTAATATTAATACATTTATGAAAATAATATCTATGTATTTTTTACTACATACTTACCTATTATTTTTAAAAATTTGCGGCCCCTTTTATTCATGAGCTCTGGGCCATCGCCCCTCCTATCAAGGCCCAGGGCCAGACTGATTTACCAACCCTTTTTAATCGGCCATAAGGGAAATGCCATTATTTCCTTTTATAAGTTATAATAGGAGTGGTTAATCCGTATTGGACAATCATTTATCATTTTATACTTGCCAAAACTATTAATTTCCAGTAAAATAAGAGTTACTTAGTTTTTTACATTGACAAAAAGAAAAGAAAAATAGTTTTCCAAAAAAACTCCTTAATTTTCTTCGGCAACATCTCCACTAAAGTGTGAGTAGAATTATCAAATTAATCTTTCTCTTCTTAACCTGATATTAACATGATGAACCTAATTTTCTGTCCCTCATTGTGTCATCTCAGTTCCGTGTTCTCAACGTTGAAATCTTAAAATGGGAAAGAGATTCAAAGCGCACGCCAATTGTTCCAAATGATGGAGGAACATCAGTGACGATGACGGTTTATTGAATCTTGAAACCAGTTCTCTCTTAGAATCTCTCTCAGTAGCTCCAATGGATTTTGTTATTGCTTCGATTTCATCATCTTTGATCTCGTCATCTCTCCTGGTAACTCCGATCTCGTCATCTCTCTCGGTGACTCTCTGATCTCATCATCTCTCTCGTTTTAGCTTCGATTTGGTCATCTCTCTCGTTAGCTTGGAATAACTGGTGCATAATGATTTTCCTTGTGGCTTTGGTCTTCTTACCACATAGGTTTAATCAATTTCTATTTTTCTTTTTTCTTTCCGTACATTGAGTTGTTGGTTTCGTTTTAGGTTAATTAGAGATTTAGTTGTGAAGTATCTTATGTTTTCTGTATAATTATCTTTCCTCTCTTGATTAGTTGTTTCGAATTTGACATTTTCTTTAGGTGAAAGAGAATCAAGACTTTCATTTGTGGTTCATTTGACAAATAGAGCATACAATTTATCTTATTTGTGGTTCATTAAGGCATACATTTTATCAGATTTGACAAATGAGAGCATACATAGCCAAACACATAAGGCAAAATGAATATCTCTACTTAAACAACAAAGCAACTTATCATAGTGTAAAAGCACTATTCACTGAACAGTGCCATTCATTTTTTTTATTTGTACCATTCACTTGTGTACTCTCTGACTGTCTACTGTCCAAAGGTCATCACATGGGTGCTTTAGCTGTTCTTCCTACTATTCCTAACTGCATGCTATTTGCAAATTTCAAATTAATTCATCATGCTTCTTTTCAAAATTTGAATTGCAAAAGAGAATCCTGATCCCTTATGTACTTTTAATGGATATTTGAGGTGAACTTTTGTTTAAAATCATGCATGTTTATTTCATAATATTCATTTTTTGGGGGCTTTCAAATACAAGGGAAACCAGAGTGGTAACTATGGTATTTTTGTCACTAGGTTCATGAAAATGGTGTATCTACCTTCCATAATCAGTTTATCTCATTTGCAATTGGTATAAGTTATCTTTTCAGAAAAAAAAAATGAAATATTAGGTTAACCTATTTTTATCTTTTCCTATAGTTACACATTATTAAAGCCCTAACAAGCAATAGAGTTTTGATGCTAATGGCTAAACCATTTTTTTTTAGTAGAATAATGATTTCTTACTTTTTTGTTTCCAAACAATTTCTAGGTTTATGCTTTGTCAAGAGATAAGGAATTCATGACAAAATGGAAGCTATGTGATGATCAATGTTAATAATTAGTGCTTTAGTATGTAATGGTTTTGCTCTTCTCTCTTAACTTCATTGATATGTATGGAGTAAGGTGGTACCATTCATTCTTTACCATGTTTGAGGCAAAAAGCATTGGAAAAGTTTTTCATTAAGATTGTTTTTGACTATTGTGTTGTCGTATTTTTTATAGGGATAAAGCTATATGAGTGTTCAAGACCTTTAAGGTAAGGAATCTTCCAAATTACTTTGTGTTGAATAATAGATTGAAGATAGATGCTTGAGGGGTTAAGGCTTAGAGGCTTACCTTATTTCTTGTATTTTGGTTGATGATGATTTTTTTCAATGGATAGTTGAGTGTCCATATTAGTATTTGTTGACAAAGGTGCAGTCAGGGACATGTGGAAACAAACAGTCATGGATACTCATATGTACTTTTAATGAATATTTGAGGTGAGCTTTTGTTAAAATCATGCATGTTTATTTCATATATTCATTTTTTGGGGGCTTTCAATTACAAGGGAATCCAGAGTGGTAACTATGGTATTTTTTGTCACTAGGTTCATGAAAATGGTGTATTTACCTTCCATAATCAGTTTATCTCATTTGCAATTGGTATAAGTTATCTTTTCAGAAAAAAAAAATGAAGTATTAGGTTAACCTATTTTTATCTTTTCCTATAGTTACACATTATTAAAGCCCTAACAAGCAATAGAGTTTTGATGCTAATGGCTAAACCATTTTTTTTAGTAGAATAATGATTTCTTACTTTTTTGTTTCCAAACAATTTCTAGGTTTATGCTCGGTCAAGAGATAAGGAATTTATGACAAAATGGTTTAGTATGGAGTAAGGTGGTACCATTCATTCTTTACCATGTTTTAGTATTAGTGCTTTAGTATGTAATGATTTTTCTCTTCTCTCTTAACTTCATTAATGTGTATGGAGTAAGGTGGTACCATTCATTCTTTGCCATGTTTGAGGCAAAAAGCATTGAAAAAGTTCTTCATTAAGATGGTTTCCGACTATTATATTGTTGTTGCATTGAATTTTAGACTAGAAATATCAACTATATATTACCTACATGTCCTTCTATCATAAAATCAAACAGGCAAATCTTTTATTCATTTCTATCTTACATCTGTAAATAGTTTCATATTGTCATAGGTGGATGGAATTGGATAAAAAAAGGAATGTCCTTTCTTTTGAGCTTCAAGTGGTTATTTTTTCATGATTGAATTATTCATTTATTTTTGCATCGTGTACTTCTTTTGAGTTGATGAACTAAAATATAATCTTTTCACCCTGGTGGCATGTATTTGTTTGTATCTTATGATATGCCAATGCATAATTTTATTTACAGTTTAAAACCTATTCATAGTCAAGCATGTCATATGACTGTGTATATGCTGTTTTTAATTTCTTAATTCATAGCTTTATTCTTTATATGTTTTTTAGCTAAAATTTTGAATGGACTTTTGGAAATTCGATAGATTCCACACCTAAAATGGTTATGTAGCTATAGACCTTTATGAATTTTGGACTGTTGAGTTGAGTTATTTAATTTTCCAATTCCAACAAAGATGACACAGTCCAATGCTCAGTTGTTCTGTATCCATTTTAGTGGCAAGCTTATATCAAGATACCATATGAATTGATATCCTTATATAAAAGGATGGTTGTATTTTTTTAAAACCTAAAAAGGTAATCTCTTTATATGTATTTTTCTATTGCAGTCAGAACAATTATTAATGGATACAAGAATAAGAATTTGAAGGAATTTTGTTGCTGACTTTTTCCATCTATGCAGACAAGATTCCTATGACTAATTGATTATGTAGTTATATACCATTTGAGCTAGCAATTTACATGGACTTTTGGAAATTACATTTGTTCTTAAATATATTTTTACACGTTACAATTACATTTTTATTAGGTCCACTTTTATTCTGACATTGTTTTTTACTTTGTGATGACAACTTTATGGAAGATAGGGAAAATAGTTTTGTTGTTGCATGTCACAATTTTTTTTGGTAAACTTATTTTGTTGTGTAGGGAACACTTACATGTAGTTAACATGTACTTGCTGAAAGAAAATCATCATTTGAAGCATGGATGGAGGATGCGACTAGGTCTGTATCTGAAAGTTTTTTTTTGGGTTGCTATTTGTTGTTTCATGTGACTGATTTTTGGCAAACTTTATTCTGTTGTGTAGGGAACACTCATATGTAGTTAACATGTACTCGCTGAAAGAAGATCATCATTTAAAGCATGAATCGATGATGCAACTAGGTCTTTATCTTAATGTTTCTTTTGGCTGTCTTTTGAGCATAACAAGAATACTCTGTAGAGTCTAGCTAGATAGTTATAAGTTTGAGTTGTTAGATGAGGCTTGACACTCCATATGTATAATTATCTATTGAATGACACATGGGTTGGGGAAAGAAAAATGACTACCTAAGTTTATCCTAATAACTGCAGCTACTTTTTTTTGAGTTCTCTTGCTTTTCAGGTGACTTTAGATGATGATAAATCAAAAGCAAGTGTTCAACATATATGATATTTTGAAGTATAGTTCTTATTTCAGAAAACATGAGTTGAATGAATTCTTAAGTGAAGCTCCTGGTTATAAAGTGTATATTATGCATATTTTTATCCACCATCTAATGTTATTTATTGAGCCAGCCAAAAAAGAGATGCCTCCATTATTTTTTGAAGAGCCAAGATAAATCTTGGTCTTTGCACGAGGAATGTTGACATTCTATTTCATATTTTAATTCATTTGGCCACTTAGGTATTCCATATGACAGCAGAATTTATAATTAGTTATATATTGTTGCGTATTTGATAAATGAACACATCTTCATTCAAAAAGGTTCTCTTTAGCTAATTAAATACAAGTTTTAGACATGAAAGTTGTGTTTGTTACTGTGATATGCTATATACTTTGCTTATATATATCACCATGCAATATATACTTACATATCATTTTATTTCTATAAATTTGCAATTAATTTTTAATATATAAAATAAAATATCAAGTGTAAGTGCATCGCACAGGCTTAACACTAGTTGCACTACATTTTATCTGATTTGTGGTTCATTTGAATATAATTTTCTGATTTGTTTGCACACATTTTATCTAACTTTTCAGGTTTGTATGTAATTTGAATTGTTGAGTTCAAAAGCATTTGTGTTCATTACTGTAAGTTACTCTATTCTTACTACTATAATGTGCTTTGCTCTTCCTTCTTTTATGTTCTGTTAGTTTAAGAGGTAAGGGGAGAAGGTTCTAATTCATGTCTTGTCACAAAATTGGGATCTAAGGGTAGAGGATGATCCCTTGAACCCTCTTTAGTTGTGATTTTATATGTATACTATGTTCTGTTATTTTTTTTAGATTGGATTGTGTTAAGTCATGACTTCTCTTTTCAATTGCTATGCTCCTATATTTTCTTGTGCAGTTGTAGAGCTGTCCTGTTTTTGGTATTTTTGGGTGTTTTTGATTTGGATTTGTAATCACTACGAAAATATAGGAGCATAAACATGTTAACTGTGTGAGCACCCAGAAATGGAATATAACAAAAATGTTTTGATCTTGTTAATTGTTGGTGCACCATGCTCATAGGCTTAGGCTTTTGGGTTTATTTGGTTCTAGAGTTTAGGTAATATGCATTTCTCTTAATGCATTTAAAATAGGCAATCATCTAAGACATACTGCAACCATTTAATATATTCACATATAAGAGAAGGATAACCACCAGATTGGTGAAATATAAAAAAAATGTCCATATCTGCTTAAAATTTGAAAATAAAATAAATTATAAACTAATGCAAACCCAAACCTTCTCAAATATCCACTACTCACTAGTACCACTGGGGTTTCTCATAGGATGGCACTTGTTAATAATAAATGCACAAATCACAGTCAAGGTATCAATTCATATTTACTATTATTAACTTCTAGTGGTTTAATGACGACAGAGCAAATTGGATTTCCAGTGGAGACTTCAAGAGTTCATAGAATTAGCTAGTAAGAGCTGAGAACAGTTTGAGAGCTATTACATATGATAGGAAATAATTTTTTGAATGGATTAATGCACCCCAATTATGTTTAAGAATAGCATGTTGTGAGGCTAGCATCTTTCTTTCCAATATATATATATATAATAACTTTAGCTTATAAAAAAAAAAAAACATATGCTAGGAAATATCTTGCGCAACGGGGAGCCACTCACATGAAAGAATTGCAGCGAGTCATTGCAACATTACCTTTTAAAAGGGATACTGAATGTGCTACATACAAGATGAGCACGTCATGTATTTGATTGTTTTTGTGCATTAGTCATACTGGTTTGTCTTTAATTTTGAATGAGATAGGCAACGTTTGTGACTTAGCAGGATATGGAAGAGACAATTCACATGTATATTTTTACTATTCCAATTCTTTTGTTGTTATGTTTTTTTTTTTTTTAATTCCTTACCTACTATGAACAAAAATAATTTCAGGTTGTGCATCAGAGGAATGGGAGTAATGAAGCAGTTGCAATCATGACAAGTTTCACTTGGAGATGTCATATTGTTAATGTTTTATATGTATGCCAATCGTAATACAGTTCTTTTTGTTGATATCTGATTTGTTACTGTTTATTTATTTATTATTATTCTTATGGCCTATATGTGATTTAACCTTGCATGTGATACTTGTTTCATTTGTGACACTCGTGGAATAGATAAACTTGAGAGGCCTGGATGACATTAATCCAGGTTCTGTTCATATTATACTAAGTAGAATTTTTAACTTTGTAGATTCTCATTCTCTTTAAAGGCATCAAAGTCAGGGAGATCTTATGTAACTTCAACAAAGGATTCTCTAACATTTGTCTGGAAAGTTGAAGGGTATGGTAATTGACATTCTTGGCCAACCTCAAACTAAAGTGGATTTAGTATAAAATAGGATATTTTAAAGTTTGCTTGTTGAAATTTCTAACTGTTTTGAATTATATTTTTCAGTCTGCTCTGTAGATGTTGAGGACAACTTTTGTTAGAGAAGTTGGAGAAGGTGTCATGGCTACCACATATTTGGGTAAGTTATTAGACAGTTTCATTCTCCTTCTTATTAGCCTACTAACAATTTCTCCAATTAGGATTCATGTACTCTCGTAGTTGCAGTTATAAATATAAAGAATGCAATTGAAAATTATTATTTTCATGGTAATTTTTTTCTGCTTTATTTCATGAGAGATAGGTTTATCATTGTCATATTATAATAATTGAAATGATGACAGAGGATGCTACACGCATGCTATGTCCAGGTAATTTGCACAAGTATTTTGGCTGGTGTTCAACAAAATAGCCTCTGCTGAGCATAAGGATTTTGGTTTGTGTTTGGTGTGTTTTAACTATATTTGTACTCTTGGGAATCATGTATTTAGACCTTATGTTGATCATTGGCTTGGCATGTATTTAATTTTGTTTAGTAATAAAATAATATTTTTGTTTTGAAAAAAAACAAAAAGCTGGTTGCACAGGTGTTATAATTTGTTACTTTTTCTGGCTATTTCAATTGCCAAATGAGTAGCCATCAAAAAGCTTAGTTTTCCCCGGCCATTCAAAGGGTCTTTACTAGCATTCGCTACAAATGCCACTAAAACATTTACAACCCTGGATGTGGCATCTATTGGCCAATTTTCAGTAAACGATTTAATGGCTACCTATATGGCTTCTAAAAGGCAAAACAATTGCGGCCAAAAGCCTCTTTTGGCGTAGTTGGTGACATCTTAAACATTTATTATATATACTGATTAGGTGATTTGTGCGATACTCAAACAAATTTTTAAATTAATTAATATGAATTATTTGTTCTTAAATATATAATAAATTCTCACACAGAAAATTGTATTTTGAAGTTTGACAACAAATAAAAATGAAATCAAAACAGAAATTGTTTGCCATAAAATTTAAAATGCCTTATGAAAAAGAGATACGTCGTGCTAGTTCTGAATTTGTTGATGCCTTATAAATTTTCTGCTCCAAATGAATTTGTTAATTCCTTATCTGCAAATTCGTATTAGTAAGTTTTATGTGCCAATGCAGGTAGGATATAATCCAAATTGATCAACAAATTCACAATTAAAGATCAACCCTCATCTTTAATCGTGTTTACAATAACTAATTAAATGCTACTGACTTTTGAAACATTTATCTTTTTAATATTTTCTTCAGTGTTTATGCTACTAATTACTATGCAGTAATACTTAGTTGATCACATCTTAACATATACCCATGCTAGGATTTATGTTCCATCAGTATCTTTTGGATTTAATTTCATATGACTTAAAATAACTTTTAAGTCCCCAATAAATACCAAATTTTTCTCAGGTTTCTTGATGTATTAAAAATTTTATTTTGAATCCCTATCATCATTTAAATGATGACCTAACATTATCTCAATGAATCCTTCAAACATATATCAATATTTAAGGATTTGTTACATATATTAAAAAATATAAATTATAGTCAGCATTTGCATTAAATAAAAATAAAAATTGTGGTGATTAACATCAATATTTCTTCTAATTTGGTAATTTTTTAACTTTTCCTTTTCTATTTATTTTGCTATCAAGTTTAGATCAAAGAAAGAATTTGTGATGACAACTATATTACTGTGAATCTTTAAATTAAAAACACAAATCTCTAAGGGTAACCCAAGGGCATCCGGTATTGGTGGTTTACTGAAGAACTCGATTGGTGAATGGGTTCTGGGTTTTTCAACTTCGACAGGATATGCTACCAATCTTTTTGCAGAGTTAGCAGCTATCCCCCAAGGCCTAAAGTTAGTTTGGAATGTGGGTTTTGACTTTGTTGCATGTGAGTCGGATTCAATGACAGCTATCAATCTCATAGCTCATAACAGCAACATTTATCATCCTTATGCAGCTGTTATTAACCAAATTAGAGAATTTCAAGATTGTACTTGGACTTTGGAGTTCAACCATACTCTTTGCAAAGGTAATCAATGTGCGGACATGTTAGCTAAGATGGGATCCTCTACGGATAGGACGCTAGTTATATGGGACATGTGCCCTATTGAGCTTAGCTCTCTGTTGTTGGCTGATGCCCTGGGAATTTCTTGTCCTAGATTGTAACCTTTATTTTATTATTTTCTTTCATCATAAAAAAAATAAAAATTAAAAACACAAACTGATGGTAGTGCCTTGGGTTGAAATCATACTTGAATGAAGCAGAATCTTTCTAGCAGAAATGCAGTAATTTAGTTGTAATAAAATCTTTCCTCTCTAGCCCAAGGTTTTAAAAAAGAGTGTTGTTATGGTATCTTTAGAAATATATAACTACATATGTTTCCATAAAAAGTTGAAAAAAATTATTTTGCAAATTTTAGTGTACATTTTCAAATTTCAATGCATAAAATGAAGAAGGAAAAAAATATTTTTTCAGAATAAAAGTACTTTTTATACTTTCCAACTGAACTCAAATATGCACTATGGATTTTTGTATTGAACTAATAATTGAACAAGCATGAACAAATCAAAGAAGAAAAAGAGAGAAATGTATAGATTTTCAATATCAGTATCAAATTAAAACCTTAAATTTCCAAGAGTCTCATATAAAATCTATTTAAAACAATAAAAAAGACCTGCAAATATAACCACGGTTGTGAAGTCTAGAGTTTCTAAAATTAAAATAGCCAGAAATAGAGAGAGCCTTGTCAAACATATATGAAGCTTCAGAACACTTCACTTGTCATCAACATTGACACCAAGAAAATCATAGAAAGGAACGTCATTGCATCCACCATCATCATCAGTTTGCTCTTTCTCGTTGGAAGAAGAAGCCCTAACCTCATTATCTTTGGGAGAAGAAGAAGAAGAATCCCTAACCTCCACGAATGAGTTATCGAACAAACTCATTTTCATCGTTCCATCGCCAGCACGGATATTAAACAGTCCAAAAGGATCATCACACCTCCCTGGTTTCCCAGATGAATCCAACACAGGGAAGTTTAGGGCATCAGGGAAGTTCAAAGAACCACTGGGATATGCCGTTGCAAGTAGCCTTTGCTCAGTGTAATAGTTCCTACTCATAATGTCAACATTTTTGGGGAAGGATTCAACGCTTGAGTTGACATTATAGGCTGTAAGCTCATGCCAGGTTCTCTTCTTTGATTCCCTCTTTTGTTGCGTCATTAGAGCATTCCAATGGTTCATCAAGCCCTTATCAGTTCGACCGGGGAAGAGCTTGGCTATGGTTGCCCACCTCGGACCGTAAAGCGCATGAGCCATGACGAGCCTCCCTTCTTCCTCCTTGGTGAAGGGTGTTTTGTTAATGTTGGGATCAAGATACTTGATCCACCTTGTTTTGCAGCTTTTATCTGGACAATAAAAAATAATAATTATGCAACTAATTCATAAATATATAATAATACCCACTACAAACATGAAAAATACGAACGTAATTCTAACTAAATAATCATACATATAAGTTGGCCATGATCTAAATAAAATCTATCTTTAGTTTATATGAGAATTCTTTACCACTCCTGTATAGTTGTTTCATTAAATTAAATTTTATTCTTATCATTTTTCAAACAAAAAAAATATCATTTTTTCAGTAAAAATTAAATGGATTAAATAACTTTTAGATCTCATTTTAATATTTGTCTAAGACCCTAATTTTTTATTTTTTTTTTGCATTATTATGAGTCTTTCATAAAAAAAAAATTTGAGTTCCTATATGACGTGATACCATCTTAACATATATAAATCAATCGTTGAGATTTTGTCACGTCATCAATACAGACTTAAAACAAAAATAAAAATTTGACAGGGATCCATAACAACACAAAAAAAATTCAGGAATTCAAACAAAAAAAAAGAGTATTTTTTAGGGATCCAGAAGTTATTTAAGTCAAATTAATTTTTTCTGATTTTTCCTATCCTAACTAATATTCCACAAGATATCCTAGCTAGATTAACCTAATAGGGTACCCAATTTAGTTCTATATGTAATGGAATTAAAAAAAAAAATTGAACTAGATCTCCTCATTACATAACCAAATTAACGTTTAAGCAGAAAGATGTAAAATTCAAATTATTAAATTACTACATCTAACTCATATATAGATACCTGTTCTTCCCTCTATATGTTCAGCAATTAAATTCCAGTCCTCAGTGCCATGTTCTTGAACAAGTTGGCTTAGCTTTTGATCCTCAGAAACCCTCCAGTGATTACCACGAGTATGATACTTGTTAGCTATACCCTCCTCAACAGAGTTCAAAGAATTGGCCATGGCTATGGATTCAACTCTTAAAAAAGAAGCATAACACAGAGAGAAGCACCGAATTAGGGTTATGAATGGGAAGTAACATTTTTTTGCTGTTTATATAACTCCTACCAATGTACTTCATATGGAAATTAAGTGGTCCTACTTGGCTACTTGGTATGTCATTAAGCCATTATTAAATACATGAATTCTTCCTGACAAAAAAAAAATGAAAAACGTTATCTTTCCAACAATATATTGTTTTTATTCATCATTGTTATTTATTAATTTAAATATGAAATTTTATAAGATAGAATAGTTTTTAATGTAATATGTAATATGTATTAATGCGTAATAATTATTAAATAAATGATCATAGAATAACGTAATAATTTTAGGATGTGTCTTCAAAATATTAAAAGTTAAGGTTACTTCAATATAGAATTTATGAAATGCTAAAAAAAAATGTATAAATCTAGATTATACGGCAGAGTCATCAGAATTTGTTGTAAACAATGGAACGTACTTGTAAATGAAAAAATTGTATTGTCTTCAATAAAATAAATTTTGTTAAATCTTCTAACTTCAATGAATTTGCTACTCATATTAGTATAATACATTTTAAATTATATGTTTGTCAGTATAGGCTGAATTTTGAAAATGTATGTATTTTAAAAACATTAATCAATCATAACAAAAATTTTATAGGTACCTAAAACTTATTTAAGCCTTAAAATTATATTAATTTCAATTAGTTAAATTATGATTTCTATTGCATATAAATAACACATTAAATTTTCATTTTTTTAATATTTTATGATGTAATTGATTAAATCATTATGAATATATATACATTTATTATAATATATATTTGGTTTAATGACACTTTTTAATTCATTGAGTTATGTTTTTTACACATTTTAGTCTATTTTGGTAGAAATGTTGAAAAAAAAAAACAAAGAAGTGTGTCAAGTCCGTTAGTTGGTATTTTGGTTGATCTTTGAATTAATTTACTAGTTTCAAAACAATGTTACCATTTATCCTAAATTGATTACAAATCCTTGAAACTTAATGAACCAAAACATACTCATTTAAAAACTAATAAATGGATCAAATTGTGTCAAAAACATAAGTTAAAGTATTAAAATGACACTTTTAAAACATTATGGACCAAAATAAAAAAAAATGATAAACTTAATGCACAAAAGTGACATCAAGCCTACATTTTTGAATAAAATATGTTTCGGGTCCCTATAAAATATGAAAAATATTAATTCCATTGCATAAAAATAATTGTATTATTTTTTCCCAATAAATATTAAATGTATTTTTGCAAGTCTTTTTGGGTAACTCCGTCAAACACAGCGGTGACGTGGCTAACGCACTTATTTACAAAATTTGAAATTTTAATATTTTGTAAGGGCATCTCCCATGCAGGTTTCTTGTTTGTATTTTTGTAATAAATATTTTGTAATCTATTTTTTGAATTTTTACATATAAAAATATTAAATATTGATTTCTCCTTTGTTCACATAAAGCTTCCTTTCTATGCTTCTTTCATTTCTCTGATATTCACATAAAACTTCCTTTATGCGCTTCTTTCATTTCTCATTTGTTCACTATCCCTTTCTTTTTCGAAACAAGACCCATTGCTCCCTTGCGTTTTTGCTGCTGCCACTTGAGCCACCACCACCGCTCCCTTGCCCAGTGACGATCTTCATTTTTTTTTGTTAAATTTGTTGTTTCTCCACATGGTTGTGGCTGCCGCAAAGCCAATTAGGTGGGCAGCCTTAGACCTCTCTTCAATTTATATTTTTTTTACATATACTCTTATAAATTGTTTTAAATTTAAATTATTTAGAGATAAAATTTATTATACTATTTATAGTTAATTTATTAATAAGGTTATAAAACTTAAAATATATACACACATAAATATTGTTATAGATTATTTGAGAATTTTATTATTCATTTCAAATGTTATAAGAAAAATTAGTTTGCATTTGCTTTAAATTAAAATTAAAAGGGACATTAAAATGACTATAGAGAATAAATTTTATAAAAGAATAGTATGATTCATAAAATAATACTTTGATGAAAATAATAGTGATGAGATCACACATTTAGTTAAATATCAATTCTTTTAGTTTTGACTATATATCTTATATACATACCAAATGAATTTATTTATACTCACAACATACATAGAGTGAGATGTTGAAATTTCTCAATTATTATTTTTTTATTTAAAAAAATTAGAGTTTAAAAATTAAGAAATTAAAATATAAATTCATAAATTATATTAGAGTAAGATTCAAAAAGTAAAAATTTGCCTAAGGCCTTAAAAATTCTAAACACAGCCCTGTTTCTCCATTTCCCCCTTTCTATTTTGTAAAACTTTTTCAATCTGTTTTGTATTTTAATATAGGATTGTTTGATCTATTATTTTTGTTTTGAATTTTCATTTCATCTTCTATTAATCTTGTGTTGTGAATGAAGAACCTGTGTTGATTTCTCTTTTTTGTTATTTTCCCTCGGGTTAGTTGATGTTGGATAATAGTTTCTTATTGCTAAGAATTTGTTTCTTATATAAGGTGTGAGTTCTTATTCTTAAGCAATCCATTGCACCACATACACTACACCAAAAGAGGATTTTGGCGGCAATTGTTTGGCCTTTTAGAGGCCATATGGATAGCCATTAAATATTTTACCGACAATTGGCCAATAAATGCCACATCCAGGGTCAGTAAATGTTTTAGTGGCATTTTTGGTGAATTCTGGTAGAGACCCTTTGAATGGCAAGGGAAAATTAAGTTTTTTGGTGGCTATTCTTGTGGCAATTGAAATAGCCGTAAAAAGTATTTTTTTTTTTCAGTTGCCTCTTTCACAGTTTCACCCATCGCTGACCTTAATTTGTTGCTGTTTAAATATATTAAGATACACATTATATGCAACCAACTTCTTTTGTTCGTCATAAAAAAGTTCAAATGAAAACAGAGAGTTTTCATGAAAAAATTATGACACTTGTGCAACCAGCTTTTTTTTTTTTTTTTCCAAAACAAAATACATTTTCTTTACTAAGCAAGAGTTAAATAAATGTCAAGCCAATGTTCAAAATAAGGTCTAAATACATGATTTCCAGCAATACAGACATAGTTAAAACACATCAATCTGATTCATTACTCCCATTCCTCTTATGCACAACCTGAAATTATTTTTGTTCATATTGGGAAGTGGAATATCTTTTTTCTCTTGCATTCTTTTTACACCTAATGACAATTTTCTTCAATCAATACATACTCTAGTGATGGAGTCACTTCTAGCCAACATGTCTAATCTATACAATAGATAAAAGCATTGTTATTAAACTCGGATCGACTCGACTGGGTCGACCCATTAGACTGGAAATGCATTTGACTCGGTGTTGAACCAGTGACCCGGTGGCTTAGTTGACTCGGCGGGTCATGCAGTTTTTTTTTACATTTAAAAAAAATTATTTATATGAGATAGATCAATTTATACTTTTCACTTGTTGTTTAGATTTTCTTATCTTAAAATTAAAAATGATAAAATTGTTGTCACATTCCTTTTAGCTTATTTTCCTTGACTTATATAGTTATTTACAAATAAAACTTGTATTTATTTTATCTCAAGTAGAGTACACTTGTTAGTTTAAAAATTATTATTTTTTATTTGAGGAATAATGAGATAAATGAAAAAATTGTATTGTCTTCAATAAAATAAATTTTGTTAAATCTTCTAACTTCAATAAATTTGCTACTCATATTAGTATAATACATTTTAAATTATATGTTTGTCAGTATATGCTGAATTTTGAAAATGTATGTATTTTAAAAACATTAATCAATCATAACTATATTTCTAAATTTGTTGAATTTTGTTAAACATTAAACATTCAAGTGTATAAATTTACATATTATAATTTTTTTTTAGTATAGGTTGAGTCATGCAAGTCAACTAGTGACTCGCCAAGTCGACCCCTGACTTAATGACCCATTACCTTGATCGAGTCAATGATCGGTTCGAGTCTGATAACACTGGATAAAAGGGATACCACTTTTGGTAATCGCTTTTGGACTCCACATTTTTGCATACATATTTTCCCCTCAATTATATAATATCTCTTTTTAGTTTCAATTAGAATTATAATATATATTTTAATATTTTTTTAATAACTGTGTAACTACCCACTACAGAAACACTCGAAGTGCCACTCTCTCCACACTAGTATATATAAATATAAAACGAAAAGGAAAGTTATATGGTCTAGTGAAAACACATTCTGTTTTTCCTTGATTAATTTATTAGTTTTGGGGAATTCTACAATGCCAATTACATACTGAAATTAATCAGCAAAAAAAGAAAAGCTACATGATTAAATTACTTACAACAAAGGCAGGTCATGGTCAGAAATGTAGTGAACTAGTGACTAACAATTGAGAATAAATAAAGTTAGATCATGTGCTCATTAACAACTTTGTGTTGATTTGATGGGTTTGTCTGCCTAAGTTGTTGCAAATCCTTCTTCAGAGTCAGCAAACACCTTGTTTAGAATCATGGCTAATCGAATTCCTCCTTGAGCAATTCGTTTCATGAAAAATGGCAACCCTGAGTCGAAGTAATCATCTAGAAAAACCATCATACGCACAACACAATCACTACACAAAAATCCTTTGACTTCTAATTTGTCTACTCATCTCATGCTGATATACTAAAACCTCAAACTAATCAATGTTTGTGAGACTTGGGTTACCTGACAGAGTTGTTCCAGCTTCAACTCCTTCGTAACCCCATTTGCAAGGTATTTATATGTTCTCTTTGGCCAACTACATGATTCCAAAATGTGAACAAAAATAGCCAGAGGAAACTAAAGGTAGAAGAGAGGGAGAGAACTTACTTATTTACACAATGAGAGATATCATTACAATGTTTCCAAGATGAAACATCATCTGACCAGATCTCCTATATACAAGACACAAATGACTTTAGTTGGGACTAATCACTACTAGAAAAATGGCTTTCTACATCAGTCAACTAACATCGGTTTTGGCAAACCGTTGTTAAATATGATGCAGTAGCATTTTTGAAAATAATTGTAACTTAACCGATGTTGTAATATAATTTTAACAATGGTTTTTAAAATAACCGATGTTAAAATTTGATATTCAACATTGGTTTTATTGTAACTGATGTCGTAGTTTGATTTTCAACATTGGTTTTATTGTAACCATTGTTGAAAGAACCACTGCTAAATAAGCCTCTCGTGCTCACACTCTCATCTTGCCCAGACACTCTTCTTTGGTGCTTACTCCTCACTGTCATATCGTCCCATCATTCTCACCTTATCATGTCAAACCCTTGAGCTTTCCTTCACTGTTGCTGAAATCAAGTTCCTCTTCACAACCACTGCGTCACTACCTTTGTCGTATCCCTAATCTCCGCAATGACGCTGCAGTGAGTTTTCCTTCACTCTCTGCAATAGTGTTGCAGCATCCTACAACTTTGCCGACGCTCTCTGCAACTCCACCATATCCCTGATCTCCATGATGTTGCTTCTATTTCACTCTCCCTGATGGTGAGCTTTCCCCCTTTCCAATGATTATTTTGAACCCTAGCAGTGTGTTGAAAAGAATCACTCAATCGCACTTCTAATTTTTGTCATTTTGCTATTTCCATTGATTATTCAATGACCTAGTGTTCAATCATTCAACCGTTCAATGACCATGCTGTTTTGTTTTTGGATTGACGATTAGCAAATTGTTCAATTGCTTTTAAAATTAGTTTGGAGAGCATGTTCGATTCTACTGTGAGTTATCTTATTATTTTATTATTATAATGTATATACTTGCTAGAGTCTACATAGATGTTTGTCTGTTTTATTGTTATTTTAATAATGCTCTTCATTGTTGGCTTGTTTCTTAATTTTGGTTTTGGCAGATCATTCGAAATGACATTCGTCTTGGTGCTGTTATGACAACTCCTAAGATTGCGAAAGCCTTGACTCACAGAAATTACTTTAACACCTTTGGTGGGAATCCTGTTTGCATTGATGCAAGATTGGCTTTTTAAAGAGTGATAGAGAAAGAGAAGCTTAAAGAAAATGATTTTGTAGTAGGGTCCTTTTGAAAGAGAGGCTTAATTCACTCAAGAACAAATATGAATGTAATCCTTCGTCACTTAACTTCTTATTCCTTGTCTATTCTAGATTAGTGCACAAGCATGCATGAATTCATTCTAGGTTGAGTGACATGATGGAGAGCAAAGGAACTTAATTGAGAAGCATTAATGTCACAAAAGAATCTAGATTTTTTTCATCTTTCCTTCTACCAACTCTTTATGTGAAAAATGTTAGCAACACATTCCCACTTTTCATTTAACGAGTTTCACTCATAATTTTGTAGTTTTCAATAAATTTTAACCAATAATAGAGAGTTTGTCAGAATAAGTAGTGTGTTAGAGAATAGTATATTCCTTGGATTCTTTTGCTTTATGGTTCTGTTTGTTGGTTTTCTTTTGTAGTAATTGGTGATGTGAGACAAAGAGGCATGATGCTTGGGGTTGAGCTTGTCACTGATCGCAAACTTAAAACACCAGCACCAACTGAGACACTGCATGTGATGGACCAAATGAAAGGTTAAATCTCAATCCCTCTAGTATTGTCTTCTGGTTCCATCCTTATTTTTCTGTTTCATAAGTTATTAATCAATAAGCTCTTTTGGTGTTACCACATAATTAGGAGTTCTGATTGGAAAGGGTGGCTATTATGGAAATGTAGAATAAGCTCAATCTTCCTTCCATACTCTTTCTACCTTTATATGCCCTACCCTAAATCTAAAATAGAATAGTTTGCACACCTTATTTTGCAGCCATTGACAACAGGACTCACTATGTTTATCTGGTACTAAACTTTATTGATTCAATGATTTGTATTAAAGACTTTCGATACTTTAATGATCTGCTTTCTTATTTGTGAATAATTAATTACAATTGTTGAGATTAATACCAATTAACCGATTCTCAAGGAGAGAAAGAGAAATCAAAGACATAAAAAATCTATTACGATGTGAATCCAAAAGAAGTGAATATACTTTGATTCAATTCAACTTAGATAATTGTTATGGCATCATTAGTATACGTGTTTGTAATTTATTAGTAATTTACTGATAATAATTGAATATAAATATATCATTCAATTTCCAGGGTGGTATGAAATTACAGGTTTAGCTTACTCAAAAAGCCGCACAATAGTATGCGTAAAAACAACATCGATTCTTCTAAAAACTGATGTAGAATATGTAATAGCAACTTCGGTTCTACAAAAATCCGATGTTGTATATGAACATTTTACATCGATTATAAAAGACAACTGATGTTGAATGCAATTTTTGACATCGGTTAAAAACCGATGTTGCAAGTAATGGACTTTCAACATCACTCACAACAACATCGGTACAAAACCAATGTTAAAAATCTTAAGTAACCGATGTTAAATGTCTTTTTTTTAGTAGTGTATAATAATCCATGTTGTTAATAAATACTAGGAAACAAATTTAGTCTTACATCAGTGTAGTTCCTCTCAATGTTTTGCAGAAGGAGGCTCACATCCTTGTCATAATAATCTGCTAGTGCTGTGAGAATAATTTCACTGTCCCACACCTAATGGTAGACAACAAAATTAATAGTTGTTACGTGAAGAAGTAGTTTTTGAATACTAAATGGAGATGAAGTTGATGTTGAAGTTTACATGGTGCAGATCAGATTTGTGCCTAAACCAATGTAGTTTTATTGTGTTTCCTCCTTCGTCAATGTTGAATACAACATGCATTGGCTGAAAAGATAAGTCCACAAAAGTTCTAATTAACGTGATTGGTAAAAAAATAACTATGCACTAAAGGACATTGAAAAGTTTTTCACACACACACACCTGATGTATATCTCCCATGAAGTGTGACAAGAACAGTAACACCTCAATCATATTATCTGTAAGATCAAAAACCAAAGGCATTAAATAAAACATACAAGTGAAAATCCCTCTAAAGTTATTCTTAACAAATAAAATTATTCTCTTGATAAAAATGTACATTTTCAGTAGTAATAAGTTTGATCATCAAAAGGAAAAAGTTAAGAATTTGTCTAGAGGGTAAAAGAGTTAATAAACTTCACTATTAGAAAAAAGGATTTTAACCTCGGTTATTTTAGCCTTTTAACATCGGTTTTCAACTGAAGTTGTTGCGAGTGATGTTGAAAGTCTATCACATTCAACATCAGTTTCAAATCGATGTTGAAATCTGCATCATACGTTGGTTTTGTAAAAAACTGACGTTGTATTAAAACGTTAAACATCAATTTTATTGTGAACCGATGTTTAATGTTCATGTTTTACAAAGGTTTGTGTTCTTTGACGTTTTCTACATCGGTTTTAAAGAACCGATGTCAAATTTGCAGATTTTTTTTTTTTAATTTGTTTAACCTGTTTCCGATTAGTTGATCTTGTAATTTCGAAACCAAACGTGGAACCTGTATTACTAATAAATTATAAACACTAAACTAATGATGAAACAATAATATCAAAGTAATATACAAGCAAACTACACTACTACAGAAAAGGCCTTCCACATCAGTTTTGGAGGGCCTTTCACATTGTCATCCAAACATGCATCACCCACAAGTTGATCGATATCAGCTTGGGAAAGAATAATTCAATTGCCTTACTGTCATTTAGTTTTTTAGAGTGCCTAGATGTTTCCATGTGTTTTTCAGTCCATTATTGTAGTATAAATAAAAAGCATTTCATGTGACAGAAATAAGAGTTCTCAATAAAACTTGGTGCAATATTAGGATACCACAAACATGTTTTGAGAAAATATTTATCTCAAATCAGGCTATAAATATTTATCTCAATCATTTTAAAGATGATAGGTAGCTTGAATCTCAGGATACTTACTCACTAATTAGTAATTACTGTAGTGTTTATTCATGTCTACATCACATTGTCTTCTGAAGAATCTTGTGGTGATCAGTGATGTACTTTAATGACTTCTGGGGTTTTCATATCTTTGAAATTAAATCTTCATAAATTCTGAATGCTTCTAGCTGGCTTCCTCCTCTGTATATGTCCTAACAGTAACATGATCCATGTGGCTCTATCTCTTTCTCTACACACTTTATTTGAACTTTGAAGCTCATTTCAGTAAGCTCTATTCTAGCACTGACTCATGGATACTGATCAATACTCTATCTCTATTTTGCAATAACTGATTAAACAGTACTTAAACCAATCAAGCAGCAGACATTTTGCAATATTTTAAATGGAACAATCAATGATGCATTATATCATAATGATTAAGAGACTGCTTACAGAGGAAAATAATCTATTACTAGGTTTGCAGTAAGTAGGTACTGCAAATACAAAGAAAGATATTAATTATTTAATTTTAATATACATTACCAAACAAGAATAAAATGACAAAATAAAAGTTTTATCAAGGTTAATAATAACTCCTCTACCTGAAATTATGAACATCAGAAACCACATAGTATATTGACTAACCATAAATCAGAAGAGAGTAGCATCTAAAAGATTAGAAGAAATTTACTAACCTCAATAACTTGCTTGTGCAGTTGCCACCACTCTGAAAAAAGGTACTTTTTCAATTTTCCCAATTTTCCCAAATAGCTTTCCCATCTTTGCTATGAATTAATCCTGTGTTGCCAAAAATGATATTGAATGCTAGCCGGCAATACCAAAGTAATACCCAGTCATTTGTAACATTTCAACCAAATATTTGAGGCAAATCTGCACTTGAAAAATAGATGTTCCGCATCTTCTAATTCCAGTTTGCATAAGCAACAAATATGTTCCTCTTGTTGTAATGTGGTTCCCCTCCTCGCCAAATTATCTTTTGTCGCTATCCTGTTGAGTGATGCTCGCCATACAAATGCTGAAATGATGATTCCTCCTCATTCAGAAACCTCCACATCCACTTTGACAAGAGTGCCTTATTGAATATCTCAACCTCCTTAATTCTCAATCCACTGTTTTGTTTAGGTTGACACACCTTTTTCCAACTTACCCAACACAATTTCTTATCTTCCCCTTTAGCACCCCACAAAAAGTTCTGTTGTAGTGTTGTGATTGTGGCCACCGCTTTGTTAGGTGCCTCGAAAAAGGATAAATAGAACGGTGGAATTGTTGATAGTACCGATTTTAGCAAACATATCCTTCCCCCGAATGACAAATATTTGTGTTGCCATGACCTTAATCTTCATTTGATCTTGTTAATCACCGGTTCCCAAGTGGTCACCCTTCTAGGATTCCCTCCCACCAAAATTCCAAGATGTGCATGAAATCAGCATTTGCTTACAATGTAGCATCATGGCCTCTCTATTAAGAAAACCTTTTGATGTAGCTATTCCACCAATTTTGCTCTTGTGGAAATTATCCTTTAGGCTAGATGCTAGCTCAAAACTCCTTAGTATGTACTTGAGTGTAAAGATATTCTCCATATATTCCATATATTCCTCACCCAAGAATAACGTGTCATCTGCAAATTGAAGAAGCAGAACCCTAAAGTTGCCATCACCCACCTTGTATTCTTTAAAACGGTTTTTTGACACTTCAGATTGCATCAATCCTCCTAGTCCATCAGCAATTACTAGGAAAAAGAAAGGGGCTAGAGGATCTCCTTGTCTCAAACCTCTTTCATTCTTGAACTCTACCATCGGGCTACTGTTGACCAACACTGACATGGTAGATGATTTCATGCATCCCTTTATCCATTGCACCCATTTATCACAAAAACCCATTCGACCCAACATATAGTAAAGAAAGGACCACTTGACAGAACTGAATAGTAGGATGATTTTGAAGTTTTCATTTTGAGTAAAAATAATTATCAATGTTTTTGCTACAATCATCAATATTCATATGCCTATGCTAAGTTGCTAATGAGAGTGATTTCTTTAGGGAGAAAAAAACTTTTCTTGCAGAACTTTTCTTACCAATGCCCTCATAATGCAGGAACATCTTTTTTACAATACTTAATAATCTCTTACCTGACTTACATAACCTTTAGTCATTAGTGGAGCCAAACCACAATCAGATACATGCACAGAAACATCATCATCGAGGAGAATGTTAGCAGAATTGAAATTTCTGTGTACAACAGGTGGCTGACACTACTCATGCAAGTACGTTGCAGAGGACAACATTAGTGTTAGATTCAGAAAGTTCCACATCAACACACATTATGGAGAGACAGGAGAACTATAATTATGTTTTTAGCATCTTAAACTTCAAAAAAGTTGTAGCATATATACTATAGACCCCAAATTTCTAGCAAAAAGGTTCCAGCATTAAATTAAGCCACCAAGGAATAGTTAATTGACTTACTCTAAGACACTAGCTGCCCCGAGTGCTATCCAAATGCGAGCATTCCATGAGTCTTGTTTTGAACTCATCATCTGAATGGATTGCATCCTTTAGCGACCCATTACTGCAATACTCATAAATAAGAAGCCTTTGACCATGTTCTGCACAGTACCTGAAATATGTCCCTATACCCTCTTTCTCTCTCTGATTTCCTTTCAAGTTTTTCAGTTACTTTTTTCCACTCAATCAAAATCTATTCATTAACTCAGCCTCATTAATGTGATGTATTATATTATATTATATTATACTTAATAAAACTGTTAATTTATTCCTATCCTGAAGTTTCTCTTGACTACTTCTGCAAGCAATTTTGCTTGTATTCAAGCAAGCAGTTTTTTTTTTTTTTATTATTATTATTATATATTTGCACACCAGCACCAGCCAAGCCAGCAGTGCCACAAACAAGCATATCTATCTACACTACTTGCCATGCCCTATATCCCGCTGGTGAAACGTGGAAAAAAAAAAAAAACCAATTTCAGTTTTTCACCCTTGGAACAACATTCAACTTCCAGCAGCAAATATAATCTCAACATGTATGTGTTACTGAAGGAGATTTGAGGAGACAGGTTCAGGTTCTGATCATTTTGAAATTAAGATTATGGCCATTCAAGCACAGTGGTGTCCAAATATTGCGCTGCTAGCCTTATTGACTCTCATATCAATTTCAACCCAAAATTCATCTCCATCATCAGAAGCAACAACAACAACAGCTATCAAAATAGCATTTGAGAGAGTTATATAATGGGAGTCAAGGAATTGTTGATCCAAATCTTCATGTTTATAATTCAAAACCCGACAATGCTGCTCCTATGTTTTCTGTTCAGCTTGAGAAGCAATGGGAAGAGATTGATCAGTACATCAAATCTGAGATTAGAATACAATTCATTTAATTCATACACATATACATAAGAGACGTTTAAATGGAAACATAGTTAAGAGAAGTACAAATCTTGCAGTGGAAGGTCTTGTAAAACATCCAGGGTCCCAGACAGGTTATTGTTCTGAAAATGTTTGCCAATGAGGAAAAAGTTAGATTGATTGACAGACAGCAGTGAAATACATTAAAGAATATCATCTTTTTAAGACAAAATACTCACACGCTGGTCAGGGAAGACAAAATCTCCATAGATGGAGGCAATTCCCCACTCAAATTATTATTAGATAAATCTCTGCACAGCAGTTGATGTTTCACCAAATAAGTTATACATGTAATGAAGCTAAAATAATCTCTATTATATATATGTAGTTGTAGAATAATTTAATGAGTCCCTACAGATTGATCAATTGTGTAAGAGACAAGAATGCATCTGGTATTTCTCCTGTCAAAAGATTGGTGTTAAGAAACCTGAAAGGGGATAAATCAATCTCACTTAGATAAACTTACATAACAGTTAACATCACCTATCATTAGAAATTGATATATAGATAGAAAAAAGCAATAAACAAATCACATGTCCGACAGTTCAGTCAATGTGGATAAAGAGGCTGGAATACTTCCAGTGAACTGATTATCTGAAAGAAAGCTGCAAAAGTACAAACCATTATGCTATTTTGCACAATGTGTTGGAAGAAACAATAATAATAATAATAGTATCACAAAGGAGGTAGTAGGTACCACATACAAGTGCTGTAAAGTTATTGGCAAACTGGATGGAATACTTCCTCCAATGTGATTGTTGTTTAGAACTCTGCCCCCCAAAACATGAAACAAAACATTAAAGGTAATGCAGGAGAAACATTACTGAAATTCATGAACTGAGGAAATGCACTATATAAATTCATGAAGTGAGGAAAAGCTCATAAGTCTATTGGCCTGTTTAAGGATAGATCTATTGGTCTATTTAAAATTTTAATATAAACACATATAAGACTAGAATTTAGAGTGATCGGTTTTAATATAATTTAAAGCATAGTTGAACAAAAAAATTGAAAGAATAAAAAGAGGACATTCAATTAATCTTCAATTGAGGTTCGTCAAAGGCAGTTACATCATCCCCTTGTTGCTCATCGTTCACCTCTCCTCAATTCTATAGCTACAGAGATAAGTCACAAGCAAATCATCTATAATGGATTGCACCTTTCATTAAAAAATCAGAGAAAAAACAAGGATGAAATTAAAATTAGACAAAATGTTCTAACTAAAGCAGAGAATAAATGAGACATTTAATCAAACATATTGCAAGCAACTTAAATTCGCAACGCCAACCACCAAATATCTTTAAGACGCAACAATTTTCTTGGTCACACTCTTCTTGTTCGTTGCCATGAACACTTTGTCGACACTTGCACCAAAAACACTAGTGGCTGCCATTTTTGTGTAATTTTCCACTCTGCTGCTCCGATTCTCGCTTTCAATTGCCTTTATTTCCAATATAGAATGTAGATGAGTTTGAAAGCTAGGGTTTCAATGGGATGGATGAGTTCAACAAACGAGAGGGTGGTTGATGGCGGCATTGATGAGTCTGTGGTTGTGGTGGAGACAATGGCGTCTGGCGGAGGGAGGAGAGGTGGTGTCCAACGAAGGGAGGAGGAGTGGCATCGATGAGAACAAGGTTGGTAAGGGATTTGGGAGCCAGAGAGAGAGAAAGAGAAAGAACCATGTGAGTTTGTTGACGAAAAAAAAAATTAAAAAGTATTACCTACATTAATTATATGTGGGTAGAAGTTTTGCCTACACTAAATTATAAGTGTCACTATAAATGTGTGTAGCTATAGGGGTATTTTTTTTTAGTTCATTTTCAATACATAAGTTTGCAGGGTATGTTTACCTGTGGTGTCTGTTTGCAGGGAGGAAAATAAATAAAAGGTTTAAATAAGTTTTGGATTTCTTAAAAATATCATTTTTTTTAATTTGAATCCTTGAAATTTTTTTGCGTTGTTATGAGTCCCTACAAAATTTTAATTTTATTTTGAGTTTTTATCGATGATATGACATCATCTTAACCGTTAGTTAATAAATAATGTGACATCATCTCAACATAAATCAACAATTAAGATGATGTCACGTTATCAATAGGTGTTTCAAGGATCTCCTATTCACACTAGAAGTTGATATTAAAATTCATAAGTATAATCCTAGAAACATAATATAAGAAACAATAAACAAGTACATTAATAAGCAATGTATTAATAATTCTAATAAATATACATATATATTAATATTACAGTTGAAGGAAATCTGAATGTGACCAAAATTATTTACTCAATTTCTTGAATAATTTCCAACTCAAAATTCAGATGTCTTGTTGGAACAACAACATTTAAACCAAAAGAACCAATTATGTCAACAGGATTTGGGATGTTCATCTCCATCCCCTTCAAGCATTTGTACACAATTTTCATTGATGGACGTTCCACGGGATTTCATTGAATGCACCAAATTCCTACACTGATAAGTTTCTTTGCAATTTTAGCATATCCCTCATTCTCAATAGTACATGCGTGTCTCTACTTTCCAGCAAGTTATATATCCATTCAGGGTATAGAACTTGAAAAAATTCCTTTGCTGACACATTTGTATTCTTTCTTCCTCCAACTATCTCCAACAACAATAATCCATAGCTATAAATGTCACAAGGGCAATGTAGCCCAAAGTTCCTTTGGCTGCACTCATAGACACTATGTTGTGGTTTTTGGGATACAACTTGGCAAGTCCAAAATCAGTGATTTTTGGAATGAAGTTGTCATCTAGCAAAACTTTGTGAGGATTGATGTCAAAATGAAGTATTCTATGGTCACAACCAAGGTCAAGATACCCAATCCCTCTTGCAACACCCAAAGCAATTTGTTGCAACTTCTCCCAACAAAGGAAAATATCCTTGTTGTCTAGTGAAGCCAAGAATCTCTACAATGATCCATTTGGAAATAAATCATAGACAAGAGCTTGGTGAAACTCTTCTGTGCAAAATTCAAGCCAGCGAACAACATTAACATGATGAATTTTTCCAATGGTTCCTTCTTCATTTATGAAATCCTTTCCATCTCCGACAGTGTCATTGAGTATTTTAACAGTAACCAAAATTTCTTGAGAGAGCATTCCTTTAAAGACTACTCCATGAGTCTCATCCCCACAACTTTCACTAAACCCATTTGTGATTCTCTTAATGTCAACATAAGTAAATCTGGTAGGCTTCATTGCTCTATAATCCTCCATGAAAAAGTATACACAAGTTTCACAAATTTAGATGATTATACATAAGTTTCACAAATTTGCTTAGTTAGAAAAAAAAAAGTAATTTTGATTGAACTCATATCAACACAACTAAAAAAATGTTGAGTTTAAATGCTCATGCACTATCCATGTAAAATAGTTTTACACTATCAGTTAATCACAACCCATCATTTTAATGACTTTCGAAATAATTATATAAAAGTCAATTAACTTACCATAAATGAAAGATTGTAATTGATTAATAGTGTAAAATTTACACTGTCACTGCATCACCTTTTTTTCTCAAAAATGTTTGCTAAGCACACTACAACACAATGTTAGAATTAGCCAAATAAATCAATTGAGGGTGAATTGATATTTAAAAAAAAAAAATTATTTTTCAAAGTTAAAAATAATTCACTCACTCACTTAAAGTTTTTTGCAAAGAGTTTTCACAAATAAGTTGTTGATAAAATAACAAAGAATAAACCCAATAAAAATAGTCTTGTTAGAAGAGAATAATCAATAATAAAAACAAGAGAGCAATAAAGAGGTAAAGGAGAGAGAGAATAAAAGACAACATTTATACTGTTTCAACCACAACCTGGTCTACATCTAGTTCTTCCTCACCCCGAGGAGTTCCATTATGATTTGAGTTATAAACATTATGCACATACAAACCACGTCAACTTACCCTTGTTCACAGCTTGAACAAGTACCTATGTGAGAGTGTGAAACACTATCACCCCTCAAGCACTACCTCTAAGAAATCATATCGTAGAAAACAAGTGTTTAGGAAACCCTATCCTAAAGTGCCAAAACCAAAACCAAGAGAAATAAGAGTTTATAGAACTAGAGCACCTAGATTGTGATGATTTAGCTAGTATAAAAACTCAAAATGAAAGCACCAAAGTGTGCAAGTGTAGCTGGAAAAAGCTCAAAGCAAAGGCACCTTAATGTGCAAGTACAGATGAAGAAAAAAAATTCTATAAAGAGAATTTAGACGATTGATAGCATAATAGATTTTCAACTAAGAATGATATAGCGGTAAGAAATAGAATGAATTCTTTGTAATTGAGTTGATGCTAAATGCAAACCCAATAGGTTCTCTTTATAGTGTTTAGAATCTTATTTTAAAAACAAATATAAGATTTGGATATGGAAAGAATATTGTGTATAAGATAAGATTTAAGGGAAAAAGGTTACTCAATCAAATATAAGATCATGGATTTGAAAGATAGAGTTGGGTCAAAAAGATATGAAAGAGATTTGACAAAGATCAAATTGGATATCTTTCAAAATGACTGTTATACTAGATATAATCGATTGGAATAGAGGGTAATCAATTATCCCGTGTGTCAAAAGATGATTTAAACTTGTTGTCATCAATTGTAATCAATTGCACTATCCTGGTAATCAATTACATTTGAAACAGAGTCAATTTTGAAAATTAAAAACTTCATTGCAATCGATTTCCAGATCATGTAATCAATTATCCCAAGGGCAGAGGCTATTTTGATTTAGATAAGCTCTTTGGTAATTGATTCCTTGATTTTGTAATCGATTGCAAAGCTCATAATGCAATTTTAAAAATGCAAATCATCTTTAGATGCTTAGATAAAAGTTTTGTAAAAGGTTTTGCAAGCATCCTACTTAGCACATCTAAACATATAAGACTTAAACTAAAACAAGCAATACACAGCCAACATCCATTCATGTTTTGGCTTTAAAAGAAAAGACTAGTCTAGGAAAAAGGAGATAAGATAAAGAAGCATGAGAATACCAAAAACTAAGTGAAGTCTTCAATCTTCACACAAATATATGTAGAAAAACAAAATTACCACTTCATAAATGAAGAGAAGAGTTGAACATGCTGATGTAGGCACATCTATGTAGAAGAGAAAGCAAGGTCATTCATTGCATATACACCTGCAGCTTTGAATACAATTGTTGATGTGGGCATTGTGTTTGTTGGGCAAACAAAACATTCAATTTCATCATTGGTACCATTCTTCCATTTACATTTTTGGCCATGTGCTTCACAGTAACTACAATCAAGTTTTGACCATCTGAGAAGTGTCACCTCCTAATCAAATTAATACCAATCATCCATCTATAAGGACCATTTGATGGAGAAAGCATCTTTGAGCTTGAACAGGATAGTATTTTGGGATATCGAATCGCAACAGAAGAAGGAAACGTTGGTCTTGTAATCAAGAAAATCATTTTGTGGCATGGATTGGAATGGAGAAATGGATGCATTGTTGAGTCTGAAGAGCTGACTTGGAAGGCAATTTTGAGGGTCATAGATTTGAATTTGCTGAGATTTGTAATCTATGTTTCTAACAAATAGTTTTATTGGAACAAATGTAGGTAGCATCTTTTTTAGTACATAACAAAGCGAACTAACTAAGGGGCATAGTGGGTGGTGTGAGTAGTGGTTCTTGGGAATCTTGGCTATCCAATTCAGAGGCTGAAACAGCAACAACATCAATATACAATTAGAAGACAAGAATTCTTAAAATTTAGCATTGTGGTGATATATCTTGGAAGTGCCGGGTTGTCTTTATAGACCCCAAGAATCAAAGTTAAGGTCTTTGTAGGTTATTTTCTCTATAAATACCAAGAAAAAATGAAACAACTTTTTCATAAACTAAAGTTATTTTTTAATTTGTAGGAGTTTTCTTGTATAGTTTTTTGAAATAAGTGAAACTTTTACAAATTATTTATTATTAAAGCCAACTTTAATTTATGAAAAGATTTATTTAATTTCTTTTATATTTTTTTATCCCTCAATACAATCATTAGATCCTAAAAAATGAATAGTGGGGATGGAGTGTAACTCTAAAAGAGTTACTCTTGGTGTAACTTGATCCTTCCTTATAAAAGGAGGGATCTACCTACTCTAAGAAACTTAGGGTTTCTTTGGATAAACTTCTCTAGAAGGATTTATAGGAAAAAAAAACATGAAGAAAATAAAATAAAATTAGCTTTTGCATAAGTTAAAATTGACTTATTCAATAACTAATTTGTAAGAGCCTCTCGCATATTTTAGGAGAAGCTACATGAAAGAGCTTCTACAAATTAGCTATTACAGAAACTAATTTTAACTTATGGAGAAGTTAATTTTATTTTATTTTCTCCTAAAAGCTCTTTTAGAAAAAGTTATCCAAACAAGCCCTTACTCTTTATCTCTACCATTCATTCTCTTGAAATCTAATGGTTAATATTAGTTATTCATTACAACCATTTGATTTCATGAAAATAAATGGTAGAGATGAAAAGTAAGTCTCTTATACTCACTCTCTTGAAGTAGTTTCTCTCTATCTCTCTCCCTATATGTACATATGTGTGTATTTGTGTTACTACACTACGCCAAACTTTACATTCAGGAGCCCTTGTATAATTTTTTTTTTAAAAAAACAAATATATATTGCATGAAAAATATATGCATAGTTTCGTTAAAATCTTGAAAAATATTAATGATATCCTCTTCTTTCTAAAAATAAAAGTTAGCATATGTAATATATTTCTATCTAGTTTTATATACTATGTTTAAAATGAAGATATATTATTTCATTTTGAAGCAAAAATATATTATTCTTATTATTTTTTGTTAAAAATAAATTTAATAAAATAAAATATGATTATGCTTTTAAAACTTTAAATATGATATCTAAATAAAAAAATTATCATTAAAATTGTTATCATGAATTTTAAAAATTAAATGTCTTTTTTCAACTTCAATTTTAGAGTCTTGTATTTATTTTTTAATTTATATAAATTTAGTTTTTATGGTACATGACCAATTATTATGATTATTTTAGTTGTTGGTTAAATTTAATATATTAATTTTTAAATTTGGCCCCTCAAAGAAAATGGTTAGCTATGTTAATATAATCTCATATCGATAATAGATTAAAACTTACTTATATTTTTGTTCTTTATTAATATACTAATTTTTAGTTTTAATTCCTTTATAATTTAAGTTTTTGTTTGTGTTTCTTGTCTTGTTAAAAAAATAAACATGTCTCTCATTAAAGATCAATTACATGTTGGTATACAACTAACTTAAAATTTATTTATTCTAATTTATAAATATAAATATTAAAAGAAAAAAAATTAACAACCAAAAGAATGATACATTTTAATTACATGTCATATATTAATTTGAACAAAAATATATATAAAATAAAATACTAATTTCAATCCATTTATGAAAATAATATATATGTATTTTTTATTACATACTTACCTATTTTTTTAAAATTTTGGGGCCTCTCTTATTCATGGGCCCTGGGCCATTGCCCCTTCTATCAAGGCTCAGGGCTAGGCCGATTTACCAACCCTTTTTAACCGGCCATAAGGGAAATGCCATTATTTCCTTTTATAAGTTATAATTGTAGTGGCTAATCTGTATTGGACAATCATTTATCATTTTATACTTGCTAAAACTATTAATTGCCAGTAAAATAAGAGTTAATTAGTTTTGTACATTGATAAAAAAAAAAAAAAATTGTTTCCCAACAACTCCTTAATTTTCTTCGGCAGCATCTCCACTAAAGGTGTGAGTAGAATTATCAAATTAATCTTTCTCTTCTTAACCTAATATTAACCCATGATGAACCTAATTTTCTGTCCCTCATTGTGTCTTCTCAATTCCGAGTTCTCAATCTTGAAATCTGAAATGGGAAAGAGATTTAAATCACACACTAATTGTTCCAAATGATGGAGGAAGCATCAGTGATGATGATGGTTTATTGAATCTTTGAAACCAGTTCTCTTTCAAAATCTCTCTCACTAGCTCCAATGGATTTTGTTATTGCTTCAATTTCATCATCTCAGATCTCGTTATCTCTCTCGATAACTCCGATCTCATGATCTCGCTCGGTAACTTTGATCTCATCATCTCTCTTGTTTTAGCTCCGATCTGGTCATCTCTCTCGTTAGCTTCTCGAAATCACTAGTGCATAACGATTTTGCTTGTGGCTTTGGTCTTCTTACCACACAGGTTTAATCAATTTCTATTTTTTCTTTTTTCTTTCCATACATTTGAGTTGTTGGTTTCGTTTTAGATTAATTAGAGATTAAGTTGTGATGTATCTTATGTTTTTGTATAATTATTTTTTCTCTCTTGATTAGTTGTTTCGAATTTGACATTTTCTTTAGGTGAAAGAGAATCAAGACTTTCATTTGTGGTTCATTTGACAAACAGAGCATACAGTTTATCTTATTTATGGTTCATTAAGACATGCATTTTATCGGATTTGACAAATGAGAGCATACATAGCCAAACATAGAGCAAAATGAATATCTCTACTTAAACAACCAAGCATCTTGTCATAGTGTAAAAACACTATTCACTAAATAGTGCCATTCATTTTTTTGTTTTTTTTACTTGTACCATTCACTTTTGTACTCTCTGATTGTCTACTACTTAAAGGTCATCACATGGGTGCTTTAGCTATTCTTCCTACTATTCCCAACTGCATGCTATCTGCAAATTTCAGACGAATTCATCATACTTCTTTTCAAAATTTGAATTGCAAAAGAGAATCCCAGTCCCTTATCTTCTTCCACTTCTCTCGTCTTCTTTTTCTTCTTTTGACAAAGAAAAGCTTTAGATTCCCCTTTCGTCACAGATTTGCTCCCTCCCTCTCCTTCTCCCTTCTTGCGATCCTAGTGCCATTGAAGAGTGTCACACACTCTCTGCGGGTTCACGAGCTTCAATCAATGTCAGAAGCCCCAAAACCCATCTTTTACTTTCTTCCCTCTCTTATGAGCTTTCAATGCTTTCATTTTTGTGATAAGGGTTTCTAAAAGGGGGCAACTCCATCAGTTATGCGTTTGATCATGGTTGGATTTGAATAGAGGGCAAACACTAGAGCATTAAGGTACATATATATTTGATCCTTCCATTTTTTTTGTTTGTTCAATTTTTTATTACTTTTTTGGATGTGTTATAAACTCTTTTGCCATTTTCCTTATTTGCTTTCATACTTTTGTTTGCTTCTCTTCTATATTGAAGTCTCTTAATTTATTTGTTTTGGGTTAGGGTCTCAATTTGAGTCTACAAGAAAAGAAGTGAAAAGAAGCTTATGTTCAACCAAGGTTTGGTTTAAAAACTTAAAAAGATACACTTCAATTCTTTCTCTAAATTTTTTTCTTGAGCTTATGCTTTGACTTTGAGGAGGGAAGTTTTATTATAGGGAGTTTCTAATGCAAAATTCATTCTTCTCCTTTGTCCTTTTTCTTTTGTTTCAGAATATATAATACTCTGCTTTTGGTAAGTTCATTTACAATTTTATTTTTTAAGTTATAAATAAATGAAATTCATATATTGAGTTATTTGTGTTATGCAGTGTGAAATTGCTTTTGCACGTATACACCATTGTTCCTTTTCAATTTTAATTTTTCAGTTGCTCCTTTCATGTTTACACCATTGTTTTCATTTTTTTCTATGCCTCCTAGCCTCTCCCAATAAATGCAAAAGAAACCTGGAAGATGGTTTGGATTTGTATAAATATACCATTCTTTTTTATTTTATCATAGTGTGCATATTAGTTTTTGTTGACAAAGGTGTAGTCAGGGCGATACGAAACCCCTTGATGGAATTTTGAAACAAGTTGTTTTAGGGCACAAAATCAGACTGCGCTTTGGATAACGTCGTAACTCGCAGCCTAGAAGTCCGATTGCGGCGATTCCAAAATGAGGTGAACACTCACGTTCTAAACTACGAAAAAGACTCAAGAAACGCTAAAATTGGACACGTAAAACGTGAGATATGGGACAAAGAAATTCGAGCAATAATTACCAAAGTGAAATGAAAATGCGAATTTAGAGATGAAACAGCGAAGAGGAACAAGAGGGTTACTGGTTTTAGGGCGCCACAAACCTGGGTTTGATAAGCCAAAAGGAAGATCGCCACAAGAATGTGAATTCTTGATAAGATCAAAGGTTCAAGCAAGAACCCTAGCAAAGAGCTTTTCTCACAAGTCTGAACAAAAATATCATTCTGCTTTCTTATTGATCTCCAATTGTTTTAATACATTTCAGCTTAGGAGTTTATGCACTAGACTTAAGCAAACAAAAGAAAAAACAAAACTCTTAAGGACAAGTGTTTCTGACATGTAGTAGCAGTTAAGAATAACAAATCCTTATAAAAAGACTTGGGTTCTAATCCTACTGTAGTCAATATATATATTATTATTATTTTTTTATTTTATATACAGCCACACACTAAAAAGGAAATAACCCCAAAAGCAAATTAAAAGTCTTGTTATTCAGATTGGCTCTTCTCACTCCAAGTGAGCTGTGCATGTCAAAACTTTATTCTTCAAGTGTTTCCTAGCTCTTGCCCTTGTCATGGGTCCCCCAAGTCCTCCAAGTGCCTCATTTTCTTTGTCCCTATCTGTGTTTCCATCACAGGGACATGTGGAAACAAACAATCATGGATACTCATATGTACTTATAATGGATATTTGAGGTGAACTTTTGTTTAAAATCATACATGTTCATTTCAAAATATTCATTTTTTGGGGGCTTTCAATTACAAGGGAAACCAGAGTGGTAACTATGGTATTTTTGTCACTAGGTTGATGAGAATGGTGTATCTACCTTCCATAATCAGTTTATCTCATTTGCAATTGGTATAAGTTATCTTTTCAAAAAAAAATGAAGTATTAAATTAACCTATTTTTAGCTTTTCCTATAGTTACACACTATTAAAGCCTTGACAAGCAATATAGTTTTGATGCTAATGGCTGAAACAATTTTTTTTAGTATAATAATGATTTCTTACTTTTTTGTTTCCAAACAATTTTCAGGTTTATGCTCTATCAAAAGATAAGGAATTCGTGACAAAATGGAAGCTATGTCATGATCAATGTTAATAATTAGTGCTTTAGTATGTAATGGTTTTGCTCTTCTATCTTAACTTCATTAATATGTATGGAGTAAAGTGGTACCATTCATTCTTTACCATGTTTGAGGCAAAAAGCATTGGAAAAGTTCTTCATTAAGATAGTTTCTGACTATTGTGTTGTCCTATTTTTTATAGGAATTATGCTATATGGGTGTTCAAGGCCTTGAAGGTAAGGAATCTTCCAAATTACTTTTTGTGTTGAATAATTGATTGAAAAATAGATGCTTAAGGGGTTAAGGCTTAGAGGCTTACCTTATTTCCTGTATTTTGGTTGATGATGATTTTCTTTCAATGAGTAGTTGAGTGTCCATATTAGTTTTTGTTGACAAAGGTGCAATCAGGGACATGTGGAAACAAATAGTCATGGATACTCATATGTACTTTTAATGGATATTTGAGGTGAACTTTTGTTTAAAATCATGCATGTTTATTTCATATATTCATTTTTTGGGGCTTTCAATTACAAGGAAAACTAGAGTGATAACTATGGTATTTTTTGTCACTAGGTTCATGAAAATGGTGTATCTACCTTCCATAATCAATTTATCTCCTTTGCAATTATTATAAGTTATCTTTTCAGACAAATGAAGTATTAGATTAACCTATTTTTGGTTTTTCCTATAGTTACAAATTACTAAAGTCTTGACAAGCAATAGAGTTTTGATGTTAATGGCTGAACCAATTTTTTTTTTTAACAGACTGATGATTTCTTACTTTTTTGTATCTCAAACAATTTTCAGGTTTATGCTTGGTCAAGAGATATACCTTCTTTGTTGGTTTGGTTATCATTCAAATCCCGATCAACAGACAGTATCATGTTAGCATTTAAGTTAGTTTTTTATTACTACATTTATTGTTTTTATTGTTGGGTTTCATGTCATAATGGTGACCTTGGATTTTGCTATTAGTGGAGGAATTAATCGCCTGATATGGGCTGTAGTAGTATTCCTTATTTGCTACTGAGTGTTTCTGGTGCGGATAGATACTTGTCCTGCTATTTTTCTGGGGCAAGAGGCACCTTTAAATGTGCTTTTATTCTCTGTATCGGGCCTCTCTGTTGCTTCACTACTTGTGAGCAATGTTATGAGGCTAGCATCTTTCTTTCCAATATATATATATATATATATATATATAATATTAACTTTGGCTTATATAAAAAAAGAAAACATACGCTATGAAATATCTTACACATTGGGGAGCCACTCACATGAAAGAATTGCAGCGAGTCATTGCAATATTAGGTTTTGAAAGGGATACTGAATGTGCTACATACTGATTTGTCTTTAATTTTGAATGAAATAGGCAATGTTTGTGACTTAACAGGACATGGAAGAGACAATTCACATGTATAATTTTACTATTCCAATTATTTTGTTATGTTTGTTTATTTTTTTCTAAATTCCTTACCCACTAATACTATGAAAAAAAATAATTTCAGGTTGTGCATCAGAGGAATGGGAGTAATGAAGCAGTTGCAATCATGACAAGTTTCACTTGGAGATGTCATATTATTAATGTTTTATATGCATGCCAATCGTAAAACAGTTCTTTTTGTTCATATCTGATTTGTTACTGTTTTTTTTTATTATTATTATTCTTATGGCCTATATGTGATTTAACCTTGCATGTGATACTTGTTTCATTTGAGACACTCGTGGAATAAATAAACTTGAGAGGCATGGATAACATTAATCCAGGTTCTGTTCATATTCTACTAAGTAGAATTTTTAACTTTGTAGATTCTCATTCTCTTTAAAGGCATCAAAGTCAGGGAGATCTTATGTAACTTGAACAAAGGGTTCTCTAACATTTGTCTGGAAAGTTGAATGGTATGGTAATTGACATTCTTGGCCAACCTCAAACTAAAGTGGATTTGGTATAAAATGGGATATTTTTAAGTTTGCTTGTTGAAATTTCTAACTGTTTTGAATTATATTTTTCAGTTTGCTCCGTAGATGTTGAGGACAACTTTTGTTAGAGAAGTTGGAGAAGGTGTCATGGCTACCACATATTTGGGTAAGTTATTAGACAGTTTCATTCTGCTTCTTATTAGCCTAGTAACAATTTCTCCAATTAGGATTCATGTACTCTCGGTAGTGCAGTTATAAAGAATGGAATTGAAAATTATTATTTGCATGGTAATTTTTCTGCTTTATTTCATGAGAGATAGGTTTATTATTGTCATATTATAATAATTGAAATGATTACAGAGGATGCTACAAACATGCTATGCCCAGGTAATTTGCACTAGTATTTTGGCTAGTGTTCAACAAAATAGCCTCTGCTGAGCATAAGGATTTTGGTTTGAGTTTGGTGTGTTTTAACTATATTTGTACTCTTGGGAATCATGTATTTAGACCTTATGTTGAACATTGGCTTGGCATGTATTTAACTCTTGTTTAGTAATAAGAAATAATTTTGTTTTGAAAAAAAAAAGGCTGGTTGCACAGGTGTTAATTTGTTCATGAAAACTCTCAGTTTTCATTTGATGAACTTTTTTTATGATGAACAAAAGAAGATGGTTACATACAAAAGAAGCTGTTATAATAGTATATTTTAAAAGGAATAAATAAAGGTCAGGAATAGGTGAAATAGGAAATGAAAAAATTACTTTTTCTGGCTATTTCAATTGCCACCAGAATAGCCATCAAAAAGCTTAGTTTTCCCGGCCATTCAGAGAGTCTTTACTAGCATTCGCCACAAATGCCACTAAAATATTTACAACCCTGGATATGTCATCTATTGGTCAATTGCCAATAAACGATTTAATGGCTATCTATATGGCCTCTAAAAGGCAACACAATTGTCGCCCAAAGCCTTTTTTGGTGTAGTGCTAATTACGGATTTGTTACATATATTAAAAAATATAAATTATAGTCAGCATTTACATTAAATAAAAATAGAAATTGTGATGATTAACATCGATTTTTCTTCTAATTTTTTAACATTTCCTTTCCTATTTTTTTTGCTATCAAGTTCAGATCAAAGAAAGAATTTGTGATCGATGACAACTATATTACTGTGAATCTTTAAATTAAAAACACAAATGGATGGTAGTGCCTTGGGTTGAAATCAGATTTGAATGAAGCAGAATCTTTCTAGCAGAAATGCAGTAATTTAGTTGTAAAAATATATTGCCTCTCTAGCCCAAGGTTTTAAAAAATAGAGTGTTGTTATGGTATCTTTAGAAATATAAAACTATGTATGCTATGTATGTTTCGATAAAAAGTTGAAAAAAATTATTTTGCAAATTTTAGTGTACATTTTCAAATTTCGATGCATAAAATGAAGAAGGAAAAAAACATTGTTTTCAGAATAAAAGTACTTTGGATACTTTCCAACTGAAATCAAATATGCACTATAGATTTTTGTATTGAACTAATAATTGAGCAAGCATGAACAAATTAAAGAAGAAAAAGAGTGAAATATATAGATTTTCAATATAAGTATCATATTAAAACCTTAAATTTTCAAGAGTCCCATATAAAATCTCTTTAAAAAAAAAAAAAAAGACCTGCAAATATAACCACGGTTGTGAAGTCTAGAGTTTCTAAAATTAAACTAGCCAGAAATAGAGAGAGCCAAGTCCAACATATATGAAGCTTAAAAACTCTTCACTTGTCGTCAACATTGACACCAAGAAAATCATAGAAAGGAACTTCATTGCATCCACCATCATCTTCAGTTTGCTCTTTCTCATTGGAAGAAGAAGCCCTAACCTCCGTGAACGAGTTATCAAACAAACTCGCATTCATCGTTCCATCGCCAGCACGGACACCAAACAGTCCAAAAGGATCATCACGCCACCCTGGTTTCCTAGATGAATCCAACACAGGGAAGGTTAAGGCATCAGAGAAGGATGGTATCGCCCCAAATTTCAAAGAACCACTGGGATATGCCTTTGCAAGTAGCCTTTGTTCAGTGTAGTAGTTCCTCTTCATGATGTCAACATTTCCGGGGAAGGATGCAACACTTGAGTTGACATTATAGGCTGTAAGCTCATGCCAGGTTCTCTTCTTCGATTCCCTCTTTTGTCGCGTCACTAGAACATTCCAATGGTTCGTCAAGCCCTTATCGGTTCGACCAGGGAAGAGCCTGGCTATGGTTTCCCACCTCGGACCGTAAAGCGCATGAGCTATGACAAGCCTCCCTTCTTCCTCCTTGGTGAAGGGTTTTTGGTTAACATTGGGATCAAGATACTTGATCCACCTTGTTTTGCAGCTTTTATCTGGACAATAACAAAAAATAATTTTATGCAACTAATTAATAAATATATGATAATATCCACTACAAAAATGAAAAATGAGAACATAATTCTAACTAAATAATCATGCATATAAGTTGGCCATGATCTAAATAAAATCTATCTTTAGTTTATATGATAATTCTTTACCACTCCTGTATAGGTGTTTCAATAAATTAAATTTTATTCTTATCATTTTTCAAAAAAAAAATCATTTTTGCAATAAAAATTAAATGGATTAAATAACTTTCGGATCCCTAAAAAATACTCATTTTAATTTTTGTCCGAGACTGTGAATTTTTTTTTACATTATTGTGAGTCAACATATATTAACGATTGAGATGGTGTTACATCATCAATACAGACTCAACAAAAATAAAAATTTGGTAGGGATCCATAACAATGCAAAAAAAAAAAAATAGGAACTCAAGACAAAACAAATGAGTATTTTTTAGGGATCTAAAGGTTTTTTAAGTCAAATTAAAAAAAAATTTCATATCCTGACTAATATTCCACAAGATATCCTAGCTAGATTAACCTAATCAGGTACCCAATTTAGTTCTATATGTAATGGAATTAAAAAAAAATTGAACTAGATCGCCTCATTACATAACCAAATTAACTTTTAAGCAGAAAGATGTAAAATTCAAATTATTAAATTACTACATCTAACTCATATATAGATATACCTGTTCTTCCCTCCATATGTTCAGCAATTAAATTCCAGTCCTCGGTGCCATGTTCTTGAACAAGTTGGCTTAGCTTTTGATCCTCAGAAACCCTCCAGTGATTACCACGAGCACGATACTTGTTGGCTATGCCCTCCTCAACCAAGTTCAAAGAATTGGCCATGGCTATGGACACAACTCTTAGAAAAGAAGCACAACACAGAGAGAAGCACTGAATTAAGAAGATGAAAGCGGAGAGAGAGGCTTAGGGTTATGAATGGGAAGTAACATTTTTTTGCTGTTTTTATAACTCCTTCCAATGTACTTTATATGGAAATTAATTGGTCCTACTTGGCTACTTGGTATGTCATTAAACCATTATTAAATACATGAATTCTTCCTGACAAAAAAAATGAAAAACGTTATATTTCCAATTGTTTTTATTCATCATTGCTATTTATTAATTTAAATATGAAATCACTACAAAAAAAAAAAAAGTTATCAATAGTAACAAATCAATTTACATGTAATTTTTTAAAAATTGTCACTAAAACATCAGTGACACAAGTATTAGCGACAAAAATTGATATTAGTGACAAAATCATTGTCATTGAGACTTTAATTTCTTGTAGTGAATTTTATAAGATAGAATAGTTTTTAATGTAATGTGTAATAATTATTAAATAAATGATTATAAATAACGTAATAATTTTAGGATGCGTCTTCAAAATATTAAAAGTTAAGGTTACTTCAATATAGAATTTATGAAATGCCAAAAAAAAATGTATAAGTCTAGACTATACGGCAGCAGAGTCATCAGAATTTGTTGTAAACATTGGAACAACTTGTAAAAGAAAAGAAAGCACAACTAATTTAAAAATTATGAAATTAAAAATAAAAATTAACCAAAAGATAAACTGTCCGGAAATTTAAACTTAAAATATTAATTAATCCCAAATTGTTTCAATCCCAATTTGAAAAAAATAGGGAAACTAAAATTACAATTTAACCTTTGAATAAATGTAGAGTCAGCATTTATGCCAATTAACCATTGAACTAAAATCTAAAATTTTGAAAAGTTGAGAGACCAATCTCAAACCAAAATTGGGCACCAAATATGCATTTAAGCCTAAAAAAATGTTACAAAAGTTTCCCCAAGGGGATCATTTTTTTTTATCATGGACAAAGGATGGTTAATTTTAACATCAAAGGATTGATGTTCATCACATCAATTTGAATTTTTTTGTTTCACTTCAAAATTAAAATTGTATTAATTTCAATTCAGTTAAATTATGATTTCTATTGCATATAATAAATACATTAAATATTCATTCTTTTAATATTTTATGATGTAATTGATTAAATCATTATGAATATATTTACATTTATTATAATACATTTTTGGTTTAACGTGACTTTTAGTTCATTAAGTTATATTTTTTACACATTTTAGTTCATTAAGTGCATAAAGTTTGTTAGTTGGTATTTTGGTTGATCTTTGAATTAATTTACTAGTTTAATAACAATGTTACCACATATCCTAAATTGATTACAAATCCCTGAAACTTAACGAACCAAAATATACTCATTTAAAAATTAATAAATGGATCAAATTGTATCAAAACATAACTTAAAGTACTAAAATGACACTTTTACAACATTATGGACCAAAATATAAAAAAAATGATAAACTTAATGAATCAAAAGTGATATTAAGCTTACATTTTTGGATAAAATATGTTTGGGGGCCTACAAAATATGAAAAATATTAATTCCGTCATCATCAAAAAAAAATTGTATTATTTTTGTCCCAATAAATATTAAATGTATTTTTGCAAGTCTTTTTGGGTAACTCTGTTAAACATGGCAGTGACGTGGCTAACGCACTTATTTACGAAATTTGAAATTTCAATATTTTGTAAGGGCATCCTCAATGCAGGTTTCTTGTTTGAATTTCTTTAAGTTGTTTTTTTAGGTCCTGCAGTACTTTTTATGGTTCCGGCAATGCCATGTCATTCCTAAGAAACTCATGCACAATTTTGTTCCAATAATAAGAAATCACAAGAAACTTTGAGAAACTTACACTTTTTTTTTTTTACTTAATTGTGGTTCAAATAAAATAGTTAATCTATTTTTTGAATTTTTACATATAAAAATATTAAATATTAATTTCTCTTCTATTCACATAAAGCTTCCTTTCTACACTTCTTTCATTTATCCGATGTTCACATAAAACTTCCTTTATACGCTTCTTTCATTTCTCCTTTGTTCACTATTCCTTTCTTTTTCAAAACAACACCCATCGCTCCCTCGTGCTTCTGCCGCTGCCACTTGAGCCACCACCACCACTCCCTCACCCAGTGATGATCTTCATTTTTTTTTTTTGTTAAATCTGTTGTTTCTCCATAGGGTTGGGGCTGCCGCAAAACCAATTAGGCGGGCAGCCTTAGGCCTCTCTTCAATTTATATTTTTTTTTACATATACTCTTAAAAATTGTTTTAAATTTAAATTATTTAGAGATAAATTTTATTATATTATTTATACTTAATTTATTAATAAGGTTATAAAACTTCAAATATATACACACATAAATATTGTTATAGATTATTTGAGAATTTTATTATTCATTTCAAATGTTATAAGAAACATTAGTTTGCATTTGCTTTAAATTAAAATTAAAAGGGACATTAAAATGACTATAAAGACTAAATTTTATATAAAAAAAAACAGTATGATTCATAAAATAATATTTTGATGAAAATAATAGTGATGAGATCACACATTTAGTTAAATATCAATTCTTTTAGTTTTGACTATATATCTTATATACATACCAAATGAATTTATTTATTTATTTATACTCACATTATATATAGAGTGAGATGTTGAAATTTATCAATTATTATTTTTTATTTAAAAAAATTAGAGTTTAAAAATTAAGAAATTAAAATATAAATTTATAATTTATATCAGAGTACAATTCAAAAATTAAAATTTTTCCTATGGCCTTAAACATTCTAGACATGACCCTGTTTCTCCATTTCCCCCTTTCTATTTTGTAAGACTTGTTCAATCTAATTTATATTTTAATATAGGATTGTTTGGTATGTTATTTGTTTTGGTTAAAAAATTATTTTTTATATGAATTTTCATTTCATCTTCTATTAATCTTGTGTTGTGAATGAAGAACATGTGTTGATTTCTCTTTTCTGTTATTTTCCCAAGTTAGTTGATGTTGGATGATACTTTCTTATTTATAAGCATCCGTTTCTTATATAAGATGCAGGTTCTTATTCTTAAGCAATCCATTGCACTACGCACGTTATGCCAAAAGATACTTTTGGCGGCAATTGTTTGGCCTTTTAGAGGCCATATAGATAGCCATTAAATATTTCACCGACAATTGGCCAATAGATGACACATCCAAGGTCGGTAAATGTTTTAGTGGCATTTGTGGCGAATGCTGGTAAGGACCCTTTGAATGCCGGGGAATACTTAGCTTTTTGGTGGCTATTCTTGTGGCAATTGAAATAGCCACAAAAAGTAATTTTTTATATTGCCTCTTTCACCCATTGCTGACCTTTATTTATTGCTGTTAAAAGATACTAAGATAGGAATTATGTGCAACCAATTTCTTTTTTTCATCATAAAAAATTTCATCAAATGAAAATAAAGGGTTTTCATGAACAAATTATGACACTAGTGCAATTAGCTTTTTCTTTTTTCTTTTTTTAAACAAAATATATTTTTTTTATTAATAAACAAGAGTTAAATACATGTCAAGCCAATGTTCAACATAAGATCAAAATATATGATTTCCAAAAATACAGACACAGTTAAAACACACCAAACTCAAACCAAAATCCTTATGATTGCAACTGCTTCATTACTCCCATTCCTCTTATGCATAACCTGAAATTATTTTTGTTCATAGTGGGAAATGGAATATCTTTTTTCTCTTACATTCTTTTTACATCTAATGAGAATTTTCCTCAATCAATACATACTCTAGTGATGGAGTCACTTGTAACCAACATGTCTAATATATATAAATATAAAACAAAAAAGGTAGGTTATATGGTCTAATGAAAACACATTCCGCTTTTCTTTGATTAATTTATTAGTTTTGGGGAATTCTGAAATGCCACGTACATACTAAAATTACTTACAACAAAGGCAAGCCATGGTCAGAAAATGTAGTGGACTGATGACTAACAATTGAGAATAATGAACACTACAAGAATTTCACGAATTTGCGACAGAAATTTTGGCCACAAATCCCTCACAACAAAGTATTTGTGATGGATTTCTGATGATTTAGTGACAGACATTTTCATAGGTGTATTCAAGCCATAAATTAGCAACAGAATTTTCCCTTGCTATTTCCATGTTAATAATTTATTATCCTCGTTATTCTATCGCAAAATTCATTATTCTAAATGAACTATCTTGTCACTAATTTTTGACAGAATATTTCTAACCAATTTGGTCACAAAATTGTTAGTCTTCTCTCACAAAATTCCTTAGCAAATCTGTCACAAATCTATTATTATTAAATTCAAGTTTCCTTCGCTTTACTCTTGTAATATCTTGCAACTTTTAGTCGTTAAACTGTCACAAATTTGTTGCTATGACATTCATTTTGTCTGTCGATGATTTCTTGCAAATTTCTCACAAATATACTCTCTATTTTGCTGCAAATACATAACAATTTATTCATGTTTTTCCTAGGTAGTTTCTCACAAGTTTCTCACAAATATTTATTTGCTATTTTTTTGTTACTTATTAATTTTGCTACTAGATCCAAAGTAATCATCATTTGTCACTCAAATTCAATATTTTTATAAATAATTATTGACCTGTATATTTAAAGTAATAATTATATATATGATAATGCAACAAATAAGTAATTTATAATAGTAATGAGTCAAGTTGACTCAAATTTAAAACTCAAAGCAACAATATTAAAAGTAAAAATTACAAAAACAATTTAAATATTGTAAACAAATCAAGTCTACTAAATAAACATTACCAACAAGTCTCATCTATTATTGAATTTTACTACATATTAAAAGAGAAATTCAATCATCAAACTAAGATGTATCATTATTTTACTCTGATGACGATTTTGAATTTTTGAAGGCAGGGACTATCTCTTTTCAAAAGAACTTCAATTGTGTTTACATTTGCATTTCCATTTGTGTTTGTATCTGTGCTTGCATCTATAACTGCATGTTCGCCATTTGTGTTTGCATCTGTGTCTACAATGATTGTTGGAATGCCTGTGTTTGTACTTGCAAATGTGTTTGCATCTACTCTTACATTTGAGACATCTATGTAGCTATTACATTAATGTCTTTTGTGGAACATGTAGGATTTGTAGAAGATGAGCCTCCAGCTATTGAAGATGAAAAATGTGAAGAACTATTGATAAGCTCCAAGCTATGACCTAAGCCATGAATTCTACCCTTTTTGTCTTCACCCGCCACTTGTAGCCAAATGTCAGAATCAACTTTAGGATGTTTTGAGCATTTTCATAGGATTCCTACAAGAAATTAAAAAACATTTAATGAGATAGTAATAACAAAATAGATTACAAAAACATCAATAAGTAAAAAAATATCATAATATTTACAATGAAGTTCTTAGATTTGCTAGAGACATATTCTCCATCTTTTGTTTTATGCACTTTCGCATACAATTCACTATAACTAATGGAACACTTGTACTCTGCCTCCTCTGATAACATAATAAGCAAACTTTTACTAAAGATAATTGTAAATTTTAACTCATTAGCAAAATACAACTCATGTATGAAATTACTAGAAAACATATACAGTTCAATAATAACAATCCACTTAACAATTAGAAAAGTATCATACAAGAAAAGAATTGATTACCATCTTTTTCAAGGTTTTTCCAAAGCTTCTTGATCCTCTAGTGTGCAACAAGGCATCGGGCTTGGCAGCCCTATTCATCTTTCCTTTAAGAGACTTATTCTTCCAATTTGGTGTATTCCAAATATCAACAAAATCATCTCATATCTCAGTTCTCATTCCTCTTGGTCCATGGCCCTTATAATCTATAGCATCCCATATCTTAGTTCTATCTACGTCCTAATCTAATGGTTAGCTTATTGTAATACCATTAATAGAACTCAGGTTAGAGACAAGACATGGTCCCTTCCCTGTAAAGCCACAAGTGGAACACGGAGAATAGAATCAAAAAACTAATGGCTCATAATAATAATAATAATAATAATAATAATAATAAACTAATGGCAAATTAGTATTCAAAAATTGTGAGCATGGCCAAATCACAGAAGGACGCAGACGAAGGACACTAAACAACAATTCCAAACAATATGCTGCAGAAAAAAAAAAGGCTAACTAATCCCATATGTTTCAAGATAAAAAAAATCAAGAAAAATAAAAGAAAATTATCAAAGAAATTAATTCATCCTAAGTTGTCATCTGTTCTATCTCGCCATATAAAAAATCTCACTTCAAGACTCAGAATGCTGCATACACTAATAAACACAAACAGTTCAACACCTAGAACCATATTCCATATTAAAAATTATCAAGAAATGGTGAAAGAAGTGTCAAACCCAAATGAAACAAATAAATTCTCCAGAAAAACTTTGACACTACCACTTTAATTCACAGGAAGTCCATCAATAATCTCCCATCGTTGCTTCCCCAGCAGACTTAAATATCCATTGCATATCATCCCTATAACATAGGTCTAAGAATTAAAAAAACCCAAAGAGACATAGCCAGATCATATGCACGAGGCTCAATGAAGTGCAGGACATTACACAAAAGAATTCCAAACACTACACTGCAGAAAAATCAAATTAAATCCCCATATGATTCATGGAAATAAAATAACACAGATGAAGCTAGTTGCATGAAGTATGAAGTTGAAGACTCCACATGCTGCAAACAGATAGCACAAGTAGTTCAACACCCATATATATCTGTCTTACATACAAACAACGAAATTATGAAGCACAAACTGAAGAGAATTCAAACAAGAAAAGATAAATAACAAACAACATTTCTTATTTTCACTCGAGACCCAAACCAGAAATCATGAAGCACAAACTGTAGAGAATTCAAGAAACCAGCAAGGAAGTGACAGAATCAGCAAGTGATTAGATCGAGAAATATAGCCACAGCAATAAGATAGCCAGAGCTTGCACAGCCACATTGTGAGATCCAACCCAAAATCAGGGAGACATAAATGAAGCTCTCAATGACCAATGAAAAAATAGAAATCAAAATCCAAAACCAAAATACAGAATCCAAAGTAGAAATCACCAAATTATGTAACAAGACCGTCACTGCTTCCACAACCCACCAAACATCCACTGCTCTTCCCTAAGAGATAGAAGTAAAAATAATGGAGATAAATCATGAAACGCTCATACTAGGCCAACGAAAACTAGAATCTGAGAAATCAGAATCCATGGACATGGAGTAGATATCACCAAATCAAGCATGAGGTAGGATGCTATGCAGAATGTAAACCAAAACTACTCAAAACACTACACCGCCAGAAAAGAAGTTAATAGCGTTCAATCCATACCACCACGTGATCAAATTCAGAACATAATGAAGAAAATTAAAACTGATTTATACTTGTTACTTGTTAGCCATTCTAATCTTCTATAAGAAGAATAAAATCAAAATTGAAACACACCAAAATCTCATATCTGTACTCTAGCATACTGCAAATATGAACAAACACAATTTCAACGAGCAAGGTTTAAAAATTGGAAAAGCAAAATCCAGGAATAAAGAATAAAGAATATAGAGAATCCATTATTGTTTTTATAATGAGGAATCAACAGCTTAAAATAACATACAATATAAGAAAAATAAGTGGACACACAGAACTGCATAGAAATCAATACAAATAATATAAAAATTGAGGAAATAATAATAAATATACTTAAATTAAAAAACCATATTATTTGATTTAACAATAATGGTCAGATAAGATGAAGTAATCTTGAAAATTTAAATAAAACAAATTATTGTATTCAAAGATAAGTTGAACTAACTTAAATAAAAAGAGTTTTAATGTTCATGCACCTTAAAATAGTTTTACATCTATTAATCAAAACCCACCATTATAATAACTTTTAAAAAAAATTATAATTGAAGTTGTGATTGACGAATGGTTACACCACTAGTCCATTACCCTTTTTCTCAATTAATAAATAATACATAACTGATAAAAAAAAAGATTTAATTGACAAAAGGGATTGGAAAATAATATGAAGCTATCTTTTTCAAGTTAAAATCATATTTTCAAAAAGAAAGGTGTCGTGATGAATAAAATTATAAATTTACACACACAAAAACACCACGCATAAATAATATTAATTGGACCATTAAAAATAACAAACCTATAGACATGGAATGAAAAGTTTGTTAAGGTTTGATTCAAGCTTGTACATGACTTTGAATTTTGTTACAATATAGAAATCCCAGATAAAAGATGTTAAAAGCTTACTGCTTTTCCATAAAAGAAAGGTCTTTAGCTGTAAACTGTACATCATAAGAAGCACAGAGTATACAGAGTAAGGAAAATAAGGAAAATATTCAAGTACAGAGTATACAGAACGGGGAAACATTTAAGGTCTCAAAACTTGGAGATTTTAGCCCTGGAAAAAAAAACACACAGAAAATGTAGCAGTTCTAGAAGATAAAAAAATCTAATCCACATACATAGATAGGATGTTAGGAAATGGAAGTGAAACCAAACAAACCCAATACAAATTTATTGATTAATCTGTACAAGTTAAATTGTCAAATGTTGAATTTAAATGTCATTAACGAGTCTAATGAAAAGATAAATCCAAGAGTTCTAACCCCTGGTGGCACCTAAATTATGCAAGAACTTAGGCACAACATCGCTCCAAACACAAACAAGTTCAAAATTCAGTTCATGTGACAATCAATGCAGGAAACAAAAGGAAGACCAAAGCAAAGTTTTGAAAACAAAGAAATCAAATCAAACAGTGCTGAGATCCACTCTTCAATGTTGCAACTCACATAAATTAGATGGTCATAAATACCAAAAAAAATAAAAATAGATGATAATATAAACTAAATTTTATCACATTATCTATAGGACCAGTTTTTTCATGTTAGCCGATTTCACCCTCAGTATTGGAAGAAATCATTCCTATTGCAAATGAGAGGATAAATTAGAAGAGGAGATACTTATAGACTGACTAAACTAAAAATTATCAACAAAAATAGCAAAAGGAGTAGTAGAAATTTCTCCAAACCAAGACGCAGATCATCAAACTAGGAGGCAACGACATCATAGCACACCTATCTCTCAGGTTGCTCCTTTATCAAATTGCTAATTGCATCTTCTTCTATGTGGCTCTTGTTAGTTATACTTGTACATGGTATCTCTTTCTCTTCTGTTAGGAATTTAAGACAGAGTGTTTAACACTTGAATTATATACATTTAATTGTCTTTCGGTGCTAAATTAAAATTCCTTCTCCCAATGAAAAAATATGATGAAACTAATTAACCCTTGAGTTGTGATTTATATTTATGCCACAAATAACACCCAGATCACCTCGAGATAGAGGTTAGTACAAAAATGTATAAAATCAATGTCATATTATGACCCTAATAATTAACTCTGGCTCTGGTTGAATACTTGAATATGCAGAACCTTGAAGAATGACCACCCATTCATTTATACTACCACAAGCCTTTCATTTAATTTAATGTCATAGATTATATTGTGAACCTAAAGATACATAGATACAATATTATGCATCAAAATAGCACAAAAGAAAAAGAGTGAAGCAAGGAAGTAAAACATTATTATGCATCAAAATAGCACAACGAGGCTCCAATTGGTCCTTATTGACGAAAGACAAGATTCCGACATAGTACTCAGGGCCGACGGAGGAGGAAACAATAGCATGATTCTCGTTGATGAGTTCTTCGAGGCTTCTGACGGATATCGTCGACCTTGGATCTGTCTTCTTCGACCTTCTCCTCCTATGACTTGAGGCGCTCCTGATTCATCACGAACTCCTCCTCCATCAGCTTGCACTTCATCACCGGCATCACCGTCAACAACTGCGTCGCCGCCTCTAGCCCCTTCTGCTTCCGCTATTACCTGACCCATGGATTCCCAAATTCGAAAGGTGAAGACCTCACCACAACGAAGGTTCGATACATAAGGTTTAGTGCTCCGTGTTAAGAACTAAGAGGAGTGATTTTTTGTGATGTAGTGTTTAGTCTATCATATATATTCTCACTAACACGTCAAATTAATTCGTCAACTTAAGTTTTTTCAATTATAAAAAATACGTTTTTTTTAATATTTAAAAGTGCTAAATATAAGTCATTTTAATTTTAAAAGAGGGCCGGTGACACACTTAATAGCATTTTTTTTTGCTACACACACTTTTTTGTGATTGTTTTAATTTGATTAAAAATCATAACTTTTATAAATTTCACTGTTAAATAAATAATAATTAAATTGTGGAACACAACAAACTAATTTGACTTCAGATTATAAAATTGTGTCATTTTGAAGGTATCAGTTCAATTATATATTGGATGGTCAATTCTTTGAAATTTACATTTAAAATTAAAATTAAAAATATATATATTTTATTTTTAATGTATTTAAAATTTATTAAAAATTGACAATGTTAAATAATTTGTGAGATTAGTGAATGGAATAATTGTGTTGCAATATTGCGGTGGATCTGCTTCAGAAACTATTCTCGCTAAAACTAATTTTATATTGGCAACGTCTTTTGGAAGGAATTTGCGATGGTCTTTTCCTTCACAAATTAGTTGGGGATTTGCGAGAGAAATATCCCTCGCTATTGTAACATTTATTTTTTAATAATAATTACGCTAAATAATTTGAAAAAGTTGTGAGGGAATAGAGAGGAAAATATTTGCCTTCACTAATTCGTCACTAATTTGCAAATCATTTTAATGATTTTTTAGTTCAAGCAAATCCGCCTCTAAATTGCGGCAGATTAGTAACAAAATATTTCCCTCACAAATTTCCCCCGCTAATCCACAAAATTCTTGTAGTGGAAGTTAAATCATGTGCTCATTAACAACTTTGTGATGATTTGATGTGTCTATTTGCCTAATTTGTTGCTGCAAATCCTTCTTCAGAATCAACAAACACCTTGTTTAGAATCATGGCTAATCGAATTCCTCCTTGAGCAATTTGTTTCATGACAAATAGCATCCTTGAGTCTAAGTAATCATCTGGAAAAACCATCATACGTACAACACAAAGTCACTACACAAAAATCCTTTGGCTTCTAATTTGTCTACTCATCTCATGCTAATATACTAAAACCTCAAACTAATCAATGTTTGTGTGACTTGGGTTACCTGATAGAGTTGTTCTAACTTCAACTCCTTTGTAACCCCATTTGCAAGCTATTTCTATGCTCTCTTTGACCCAACTACATGATTCCAGAATGTGAACAATAATAGCTAGAGGAAACTAAAGGTAGAAGAGAGGGAGAGAACTTACTTATTTACACAATGAGAGATATCATTACAATGTTTCCAAGATGAAACATCATCTGACCAGATCCCCTGTATACAAGAGACAAATTACTTTATATGGAACCAATCACTACTAGAAAAATGACTTTCTATATCGATCAATTAACGTCAATTTTGGCAAAATCGTAGTTAAAATAATTGTAACTTGTCAACATCGGTTCTTGAATAACCGATGTTGTAATAGAATTTTAACAATGGCTTTTAAAATAACCAATGTTGAAATTTGATATTCAACATTGGTTTTATTGTAACCATTGTTGAAAGAGCCACTACTAAATAAGCCTCTTGTGCTCACACTTTCATCTTGTCCAAACACTTTTCTTTGGTGCTTCTTCACTCTGTCATATCATCCCATCACTCTCACCTTATCATGTCAAACCCTTAAGCTTTCCTTCACTGTTGCTTGAATCAAGTTCCTCCTCACAACCATAGCATCACTGCCTTTGTAGTATCCCTAATCTCCGCGACGGCTCTGCGGTGAGTTTTCCTTCACTCTCCGTGATAGTGTTATAGAATCCTACGACTATGTTGACGTTCTCTACCACTCCGCCATATCCCTAATCTCCATGACGTCGCTTCTATTTCACTCTCCCCGATGGTGAGTTTTCCCCCTTTCCAATGATTATTTCAAACCCTAGTAGTGTGTTGAATAGAATCACTCAATCATGCTTTAGATTTTCATCATTTTGCTATTTCCATTGGTTATTCAATGACCTAGTGTTCAATTGTTCAACCGTTCAATTACCGTATTGTTCTATTTTTGGATGGATGATTCGCAAATTGTTCAATTACTTTTAAAATTAGTTTGGAGAGCATGTTCGATGCTACCGTGAGTTATCTTATTTTATTATTATAATTTATATACTTGCTAGAGTCTGCATAGATGTTTGTCTTTTTTATTGTTGTTTTAATAATGCTCTTCATTGTTAACTTGTTTCTTAATTTTGGTTTTAGCAGAGCATTCGAAACAACATTCCTCTTGGTGCATTGCCTATTTAAAGAGTGATAGAGAAAGAAAATGTTTTTGTGATGGAGTCCTATTTGAAAGAGAGGTTTAATTCACTTAAGGACAAATATGAATGTAATCCTTCGTCACTTCACTTCTTATTCCTTGTCTATTCTAGATTAGTGCATAAGCATGCATGAATTCATTCTAGGTTGAGTGACATGATGGAGAGCAGAGAAGCTTAATTGAGAAGCATTAATGTCACAAAAGAATCTAGATTTTTTTTATCTTTCCTTCTACCAACTCTATGTGAAAAATGTTAGCAACACGGTCCCACTTTTCATTTAACGAGTTTCACTCATAATTTTGTAGTTTTCAATAAATTTTAACCAATAATAGAGAGTTTTTCAGAATAAGTAGTGTGTTAGAGAATAGTATATTCCTTGGATTCTTTTGCTTTATGGTTCTAAACAAACTTATTAGTTTTCTTATGTAGTAATTGGTGATGTGAGAGGAAGAGGCATAATGCTTGGGGTTGAACTTGTCATTGATTGCAAACTTAAAACACCAGCACCAATTGAGATACTACATGTGATGGACCAAATGAAGGTAAAATCTCAATAAAATTACTAATCAATAAGCTCTTCTAGTGTTACCACAAAATTAGGAATTCTGATTGGAAAGGGTGGCTATTATAGAAATGTAGAATAAGCTCAGTCTTCCTTCCATACTCTTTCTACCTTTATATGTCCCACCCAAATCTAAAATAGAATAGTTTGCACACCTTATTTTGCAGCTATTGACAACAATATTCACTTTGTTTATCTAGTAGTAAACTTTATTGATTCAATGATTTGTATTAAAGTCTTTTGATACTTTAATGATCTGCTTTCTTGTTTGTGAATAATTAATTACTATTGTTGAGATTAATACCAATTAACCAAATCTCAAGGAGAGAAAGAGAAATCAAAGACAAAAAATCTATTACTATGTGAATCTGAAAGAAGTGAATATACTTTGATTCAATTCAACTTAGATAATTGTTATGGCATCATTAGTTTATGTGTTTCTAATTTATTAGTAATTTACTAATAATAATTGAATATAAATATATCATTCAATTTACAAGGTAGTATGAAATTACAAGTTGAGCTTATTGCAAAATCAAAAAGTTACATAATAGTATGTGTAAAAACAACATCAGTTGTTCAAAAAACCGATGTAGAATATGTAATAACCACTTCAGGTATGAAAACTGATGTTGTACATGAACATTCTACATCGATTCTAAAGGAAAACCGAAGTCAAATTCAATTTGTGACATCGCAACAACATCGATATGAAACCGATGTTAAAAGCCTTAAATAACTGATGTTAAATACCTTTTTTCTAGTAGTGAATCAAAGAATCCATGTTTTTAATAAAAACTAGGAAACAAATTTAGTCTTACAATGGTGTAGTTCCTCTCAATATCTTGGAGAAGGAGGCTCACATCCTTGCCATAATAATCCGCTAGTGCTTTGAAAATAATTTCTCTATCCCACACCTAATGATGGATAACAAAATTAATAGTTGTTACATGAAGAAGTAGTTTGTGAATACTAAATGGAGAAGAAGTTGATGTTGAAGTTTACATGGTGCAGATTAGATTTGTGCCAAAACCAGCATAGTTTTATCATGTTTCCTCGTTCGTCAGTGGTGAATCCAACATGCATTGGTTGAAAAGATTAAGTCCACAAAAGTTTTAGTTAACGTGATTGGTAAAAAAAAAAAACTATGCACTAAAGGAATTTGAAAAGCTTTTCACACACACACACACACACACACACAACACACACCTGATGTATATCTCCCATGAAGCATGACAAGAATAGTAATGCCTCAATCATATTATTGTAAGATCAAAAACCAAAGGCATTAAATAAAACATACAAGTAAAAATCCCTCTAAAGTAATTATTAACCAAAAAAAAAAACTATTCTTTGATAATAAAAAATGTATGTTTTTATTAGTAATAAGTTTGGTTGTGAAAAGGAAAAAGTTAAGAATTTTGTCTAGAGGCTAGGGTAAAAAAGTTAAGAAACTTGAATTTGTACATCTCCTATCAGAAGTCCCCTCTTTGTAATGCATGAGTTGATAAGTGAAGTTTTTCACAACACCTGCAACACACATATCTTCTACGCCATGGGGATCATAGCAGTCCCTTAACAAGAACAAATTTTAGCATTAATAATCAAATCAAAGGTTTAGTGAGAGCACATGACAGGAATAGTGAGAGCACATAGCAATTGAAAAGAGAAGTCATGACTTAAACACAGTCTAATCTAAAAGAGGGTTTAAGGGATCATCCTCTACCCTTAAATCTCATTTTTGTGACAAGACATGAATTAATTAGAACCTTCTCCCCTTACCTCTTAAACTGACAGAACATAAAAGAAGGAAGAGCAAAAGCACAATATAGTAGTAAGAACAGAGTAACTTATAGTAATGAACACAAATGCTTTTGAACTCAAGATTCAAATTACATACAAACCTAAAAAGTTAGATAAAATGTGTGCAAACAAATCAAAAAATTATATTCAAATAAACCACATATCAAATAAAATTAATGTAGTGCAATATTCATTTTGCCCTATATGTTTGGATTTGTATGCTCTCAACCGTCAAATCCGATAAAATGCATGCCTTGATGAACCACAAATCAGATAAATCGTATGCTCTGTTTGTCAAATAAATCACAAATGAAAGTCTTGATTCTCTTTCACCTAAAGATAATGTCAAATTTGAAACAACTAATCGAGAGAGAAAATATAATTATACAAAAAACATAAGATATGTCACAGCTAAATCTCTAATTAACCTAAAACGAAAACAACAACTCAATATATGGATAGAAAAGAGAAAGAAGAAAAATTGATTAAACCTATGTGGTAAGAAGACCAAAGCCTCAAGCATAATCATTATGCACCATTGATTTTGAGAAGCTAACGAGAGGGAGATGGCCAGATCAGAGCTAAAACAAGAGAAATGACTAGATTGGAGTTACCGAGAGAGATGACGAAATCAAAGAAATGACGAAATCGATCGAAGCTACTAAGAGAAAACTGGTTTCAAAAGATTCAAAAATGAAATGCCTAGACCGTCCTTGTCACCAGTGCTTCCTCCATGTTTGGAACAATTGGCATACGCTTTGAATCTCTTTCCATTTTCAAATTTTAGCAATTGAGATCTGGGAACTAAGATGAAACAATAAGGGAAAGCAAATTAGGGTTCATTGTGGGTTAATTTCAAGTTAAGAAGAGAAAGATCAATTTGATAATTCAGATTTCAAAGGTTTACTAATTAAGTTGTTTATGGCCAAAATTTCGAGAGTCCTCTAGACTTAACTCCACTTCTAGCTACTCACAACTTTGGTGGAGATGCAGGTGAAGAAAATTAAGGAGTTTATGGAAAAATATTTTTCTTTTTTATGTCAATGTAAAATACTAATTAACTATTATTATACTAGCAATTAATATTTTTGGCCAATATAAAATGATAAATTATTGGTCAATACAGATTAGTCACTAAAATTATAACTTATAAAAGGAAATAATGGCATTTCCCTTATGGGTTGGTTAAAAAGGGTCGTCAAACATAAAGTTCGGCGTAGTGGTAAATGCACTCTAATGATAAGTTTCTTAAAGAAATGGTTTCTTCAAGCTAAGAACTTCACATGAACATTACATTGGAGATGGCCTAATGAAGAAGACAAGGATCAATGGATTTGGTGAACTAATGCATTGTTTTTGAACCTCTTCCGAACACTGCATGCACCTCCTCTTTTCCCTCTCTCTCTCTCTCTCTCTCTCTCTCATCCCTCAAAAGCCCAAACCAATACAAAAAAAAAAAGTGTGATTTAGCAACCAACAAAATTGGTCAATAAATCTAAAAATTCCATTGTTATTTCTAATAGAGACAAAAATAGAAACCATCAATCAGTCAGTAAAACTTAGTCACTAAACATGATTAGCGACTGATTTTGCAAATGAAATGAAGGAAATAACAATATTTTGGTCACTAAATTCATCACACATATTGACCCAAAACATCTGTCAATAATTTGCATTTTTTTTAGTGAACCCTAGCCCTCTCCCACAAGATCGCACCTCGCCTTTCTAATCCAATACTGTCTTCTCTTTCTCTATCTTCATAACAAGAAAAGAAAACAATAAACAAAATCAATTAGTTTTGTCATGCTTATTACTTGTGTTTTTGGACCTGAGGCGGTGGAAGTTGTTGCTAATGTTCTTTTGCAATGACATTAGTGTTTGTTCTTAGAGTGGCAAATATGGTTGGTGCCTCCATGAGAATGTATGCGTCGTCATAAATGTGAAATTTTTCCTTCGTTTAAAATAAATTACAAAATATTGAACTTTCAAATTTTACAAAATGAATTTGTAAGTCCGTTAGCCATTTTATCGTTTTGTTTGACAAAATTACCTTGAAGGAATTGTAAAAATATGTTTAATATTTATAGGGATGGAAATAATATGAAAAATTTTATGAGGACAATGAAGACCTCAAACATATTTTATCCTAAAATGAATTTATAAGACCATTAACCATTTCATGTATATTATCAAATTTCAATAAAAGGAGAAAAAAAATATCTACTAGATTATTGATTTTTGAGTGAAAATACTTTTGTACTTTCTAACTAAACTCCAAACATGTCCTAAGGTTTTGGTATTGAACTAATAACTAGATGATCTTTTGAACGTACCATTTAAGAGAAAGAAAGGTAGATGAAAATTTTCCAACAATATCAAAAGCCTTAAATTTCAAAGAGTACTTTAAGTTTCAAAGATCTACAAATCAATCATATATGAACTTTAAAACCACTTCACTTATCATCAACACCACCAACAGCAAGAAAACCATAGAAAGGAACTCCATTCAATCCACCATCACCTACTTTCTCTTTCTCTGATGAAGAAGAAGCCCACAACTAGGCCAATGAGCTATGATCAAACAAATGCCTTTTCATCGTTCCATCGCTGGTTGAATCTAACTAGAAAAATCGTTTAGGAAGGATGGTATGGACCCAAATTTTACCAAGCTAAATGAAGCATTTGAACTATTAATAAGATCTTCCAAGCTTCTTGGATTCTCTTCACTTTTGTTTCATTAAAGTATGCACTACAAGAAATTCATTAAATATTGACTAATTTAGAGACTAAAATTTTCAGTCACAACAACAACAACTAATTTAGAGATTAAAAAGTAGTTGGTCTTTAAATTGGTTTCTAATGTCATTAAATTAGTCACTAAAATGGTTTCTACAAAATTGATCACTGAATTGGTTTTTGAAACTGTATTTAAATTAGTCTAAAAAATTAGCTACCTACGTTTTAGCTACTTATGAAATTAGTTTCTAAATCAATTCCTAATTGATTTAGAGACTAATATGAAGAAATTAGAGACGAATTTTTAATTGGTCGCTAAAACCATTTTTTCTTATAGAAATGCCAATGATTCTTAAGGGCATTACGGTTCGACCATTGAAAAACTTTGCAATGGTTGTCCACTCTGTCCCATAAAGCATTTGAGCTACGAGTAGCTTCATCTTTAGTAAAGGGATTGTTGTTGTTAACACTAGGATCAAGATAATTGACCTACCTTAATCTGCAATTTTTTCCTTAACAAAAATAATGAAAACTTGTTATTCAAAATAAATTACAAAAATAAAAATTGTAAAGTATGAGGTACTAGCTGTTATCTCTATTGTTATCTTTTCCTAATAAAAATAAAATTATTAGTATAAAATTTGTTTGTGCTTTTTCTTATAGGAGTCTTATCCAATTATTTTCTTTAATAATTGTTTTATTTTTATAAAAAAAAATATCCTTAACTAGTAAACAATAAATTCTATAATTTAATGATATAATTAAATTCATGATTATCTATCTTGTGAGAGTTGGAGAAGGTAAGTATCACACATTAGTTTAGTTAAGGATAATTGTAGAAAAAAATAATTATGTGGAAAAAGTGATTTGATGGGTTTCAATTCACTAATTTTAAGGATAATTAAAAGAAAATACAAATTATTAATTAGCAATTTTAAGCTTTAATTAAATTAATTAATTTTCTTAATAAACATAAATTAATTAAAAGAATATTATAAATAAAGATAGAGCTAATATATGATTTAATATACTAACATTAATAGTATTATTAATTTTGAATATTAAAAACATTATTTACTTTTGACCGTCTTATTTAAAAGATTAACTCGTTTTCTAAGGTAGCTAGCCTTTACAATTAATTACACACCAGAAAAGAGAAGATTGTTGAAAACTAAATTCAGGATATTTTTAAGATGATATCAATAATTGTGGAAACATTTATATATATATAATAAATCAAATATATATATATATATATATATATATATATATATATATATGATAATATTTATAAGAAAGATGAGACTTTATTTCTAGTTATTAATAAATTAATGTTTCTAACATTCTTTTTATGTTTATAGTTTTTATTCTTCACTTATCAACCAAGAAGAAAGGGTTTTATTTTCATTTCACTTACACATAAATGTTAGACTAGAAGAAAAAATACATTTAGAGACCAAAAATTCAATCATTGAGATTAAAAATATAAGGGATCACATATTCCAAGAATAAATATAAGAAACTTACTTTTAATCTCAATGATTCATTTCTAATGATTAATATTAACTACTCATACTTAATTTAAGATTTTACGCTAACTAAAGATACCTATACAATCGGACCAAAAGGAAATTGTTATTCTTCAAAATTAATTAACTTATTTCTGAATTTAGATTACAATTATTTAACATTTTTATGTAGTTGGTTCACAATTAATTTTGTGTTTATTGTATACACGCATACAAGCACAATTTATTTATATTAATTAGTAATTAAACATTTTTTAAATTAACTATTATATGGGCGTTTAGCAATATATGTTACTTCAAGCAAAACCACATAATACCTACGGCAAAAGGTACTACATCCAAGGAAATAAAGGATACCTATATATGGAAGGCCTTGAACTGAAATATTCTCTTCATCTGAAAAAGTGGATTTATTATTCTTTAATAAATTAACTTTTTTTTCTGAATTTGGATTTTTTTTTTTTTGCTGATTAAAAAAAAGTTGAATTTGGATTACAATTATCTATTTTTAACCTTTTTAAGTAGATATTTTTTTAATTAATAGTTGCATTAATTTAATGATCTTTATATTTAATGTATACATGTACACAAGACCCATTCATTTAATTTAAATAGTATATAGTTTTTTACATTAATTATATGAGCATTTATAAATATATGTTACAAATAAAGAGTTAAATAAGTTTTTAGTTAAAAATATTTGTATTTGATTTTAGTCCTTCATCTTAATTTTTCTTCATTCATGTACTAAAAAAATTGAAAATAGGAGAAATTCATCTCTCAGCCAAACTTTGTAGGCATTTTTTTTGCCACATTGTCACCCACACATGGCAACCAGTCAGCCACGTGCCAAGGACCAGTTTCACCTATTTTAAAAATAACAGGACTAAAACTACAATTTTAAAAGTAAGGACTAAAATTAAGTTTGACAAAATTTTCAAAAATCAAAAACAAATTTACCCTATTTCATTACAATTATAATTTAATTTATTTAACTATTATAATAAGAGAATAAGAATAATGTAAGTTTTACACTATGTAAGTTTTACACTATTAGACAATCATAATCCAACGTTTATATGACTTTTAAAATAATTTTATAAAATTCAGTTACTTTATATATTAAGTCTTGCTTATATGACTTATAATAATTAGTTTACATGCATATTTAATAATTATAAAAAATAGAATTTATTACATTTTTTTCCCTAAACTTTTTACAATTTTATTATTATTGTCAAGTAATAATATTAATTGATTACATGACAATCACATTGGCAATCTAATGACTTGTCAAGGAGCCTAACAATGATGTGTAAATTTAAACATTATACATCGGTTATGTAAATGATCAATGTTAAAAGGTTTTAAAATATTACAAAATTAATCTAATAGTAATGTTTTTAATAAAGACAATGAAATAAATGAGTAAAATGATATTTAAACTTAATTTGAATAAGCAAGATTTAAAAAGAAATTTCCATTATCATAATTGACGGACCTACAAACATTTCAAGGAGTGTTGATGCATCCCCATTTTGTGAAAACACAATTATATATCTTGTGTGATTATTTTTGTCCCTCCTGCTCATTTTATAATTTGATCCCATTGCTTTTAGTTTTTTTAGTTGTTATTATCAACACCCAATTTTATCCATCTAATTATCTTTTTTATAATAATTATTATTATTATTACTATTATTGTTATTATTATTTCACAAGCTATGTCTTGCCATTTGAAGAAAGAAAAGGGGAAAAAAAGAGGAAAAAATGCACAATAACATAACATGTTGGGCAAGAAACTCAATCTTTTGTCATTTTTTCAAGTTCCTCTATTACAAGACCACTACAAAATTGAAAACACTACAAAATTGGAATAAAGCTTCAGCTCAAGCCTAAAATCTAAAGGTGATACAAGCCAAATCAATTCAAGGCAAAAAGAAAGAAGCAAAAGAAAGAAAGAGGCAGCAAAAGAAAAAATAAGCAAAGTCAATCTTTGTGTCTCAAATTTGCAGCTCCATCATCATATAAGGAGTCACTCTATCAAACATAAGCCCAACACTAGGTGGTGGAAGTTCAGAAAATGCAGATTAAATAAGGAAAACTTCATGAGAGGAAAGCTTTAAAAAATTGCTAAAATAGGGAAAACTTCCTAGGAAGGAAACCTCATATATGCCTATACATACCATTCAAAGCAAGCAAAAAAGAACCAGGTGGAGAAGAAAAGAGAGCAAGAAAGGAGAGCAAACAGCAGATGGAAAAAAAATACAACAAAAGAGTAAGGACAAGAAAGAGAACATGCAGAAATAGGAGCATACAACGGAAAATACATAAAACAATGAAAAAAAGAGAGAAGAGTAGTGAAGAGGATTACAACAGGGAGAGAAAGGAGACAACAAAGGGGATCGTTGGAAACCATCAAAATTTGTGAGCAAAAAGAGGGAAGGAGAATTACTTGGTTGAACAGTTAAAAGGGATAGCTTGGCTGACTCATAATAGGTAACTTTGAATATAATGTAATATCAATGTTTCCTTTCAATCTTTATATGTATTAATTTTCTTTGAATTTGTTTGTTTGCAAGCTTTTTAATGTATGCAATGTAGCATTTTACACTCTATTTGCTTAAAACAGAGATAAGAAGTTAATTAATCAAACTATCCCTAAAATGATACGAACCTGAAATAGATTATAGTTAATTGATCAAACCATCCCTAAAATGATATGAACATGAAATAGATTATAGTTAATTCATCAAACTATCCCTAAAATTATATGAACTTGAAATAGATTGTCCCACCTCTACATGATTGTTTTGATAAGCCAATATAACCTCAAAATCAAGACATTCATCGTGAACACCAAATCCAAAAAAAACTTGCATATTCAATGCCAAAATAGAAACATAAACATAAATAAAGACAGAAATAGAGTCATTGCATCTCTTTCACACTTAACCCAAACCAACAATTACTCATCCTCAAGTCCTAAACACAAATACAGTCACAGTCATCACAAAGCCAGAATCAATCAGAGAACTTGCAATAAACAAACAGAACCCAATACAACAACTCAATCAAATAGAGAAAATTAGAACTATACCTAGACACTCAGTACCTCCGTGCAAATCGCCCACCACCACCAATGACCACTGCCGGTCTGAACCACGCCATTGACGCACCCCAACCACTGCTGCCACCAACTCCTCCATGTCGTCACACGCCACCACTAACCCCCAAACAAGATCACATCATCGCGACCAAACCCAAAGCCACCACATGGTGTCGTCTTGGTCGCGCCGTGGCACCGTGGTGATCACACTACCATCGTCGCGACCATCAATATCACCAATGAGCAACACTGCTCCCATTTGCATTTCTAGGTTAGAAATTCCCTTTCTATTTCACGTTCATGACCTGTGAAGTTTCCTTTTGGTTTTTTTTGTTCCACTCTTTTCTCCAAACATTTTTACATTCATTTGGGCTTAGTGTTGTTTACAATGTTGGGTCTAGTAGTACAAGTTGTCTTTCTCTCTTTTCCTCTCTCATGGCCCTTTTGATTTTCTCTTTTTTGCTTAATTAATACTATTTATTTAATTAATAGTAATAGATAACTAAAATATTTCCTAAGAAAATTGATTTAAATACTATTTTACTCTACGCTTACTACTGACACATTTTCCATTATGTTTAAAATAATAATAACAAAATAATTATTAAATCTATAATACAATTAAGTAAAATAATCCTTTATAATAATTCACAAATTAACAAAATAAAAAATAAATTTTCTTTTAAAGAAAAGATTATTTAAATGTAATATCTTTTTAATCTTGAGATTTTAGGGTACAAGTTTTGACAATTTAATAACCTTAAAACACTCATTTTTTAAAGAACGAATCATTTTAAAATTAAAAGTCCATTAAAATAAAATGGATTTACTTGAATGTACACCTCTGTCAATCTTTCATGTTGTCAAGATAAATAAATCGCAATAGTTCAAAAGTCTTAAATTAAAATAGTAATAAAAAATCAAAATCAAAATAATATATCTCCTTTCCTATAATAAAATTGATCTTCTTGAAAAATAAATTATTATTTTCTCGTAATGTTTTAGTGAGATAAATGTCTGAAGAGTTATAAAGATTTTGCTTAATTAATTAAAGATAAACCGTCTTTGTGATGGACGTTGTAGGGTGTTAATACTTTCCCTGCGTGTAATGGACTCTCGAACTCAAATCTGATTTCAAATATCATTTTCTTTTCTCAAAAGATTTTTCTAATGTTTTCCCTTAATAAACACTAGTGACTAATGGCGACTCCTCTAATTTTATTTTATTAATTTTTTCGTCATCCCACCGTGACCTTGGTTGCAACAATTATCAAATTTATTTTTGATTGATTACGTTTTTTTGTATTTTTATGTTTTATGTTTAATCGGTTGAACATTTCATTATCGTTTAGATGATAAATTAAGTATTTTTGGTTTCTCAAAAAAAAAATGGAAGTTTAATTTTAGTTTTTCTAAATGTTTTTTGTCACCAAGTTTTGAAATGCATTATTTTTATTCTTAAAAATATTTAGATAATTCTTTACAGATAAATGGAAAAATGATTTATATAGAATTTTGAGGACAAAAAAGGCGCATTTAGAATAAAGGTGCAAAAAACAGACAATTTTTTTTATTCAGCGCAAAAAAAAAAAAAAAAATTTTAAAGAGACTAAAATCAAACCTAAAAAATTTTCGAGGAACAAATTATATTTTATTCTATTATATATTTATTTTTATAAGTATGATGATAATATTATTTTTTTTAAAATAAATATATAAATAGTTCATGGAAAGAACATCAACTCTTTTTCTCCTCAGTCCACCCTCCCATTTTGTATTATGCAATATTTCAACTTTTCTTTCCAATAATTAATTAACTAAATTGTTGGCCAATACTAATTAAGAATATACGTCGGGGTTTATGTAGTTTGAAGGTGATAGTGTTCCACACCATCCAATAAGAAGATTTTCTTCCCCAAATAAAACCATGAAGACTTTTCTCAATGCTATATCGATTTTTCATAATTTTTTTCTGACAATAATAATTTCTTGATAACTATGCATGCCTATTCTATTTTTTTTTACACCAATGAATGCTTATTCTATTAACAGGTACATAATATAAAATTAGTGGGAAAATGTATTTAAAAAACATTAAAGTCTTCATTCTTTGCCTTACAAAAGTATTTGAAATTAATTTATAATAAACTAGTATTTTAGCATGTGCATTCCGCAAAATAAAGTCCTTTTTCACATAACTAAAATTTATAATAAATAAATATTTATAAACACATAAAATAATTTAGATTTATGATAAATAATTTATTTTGTGAAATATTGTTTTTAATTACTGGTTTTTTTTTTTAAATAAATATTGCAATTCAAGTTAGAACTAAGTGGGCTGTCTGTCACACCATTTTTTTAACTAGAGTTCATTAACAATTTACACCTATAATTTATAGTAAAATTAAAACCCAACTATGTTGTTTTGATTAACTCATTTTAGGGACATTGTAATAATTATAACATATAAATTTTTTGAAATAGTAAAAACTTATTTCTCTCTTATTTTTAATTTTCTTTCTTTTATACATCTTTTTAATTAACCTCTTTAACTCTCTTTTTTTAAAAAAATTCTTTTTCAAATGTAGGAGGTGTAGAATTTTTTTTTATTTGAAATAAATATAATTTAAAGCTTATGTTTGTAAATATGTAATGCTAAAATGAACAGAATCACTGATGAAAGAACTAAATTAGAATTGGGATACCCGTGACATCTGACTCGGACCAAAAACAAAAAAAATTAGAACCATTTTTGAACCTCATGGTGGGATTCACAAAAACTTGTGTTTGTCTCTCTCTTGTTGGATAGTTATAGTAATTGGATATGGTGCAGTTCCCTCCACAATATATAATGCTTCAAATCTCAAACATGATGAAAGTAATAAATTTCATAAACATATTTATTGTTCAATTAAAGATAAGAGAGAATAGTCTTTTTTTTTTATTATTATTATGGAAAGACATTAAGAGTCATTATTTTAAAAAATAGATACATTAATTGAATTCATTAAAACAAAAGTAGTTGTTTGGTTTTCTAACATGTACTTTTGAACTAATCATTAATGCACACTATTTGAAACTAACTAAATTAAAAGTAAGTGTGAATACATTAACAATCTAGTCCTATCTGACAAGGGAGGTAACTGTTACATTTTTATAATACACAAGGGAGATGAGTATCTACTTAAAAGCTAGGTGGGTGTGAGTGTCATTTAAGAAAAGACATTAGGAATAATCGGGTGTAATTACTCCTTTGGGATAACTAAAATTTATTATGAAAAGATGCTTTTAAGTTTTAAATATGTAAATTATTTTTGTAATTAAAATTGATAACAAATAAAAAAAATCAGCATATAAATTACATCTTAGAATTATTTTTACCTAAAGAGAGTTTTCTCAAAAACAGTACATAAACAATAAATCTCCAAGGGTGCCATAAGAAATCATCAAAACAATGATCTGCATAATTTGGACTGTGATGTCAAGGCCTTTGATTGAGACCTCTGGAACCATATTGCATTAATATGATTGTAAAGACTGTAACTAGGGTTGTATTAGCTGCATTTATTCATAATTTTCCGCAACATCAAGGATTGGAATGAAGCAGAATATTGTAATGGTAATTTGCAATATTGAAAACCTTGGTTTTACTCACAAATCACAATCAACAAAGGAATATAGCATGAACCAAAGAGACTCAAGAAGAAATATATAATAAATAGTAAAAGACCAGAATCAAATCATTGTTGTTATCAGTCTAATTCTCAAAGGCTAGAAAGCTATGAGCCGCGTCGTGCATTCAAGCACATAAATATAGAGTCTACAAAACGATTAAACATTGTTAAAACTAACAAACCAGAAAAATGAGAGAGACACAGATCACACTCATGAAGTTTGAAACCATGCACTTCACTCACTGGTCACCAACACCGAGAAAATCATAGAACGGAACTTCTTCCTCACCAGCTTGCACTTGCACTGAGGAAGAAGAAGAGACACTCCCTCGCAATGTTCCTCCATCACCAGCGGCATTGTATAGTCCAAAAGTACTCCCTCGAGTGGCTTCTCTACCCAGAGAAGCCATCACGGGGAAAGTCTCTGCGAAGGACGGTATGATACCAAACTTCACAGAGCTCAGCGAACCATTAGGGTACATGAATACATGTGCCCTATGTTCAGAAGGCACCGTCGCCGAGTTCAGCCAATTGTTTGGATTCTTTCTCCGCCTCGCCATCATGACATGCCAATGGTTTTTTAGGGCATTGTCCGTTCTTCCGTTGAAGAGATTGGCTATGTGGGCCCATCTTGCTCCATACTCGTCTCGTGCTGCAAGCAGCCTCTCCTCTTCCTCTCTCGTGAATGGGGTTTTGTTAAGTCGAGGGTCCAGGTGATTGCACCACCTTAATCGACAGCTTTTACCTGAACAAAAATAGAAAAAAGATATATTCAGAAACTCAAATGCTAATAAACACAGTGAAAAAGGAAAAATACAAATACCATATAAGTGAGATACCATAAGAGAAAAAGTTTGATGCACTATATAAAATTATTTTAAATCATAATTTAATTATAATTATTTATTTATAATAAAATTGTTGATTTTTATAAAATTATTTAAAAAATTATTAAAACAATAAATTATAATTGATCATGTGCATATAATGTAATATATAAGAAACGCTACAAAGAAATAATCAAGGGAATAGTCATTTGAACACCCCTTTAATAAATTACTAAAAGAAAATTAGAAAAATACGGGATACTAAATTATGGTATATATTGATAGTATATGTTAACTAATATTCTAAACTAAAGCAATGGTCTCCTAGTATCATCACTTCATTTGCAACTATTCTCTAGTAAAACATGAAAAATAAGAACATGGATTCTAACAAAATAGTCATACATAAGTTTATAATGATTAAAATATATATATATATATATATATATATATATATATATATATATATATATAAACAATCTTTACCACTTTGTATATATATAGTTGCCAAGTTAAGATTTATTGTTCTCATTTTTCAAAAAAAATATTATATTGTTCTCAATTGTTTTTGCCTACCATATACCAAATTATTTTCATTTTTCATGCTCTCTCAATATTAATTTTTTATACTAAAGATATCCTCTTTTACTATAACATATTATACTAGTAAAAAAAATTCACAATGTTTATATGATAAAATATTTTAATTTTCCATTAAACAGAGCCTATACAGAAATAGAAAAAAAAAATAGACTTTAATTATCAGTGTATGATTTTTTTAAAAAGCAATATACACATAAAAAAAAAACACGATTAATATTACTCAAACTGACTTGAGTTTTATGCAACTAATTAATAAATATATGATTGAATATCCAATAACAACATGCATGAAAAACAAGGACATGATCTCCTAATCCTAACTAAATAATCATGCTTAAGTTGACCATGAAATAAAGTCAATCTTTACTTTATAAAAAACATACAAGAACCAATCTTTACCATTCCTGATTCCTGTATCGTTTTTAATAAAGATTTAATCTGATCATTTAAAAAAAAAAAACATGTTTTCACAGTCAAAAACTAAATTATTCTCATTTTACATATTCTAACTAATATACCTTCCTAGATATATATTCTTACCAGACAACACAACATGATCGAGTACCCAATTTATTTCTAGATCCAGCAAATTAAAGAAAAAAAAAAGAACAGTTAAATTAGATCTCTTCATAACATTACCAAATTTATTAATTCAATTTATTAATTACTACATCTAATTAGCTCATGGATATATATACCAGTTCTTCCTTCTAGTTGCCCAGCAATTGTTTTCCAGTTCTGGGGACCATGTTCACGAACAAGTTGGCCAAGCTTTCGATCCTCCTCTACCTGCCAGAAACTAACACGATGACGGCGTCTCGGTTGGGTCTCAGCGGATGCAGGAGAATTCGCCATGGCTATGGATTCAACACTCTTGAAAATGAAGCAAGCACGGCGGAGAGTGAAGCACCAAAGAAGTTTATAGTGGAGAGAAGAGCACACGGTTTTGGAGCAGCTGGTTTAGGGTTTTCCTGGAATGGGAGTTACACTGGTTGTCTTCACACTATTCGATGCATCTTTTGAATGTAACTGATCATGGGAATTAAGTCAGATTTGGCATGTCATGGTCCATTATTAAATACTCATAAATTTTTGCCTAATTAAAAAAAATGTAGAGAAGTAGGAAGACACATAAGAATTGATTGAGCAGGGTAAGTATTTTAAACTCCTGTGTTCAATTTTTATGAATAATAATAAAATTAAAAAAGACCCACACCTTCACACACTTTATTATTTATTAAAATTTATTGAAAATTATTCCGTTATAACCCTGTATTTATATAAATTTTAAAATCTTTCTTAACATTATCTTTCTAATACTTTTATAATGTTTGTTTGAAATTTATTAAAAATCATCCATTTAGAAGTGAGATTACTAAAATTAATAATTTCTAATAAATTTTACTAAAATTAATAATTTCTAATAAATTTTAATTTATCATAGAAAAGATATTATTACCATTTTCAACTATAAAATAATAAGAGACTTATTAAATCTCAAGTAAGACCCACACAGATTTGTAAATTTTCATGAATTCTACCCAATCATAATCATAGAATGTGTTAAAAATGTTCCTTGCATGCATTCTCAAACAAGTACTCTCTCCCATTCTTTTATCCGGTCCCATGCTTTTGTTTCTTTTTCTTTTTAATATATTCATGATTAAAAAAAAACTATCATTTGTTTCTTATAAAAAAAAACAAAGGAAGTAATATTCAATCACAATCATTCCTTTCAAATGCATGTACTAACATGGAAATTAAGTCATATTTGGTATTTCATTTGTCATTATTAAATATATTCAAAATTTTCCTAATAAAAAAAATGTAGAGGAGTGTTAGCACACTGTTTCACACACTTCTTTTAACAGGTTTACACTCAAATATTATTTAGAACTTATTGAAAATTATGAAAATGAATGTTGGTCTAATGTTATCTTTCTAACATGTTATTATTAGTTAAAATTTATTAAAAATTATTAAGTTAGAAGTGAGAATACTTAAATTGATAATTTTTAATAAATTTTAAACATATTACAAAAAGAGTATAAGAGAGAATATTATTAGCATTTCTCAAATATTAAATTACGAAAGACTCATTATTAAGTATCAAGTGAGACCCACGTAAATTTATAAATTTTAATAAAGTCTACCCAATCATATAGAATGTGATAAAAAGTGTGTTAAAACGTATTACTTACATTTTCATTACGATTCAATCAATCTGTGTTAAAACGTATTACTTACATTTTCATTACGATTCAATCAATCTATTACTATTAGTAAAAGATATTAGGTAAATTACAAAAATAACCTTTGTTAATTTTTTGATATGTGTTCATTTTATTGGTTTTTTAGTCATTCACTTTTTGCCTTTTTCTCTCTCTTTCTTTTCACTCAATTTTTCTTTTTCTCCCATTCTTACTTTTTCTTTTCTTTTTTTTACTTTGTTTCTTTTACATTTTTTTTCCTTACGTTGTTTTAACATGTTTATATTTTTTAATATTTAAATTATCTAAATATTTACATTAAGAAATAAGTTTTGACAAATTATGTATAAAAATGATATATAAATTTAATTTTTTTGTAATATTATAAGTATAATAATAATAGATAATTTTTTTTATCTATTTATAAATATAATAATCATACATCTTTTTTCCTCCAAAATAATGACACAAGTCAACATTGGATTAAAAATTTCCCCTTCAAAACTTATTTTTCTTTTTAATTTTTCACTCTTTTTCTTTTTAATTATTTTATTTTTATTTTTATCATCTTTGATATTTATATTTATAAAATAAAAATATTCATCAATTTACTAGGCAAAAAAAAAAAAAATCTATTATCAGTAATAGTACCATATATTGAATAAGAACAAGGACAAGGTAAATTTATCTAACCTTGAATATGAACGGGTGAATATAAAATTTTATTTTTGATAAATATTAAAAACATAGATGAGAGTAAAAATAAGGATGGAGATTAGAACAACGACGAGTAACACAATACACTCTTTCTCTTAAAATCTTCCCTTTTTTCCTACCTTTTATCTCTCTTTCTTTTTAGTTTTTTTTTTCCTTTTTAGTTGAGATTTTTATACTAAAAAATAATTTAAACATAATTAATGTTTTATATAAATTTGAATTTATGAATTAGTTTAAATAAAAAAAATAATAGTACAATTATAATCAAATATGTTTTCTCTCAGTTAATACTCCTACTCTTTTTGAATTTTCAAAATATTTAAATAACTAATAGTGTTTTATCAAAATGTATTTAATTGTTTATTAGACTTTACATTTTTTATATTCTAATGAGTTAATTTTATGTTTTGAATTATTGCATCTTTTTAGTTAAATTTAATGTCATCTAAAAATAGTTTTAAATTTAAAATTAGAAAAAAATATGTACAAATATATTGTTTTGAAATAATACCTAGCCATTTTTAGTAAATAAGGATGAATCGTGGATGGGATGAATTTACCCAATCCTAGACATGGATAGAATGAATATAAATTTTTATATCTCTTGAGAATCAGAAATAGACATAGATGGGAGTAAGAATGAGACAGGGACTTGGATGGAGACGAGAAACAACATACTCATTCTTACCTTACTTGATTATCATATCTATTCACATTTATTATTTATATGTTTTAGGTATTAAAAAATTATATACTTTGATAAGATTAAAATATATTTTAATTATTTTATTTTTTGTTTTAATTTTATTGAGTAAAGATGGAGATAGGACAGAAAATAACATATATGTTCACGTCTTGATGCGTTAACCATTATCATGCATATTCACAATCATCAATTATAATTTTTTGGTTAAAAATAATTATGTATCTTTATTTTAATTTTTTTTTCTAAACTAAAAAAAACTTTGATTCATTATATGTATTTGTTAAGTCAATTTATTGTATAATATTTTATTATTATTATATATAACAATTTATTCTGACATTTTGTGTTACTTGTTATATACTAAATTTGAACTTCATCCATTACTACTCCTATCCTATTTTGTATGGTATAATATTTTCAATATACAAAATTTGTTGTTAAAAAAAATCACCTTATTGTTACATTTTCACTACTCACAAAAAAAATAGTTTAGATTATAAACAATCTACTTACCACGTAAATATTGATTTCTTAAAGAATAATAATTTTAATCATTTAAATATATATTCTATTATTTATTTATTTATAAAATATACAAAAATAGTTGATAAAAAATATTCAATCACCCGTGCAAAGGCGCATAGCGTGCTAGTTATTCTTAATAAAAGAAAGTCCAACGTGAACACATATCAACCACTCCTTAAAAGTTTTCACTTCAAACAACTATTTCTCTTCTCTTTTGTGTTGCTTTTCGAATTTTTATTTTTATTTTTTGTTTTTTATCTTTCTTTTTAATTATATATCTATTTTATATAAAAAAAATCTATTTTATTATCTATTCTTCCACATTTTCTTAAGTTTAATTATACTTTTTACTTCAATTTTTTTTTGTTACAAATTTGTCATGTTTTACTTTAACTTTTCACAATTTAACAAATTTACTAAACCCAGAACGTGGATGGGGTGGATACAAATTTTATCCTCAAAAGATATTAGAAATGGGGACAAGAAACAACATAGTCATTTTTGTCTTTATGGATTATCAATGTATATTTATAATCATCACTTATATATACTTTTAACTATTAAATATTTTTAACTATTAAATAATCCTTCTATCTATTTCTCCTAATAAAACTATTACTCTTAATCAAAGAAAGTCCAACATTGACACATGTCAACACCTCTTACGTTTTCACTCCAAACAATTCACTCTCTTCCCTTTTGTGTTTTCAAATTTTTATTTTTACTTTTTGTTTTTTTATCTTTCTTTTTAATTTATATTTATTTTATATAGAAAAGAAAAATATATGTTAGTATCTATTTCACCGTATTTTCTTAGGTTTAATTGTTCTTTTATCTCTAATTTTTTTAAATTTTTAGTAAATTTTACCCTTAACAAATTTAATACATTTTATCCTTAACTTTTTACGGTTAGACAAATTTACTCGATTCAAAATATGGATTAGGTGGGTACAAATTTTGTCCTCGAAAGATATTAGAGATGGTGACGTTTTTCTGACTAATTATCACGTATATTCACAATCATCACTTATGTATATTTTTAGCTATTAAATAATCATAAATTTGAATAAGATTAAAATACCTTTTAATATTTTTATTTTTATTTTTTTTTGGGTTTTAATTCATTGAATGAGAATGGAGATGGAAAATAATATATATGTTTTCACCTTACAACTTAATAATGCTCTATTTTTTAATATATAATTTCACATTGTATTTGTTCGTATCAAAAAGTTCTCATGTTATTGTTATGTTCTTAACCATCACAAATAATATTTTAGATTTTTGTAAATAATGTACTTATCTATAAAATGTACAAAAACAGTTGATTTATCCATGCAAATGAGAGTTTAAAGGCAGTGAACTTACAACAAATATTAATTTTACACTGTTAAACAATCACATTCATCCATTTATAATTAATTAATTTTTATAAAATAATTTTAAAATAAATGTTTGTAATTCACTTAGAGTGTTTTATAGTGTCATTGTACTACTTTAAACTCTTCCCAATAAAGTATTCTCTCCTAATCGTAAAACAAACTTTAATTATTAAAACAATACATCAACCCACTTCTCTCACGTCATTTCTCTTGTCTATAAATACCAATGGCCACAAGCACTCTCCTTACACTCAAATTCTTTCTGACTCTCAAAATCTCTCTTAATGTAAAACTCCTAATGAGAGATTAGAAAGAGCGAAAATAGAAAATATGTTCTCTTAGTCCCTTAAAATAATTTTGGAGGACTAGAAATAATATTCTGTAAATTTGAGGGACTAAAAATAATAAATTTTTAACTGAGGAAATAAAACAAAAAATATTATAAATTTAAAAGACTAAAAATATATTTAAGACTATATTAATGCTTGAGCAAGATCAAATTGTAATTATGTTTTGATATGAATATGCTATGAGTTATATACGAAGGTTTGAATATAAGCATGAACACTTAAGAACTATATGAACTCATGAAAATAAAATTGCCACCCTTACTTTTCTATCCTAAATCGATTCTAGCTTGGACACTGCTAAAAATGACAATCTCCTAAAATAGTCATTTTCTGACGGCTATTAGCTAAAATAATAGTTTTTGACGACTAATGACTATTTCTATCCGCGACAGCTAACTGGTTTTTTATTTTTTTGTCAGCTAATTAGCGTAGTAGAGTTAAATTAGAGCTATTTAGAGGAACACCAAGTTGGAGGAGAGACTTGAACATGAAAGACACTTGCATATGTGGAACTATGATTTAATTACTAAAAAAATAGAGAAAATGGGTAATGGGAAATAACAACTTTATTTTATATTATATTTATTGGGTGGATGTCTGCAGCTAAGCTCAAGGCCCATGGAAAAGTAAATTTTTTATACTCCTTGGATATAAGCAAAAAAAAAAAAAAAACATATATTTTAGTCTCAAAACTAATTTTACTATATTTAACGAAACCATCTAAAAAAATACCATTCATTTAGTTAAGACTTTATCCTCAAATGATCTCTTTTTATTTTTGACGTCAAGTTTCAACGAAGAGTAATTTGAAAAAAGAAACTTATTTTTAAGTGGGATTAACACAATTAAATGATATTAACTAATTTTTTTAATTAATGTGAAGTTAAAAGAGTAAATATTACCCGTATTTCGAATTAAACTTAGTTATATAAGTAATTAATGATAGAATAATGGGGTTTGCTATTACACACATACCTTATTTTCGGTTGGAACGCATTAACAATTAGTAATCTATACTAAAAATTTTGGATAAAAAAATCATCAATCTTTATCAAATATCTCAAAAAGATTCAACAAACAAAAATCAAATATGCAAAATTACCACCATCACCACTATTAGCATTGTCAAGACCACTGCTACCATAGCCAGACCACCATTGTAGCCACCTCCTAACCACTACTGCCACACCATTATGATCGCCACCACCTCTCCTATCATGATCATCGTCACAACCACCACCCTCACTACCAAAATCTACATGATGGTGCAGAGTGAAATAGTTTTTTTTTTTTTTTTTTTTAAGGGAAGGGGAAGGGGAAGGGGAAGGGGAAGGGGAAGGAGAAGGAGAAGGAGAAGACTTTTATTTTTATTTTTTTAATTTTGAATGCAGAGAAATTAAATAAAGTAGGTGCATGTTAATTTTTAAAAGATTGTGTTAATCTTTACTGTCTAATTTAATCTAATGGATGAAAATATCTGTTCACATTCTCACATAAAAAATGCAATTATCATACGAAATATTTATTTATTTATAATCAACAAAAGTATTATGATATATACGTATTACATACGTAAGTAGCTTGCACAAGATGTCCTACAATCAAGATCGAATCTTTTTGTATGCTAACACATTGACATAAAAGAAGATGTGCTACGTCCAGAGTTACAACCATCCTAATCAGTTATATTAAACAAGCCTACCATAACAGAATTGATAGACAATATACTAAGGCATTAGGTGATAGAAACATACATGGTACAAGGTTAGATAGCTAAAACCCTGCAAAAAAAGCCCTCATCCATGACCAGACAGATAGTAGGATATAGTGTACCAGAGTTTTATGACCAAAGGGACAATCATTCCTATATTTCCATATAGAAAACGTCACAGCACTCCACAACACCAACCACTGTTTTAGTTCACCAACATTTTTGCACAAAAAATTATGCTGCAATAGATTCATCTACAGATTATTATGAACCAACCCTAAATCCCTACTCCAAGAATAACACTTCAGCCAAACTGAAATCAGTTTTGGACAAGAAAAAATAACGTGTGACAATGACTCAGAAGACAAATTACAAAAAGGGCAGAGCCTATTAGAGTTGTCCAAAGCAACATTCCTGGCAATCAGATTCTCCTTCGAAGGTAATTTTTGTAATATTAATCTCCACATAAAGAATATCGCCTTTGGGGGGACATTTAATCTCCAAATTAGTGGAAGAGCCTTATTACTACAAGGTCCCCAATTATCCAGAGTAAGTATATGGTACACAGATTTTACAGAATAAATCCCATTAGCTTCACCCTCCACCACCAAACATCAGGAACATCCATTCTCAATCAAATGTGAGCAAGCAAATCCATGAATTCTTCTACAGCAACAATTTCCCATGCAAACCACGACATCCCCCATCTAAAGTTCCACACCCATACTTGGTTCACCGAAGACCCCAATTGGCATATATTCTCTAGTTACTATTCAGAGTTAGAGAATAATCTAGGGAACCTCTCCACTTCCACGCCACACCAGGCCTCTGTTAGGCTACCTATAAAGCAAGTGTATGAAAGAAGGACCCATGGCAAGTATAAGCTGAAGCCAGAGCAACAACCAGAGTTATTTGTAACTTGACTAAGGTTAGTTACAATTTTAGTAGTTAGCCTTATAACTGACTTGAAATGAGTTAGATACCATTAATTTTCTTTGGCTACTTTTATACTACTTAAAACAAGATTGGTTTTCTTTGTTTTTCTCATATATTACGTTTCATTCATATTAATGGTTGATGACCATTTCCAAGAATCTCTCACTTGAAGACTAATTTTAATTTGTATTCCCACCTCGATTAATGCAACAACCTTCTCTCCGTTGTTACAATAGCAAGCTAACTAAAGTGGAACATAACTTCAACTTGTCAATGGTTACTACCTTTGTCAATATGTCAGTTGGGTTCTTACTTGGATCTTTCTCAATGTTAACACCTCATCCTTAAGCAAAGATCTGATGAAGTAATGACGAAGATCGATATGCTTTGTTCTGGAATGAAATGTTGAATTATTGCCAGATGTATTGCACTCTAACTATCATTACGCAAAGCACTCCTCTCACTTGAATGAATCTCAACTTCGTTAACAATCCTTAAAGTCATATCAACTCTTTATTGGCTTATGTTACTCCAACATACTCAATCTTTGTAGTAGATAAAACAACAATCTTTTGGATTTGTGACATTTAATTAATAGTTGTTGTACCAACAGTGAAAATGTAACCAATAGTACTTCTTCGATGATCAACTTCACCTCTAAAGTATACATCTATGAAGCATTGTAATTTTAACTCTCATTTATCAAAGTACAAACATTTTGTTGTGGTTCCTCGTAGATATGTCAAAATCCACTTAACACTTTCCAATGAGATTTGCCTGAATTTGACATGAACCTACTTACAACTCCCACTGCACGACCAATATGTGGTCTCGTACAAACTATTGTGTGCATCAAACTTCCAATGGTTGATGCATACAAAACTTTAGACATGAACTCTCTTTCTTTCTCTGTTTGAGATTGATCCTTGAATAGGTGAAAATGGCTAGTCAAAGGTGTGCTAACTAGCTTAGCATCGCCCATGTTAAATCTTTGCAAAACATGTTTAATGTACTTTGCCTGAGATAACTGTAAAATCCCTATTTTCTTATCTCTTGTGATTTGCATTCTAAGGATCTTTTTTGCTAGACCTATGTCCTTCATGCCAAATTCTTTTAACAGTTGCATTTTCAAGTTTTTTTTTTTTTATCACATCCATATCTAAACCTACTACTATCATGTCATTAACATCAAGTAACAAAATTATATAACTAGACTTATATCTCTTGAAGAAACAATAATGGTCAGCATTGCACTTTTGGAATCCTTCCTTATGCATGAAGCTTTCAAACTTCCTAATCTTGGAGCTTGTTTCAGACCATACAAACTCTTCATTAATTTTCATACCATATTTTTTTTCCCTTCTTCTAACAAACCTTTAGGTTGATGCATGTAAATTTTCTCATCTAAATATCCATGAAGAAATGCAATTTTCACATCCAATTGCTCAAGATAGAGCTATTCATTTGCGACAATGCTTAAGACAGTTTTCATAGTATTTAGCTTCACAACTTAAGCAAAGATTTTAAGGTAATCAACTCCTTCCTTTTACTGAATCCTTTGACAACTAGTCAGGCTTTATATTTCTTGGAACCATCTTGATCCTCCTTTACCCGATAAACCCACTTGTTGTGAAGTGTCTTCTTTCCTTTAGGTAACATGGCTAGTTCCCATGATTGATTAGAGATCAAATACTTCATCTCATCTTTCATGGCAAGCTCCCACTTGTTGGAATCTACAGTATAACATGCTTACTCATAGTTTTTAAGTTCCCTTTCATCAATCAACAATATATAGTACATGTATTTCTTGTTAGGCACATGCGGTCAAGAAGACCTTCTTAATACAAGAGTTGAACTAGAAGTTTCTGGTGTGTCAAGTTTTTATCATTACTATGTTCAGTTGATTCCTCTAATTAAGGGCTCTCAACTATATGAGGTTTTGGGACACCTTCCACCTCTATATATACTAGCCCATTCTGTTATGGGTTGCTAGTGTCTATGTTGTTCTTGTTCTTGTAAATCACTCTTTCATTAAAGATCACGTTTTTATTATGAATCATCTTTTTGTTTTCATTATCCCAAAGGCAGTAACCAAACTAACCTTCATCAAAATCGATGATAGTGTACTTCTTCAATTTGGGATCAAGTGTTTATTCCTACCTTGATCATTGATGTGCACATAAGCTACACAACCAAAAACTCTGAGATGTGTAAGTTTTACTACTTTTCCACTCCATACATCTTTTGGTATTCTATGCTCCAATGGTATCGATGGACCTCGATTGACCAAGTAAGTTGTTGTGCTGATAGCTTCTACCCATAACTACTTTAATATGCTAGATTGTACATGTAAGCTTTTAGCTCTTTCAATCATTGTTCGATTCATACACTTTGCTACATCAATGTGTTGAGGTGTTCTTGGAATAGTCCTTTACTTTATGATTTTGTGCTCATAACAAAACTTCTTAAATTCGGTGTATACGTATTCACTACCATTGTCAGTTATGAGCTTTTTTTATCTCCAATCCTATCTCATTTTCAACCATGGCCTTCCATATGTCAATTATAATTAATTGAAGACTTGGTAATTTCCCCTTTGAGTGCATAATATTTATCACTTTCTCACTCATATAGCCATGTCTTTGGTGCCATAGAATGGGATTTTCATTATTTGTTGCTATTACAATCAAATGATGTGCCCCTACTATCACATAAAGAGTACCACTCTTACTATCGCGAGCAATTGTTCTCACACCTTTTAAAACCTTCCAATTATCACTATGGAAGACCATTATGTAGCCATCAATGGCTAACTAGCCAATCAAGATTAAGTTTTTTGTCAGGTCGAGAATATGTCTAACATTCTTCAATTTCCAAACAGACTCATTCAACTTAATCTTCACCACACCTTTGCCAACAATATCACAAGATTATTCATTATTAAGGTATAGTTTTCCAAGATTACTGGGGGCATAATTCTCAAAGAATTCTCTTTGTGAAGTGGCATGAAAAGATGCTTTAGAATCTAACACCCAAGACTCTTCCTTATTCTCTAAAGAACATATTAATGCATTGTGTCCTCTTGAGGTGGAGGTAACATTTGCCTCTACTTTTACCTATTGATTCTTTGATGCAAATTTGCACTGATTTTTGTAATGTCCAGTCTTTCCGCAATTCCAACACTCAATAGTTTGAGTTTTGTGAAATTCAATGATTCTTGGATTTGGACCTGCTATCTTTTGATTTTCCATGTCCATATCCTCAGGTTAAATTTCTTCCTCTTGACTTTGTATGCAAAATTGAAGAGGTTGATGATTCACCCAACTCTCTCCATTGGATCTCTTCATTGATAATCAGATCATGAACATCATTGAACTTTAACTTATTGCTTCCTGACGAGCTACTCACAAATGTGATAGTAGCAATCAAAATTATGGGAGAGTAGACAAAAGTATTGATCAATGCTCGTACTTCTTCATCAAATTATATTCCAACTGAACTCAATTGGGTTGTGACTATATTGAGTTCATTGAGATGTTCCATTGCTGATGCACCTTTTGTCATTCGTAAATTAAACAATTGCCTCATCAAATGAATTTTGTTTGGGTCTAATGAATTTTCATACATACTTGAAAGAGTCGTCATAAGACCCGATGTGGTAGTTTCTTTTGTAAGGTTGAAAGCAGCGTTGTGAGATAATGTCAAATGGATAACTTTGAGGGTTTGTCTATCAAGAAGAGCCCAATCTTCATCCTTCATGCCCTCTGGTTGACTTCTTGGGAGAGGTTAACACGTTTTTTTTTTTTCTGATACAAATAATCTTCTATTTTCATATTCCAAAAGATTAAGTTTGCACCATCAAACTTTTCAATTTTTACCTTTCCTTCTTCTACAGCCATTACTCCCACTAAAACCTAACTCCCTTTGGATCGTTTATTTTAATTGACAAAAATAACTATCTGGCTCCATTACCAATTGTTGAGAAATTACAAAAATTTATTATAATCAAATTTATGAGAGTAAAATAATTGTGAAAATATAGAAATAGTGTTTACAAACACTCAAGTCACAACCCAACTATACCAAAAAAATAATAATACACTCTCTCTTAAAGCTTCTTTCTCTCTCAAACTTATATTAAAATAACTATAGAATTATGATATATATACATTCATGAAATAAGTTGGGTATCACTCATTTTCTTTGGCTACTTTTATACTACTTAATAAGATTGATTTTCCTTGTTTTTCTCTTATGTTACTTTTCATTCATATTAATGGTTGATAACCATTTTCAATAACTAATTTTAATTTGTCTTCACACCTAGATCACCTATCAGGGTGTGAAGACAAATTAAAATTAATTTTCAATTGTGAAATTGTTGGAACCATTAATATGAATGAAGTATAACATATGAGAAAAACAAGGAAAGCTAATCTTGTTTTAAGTAGTATAAAAGTAGCTAAAGAAAATGAGTGGTATTGACTCATTTCATGAATGTATAAATACCACAATTCTATAGTTACTTTAATATAATTTTCCAATAGAGAAAAAAGATAGGAATTGAGCTTAGGCGAGAAAGAAGCTTGAGAGAGAGAGAGAGAGAGAGAAAAAAAAAATTTAGGTGTAGTTGGTTGTGAGTTTAGTGTTTATAAACACTATTTATATATTTTTCTTGTCGATACATAAGTATAATTAATTAAACTCTATTAATAAATTCTGTGTTAATATTCTATAATTATTTTAATCTCACATATCTATTATAAAAAAATTTGGATAATTTATCAACATCTTATACAAATTTTTCAATTTTCTTCTGTGTTTCTTCGGTCTCAATTATCTCTATGTCATGCTTAGTGTGCATAGAGATTAGAGGCATAGCCATTAATACATGCGGTATGTGTTGCAGTGCAAAACTCGACAATCCACACAACAACCATGGCTACGACGTCTCTCAGAGTAGCTCCAACCCCATTATTCAAGCTATGGGTGTCGTGTTGCATCGACACAACATATACTAGCCGTGTACGTGCTTCATAGGAAGATGCTATTCAAAGCAATCAGGAAGCCATTGAAGGGTTGACACTAGTTGCAACTTCAATGATTCGGTTTATAGCTAGTCAGAGAGACGTCGTCACAGCCATGCTTATTGCGGCCATTGTTAGAATTTTCAACTACAACGTATACCTCTCTTGTTAATGACTGTGTCTCTATGCACACTGAGCATGACATAGAGATGATCGAGACGGAAGAAGCACGAAGTAAAAAAACTGAAAACCAAGTAAAGGCATGTTTGAAAAGACTTTTTAGTTTTTATTTTTAAAAATTATTTCTAAAATTATTTTTTAGAACAGTTTTTAAAAAGAGAAAAGTTTTTGTTATTTAAAAATTACTACAATGACAAAATAAATTTAAAAGACATAGGACTTATGTAAAAAAGATAAAATGAAATATGTGGGACTTATGTGTAAAATTATTAGTAAAAGATACGAAAAGAAAAAAATAAAAAATATGAGACTTTATGAAAAGTGAAAAGAGAAAAGAAAAATACAACAAATCTATTTTGATTTTTTTTAAAATTGAAATAGAAAATAATTTTTAAAAATAGTTTTTAAAAATTGATTAACTAAATAAGTTTTATAGTTTTATAATTTTTAAAAATTAAAAATTATTTTTAAAAACTGAAATCAAACCGTGATTAGGACTCTCACATTAACAAACCTAACACTATTTTGGAGTGGCTGAATACAATTTATAACAGCTAATTTTTTTATTATTATAAAATTAGGATGTTGTTTGTTTTGTTATTGTCCTCATCAACTTGCTATTGTTACCATACGTAGAAATAGATTACTAGTTTGTTACAAAGCAATGTCTCAGATCGAGTGCTCCTCGTAATCGAGGTATAGTTATGGCAGTAACTTTAGTGCATTGACCCGGTGACGCACAAGATGAATATTTTTTTTTAAGTGGTGGAGTAGTTTTCTTTTAACTTATATTTAACTCTAATATATAAACAAATTTATATATCCAGTTCAAAAATCTTAGATATATGTATAATATTTTAAGCAGTTGTTTACTAATAATAAGCATTTATAATTACTATTTTAACACTAATTGTTCTCATATTATTTTTGTATTAATATGTTAAAAGTTTAAAACGTCTATTATAACTTATTTTAAATAATTAAAATTAGTGAATATGAAAATCTAATTATTCAATCCCAACTACTATAAAATTTTGAAAAAAAAAATGGCATTTATAACATTTTTTTTAAATGGCTTTATAACATATTTTAAAATTTTAAAATTTTGAGGAATGCACTTGTAAAAGTTGATATAGTAGTGAACCAATTCGTATTCATTTTTACTTGTAGATATTAGTCGTTGAAAATAGTGTGTGGGTGTGGATATTTAGACAGCAATTTAGGGACTAAAACTAATTTTAAATTTATAAGGAATTAATAATATTTTTTTTATCCGGGATGATAAAAAAAAAAAAATCAATCATTAAGGATTACAAATATATTTAGGATGTAAATTGGATTGAGATTTCAAAGCTAATTTAGTCACAATTGGAAACGGATTTAAGGGGGACAAGCAGAGGCTTCAACCCCTCCTCCCCCTTCCCTTTAATATATATATATATATATAAAATAAAAAAATATTAATAAAAAAATTATTAAAAAATAAGTTTTTAAATTAATATTTATTTAAATTTTTTTATTAGTAAATCATATCTTAATTTTATATTTACTAAATATTTAATTTTATTATATTTTTTTGTAAGTTTTATTTTTAATAAATTAATTTGACACTTTTTATCTACAATTTTTTAAAATCTTATAAATTTTACTTGTATATTACATGATTACAGATTTTACTCTCATTTTTTTTAAAATTGACAAATTTAATATCCATTTTTTTATTTTTTTTTATATAAATTTTACATTAATTTTTTTTTTTTTAGATTTATCTTCAATTTTTGTAAAAAAAATTTTAGCCTCTTCCTACTTAAATTCCTGGATTCGTCCCTAGTCACAATTACCTAAAGATTTTATTAATAAGTTTGTTAGAGACCATGATATTTAAAAGTTATATTATATGTGAATTAAGATGTGTGATTTTTATAAATTAATTATTAGAAAAAATAATTTTAACTTCTAAAAATATTAATTTTTTTATATATATTTTCTTTTGTTAAAAATCATTTTGAAGATATTTATAACATACCCTTATTCTTGTGTATGCTGCTAATCAGGGAGACAGGGTAAAAGTCACCTAGGCCAAGTGGCTGGTTAGACTTTGGGATCAATGTGATAATTGACGCAGTAGTAGATTTATAGGCATGCAAGCATGCATTATGATAAAACTCTTGGAACTCCAACACAAATAGACAACTCATTTTCCAAGCTACTGAATTGTAACTTATTTTACCATTTTAGCAATTGAATAATTGTTTTTCTTTTTTTACTAAATCATCTATATAACCACCTTTTATAGTTTTGATATTCTTCTCATTTATATTAACTAAAGTCCTAATATCATATAGGACTTTTTTTAACGAAAAATGTTCGGTCGTGATACAATCGACTTAAGTTTTATTTAGAATATGAGTAGCGTGCTTATTTTAAACTAAGTTCATGGACACGCATGCTACTAACCCTTTAAATGGCAAGCCTGGTGAGAGGAGAATCAATTCTTAATATAAATTATAAATTCACTCAAGTTTCAAAACCTCAAAAATTCCAAAACACAGTTCTCATCAGTTGTCAAGCAAAGAAAAATCAGTTTCATTTAATATGCAATACTGAAAGAATATGCGCTAGAGAAGAGGAGTTGTGGCAATGATATGCTTGACTCATATCTTGTAATTTATGTTGTTATTAGTTCAAAATTATAGCATACTTTGTAATCATAAAAAAAAAATGGTTTGAGTCAAGACAATAGACGTCTCATTCCTAAATTTTTTAATGATTTTAATGATAACAAATATTATAAATTTGAAAAGATTAATAGATTTCATTTAAGCATCAAATGAACATATCATTCAGAAGGACTTTGATAATAAAATTCTATCCTTCCTTGAGCAATATTCAATTGCTTATAGCATTCAATCATAACTAAAACTTGTTTTATTATTGAGTTAATATAGTGTCCAACGCACTATAACGTTTAATTATATGTGAAAACCAGTATCAATGCATTGTGTTCCTTTTACACGCCCTTAATTATTAGATGATAACTTATATCAAACTATTTTATACTTAAGTTGTCAATGTCCAATCATTGTCACATGTTGCATATTCAAGTCACAAGGTAAAAACATGTTTTAGAGGCTTATACCAATCCAATAATACAATAATACGTGAGACTTATAGGAAAAATGTTTTACTTTAAGTAAAATAATTATATGTGAGGCCAGGGACGGATCGAGAGAGTTATTAAATTGGAGCTAGAATTTTTTTCTCCCTTTATAATTTTTTAAATATTTAGCTTCTAATAAATATAGTACTTTCCAAAAAAAACAAAAATTTATACATAAAATTGATACTAATTTTTATTTTAAATAATAATAATCTTAATCATTATTACAATTTATATTAATTAAATTTTAATCATTATAATAATAGCAATAAATTCACCTACTTTTATATAATTTAATAGTATAATTTAACCTTGATCATTGATATAATAACAACATACATGAATAAATTTTACCCTCTACACAATTTTATACTAATCAATTTGCAAATATATAGAGTTGTTAAAATGGGTTAATCCGATCGATTGGGTCCGACTCACCTTAACCTACCTAGTTGGTGAGTCAGGACAACGTGTCCCACTCCTTAAAGAATTCTAAAAATTGAGTGCGGACCAACCCACCACAAGTTGGTAAATTAAATGGACCAACCCATCAACTCATTTAAAGTTTAAACACATATTTTTTTTATACAAAACACATTAAAAAAAAGTAAAATCACATTACAAAATACTAAAATATTATTTTCAAGTCTTAAACAACATTATAAAATAGTCCTCCACATTACAATTTTTAAGTCTTAAACGACATTACAAAATAGTCCATCAATGTCTAGAATTTTTAAGTCTTAAACAATATAAAATACTAAAAAGTAATTTGAATTCCTCAAAACATAATGTGTGCTCCGACCACACCTTCGTAATTCCAAATACCCGGATTCGTTATAGTCCCTCTTGTGATATTCCAACCGCCCCATGAATTGGTTATTCCTAAACGAGTCATGAAAGGTATAACGAACATACCCTGTCTCCACATTGGGTCAAGAACAGGGTAAGAGGGATCAAAAACTGCTAATTCATATAGGGCCATCGAACCGGCCCAACTAGCAACCAGAGCTGTATGCATTATATGAACAGAAAGCAAATGGCCTGGACATCAAGTCATCAACATTAAACCACATTAGAGTCTTGGCTAGATGCATCTATGGCCACTTCTTCTCTTTCAATATTTATTTTATCTTCATCTACAATAAAAACAAATACAGTGTTATATTAACTATTCATCAATGAACGGTGTAATAAAAAGAAAAATTAATAACAAAATAGTAATAACAAGTTATAAAAATTATTCAGCTCTACAAAATCGTGCAACCAATTTTAGGTTAAAATGATTAATTATACCACATTTCAAAAAGAAAAGAAGTACGATACTTGGGTAGCACATAAAAACCAAGACTAAATGCAGACTCACTAGCAACCGTAGTGATTGGAATTCTTAAAACATCACAAGCCATCTTGGAAAGGTTTGGATAACAATCCCGACGATCTCTCCAATAATTTAACACATCTAACTTATAAAAAAACTTAGGATCAAGAATCTATTCTTCTAAATATAGATCCAATTCAGACTTTCCATTCTCAATAGCATATTGATTCAAATAATCAGCATATTCCTTTAAGACATTATAATAGAAATGAAACAAAATAATCAATAATAAGTACTTTAAATAAACAAATGAAGCAAAATAGTCATAACTGAAAATAAACAAAATAAAGTACTTTAAATACATTAACTAACTTACATCAAATGCATCCATAACTTGTTCATCATCCATATAAGAAACTTGTTCTATTGGAGGAAAAATTTGAGAAGTTGAAGCATTTGACTTATTTGAATTTTGCCTTCACATATTCATCAAACAACAAGTACATATTTTTTCTTAATTCTTAAATCTTAAATCTTTTCTTAAGGATCAATCTTTAAATAACAAAACTGAATAGTTTTAAATTTCAACCATGGGTCAAGAAAAACTCCAATAGAAAGAATCTCACAATACTCTAGCCAATACTTGAAAAACTTAGTAATCATTGCCAAAGCCATCTCAATAATCAATGGTCATCACTCTCTTTAGACTAACGCAACAAACATTCAATTTTCTAAACTTGCATAAAATAGCGATTAGATGTTGGATAAGTTGAACCAGAAAATAAGTTAATAATGACACAAAAGGGCTTCAAGAACTCACATTTTTTCAGCCCTTTTCCATTCTTTATTTGATGGACAATGAACATAATTTCGGTCATGGATAGCTAAACAATCAAAGCACATCGGTATTTAACTGCACTTTCAAGCATAACATAGGTAGAATTTCATCTAGTGACCATATCCATTCTCAAACCTACCTTAGTATCAATATCCCTCACTTGAAGAACACACTCTTTAAATGCAATCTTTCTTGCCTCTGATGCTTTCACATATTTTATACTAACTCTAATCTTTTTCAAAGCACCACCAGCCACCCCTAAGCCTTCTTGAAAAATAAGATTCAACACATGAGAACTACACCTCACATGAAAGTACTCGCCATTACAAATAAAACTATTTTGCAAATTAAATTGTTCTTTCATAATCCTTACCATCAACTCATTAGCACTAGTATTGTCCAAAGTAATAGAAAATATCTTCCTATCTATTCCCCAATCAAGCAAGATATCAAAAAAAAAAAAAAATTGTCATTTCATGACTACCATGTGAAGGGTCCAACTTACAAAAGGCAATAATCTTGTTATTCAATTTTCAAGAAATATCAACAAAATGAGCAGTGATACACATATACCCTTCTTGAGTTATGGAAGTCCAACAATCATATGTCAAACAAATCTTACTATTAGTTCTACACATTGCAAGTTTCACTTTTTCTTTTTCAACAAAATGAATACTCCAAAGGTTAGACACAATTGTATTATAAATACATAAGCAATTCCCTAATCCACTTATACTCAACAAAGTTAAATGATAACCCATGTTCAAGAATAGCTCTTGAAAGCAAATTGTCTACATGTTTTTAATCTATTTCCCTAGACCTCAATCTCCCTACATGATCAATTATTATCATTCCCACATCTCCATTTTTTTTTAGCTCATTACACGTTGGCAAGTGACACAACATAGATGAAGTTCCTACTTTGGTACCACCAACAACATGTTCTCGATTACAATGATTGCATTTAGCTTTTTCTTTACCATATATTATACCAATTCTAGTAAAATTTTGCCAAACTTTAGATGCAGTTACCCTAACCTTTTTACTAGGTCTCTCATTATCATTAGATTCATTACCCTCTTGATTCTCTATCTCAACCTCTTCTTCAACAATAGGTGGTAAATCAAAACCATGTTCATTAACAGTTTCAAATTCCATTCTATAAATACAATTTAGATTTTACATTCACAATTACCAATTCCCAATTCACAATTCATAGACACAATTCACAAAATCATTCAAAATAAAAATAAAAAACAATTCAAAGACAAATTGAAACAAAGACAAATTGAAAGAAAATTAACCAATATGAAGAGAGGCTTCGAGAAGAGAGACTAAGGGTGGTGGCGAAGCTAAGGGATAAGGTTGTGACTCATAACTACGTTCGCGGCAAAGAGTGAAGGTCTCGTTTGTCACATGATGGGCCGGGCCAACTTGTGAGTTCTAGTCTATTTTGAGAGCTCTAAAAACATACCTCTAAATATATATAAATAAAAATAAAAAATAGGAGAGTATACCTATAGTGAAAGCTTTAGTTACCTTATCCTTTTGGCCGACACTTATTTGTTTGTATACTATCTTGATATTTTGAATGTTAGCATTTGAATTGAGTGTGTACAATGAGTGACAACTCGGCGACCATGTTCCTTCTGCTAAAGTCGCAATAGTACAAGTAATAGAGCAACATAAAATGTAATTTGCGCATAAGGATGGTACTTCTGTCCCCTCTCTCTCCTGCACAAGCTGCCAGGTAGCTCTATAGCTGTGAGCATGACAGAATTATTTGAGGCTCACTTATATATCCATAACGGATGGAATTTTGAAAGCTTTATAAAGAGAAGAGTAGCACAAAAATCGAAATACTGTAGGAGTTCAAAGAAAATTTAGATGTTCAAAGCTTTCAAGTGACTGGACGATAAATCTTTCATTGTCCGAAAAGATTATTCTTTGTTGTGCAAAGTAATTTGTGATTCTATACTTCATACTTCATTGTATATCTTGTGTGAGAGTTATTTTAATCTTGTATTCAATCAAATATTGTTTGGAATGAAAGAAGTGACTTAATGATTATAAATACTTTGTTTTTTAATCTCCTTAGAAAATTAAAAGGAAGTGTTAGTATAGTTTTTCAAAGAATATTTGTAAGTCAAAAGTGTTAGATTAAAAAACATTTGTTGTAATCAGATTAATTATATTGGAATCCTCTAACAATTAAAGGAGAACTAAATGTAATTCAGATTAAATGGATCACTTGCTCATACCATCATCTTTGAATCCAATTGTTGGAAAACTAAAAAAATAATGCACCGAAAGATTTTTATCAATGAGTCATAGAACACCTCGTAAAAGTGAACTTGACACCAACCCAATCCAGAATCTTAAGACATTCTTATCCAATATACATTGCTCAACTTTATCATTCTTATCTATGAAACTCCACTTTTACACTTGTTCTCCAACCTTCTCTTTTCATCGTTATCTTCTTTCTATTTCTTTTTATTTCAATATAGTTTCCTACACTTGTTCATTCTCTTACATTTACTTTGTTTTATAATCTTTTGGATTTCTTCTTAAGTTCTTTTTATTGGTATTTTATTTACTTTCTTGAAGTTTATTTTCTTCATTGGTCAATTAGAATTAATAAATGTTTTATTTACGATTTGATTTAGCCATTCAATTCGTACAAAGTTAGGATTTCTTTTTCATTCATTTGGTGACCAATTTGAAGTTGGTTGTTTACATTAATTTTCTCTTATATTAAAATCTTCCATGAAATATATATATATATATATATATATATATATACGAATAATTGACTTTTACATATGTGCTTAATCAAATTGAAAGCACTTGATCGGCTTTAAAGAATTTGAAAAAAAAAAAAAATATATATATATATATAGGGTAATAAGCTTCTCCCGAAACAATTCTAAAAGAAGAAAATAAGAAGAACAAAATGAAATGAATTTTTTCATAAATTAAAATTAATTTCTTATGTTAACTAATTTGCAAAAGTATTTTATGGCTGTGTTTGATAAAATTAATTGAAAAGCTAGTTGAAAATGAGAAAGTTAGTTGGAAGCTAAAAAAAATAGCTGCTAGTTAGAAGCTGAAAGATTGTAGCCGTGGCTGAAAAAGCTTTTCAACTAGTTTTTTAAATTATAGGTATTTGATAAACTATATAATGAAATAGTTGAAAAATAACAAATGATAAAAATAGATATATTTATATGATATTTTTATATAAATTTTAATTTTATTTCATGAATAAAAATATATTTTGAAGTGTTATAATTTTTTTAATAACTTTTAAACTCTTTAATTTTTTATTTACATATAATTATTTGTATTACTTTTTTAGTTTTACTTAGTCCATGTTTTCATATCATATATTCTATTATTAATCTTATACTCTAATACTATAACTTAAAAGTATTTTAAAACAAATTTAAAATAAAGTAAAATAAATATTTAAATAAATATTATATTTTTATTATGTTAATTAACATAATAATTAAAATAAATTGTCTAATATGTAAAATTATTCAAAAAAAAATATAACGATTATCATTTTTAATATCATGAATTATAATAAAAAAATAATAAATTAAATATTATAAATATTTAAAATAAATAGTATAATATAAAATTTGTAAGAAGAATAGTGAAAACAAAAACAAATAAATTATAAAATCTCATTTTATTTTAAAAAAAAGTAATAAGAAAAATTAATAAATGTTTTAAGAATAAAATTGAAATAAATGTAAAAAGATAGAAACCAAAAGCTAGCGTTTTTAAAAAAGACTATTTTAAGAAAGATTTTAAAAAACATTAAAAGCTACGGGAAAAGGCTTAAAAAAACTATTAAAAAAATATAAAAACTAACTTAAATATGTTGTCGAACGTGATCGTAATCTCTAAAATATAAAAGAACTTTCTACAAATTATATAATATAAAATTAATTTTTGATTGTTGTTTTTTTTGCTACAAGTGTTATTTCTGAAAAAAAAAACTTGCTCAAACGTATCCCAGGAGAATTTGATTCCAAATCTTATTACAATTGAAATCAAACAGTGAAACTATTTTTATTAAGAACTCAACAAATTTCACTATCAACATAAATACATAGTGTTGAACATTTTTTAAGATGAGAGAACATATATAATTCTTCAGCTTTGTTCCCTTCCCTTTCTTTTTAGTCCTTGAAAGTTTCCTTATAAATCTATTTAATTTTCTTAGAAAAACTTAGGTCAAATAATTAATACCGTAAATTCAAAATGCTTATATTCTAATTTGGAGGTTCAATGTCGCTCAAAATTCAACTATCTAACTAAAAGATTTGACTTGACACTAGGAAACGTCAACAAAAAGTATGTGGATTAATTTTCATTTAGTTTTAACCACACAACCAACAATAATGTATTTTTTTGAGAATTTTTGTTTATAATTTTTAGAATATAGTTTGATTCGTATTTGTCCTTAACGTATCTTTTTGTTTGATTTTTCATCTCTCCTTTAATAATATTTATTAGTCAGTGAGATGTCTACTTTAACGATTTCTTAGCTTTTTAAACTAATTTATTTAATTAAAAAGAAATACGTTATCAAAATAATATCTGACTTAAGTTAAGAGATTGTCAAAGTAAATACCTCACCATTAACAAACCTTACTAATATACAGAGATAAAAGACAAAACAGAAAACTAAATATATTAATAAAAAAAAACTGATTAAATTAAACTTTAAGATTATAAAAAAAAAATTATCTGCTTTATTGACGGAAAAATATACTTTTTCCTTTTCTTTCTAACTCTTGATTTATAATGAGGCCCATAACTCATGGCCCAATTCTATGATAATTAAGCCCTTAGACCAAAACCAGAAAAGCATCCCTTAATGTATTTTGTTTTGTTTTTGTTACAACCCCGTGTGCTTGAGTTAAAATACAACAACTTTACTTTAACTTATAAATGAAGAGAAGCAACCTAATTTTCCATGTGATTTCTTTCTTAATCTCAACGACTTTGATTTAAATATTATTCTGACTGAGTTTTTTTAACTTCTTTGGTTAGGTAATGCAAATCTTCAATGAGGAAGACTATGGATTTGATAGGTTGTTTTTATTCTTTTTTGCGAAAAACCGTGTCCCAAAGTCTCTGTGGTCGCCTTTGTTGTTGTTTTTGAAAATGAAAAGATGTGCCAAATACATAAAGATAAGACCAAAGAGTTTTCAATGTCCCCAAACCCACAAATTAAAAATCAACAACTGTAAGTCAATTAGTACTGTCTTGTACACAAACTCAAATTAAAAAAAAAAAAAAATAGATCAACAACTGTAAGTCAAATAGAAATTGAATAAACCTCTTCGAAAACATATATAAAATTAGATTAAACATTTTATAAGTGAAAATCAATTTATATATTTCATTTCTTTTAAAAGTTCTCTTATTCAACTTTTTATAAATACTTAAAAACTTATTTTTAAAAGTGAAAACTAATATCTTATTTATTTAAAGAGATCAAATCTATTATCACTCACATAAATAACTTATTGATTATCACTTATCAATTAAGTTATATAATGTAAGTTTAGGGATCAAAATGAGAAAAAAAAAATATAAAAATTTTAGAGATTTAAATGAAATCCTAACAAAATTTAAAGACTTTTATATTTGAGTTTTCTTTTATCTAATGTTTTTCTTTCTCACTAAGTGTCACTTGCAATTTGGGTGTCCAATTATATATTTTTGTCATTGTTGGATACCCAAATAATTTATTATGACTTTAAACCTCAGCTTATCAATTTTGGGTTTTCAAAACATTGATATTCATTAATTAGTCATCAATTTCATGATAATATTCATTGCACTTGTCTAAGCATTCCCCATGTTGAAATCATGAAAAAAAAAATGTTAGATACAATCAAAGGGTGATTACACTAATGATACAGAAGTGGAGGAAGCTACGTACAGCTCAAACAATCCTATAAAAACAAAAAATTCAATATGTCAATTATTTGCTTATCTTAGAATTCCAACTCTCCTATTTTGGATAAGACGAAGGGGAATGGAAGGATAAAGACTTATTTACTAATAAATAAACATAACTTGTGTGGATGTTAATATCTTGGATGTTTACAATTCCTATAAGTAAGACGTTCGTGATTGATGACTATGTTTGATTCATTTCACACTACAAGTAGCACAAAAGCATTGGATATACATTTAATTGCCCCCTCCCCCACTAAATGTACATTCAAATAAAGTTAGCATATATATATATAAAATAGAAATATCATTTTTCGTTGAAAGACTAATTTCATTACATGATATTATAATTATCATTAATCTAAAGATTTTTTTACTGAATAAATCATCTTCTAAATATATCGGTAATTGTTGTATATGAAAAAATGAAAGTAATACTAATTGGGTTGTGAAATAACATGTAACTTTCATCTTGGTTGAAACGTTATGTCATCATTTTACTTGAGAATAATAATGTGAGTAGATGAGGGCTTTTATGTCTTTTTACAGTGGCATGCTTGTTCAAGATCTCACGCGGTAGCAGAAAAGGGAAAGAAAATTGTCCAACGTTGCCCACCAATATTGGTGTTGGTGGCAAGTAAGGTTTGAACTAGGAAAAAAATGGTAGGCTTGCACAATTCTCTGACTTGGTCAAAAAGCACAATTGTTTTCCTATTTCCACTTTTAGAATTTTGGTATTAAAATTAGTTGGTTCCCCTAGATGGGTTGATTAATTTAATTTATTTTACTCTTGTGTGATAATAAATAAGGAAAATCTTTTGATTGAATGAATATTATTTTTTTAAATGTAAAAATTAAAAAACAAAATCAAACGTATTAGTATTAACATAGTCAAATTTCATTTCCTACTGCAATCTTAAAAAATAAACATATTTTCAATTTTCATCATGTATGAAAAAAATTTAAATCAGACACTCATAGTCATGTTTTGCAATCAAAATTAATATGTATTTCAATAAGAGTTTATTTGAAAAACTACCATCAAAGTTGTTTTTGGATTATAAATTATTTGTAAAATAATTTTTAATATTTCACACAATAGCATAAATTAAAAAAAAATTATTTTAAAAAAAAAATATTTTAATGAAGCTGAAAATTTATAATTTTATTATTATTTTTTAATATTTTATTTTTATAATTTTTACACTCTTTTATCATAAAAAAATTATTTTCTTTTACGTTCAAACAAAATTAATTATTTTTAAATCACTTTTTAACATATCCATCTAAATAAAAATTAATTCAGATTATAATCAATTATTAAAATAATCTAAATTTTTCAAAGACACCCTAAGTTAGAAAATATCAATAAATACCCTACATCTTTGACTTAAAAAAACGAAACACATAGGGTTATGATATGATGATGAGAGATTCTACGTCACAAACCACGATTGGTTTTTTTACATAAATTTTTTGAGATATTAATAAAGTGACAAACAAGTGTCTCGTTTGGTTGCTTGCTACACTACAATGATATGTTGGCCAGCCACACTGATATGTTTCTAGCGCGTTCCAAGATTTTTGAGGCGAAAAGACTAAGCAAATAATTATTTATGGATCTATTTTTTTTATTCATAAAACGAATTAAAAAACTTCAACCTTTCATTCCTGTAAATTGATAAGGCTTTAGGGTTCAGGGTCTTTATACTAGTAATGGATTAATCAAAATAATTTAATATATGAATAAAATGAGTTTTTTGACACGTGTACACGGCTAACTTATTAGAACTGAAGTAATTACGTGTAAAATGATAGTGGACTCAAGTTTAATAAATAAAATATATGCACGCAATTTACCTGTAAAACCTACCAACTAGATTTAGACTCAATAAATATTTATAGCAAGTACAATTAATAAATAGGATTTTTATTGGTCCATGAATTGGACTTTAAATATTGTAAATTTAGTTCAGTAACATTTAAAGTAAAATTAATATAATTATGATATAGGATTTAATTTAATTTATTTCGATTTTTATAATAAAATCTAAAAATTAAAATAAATTGTAAAAAAATATGTGATTTTTTTCATTTTTGTTTCATATGATTTTTTATTTAATCAGTTTTTAATATTTTTAGATCGATTTACTCATATATAAGGGATTTAATTCGCTTTTGAACACCCGTATTTACTGTAAATAGGACTTTAAATATTATAAATTTAATTTAAAATTTGCTTATTTTAGGTGTCTAGTCCTAAACACACTCAAATCCATACCTATGCATAAGTAATAAATATAATTAGATATTTTATATTTATAATTAAATTTTTAATTTTTTTAAAATAAATTTTATTTGAGTTGAAATTATATTTTTATATAATTTGGTTTAGTAATATAATAATATATTTTTCTTAACTAATTTATCAAATACAACATCTAAAACATAATTAATAGATCAGGTATAAACACATAAATTTCCTTTTAAAAAAAAGGTATAAACACAAATAAAATACTCATATGGTAACGCGTGTATTTCTAAAATACTCTAATGTGAAATAAACACTCTAAAATCTTAGAAAGTTCAGTCAAAAAAAAAATCTTAGAAAGTTTTGTATTAATTACCGTCCCTAAGTTACACGAGAAAGTGACGGAGAAACATATAAAAAAAACGAGTTATATCATAAAATTGTTCTACACATTTTCTTAATCGTTTTACTCGAACTTCCGTGGTGCTATCATAACAAAATTATTTTGAAAGATGATGTGGATTTCTCATTAGCCCAGGTAGAATTATTCAACTCTTTCAATCAATAACAATTTAATATAAAAAATAAGTTTGTGTTGATAAACCTTAGTTTTCACATTAGAGGTTGAAGTCGAGGGTAGAGTTGAAAGACACAATTGCCCTTACAATGTTACTGTATATCTAAATCCAACTGTGTACATTATTTGCAAGAATTTAGTTACAATGAGAATGGTAAAATAATTTTATATTATTATTTAGTTGTAATTTATTAATTTTATAAAAATTAATTGATATATCTTAAAAGAATAAAAATTATATAAACAATGAGTTATAAATAATCCATACGTTTGTGCATTGGTGAAATTCAACTATTAAGATGTTATTTTATAATAAAATTAGAAGATTGTAATGATTATATTCACACACTTTTTTTAATACAATTTAATTTATTGATGGAAATTTATTAAAAAATACAAAAAAATTATTAAATAATACGTATAATCAATTCCATACTTAGAATCATCCAATTTTGTAATTGTTAATAAATTAAGGATTAGGTACAAAAGAGTATCTAACATTTCTCATCAAATTATTATATTGATAAATTTTATGAACGGCTAGTCACTAAAAAGACACCCATTCCCGTTATACATCAACATTAAACTTATTCGCAATTACTACCATCCATGAGGGGTATCTATGTCATTGTCTCGTCACAGTTTCGTGTGGCCAATGAATGTCTTGCGTCTAAGATAGACACAAGTTGCAGTGAAAATTCCAAGAAGTTTCGTTAATTCTAGGTGGTGGGTTTGTTTGATTTTCCACTTTGCTTACCACTTCACTCGGTTCCAGAAGCTCAAAAAATTGTCTTCATGATTGCAATTTTATAATAAGATAAATACACAAATTGGCCTCTTTACACTATAATAAACAACACCATATGTTCATAAAAAAATCACAATAATAACAATAACTTACTTCCATTCTCAAATTCATTCGAAGCTTTGAAACTTAAAAAAGTCTTATCTATTTTTCTTCCCTTGTTGTCTACATCTAATATTTATTAGATTTGATTGGTTGTGCTTTGTTGTCCATATCAAATTCTAAAGTACCCTATTGTTTCATTTTTTTTCTTCTTTGTTTATCTGATTTTGTTGCTATTCCACTCCACCAATCTGAATTCTGACCTTCCTAAGGAAACAAAGTTTTTTTTTTTAATATATTAATTAAGGAGTCATCATCATCAAGAGTTTTTCTTGCCCTTTGGGTTGGCTACAACTACAATCAAAGGCTCTTCCATTTGGTCAAAACAAAAGTCTGAGCTGAGTTTCTTTCTGTTCTGTTCTGTGTCTCTAGCAGCATCATCATCTTTATCTGTCTGAAGTTGCATATATCAGGTACCCTTTTATCTCTTGTTTAATTTTTCTACCTCTAGAATCTTGATTATGTGGTTTAGTTTTTGTGGCTTTGGTTGCTCCTTCTAATCAGAGGTACCATCTTTTACAATTTTTGTGGTTAATTGTGAACTGAAGTTGAGAATAGGGAAACATGGACTTTTACTCTCTAGCTTCTGAATTTGGTGTTTTCTTATTTGATTTTTCTTATCTTGGGTTGGTTCTCCAAAAGTTTTTTTTTTTTTTTTTTTTGTTTCTGCATTTGCTACGCAGAAAATTGGATTTTGGAGGGGAGTTTGTTGTCTTAAAATAAAGCTTTTTTCATCTAAAAAACTTTATGCATGATCATCAATTTTATCTATGAAATAAAAAAAGTGAATCTAAACCGTGGTTGACTTTGTGAACATCAAAGTTTGTATTCAAAGCAGGAGATTCATTTCTTGTGTTTCAAAAGGCAAATACTTTTTGTCAATCTGGTATAAATTCTTCAGTTTTTAGCAGCCAGAATGTTCGAAGATTATTAATGTCTGAAGAATCTTTAGATCAATACAAAAAGTTTTTTGTTTCCTGGGTATTTTCAGTTGATTTCAAGAATGCTTTTGGTTATATTGATTGGGTCGTAATTCACTAATTCAGCTAGTATCTGCAAGCACATCACCAGATTTTTAGTTATTTTCCTTTTCCAAATCATATTTGACCAAAGATAATAACCAAGTTTTGTTAAAAAAGGTATTTTTTTTAGTTACTTCTTGAATACATTCAAAATCATAGTGGTTTCTCCTAAACCTGTGTAAAGTATTTGCGTTTGTGAATTGAAATAAACAACTCTCAACCAGTTTGTAAAGTACTAAACTTGTAAAGTATTTTAGTTTGTGAATTGAAAATGGCTTCTAATTTTTCTTTCTTTCTTCTCCTTGTGCTTTTCCAATCTCAGCAAAGCCATCCTAGAATCATCAACAAGATTTCATCAGCTAGCACTTGTTTTACTATTTCTCAAGGTAGAAAAGAGGAGGGGAAAAAAAAAACAAAGCATGGTAGTTTTAAATTAAAACTCTTAATTGATTGCAGATTTTAACAGCATCCTTCTGACTTATCTTTGTGATGTTTTTCTTTGGTTACAGATTGAAATTTTGTATAAGCTGAGTGAATAAAAGGAGAAACCTATCACTATGTCATTGGTTTTATCAACAGAGTTGGCTGATCCATCCTATAGGAATGCCAAGCTCTACACACTAAAGGGAACCGATGTAACACTCACACCTGATCTCTCATCACACAATTTCGCACCAGACAAGCACAGAAGCATGTACATGACAACAGAATCATACTCAAGTGAGAGCTACGAGAAATACTTCCTCGATTTGCCAACTGGAGAACTCGTGGAACCGTCTAGCTCGAGCATATCGGGAACTTCGGTGATCGTTAGCAACCCATTTGACTCGTCTATCTGGTCTACTCGCGACGCCTACCAGTCCAATTCGGAAGATGCCAGCCCCGACGGCCTTGACTTCGACGGCGAAATGAGATTAAAGCTTCAAGAATTAGAGAGGGCATTGTTTTCCGATGACGAGGAAGAGGAGGAAGGCATGTTTGAGACGGTCCAAAGCATGGAGATTGATCCTCCAGGGATGGACGAGTGGGTGAATCCAAGTTCCACATCAGTTAAAGTTAAAGACAAGATAGAATATATAAGTAGGAGGCGACCCTCATGTGAGTTAGCTTTTGAGGTTGAGTTAGGTCCAAACCCACATTCTAAGCTCCTTCGTGGCTCGCCAAAGGAGTCCTCATCCTCGGATTCTTCCTCTGATCTTAGCAGCATCAGCAGCACCACCACCAAAGACGCGCCTCAGACGCCTAAGCAACTGCTTTACGAGTGTGCTAGAGTGCTATCAGAAGGAAATGAAAACGAAGCAGTGTCGATGATAAACAAGCTAAGGCAAATGGTGTCGATTCAGGGCGATCCTTCCCAGAGAATCGCTGCCTACATGGTTGAAGGACTCGCTGCTCGTCTCGCCACGTCGGGAAAATGCATCTATAAAGCCTTGAGATGCAAGGAACCTCCTTCCAACGATCGTTTAGCAGCAATGCAGATTCTGTTCGAGGTCTGTCCGTGTTTCAAATTCGGATACATCGCTGCCAATGGCGCCATCGCCGAGGCCGTTAGGGACGAGAAGAAGGTCCACATCGTCGACTTCGACATCTGCCAGGGAACACAATACATAGCTCTGATACAAACACTTGCATCAATGCCGGGAAGGCCGCCTCGCGTGAGGCTAACCGCAGTGGACGATCCGGAGTCCGTCCAGCGCTCCGTCGGCGGAATAAGAGTCATTGGACAGCGGCTCGAGAAGCTGGCGGAGGAGCTCGGACTGCCGTTCGAGTTTCGAGCGGTAGCGTCGAGCACATCGATCGTCACGCCATCGATGTTAAACTGTCGTGGTTCAGAGGCAGAGGAAGTACTCGTGGTGAACTTTGCGTTCCAGCTTCATCACATGCGCGATGAGACAGTGTCGACGGTGAACGAGAGGGACCAGCTTCTGAGAATGGTGAAGAGTTTGAATCCGAAGCTCGTGACGGTTGTGGAGCAGGACATGAACACCAACACCTCCCCCTTTCTCCAGAGGTTCGTGGAGGCCTACAACTACTACTCTGCCGTGTTTGACACGCTTGATGCAACCCTTCCGAGGGAGAGCCAGGACAGGATGAATGTGGAGAGGCAATGCCTGGCGAAGGACATCGTGAACATCGTGGCGTGCGAGGGAGAGGAGCGGATCGAACGGTACGAGGTGGCCGGGAAGTGGCGCGCGAGGTTGTCAATGGCAGGGTTCAGTCCTTCTCCGATGAGCACAAATGTGAGAGAAGCGATTAGGAAACTCATTGTTAAGCAGTACTGTGAGAGGTTCAAGGTGAAGGAGGAAATGGAGGGGCTTCATTTTGGGTGGGATGACAAAACCTTAGTCGTGGCTTCAGCATGGAAGTGAAGGAGGGAAGGGACCAATACGATTATTATACAAATTCTTTTGTTTGCGTGAGACTCTCATTGTAGTGTTTGTTTGCTTGTTTTATTTTTTAGTTTGTGTCTGTATGTATTGTGTTTATGCTTCGTTCAGACTCAGATGTATACTAACGTGGAACTTATGCTAATACAAAACTTTCATGTGACCAACATGTTGTGCGGGATAACCTTGTCTTTTTAATTATGTGTTCATAGATTCGATCTCTTTTGCATGTGAGCTTATAGATGAATATTTATTGAGAGATGTCAATTCCTTAATTGATTTTAATATATAGGGAATTAGTGATGTTTGAATTACAAATAAGTGGTATGTTTATATCAACACATCTTTATTTTTTTACTTTTTATTTTTATTCATTAAATTTATATTGAAACACGTATAATATTTTCAACTTCAAATAAAATATATCCTTAATGCATTTTTTATTTTTAGGTGGAAAAGTAAGTTTAACACAAAATATTTTTTTTAATGGATCATAATCTTTACTTTTACTATTATTTTATTTTTTATCGGTTGAATTTAAGTTAGGATGGATATCCATCGCTTTTAATTCAAATCAAATATGCATGAGTCTTTGGTTTTAGGAAAAAAAAAAGTTGTGTTTAACGTGGATGAACGTCAATGGACTATACTATCTATACACGAAAACATAAAACAGCTATCAATGCTTAGGGTTGTAATGACATAATTTCTTGTTAGCATAATTTTGTTTTTCCACTTTTTTTTTCTTGTGGTTCACATTAACGGTTGAACCCGTGTGGTTCAATTTGGTTAGGATGTCGCTTTAAGGCAGTTATTAGGCTTTGATTAATGAAGATGATAAGTGCGTTTATAGTATATAAATGTAACAAGTTATTTCTACTAATTTTTTTTTATGAATAACTTTAGATATCTAGTTACATTTGCTGAGTTTAGGATTAATTGATTGTAACAATGTTTATACGTAATTAATGTTCTTTTATTCCCCTTTTTGGATGCTATTTCTCAACTGTTTTCCATCTATTTATTAACGATGTAGCTCTATTCTTAAGTTCAAATTTATTGTTATAGATTATTCAAATTTTCTTCCTAAACTGTTATAGTAAAATGTTTAGAAGAATTTAAATCTATAAAAAAAATTTATGAATTCTTTTCCACTTACATTAATAAATTACATAAAAAATAACTAAAATAAAATTGTTCTTAATTTATCATAAGGTTAGAAGTTAAGTTTACGAATCATTTTTATTTAATAAAAAGTTATTAATAGCTTATAAACTAGTCAAATCCATTAACTCCTATTCAGACGTGTCCCTTAAACATCAAAATTAACAATGTAAAATACCGTATTTAAGAAATTATATTAGGGCAAAAACAAGTAATAGTTAAATCAATAATCAATATTTTTTATAGCAAAAAAAATAAAATATGGTAGAATCATTTAATTTAAAATTTATAGGCACTTTCATATCCTCCCCCACCTCCCAACTACTCTAAGACCTCTGCCACCAATATTTACATATAAAATCAAATTGTGGGTACTCACTACATGCTAACAAAAATTTAATTTCAGTTCATTTTGTAATAATTATAATAATACTCAATGTTTTACACCTACAAAACACAAGGCTACTTCAGCTCTGGCCTGAACCTCTTCCAAAATTTCCACAATCTTTTCACGACATAAATTACTTTCATTGTGCTCCGAAAGCATTTTCCTCAGCCTTCAAAAGGGAAACAAATTAAAGAAACAAAACATAACATAACATGCAAAATAAACAAAAGTTAAATCATCAAAAAAGATGAGTGGTAGCAACACACTCTTTAACACACTATTACCAATACACACATTTTCATTGGTTAAAATTTATTGAAAACTACAAAAGTAGGAGAGACTCATTAAATAGGATGTGGAATCCACCTAATTTTGCGATTTTTAATAAATTTCAACTAATCAAACAGAGTGTATCCAAAAAAGGGAGTATGTTCCTAACATTTCTTTTAATTGAATCCTCATATGCATAATGGACTTGTGTGTTAGCTTCTATGTTCCAATCAATAATGTTTGTCATCAAGGATCACTTTGGCATTGGACATAAAGCTGTGTTTGGATACGTGTTTGAAAGTCCAATCACACCTTTCCAATACACGTTGATTTGAAAGTTGAGAGTGGAGCTTTTGTGCTAACCCCAGTTGCGTTCCACAGAACACGGAAACAAACATACGCTCAATGGGTTAGCTTCCAAGGACTTTGTGGATAGCATAGGAGGAGCCCAAATAAATGGTGTGACTTGATCCCATATCATCAAGTGATTTTGAAAAACTAGGGATGCCTAGGGCAAAGGATGCCATTATATAGGGTCTGATCCTATCGGTGTTAAATTAGCTACAGACAATCAAAATCCCCAAGTCTACTCAGGGGCTTCCATTAAAGATACTAAAAAGCAGGATTTTTTTTTTGAAGTATCATATACATAGTTTTCTAATCAACATTTGATAATATAGGATCAGCCATGCAGTTTGTTGGCAACTCACAACTGCACGGCCCGCAATCAAATTAATGCATGTAAATCAGTGAGTCCAATGTGATCCATGGTTCATCATCCACTGGGGGGTCAATAGATTGCATGAGCAAATCTGGCCATCGAATTTAAAAGGGTTGGTGGAACTTCTAGATATATAAAATCAGAAATTATACATACCCTGCTGAGGAAATTATATTATGTATAATGGTGATGCACTACCGGTGTAAAATAGTTTTACACTATCATTCAATCACAACTCTGCATTTATGGTATGCCTGTTTACTATTATAAAATTATCTTGAAAGTCATGGAAACGGTAGGTTGTGATTGAACGAACTATTTTACACTGTCAGTGCATCACCATTAAACTCAATTATATTATATGAAGACTCATCAAACATTAGTTTGTTCCTACGTTATTTGTAAGGAGAAAAGTGTACAGCAATTAAAACAAATAAAAAGATAGAATACTTGGATTTGAAAAAGGCATGCATATCTACCTGCGGACAATAGCAGTGTCTCCATGACCAGTGCAAATTATCATCATAGCATTAGTGGGTAATGACATGTACAGATTATGAATTCTAGCATCCATGCGAGCCAGAATTTCCTTCAGTTCAGCAGATGCTTTCAAGTTGAAGCCTTTCCCTTTTGCAAAATTATTATTCTGACATGTTTGTAATGCCATCATCTCTGCAAGTCTTTTATTCAAGCTCTCAGAATCTTCAGCTTGTTTCTTCAAGTATGAGTGTAGCTCCGAAAACTGAGTCCAGATAAAATGTACCTTTTCATTCTTCACCTGAAACAATAATAAACAAATAAAATAAGGCATGAAACAAGACCATAAAAGTAGTTATAATTGTTAATCAGAAAAGCAAATATTGCCAGCTAAGACATCTACCTCCTTGCTGGCCTTTGCAAGTGCTACATCATCAGAGGTCACTGGAATTGCATGAGAGGACTCTGAGGCATACCGTTTTACTACGGATATATCATCAATCAGTGAGGAAGTTTTCCCAGACTCACTCAGGATAGAAAGGAGCTTTTTCCGTGTAAAGGATGGAGGGGAACCAAAATCAGGTCCTGTTTCAAGAGTGTCAATCACACCACAGAAGTAAATAAAAAGGGATAATACAGAAAGATAAAACAATAAATAAAAGCTTGTTGATGGAATAGAAAAATGTCTTTAGTTCAAGGCACACATGAATCGTAACTCATGTCCCATTCAAAATTGTCTGTTACAAATTCAAGGTGACCTGTCAAGGGAGACATCCATTTATTACGCTGCAGCACAAGCTTCTCTGTTTCTATTTCCCCTCTCCTTTTTGTGCTCCCTAATTCATATTTATATCCTATATTTTATTACTTCGTGGATATGAGAGCTGTACCCTAATGAACTTGCTAATCCTCCTAAATTCCTAATTGCTGAAATAAGAGTTGTTCCAAAAACACCCACAACTATATTAACTAGAATGTGTTCAGAACATCCAGCATAAAGATTGCAGCATTAATGCATGAAGAACTAGTGAACTACTTGCCATTTGTGATCTTCAATAGTGCCAATTCCATGGTAGCTCTAGCATCTTCAATGCTGTCATGTCCATTCCCTGATTGCTGTATCTCCCTTGAAAGAAATCTCTTAGTAAGAAACCGTAGAGCACTTTTATGAGATGATCCTCGGGGGTGTTTGTATAACACTGCTGTGTCAATGACCAAGTCATGAGATATCTTCAATGCTAACAAATCATTTTCCAGAGAATGCCCAACAAGGATAGTCTCCATGTAAACCAACTTTAGGAACTCTTCCTGTAAATGGGAAGCAACTGAAATTAAATAAGCAAAACAAATGGTTTCAACTTAAATGGTTCAAATCAAGACAACTGAAGTAACCAAACCTGAATGTCTCTCAGACTTGTTGTCACACCATCTAACATCTCAGATGTTATTCCACTAAATCTGCACAGAATAAATATTACTTGATGCTGACAATTTTGTTTCAAATCCAAGGAAGAAAGAAAAATAGGTCATATAGAACAATTTCAACTTTGTTTTTCTTTTTTTTTTATATTTCAACTTATTTTCTGGTTTTTGACTTGTTTGCTTTCATTACAAATAGATAATAGTATCCCAACTTCCAAGACTGAAGAACATCATCCAATAGTCTCTAAATCTATTTAGGGGTTTCTAGCACTAGAAACGACAACACTCTGACATGTTCTCAGTATTGAGGGCCCAAGACCAATCTCTACTATAAGGCATGCATCTAGTCTCTCTCCTGATCTCTTTATAGCCTATCTCTGCCACATTCTATTATATTGGAAATTTAACAGACAATGACTAAATAGCTAAAACTCTTACAACAATGAACAAACAGAACCAGCCCATTAGGGTTACCTAACAGCATCCTTTGAATCTATATTCCTTTTCATAAAACACTTCAATCCCATATTAGATGGAAATCAAACCACCGAGCAGTACATATATCTTTGCAACTAAGCAAGTAATAACCCTTATGAGAAGATTTTACAATGAGTTAATAAGAGTTAAGACTGAAAGTCTTAGCGCCAAACTAACCCAGCCAGAAGGGAAAAGAGAAAAAAGAGAAATTTTACACATAATATTAATATATAATTCACACATTATACAGTTTACTCTTAGTTTCCCTAGGGGAGAGCATTAGAAGCAACAAGTATGTCTGTATGGGTATTTTTTAATTAAGTAAAATATAAAAATGTGTAAAAAATATTTCCAATAATAAAAAAATATATATATAATTCAAATAAAGAAGTAAAAAAAATAAAGTAGTTTGGATCTAGGGGGAAAAGCAAATTATTAAAAACAATGAAAAGAATTAATGAGTATAAGTATTTGAGATTTAAAAAAGGAAATTTTAGCATAAAAAGGTAAATTTAAACAGAATTAAAGCTGGGAATTGAGAGGAAAGATTTATTAATGCAAAAGGAAAATTTGAAAACAATTAATAATTAATTGTTAAGAATTTTTAAAAATATAAAAATAAGTGCTAAATAATGGTGAAGCCATGTGGTTACATTGAATAATATGTTAAAGATGTCCTCACGTTCAAGAATAAGGAGTCAAATTTATAATATAGGTGTTGATTAGTTTTATTGACATATGAGTATGACTTATGAGTAACTAACAAAACATAGAAGATACTAAAATCTATTTAGCAATAGGTTTTTTAATTTCCAATATCAAATAATGAACTTATTTAGGGACATTGACTGAAAATCAAACAACAGCTTACCTTGTGTTGTAATCAGTGATGGCATTTGATGGTTTAACCAATTTATCTATTAAAACCTGAAAAGATAAATATTAGAAAATGATCCATCACTGTGCAAGTAATTGTTACTAAGAGAAATGCTAGTGACACTCTCTTTTAGACACTATGATTGGTTGAAATTTATTAAAATCATCAATTTTGGTGAATTCCATATATCATTTAAGGATTCTCTTTTTTGATTTAGTTGATACATACCAAAATTGATAATTTTCAATAAATTTCAACAAATCACATAGAAAGTATAAAGTGAAGACTAGAGAGAGTGTCGATGGCACTCCTCTTGTTACCAATTTTAAAGAGTTGACCAAGTCTCAATGTATAAAATGACTACGTATGTAAAAACAACCAAAACAGAATCTCCATGCAATAGCATTAAGTCTTTTGCAGAAAAATATGTTATGCATAGCCTCATTAACAGTTAAAAAGTTAGGTTCTTTCCTAATGGCCAAAAGACAATAATATCCATGAACAAGCAATGATGAACAACATAACATAGAGTTTTGTGAAAAAAGGTTCTCAAGAAACAACTCGGGAATCTTGGTAAAGTTGGGGAATATTGCTAGAAAGATAACATTGCCAGAGAACTGAAATACCCATCACCCTAACAAAATTCTTGACAAGCAAAGCAAGTTCTGATTTTCTTAAAACTAATATTAGTGAAGACCAAAATTATTTATATCTAGAAAACAGAGAAAATCTGCATCAATAGCAAGATTTGTCAGGAGGTCATAATGGGCTAAAACATGACGAGCAAAAGGATCCACTGGGGACAGCAGGTCCCAGTGTGGCACAACTTTTGTAATATCTCTGTCAGACTATAGATACCTTGTTAAAATAAAAGAAAACAGAGGGAAACTGACTGAAATCGTGTCAGAATACACAGTGGATGTGTGTTTATATAGGTTAATTAGATTAATTACACATAAATAGAGGATTATGTTCCTATTAACTGCTAGTATTAATAGAATCAGAATATTATATTTTGATTTTCAGCAGTGGTCATCTGCCATGCACTATCATAATATAGCAGTTTTGGGACTGGCCACTACACACCTTAGAATGCGATTGATAACTATGCTTCCGAGTTCAACAAGGTTCAGGATGGAAAATTGGAAATACATGCCAATTTATAAATATCTCAATGGAAATAGATACATAGAAACAAACACAAGATATAAAGAATTAAAATATTGATAACTATTTATTGAAATTTTAAACATTCCTCTTAAAATCAGTAGTTTTACTTTACAAAAAACTAGTTCAGAAAATAAATTCAGTGAATACCTGTCCTTTGACATCCACTAGAGTAATTCTTGTCAGCTCAAAACCTTCACCTGTTATGCACTAAGCAAATGAAAAAAAAAAATGAAGATTGATCAAGATTACATATGTACAGGATATCCATTTTATAGTAGATATAAACATGGAGAGAGAGAGGTAAAAAAAGTTATTGAGAGCTAAAATGTTAAAAGTTGAAAAATTGAAAACTGATTAAAAGAATTAATTAATTGATCAACTGTTTAATATAAATTAAACGATGTAAAAAAACATATTTATGTATTTTTGGATCTAGAGGTATCATTATTAATTTTATTAGAGACAATAATGCGACCGCTATATATGGACAATAAATCTCTGTCTCTCTATGTCTCTCTCTCTCTCTCTCTCTCTCTTTCAAGTTCATGAATATGAAATGAGTCCAGTAGAATTGAATTTTGTCTTAAGTGAAATTTAGAGCATCAATGGTCAATCCCAATTAATGATGCAATTGTGCATTGAGGTAAATGAGTTCAAGATAATAATAAAAAATGAAATGAAATGTTGGGGAGATAAACATGTCTAGATTTGAAAAGGTTGTATAAAACTTTTAAGCTTCATTATTTAAAAAGTGATATCACTCTCAAGCACATTAGGAATTTGAAAGAAAATTCTACATGATAGCCCTCTCACATTATGATTTGTGACTTGTGAACCAAAGTTTTAAACAAGTTTAATCTCACTCTAGTAAACAAATATTCTATAAGCATAGGGGGTAACATTATATGAACATTTCTTCCATGAACAGAGAAACTTGCTCCCTTGGACTGACAAAAATCTGACAAGTTTATCATCATCCAGAACTTCATTTCTAAATGATAAAAACAGCATTATTTTTAAACCAAACTGGTATTGATAGACTTACCATCTCACAATCAAGTGCCAACATCTCATAAAAAGGAGATCCTGGAGGTGTGGGCAAAGTTGAAAGAAAACCTGTAGTAAACCAGCCAAATGAAAAACTTGCCCAGTAAGCAAATGTTCATAAACATTAACAATTGGTAGCAGCAGAGTATAAATCACCTGGCTTATTAAGAGAATATCCATTCTCTTCCAGCTCTTTCTCTGTTAGTGTATAGTATGTAACAGGGAAAGGTATGTCTTTTGTAAGCTCCTTAAACGATAGATTGTTCGTATCACGACAACCTTCTTCTGCATTAAGATTTCATGTTTCATAAACTAAATTTATATAGGCTACAGCCTATAGGTCATACAATTGCAATTGAATGATAACAATGCAATCATGTCTGTTGCCAGCAAAAGAACAGCTCAAGTAAAGTTACTCCATGTGGTAAAAGCAACACACTAGCCTTCACTTGTATCTCAAATTCAAAACTCATTTTATTTAAACTATAGAGATGGCAATCTTAAAATCAATTCAAAATTAAGAAAAAATGCTAAAGGGTAATCAATTAGGCATGGAAGTGATATCGAACGAACTTACATCACAACTGAGAGTGAACCATGAGGAAAGTTACAACATATATCACTGGTCTAAGTAATCAATGTAATTTCAAAATAGTGAAAACTAAAGTATGAACATCATAAGTCAGAACAACCCCACTGCCAAGGAGCCTATTTTCCTTGCTGACTTAACAAGTATTCCCTTCTAGATCATTAACAAGCATTTAAACATATATACACAAATATTACAAAGTATTAATGAAGAAATATCATGAACCATCATAGCTAAGGTTGTGTCAAGTATAATGAAGAATTTTATCTCTTCCCTACCCCCCCAGCCATAGCTGTACTCTTGTACTTGGACTGGGAAAGTAGAAAAGTAATAAGGCAGTTTAAATAGCATTATTGATAAGAAAACGTTTTAGATAGTGCCACTAGGAACTTTTTTACCATTAACTTATTGAAAGAATCTCAAATTCAAGACCTACTTTCCCTACCAAAAAAGATTTGCATGTAATGTTTGAATAATGAAAACCTTGTTGAGATGTCAGGGTAGATTTCCTCATAACTGAACTATTCTCATCCCTTTTCCTTTTCATCTTGCATGTTAGGAGTGCATCTATCGTCTGCATACCATCTGATACACAGCTAGCCAGGAAAAAAAAACAATTTAAGTGCAGACGAATGACATTTTGAAGGAAAGAAAAGAACAAGTAAATACATTTTAATTTCTACAGACCTAAGAGCTAGGAGTGGCCTTGGTTTGCCACAGATTTTTTTTAATCTGGGAAGCATTTTTTTAGACTGCGACAAGAACAAAGCTGCATCCAGGCCTGGCATATAGAGCATAACCACTTTGGGAATAAGAGGTTTATTCTGCAAATCATAAGAATGCTGCATTAGTGATTGTGGCAAAATAAAATGAGATATGCTGTATAAAGTGAAAATTGAAGGTCTATTGCTATTTTAAATTGACAAGAGTGATCAACTTGTTATTCGGATGTAAAGGATTAGCCAACATGTATTTAATCTTAAAGGTTTTTAGGGTAGTCTAACAACATTTTCCAAGTTTCATGACATTCTCGCTTAAGAAGCATAAAAGATTGAGAAACTTGTCTTTTTATTAAACTAACAAAAACTAGTCATGTGAGACACATTCAAAGCATGTTAAACGCCCCAGCAAGTTATATTAAGCAGAACCACTATATTGCATGGTCCATAACTCAAGCAATATTGAGAAAAGGATGAAGACATGGAACATTTTACTGCAAAATATAGCAGAATAATTTTATAATTCTCACTACTATTACAGCCAATGCGTTCATTTTTGGAAATTGAAATCCCAGATGGCTTTTTTTCAAATCAACACATATTCATCTTGCTATTTGGTCTGTTATGACTGCTCCACTATGACACTATAGCAGACTGTAGCGCACTATTTAAAACCCTGCCTTTGCCATTGTTCATCACATATCTACAAATGGTGCTTTCACTGTTTGTATTTCACCTCCCACCACCCCTGCCACCAGTGGCTGTTTGCCTTGCTATTCCAGTATCCCTCCATGATCCATATCACTGGAAAAGGTCACAGCTGAATCAAGACTCATGTGATTCCTACGATTCAGAATGTGACTCTAGTGACAAAACAATTACAATACCCCCTATCCAATCTGTTCAGACTCCCATGAACATGAAACATGATACAATTAACACAGTTCCTACTGCCACAAGTGCTATACAGCTAGAAATAAAATTTATTTGATCATATTTTCCTGTTGCAAAGATATTTGCGGAAATAAAAGATGATTTGTACCTTAATGAAAACCCATGACGGCATAAATCCTTCACCAAGCACCCAAGTTACAAGTCCTTGGACATCCTGTTCCACAATACAAATCCCATCCATAGCTAATTTGATTCAAATTTCAAGTCAAACAATGGCGGTAAAAACCTACGCTTAGATTGAGAGTAGAATTATCTTCTGGTGAGTTAAAAACAACATCCGCTTTGCCCTACAAAAGCACAACCAACCAACCAATCAATCAACTTCTTCAGTTAACTACTATACCCAACAAAACAAAACCTCATGATGAAAAAAACACAAGCAAAGTAATCCTGAATCGACAATTATATTTATTATTTTATAATGTTAAAAATTTAATAATCAAATCAATGATTTTGCTTTAATCCCAAAGCCACAAGCACCACCTCCTCATCATCATTAAAACCACATTTTAATTACAAACAAAAGTGCAAAAGCGGAACAGAAACATAGTAAACAAAATCTTCTTCCTCTTCTGATTAAAGAGTGTATAAAAAGAATGATTAACGCAGACATTGAATATGGAAATAATATAGATATGAAAAAATATACTTCGGGTCCGTAAACGTCGTAGAACTTGGCGCGTTTTTTGCTTGAAGTATAATCCTCTTCTTCTGCTTCTTCGACGCCGCCGCCACGGAGAGCTTCGTTTACGGGTTCGGTTACCGAGGAACCCATTCTCTCGGCGGATGCTACTTGTGACCGGAGCTTCACGGACGGGGTCGTATAGCTTGTGGAGCGGTGCGGGACTCACCAATGCCTCAGCCCTAAACGAAAGCTTCACAGGCCCACCTTCAGAGTCTTGCTAAATACACATTGATAGTTAATAACTTCACCTCTCTTCCTTTTCATTAAATGGATTATTGTCGATTATACTCTTTTAACCTCCTACTGTACATCCCGACTCCAATGTTTTGTTATAAAAATTTAAACTTAATTGTAATTTTCATTCATTTTTATTAATATTTTATTAATTTATGATTTTAATTCTCCTATTTTTATAAATTTATAATTTCATTCCATTTTATTTTGTAAATGTTCAATTAATAGTGAGTCATAATTAAAAACATTTTAAAATTTAATATTTTAAATTTCCGCTTTCACGAAATAACTAACCAAGACTGCAGCATTGCTGCCACTGCGAGACGACGACGGCACCGTTCTGGGACGCTTCCGTTCTCGCACGAAGGTCGTCGACATAGCAACCTCCGTCGCGTTTGCCCTCTTCTGTGTTCTCGCACGTCAAAGACTGCAGAGGTGTAAATTTTCATATTTTCACTGAAATTCTCTTAATCTATGATACTTTGATTTGATTGTTGGCAGTCTGTTAATTGAAATTTCTTATTTGAAATATTAGGTATTAGGTATTTTAAATTTGGAATGATAGAATGAATTCTTTTCGTGGGTGTTTTGAAGGTCGAAACAATGTTGTGTGGTTTAAGGAGAGAAAGAAATTGATTGATAGGCCTAAAGATGTGTTTTGATGCTAGAAGTTGAGGCCAAGTGGTGATTAAATTGGTAGTGGTTTGAAGCACTTTACAAGCCAGCCATCTTGATAGTGGATTGGTTGGAATTATGGTACTGAGAGTTAGAGACTTAAATCATGTTTGAAAAAGTGCTTGGTAGTGTTTAGACATAGGAAGTTATGGTTTAGACATGTATTAAGGGTGCTAGAATGCACCACCAAGCTAAGAAATGTGACTTCTATTAAAACAAAGTAATAAGTAACTCCAATGTAGTAAATAATGTTTAAATACATAGCTAAAATCTCTAGATTTACCTTAGTAGGTGCTTAAATGAGCTTCAATTGGAGTAGAGCACTAGTATCTTTATTCTGTTGCTTGACCATGTGTTTTAGTATCATATCATATCCAAATTAGTGATTGCTAGCTAGCAAAACTAAGACAGAATTGATTCAAAACTGCACATTTTAGGTACCATAGTAATGATCTGAAATTAGTAAAATGGCTAACTTTGCCACTACACCGTTTCCAACACAGGTCGTGTTTTCGGATGAAACCTTTTTTCCACAGTTTTGTATTACTAAAATCTAACCCTCTGCAAGATTTCATAGCCATTGGACTTCCGTAGCTCATTTTGGACGCCTAGGTTCATTTTTGCCAAAACTAGTTCATTTCAAGGCCCCAAGAGCTTAGATTTTTGACTAGGGATGAATTTTGACGTGAGACCAGTTCATACAATCCTATTTTTATGTATATAAAATCTGTTTTGAGGACTTGGGAGGTTTCTTCCCATGGATTTGAAATTCACCCTTGAAAACCACCTACTTTTTAAGCCATTTTTTACTCGAAACTTGAAATATGCATCATTTTCAAATTGTTTGAGCTTTTTGAGTGAAACCAAAGCCCACAACTTTGTTTAGATACCCTCTAAATCTCTTTTAAGGTCTCCTGTGAGTTTGAGGTTTGTGCAATGAACTCGGTAGAAAAACTTGTTTTCTAGAAACATGCATTTTGCAAACTTCTGATGCATGCCATTTCCAAACCGCTTGAGTAAATTGTGTCAAACCAGAGCCATTAGGCCATATTTAATACATGCTAAATCTGTTTTTTATCCCAAAAGGTTTAGAGTTTTGTATCTCAATTGGCATAGAAAACTGTTTTCTAGAACTCCTTGAAATGCATGTAGTTTTAAAACCGTAGATCCGATTTGGATGAAACCAAAACCTATGATCTTATAGGTATACTAAATCTGTTTTGAGGTTTAGGGATGATAGATTATTTGTTGATCAAGTTTCTTCACAAACTCACTACTTGAAGGCATGTGAACTAGAAGAAAATTAAGGGTAAATGATCTATTATAGGCCTAGGACTTACCTAAGAGCTTTTTCATAGCTTATATAGGATAGAATAAGTTTAATTTTTAAGTCTTATCTTAGGATTAACCATTGTCTTCACCTTCTTCCCTATGGTTAGGTTTTGCAGAGCTCCCTTCAATGCCTTTGTTCCACTCATATTCACTGTTTCAAGCGCAACGACAAGATAAAATCAGAATCATTCCAATTGTGAAATCCAAACCCATTGAGTCGTATCGTATAGCACAATAATTTGATTCATTTGCTTTCTCTGAATTCCCATTGATCGATAGCAATTGAGAGATGGTAAAAGCGAGGGACAAAACCGAGGATTTCAAAGACGCTGTGCACCACACCACTCGCTCTTTGGGCTACGATGAGGTTTATTTTCTTCTCAAACTCCACATTCACTATTTTGTGATCCTCATAATTCAAATTGTTAATTTTAATTTTTGTGAAAATGTAATGTTTCGGATCGATTAATTAGGGTTTTTGGTTCAATTTTATTGCAATTGGTTATTGGTTTGAGCTTTGAATTGTTTTGAGTCTCAGTGTGATTATTCGTCTGGCAAGCTAAATTTGCATCTGCTATGGCATCTTTCATTATTCATAAACTACCGCAAAGATCCCCATTTTCCAAGGATGCATTGAAGACGGTGGGTTCAGCTTTCGTGTTGTTCTTGTTAGTGAACTATGGAGTGGGACCTCGATATAATGTTGTGACTTTTTGTCTTTTGTTTATCAGTTTTTGTTGAAGCATAGAAAGGACTATACCAATCTGCATCGTGAAATACACAAGAATACACTAGAAGGGGGGGTTGAATAGTGAGTTTCTGTCTCTGTTACTGTTACAGTTGTCTTTTAGTTAAAAGTGTGCATCCCAATGCTGATTGGTTCTTTTGGCTGTACCTACACACTTTACATAATACGAGACATACAAGCAATACGAGGAATCAAAGAAAGTAATGTCAAAGAGAATCTCCCTTTCTTTTTGTTGTAGCAGTGCCTTTATTTGAGTAAAGAATTAATTATACAACATATATTCATCAGCACATATGACTGATTATGTTCTGTTCCTACACAGATAAAGTCTGGCTTAACAAACACATTCTGAATTAAGAGACATAGTACATTGCGGTACTGCAAAAAGATCTCGGCTTAACAAACACATTATGAATTAAAAGACATGGTCTGTTCTAACCATAGACATCGTCTGGCTCAGCTTCAAATATCGTCTGGCTTGGCATTAGACATCATCTGACCTTACATCAGACATCATCTGACTTAGCATCAGACATCATCTGACTTAGCATCAGACATCGTCTGGCTTGACCTCAAACATCGTCTGGCCTTGCATCATAGATCGTCTGGTTTGGAGACTTTACATGATCCGTTAAGAGCTTATTTTAGTTTGTTTATAAGCAATTATAGTGCGTGACTTAATCATCATCAGTTATCAGACAGTTAGGACGAAAGAAGAGTTAAAGTGATTATACCATTATCTGTTCTTACTTTATTTTTTGAAATCATTAGTTGATCAAATATCATCACATTTGTTATCATCAAAACCTATCAAGGTATTAGAGATTAGACATCATCAAATGGCTTGATTCTAACACATCGCACCACTAAAAATGAGAGAGATAGCATTGAGCATGAAGTAAGTTGGGACACTAGTTTTGAAACTATTGTGGTGTCATACATACTTGATAATTGGAAAGTAGTACTTATTGATATTGCTATCGTTGTTATATCAGATTAGTTCTTGGCAAAAGTTTGGTTTTGGGGTTCACTTGGTTACTTACTATTTTTTTGTAATCACTTTGGTGCAGGTTAGTACTTCTATTAAAACTTGCCAAGAACAAATTGATATTCTTAAGAATAGTATAAATCAAGAGGATGAAACTTCGAAAGGTTGGCTTAGCATTGCAACCACAAAATCTAATGCTGACACCATTGCCCACAAACATGGGGTGGTAAGGACTTCTATTTCTTGTTGATTTTTTCAGTTATTAGTAACTTATGTGGGTCAGCAGTTTTATACTTTTCTAATACCTTAAAAGGAAGATATTTTAGCTATTTGTCCACGTTAATCATGAAATTATGAATCATATTTTTTGTAGAGTAGTGTTATGCTCACACTCTTCCTCTACGACACAGGATAATAGGACCCCCCCCCCCCCAAAAAAAATGAAAAATAGAAAACCACTGACTATGAGACAATCATCATGATCCCTTATGCACAATTGATGCTTGATAGTTGATAATGTTATTCCATTGAACTCCTGAATACTAGTACTTTCATGAGTTGAATTGGTTATATGTCTTTTTGTATGCTAATGTTTACTTGTTCCCAATTTTAGGTTCTAATTTTAAGTGAGAGACTTCATTCAGTTATGGCACAGTTTGATCAGCTAAGAGCTGTACGCTTCCAGGATGCTATTAACAAAGCAATACCACGAAGAAAACTTAACCGTGTAGCCAGGAAAGATTCTGCAGAAACCTCTATATCAGGTGACATGGAGCTCAGAGAACCTAAGGAGTTACACGCTGAGCCTCTAAGAGTCCGACAACAACTCTTGGACGATGAAACACGTGCCCCTTAGGTGATAAAAAAAAATGATTTCCTTATTAGTTTGTGTAGGAGTTATTATTCTGTAATGTGTCATTTATTTAATGGAAGGCTTTTAGATTCTCATAACTAACCCTTTGCCATTGTTTATTTTCCTGTAGGTGGAATTGACTAGTCTTCTTGATACAGTTCAAGAAACTGAAACTAAAATGGTGATGTCTGCACTAAATCACCTCATGTCTACGCATGTTTTGCATCAAGCTCAACAAATTGAGCATCTGTATGATCAGGTTAGATAACATATCATATACTTCACCCTTGTTCTCCCTTTTTCTTTGTGAACATTTTAAGGCCGCCATCTATCATGTCTATGTTGCCTAACCCCCACACCCCACCTTCCAAATGTTTAGTAAAGCTAAGTGGTATGAGACTGGAAATAGAGTAGAACAGGGGAAAGAAATAGAACATATAAAAACAGAACAGCGATGCTTGATTTTTCCCAAATTCAAGGCTTAAATCTGCTAAACATAGTATTAGCAATCTAAATATTATGCAAATCCCACTTGATAACCCAGTAATCCTAAAAATAAATAATCAGTATTTTATACACCTAAAAATCCTAAAATCCGCATTCTCTGTATTAATTCATACTGTGAAGGTATAATATTTTTCACAGGTTTCAACATTGTAGTGCAATAAGTGCTGTGCAATTTAGTTAATCTGCACAAAAATAGTTGCATTTCCAATTTCTAAGTATAATAGTTCTTCTGCTGCCTTTTACTTACAGGCTGTTGAAGCTACTAAGAATGTTGAGCTTGGTAACAAAGAACTGTCACAAGCCATTCAGCGGAATAGCAGCAGCAGGACATTTCTTTTACTATTTCTATTTGTGCTTACTTTTTCAATCCTCTTTCTTGATTGGTATAGATAGTTAAATACTTTTGGTTTTCTGCTATTAAAGTGTATCTTATAGACACTCTGCCCCCTTTCTCATTTTTCCCTATTGCTGTCAACATTTGTTTTTACCACTAGATGCCATGTTTATTGGAGAAAGTAGTAATCAATTTATGACGGGAATGACAACATTGTGTCATATATGCAATTGACTACCCACATAATTATTCCCATCAACGTCAATTTATGATTATGAATAACTTTATCCTCATGTATCAATTGTAAAAATCAAGATTTTTAAGATTGGATCATAACTAGTTAAGGAAAATGATATTTGTTTATTTAGGGTTGATAAAATTATCAGTAAATTTTTTTCATGATAGTTGAAAACCTGTATTTCAATTTATGAATTAAGGAACCTGCAACAAGAAAGAATGTAATGTATGCATTTACATAAAAGATTGATCATTTACAGCAACCACATGTATGTGGCAAATCAATTAACTATAAAAATAATTATTTTTAACTTATTAAAACTTTAATTAATTTTATTAAAAACATTTTTAATATAAAAATTTAATGTATTTTTAAAAATTTAATAATTAATTAAGAAATAAAAGAGGTAATTAAAAAATAAATAAAAAAATAAAAAAGAGTTAAGAATGCGGGGTGCTCAAGCCCAAATTCAACGAGTAATGGTATCAAAAAAAGTTTGAATGACGCATCAAAAAAGTAGTTTGAATGAGATGGTGTGAATTGTTGGCGTGGCAGTACCTAATTGATGTTATGAATAGTGAATTTGTCTAGGTAAATAAAAAAAAGTTTAATTAATATTTTGATACCATTATTAATTTAAAATATTTAATTTCTCATTATTTTTGAAATGTTCAATTTCATTCTACTAGTTTTAAAAGATTTAATTTTGTTTCACTGCTATTTTAAAATATTTAATTTCATTTAAATGTTCAATAGATGAAATTGAAATTTTTTAATTAATAATGAGATAAAAATCAAATATTTTAAATTAGAGAAGAAAATTTATGTAATTTTACACATCAATCAATTATAATTCTTCATTTATGATAAAACAATTGACTTTTATAAAATTATTTTAAAAGTCATTACAATAACAATTTATCTCTTTAAATTAATAGTGGTATGAAATTAAATATTTTAAAAATTATGAAACAAAATTGACCATTTTGAGTTAATAGTAATTGAAATATGTCTAGTTAGGATATTATAGAAATAAAATTGTCTAATTTTTTCTGTTACTAGTGTAAGTCCTTTATTAAGGTTTTATAAATTAATATTTTAAAAAAAATGTAGAATTATAATTTTATATATTATATTTTAAATATTTATAAAGAATAGTCTTATTTAATGATAATTAATTTCATATAAATTCTTAAATCGTGTATTATATAACAATTTTTTTATTTCAATTGTAGCTTACTCTATTTAATTCAAAATATACTTGGTCTACATTTTTTTTCTCACTTTAATCAATTGTTTTTTTAAATCAAGAAATTTTAGTCTTTATTTATTATTATATTTTATATACTAAAACTCTTAAATTTACATCTTTTACACATACTTTTTATTAATTGATTAGGCTGAAATATTTTATTTTATTTTATTTAAGTGTAATTAACTAAAATATTCAATTTAACTGAAATTAAAAAAATGATTTTTTTTTTACTTAATTTAGATAAACAAAATCAATTTAACTGAAATTAAAAAAATGATTTTTTTTTTACTTAATTTAGATAAACAAAATCAAACTAATGAAAAACAACATATTAAAGTCATATATATTATTTGGTAATTAGTTGTTGCATTAGAAAATTCTAAATATTTAAAAACTTTGTTATTCTTTAAAATATATATTCTAAACAGCATAATATATAATAAATGAGAATAAAAGGTAAAATGGCTAGTATTAGAAAATACTTCATGATTATCTACAAACATAAGACAAATAAGAAATTTTCAACCGTAATAAACTTTGAATGATATTATTAATTGTAAGTGTATAAATAGATACTTTTTCATTAAGAAAATAAGTAACATAGATTGATTTTTTTTTTTTAAATATGTATAATATAAAATGAGAAGATAAAGTAAATAATATATAAGTATTATAAAATATTGCATGTAAACATGTATATTATAAATTATAACTATAAATAAATAAATAAACAGAATAATAATAAAAAAATTCTATCAACATAAAATAAATAAGAAACTATCAACCGTAAAATAAATCTAATAAGTTTGGGATAATATTACAAATGAATAGATAAATACCTTTCATAATGTAAGAAAATAAGTAAAATATATGTTAAAGATAGTACAAAAATATTTTTCTTAAAAAAAAAAAAAACAAAATGGGAGAAAAAGGTCCGTCAAAAAAAAGGTGAAACACATAAATTTGAGAGAAGTTACATGAAAAAGTAGTTAAATTGTTTATATGTCATTTAAAAAAAAACAAAATAAAAAATATTACTTAAAGATTTGACAATTCTCCTGAAACAAGACCTTAAATATACTATCCATAGGTAGATTAAATTTGAATAAAACTTTATTATAAATTGAACTTTATAATATAAATATTATTCAACCCAAAAAATTATGTATGAAATTATTTAAAATTATTTTATATAATTTATAAGTAAAAATAATTTTATTGAATTTTAAAATAAATATTTTTTTTATTTAGTCTTAAGAATGATATTGTGTTAAATACAGACAAAAATATATATATATTTTTTTACCAATAATGATCATAAATATTTTTTTTGTTTAGTCATAAGGGACATATTAATTAATTAAATTTAAATTAATATTTACTTTAAAATTTCCAATTTCATAATATAACTATTATACTCATAAAATTAAAATAAAAGTGTAAATATAAAAAGAAACATAAAAGAATAAAAGAAAAAAGTAAAAAGTAAAACATGTAAAAAAAAGAAAGAGAAGACACCTAAAAAAAAATGGAAGAAAAGAAAGAAAAGAGAAAACAAAAAAAAATAAAAATAAAAGAAAGGTGAAGACGAATAAAAGAAACAAAAGAGAAATAAAAAATAAAGGAAACGAGAAGAGGAGTGGAATTGGGAATACTGAGAGAGAGAGAGAGAGAGAGAGAGAGAAGTCATAAAATTTATAGGTGGCAAAGCGAAAATCTGACAAGTGCCAAATAGAAAAGCCTGAAATATTATATACATAGATTCCGGTTTCAGTCCGCGAGCACGAAATAGCTAACCTAGACTGCCACTGCGAGACGACGACGGCACCGTTCTGGGACGCTTTCGTTCTTGCACGAAGGTCATCGACGTAGCAACCTCCGTCGCGTTTGCCTTCTTCTGTGTAAATTTTCATAGTTTCACTGAAATCCTCTTAATCTATGATATTGTTTGATACTTTTGATTTGAAATATTGGGTATTTTAAATTTGGAATGATAGAATGAATGAGAGTATAGTTATTACCCTTATTCTTTTCGTGGGTGTTTTCATGTGTTTTGAAGGTGTTATGTGGTTTAGACTCGTGATCTTATGTTCTGGAACCAAAATAGTGTATTTTTTTGGGTGCAGTAAAATACCCTGCGTGTTCAGCAAATTTAATTACATTTTCATGATGTAATTGGTGATTTAAATTCAAGGCTTGTATAATTGAGGTTATTAGTTATCCGTGTTGTATAATTAATTTGGTGCTAAACCATGATTTGGAGGCTAGTGTTGTCAAATGGCGGAAATGGGGGCGCCATGGCGGTAAGGCGTGGTGGTTTTGCATGGCGGGTGCCATTCCTATGGTGGCCATGGCGGAAATGGCGGAGAATGATGGGTTTTTTTTTTTACCTAAAAAACGCGTTTTGGGCTTAAACCCAAACTGACCCACTAAAAAAATGGGGTGCACTTAGCAAAAAGGGTGATTTTCTGATTAAACCCTAAATTTATGGTGGAATTTTGGCTAACCGCCATCCGCCATTGACAACATTGTTGGAGGCTAGAATAGGATGAAAATGCTAAAACAGTAGCAACTGTCCTGTGTGAGTGTTTAAGGAGAGAAAGAAATTGATTGATAGGCCTAAAGATGTGTTTTGATGCTAGAAGTTGAGACCAAGTGGTGATTAAATTGGTAGTGGTTTGAAGCACTTTAGAAGCCATCTTGATAGTGGATTGGTTAGAATTATGGTACTGAGAGTTAGAGACTTAAATCATGGGTAAATGATCTATTATAGGCCTAGGACTACCTAAGAGCTTTTCCATAGCTTATATAGGATAGAATAAGTTTAATTTTGAAGTCTTATCTTAGGAATTAACCATGTTGTCTACTTAGTAGCCTTAGTAGATTTCTTTGAATCTCTCCTATAATTAAGAAGTTTTTAAAATAATAAGAAAATCATTAATTGTAATAAGAGGTGTTATATAACCAAACTAAGCCGCAAATTAGGGATATTTGATTTTTTTTTAATTAAAACTTGATTTTATTGTGCTGATGTGGCATATGTTGTACAACTTGTTGTAAAAAGTGTTGTATGTATAGCATATCTCTAATAATAATGTGCTGGTCCATGGTGTGGGCTATGGTTATCTTATTCATTCAGGTTCAACCCAACCAAGTGTGGAGCGAGGAGGAGTTAGAAAGTAACAAAGAAGTGAGAGAAAAAAGGAAGAGATGTCTAGGACGCTGGTGCAGCCGATAGGGCAGAAGAGGCTAACAAATGTGGCAGTGGTGCGTCTGAAGAAGCATGGCACGCGCTTTGAAATCGCCTGCTACCCTAACACCGTCCTCTCTTGGCGTTCCGGCGTGTAACTTTCTCTCTTTCCACGCTCTACATTATTGTTATTATATATATACTTCATAATCTCCTAATTTCCCATTATCATTTTAAATTATATCAACAGGGAAAAGGATCTGGATGAAGTGCTGCAGTCCCACACTGTTTATACCAATGTTTCCAAAGGGGTTCTTGCCAAGTCCAAGGATTTAATTGCAGCTTTTGGCACTGATGACCAATCCAAGATATGCTTAGATGTAAGGAAGCCTCACATCTAATGTTTATAACAATAAGTTATTAGTTGATAACAACAGCAACAATAACTTTTTTTGTTTTTACTGTTTTTGTTTGAGGGGGCAGATTTTAAAGAAAGGGGAGCTTCAGGTAGCTGGGAAAGAGAGGGAGTCACTATTGTCGAGTCAGTTCAGGGACATTGCGACCATAGTAATGCACAAGACTTTCAATCCCGAGACTCAGCGCCCTTACACTATCAGTATGATTGAACGCCTCATGCGCGAAATTCATTTTGCTGTTGATCCACACAGCACCTCCAAGAAGCAGGTTTCTGTTCCCATCACTCCAAATGATTCTATTCCACAATTTTCTCATTTATTTAACTGTTACAATGATGATATTATTATGTTGATACAAGTTATGAAAGTTATATTGGTTATTTTTATATTTATAATATATAATACAGGCTCTGGAGTTAATTCAAGAACTTCAAAAGCACTTCCCAATAAAACGCTGTCCATTGAGAATCCGTGCTACTGCTCCTGAGGACCAAGTGCCTGAACTTTTAGAAAAGCTGAATGAATGGAATGCCACTGGTATTTCTAAAGAAGGATCTTCTGCTCAGTTATCTGTTGTAAGTACTTTCTATTTCTCCTATAAACAACTTTAGTTCCAGTTCAATTCCATTTTCAATTTTTCTGTACTGGTTTTCTGATTGCTTGGTCTTGCCATGCTATGCCTAGAAAGTGAAACTAAGGATAACTATGGTTGGTAGTTTTAAAGAGATCTTTATTATGTCTTCTGTGGGCATTTGGGTAAACCACTTAATTGAGCACTTCTCTAGTAGAAATTTGGTATACAAGAGCTTATTCATAAATTTGACTATAAATCTTGGTGAAATAATCTACAAGATAATTTTCAGCATAAAGCATGTTGAAATAAGCTAAACACAACTTATAAGAAAGCCACAAGCCACTTTCATAAGCTCAAAAACAAGCTTCGTAGAAGCTAGCAAAAGAAGGTCAACTTTCATGTATGTTGATGTTCTGTAGGATTAGGCCAGTAATTTTCTTTGACATTTTTGTGGTTATTGTTTTCAAGTTTGAGCCCATGTCCATTAGTAAAATGAAACTACAAATATCATGACTTGGCAATCTGTTGTTGCTGTTAGTTAATTATGACCGATATTTAGCATGTGTTTGCCGTTACTTGTTAGTCATAGACCTATTCAATATCAATATTCAATATACAAAACAAAGAAGAGTACTAGTAACCAATGCAAAATCAACACCATTTTTGAACTTTCCTTCCCACCTCACCCTCAAGGCAATCAAATAACCCATAAAAAGTTGCAAAGGGGTATCTATTTCTATAAGTGCTCCGTGATTCTCATGTTTCAAATGCTACTACTGTGTTGTCCCTGATTACAGTTAACAGTTGAAAATATTATCCTTTTGGTTAATCTTGAATCTTCTTATGTGTTGAGGGATATCAGATTAATCTCTGATTGGATTTGGATTGCAGATTTTTGAATTGGAACCTGGCCTTTATAAGGATTGTCATGACTTTGTTATGAATAAGATGCATGGAAGATTTGAAGTTCTTGCACACTCTCTTAATGTGGAAGGGGATACCCAAGTGGAGCAATACAATGATGATGAGGATATACTTGCACCGTTGCCCAAAGAAACTCGTGATTCTGTGCTTGAATTGAATGAGAAACTTCAAAAGCAAACAATTTCATCTACGAGTAGACCTACTGAGGGACAACCAAAGCAAAACAAGTGCAGCACATGTAATGTTTCTTTTGATGACTCTAAGCTATACAGGGAACATCACAAGAGTGAATGGCACAAGCACAATATCAAGCGTAAGACAAGGCAACTCCCACCACTTACTGAGGAAGAATGCATGGCAGACATGGAATTGGGTGACTCAAAATCTGATTTGAAGGATTATTCATTTTAAGAGATGATAAGTGGTAATCACATTTTTGCAATCTTGTGTATATGTAAACTTATGGTCAATTTTGTCAGGATAATCTGGGTTATGGTATGAATTGCTAACATGGAAATCTTTATATCTAATCCTTAAGTATGGTCCAGTACAATACAAATTGCAAAGACTAATGCATTTCGATTATCTTTGTCTGAGTATTTTAGTACCCACGTATGTTTTTGCTTCATCAAAAGTGGTTGCGGTTTAAGAAAATGAAGCAGATTGTCTAGTCTACTTTTTTATAGCATAATTGAGCTGTCTGATGCTCTCTGCTACAATTTGTTGCACCAAGAATTTGCCTGCAGGTTAATCTTAAAGCCTTTAGGTTTGTGTAGCAAACAACCTTTGTTAAGGTTATTGATGTGCTCTCACTGATGGAGCTATGGGGTGCATTTTTTTTTTTTGGCATTTTGGTGAGACCATGTATTAGAAATAAAAAAGAAAATATCTTTTATGAATCCTTATAGAGAATAAGAGTAATGCACTGTCAGTGTAACAGTTTTATACTGACAAATAGTTTTACGATAAGTTAATTGATTTTAATAAAACTGTTATTACCTTTATTTCCATTCTTATATAATTGAGTAAAACATAACATAATTTTGCAATGTAACTGTTCATGGATATTATAATTATTGTAGATTTTGAAAATGGTCTATGCTTAGTGTTATTAGAAAATGTGTGGGCAGGCTGATACATCAGTACTTGTTATCACCTATCATTGATTAATAAATTTATTACCTGAATGAGGAGGAAATTGGAAAGTAATATATGGAAAGTAATGGATCCATGGTATCTCTCAACTTTTTAACTCACCTATTTATAGTAAGGCAGTCTCAGGCGGATGTCAAAATTATAAATTACAATTTTATTGAAATCCAATCCGAATATGGATTTTTTAAACGGATTTCAAATTATAATTCAAAAGCATTTGAATGAGGATCGCCTTTGTTGTTTTTTGAATAGAGAAGTAACCTAGCGGGCCCTTGATTTTTTCATTGGAGACCCTTAATAGAAAATTATTCCAATCTATCAGTTGCCTTTAAATGGATAGTCGAATTAATACTTTCTTGGTATATATTGCGGTATGACTAAGAATGCCTTTGAGAGGGTAGTCAGATTAATACTTTCTTGGTATATATTGCGATATGACCAAGAAGAGTAATTATATTCATTGAACCTATTACTTCGCCAAGAGCATCTTCATTAGTAATTATATCTAGTGACGCTATTACTTCCTTGATCCTAGTTATGCTTGATCAAAGTCTACAATATCTTGAATGTCGAAGTAATCATCCTCATTGTTTAAGTATGGATGTCTACTCTGAACATCTTCTTCAAGGACTTATGACTCTTCGTCTGAATCCAGTGGAGACATAGCTGCCAATAAATCCAGTGAAAACATACTTTGGCTCTTCAAGGACCTCTTTGTCACTTTTTTTTCTTCTTTAGTTTTTCCTTCTAATTGTAATGACATGGTTGGAGAGGATGTGATCTGCTTTGCTTTTCTCGAATAGGAGGAAGGAATGACCCTCCTGTCTTCCACCAAAAGTACTTATCTTCAAGAAATTTCATTTAAATTTTTTTCACCAAGACACTTTTATCCGACTACACAGTACCTTAATTAATATATATATATATATATATATATATATATATATATATATTACAATCATAAGTTTTATATATTATGATAAAGGAGCAATGATCTTTCATCTTCATCATTATTAATAATTTTATAAAATCCACTCAGTCGTACATTGTCACTATAAATCATGCCAGCGAGCTCTCTAAACTTGACACAAGAGAAAGAGAAAGAGAAAGAAAAAGAGAAAAGCCCCCGTCATAATTCTCTCTCGCATTTTACTCTGCTCTTTCTTCACATTATTTCTTATTAATAGTGCATGCTTGGTTTTCTCACATGTTGAGAAAGAAAGATTATTGAGGCAAAAGTCATTTTGTAAAAGAATCTTCACTCTTTCTTTTGTGTTCATTTTTTGGTTAGGAAGTTGGAGTTTATCTTGTAATTCGTGCACAGCTAAAGCATCACCTAAACATGCCCAAAGTTATTGAAATGAGTCATTATTTTCTGATATTATTGTATGCTATGCTCCTGCTTTTATTGCATGCATCAGGGTTTACTGTGGGATTGAGAGGGAGAGAGAAGCACTCCTCACATAATGACAATAACCCAGATATACATTATTTGACAGGTACATTCAATCTCACTTCATTGATTCACTTGCATAATAATATTCACATCCCAAAGTCGTATCATATAAGCTTGTTTGTATACAAATTAGAAGTATTTTTGAGAACTTCTCTACTGAAAATATAAAGCATTTTTCAGTAATGAAGCCATAAAAAACACTTCCAGCCTTATATCCAAACAGACTTAGGCTCCTTCACCCACTTAACTTAAGATATCTCAATCTCATTTTCTGTAGATCTTGGAAGTAACACTCTTTCTGGAGCAATCCCTTTCCGGAATGGGAATCTTGGGCTACAAGGAAATTTTGATTTGAAAGCTAAGTATGCAGAGTGGTTGTCTAATCTCTCTTCCATAACAAATCTTGAGTTGAGTTCATTGCAAAATCTTAGCTCCTCTCCTCAGTGGCTACTAGCTATCAGTAAACATATTCCAAATTTAAGAGAGTTGAAGCTAGTTGATTGTTCTCTTTCAGACGCTGATATCAAAATTTTGTTTTATTCTCATTCCACTACTTCTCTTACCGTCCTTGATCTTTCTTCTAATATGCTAACATCCTCAACATTTCAATTCTTGTCCAATTTTAGCCTTAACCTTCAGGAGCTCTATCTTTCTCATAATAACATTGCTTTGTTATCTTCTCTTTATCCTACTTTTCCTTCTCTTAAGATCCTTGACCTCTCATACAACATTCTAACATCATTATTTCAAGGTAATTTTAATTTTGGCTCCAACCTTCTAAAGCTTCGTCTACAAAATTGCAGTCTTACAGATACAAGTTTTCTTGTGTCCACAATGAATGTTTCATCTTCGCTTCTCTACCTTGATCTCTCCTCTAACTTGTTGAAATCATCTGCTATATTTCATTGGCTTTTTAACTTCACATCCAAAATTCATACCCTTTCCCTTGATAGTAACTTGTTAGAAGGTCCCATTCCGGATGGATTTGGTGAAGCAATGAACTCTCTCGAATTTCTTTCTCTCTAAAACAACAGACTAAAAGGCAAGATCCCGTCTTTCTTTGGGAACATGTGCAGATTGCAGAGCTTATACCTCTCAAAAAACAAGTTGAATAGGGAAATTTCTAACTTAATTTAAAATTCTTCATGGTGCAAAATACACATTTTTCAGACTTTGGATTTATCTCATAACCAAATTACTGGCAAGATACCTGAAAGTATCAGATTGCTATATGAGTTGGAGTATTTATCCTTTGAGGGGAATTCTTTAAAGGGTGATGTCACTGAATCTCATCTTTCTAATTTTTCCAATGGTACTTACCCTTTTCTTACAACTTGCTGTCTCTAAAGTTTGTCTCTAAATGGGTTCCTCCCTTTCGATTAAGATACATGTACCTAGCATCTCGCAAGCTAGGTCCGAGTTTTCCTAATTGGCTCCGGTCTCAAAGTTCCTTATACTATATGGATGAGTCTGTTTGGATAAAAGGCTAGAAGTGTTTTTGATGACTCCTCTACTAAAAAATGCTCTGTAAATATCTGATAATGGGCTTAATGATTCCGTACCAGAATGGTTTTGGAACAACTTGAAAATTATAGGAATGTTGAATATGTCTCACAATAATCTCACTGCTTCTATTCCTAATATACCAATGAAGCTTCTTGATGGACCATCTATAATTCTGAATTCAAATCAATTCGAGGGAAAGCTTCCCTCATCTTGGCTGCAAGCTTCAGCGTTGTTGCTCTGTCAAAATAAATTTTCAGATTTGTCTTCATTCTTATGTGACCAGAGCACAGCTGCAAACTTGGCCACTTTAGATTTATCAAACAATCAAATGGAACAACTTCCTGATTATTGGAAATCTGTAGACCAGTTAATGTTTATTGATTCAAGCAACAATAAACTGTCAGGGAAGATTCCTATGTCCATGGGAACCCTTGTTAAATTGGAAGCCTTGGTTTTGCGAAACAATAGTTTAATGGGTGATTTACCTTCAACTTTGGAGAATTGCAAGAATTTAATTATGTTGGATGTGGGTGAAAATATGTTGTCTGGTCCAATACCATCTTGGATTGGAGAAAGTATGCAACAATTGATAATTTTGAGCATGCGAGGGAATCAATTCTCTGGAAATCTTCCTATTCAACTCTGTCTTTTAAAGGGTATTCAACTGTTAGATCTTTCGAGGAATAAGTTATCAAAAGGGATTCCATTATGCTTAAAGAGTTTTATGGTTATTTCAGTGTTGGTTGTTACCCGCTTTACATCACATGGATGTGGAAAAGTGTGGAACAAGGGTTTATGAATCCTGAAATGATTCTTAAGACCATTGATCTCTCATGTAACAATTTAACTGGTGAAATTCCAAAAGAGATTACATATTTGCTTGGTTTAATGCTTTTGAATTTATCAAGAAACAGTTTGAGTGGTGAAATTCCTTGTGAGATTGGATATTTAACCTCACTAGATTCCCTTGATTTATCAAGAAATCAATTCTATGAGAGAATTCCTTCTTCTCTTTCTCAAATTGATGGTCTAGGAAAGTTAGACTTGTCACACAACTCTCTTTCTGGAAGAATCTCATTGGGAAAACATTTGGAAACCTTTGATGCCTCTAGTTTTGAAGGAAATATTGATCTGTGTGGTGAACAACTTAACAAAAGTTGTCCTGGAGACATTACAACTGTCAAGCCTCAAGAACCTGCAATGCATGCTGAAGATGAAAATTCAGTTTTCTATGAAGCATTATACATGAGCTTGGGGTTAGGATTCTTCAGAGGCTTTTGGAGCTTAATAGGATCAATTCTACTTTGAAAACCATGGAGAAATGCTTACCTGAGGTTCTTGAACATTGTGACAGACTATGTACTTTTAATGGTTGAAATTAACTTGGCAAAGTTCCATAGGTGGCCCAAAGGCTATTAGGTACTTTATTCTAAAAACATCTTTTTCTTATAACTTCAATAGTTTTGATCAATTTGTTTAAACTTATTTGATGAAATAATAATTTATTTTAATAAAATAAACAATTATTTATGTTTTTAATTTGTTTGTCTAAATTGTTTTTGTTTATAATAAGTTACACTTTGGATCATTTGAGTTTTAGTTTGTTTAAAATTATAATAACTGTATATAAAATAAGTGATTATTTCATGAACAGATAAGATTTCATTCTTTAAATAAACAAAAAAATCATTTATTTTAAGTTGAAACAATTTAGACAAACACATTATAAAAATAAATAATTATTTATTTTATTAAAATAAGTGTTTATTTTATAAAATAAGTTTAAACAATGCATAATGCCTTCATTCTTGATAAAAAAAAAAAAAAAATCTATTGAGTTTATCAAATTCTTATATTTCATTAGCTCTTGCCTTTTCAAAATGTAGTTACTTCCCCAAGAAATGATTTTTTTTTCTTGTTGTAAAGAAATTATAGATGGTGTTTCTGTTTTGACAAATTTTCTTCTTTTCAAATGATTTTTCTAATGAATAAACCTCTTAAAAAATGGCTACAGTTATATACTTTTTTGTACTCTAACTGCTAGCTAGATTTTCAGTATAATTTAATTTATCATTATAATCTGGTCTGTAATTTTTCTCCGTCACCATTAACGTCTGTAATCTGAACTGTGGCTCAAATTTGCAGCTTATGGCGAATTAGCTTCAAAAATTTTATCCGGAATGAAGGCATCATGGATTGCAGGATGTGTACAATATGTAGTATAATAGAAGTTTACAATGTAAAATCTGTCAAATCATCATCTTTTGAAGTAGTTATAAATTATAACTTGTAATAGCAATACTTTTACATCTAATTTTTTCCTACACCCTACTAACATTTCTTTTTCTTTCTATTTCTTTTCATATCTTGTCATATCATCTATTATACTTATATTTTTTTTCTCATTAAATATCAACTAGTATTTGAGTGGAGAAATATCTTTATTTAACTTGCAAAATCACTGTGTAACAAATTTATTAATGTTCTCTAAAAAAAAAAAAACTTATTAATGTAATTGTCTTTTATTGTATAATCTATTTGTAATTTGATTTGATTTTATATTATTTTAAAGCCAAAATTATTAATATCTGAAATGTAAAAATTTGCTTTCCATCTTGAATAATGATGCCCGCTAGTAGCCTGCGACATTCAAATAATGCTACTTGATTCTATTGTACATTGAATTTCAACGTTTTATTTTTATTTTTTTAAAGTTAAAAAATTTCATCCATAACTATTGGAGCACAAGAAGCACACAATTGAAAAATAAATACAAAGAAAAAGCTACCAAAATTACATAAAATACTATCCCTTAAAAAATATCCTCACTTACCCATAATAATACTAACCCCTACACAAACACAGTATTATAAGTCATTTAGGTACTCGCAATTTTTGGATCCATCAAGGAAGAGAGTCACTCATTGTTTTGCCGCTGTTCGGAGATGCTTGGCAGCCTTCAAAGAAGCTCCTCTGTGATGATGGCGGGAATTGTCCTGTATTTTAAATTGATTCATTTGTTTAAAAATATAGTTTGTTCAACAGAACTCTGGTGTTAATTGAATCATTTGTGATTATATTCTTTCTTACTTCACTTCAAATATAATTATGTTTGACAGAAGTCTTCTGTCAATATATGATAAAAGAAAAAAAAAACTATAAAGTCTTCAAATTTTTTTCTGCAAACTTATATCAGAGATTTTGAGAGAAAGAGCAGCACCAAAGACTTTTGTACTGAAGTTTTTTACTAGAACAGAGGGTTTTAAAACTGTAGACCAGTGTGCAACTCAGTTGGGCTTAGTATGGTGTTGAACATTTGAAGCACCACGGTTACAAATTTGCATGAGTATTGAGATATAAGGTTAATTTACTGATTAAGAATAAGAGGGTGAAGAGAGAAGGGAAGGAGGAGAAATCCCGGGTTCAAATTCCAACTGTAACAAAACTAACATTTTTAAGTTACTTTAATCCTTTGTTTATTATTATTATTTTTTTAAATGTCAAGTATCGTATATGCACTAGATTATAAAGTGTTATTTATGTGCTCACCGTCAATTGTCATGTAGACTAATAACTTGTTATATAGAGAGTTAATTTTAATGAAAGTTTTTTAACAAAATGATTAAAGCGACAAAAAATTTACACTTTCATACCAATATGACATTTTTATTATTGGACTAATGGAATAGTTGACTGCGTTCGGATAACAAGTGACAACTCACCTATAAAAAGACCCAAATTTGCATGACTTCATGAACTTTATTGACAAACCAATGATAAATCATCCATGTTCTTGAATAAAAGTGTGTTGTAGAAGTTGGGCAGACGAAGGACGTAAAAGAGGGTTTCTTTGTAAGCAAAGTTTCAAAAAAAACTGTGCATCCTCTGAAAGATGAGAAGGAATTTGCGGGTAATCATTGCTGTTTGCAATTTTGAACATTGCAGCAACCTGTGAAGAGCATAACGTGAGATGAGGCTCCTCAACTTATAAGAAATCAACATATGCATATATCTATCATATTATCATGAGTTATAGCAATAAACTCTTATTAACGTACTCTTTTTTTCAATAGATAACATTGACAATTATAAAATCAAGTAAATTATTAAATAGAATGTGAGACCTATAAAATTTTATGTTTTTCAATAAATTTCAATTAGAAAGAAAGAGTGTTAGAAAGTGTGTTTCTAACCTTTCTTATTATCATAAAATGAGTGTTACAAACACATTAATTTTCATAGGTTAAAATTCATTGAAAATAATAAAATTAAGGGAGAGTCATTAAATAAGATGTGAAATTTTAAAAAAATTATAATTTTCAATAAATTTCTATCAATAATTTAGTTTGTTAGAAAATATGTTTCATTTCTCTTTATCATATATACATACATACCCCTTTATACTTGCTCCAAGGTGGCTTTGTTGTTGCCATTTCAATAATTGTACACCCCAAGCTCCATATATCAACAGCAAGGCCAACACAACTTGTATTCAGAATCACCTAAATATTGAAAATCTTCTTATATAGTAGAAGATAATAAATTGATACTGTAGAAACAAATGAGTGTTCAGAATCAGAGTAAATTAATACCTCAGGTGCCATCCAATGAGGGGTTCCTTGGAAAGAATGAACCATAGTACTTGATGTTACCTGAAAATTGCAGGTGTAATAATTTGGTTAGTTAAGAGCCATCAATACTTTATTGAAATTGTGGGATTTCACTAATAATAAGAAGCTTAAGGAAGAAGATACAAACATGTTTTGCCATGCCAAAATCAGCAACCTTGATTATACCATTAGGATCTACTAGTATGTTTGAGCCCTTGATATCCCTGTAGGATTACACATGCACATATTGGTCTCGGATACATAGAAAAAGGCTCGGATAACTTTTAGGTCCATAATAAATACCAAATTTTAATCAAAGTTTCTGTTCATTTTTTTTCTTATTTTGAGTTTTGATATATTAAAAACTTTGTTATGGATAACTGCAATCAATTGAATAATGACTTGATATTATCTATCAGACACCAAAGAATTATTTAACTGAGAGTTATTTAACTCCATAGAAGAATAATCATATATATCAATGTCACTTGTAATATATCAAGAGACCTGTGCACAGTATTTCTTGCATGCAAGTAAGCTAGAGCATGAAGAATCTGCTTGGTGTAACTTTTAATAAGAGATTCCTTGAAAGGGCCATATTCCTGAAGCAATTTGTGAATTGATCCACCGGAGACATACTCTAAATATAGGGACATCTTTCCTTTCTCCTGCACCAGTTAATTTGATTTGTTTTTGGATAAGAATCGAACTCGATAGGAAGAGATTTTACAACGACTTAACCAACTGGATTATACTACTCGCACACCCGTTAATTATTTGTTTAATCAATTAAATTCATTTTTTTGTTTTTTTTTTCAATTAAGTACCGATATTATTTATTTATTATGTTCAATTCAGTCCTAATTAAAAATAGTCATGTCCTTAATCTCTTTTAAAGGAAACGGTGTTAAAGAAGATAATAGACCAAATCTAATTGAATATTTTTTAACAAATATTAGTAGTCAATTTATTAAGAAAACAAATAACATAACATAAATATATGAATATGAAGCCTACTTTTGTGCTTTATATAATGTTATAAAACAAGGTTATGAAACCCATTGGGATTGGTTTAGTGGTAGAAGATTGTATAGTAATATAGTATGTATTAGATTTAATTTAAACGTCAGTAAAACCTTTTGTTATAAAAAACACTTATCAGCTAGTTCATTACCATATCTATCCATGCATGCAGGCCATCTAAAAAGTATTGCAAGTTCATTCCCATAGTCTCGGTTAATGTTCCCATTTGATATTGAACACTAATGCAAGTTTGGCTTTTCATTTCAAAATTTTAGGTAAAATATAACTGAGAGGACATTTGAGCTGTAATTGAGGTTTTATTAAATTACAGAGATAATGCACTATCTTTAAACGTTACTATTATTAATAATAATAATAATAATTGATGTCATTGCAATGTAATGAATGATCTAGAAAATTTACTTATCGGGGATAAAAAAAATAGTCTATAATATCTTTATTAAAAAGATGTTATGATTTTTAATAAAATATATAATTTCATGATAAAAAAATTCAAAATAATTTTTTTTTATAAATTATCGCTATCTTCCGCATATACCAATTAATTTTCTATTTTATTTGTTATAATATTTTTTCTTAATTTTAAAAAAATAATATAGTCTTTTAGGGTAATCTTATTTTTTTATGGGGGAAAATTCTTTTATTAATCAAGATTTTAAGGTAATTTTTTTTTTTGTTGTGGGTAATTGCCAATACTATGTTATAATATTTATGTAGATCCGCAAATGTTTATATGTTATTTTACATCCAGTGATAAAAGAAAAAAGATAAATATATACATAAATAAATAAATATATATATATATATATAAACCCTTCAGAAAAAAAAAAAAGGAGAGATGTTGATTGCAGTGAAAAAATAGGACATTAATATATAATGATTCTAATAATAATGAGCTCGTACCAGTTCACTTCCATAGTATTGGACAATGTTGCAATGGGAAAGCTGACTCAGTATTGCTACCTCCTGTTAACGAGTGGTTATAAACAATTTGTCAAAAGTCAATAGCATTCTTAATATTATTGGGCAAAACAAATAATATAATTCTTTTTTATGTTTAGTCAGTGGCGGCTGGATCCATGATGCGAGTCCGCAGGAACAATTTGCCTTAATTTTAAATGAATCTTAAAATATAATTAAATTTAGATTTGTTGAATTGATAGCCATAAATTTAAAAGAGTAAACGAGACAAATGTTAAAATAACTCTCAAAATACTTTTTTTTTTTTAATTCTCTGTATTCGGTTAAAATTGGTGGACCTCATGTATAGAGAGAAAAATAATGTTAATATAACTCTTTTAAATTGATGGATCTCAGGTTTAAATTTTATGAAAAATCATAAATTTTGATAGATTTTATATCATATTTAATAATTATCTCTCTTCATTTAAATACGTGATTTACTCATTTCATTCAATCACAAAAAAATATATATAAAGACAGAAATAAAAAAGAACCCAATTTAAAGACGAAGAAACAAAACATAGAAGTGATTTATAAGAGAACCTGATTTATTTACGTGAATAACATTGAAGAAGAACTACATGGGAGAGAAACTAACCTGATTTATCTCTTTGAGATAAACTTCAGAGTTCTGATCCTCACAAATGGATCTCATTTCCTTAATTGCACATAGCTGTCCATTTGTCCTGTGTACATCAAATAACAGTTATTAAGATCAATTTATACTAAAAGCGATAAGAGTTTAATCATGATGCATTAGAATGTAAAATAGTTTTATATTATTATAGTCTTTCATTAAACTCTTATAATAAGAGCATGATCTCTTTTCCCCTCTATCTTTTAAGTTAAGAGATAAAATAAAATAAAAATTATAAATTAATTACCTATTGAATCCAGCATAGACATGGCCAAATGAGCCTCTTCCAAGAAGCTTTCCCTTGATCCAATTTGATTGAAGATGCTGTGATGATAACCCATTATAAGGTGGAAGAGGCAAAGGGTGACATAAATGCCTCCAATTTTCATCTTTTATGGTAGTAATTTGGAGCTGAGTACTAGTTTCCAAATGTTGTGGATGCTGTGATAATCCTAATTGATGTTGAATTGCCAAGCCAGAGTCACATTCATATTCTCTGCAATTAATCACCATGTTATAACATTGTTATCTCAAAACATGCTAATTAAGGTTCCAAAACAACATTACATGCAAAAAAAAATCAAATTAAGAATCTACAATAACCCCACAAGATCAAAAAGAAAAATTGTGAACAAGAGTAAAAGACCAACACGAAAGAACCAAAATCTCTATGATGATCTCCACTGGAATCTACAGCCAAAGAAGCTGAAGTAGAGATTGAACTTGATGCTGCAAACTTCAAAGGTAAGATTTCACAAAAAGAGAAGTGTTTTGAAGAAGTTCTAGAAAATTGGTGAGATACTAGGACAGTTTCTTCAAAGCTTTTTGCTTTCTCTATGTTTTGCTGCTTTCTCTTATTAGATGCATTAATAATCCCTGTTTTTGATGCATTGGTGCTTTTTTCACTTTCAATGTTCCTGCAGCACTTTTGTTGTTGCAGCTTATAGCTATGATCTTCTTGTGCAACTATTTGAGATCTTGTCCACTGAGACGGCATGTTGGTCAACAAGGGACAGGAGAAGAGAAAGAGAGAGAAATATATACCAAAACCTTAAGGACATGTATTCATATAACTAGGTTATGCATACATTTTCCGCTGGCAACACTCTCTAGTAATCTTTTTTCCTTTACATTTGTTATTTGTTATGATTGAAATTTATTAAAAATTATTAATTTTGTTAAGTGTATTTCGTTCCTTATTATAAATAATAAAAATACCCTCTTTTTGTTATTTTTTTATAAAACTTAATTTTTTTAAACTCATTTAATGATATTTTATTTAAAAGATCATCTTTAACTTTTTAATAAAACTTTCTAGTTATCCATTGTGTAAGAGTATCCATGAATCTTCAAAGAAAATTGAAGAATAATTTAGAAAGAATAATGTAAAAAAATATAAAATTTAATGTATTTAACTTATTTCTTAATCTGTGTGCATAATTTTTTGTTGTTGTTTATAATAAAGAACAGATAAAGTATCAATGAGAAAAAGTATGTATAAATGATAAGTGAAATCTATAAAAATTAAAGATTTTGATTAAATTTTAATCAAGGATAACGTTGAAATGAGTGCTTCTAGCATTTCTTAAATGCTTAATTAGTGCCCTTTACTTAGCTAGTAGTATGAGATTTCCAAGTAGTGCATGTCTAAGCCAAGAGAAACATGGAGAACAATCTCTTTAACACACTTTTTATGATTGGTTGGAATTATTAAAAATTATAAAAATTTTTAGGGTTCTTGTATCTTATTTAATAAAAAAAAATAATGTATATGTTAAAAAGTGTGTTGTTAGTCCTTTTGTTGCCAAATTACACTTAACCAAGTAGCTAAAGTATCATTTGAAGAAAGCTACCCAACAATGCATGTAGCCAAGTTGTTATCCGCCATTAATGAAGGGAGCTATATTAGGTAGATCTTTAACTACCTATTTGTCTGTGCACTAGGGAGGGAGCTTCTTATAACTCGAGCTGAGAGTTGGAATCCTTCTTCAGTTTAATTTCGGTTAATAGTGTAATTTTTTTTTTTACACACTATCTTAATGTACATGTTATTTTTCTTTGATTTTTAAAATAAGGCATAAATAATCTGAATTTAATGGTGATAAAATTGATTTTTACAAAATTATCTTAAAAGTCTTATAAATTATGAGTTGTAAATTGTAATTAAATAAAAATATAAAACTATTAATAGTTTTACATTTTTATTTAATTACAATTTACAACTCATAATTTATAAGACTTTTAAGATAATTTTGTAAAAATCAATTATTGGCTTTCACTATAAAAAAAAAAAAAAAACCAAGAATTTGTTTTCCATGCGACTAGTATGACGTATCACCTTATTCATCAAATTTGAAAATTGGTGTATTCTATCGCGATATGACTGTCCAAATTGATAAGAGGCTGCTTTGAATTTCTAGAAGATGAAAATTCTACATAAAAATAGTTCACTAATATTTTATTGATAAATGATAATAGATGATGAGTTTTGACTATTTTATTCAATGATATTTTACTAATATTAACATTTTAATATTTATAATCAAGGCTGTTGATTTTTTATGTAGCACAATAAAATTTAATACACCATATGAAAACAGACTGAAGCCGTGAGCATATTCATACGAGTTCTTTAATCTTTTCATATTATGTAGCAAATGATATGGGATCGTTTTTTTTTTTGAAGAAAAAAAAACTTATTATCCTTAAAAAAAAACTTATTACCATAAATAATATTTTTTTTTAACTAAGGTAGGACCTAAAAAAATATGAGGTTTGGCTTAAAGATAAACATAACACTTTAACCACTAAGCTATAAGCAATAACTAATATATGCATGCCAAATTTGATATATATACATTGATATATTTTGATAAACTAAGTTATTATCTTTAAAATTAATATTTTATCAAACATATATTATGTATATCTTATCCTTATTTATATATTTTTTCATTCATAAATATTATTTATTATCTGAATTATATTAATTCATGTGAGTCAATATTAATTAAATAAAAAAATACATAATATCATAAATAAAAAAATAACAATTTTAATTTTTTTAATAAGGACAAGATTATACAGTTCAACTAATGATTCACTGATTCGACATTAACCTAATTTTTAAAACCCTACATGGAATTGCAATACTCAGAATTAAGATAAACAAATATGCATTAGATTCCCTAATGAGAGATTAGCTTTAGCACGTTACGGTTACAACATATTCTTGAAAGTTTATATTTTAAACTCGTTACAACTCTAAAGTCAACTTTCCCAGAAGAAAAAACTCTAAAGTCAACTGATGATTTGGAATTGCTCCAAAAACTTGACCGTGAATTAAGCAGTGAGGAATCTCACTTAGTTGGTAAGACTTCATGTTATTTTTAATAAAAAATAATAATTTAACAGATTTTGTGCACTTTTAATTAATTTTTTACATAAAATATTTATATTCTGTGAAGATGTCAATGTACTGTTGGCGGCAAATGAGTCAATTGAGAATACAATGGATGACAAACCAACAAGCTATGAACAACATGCCATTTTTTTTAACTCAATTCAATGAACAATTTAAAAAATTTATTGGGAAGTAGATAGAAAACTAAAGTCATTTGATATATAATTATCTTTCATAGTTCCTTAATATTTCAATCACTGAAGGGTCTCCCCAAACTGCATATTATTTAAAAAAATAAAAAAAAATGATTAGGTGAAAACCCACAAAAAAAAATAATAAAAATAAATAACAACACGAAAATTAGACTAAAATTCATGATTAAAATCATTACAAATAGAGTAACCTGTTTCAAGTACACCGTACACACTATACATTGAGCTTGGCTCCACATGCAACAAAAGCAACCTATATACCAAGATAATAATCCATTACAACTCATATTAATCCTTAATTTACAAAATTGTCATAACTCAAAGTATTTCATGTGACATTTTTAATTTTCTTTTACAACTTTTTATAATCCTTTTTATTATGGGCCAAGAGAAATCATAAATAGATCAAGAAAAATATAAAGCAATTATCCAACTCCTTCCTGTAAGAGAATAATCCATTTTTATATTAATCAATCTTCATCTTTTTTTGTTAAGTAGCAATTGAAAAGAAAAACAATCAATATGCTTCCAAGGCTAGCTAACAGGGCATGATATATTTGAACCAGGTGACTTTTTATGGGAACATGTTGATAAATCAATTTTGGGTTTGTAATTTAACTTCTATATTATGCTTAATATTAATATTTTGGCTAAATGTTACATTTGTGAGTTTCATTGGATTTAATTGCCAATCATGATTAATTTTCGGATTTCCCCTCATTTTAACCCTTTTTTTTTTGTCTTCTGCAGCGCATATATGGAGTTATAGAAGTCAGATTTTGTTGATTTAGGTATCCCTGAAATGCTACAAAATATCATTTATATAGCTACTGATTGATATTTTTTTTTCAACAATTATATTGATAGTGTACTACTTTATAATTACAGATATATTTTTTTAGTGAATATAATTATAGATATTAGAAACGTTAAATTATGAGGATAAGAACTAAAGTATCTCTGAAATGAAATGGTTAACACAGTGATCTAAGATTCTACTATATTTATATATGTGGGAAATGATTTATCACACGGGAGGTTTTATGTTTAATTTACATGTGGGGGAATGATTTATTGTGAGTATGATTAATCTTTGACTCAATGGATCAGAGTATGGTTACCTAAAAAAAAAAACTATAATTTTATTCTTAAACATTGCAAATAAAGTTTCATTACTTGATGATTTTATTTAAAAATTTAACACCTTACATGTAATTATTTGTGACTTCAATATTTGTATCTTTTACACTCATTTTTTTTTTTTTAATTATTTTGAAGTATATCTGTTATAAAAAAAATTACAAAAGTTTAAAATATATTAGACGAAAAATTAAATGACACTGAGATGGCAATATAGTATGAATCCACATGGCAATGTATTCTAGGCTTAATTAGACATTTTGTCATTTAACTTTTATTATTTTATGAATTTTATCTTCTGACGTGCAAATTTCACCGTTCAAATTTTTTATTTGTTCAATTTTTACGTATTTTATCGAGTTTATTTTTTGTAAATTTTATCACTAATTTTTTTTTTTATGTATTTTACAACTCAAGTATTATTTTCAAATTGAAAATAATTATTTTGTTACCAACATAATGGTAAAATGTACAAAAATTAAAAACTTAGAATGATAAAATTTGCAAAATAAAAAAATGATTGATAATATATATACAAAAATTAAAAATTAATCCACCAAAATAAAAGTTAAAAGTTAGTGGTAAAATTCTTAAAATTAAAAAAATGATTGATAATATATACAATTAAACCTACCTTCTATAAATATACAATATTTATATTTATAATTATATTACTCGGCGTATCAAAAGAAAAGACTAAGTAGTAAGTACCTGGTGGATCGGAACTTTATTCAAATCTAAACATAGAAGTTTTTTCTACTTAATATCCTAAATTTACGATTAAAAAATACGTGGAGACTTCCTCTTCACTACTCTTTCTGTGCAGTTTTAAGGTTTCAAAACATGAATGGCATCCACATGAATTTGAGCCTTACAATCTTCACACAATAACAATAATAATAATGATAATATCCACTTTCAGAAAACACAGTTGTGGCTTATTATTATCCACAACAACTCAATGAAAGCTACATTGCCTTCTCCACATTAATTTCAGCTAAGTTTGTGCGTGTAACTGTGAATTAGAAGCAACATCATCATCATCATGGCCTTGTTGGAGAACTGTGTTGTGAGAGTCACCACAGTAGGAACATGTGCTAGCCCTCAGCCTCAATGTCTTCATAAATTCAGCAAAAGGGAGAAGCTTGTTGTTTTCCCCACTTTCAGAGGATTTGAGAAATCTTTGTCTAAATCGGTTTTATCAAACTCATCATTATCTCCTCTTAATTATTCAGCTTCTGGTAGCACTATCAAAAGAAAAACTCGTTTTGTCTGCAATGCTCGTGAAGCAGTAGATGAAGGTAAACCCACCACTCTCATCTCATCATTGTTTCCTTCTTATAATTTTTTCATTCATTTTCTTTAAAGGGCACATCAAAGGTATCAAAACTAGATTGTATAGTATTAAAAAGATGTTTAATTTCTATAAACGGTGGTACATGAACTCTTTAGTAAAAGAAATTAAAAAAAAAAATCAAGGAAATATCATTTGGAAGAAACTCATCAGTCATTAACATTTTGCACCAAAATATTATATCCTTTAGGATGAATAGTTAAATATTCTTTGAGTTTAAACTTTAATGGCGATGATGCATGTGTAAAATAGTTTTAGCCTATATTTAATGATAAATTTTTATTTATATGACTTTTAAAATAATTTTATAAATATTTAATTATAATTTGGATCCTCCTAATCTTAATTTTAAATTGATAATTTTAATTATTCTAGTTTTAAAAGTTAACAATTTTGGTCTCCTAATATATTATTAACTAATAATTATAATTAATAAAATTATTGAGTTAATTAAAAAATTATTAAAAAACTATAATCATTTTTTACATGAAGGGAAAAAATCATTTTTAACATTAAAAAAATAGTTAATTACTAATCATTAAAAATTATTTTTTTAATATTAAAAAAATTAAAAATATCACTTTTAATCCTTTTGAATAATTAATAATTTTTTATTAATTTATAATTAACTTATAAGTCTATTTATCATAATCAATTAAGAGATCAAAATTATCAATAATAAAAATAAAAGAGACCAAAATTATCAATTTAAAATTAGGGATCAAAATCATGAAAGAAACTAAAAACATCAGAATTAAAATTTTATAAAATTCAATTAATTTACTATCATTATTATAAAACCAAAACCTCAATCAAAACACTAGATGGACCAAAGTAACATAAATATTCATATGCTATAGATTATTAATTATATTTATAATACTGATTAATGTTGATAGTATAGTGGGTAGTGTGAAACAATTATCATCGAGGAGCAGGATTTGAACATCAGTTCAAACATAAATTTTGGTTTGATTACATTTCTAATCTGGTAAGAGGTTCCGTTTGGTGGTACACCCGGGTTTCGGTCCAACTGGACAGGTCAGACCGATTTTAATAACTAGTTTACAACCGTCAACGTACCATCATTAGATTCTTTACCTTATGTTGAATTTACGATTATTATTTTGCTGCCATGAAGCATCTGTCTCCATTTTGCAGTACGAGATGTGACAGATTCAAGCTGGAACAACCTCGTCATTGGAAGTGATACCCCGGTGCTGGTGGAGTTCTGGGCACCATGGTGTGGTCCATGCAGGATGATAGCCCCTGTCATCGATGAGTTGGCAAAAGAGTATGCTGGAAAAATTGCATGCTTCAAGCTTAATACTGATAACAGTCCCAACATACCATCACAGTATGGTATCAGAAGCATACCAACTGTTCTGTTCTTCAAAAATGGAGAAAAGAAAGAAAGCATAATCGGTGCAGTTCCAAAGTCCACTTTGTCCGCAACAGTGGAGAAATATGTTGATGTATAAACTGGAAGAACAAAATAATGTTATATAATAAGGAAATGCTTGATCATAAATTATGGACCATCTTTCATTTTATGGTTTTCAACACTTTCAAAAAAGTACTACTTTGTATCCACATCTTTTTCAACATTTTGTAAAGATTACATTTGTATAACTTCCCGATGGAGAGAAATCCTTCAGCCCCTCTTCTCTTCTCTGCTGTTCTTGCTGCCCTTCATTCCAATTCACTTCGCCAAATTTGATTACTGGACCAATAATTTCTCATGCCATGTTAATTTGGCACCATCACTCCAGGTTTTGGAAGTAAATTGAAATTCCAATGTCTTCATGGCTTTTCCAGCTCCTAGCTCAGCATAAACTCTACAAGGGACTGAAAAGCCAAACATGGTGCCAGACTTGTCCATAGCTACAAGCTCCTAATCACTTGCAGTTTGCATCCCAAAGCATCAACTTTCTTGCATGTGTAAGGGATAAGTTTGTGAATGCCATCAAGATATTTTAAAAATACAAAAATTAAAAGAGTTACATCTGAATTCAAAGGAAAAATCAGCCCCATCAGCCAACAAATTTTCATTCTTTTATATATATAAAATAAAAGATTAGTACAAAGACCTATCACTACCCGACTGTGTTCTGCCATCTCCAGGAGGCCAAAGGCAATTCTAGCATTTCTCATGCTGCACGAGCGCCTAAGAACCACAACATCCATAAGATTACAAAGGCTCTCATGGAGATGGTTTCCAATCAAATTGAAGATTATTATTATTAAAGCCATTTAGCCCACTAAGAATTTGACTTGACAAATCCTGTTGATGGTTCATAACTTGATCGCGAGCAAGAGATGCCATTCCTCCTCTTCCATTCATGATTGAATTATGTCCCATAGGTCTCATTCCATTGCTCATTCCAGATGAACCAAGACCCATTGTGCCATAACCACCAACCCCAACACCTGAATTACTGTTCACAGCACCGTTACCCACTAGGCCACTGCCACTGTTGAGCCCTGTATTATTACTCCCCGGTAGGATCCCGTTTACATTCTTCATGTCATTGTTTCCAAGAGAACCAGTGCCATTTATCTGGGAGGACATCATCATCTCATGAATGATTTTCTGGACTGAGCTCTGAGCATCGCTAGTGTCAGCTTCAGTGGGAAGAGATGTCTGCTGTTGTTGCAGGGGAATATTAGCTGGTGAGTTTGCTGTACTCATGTGGTTTGCAGAAGTTAAGGCCGTGAGAGATGTTTGTGGGTTGTTAGATGAGGATGGTGTTGGTGATTGAAAAGGGGATGCATTTGGCTGTGCTTGTGGCACGTTACCGGAGGAACCTGGGGATGGATCTTGAACAGAACTACCTCCGTAAGGGCTACTTGCATTGTTCATTGAATTTTGTCTAGAATTCATAGAATTCTGGTGGAGAAGTCCAACAATGGTGCTTGTGGTGGTTGATGCAGATGCTGCGTTGACGGAATTATTTACACTTGTCACACCATTGCTAGAAGCAATTTGCATTGCAGCAGTTTGCACTGGGTTTTGATCACCATTTGAAGTATGAGGCACCACATGCTGGGGTGGCTGTTGTGGCTGTGACTGCTGCAGTAATTGATCTTCAGACTGTTGTGCCGCCTGACTATGAAGTCCAGATGAACCACTTGTTCTCCGAGGGAATTTAGCTAGGCTATCTGAGAAAATGCAACAAAAAGAAACATTCTATTATCAGTATATCATTACAATCAAACAGCTGGCAATTATTGATTAAAACACTTTGCAACAATTTCCAACTCAAGTTATCTTGAAGACCAAAAGCTTTCCTTATGGAAAGAGTTTGTAGTTGTACACATTCCCCCAAGTCCCAAGCAACAAAAGAGATGCATACTTATACTTTCCAACTTTTTATGGTGTTTGGTTAGAGGAAAATAGAAAGGAGGGGAGAAAAAATAAGGAGGCCAAAATCCCTCCTGACCCATTTTTGTCTCTTCTCTTATGTTGGGGAATCTGAAGGGAGGGAAAATGCTTCAGGTTAATAAACAGTTATGACTAATGGTTTTATTTGTGTATTATAAAAGTATACTAGTAAATTAGTTTATCTCCGTAAAGAATGGTTCCACTAAGTACTCTTACCATCTGCCAACCAGCATGTGAAGCTGCACAGTTCAGCAATTAAAAACACAAGCATATTTTCCCAAAATTAGAAAAAAGAATTATGGGAACAAACGTGATGTTAGGATATATGAAAAATGCACAATAGAATTCTGATTAGTTTCCATATTTCCTAATATAAAATGACTTGTTTCTTTATTTAGGATTATGACTAGTAAATAAATAAGGGTTAGTGCTTTTATGTTTTCATCATATGAAGTCAATAATAACAATCCCAGCATATTCAATCTCTTTTATCTCCTTTTTCTCTCTCTACCTAAAATCCTAAAATCCTATAATTTCAATATGGTATTTAAGTATTACCATCTTCAGATACATTCAATATTTACCTAAATAAGAGCATTTTTTAAAATAAATCTAGAACAATATGACCGTGATGATCTCAGTCAGATGTGGTTGGACCCACCATTGTTTGTCCCATATGTGATGTAACCCATAGTTGTTAATAGCACGTGATTTCATTAATATCCCGTTGTCGTGTTGTGCCAGCTTGTTGCAGCTGGTGCGGTGTTTTTCATGATCGAAATTGCATGTATTGTCATTGTTATTACTTTCAAGACACTTCTTTTACTCAACATCAAAGATCTCATCTTTGCCACAGAAAGCAGTGTTGCTTAGTGGGTTTGTTAGGGATTCAACTCACCCACCCTAATAAACTGATCTTTGTGCCCTAGTGTCTGCTGTGGTTCTGCCTTGTTCATATTAATCTGACTAACTTTGCTTTGTTCTCTAGCACCGACTCTGATCCCTTGTCTTTCTGAAACATGACCCACTTTTTTCTCTAGCACCAACTATGGTAACTTCTCGACATTTTCCATAGCCTTCATGTTGTTTCTATTCAGTTATCTCTCTTACATATTGTTATGCTCTTCCATTCTGTTGCAGTAAATGCTCTCTCACTCTTAAACAAGTCTTATGTGATTTCATCTCTGTTCTCTACCAAAAGCATATGAATGTCTCTAATTTCGGGTATTTAACTTGCATCTAAAATTTCAAAATAGCAGTCATCCCACTATAGCAATTTTGGGGTTGGCCATTCTGCACCACTAGCCACAATCTTAGTCACAAGGGAAGCCTGGCCACCTTCCAGTTTTTGTTCCAGATGCACTCCCTGACTTTTTTCTGGCCTTCTAAATGTTTGACCTTAGACACTCACCACATCTCCATTCTAAATCATTTGATGTTTGTCATGATGTTCTTTTTCACAGTGAGTGAAAAAGAGATTGCAATGATAGAATCCGAATCGAGTTTCTGCTATTGACAATGATTCTTCAATTACAATATGACAGAACAAATCAGTTTATATACTAGAGGTTAGAGCTAGCTTGCTCTGAAAACATTAGAACAATGGCTTCCAACCAACTGTTGCGTGGGCAAACTAACTTTAGCTAAACTAATTGTGCAATAGCACAGATGAGATGACTAACATACACAATACTCTACCACCGATGGTGATTTCTCCTAACTCTGAATCATGAGTTGATGAATTCTCCAACCACAACTAGTTTTTGTGATGGCATCACCACTAGGTGAACACTCTAGTTTACAGCTGAGACACCTGGTGTTTGATACCAAATTACCAATTGATAAGAACCTTGGGAGAGTCACCTACACTAGCAGCCCATACTTCCAATGTGAGACTCAAGTCCCATACCTTGTAATCTGATCCTAGCAGTTTGCCAATTGCCACTAGTATCACCATTTGATACTCGGTATTTTTAATTTGGATGTCAACATAGTTATCATAGGGCCAAAATGACGTCCGACAATGAGGATCATTTTTCATAGTTTGGAAATTATCGAAACTTGTATATTCAGTTATACAGTTGGAACTATGCTGAATTTATTTAGTAAGAAACTATAGGGACAAAATAAATAATTTAACCCAACATGAGCTGATAAAGGTAGAGGCATTGAGGCTTCCCACATCTATATAAAGCCAAGCCCGTTGTTCAATTAGAAACAGCGACATTGCAACAATATATGTGGATAAGACAGCGGGGGCCTTTTGATAAAACATGATACAATTTCATAACCATATTCATATCAATGCACACAAATGTGTTATAAACCAGTAAAAAAGGTCATTAACTTACCCATGGGTCCAGTCCCTGTTTCTCTGCTATAATCTATCAAGTCTTTCATACTATTTACCACTTCTGATATCTGCAACATAAGAAAAAGAAAGGTTCTGAAGTTAACTCAGCAGACCCTACTCAGTAATCAATAAAGTTTATCAGAAAACTTAATCGTATATTTGATGAGTTCATAATTCCATAATCTTTCCAATAACTTTTTATCTACTTATCCATGGAAAATCTACAAAATAAGAACAAAATATCACTTTCTCTTTAGGTAGTACATCAACAAGTTATTAAAGGAAAACCTTTGAGAACCACTTTCCCAAAAATTACCCAAAAAATATTAAAAAAACACCATGAAAATATTTAAGGACACATGAAAAAAAAAAACTACATTTGTCAGTCAGTTCATATGCAACACTGCAGCAGTTGAAATCACAATGGGATTCTACTTTCTATATCAAAGTTAAAAGACATGCCTCAACAAGTATAACATTACCTGAAGGCACCTCACATATCTCTTTGTATATCCTAAATCATTGACCAATGGAACTTCTAAAGCTTTTGCCAACTGACGGGCTGATGCAACAAACCTGGAAAAGCAGCAATGCAACATGTAAAATTAGGAAAAGGAAACACAGACTCATTAAATCAAGTGAACCTAATTAAGTTAGACCACAAGTACATCAAGAAAAAGTTGTATAAGTGGAAATAGGAAGTGGGCATATCAGACACATCCCTGAAGCCCAACTATGATGAGACATGGAAAGATACATGCCAATTTACTAACAACAACATCCTAAGTCACATGACCCATGAACAAAATTTTCTTTGAAAATTGAAAACTTCTCCCTCCAGTCTCAAATATAAGCAACCAAAATCCTGTTTTTTGGTTTTAAATATAAGCAAAACTCAACTAATTTTGCCTTATTTAATGAGACTATCTTCAAAATACCCTTTCATTTAATAGGGTCAAAGACCTTTTTGATGCTTGATATCAAGTTCCAATGAAGGGTGGTTTAGGGAAAAGGCTTATTTTTTATTTGGAATTGTGTGTTTTAGAAAACCACACCTCATCTCTATTTATATTGAGGAAACCCAGTAATTGATTACATCATATAAAGATAAAGATAAATAATAACTAACAAGATAATATAAAGATAATAACTACCAAGATAATATATATTCTAATAGGAATTAACACAATTTAATAAAGTTAACTAATTTCTTTATTAAGTGTGAAATATGTTTTCTTTTTTTGCTTATAATCAAGACCAAAGGGAGTGTGTAATAAAAATGGCTGCAATTCCTAAATTCTTTCAAGGACACAAGCAATGGCAGGGGAGCATAGACAAAAACCATCTCCCATTAACTAGATGTATGAGTTGAGTATAGGTAGACTTTAAATAAGCCAAGATATTTGTTCTTTTATTACAACATAAACAAATTAAAATAGGATTTTATTATAAACCACTATGAACACATTCAGAATGAGATTCATATAAAAGATAGAAGCAGAAAGTTACCACATATTAAACAAATAAAGTACAAGTTTTAAGCATGGTAGTTGAATTGGGATACAAAACATGTATCGGAAAGTTTCTGAATCGAATTGAATTTGCAAATCATAAGATTCATGATCAAATAAATAAATATATATTTGTTTTCATGTCTCATGTTTCTTTATTTTAGATTTTTAATATATATATATATATATATTAAACTCAAGGGCAAAGGCTATCTGCCAGCCCAATTAACTATTTAGACTAAACAGCGCAGGAGTTTTAAAACCTCACGTGACCACAACGGAACTATCTAAGCATCTACACGTGAGTTTTAAAAACAAGCCATGTAAAATTTTTACGGCAACCAGCAAGGCCCATACCCGCTGCCCACACCTTTCCCTCCCTTCCCTTTCTTCCTCAATGCTGAACCCTAAACGCCGCCATCTCCTTCTGCAACACTCGCAATGCGACACAAATCCACAACGCGACCCAACTTGTTCCAGAATCGTGCGATTCAAACAGAAATTGTGATTCCAAGGATTCTCATGCGATTCCAACAATACGTAGTTTGATTTGCATTGCTGGCCCTCCAAATCGTATCGAATCACAAGCGATGCTAACTACCATGCTTTTAAGAGCAGCAGCAATTTTGCAGGTACATACATCTTAACAACTTTGCAATTACATCATTAATAAAAGACTGTAGCTCATACATAAGCATAAAGAATAAAGGAAAAACGGACTCACAAATTGCAATTATTTTGTAACTCTGGAACGGATAAATTGGGTGTTGCATTTTGAGTAAATGCCTGATATTTTTGAGCAACTGCTCCAAGCTGACTAACCTGCATACAACAATAGAGTACATATAAGAATACATAATCATGATGCAAAAACACCTTGTCATTGTCATTGGAATTAATAATCAAAATATATAAGCAAGTATTACTCTATTAAAATCTCCAGAAATCATTCCTGGCAAACAACAAATCTAGCAGCAAAACCAAGTACATTTAGTGATAATTGGCAAAACATATTACCAAGTACCAACATTAAAACTTGCAATAGTCACATGACAATTGTCTCATGGGCTCAAAGTTTGGAAGGTTTACACAAGAAGGAATAGAAGGAAGACCGAGAAGATGACAAGCTGGCAGTGAGTGGGAAAAAGGAGGGAATTAGTTACTGAATAGTGGAATATGGGAGAGAAGGGAAGTGAGGCGGGGGTATCCTTGTGTCTCATTTTGTTGGTTATGGGTAGGGAGCTGTAGCTCTCAATAGGAGCAAAGCTCTAGGCAGTAGAGACCCTATTTTACAGAATTTTCCTTAATCTGAATGATAATTTTTTTTTCCATTCTTGCAATATTTTTCATTTCTGTTACACTGTGGAACTTAGTTTGTATCCCAAACATATAAAGTCTGTCTAATTCTCAGCCTAAAATATCTGTTAACCATCATAACAGAACATCTTGTATGCATATATTGATACATGATCAGGATATAAAGCCTCTCATAAATAAATTATCTAATCACCAACCTGAGGTATTAACAATCTTCTTGGGATGAGCTCCTCATGGCGGCGAGCACAAAATTCCCAAGAGCATATCTGAAAAGGAAAAATAACAAACGTTAACTATTTTTTTGGATTTAAAGAGAATACAATAATAATGGACACTGACTTTTAGTAAAATCTAAAGGTAATTATTCCTATTCACAACCTTCAGGTCTGGAGAGAAAACTATTCGAAGTTGACCATCACGAACAACACGAAGTTGCTCAAAAACACTTTCTTGTATTGCTTTTGCATAATCTAGAACAATCTGGCCAGAGGAATTATGATATTCACGAGGCATGTCAACATAAAGTAGCTCTTCCAAAGTACCACTTTCATATTTTATTTTGAAAAGCCTGGGAAGAACCTCAGCAGTTGCTTCTGAAAACACATAAAAAAAACTTCAGAAGGAGGATAGTGCAGCATAATCATATTTTTAAACATCTGACATGTTAAAAAATTCATAAATCACAACACTCTCAATAAGATAATAACAGACCAAAACTAAACTGGACAGAGTTAAGCTGAAAAATTAAAAAAATAACTTACCAAACCCACGCCCAGGTTTGCGATTACATATTTCACAGTGCCATACATCCTGAAAATATTTCAAAAGTCAATGTGTCAGCACCTTAAACTAATGCTTAGCTACATGCCTTCATAGAATTAACATGGCTGCACCTTGATTCCCATAGAATTTTCAAGACAATAGATGCTTATACATAATATGGCAATAACAACATCAAAATTAAGATGCTAATAAAGAAAAATAGTACAATGGAGAATACTACAGACTTTATTGAATAATTAAGAGACTAACTTAGATGAAGTTATCCAAGCATCAGAAATAGTTTAAAAGGTTTTTTCTTGCAGCAGACCTGAGGGAAAACTCCAGTAGTTTGTCTGCCACTTCCATACATGGAAACACACCACTTCTTTTTGGCATTTGGAGCAAAATACTCGGCAACAAATTTCCTCCAGAATTCGATATTGTTATCCTGCATAAAATCAAGTGCAAATGCATCATCATAAGACAGAAGGCATACATATATAGATTTTATAGAAAACACAACATCGAGAATAATTATTACTTCAGGCCTATGTTGTTGCTGATACATGTAATGTGTCAGCCGCCTAGCACACATCCCAGGTTCATATGCTGGTTTCACAGGAGACCTCATAGCCATATTTTGCTGTTGAAACTGCTGTGGTAGCTGGGACCGTTGTTGAGGCATTGCCTTCAGGAGTTGCTGCTGCTGATGATGATGTTGTTGTTGATATTGCAAAAGCCTCTGCTGCTGCAAAAGATGATTCATCTGAGCAGCAGCAGCCTGAGAGGATTGCCTTGACATGTGAAGCAGTTGTTGCTGTTGTTGCTGATGCTGCTGCTGTTGTTGTTGTTGTTGCTGCTGCTGCTGCTGCTGATGCAAAAACTGCTGATCATTATGCTGGGATTCCATTTTCACCGGTGCCATATTTCTCAATGTTTGAAGTTGTTGCGGTTCCAACTTCACCTGAGCAAGATTCCTCGACGGCAACTGCTGCTGCTGCTGCCCAAACTGATCATTGTTCACCTGTGGCTCCAACTTCACCGGTCCAACACCACCCATCCCTCGAATGGACTGAAAATGCTGCTGCTGCTGCTGTTGCTGATGAGCATTCAGAGGAGCAGAGAACTGTTGCATTGACGGCTGACTATGTTGTTGAAAATTCTGAGGTTCAAGTTGCTGTGAATGCTGTTGATCTGGCAACATCTGGCTACCAGAAGCATTTGAAAACTGCTGACCCTGACCTTGACCGGATGAACCCGGGTTCATCAAATTTGACTGCAACTGATTGCCAAAATTCATTCCACTGCCAACACCAGATAGCGGATCCACCTCCGCCCCAGAATCAACGCCTCCATTGCCACGCTGGCTGCTCCCAGGGCCACCAAGCCCTGAATTCGGAATTCCATTCGAGAAAGACTGGTTCAGTAAGGAAGTCACATTAGACATGTTCCCTAGCATGTTCATGTTGTTAAACTGGTTTCGCTGCGCAACCAGCGAAGGGAACGAAGTTTGTGAAGGCAAAGGGCCCCCTTGACCCCCCAACATTCCCGAATTCGATCTCAAAAGCGATGGTGGCACAGACTGGGCACCACCAATCGGTGTGGGTGGCCCAGGAGGCACCATTCTTTCACTATCACTGCCCTTTCAAAAACAATCACAACACTAAGCCCAACAATAACCACAACCTTGTACACAAAACATGTCCACAAACAAACCCTCTTAATCTCAACCCACACAACGCTTCATTTCAACCCAAACATTGAAATTTGCACTCCTCAAACACCTTCCACATGAGAGTCTCTGCAAAACACGCCAATTTTCAGATCCAAATCATTAACACCAGTCCACAAAATACCATAACAACTAAAAACAAATAAAGTAGTATAATAATTCACACTAATTAACAAAACCTTAAATAAATTTACCAAATTAGCTTTTCTTCCTGAACCAAGCCTTAAGTTTAATTGAAAAAAAAAACAGAGAAATAAAAGAAATTGAAATTTAATCAAACTAGAATGCGCGGTTGAGTTCAAAAACGAAACGAAACGAAACGAAAACACTAGCGAAATAAATAGGTTTGATCGAGCCCTAGGTGAGGCGAATCAACGATCCACGACTCAAAAAAGAGAGTGAGTGAGTTGGACACAGCGAGAACCTACCGAGTTGATACGGAAGAGAAAGACAGTAGCGAGAGAGAAAAAACAGAGAATGAAACGGAAAAAAGAATTTGAATTGTGTCGAAGAATCTGAAGAGATGCTGAGTTGAGTTGAGTTGAGTAGAGCTGAGCTGAGCTGAGTTGAGTTGAGTTGAGTCGAGTTGGTCCTTTCTTTCTAGGGTTTCTTCATCTTCTTCTTTCTTCTTCTTCGGAGCACTGTTCTGTTGAGGTTTTTTTAGAGAGAGAAAGTAGAGAGAGAGAGTGGTCTATTGCTGCGGACGTCAAGATGGTATTCGATCTGATTGAATTTCTTTACTTTCGTTTTCTGTTTCTTCCTTTCTTTCTTCTCTAAATATTTGTGCACACACACTCAAGTCAAATCTTATTCTTCCATTTGGCTTCTCTCTCGTTCTGTTTTGCACATGACCCATCGGTTGCCGTCCATCTTCCTCATCATCTTAATTCTTAACCATCCATTATCATACTCTATGATTACAATATTTCTTCTTCTTTTTTTTTCAGCTTTTAACGTCAATGTTTATTTTTATATAAAAATTTATAATAATATTGTTGAAATAATTCAAAAATATGAAAAGATAAAGATATTAAAGATAAAGATAATATCTTTATCTTAGAAATAAAAAAATTAATTTTATAGAATAAATATGAAAATATAAAGATATTATCTTTATTTTTATTTTTTAATTAATTTATTAGTTTATATATAATAAAGATCATATCTTTATTTTTATAATAAAAGATAAATATATGATATTTTTATGTATAATAAATATTATATTTTTATTTGGAGTAAGGTAAATTTAGATGCTCTAACTAGTCTTTTTATTCCTTGAATCTATGAATACTAAAACAAATTTCAATATAAATATTTTTATTTATTTTTACATAATTATAATAATTATTTACAAATATTCATAGGCTCCGACACCAATATTTTTTGATCCAAGTATTTTTTTTAAAGCAGTCTCTGAACTTTCTCATTAGTATTATCCGAGCCTCTACAAGTTTTACCAAGTATTGTTTTAAAAACCTCTTGAGGCTTCTAATGAGAGCTACTTGACTTTTATCGCACCTTGTTGTGCGTAAGTACACAACCATCGGAAACAACAATTTTCTTATTGTTCTACTGAGGTTCCATATCCAAAATGGATATTTTCAGGCACAAGCACTTTATGGTTTATATTTTCAGTTTCAAGTAATATTTGTCAATTTTAAAATTGCGAAAAGTTCACCTAGTGTTTTCATAAATAGTAAAATGAAAAAGTTCTTAAATAAATATTATGAGGTATCAAGTTGGTACACATGTGTAAATATATGAGTAATATTTATATTAGAGTGGCCTATTATGAGAAGATTTCATAATAGTTTAGCTATGATGGTAATCATTCGATTTGAAGTCATTAGAATTTCTACAACTATAATTAGGGGGTATGCAGACCGTTTGACCTGTTTAGACTTGACTTGTAAAGTTCGTGGATAAATGAATTGGTCTGTGGGTTAAATAGTAATTTAAACAAAAAAAATCATCAAGTTAAGAGATGATTCATTTTTCTCCTTTCATTTTTTAAGATATAATTTATCAAACTATAGTATACGAACATTTTTAACAACATCAAATATTCATACTTTTTAACCATATTTTTACACATCCCCAATTGTATTATTCCTTCAAACCTGATGGAAAAACTTAAAACTGAATACACAGTTTTTGTGCTAAACACTATAATTTATTGGAAAACAGAACATATACTTGTTTTTCTTCTTTTTATATCAAAAAGATTTTCACAAACAATTATAATCCATTTTTCGAGAAATAAAAAAAGGTAACAATAAATTTCCAAGCATTTTTGAAAGACTTCTGTGTGGAATTTAAATAAACTATACATTGTCAATAAAATATCCGATAGGAACATAGATGGAAATAGTGTAAGTACCTCTTAACTGGAATACCACAAAAACACTAACATGAGTACATTAAACATAAATACGTTTGTTGGAATACGTTAGTCCTAATTACATTGTATTAAACATATGTATCGCTCATAGCAAAAACTTTCCAAGGCACTCTAAGCTTCCCATTGTTGCTCTTGGTTGCACTTCCCACATTGCCAGTAGACTTCGGAGAAGACCAATAGTTGCTTGCAAGGTGTCCCACCTTGCCACAGTTGTGACAAATAATAGGTTGGTCTTGCTGGGTACAGTCCATAATCATGTGTGGTCCTCCACACCTGAAACACTTCATCGGGCCACGATTCTTGTTTTTGTTGTTGTTGTTGTTTCCTCCCACATGTGGCTTCTTTAAACTAGAACCTCCACCAAATGATTGATTTGATTTGAAGTAAGGCTTGTTGGAAACTTCACCATGCTTCTTCTTATGCTTTTGTGGCCCAGAAGACTTCCACAATGCTTGTTTCGCCTTGAGGTTAGTCTCGTAGATCCAAAACTTGCTCACAAGAGTCGAAAAATTAGTAATCTGAAGTAGTCCTACTCCTGCTACGCGTATATTAGCCCTTAACCCATTCTCAAACTAGGTACAAATATCTTCTTCGTTATCTCCCTTATGATAGTATGGCCAATATTTTAGTAGCTCGTTGAACTTGGTAACGTACTCTCCCACAGACATAGCTCCTTGCTTAAGCTCCAAAAATTCCTTCGCCTTTTCCTTGCGCAAATCCCTCGAAAAATAATTTTTGAGGAATTTTGCCCTGAACACATCCCAGCTAATGATGCCATGGTTCGCGGGTATAGTTTGACAGGAAAACCTCCACCAGTCCTCCGCTTCCCCATTCAACATGTAGGTAGCGTAGGTAACCTTATGATCTTTGTAGCATCCCATTGCTTTAAAAATCTTCTCCACCTCAGAAACCTAGCGCTTAGCTCCTTTAGGATCAAAAGCTTTGCTGAACTTTGGTGGGTTGTGCTTCGTGAATGCCAAAAGCCCATGATACTCAACCGGTTCAGCATCACGATCTTGTACCAAGTTCTCTAGAACAGTCGTCATGCGTTCCAAGATCTGTTGCGTTGCGCCACTCGGTGGTCTTCCAACCATGACTTCCTGGAAACAACCCATTAGATGTAGGAAATTGACACAACAACTTCAAACAATTCTTATATCACTATTTCTATAGTAATTGTAAGTCATACACATCCAACTAACATCAAAATACGAATTTCTCATTCCTAGTCAACAATAAATGAAAGAATAAAAAAAGCAACCAATCAATCAAGTAGTTAATACTACAATACCCTCAACTGTCACAATAGTTGCCATCACACAATACGCGAGGTTAAGTCCATACTCTAGGCTTGTTAGGACAACCTGGCTCTGATACCACTAATGTGAAAACCTAAAACTGAATGCACAGTTTATGTGCCAAACACTATAATTTATTAGAAAATGGAACATATATTTTTTTTCTTCTTTCTATACCAAAAAGATTTCCACAAACAATTATAATCCCCTTTTCGAGAAATAAAAAAAGTAACAATAAATCTCCGAGCGTTTTTGAAAGACTTTTGTGTGAAATTTAAATAAATCATACATTGTCGATAAAATATCTAATAGTAACATAGATGGAAATAGTGTAAGTACCTCCTAAGTGGAATACCACAAAAACACTAACATGAGTACATTAAACATAAGTACGTCTGTTGGAATATGTTAGTCCCAATTACATTGCCCAAGAGCTAAAATATGAATACTATTAGTTAGACTACACAGATGTTGAAAAATCAAAAGTGAACCCTAGACAAATCCAAAACAAAATACACCAAGGTATAAATTAGGGCTTAGAGCAGCCATCTATGTATAGTTAACATGTGACGTATACACCCCAACTCCCCTAACAATATCCTAAGAAGAACCTTCGGAAGGGTCCTCCTCAAGGTCTTCCTTTGGTTCCTCCTCCTGATCCTCCTCATCTGACTCTGTGCCCACCATCGTGTCACACAAAAGCAAGACACTTGCGGGTGAAGCGAGCAAGGACATGATCTCCTCATACTCCGCGTCACTCATCTCAATGTCCCCCAAATAGCTTAATGGTGAAACTGGAGATGGTGGTGAAGTGTCGGTGTCGCGGTGGTAACCAAGTGCTCAGTCTTGATACAAGATGACAGGTAATCTTAAAAACACTGGGTGACGATAAGGTCCAAATTCCGCAGATGAGAGCCCAATGTGAATCCATCCCATAAACACGTCTTGGCTTCAATAGACGTCATGGGACCAATACCCTTAAATGGTTTCAATCCAAATTAGGACCCATAGTGCCTGGTCTTGGTCTATCGTGATCTAAAATAAAGTGTAAGGAGTGAGTTTTCCACTCCTCCTAAAAACCAACAATCAAACGGCCTTCCGACCACATACACAAACAACATCCACAATGTAATGGTACACTCACGATCTCATTGAAAATCTATGTGTTTATACACTTGCATAACTTCTCCAAAAACTCGAGCTCGCTGTCACTGAAACTCCACGAACGTAATGGTCTTACACTTTAGGTGGATGAATGCGGGAGTACACCCCTCTCGTCATTGGTTGACAGGGCTTTCACCAACCAAAAATGCATCGCGCTTAGTCAAGGTTGCTGAGCCGGTTATATGACCCAAAGCCACAACCCAGCGCCATACCCCCTAGGACACCATGCCTATGACCATTTCTTAGATACCACTTTGTGGTCATCCACACTTTAAGGATTGATTCCTCAACAACGTTTCCCTCATCAAGGATTATGTTTCCAATGGGTTGTGTGCTTCCCACTACTGCAAGCACTGAACGACGGTCCACCAAGTGCCTTGTGAACTTCTCGTCCATAACACCCTCACTACATTAAGTGAGTAACTATCGTCGCCTCATTCATCACCACACACGCACTAGGAAATATTAATGCATATCCCATTCCAGTTGGTTCCTCTCACCAACTCACCGAGAACGCCTTTCTTGTAAAACGTGCCATCAATATCGTAATTACATCCAAACACATCAACTTCACCTGTACCGATGCTAAAGGAAATCCTTTCCTTTCACATCTCGCTAAACACACCAAACAAAGCAATGTATGCTTTAAGCATCGCACGCTTGTCATGAACATCGTTCATGACTCCACCCCATCAAATTTTATTAAATTTTATGTAATTCTCACATACAATCAAGTATTATGCTTCAATTACATATGCTACTCCAATCCATTGCACGGGTCCTACTTTTAAATCTATGTCCAATGATTTATTTCCTTATATCTCATTAAATTAACTTGTTATTAAATTCTCACTCTTAGAATTAATTTATTCATTAATTTTTTAATGAACTCATTTATTAGTTAAGACTACGTCTTAATCTCACAAATGCACTCCATCGGAGTCCATTTGCTCCCCACAAGGACTTACCATCCTTGCTTCCTCAAAACAAAAAATCAATCACAAAATCCAATTAACCAATCACACAAATACAACCAACCCCAACAGTTGGTGCCTAGGGTTTTTTCAGTTAAAAATTATAAGCATAAATATTTTATTTAATTTAAAAAGTGTTTCTGGGCCAACTCAAGAATCCATGGTTTACTATTTATTTACCTAAATAAACATAGTCATTTTTACAAATCCTTTCGCAGGGAGATTTCCATAGGTCTCATTTAACACATATATTTCTTAGAATTTTATTTAGACAAAATAACCATTTATAATTATGAAAATATTTCATAAAATTCAGAGAAAAATTTAACATATCATAAGTCATAGATAGTACCTATTTCAATTTATAAGAATTTAAAATGCACAAAATATAATTTTAATCATTCAAAAATCCTACTGAGTGACTAAACTCAATTTTACTAATTATATCTTGGAAAAATACCTAGAGGCTTTCTAAAATCCCAAATAAAATCATGGGCGTTGCCAATGATTTATGAAACAATATGGTGTTTCCATATTTCTTCAAAAGTTCCTCTAAATAATTTCCAAGAACAAAACAACCAAAAACTCAACTATTTTCTAAATCAAAGATTGGCCTTTTAAAAATAGTTCCTTAACTCCAAAAATTCTGAAATTTTTACCATAGAATACAGAGGTATCCTAGAGTACCCAGATGGTCTCTCAACTTTATAACATAGCACAAAAAAAATTTGAAAATTAAAAACATAGTTTCAGCCCCATATACGGAAATGACCATTTTTCATCCAAAACAAGTATTTCAAAGCACATTCACCACCAAATCAGTTCAATAAGCTCAAGGAAATAATAAAAATCAACAAGAAAGCATGGTTTAAGGTTAGAATGGAATAACTCCTCCATACTTTAATTTCAAAAGTTTCAAATGCATAAAAATGGAGCTTAAATAAGAGTTTGTGTTCTCCCCTACAATATACTAGAATTTGAATGGTGGAATTAAGCTAATGAACTTAGAAAATTAGAGAGAAGGGTAAAGGGTTTTAGAGAGAAGGTGGAGAGCTTCATGAACAAAGAACTAAGAAGGAATGTTTTTTTGAACCAAAAACTTGCTTTTCTCTCTCCTCCACATAAGGTAAAAATCCTTATTATAAACTGGCAGCTGCCCAAGTTAGGGCCGGCACTCACAAGGACGTGCACAACTCCCTTAGGAAAAATAGGTTGGGCCAATTAAGGCCCATTAGGTTTAAGGCTGGGTTTTTGGGCCAGGTCTGACATTTTTCGTGATTTTCATCATCTGTGTTCCAAAGGTTTTCAAAACTAACCTTCCACTTAAAATCATCCTAATTAAATTTTCTATGCTTTAAAATCATTAAAAAGATCATTTGCAGATGAAAAACGATAAAAATTGCACTGCAGGGCCATTTTCACGAAAATCACAAAAACGATCCAACCAAAACCAAAATTCAATTTTTATAAGAGAAAACACAAATAAAGCATACAATCATCATTAGAACTGTAATTACCATCCTCCGGAAACATTAAATTGTTAATTACGCACACAGACAAATAAAAATTACTAAATATACCCCCCTTTATAATTAGCAATTGAGTGTAAATTTTTCGGGTGTTACACACACCTCTTCCTTTCACTTAACCAAGTTTTCTTTTTCTTCTGTAAACCCCTTGCTTCCTTTGCACACAACATTGCAAATACACACCTCTTTGGCTACCCACCACAGCAACAACTCCATTTTAAAGCAATAAAGCTTTGTGCCACACACTTAGATCTACAAAAAATTAAAAAAAAAATCAAAATCAGATTTGCATCTCTACTTTATATCAATGTCTTTGTTGTGGATCCATCAGAGAGAAGAATTGCTCACAGTTTTGATGTTGTAGATTCTTGGGAGTTGTTGGAGAAGTTCCTTTAAGGTAACGTCGTGAATGAGTGGTTCCTCCTCAGTCGCAACGGCGATGGTCCGTTAGGTGATGGTAAAGGTGGTGTAAGAGAGAGAGGGTTAGTTGGAGATGGAAGGGAGAGAAAGGGAATGGAGAAAGAAAACTCCAAAATATCACGTTACTCGACATTAGGCGGAACAAACGCAAAGCTTCATCCACTCTACCATTGCTACAATATCCATGAATCACTACATTCAACACAACCATATCTCTATCCAATTTCTTTCATCTAGCCACTTATGAACAAATGCTTGAAGTTGCGGTCTTTGGAATATCGTGACATTAAAAATCATCCTTGCGCACTATGCACTAACAATAGTCAATAGTCATGAGTGAGGTGTATAAAAATAGGTTTAAAAGGATATAATTGGAAAAAACTTTAATGAGAAAAAATGAGATGAATTTAACAAACAGAGAGGTGTATTTAACAAGAGCCTAATTAAAAGTTAGCAATCAGCAACATTTGTTAAGTGGGCTAACCCATGAGGCCACAAATTAAGCATGCGGGTCTTATTGGCCAAACTCAAATTTGCCAATAATTATATGGATCTTTAAGAAACAAACTTGTTATCTGTCGAGTCTACGGGGTTAAACGGACCGGTTTGCAAACTTAGGTTTGTATACTCACCCCTATTTGTAACATAATTGAGCTTGTAATAAATTGTGTTGATGGATGTGAGTGATGTAAATAGGATTCGCTCTTCATACATAGTAAGAGTTATGCCTTTGGGACTATTGATAGAGTAGGATGCGCTATATGTGTTGCCATGTGGAGATAGGCCAATATGAGATATTAAACCCTTTGTATTTATGTGTTTACTAAGATATTGAGGAATCAATGATTAAACTTAACGTGGATGACACTCTTATGTCTCATGTTCAATCAAGACATTTGGATGTAGGGACAAAGACTACACAGTGGAAATGGTTGTGATAAGGTTGAAATCGAATCACCGATCATATTAAAGGTTGGGTGACAACAATGTAATGCTAGATGTCAATCAATGTCTATAATATTATAAAAATAATATTATTGTCATCAACATCTTATGGTGGTATAATTTGAGATCATGCTCGTGACTATATATGTGGATTTGAGGCTAATATAGGAGAGAGCTTGGTGCTTCATGCATAGCTCACGCTCATTCTCCTTGGTTTGAAGCTAGCTTAGGCGAAAGGCTTTTAACACATTCGCACAAATTGTGACTAGCAATGCAATCATGCTACTATATGGTTTTTATAATAGAGACCATCCATATTTTCATGTAGTGAAAGAGATTCATGAAGTGCATACATACACTAGCAAGGGTTCGTGGAACCATACATTAAGGAAGGCTAATAAAGCTGCAAATGTTGTGGCTAAATAAGGATTGAGACTAAATTGTATTTTTTCTTATTTTTGAAACACCTCCTATTTGTATGCAAACTATTTTGAAGGCTGATTCAACTTATTTATCCATGTCGAGAGGCTATTAACCTACTTGACTCTTTCAATAAAATAAAAGGTCAAATGACCTTTTTGGTCCTTTATCTTATTTATTTTGTTCAGTTTAGTCTTTTATCTTTTAAAAAGATCATTTTGGTCATTTATGTTTTAAAAAAGGTTCAAAATAGTCCTATCATTATAAATTTAATGTTTTTTGTGTTGCAGAGGACGTTTGTGATGTCATTTCGCAATATTGTCGATGACCTCATGCACCACAGTGAGTCTGAGCTTTGTGGGCGAGAGTTCATATTATATCGAGGTCTATAGATGCGAGATCACATGCATGAATAATTCTTTATGAACAATGGGGAGCAAGAAGAGACATTAATGCATCGAGAAATGGTCCTCGTCGACGATGTGAAGGTGGTGGTAGAAGATGAGGTCGTACTTTCAGTGTATTGAGTTGTCGAGAGAAACTATATTAACAACATTAAGTTGACATTAACAAAAGAACTATTTTTAACTTTTATTAAAACATGAAGGACTAAAATGAATTTTTTAAAGAGTAAATTACAGTAACACCCTTTGAGGTTTGCTTCAATTACACATGCACCCCATTTTTTTTTTACCATTACTTTGGCATCCCCTACTTTAACGGTGTTAAGTTGTTGTTAGCTTTTTAAATGAATTTATATTTAATTTTAATTGATTTATTTAAATCCTGTAATTACCTTTATACTTAAGTGACCCATAAAGAGAACATCTTCATGAGGAGAAAATTGTTCTCTTCCTTTGTTTTGTGCTAGTGTTCTTCCAAATGGGAGACAAATTGTTCCTCTTCCTCTGTTTTGTGCTATTCTTTTAAGGGGAGAGAACTGTTCTCTTCCTCTGTTTCGTGCTATTGCTCTTCAAAAGGGAAGAAATTGTCCCTCTTCCTCTATTTGGTGCTACTATTTTTCTAAAGGAGGAAGATTTTTCTTGTATGTAAGTTCTCTATTTCATGCTCGATGACCACGTTCGCCGTCACGACTTTCGACCCCGACAACCTCGTTCACGGCGACTTCCAACCCCATGTATCCCTCAACCTTTTAAACTCATCACTCATGTATTGCTTGACCTTTTAAACTCATTACACATATACCTCTTAAATTTTAAACGCATCGCACATGTACCCTTTTAACTTTTAAAATCATCACATGTACCCTGAACTTTTTAGTACATTACACACGCATCCCCTATGTTTAAAAGAAGATAAGGACATTTTTGAGAAAAAATATATATTATAAAAGTTATGTGCCAGTCACATAATATAAAAAGTTAATGAAGTTAACTTTGTTTTAGTGAAGGGGGTGCAAATGTAATGAGATACCAAAAGTTAGGGGGTTTTGTATAGAGGTAAAAAAATGAGGGGGTGCATGTGTAATTGAAGCAAACCTCAAGGGGTATTGCTATAATTTACTCTTTTTTAAAAGATAAATGACCAAACTAAACAAAATAAATAAGATAAAATACCAAATATGTCATTTGGCCAAAATAAAAAGTCTATTAGGAACCTATAGGGTCACACACATAAAGTAATCAATTGGAGCATATAAATCAATTAAATGTAATTTAATTTTGTTTATGATTAATTAATTAGAGAAATTCTTGTGTAGGCACAACTAGGGATGGCAAAAAAATCCGCACCTTTGGGCATGTGCAGATTGAATCCCCAACGGATTTTAAATGGGTATCATAAATGGATATCTGCGGGTCATGGATTCAGGTATTTTCACTACCTGCGATTTAAACAAGCAGGTGTGGGTATCATGGTACCCTTACTCGTATCTAGGGGTGTTCAAAAATCGAACCAAACCACCAAAAAAAAATTTGAAAACCAATTAAATAAAAAAATCGCATAGACCAAAAATCTAAAAAATCACACATTTTTTGCGGTTTAGTTCGATTTTTGAATCTTGTTATAAAAATCGAACTAAACCAAACCACATATTATAACTATATTGATTTATTTTTAGATGTTTAGTATTATCCAACTAACAATATTTTAATTTTTTATGATCATAATATGTGATTTATAGTATACTATTTTTTTTTATAATAAATTTGTAATATATGATACATATTTTATTTTCATATCTTACAAAAAAATATATTGATATTACTAAATAGCATTAAATATCAATATATCTTTTTGTAAGATATCAATCATTATGTTATCATTTCAAATTCATAATATTATTATCTTGTTATTTGTTATTTTATTATTTTGTTAAAGTTTATTGTTAAGCACATTAGTAGGTGCATTTGAATTATTGTTATTATTGTTATTAGCACATGAACTAATAACAATAATTTAGATGTACCTACAGAAATAATATTCATTCAAGTTCATATTAAAAACCTTCTCTTATATGGTATCAAAGCTTGCTTAGCCTAACAACATCATGATCCAAACCTAAACATTATGGCCATTATTGTTTCTAATGGAACTAACACTGTTGCTCGGTCAGTCATGGCCTTGAATACCCAGGCTGGCATCAAATTCACTAGTGCTAACTACCCAGTGTGGCGCGTCCAAATGAATGCACTCCTTATTGGATACGATCTAAGTTGTTTTGTTGATGGCACAAGCACGTGCCTCGCAACAAGTCACCCCGACTACACTTACTAATGTCGTCAAGATCAATTGATCTTTCACGCAATCATCTCATTTGTTGACGCAAGCATCACCACCATGCTTGCTAACGTCAAGAATGCAAAGCAAGCTTGGGACACACTCAACAAGTGTTTGCAAGTCGCGCTCGAACTTGCATCATGCTCCCCAAGGAGTGCCTCTCTCGCTCTACCAATGGAAACAAATCCATTGCCACGTACCTTCATGGAATTAAGTCCATTTCGGATGAGTTAGCCATTATCAATTCTCTCATTGATGATGATGATTTGGTCATTCATACTTTGAATGGTCTCGGTTCTGAGTTTGCGGTTGCAGCATCTCTCCACACCTGTGAAAACCCTATAAGCTTTGATGATCTTTACGATCTCTTGGCTAATTTTGAGAACTACCTCTAAAGAGATGCACCTTTAGACATCTCTACCATTGCTTCCACAAATGCAACCTACAAAGGCAAAAACTCTCATGCAAAATAAGGAAAGACCTCTCAATCGACCACAATGTATGGTTGATCCACTTCTCCTGGCTCGGACAAACGAGTCATTTGTCAATATTGCCAGAAACCGAGCCACATGGCACGAGTCTGTTACAAGATTGTGGGCTATCCAAAACGTCCTAAAGGACCCCATGCACACCATGCATGCACCACAAACACCTCCACTACCCAAGATTGGACCCTAGACTTTGATGCCACCCATCATTACCAAAAATTTATTATTTGTTTTTGTCTTGTGTCGTACTAACCCTATCTCAATTGAATTCTTCTCTAATTGTTTCTTGGTGAAGGATCTGAAGATAAGGACCCCTTTGCTCCAAGGTAGCCATAAAAATGGTCTCTACACCCTGTCTCCATCCATTCACACACCTAAGGCTCTCCTCACCACACCATCTATCAACAAACCATGGCACCACATTCTTAGTACCTAGCACACAACATTCTCTGTCAATTTCAATTTCTTCTGAAAATAAAGGCTAGCAACCTCCCACCTTGTCTCTCATGTAATAGTGTCAAAAGTCACAAGCTTCCTTTCTCAACATCGAGTCTAGTTAGCAAGAGACCTCTTGACATGATTTACACAGATGTTTGGGGACCTGCTCCAATAATATCCACAAATGAATTTCGTTACTATTTAATTTTTGTAGATCACTTTACAAAATACATTTGGTTGTATCCCATGAAATTCAAATAAGATGTTTCACTAATATTTCCTTTGTTTAAAAATCTTGTTGAGAAGTATTTCAAATTCCATATTGTTACACTATATTCTGACAATGGTGATGAGTACACAAAATTAAAAAATATCTTGACCCAACATGGCATCTCTCATTTTACAAAACCCCCTCATACACCACAATTAACACCCCTACATATTGCACTTCCATACACCACACTAATACCTCACTCTCACCAATTAACTCCTACTCCCCCCTCCTTCTTGATGAGCAACAAACAGAGGGACCTACATCTATAGCTACTTCATCAGGTAATGATTTTCACTATTCACCTATTTCCATTACCACTAATGAAACTGCAGCTAGCCCTATACCCTCTCACAATCACAATATGGTGACTCGATCCCAAAACCAAATATTTAAACCCAAGAGAGTGTTTACAACATCTAAGTTTCTTTTAATTGAGAATCATGAGTCGTCCAATGTTCACGAGGCTATGAAACATGCACACTAGCATATGGCAATTATTGAGGAGTTTGATGGTCTCCTTCGGAATGGCACTTGTAGGGACGAGGCAAACTTGAGCTTTAAGGGGGGCCAAGTTAAAATTTTTTTATATAATATTTGATGTAAAATTTCAAATGTTTCTAGTAATATATAATTATATTATTAATGTTAATTTATTAAAATAATAATAGGAGATTATATTTAAACAAAAAAATAAATGATACATTTTTTTAAGATCTAAGATTATAAATGTTAGCAATCAATTTTATATATCACAAAGAAATTTCATGACTAATATATAGTAAAAATTAAAACTTAAATAAATTTCTTCTAAAATCAAATATATAAAAATTAACTAATTTTACACTAATTAAAAAATCAGTTAAAATAATATAATTTTACCAATTTTATTAAAAAAAACAAGTTTATTCCAAAAAAATTTCCTCATTAAATATTGATATCATGAATAAATAAAGAATCATATATATATATATCATCAATGTGAGTGGTGTAACAACGTGCAGATGTGTTCTACGAAATCAAAATGGAGTCGTATTATGGGCATTTGCGCATAATCTAGGAATGTACTCGATCATGCATGCAGAAGTATGGGTCATTGCTATGGGCATCAAAATTGCATGGGATAGAAGTTTTAAAAGGTGTGTGTTGAATCTGATTCAAAACTTGCAATTGAGTTAGTGGAAGGCACGCGTCGAGCAACAAGCCCAATGATTCAATTGATTCAATCTATTAAAGAATTTGTGACTTACGAAGGAAGTTACACGTGGAGATATGTCAGCCGAGAAGTAAACATGGTCACGGATGCTCTAGCAAAATTTGGCTTCACCCTTAATGGAAAGTGTGAGATTTTTTATTTGTGTCTTAGTTTTATCTATACTCTTTTAATGAATTATGTAAGTTCTAGGATTTGTCAAATTTTTTAATAATAATATTTCTTAAGGGCTCATAAGCCCCCTTATTGCACAAAAAAAAAAAAATCAATGTATTGCTAATAAAAAGTTATAAATTAGATGATAAAAGAAAAGTAATATTAAAAATAAATTATATTTGAATATCTTATCTAAAATATATATATATATATATATATATATATATATATAATTATCTTCATAGAAAATAAAATGAGATAAAAAAAAATGATTATTTTCACAATAAATATTATAAAAGGAGAAAAAATAACATTTAAATATTTTAAGTTGAATCCCTATTAAAAAAAAATAATTACTTAAATATATATATATATATAAACCTTTTGACCCTCCTACCTTTAATTATTTTGATTATCAAAAAGCATGACTCAAGATCCTTCTTGAACCTAACTGACGGAAATTGATTCCGTGTCTATTGCATTACAAATCAAAGTAATATATACAAGATACAAGCGCCAAGATAGGCTACAAATTAGCTAACTAATGGCTGAATATATGGTAACAAATATTGTCTAGCTAAATAAAGATATATACAAATAATAAGAGAATATATGCTAAATATATTCTAACACTAACCCTCGCCATTCTTGGTACATTACCTTTAAATATGTCATTCCAGCCAAAATTCTGACCTGGTTTTAAGATTGGTTTCTATTTGTAGGGCCTGTAAAAGTCATTCTACCTACCAAGGTAGTCTCAATATATGAAAACTATAAAAAGTTAACTCTCAAATTATCAGTACATGAAAAATTAATTAGCTTTTGCTCAATAATGGGGGTGAGCTGGTTGATGCGCATCTCTATGGATTCCACCAGCATAATTCAGCTCCTTATCCGAAGGCTTTATGTCGTAGGGTAAAAGTTTTTTGGTGGAAGAAATTCGAAGTTAAATTTTTGAAAGATAAGTTTTCTCATTGGAAGACTGGAAAATCATTCATTTCCCCTACTCCTGAAAAGAAGGCACTCCAGCATCCTGCAATGTCTTTACAACTAGCAGGAAAATCCAAAGAAGAGAAAAGGCAACACCTTTTGGCGGCCTAGTCTTCTTTAGACTCGGATGAAGAGTAGGATGCCTTAGAAGGAGAAACCCAATGTAGTAATTCGCATTTGAATAATGAGGATGACTGCTTCGGGAATTCAAGAAATTGCAGACTTGGACCAGCCGTGACTAGGATCCAAGACAACATTAAAAATAATCGATGAAGAAGCTCCTGGCAAAATAATAGGGGCAGTGGACATAGTAACTACAATAGTTGATCATCTTGGCAATACTATCGTATATACCAAGAAAATACCAATTCGGCTACCCAACTAGAGGCAGCTGACACACTTTTCCACCAAAGGTCTAGTTTAAAAGAAATAATAGGGCCCACAGCGTCACTTCTGTCTTCACAAAACAACAAAGGCGACGCTCAGATAAATGCTTTTGAATTATAGATTGAAATTCGTCTAAGAAATTTGTGTCCAGATTGGATTTCAATAAATTGTAATTTATAATTTTGGCATTCGCCTGTGGTTGTCATGCTATAAATAGGTGAGTTGAAGAGTTGAGAGATCCTGAGCCTTAAACTCTCTTCTCTCTCTCTACCCTCTTGTAACCCTTAAAAGCTCTCTCTTTTGTAAGTCTGTCTCTTTCAATAAATGTTTTGTCAATACCAAATGAATTGCTTAAATAACTGTTGCTTTTTATTTGTTACCCTTACCCTTACCTTCCACCATATCTAGTATCAAAGCCAGAAAAAAAAAAAAGAGTTTTTATTATATTATATTAAATATGCTTTGTGGATGCGGCTTAGAATGATCGTTCACATCATAAAGCAGGGGCTTGAGCCCCCCTCCTCCCTTCCCTTATAATATATATATATATATATATATATATATATATAATAAATGTTAATAAAAAAATAAGTTTTTAAGTTAGTATTTATTTAATTTTTTTCATTAATAGATCATATCCTAGTTTTATATCTAATAAATATTTGGTTTCATTATATTTTTATTTAATTTTTTTTATTTTTGGCAAGTTTTACTCTTAATAAATTAATTTGACACTTTTCATCTTCAATTTTTTAAAATCTTACAAATTTTACTCTTACATTACATGATTGCAGATTTTACTCTCATTTTTAAAAAAAAAATTGGCAAATTTTGTACCCATTTTTTATTTTTTATTTTTATAAATTTTACATTAAATATTTTTTTTTTCAAAATTTTATCTTCAATTTTTGTAAAAAGAAATCTAACCCCCCCTTACCCAAATTCCTAGATCCGTCACTGTCAATAACACCATAGAGGAGTACTAGTGACATTTTCTCCAACACTCTCTTTTTGACCCTCTTTATGTGATTGGTTGAAATTTATTGAAAGTTAACAATTTTAGTCAGAGAGAATGTCAAAGAGAGTGTTGTTAGCATTTCTTCGACAACATATCATTTGTTCTGATGGTAAAAAAAAATATTAAACAATGTTACTTAACTCAATTAACATTCCCAATAAAAATGCTCTTAACTTGCATGTACGAACGACAACAAGGATAAATTTACTCTCATTTGCAAAAAATGAAGAACGTTTGTAATGGGTTTAATTTAATGATGATAAGTTATCTTTCTCTTTCTGTCCTACAAACAACTCAACATTACGATATACTATGTAATACAGTGTAGCAAAAATATGCATGCTCACAAATAATATATGGTTAAGCATCTAAAGATAAATGAAACTCTAATCACCCTTATCCCAAAGGTTGAGCCAACGATAAGAATGCAAGACCTAAGACCCATTAGTCTATGTAATGTGTCTTACAAAACAATCACAAAAATAATGGCGTTAAGGCTTAGACAAGTAATGGAGAAGCTGGTCGGCTCGTGTCAGTGCAGCTTCATTCCTAACAAACATAGCAGTGATAATATTGTGGTTGCTCAAGAAGTGTTTCACTCTATGAGAAGCAAGAAGGGGAAGACCGGATGGATGGCGATTAAAGTTGATCTCGAAAAAGCATATGACCGATTGAACTGGGAGTTTGTGAAAGAAACTCTCGTTGACATAAGATGTCCAACCAACTTCACTAATATTATATGGCATTGTATATCAATAGTCAATATGAGAATGCTTTGGAACGGTGAAGCGCTTGAAGAATTCTACCCGGCTAGGGGAGTGCAACAAGGTGATCCTATCTCTCCATACTTGTTCGTTCTATGTATCGAAAGACTGTTCCAACTAATCAATTTAGCAATTGAGAAGGAAATGTGGAAACCAATACAGATCAGTAAAGGTGGGCCGCGAATATCACACTTAGCATTCAACAGACGATCTTATCTTGTTTGCTAAGGCGACGACGGAGCAAGCAGAGATAATCAACATAATCTTGAATTTATTCTGTGAGAGCTTAAGGCAGGGGTGAATATAGAAAAAACAAGAATATACTTCTCCAAAAATACTAACTAGAGTGTTAAAGAAGAGATAGTGGCAAAATGAGGATTCCAGTGTACAGAGGACCTTGGGAAGTAGTTAAGGGTGCCCATCTTTCATGAATCTCTGTCCAAGCAAACATTTGGCTTCCTACTAGAGAAAGTGAATAAATGGCTCAGTAACTGGCAAGGGAAACTATTGTCAATGGCAGGCAAAGTCATGCTTGCAAAATCGATACTATGGTCGATCCCGATCTACATTATGCAGTCTGTAGTTCTTCCAATATCAATTTGCGAGGAGATCAATAAGAAATGTCGAGGGTTTGTTTGGGGCAACTCAACAGATGGGAGAAAATTGCATACGGTTGCATGGAAAGATGTTTGTTCGGCCAAGTACGTAGGTGGACTTGGATTACATGCCACATGAAGTATGAACAACGCACTTCTTATGAAAGTTGGTTGGTGGCTGTGTACATGCAAGAAAGCCTTATGGTCAGCGGTGATTCGCGCAAAATATTAGTGTGGAAATAAGGTTGTGCCAGTAATGGGAAAAGTGAAAGTTATGTCAAACTTCATGAAGGGGGTCAGCCGGGTATGGGAGGAAGTATCAAAGCACACTGTTTATAAGGTAATGAATGACACTTCTACTCTCTTCTGGCAAGATTGGTGAGTTCCACAACATGGGAAACTGAGTGATTATGCATGTGTGCAATTAGACAAAATTGATAAACAAGCCACTATAAGTGACTTCACCATTCCCCAAGGAGGTTGGGATGTGAACAAACTTAGAAAGATGGTCCCACAATAGGTGTGCGAGACTATTTTGACGCTAGAGCCCCCAATTATATCTTGAGATGATGATGCCCCGACCTGGAGTATAACTAATGATGAGCAGTTCTCCACAACATTTGCTTACAAAGTCATTACCTAGGAAAATGATAGAAAGAATCTATTATATCGTACAATTTGGAGATGACGGGGACTAGAGAGGATGTGAATACATGCGTGGAAGGTGGCGCGCCAAGCCTTGGTCACTAATGTCCTAAGGAAGTTTAAAGGGATAGCAACAGACAATGTATGCCCAGTATGCCTCCTTGAACCAGAAATTGTACTTCATGCGTTACGAGACTACATATTTGCAAGAAAAGTATGGGAGGAAATTTCAAATAAAATGCTACCCACGACATTCTTTAATGATGATGCAAGTGAATGGCTACAAAACAACATGCACATGGCTATTAAAAACCAGCAGAGGGAATGGCATACTCATTTTGGGGTAACTCTATATTACCTGTGAAGGAACCGGAATGATGTAGTCTTCTCTTTTTTCTTGACTCCAGTCTTAAGTATTGTGGTCATATCTAGACGAATGGTAATAAACACCTTATACGCCTCCGAGTTCAAGCGCACAGTTCATGCTAACAATAGAAATCCTTCAAGAACGAGAAAAGTAGTGTGGGAGCCTCCAGGCCAAGGAAAGTATAAACTCAACTATGATGGAGTTGTCAATGCGAGTGGCGAAGCAGCGTGCAGAGGTGTTCTATGAGATCAAAATGGAGTCGTATTATGAGCATTTGCGTATAATCCAGGAATGTGCTCGATCATGCATGCAGAAATATGGACCATTGCTATGGGCATCAAAATTGCATGAGATAGAGGATTTAAAAGAGTGTGTGTTGAATCTTATTCAAAATATGCAATTGAGTTAGTGAAAGGCATGCGTCGAGCAATAAGCTCAATGATTCAATTGGTTCAATCTATTAAAAAATTTGTGACTTACGGAGGAAGTTACATGTGGGGATATGTCAATCAAGAAGTAAACATGGTCGCGGATATTTTAGCAAAATTTGGCTTTACACTTAATAGAGAATGTGCAATTTTTAATTTGAGTTCTATGTTTATCTATAACCTTATAGCGGATGATGTAAGTTTTAGGATTTTTCAAGTTTTTAATAATAATATTTTATAGGTCCATAAGCCCCCGTTGCACCAAAAAACATCTAATTTTATAATCCATGTAAATTAGAAACATTTGTGATTTATCAGTGTCAAGGAATTATTAATTTTTATTTTAACTAATTAAGAAATTTATTTACATTGAGTTATATATAATTTCTTAATTAAATAAATCATTTCTCAAAACTTAATTTCTCTTTTTATTTGAAAACTTAATTACTAGATTAGGAAAATAATATTTATATCTCTTACTTTGACTTATATTCATTCAAAATTGCCTTTGGGCCAATTCTAAAGACGTGTTAATATGATTAAAAGGGCTATAAAACAAGTTGTATATTCTTGTTCATAAAACTTAAGACGCTGCAGTAAAAAAAGAAGCAGCTTAAGACGCTAATTAATTAACAAGGCAAACATATATTAATAAATAAAAAAAGCAGCAGCTTAAGACGCTAACTAGGCAAATATATATTAATAAAAATCGTTTTAGTTCATTATTGAATTAAATTGAACAAAATTCAATTGAATTGAAACCAAAATACCCAATTTTTTCTCCGACTATATACTATATCTTAAGCCATTTGATCAAAACTTGTAATTTTTTATTTTCCTTGTTCCTGAGTGCCCATTTTTTTTTTATATTTTTGACAGAAAATAAAGATTTATCTCATTCATAATAACATAATACAGCTTAAAATAAGATCAAAGACATGTATGCTAGCAAAAGACAATAATGTTCTAACTAAATTATGAGCAATATTATTGATTTATCGCCTTACAAAACTCACCAAAATAGTTTGTAAAATATAGGTTTAATTATAGTCTTAATCCCCTATCTTTAAAGTTAACTTTTTTTTTATTGTAATTAATAATTATTTAAATAAAATTAATTAGTTAATTTAAATAAAAAGTTAAACAAATTTTGACAAAATTGAGATTTGAACCCACACCTTTTTAGTTTTTAATAATCTCATCAATAATAATTGTAAAACATTTTATTTACTATCATATATTTATTTCTTTTTTCTTGTGTTTTCAACAAGAATTTAGTATTTTGAATAAAAGTAAAATAAAGGGAGTGATTTATAAAATAAAAAGAAGTGAAATATATATAAAAAAAATTACAACTAATAATAGATGTTAAAAAATAAATAAATAATAAATTAAATAACTTTAAGTAACATTAAATATTAATTAAATAAACTTTTATAAATATAAAATTTTATATAATAAATATTTTTAAATTTTTTTCAATATAGGTCGAGTCATGTCGGTCAACTAGTAACCTATTAGTTTGAACAATGACACAGTGGTGACTCAATGTTTTGACCGGTTCAATCACCGATCCGAATTTTAAAACCATGACAGAGAGATGTCGAGATATCGAAATTATTTAAATTATTCTTCCTTTATTTTTTAACATCTCCTATTATTAATTGTAAAAAAAATTTATATATACTTCACTTCTTATTTTATAAATCACTCCCTTTATTTAATTTTATTCAAATTATTAAATGAACACAAAAAATAATAAATAAATATATGATAATAAATAAAATTTATGTAAAAGATTTATATATATAAATATAAATATTTTATAATTATTCTTAATTAGATCACTGACTTAATGGTTACTGAATTCAAATTCTAGCTTTACCAAATTTTATTTAACTTTTAAATTTAAATTAACGAATTAAACTAGGTCCTCTAACTTAGGAATAAAAAAAGGGTAATAATGTCATTAATAAAAAAATTAACTACTTAATTTTATTTAAATAATTATTAATTATAATAAAAAAAAATTAACATTAATGATAATGGTAAATGTTTCTAAATTAACAGAGGGATAAAATATATATAGCTCTAGTGATAGGTCCCCACCTAAAATGGCTAACGTTACCAAGATTAAAGTAATAATCAAAGCTTTTATTCCCGTTAGACATGTTTAATTATTTCACAAAAGAATTATGATGATATTTCAAGTCTTATTTTTTTAAATATCCAACCAACACTTTCTAAAACTCTTTATTTCTATCTTCCTATCATGTATGGTGGTCACAGATTACTCTCCGTTTGTTTTTGTTTATTTAAAATTTTTTCCTAAATTTTCTATTTACAGATCTTGATATGAATCTAGATTATTAGCAAGATTCGAATTTGTGGAAATGTGGAATACAGAAAAAAACGAAATAGTGTTAGGGATGTTTCATATTTTGATTCTTCCGTATCAGAGTACATCAGTCATTTCCGGAGAACTATAAATGGGTTATATAACTTGATAGTGGTGGATCGGCAAATTCTTGGGCCGAGCTGGATTTGAACCAGCGTAGACATATTGCCAACGAATTTACAGTCCGTCCCCATTAACCGCTCGGGCATCGACCTAGGAACAGGAAGAATACATTTAAGTTTTTATTGAAAATTCATGATCAACTTCCTTTCGTAGCACCCTACCCCCAGGGGAAGTCGAATCCCCGCTGCCTCCTTGAAAGAGAGATGTCCTGAACCACTAGACGATGGGGGCATACTTGCCCGACTGCCATTATACTACGTTCATAGTATGAACTTTTTTTTGAAATTGTCAATATAATGGAATGATTCGATAAAAAAAAATTTATATCTTTCAGAATTCCATACAAAAAATTTATGATTAATCATTTCGATTTCGAAATTGTTTATTTTGATTCCAGTCATAATAAGAAAAAAATAAGTAATGTGAAAGAAAGTAAAATAAAGATAAAATCTTTTACGGGAATGATTGGTTTGTTGGAAAGGAGGGGTTAAAACTTCATTTCTTTCACTGTCCTTTATTACTAAGATTTAATAGGTATGTTTCTATCTAATACTAAGCTGGGAAATAAAAAAACTAAAATCAATCTGGAAATTGGGTAAGAGATTAACAAGTTTTTGAAAAGAATTTTTCAATAAAATACGAATTTGGGTTAGGGACAGGACAAATTGAATCCATTTATCAACGATTCGATGAAATATTTGAATTGGTGAGTACTTTTATGTATCAATGAAATGAATTTGGTGTTATGATTAGAATGACTTCAAGAATTCATTTTGAAATAAAGTATTTCATTGATATTGGTCAAATCCAATATTAATAAATTCTTATTCTTTTTTTTACTATATTCTATTCACTAGGTAAATACATTTTTTTGTTCTTTGATTTGATAAGTCATTATACAAATTCTATATATATATATATATATATATATATTGATGTACATATATTATATATTATAATCCCATTTATATAATAAGTATACGCGGTAACAAATAAATGTACTAGTCATATTGGCAAGTTCCTTATTTAGGAATTGAATCAAACAAACAGGGTCCCTTTAACTCAGTGGTAGAGTAACGCCATGGTAAGGCGTAAGTCATCGGTTCAAATCCGATAAGGGGCTTTTTACTTTTTTCCAGAAAAAGCGCAATCATATTTTTATTTTAAGGAAGAATAGAAATATTGTTGATATTTGGAAAAAGTTTCTATTTGTAATAAAAAAGAAAGTAATTGTAGAATTTCATTAGAATAGAATATAGTAAAGAAAGAAATTCAAATTAAAAAGTGTAAAATTATTTAAAAAGGAAAGATTAAAAAAAAGTAAGTGGACCTAACCCATAGAATTATACCTATATTTACTATTCTGATATTCAAATTGGATAAAGATGAAATTCGAACAATGATTTTTTTATTTTCTTTTTAATACTTTTTTTGTTTCGACTCCTTAAGAATCTGTCGATATTTCCAATTAAATCGTCTTGTTTCTGTGAAGGTCCTATAAAAAAAATTGCTATGCCCTTTCTTTACTTCTTTACTCAGAAGGGCCTTATTCCAAGTTCCACCAAACACGTTTTTATTAATTTGAAACATCTTTTTTTCCGAATACAAGAAAAAATCAATTTCAATTTCTACATCTAGATAGATTTTATCTTATAGAAATAATAGAAAAATACATTAAATTATGTCTTCGCGTATCAACTATTTTCTTTTCATATCGAAGCGTACGATATTTTTCCAGCAATTTATGTATGTGAGACAGAAATTTTCACTTACAGTTTTTTATTAAAAAAAATGAAATACAATAAAAAACTGTAAGTGAAATAGAAATTTATAAAATCTATGATCCTAGAGTAGTTCCCTAGACAAAATAGAAGTAAGTTCACAAACAAGATTCAAGAATAAGATTATACGATGAAAGGAGAGAAATATGTCCGAGGATCGCGGGGTATAAGGAATCAAAGAGGGGATCATTTGTTTCTTGAACAGTTCTAAAAAAAAAAATTCTATCGGATTTTTGAGTCATAGGAGATTTTATGATTTATGACTTGGAGGATTTTTAAGAATAGAAAGGAATAACTACATTGAGTTCATCGATTTGCCCTAGATATCAATAGACCCACAAATGATTTTTTATTCGAAACCAATTAGAAAAGAGGGGAAAGTATACGAGAAAATTATCTCTCTCTATGTATAGATAGATAAATGATAAGAACCTCGAGGGTCCGTCCCATCCCTGAAAATACTATGAGGTGTTGGGAAATGGTTGAAGTAGTTGAATAGGAGGATCGCTATGACTATAGCTCTTGGTAAATTTACCAAAGATGAAAAAGATTTATTTGATATTATGGATGACTGGTTGCGAAGGGACCGTTTCGTTTTTGTGGGTTGGTCCGGTCTATTACTCTTCCCTTGCGCCTATTTCGCCTTGGGGGGTTGGTTCACAGGTACGACCTTTGTCACTTCATGGTATACTCATGGATTGGCAAGTTCTTATTTGGAAGGTTGCAACTTCTTCACTGCTGCAGTCTCCACCCCCGCTAATAGTTTAGCACACTCTTTGTTGTTACTGTGGGGTCCTGAAGCACAGGGAGATTTTACCCGTTGGTGTCAGATCCTGAATTTGAGACTTTCTACACCAAAAATATTCTCTTAAACGAAGGTATTTGTGCGTGGATGGCGGCTCAAGATCAGCCTCATGAAAACCTTATATTCCCTGAGGAGGTTCTACCACGTGGAAACACTCTTTAATGGAACTTTAGCTTTAATCGGTCGTGACCGAGGAAACTACCTGGTTTCGCTTGGTGGGCGGGAATGCCCGACTTATCAATTTATCCAGGTAAACTACTAGGGGCCCATGTAGCCCATGCAGGATTAATAGTATTCGGGGCGGAGCAATGAACCTTTTTGAAGTGGCTCATTTCGTACCGAGAAGCCCATGTATGAACAAGGTTTAATTTTGCTTCCCCATCTAGCTACTCTAGGTTGGGGGGTAGGTCCTGGGGGGGAAGTTATAGACACCTTTCCATACTTTGTGTCTGGAGTACTTCACTTAATTTCCTCTGCAGTATTGGGCTTTGGCGGTATTTATCATGCACTTCTGGGACCCGAGACTCTTGAAGAATCTTTTCCATTCTTCGGTTATGTATGGAAAGATAGAAATAAAATGACTACAATTTTGGGTATTCACTTAATCTTGTTAGGTATAGGTGCTTTTCTTCTAGTATTCAAGGCTCTTTATTTTGGAGGTATATATGATACATGGGCAGAGGAAACATTTTCCTTTACAAAAATATATGTAACTTTCACAATATCTTGGCTCGGGTGTATTCTCAAACAAGTTCAACATATTACCATGTAGCCTCCAAGCCCCCAACATAATAGCTTCATAATAATCACCATTACCAGGTAAGAGGGGATCAATATCCCAAACAAACCCAATTTTGCAATAAATATTATTGATTCTCTTTGGCAACAAAATCATGCAAACCAAAACCCCATTGAGGAATTAATTAATCAATTAAAATTCAGTCATGGATAGAGAACAAGAGATGAAATCTCTAGGGTTCTTTGCACGGAGAAAATGTCTTCACCCAATTCACCCTAACCTTAATCATCCCTCTCTCCATCCTCATCCTCCTTCACATAGTAGCCTCCAACCTCTTTTACCGCAAGATTTGCCACAACCACAAATCAAAAGATTCCACATGCCAAAGTTTCATTCTCTTCCAAATCCTTATCTCCATTTTCCTCATCTCATTCTTCTTAGTCTCCACCTCGTTGGTGGTCTACACCGCTTCAATCTACGCCGCAAAAGACGCAACGTTCAAGAGGGTCATGCGTGCAGTTCACGTGTTGTTTCCAAGGCTCACGTGGACCTTTGCGCAAGCCATTAGAGTATTTTTTCAATCCTATTATCACCAACGTGTGAGAGAAGAGAAATGAAGAGTTAAAGGAACAAAATCTTATTTCTTTTCATATCTAAAGAAATACACCATAAAAAAGTGTTCTCCCTATGTAGAAATAAATATACCAACATCTATTTGACTAGATGTAATTGTATAAACTTACAAAACTTATCAAGCTTATAACTTAATTATAACTTATGTAATCATAAATAGAAGGCTATAATTATCTAATAGTGTAAAATAAATTATGTTACATTGTAAAATTATGTTATACCTGTACATTAACCTTATTCTCATATAAAAAATAACAAAAAGTATTTTTTTTTTGGTAGGTGGAACTAAAATAAACTCTTATTAGTTAATCTTTGGCTCGTCATGCAGTTCGCACACTCCAACTTTTCTTTTCCAATTTTGTGGATCTTGACCTCCGAGTATACCGGATTGAGAATGTTTGGATCACCGCGGGTGAGACCGCCACCGTGGCCTTGAAAACGACTTAAAAAAATAACAATGAAGAAGATAAGAGTTCATAAAAGATAATGGGGATAAATTGGACGCATAATTCATAAACACAATTACGGAAAGGAGCAGGAGCATCCACAAAACGGTGCGCACGCATTTCATAAAAAGTTACGGAACAATGAATTCATAATTATAAAATAATTGTATTATCCATAATAGTCGTTTTATATTACGAATTCATTAATCCGTAACTTCCGGTGTGAGATGCGAATTTCATTAACGATTTTATACTGGTTTGGTAACTGTTGGTCTTGGGTGGTGGGGATGGAAAAACATTCAAATTTTGGAAATTTCATGAGATTTTTCATATTAATTGTGTAATTAGTGACATGGACGGTTCTTGGAGATGGGATTTTCGGTGGAGAAATCCATTTTTTTGTTTAGGAATAAGACTTGTTACAACTTTTATTCTCAAGTATAGAAACTTTAGTGTCTGTCCAAGAAAAATCAGACACAACTAAAGGGACTTACAATCAGTTAGTCACTCAAACCCATCTCAGAATTTCCAACATGTTCTGAGTTTTGGATCGCGAAGGGCTAACTTGCCATGGCAAACTGTATGGTGTGTAATAGTCTGGAATATCGCTGGATTTGCAGGAATAATGGTCTGATCAAGGGAGTCTCTTTTCATCTCTCCTCAGCCAGGTATTCGTTAAATAGCACAGATAATGCGTAAAATACGTTTGAGGGCAGACTCAAATTTCGGTTTTTCATTTGCTTAGTGGTTTTCTAATCCTGCTGCTTGTTTGTCATCTCTATACTAAATCTGCTGGTGTTTCTTGGTAATCTGTTGTATAGTTTAGGAACAATACACTATACAAGCCAATCTTTTTGGTGAAGGGTTATGTAGGATTTATGTATAGGGGAAAAACTTAGTATAAGGGGTTTGGTAGGATTGGTAGAGGATATCTTTTTGTTTTGCTATAAACTATCTATTTTGTTTCCAGCTTGGTAGGTAACCTGGTACCAATATCTTCTACATGTATTCCCATTCCTTATACTTATTATGTATTAGTGTTCGTGTACCCGTGTGTTGCAGTTCAATATATTTTATTTTCTTTTAAGAAATAATTATAGACATTAAATTTTTTTCATATAAAAATTTATAAATATTTTTATAATTATTATAACATTGGGTTAAACAAAATTACCCTAATAATTTAAATGTCAATGTAATTTTAAGTAAATTGTTCTATGAGTTAAGTATAAATTTTTCTACTTATATTTGCCAAAAATAGTTATTCTTTGTAAATTTTATTTACATATCATTTCTAAAAACTAAAAAGAGTGTTTGTTCATAAATTTTATTCATATAAAAAATTATTAAAAAAATTGTAATGGACAATGATTTACTTTTAAATTGAATATAGACATAAATTTTATTTATATAAAAAATTATAAAAAAATATTAATATTATTATAGCATTGATTTTCATAAATTATTTTCACCATAATTATTTATTTAGTTGTTAATATATGATTTCAAGTAAATTATTCTTTTTCGTAAGTTGATTGTAAATTTTCTTACTTGTATTGTAAAAATATGTTATTTCCCATGAATTTGTTTTTCATTTAGTTTAAAGAAATACTCCAGAATGCTCATATAATTCATTTTTTTATATATGAGAAAAATAAATGAACAATCATGTATTTAAAAATTGATTATAAATATTAATTTTACTATATAAAAAATTATAAAAAATATTATCATTATAACAATGAGTTAAGAAAAATATTTTCATCCTAACTAATAATTTATATGCTAATATGATTTCAAGTAAATTGTTATTCCCCCCGTAAGGTGAGTGTAAATTTCCTATATACATTTATGTTAGAAAAAAATATTATTCTCTGTTAATTTTATTTTCATATAGTTGCAAAAAATAATAAAGGGTGTTTGTGTAATTTAATTATTCTTTTATGTGATATGAAATAAAAATGAATAATAGTTTACATAAAAATTGATTATAAACATTAATTGTATACGCTGGGAAAATAGAAAGTCATAGAAAGAAAAAGGCATACTAAATTGTAAAAATAACTAAGCGGATAGATAAAGGATAGATAAAGATTACTGAAAAGATAAAATAATTTAAATTAAAAAAATTAACAAATGTGTAACGGCTTACTATAATATTTTAAGTTAATTTTTTTTTTATAATTATGAATATTTTTAAGAATATTTAATAGATAAAATAACCAATGTATTTAGTTTTTATATAATATAAGATTTGAATTGAATCTTTAATTAATTCAAAAATTATTTTATTTAACAAACATGTAATAACTCATAATTATATTTTTTTTAAATTGTTTTATTTAAATTCAAAAGTTATATCTTATTTACAACAAATTCAAATATTTCGTACAATGTGATTTATAAATAATTCATTTATTATATTTTTATTTTAATAATTTTTCAACCATATTTTTATTTTAGTTTTTATATTAAATAAAAATATTTTTATTATAAAAATTAATTACCTGAAATAGAAAAAAAAATTCCGAGTTTGTTATGTTATATATAAGATATATATATATAAAAAAAAAAAAAGATAAAATAACATGTCATTGATTTTGGAGGTAACTTATGGATTAAAAAAATATAACAAGGAGAAATAACTTTCTTAAAGGTAGTCAAGATAAAAGGTATGTTTTGAATGTAATTTTTAAGTTGAAATTAAAATAATGAGCTTTAAATTTTTATATATATTTTTTTATCCATGAGAATCGAACATAATATCATAGAGAGTTTACAATACTCATGTACCTTGTTCAATCGACTGAGTTAAACCCCCTTAATAATGAGTTTTAAAATTTGAGTAAAAGTTGTTTGGCATTTTTTATTTTTTTTCTACCTTAAAGTTACTTTTTAAGTTAAATTTTTGTGGTAAAATGATTTTATGGTAAATAGTCAAATTCATTCTTGAAAATATAATGCATTGAAAAATTCATTTAAATTAAAATTTAGTATTTGAATATGTAAAAAGTACGATAAATATATTAATTTTGTAATTAAGTTTCATCCATTATATTTAACGCACACACCTTATGTTGCATTTTGACATTAATTTATCATATAAAGAAGTGTCATTTGAGTTACTAACTCACAAAAAATGCAATCAAATAAGCTTGATACTTGATAAATTAAAGAAGTCTCTAAACAATGTCATTAATATCATTATAGACAAATAAGTCTCTAAATAATGTCACTTTTTACATATACTTAGACACTAAATTTTTATTTATCATTGTTTAGAGACGAATTTGTTAGCACATCACACTTTCAATGACAAATTTGGCTATTTATCTATGATTTTATTTAAAATTATAACTTATTAATTTATAATTATATAAGGATTAATACATAAATTTAAGACATAAAAAAGTATAATAAATCTGGAGAAATTAACAAATAAAAGTCTACCATCTTAATTAATGAATATCAATTTTCATACATTAAAAAAATAAAAAATCATTTATAAATTTTGATAATAAAAGAAAATGTAATGTAATACAATTAATTTAGGATATAAAAATAACTAATTAAATAATTTAGAAATATCAACTATTAATCATTTATATAGGATAAATAAGACCCATTCTTTTTTTTTTTCAATTCAATTTTAAGATATCGTTTTTGATAAACTTGCATTGTTCACAGCAGTACTCAATAAATAAATGGTTTACTAAATTCGTAAAGAACTGATGTCATGATCTTTGAGAAGAAGTAAAAAACATAAAATGTGAAAATGAAGTACTACAAGGATTCGACTTATCTAAATAGTGCTGATTTTCTTTATAATTTCATTATAAAAAAATTCACTTGAATTCTTAAGAATTTATTTGGCTCAGCTTCTCTTTTAATAAGGAGAAAAAACAAAATAAGAAATATTATTATTATTATTATTATTATTATTATTATTATTTTGTAAAAGATAGAAGAAAAGAATATGGAAAAAAATGAGGAATGACATCCTAATTAGATTGACACCTCTATCCCGTAAACTCTAGAAAATTCACCTTTTTTTATATATATATATATATATATATATATATATAAATGAATAAAATGATTACAAACACATGAGAGGATTAACCATGCCCAAAGTAAGACTAAGAAAATCTATAGAAAAGAAGTCCCTCTCGATACCTAAGGAGCTCCAATGAAAAAAAAAGTAGAGAATCCTACCAAATATAATCAAAACAGTTAATTACAAAATATGAGAGATTCTAGAATTAATTGAGTTAGCTAATCTAATGCAGTTTAACCACCTAGAGTATACATTCCATGGAACAATTTCAGACTACTTAAAAGCAAGGATAAGGAGCTCAGAGACAGACTCAAGCCATAACCAATTCCAACTATTTTATATAGCCCTTTCAATAGCTAAAACAACAGCCATAACTTCCGCGGAGAAAGCATTGACAATGTCAAAGTTGCAGGCAAAAACATCCCTAAAATTGAAGTCATGATCAATAAAAATCACTCCACAACCAGCGGGAGTGAGCGAGCCTATAGCGGCTCCATCAAAATTGCACTTGATCCAAGGAGGAGAAGGCTTGAGCGAGTGAGCCACCTTGATGAGAAGCGCCTTGCTAGGATGACACAATAAGCTAGTGGGTGTTTGGATAGTATATTTGAGAATTCCAAACCATTCAAAATTCTAAGCTTCCATTTTTAATTCTTTGATTTGTGATTTATATTTTATATATTTTTTCATAATCTTGACAATATATTCAAAGAAAAATAGAATTTGTTGTATCTTATTGGGTTCTATCTTAAATTCTTCTCAAAATAGTTAAGAAATACATTGGATATGAATTTGTGTTCTAATATAATCGTGTACAGATCTTAAAAGCAAATTTACAGATATTGAATCTTGTGAATGTTGTTATAGCTTTATTTTGTTTCAGATTCCAAACATAGCCCAAGGAAAACTCCCATGGAGATAAATATTTGCACCCACACTTAGAAATGAAACAAATGTGTTTTGGCATTTTAATATCTGTAAACATAGCAGCATAAAATTTTAAGATAAAATTGCCACAAATTCAGGGTAAGCGGTGCAATGGGGGCACAGATAAAGTAATGCGTAAAACAAATACTAAATGTTATTTAATATGTAACTGAGGTGTGTCACTTCACTGCATATCCAATGTGGAACAATAAAAACATCAGCAGCAGCGAGGACACTGCAAAACCCAACTCCTCTGGTCAAACGGCTACTGAATTTACAAACCATATATTCATAGAAATGTAAGTTGCTAAGGAAATGAGGTGTGTGTCACCTTTTATCTTTTCAACAAGCCTCTAGTGATCATTTTACGAGCAAGTTTCTCCACCCTATTGGTCTCATCCTTTACAAATAGAGCATGAATAATTATTTCAGGAGTTATAGCATTAGGAATCCAACTATTGTCTTCCATTTTTGACACTAAGGCCAATGCTTCATCGAGCATGCTCTCGTTGCAAAGTCCATTGATCATTATGTATAGAGATTTGGACTATAGCTTCTAATCAAAAGATCTTGTCAAACCTCTTGTGCATTTTTAAGTCTTTTGCCTTCACATAGACCATCAAGAAGTATAGTGAATGTGCACACATCCGATCGAATTCTGCGATCTCTCTTTTTATTGAATTTTATTTATTCTAACACACATGTATGTGCAGAGTAGTAATTAGTACAATTCTTTGCTCTTGTTCTATATATTTCAACAGGCCTGGGGCTAGCTAGCTACTTATTTATTATATATGCTGAAGCTAGATCAATGGATTCCAAGAATTGAACCTCAACATGCATGGTCAGGCTGACTTCCTGGTGGTGTCAACGAGTTTGAACCACTGGGTTGCAGGGTCACAGGTCTTATCACCTCTCAGGCATTTGCATGGATTGGTGACAACGTTGTTGTATTCCCATCCCTCAGATTTAGAACACGGTCCCAACCTCAATGGCTGCTCTAACTCTCCCATGATGCAAAGACCTGTCAATGGGTGAAAAATCACTTTGTATGCTTCCACTTCCAATAACCCCGGCCCTGCAAGAGGAATCGATATCTCAGCTGTAGCATCCTCAAGAAGTATCCTCCAAATTACGAAAGAAAAAGTCCCAATTCATTGTGCAGCAATGACCTCAAGAAACTATACGCAACTTTAACACCTAAGACAATTCAAATGATGAAAAAAAAAAATGCTTGTGTTTTTAATACTTCCCTTTCTGCAGAAAGACCACCAGAAATATACTTACTTATAATCAAGGGTAAATAGAATAACCTAATCAGTAATTAAAAAGTATTAGAGCTATTCTTACAATAGGCCTCTAGCAATCATTTCCTGAAGATGTTTCACTGCTTTATCTGCCTCACCCTTTTCAAGGAGAGCACAGACAATTATTTCAAATGTTATAGCATTAGGGATGCAACCACTGTCTTCCATTTTTGACCGCAAAGAAAATGCCTCATCAAACAAACCATCTTTACAAAGCCCATTGATCATAACATTATATGTGTAGACATCTAGACTGTAGCCTCTAATCAAAAGATTTTGAAAAACCTCTTGTGCATCTTTTAAGTCTTCTGCCTTTACATAGACCATCAAGAAGTATAGTGAATGTGCACACATTCGATCAAATTCTCTGGTCTTTCATTTTGTTGAATAATGCAATTGCCTTGACAAGATGATCGTTTTTGCATAAACCATCTATTAAGCAATTGTAGGTGATAACATTAGCAGGTTGACCTCTATTGTGCATCTCATCAATAAGATCCCAAACATAAGAGATTCTCCCAGATTTGCATAAACCATCAATAAGAGAACTGTGAGTCACTGTGTCAAGAACCACATTTTTTCGATACATTTCCACAAAGAGATTCATGGCCTCATCCACCCTTTTAGTCTTACAAAATCCGTTAATAAGGATATTGTAGCTGTGATTAGAGGGAGTTACTCCCAATAGAGACATAGCATTGAAGACATGTTTTGCATTCTTCTCTTTGTTAACTAAGCAATAGCCATTCATTAAAGTATTATAAGTAACCACATTAGGTTTCAAAGATGCTTTAAGCATGACAGCTAACACATTTTTGGCTTGTTTGACCTTTCCTTCTTTACACAATGCATCAACCAATATATTGTAGGTAATAACATTTGGGTTGATGTTTTTGAATACCATTTCATTTAACAAATCAGTTACTTCTTTCGGATTACCAACAGTGCAGAAGCCATAAATGAGAGTATTATAAGTGACAACACAAGGAGAAATTCCCTTGACAACCATTTCAGAGAACAAATCGCAGCCCTCAGATACAAGCTGATGTTTACATAAACAGTCAATAATAGTGCTGTACATTACCACATTAGGCTGAGTGAATCGGCCATCAATTCTTCTGAGCATGTTGATGGCAGCTCTATAATCTCCTATCTTACATACGCCATTGATCAAAGTCCCGTAACCAACTTGGTCCAGCTGGAATCCTTGAGATACAAGGTTGTCGTGAAAGTGCAGTGCTTTCTTGACCTGTCCCTTAAGACAGAGACCTTTGATGAGTGTGGTAAGGGTAATTGTATTTGGGTGATAACCCAATTTGAGGATCTTGGCGAATAGAGAGAAAGCGAAGGTGATACGACCCAAGTGAGAGTAACAGTTAATGAGGATGTTGAGAGTAACAAGATTTGGGAAAACTCCATAGAGTTCCATTTGTTTGGAAAGGGAAATAGGAGTGGGATAGTGCTTCATCTTCGGAAAGGATCCCAAAATCTGGTTAAATTGGATGATGGGAGGAATATGATGCATATGGAGCATGTGATTGAATTGGGAGACGGCATCATCGATATTCTCGAAGGAAGGGGTTCGAGGCTGAGAGTGAAACAACTGAGAAGAGAGAAAGTTGTTGGGAATGGAAACAACAGACACAGAAAATCTTAATCTTCTTGACAGCGACAACATTGTTAATGTTATATATTGTTTGTTTGAGAAAGCTCGGTTTTCTCCTATTTCACATCAACTTATGGAATGAAAGGTTTCATATAATTTCAATTCTCATTCTTATATTTTTTTTTAATGTAACTTTTCATATATATAAAATTAAAAATATATATATATATATATAATATTAAAATCAAATAAATATTAATTTATATAAATAAATAACATTATAAAAATAATCATTCAACATAAATTTAAATAAGAACTCTAATTAAACGGAAAAAATTAATATATTTTTAAAATTAATTAGTTTATAATTATATATTAAAAATTAAAAATAAAACACAAATAGATATAATATTTTAACTTCATCATCTGAAATAATTTCTCTATATTTTGCAAATGTTTATCTCCATAATTTTTATATTTCTTTGAACTACTAATACAAATAGCAATTAAAACATAATAAAATATCAAAATTAACGTATAAAAAGAATAATTAAAATAACAAATAAATAATTGAATAATTTAAATTATAAAATTATAAATATAATGTATATATACACAAGATGCGGGACGAGATGGGTACTATAATAGCTGTACCCAGTGACGGATTTGGGGGGTTGAAGCATCCCCTTCCTTTGTTAATATATATATATATATATATATAAAATAAAAAATAAAATAAAATTATTAAAAAATAGATTTTTAAGTTAATATTTATTAAAAAAAATTTATTAGTAGATTATATTTTAATTTTATACCTATTAAATATTTAGTTTCATTACATTTTTTTTATTTATTTTTTGTAAGTTTTATTCTTAATAAATTAATTTAACACTTTTTATCTATAATTTTTTAAAATTTTATAAATTTTACTCTTATATTACATTATTGTAGATTTTACTCTCAATTTTTTAAAAATTGACAAATTTAATACCCATTTTTTATCTTTTTTTTTAATATAAATTTTACATTAATTTTTTTTTTTTTTAAATTTATCTTCAATTTTTATAAAAAAATTTTAACCCCTTCTTATTTAAGTTCCTAGATCCGTCCCTGCCTGCACCCACACCCATCCCCATGAGATTTTGTGAGTAAATATCCGCCCCATCCCATCCTCAAATATATGCGAGTTATTATCCTATCTGCGTATAAATATTTTTGTGGGTGTCCATAGGATCTGGATCCATATTACCATCCCTATTAAGGAGAAACATTCAAATAGGTACTAAACTAACATATTTTTATCTACCAATAATAAGAATTTTATAATTAATAGAATTAAAAAGAAAATCTCTAATAAAAAAATAATTGATATTCTTTTTATTTAATTTTCTTCCTAAATTTTTGCTAGGCTGCATTGATTTTATTTTTTTAATCAAAATTGGATTGAAAATTAAAATCATACAAGATTATTATTAAAATTTAAATATAATATATTTTAGTTGTGTAAAATAGAGTAGTTTATTTTATTATTTTTATTTTAAATAATAATTTTATTGTGGGTTTTTAATTTTTGTTTTAAATAATAAATTTATAATTCTAAGACCGTAGAGTAATTTTTTCCTTTTAAAGTATACTTAAATTTTAATATTTCAGTAAAATTTATCAATTAAAATTAAATTTTATAATTTAAAATTATAAACCTTACAAAATCTTGAATTGCTTAAAATCAAGGTATTTTATTTGCAGTAATAAAATTATTATTTAATATAAAATCAACAATCAAAATATAATATTTTGAAATTCGAATAATTTTTTAAAATTCCAATCTTTGATGTATTTAATGCTTAGCAAAATTTTAAGAAGATTAGTTAAAAATAGAAAGAATATCAATTATTCTTTTATTAGAAAAAATTATTTTTTTTATATTAATTGTAAATTTTTTATTGATTATGCCTAAAAATGATGTGTTAAGTTAAAATGTTTCTCGTGCTATACTAGTAAAGTAGACAAAAACAAAACTAAACTCCTCCTCTTTTTTTTTTTTTTAATAAAATCGAAAGTGTAAGTAGGAGTATTTATATTTATTTATGTATAGATGCAATTAACTTTTTTTTTTACTATAGGCATAAATGCAATTTGTAAGTAGTCTAGCCTATCACACTTTCCATTTCAAAAATTGTTGTGCCAATTCCTGAATAAAAAAATAGTTGAATTTTTAAATTTTAGTTAGGTTTTTTTAGAGGGATTTTTCAATTAGGTATTTATTATTACAATTAAATAATATTTTCATTGCATCCTTCATTACTAAATTACTCTTTTAATATATTTAAAATTAAAAAACTAACCGGGAGATTTATTTTTTTATCTATGCATATTTCTTTAATTAATGAAGGATTATGATGAGAGAGTAAACAATTAAATCATACGGTTAATTCCATGTCTAGATTGATGGGTTTTGTTGCGTGAGGAATGCCACCCATACATGTGAAAAATAGTTGGTTTGTTTAAATTTTCATTTGATAAAATAATAACTTATTTTAATAAAATAAATAATTATTTGTGTTTTTAGTATATTTTTTTAAATTATTTTTTGTTTAAAATAAATTATTTTCTATTTATTTAAAGAAACAAATTCTATTTACTTATGAAATATCAATTATCTAATAATTATTTATTTTATAAATACTTATTATAGTTTTAAACAAACTTACCCTAAACCAATCCAATAAAAAATGAATAGAATCAGTTTCAATTTGGTTAAATTGGTTCGCTTAAAAAATTACTTTTGCAAAATGCAGATAAGGTATATATATAAAAGATTTTATTTATTATATTTTAATTTTAATCATTTATCAATCAGATTTTTATTTTAGGTTTTATTTTAAATAAAAAAAATTATTATAAAAATTAATCTATCTATTATTCATTATAAAAGAAGGTTTTGTTACGTTGTTAGATGACCACATGACAACCACATATCTATCTATCTATCTATTATTTATTCCAAAAGAAGGTTTTATCACATACTACATAACAATTCCATATTAATTCTACATTTAATTATATTAAATAAAAAATATTTTTAACAAATTAATCTATTCAATTTTTAAAATAATTTGAATATTCAAAATAATAATATTATTAAATTATTTATCTATATTTACTAACATAGTTAGTTATAAATTCAAATATCATCATTCTTTTATGGTTTATATATTCATGTTTTCTCCTTCCATCCCATTCAGGTTTTTTTTCTTCTTCTATTCTCCTTTTTTTCTGCATTCTTTTCTATTTTTTCTTTTTTTCTTCTATTTTTTTCCTGTTTCTTCTATATTCATTTTTTTTTAACCTCCATATAGTAGGTTTTTTTTTTTTTTTTTCTATGATCAAGTTGCCTATATATTCATTTTTTCTTCCTTTATGCTACCAATCTACCACCGATTTAACCAAAGTTTCTTCTTCATTTTTTCTCTTATATTTTTTTTTTAATTCATATTTTGCATTCTCTTTTCTTTTTGTTTCAACAAGGAATTTCAAGTTTTTAAAGTCAACCATCACAACATCAACGATCGACTTACTAATCTTTTATTAATTTGATTTCCTTTAAAGTTATAATGTTTACTAATGTAACTATAATATTTGTTCTTTTATTAGTTTAATTTTGTCTAGGGGTTATTATTTTTATTTTATATTATTGTACCATTGTTATTATTTTATGGCACTTTTATGTTATTATCATAATTATCTTATGAATATAATAAATTTAAAGATTAATTGTAACAAGTCTAAATGAAATGAAATTTAAATAAATATGAATTTAAATTTAAATAAATTATTTTGTATTAATTTATTTTTTAAAACTATATTTTTTTAAAAAAATATTAGTTTGAGATTTTAAAATTCAAAAATAAATTATGGCTTTTAAATAACAGTTCATAGTTAAAAAAAAATAAAAAAAAGTGTAATGAGGTAATTTAAATTGATTAATGTAATTATCTTAAAATTATATTGTTTGTTATTATCTAGATTTTAAAATTCAAAAATAAATTATGACTCTTAAAATAACAGTTCATAGTAAAAAAAATAGAAAAAAGTGTAATGAGGTAGTTTAAATTAATTAATGTAATTATCTTAAAATTATATTGTTTGTTATTATCTAGATTTTAAAATTCAAAAATAAATTATGACTCTTAAAATAACAGTTCATAGTAAAAAAAAAATAGAAAAAAATGTAATGAGGAAGTTTAAATTAATTAATGTAATTATCTTAAAATTATATTGTTTGTTATTATCTAGATTTTAAAATTCAAAAATAAATTATGGCTTTTAAATAACAGTTCATAGTAAAAAAAAAAAAAAAAAAAAGTATAATGAGTAGTTTAAATTGATTAATGTAATTATCTTAAAATTATATTGTTTTTTTATTATCTTATGATCATTGTAATTGTTGTAAGATTATAATATTTGTTCTTTTTTTAGTTTGATTTTATTTAGGGATATAATTTTTATTTCATATTATTTTCAATAAACTTTATCATCTAATTTAAATCAATTATTTGGTATTAATTTCATTTATTTTAACTAAGTTTTGTTTTTTTATTTTAAAATAAATATTAGTTTGTGATCTTAAAATTCAAAAAGAAATTATGATTTTTAAATAATAGTTGATGATAAAAAAAAACTGAAAAAAGTGTAATGAAATACTTTAAATTAATTAATGTAATTATCTTAAAATTATAATGTTTTTTTATTATCTTAGGACTATTGTAATTATTTTAAGATTATACTAATTGTTTTATAGTAATTTTTTTAAGTTACAATTTGAATTTATAAAAAAAAATAGTGGTTTGTGTGTTTTTTTTTTTCTCGATTGGAATGAAGTTTTTTTTTTTTTTTTTTTTTATTGTCTTGTGTGTTTTTCTTCTTCTTTTTTTCTCCTATATTTTTTTTCCTTTTTTTCTAATTCATATTTTTCATTCTTTTTTTCTTTTTTTTTTTGTTTCAATCGGGAATTCCAACTTCCTAAAATCTAATGATGGACATATCCTACACAACAATAATGACAAAGCTTATCGATGACTATTGTTTACATGTTTCATATTACAAGTTATCAACCATCACTCCATTCACAGTTAAGATACTGAGAGATTGTTTGTTAGTTTGATTGATTTCATTTAGGGATATAATGTTTACCAATGTAATTATCTTAAAATTATAATATTTGTTATTATCTTAAATTATTGTAATTGTATTAAGATTATAATATTTGTTCATTTGATAGTTTTATTTCGTTTAAGGTTATCATTTTTATTTTATATGATTTTCAAATTTGTCCCGTTATTATTATTTTATGATGCTTTTAAGTTATTATTGTAATTATCTTATGAATATAACAAATTTAAATATTAAATGTAACAACTTAGTCGATTTAAATTTAAATAAATATCAATTTAAATTTAAACAAATTATTTGGTATTAATTTCATTTTTTTAACTAGATTTTTTAAAAAAAATATTAGTTTGAAATCTTTAAATTTATCTCATTGTTATTATTTTATGACGTTTTTAAGTTATTATTGTAATTATCTTATGAATATAACAAATTTAAAGATTAAATGTAACAAGTCTAAATGAATTTAAATTAAAATAAATTTAAATTTAAATCATTTATTTGAAATTAATTTTTTTTATTTTACTAGATTTAAAAAAAAATTAGTTTGAGATATTAAAATTCAAAAAGAAATTATTGTTTTTTAATAATAGTTGATAATAAGTGTTATGGACCATTTGAAGGGACCTTTCATGGTGTAACTTGATATAGTTTATAAAAAAAAAGTGTTACTTTATATGGCTATAATTTTATTACAATACATTAAGTTTAATACATTTATTTAATATTAATATAGTTTTTTTTTTTAGATTTACTACTAACTAAAGATCAAATAAAAAATGTAGCACTTGTGAAGATTGAGAAACTACTTCAAAATAATGGTAGGAGTTTGAAGTATTTTCTAACTATGTCTCATCCATCAAACACTGCTATGGAGAATAAATCGAAGAAAGATTGATGGTTGAGGAGTTGAATTATGATAAAAGTGATCTAAATGATTTATCAAATCCATATCTCTCCTCCTTAACCACTGAATAAAGACATGAATTATATTTGAAAGTTGGAGTCTTGTAATGCTAATGAAAAAACATAGACCAATCCAATAAATTATGTAAATGGAAGTACAAGAATAAAAGTAAGAAGAATGAAAGAACATGTACTTGAGGAGTGCACAATATTGACTAGGACTACTGTTGGAGACAATGTTCTTATTCCAAGGATGAGCATGATTACAAACAACTCAAATTTGTCGATCCAATTTCAAAGAAGACAATTTTCAATGTGTTTGTTTTGGAATAACAATTAATAAATCATAAGGACAAATAAATTGCCATAAAAAATATTTTTTAAATATATATTATTTAAAAAAATTAAATTATATAACAATCATTAAAAAACTCGCGCGTACGGCAAAAAAAAACTAGTTATCCATAATAGAAAGTTTCTAGAAAATTATTGAAATAAATTTTAATCTGGTGTTGACGCATGTAAAACTTTTATCCAAATGGGGTTTGTTATATTAATAAAATATATAAGATTTTCCTATAAAAAAAATAAAATTTAACATGTCATTGATTTTAGAAGGAACTTGTGCATAAGAAAAAAAATTATAGTGGGGAGGAAAAACTTTCTTAAAGGTAGTCAAGAAAAAAAAAACCAAAGTAAAAATAATTAAATAAAAATAAAATTTAATAACATAACTGTTTAAATATATCTATGAGAATAATTGTATTAGAACTTTTAGTGGGTGTTTGGATAGTGTATTTGAGAATTCCAAATTCTAAGCTTCCATTTGAAATTCTTTCGTTTGTGATATATATTTTTTCATAATCTTAATAATATATTCAAAGAAAGATAGAGTTTGTTGTGTCTTATTGTGTTCTATTTTAAATTGTTCTCAAAATAAGAAATACATAAGATATTTAATATGATAAAATAAGTGATAAAAGTGTTATCATATTCAATTGACTTAAACAACTAATTAATATGATAGTAGTACTTATTTTATCTTATCTTTTATATCCTATAATTTCATATTTTGGACACCAAAATAATTCTTAGTATGGAGGATCATCAATTCCAATGCGGTGCATTTATCTAATAAAAAAAACTTATGATATAATGAAGATGAAAATAAACGTTACACAATCTAAGATTCGATATATTTATAAGACTTTACATTATTATCATCTTCATGAAGATTATATCTCCCAACAGACTCAATTAATATGATCAAAGAAGATAATTAATTCATTTAATTCATATATAAAAAGCCTTTGACACATTCATCCTCGCCCATCTTGCAATCCAAAACTCCATTGAGAAATTAAAAAATCAGAGGACATTATGGATAGAGAAGAACAAGAAAAAGAGATGCACTCTCATAGGCTCTTTGTCTTCCTCTATGAAGAAGCCTCAAAAATCAAACTTTCATGGAGAAAAATCTTCACCCAAATAACCCTAACCTTAATCCTCCCTCTCCTATTCATCTTCCTAACCCACATAGAAGTCTCCAACCTCTTCTTCAAGAAGTTCCTCTACAATTCAAAAGATACATTCACAAACCCTAATTTCATATATCACTACGTCAAGCTCTCCAAAATTATGTCATTTGAGTTGATAACTATTTTGACGTTCCAAATGGCTTACTTTACTTTCCTTCTAATCACTTCACTCCTTTCGACTTTGACGGTGACCTACACCGTAGCTTCAATCTACACTCCTGAAGATGTAACATTCAAGAGGGTCAAGAGTTTTTTTTCTATTGTGTGGAAGAGGCTTGTGATGGTTTTTTTATTTGCATTAGGATTTTTTTCCCTTTACAATTTTGGGAGCATGATAGTTATATGCTTGTGGGAAAACGCATTCGGATTAATGAGTGATGTGGGTGTGGTTTTTGACTTCATGGGGGTTGTTTACTTCATAGGGATTGTTCACTTCACCGTGGTGGGGCAACTAGACGTTATGATCGATTTGGATGAGTCTTGGGAAATCCTAGTTATGGAGAAGAACTATGATTTACTAAGGGGGAAGATGACTTTTTTGATATTCATGTTTTTCACTCAAATGATTTCTTTTATTTCGATAATGGTTTCGTCCAATGTGAAGGCAGCGGTAGCAATGGCGGTGGTGGAGAATGAGATACCTACTGCAGACAAGATGGCATTGGTTCTCTCTTTGTTGCTCTTGTGTTGTTTGTTCCTCTTTGGGCTTGTGCTGCATGGTGTGATTTTCTATGTTTCCAAGTCCTATCACCATGAGAATGTTGACATAGAAGAAGATCATGATGAAGTGTATGGAGGAGAGTATGTGCAATTGAAGGCCAACGATTTTGATCAGATGGAGCAAGTTTGTTTTATAATATAGCTTATATTGTTATATTTGTTATAGTTTTTGATTCATATATAGGAATTGAAGTTGGATAGGGTTTACAGCAACTCATAGAAATTAAATACTACTGTTCCAATAGCTAGTTATTTAGAACATTTGATTGGTATATATCCGTTGTAGTTGATTTTATATTAAATTAATTTACGGTTTAAAAATAGGACTATATGGCTTCTTTTTGCAGATATATTAGTTAGTGCCATATAGTATATGATTTACAATGCTGAGAATCAATAAATATCAGATTATTGTTTATATGTTTTATCTTTCTGTACCTTCTCTGATGGTGTTTTTTAGAGTATATTTTAAGAGTAGATTTAGCTTCCTATCAATTTGCCACAGAAAATATGAGCTATTCCAAGATATTCGAAAAAAAGAAAAGGAAAAATCCGAATAATTAACAATTATCATAATTTTTTTTTTCCTGTAAAACATACTTGAATATGTAAAATTTCTAATAATATAATTTAAATTTATGTTTCAATATCATTATAAATTTATAGTATTAAAAAATGCATTAAGTTATCATTAATGTTTAATTTTATCCTCCAAATTTAAAAAAAAAACAAATTTATTTTTATATCATAAAAAAACATTAAATCTATCATATATTTTTTTTTATTCATCTCTTCTTATTTTATTAAATACACTTTTCATTTTTTTTGTAAAGAAATATATTTAATAAAAGGAAGGTATATATAACAAAATATGGGACTGATTAAACCACACTAGATCAAAAGATAGAAAATATCAAATTATCCCATTTTAAATAATAATAAAAAATAAAAAAAAATTATAATTTAAAATTAAAGTGAATATAAAGTAAATAAATAAAGTAGTAATTTTGAGAGGATATTGGATGGTCAGTTTTTTTCTCTGACGTTGTTCTGTCCCATCTCTTCCGAACAACTTGATTTGATACATGCATGCTGCTGATGTTAACAGATAATAAGGCATTTTGTTCTTCCATGATGATGGACCCCCCGGCCGTTTGGATTCTGTCAATCTCGAATCTCTATCCAAAGTCATGACAACACTTTCTTTTCTTTTTTTTAATTAGTAGAAATTTTCATTTTCTTCTTTCTTCTTATCGGTAAAATCGTTCGGAATTTTCATTTTTTATCCACTAAAGTAGTAGGTCACATTAGTTTGTTTATTTTTTTCTTAATTTGGTTTAGTATTAAATTTTTGGCTTAATATTTCTTTTAATCTTTAAGTTTTATTTAATTGTCCGTTTTGGTTTCCTAATTTAAAAAAAAATCAATTTGATTTTCAAGTTATTAAAAATATTTTAATTTAGTATTTGACCATTAATTTTTATTTTCGTAACAACATTAAATTTTGTATGCGAGTAAAAAGAATGATTATGAACATGAATCATACTTAGGCGATGAAAAATGTTCTTCAAATGTGTAATGTGGAACAAAGTGATGGACGAGGCACACTATAGAGACCACCAAATTTTGCATTGTTCAAACTCAATTGTGACAATGCAGTAGATGATATGAGGACTGCGATGTGTAGGAGTATAATCAGTGACCATAATGGAAACGTGATGGTGTTCTTTGTGCATAACCTTAAGTCATGTTCTATTATCCAGGCAGAATTATGGGCCATTGCAATGAGTGTCAAAGTTGTGTGGGATCAAGGATTCACAACATTGATAATGGAATCAGATTATGCACAATCAGTGAAGATTGACGCCTCTTCATTTAGATTTTTGGTATTTTCATACTTTAAGTCTTCTTCGTTCATTTTAGTCTAGTGTTTTCTATTTTTTATGTCATAACATATATGGATGATGACATTGTATTGTTTGTTATAAACTAAGTATTTTTTTCATGCTAGATGTTTAATCTGCTTTGTTTTCTTTTATCTCTAGCATCATTAGATGATTTGCTTACTTAAAAACTTATTCTGAGATTTGCAATCGATTACATTCCTTGGGAATCGATTACCAGATGGCCAAATCTGTTTTGAATCATCTCTAGTATCGAGTTAATCGATTACCAACAATTGCAATCGATCACAATGCTGTTTTCAGATTTCAAAAATTGCCCTGTTTTAATTGCAATCGATTACTATCGAGCTATAATTGATCACAAGTCAATATCTGAAACTTAGAATTGGCTTTGTCTCATTTGCAATCGATTACATGTCTTCTTGCAATCGATTACAATAGATGACATCAAGTTTAAATCACCTTTTGATACACGGGATAATCGATTACACCTTGATTGCAATCGATTATATTTGGTACAACGGTCATTTTGAAAAATTCCCAAGATTCATTCTTTGTCTAACAAACTCCAAATCTTTTTGACCCATCCTATATATTTGAACCCATAGCATCTTGTGCAGAGAGACATTCATTCACAATATCTTTTCTATCTTTCATTTGTTAAAATCCAAATCCTTTGATTTGTTTCTCATATTTGATATTGCTTTGAAAAGCTTTTTCTTTGTTTTTTGCACATTAGTTAATCTCTCTTGAGTTTTAGAAAACTTATCTTGCTCATATTGCTATACACTTTTTGAGATTAAACCTCTGAGCCTATACAACTATATTCTTCTCTTATTTGTCTATGAACTGAGGTTATTCAACGTTTGTTCTTGACTACTATACTTACTCAAATTGGAGTTCTTCAAATGATCCTTATATCAGATTAATCAACACATAAAGGTGTTTTCGTTCTTGAATATTTTTATTGATTTTGTTTGATTTGCATTGTAGAAATTTTGTTCTTAAATGTTGTGTTGAAATTAGAATTGTGTTTCTAATTTTGTTTCTAGAATTGTGTTGTTCTAGTGGTTAGAAATTGAATGTTGATGGTGTGTTCACATTCAGTTTTAGGTTCTTGTTTCAGGTTGTGAAATCAAGATTTTTCTGTGGAATTTATGTGCATGGTGTTTGTAACAATTTCATAGTGGTGAAAAGGAGAACTGAATGTAGATTGATGGTTGATCAAACTAGTATAAAATCAACAGTTCAATCTCTCTATCCCTTCATCTCTTTTAATTCAAATTTTGATCTTTATCAAGTTTATTCGTTCTAATAAAATCTATCATAAGTTGAGGATGTTCTGGTTTATTCATTCATTATCATATCTTTGAAAACATTTTGTTAAAACTTCAAGAGAGATAGTGAAAAAAATTTTAAATGAAAAAGAATCTGAAATTTACTTTGTATTAATTCACCCTCCCCTCTTTGATGTAACAATCAGTAGTGATGGTGGAGCATGGGGTAGAATGGTCACACAAAAGCTTTTTACTGGTAGCATCTATCAAGGAGTTTGTGAACAAAGGTGAAATATATGTGTGGAAGCACATATGTTGTGAGGCAAACCAGGGTGACAGATGTGCTTACCAAATTTGGGTTCTCATTAAATGGTGAATGAGAAATTTTTTATGTAATTCTTAGTTTCTTGTCAAAGTGTTGTTCTAATTAATATGACCAATTTTTTTGGTCCAGTTGAGCAATAACTTTCTTCTTGTGAAGGTTGTTTGTGCCCTCTTTTTTTCACCAAAAAAAAATCTTTTTTTTTGTTGATGATCTATTTAAACTTATCATTAAAATCTCAATTTGGTGCTCAAGTTATTAAAAATGCTCTAATTTAATTTTTGACTGTAAATTCAACTTCAATATTTCGTAGATGTAATATAAAATTATTGATGGTCAAAGAATAAATTGGAGTATTTTTAATAACTTGAGGACTAAATTGAGATTATAATAATAAGTATAAATAAACTATCAGCAAAAATAAAATTATAATAACGTGAGGTGACATACCATGTGTATAAGATTTAACGTCGTTACGAAAATTAACAATGACTAAATTAAAATATTTTTAATAACTTAGAGATCAATTTTTGTTTTTTTAAATTTGAGGATCCAAATAAACAATTAAATAAAACTTGATTAAAATAATTTTAAGGGTATATGGAGAACCACGAGGGTTTCAAGTTTTTAGTGAACACCACGGGGGGCTCGAGCTTCGGTAACGAACCACTTGACAGCGATGGAGGCAAACAACCTACACGCATCTCGTTTCGGGACAAAGTTATGATGAATCAAGAGAGAATTCCAACTCGTCCACGAGTGGATCTAATCCAATAGAATCTGGCGAGAATAGTATATGAAGACAATAACCTTATGAAGTCAATGGCACTTCTGGATTCGAAAGTTTTTTATGGCCTTTGTGAGCCATGGAAGGACGTGTTGGTGATCAAATTGCTTGGCAAAACTATCGGCTTCAACACCATGAAGGATAGACTATGTAGGATTGGGAAACTGAATGCAGACTTCGACATGCTGGACGTCGACAATGGCTTCTATATGATCAAGTTTGACTTGTGTGAGGATAAGGTGAAAGTAATGGAACATGGTCCGTGGATGATCTTTGACCACTACCTTGCCGTCCAGACATGGTCCCCTGAGTTTGTTGCCCCGAAAGCAACTATTGATCGTACCATGGTCTGGATCAGATTCACAAGACTCAACTTGTTCTTTTATGATTAGAGTATTTTGCTAGCTCTAGTGGCGGTGGTAGGTTGACCTATTAAGGCTGATTCAAATACACTTGATGCTAGGCGAGGCAGATATGTGCATGTATGTGTGGAGATAGAACTCAACAAGCCGATGGTTGGTTGTGTATGGATCCAAGGGCACTGGTATCGAGTGGAGTACGAAGGTCTACATCGTATCTATTCAACATGTGGTTGTTATGGCCATCTATCTAGGGAATATGGGGTGCAACCAATACAAGGAACCGAGGATCCGAAGTAAATAGTTGAAACAGTACCTCAACAATAGGAGGCAGTAGCGGTTGAGAATGTTGCCACCGGCACTGAGGGTGCAAGCCAAACTTTAGCAGTCATTGACTTGGAACTAGCAACGTCCATGACTGGCAATTAAGGCCCATCAATGTCAGTTATGGATGTTACGGATCCCATCCATGGGGATTGGCTGGTTGTTAAGCGAAAAGATCACAAAAATATTGTGTCGCAACAAAATAAAGGGAAGGTGATTAATGAAGGTCAATCATTGGCTACTCCCACAAAAAGCAGATTGCACTTGGCGAAATATAAAGGACTTGGTAAGGAGATTCAAACCTTCTCTTTTCCTTGTTTTTGAACCTCATACGTTATTTGCAAGGATTGCAAAAAAATGGGAAGGAATCGGCTTTCAACCTTTGTTCCTTCAGGAAGCACAGGGACATTCTAGGGGCATTTAGGTTTTATCATGCCGCAACGATATATCCTTCAAGTTAATTGCCACTCATGACCAATGTGTTACCTTTTCTATTAAGAAGCAACATGTGACTTAGGCATGCTCGGCTATCTACGCATCACCTATGCACCACCAGCGAGCCCAACTTTGGGACCATATGAAAAATGTGAGCAATGCTATTGATGGACCTTGGCTGACCCTTAGTGACATGAATGAGATTCTACACCTTTGTGAAGTCACTAGTAGTAGTTTCTCCCAGAATAAAACCAAGGATTTTGTGGAGACCATTAACATGTGTAACCTTATGAGTATGGAGACTGTCGAAGGATTCTTTACGTGGAGAAGCAATACTCAAAATGGGATTCATATTCGTAAGTGCCTTGATCGTTCCATGGCAAACCCGGATTGGAGCTTGATGTTCCCTCATGTACTAATAGAGCTACTAGCCTCGAATAACTCTTATCATAACTCGTTGCTCTTGAGTTGTGCAAAGGTGTGCAATCGTAGAACAAAGCTCTTCCACTTCCAGGCTGCTTGGATGTTACATGCTGGCTATGATGAACTGGTACGGGATCGTTGGTAAGGAACTCTTGGGGATGCCACGTGGAAGTTGCACCGATGAAAGAGGCTTCGATAAAATTTAATGAGGAGGTGTTTGACAATATCTTTTGCTGCAAACGCCACCTAGAAGCACGGATGTGTGGCATACACAAACAGCTGGATTATGGATTCTCGTCGAACCTTATGCACTTGGAGAAGGACCTACAGAAACAACATGAATTGGTTTTAGCAGAGGAGTTACTATGGTTCAAAAAGTCACATGAGAATTGGGTTCAATTTGGTAATAAAAACACCAAATTCTTTCACACTCAAGTTGTCATTAGGAGAAAAAGGAATAGAATCTCAGGACTTATGATAAACAATGTTTGGTGCTCAGAGGAGGAGGTACTCAGTATGGAAGCTCTCTCCTTCTTCAAAGGGTTGTTCCAAAAACGTGAGCCTTGCCATCCTAATAGCTTAAATTGCCAAATGTACCTCGGATAACTCATGAACTTTTTGAAAGTCTCATGCAGCCAATAACACATATGGAGGTCTAAAGAGTTGTCTTCTCGATTAGTCCATACAAAGCCCCAAGACTAGATGGCTTTCAGCCAATGTTTTTTCAAAAGTATTGGGACACTATTGGAGATGATGTTTGGGAGATGGTGACGAATGCGTTTGCAACGGGAGTGATCAACCCAAGTCTAGCTGACACGTTAATAATTCATATTTCTAAAGTAGGTAATTTGACTCAACTGAAAGATTTTCGTTTAATAAGTCTTTGCAATGTATTGTTTAAAACTATCTCCAAAGTTTTTGTTCAGAAGATCCGCCCATTCTTGGATTTATTGGGCCCTGCCAAAGTAGCTTCATCCCAGGATGAGGAACAGGTGATAATGCTTTATTGACTTAAGAAATTGCGCACTCTATGCATCGCAAGAAGGGCAAGAAAGGTATCATCATGTACAAGATTGACTTTGAGAAGGCCTACGATAAGGTTGACTAGGACTTTATGTGTCTAACTCTATGTGAGTTTGGCTTCCCCTCTGCAATAGTTAATCTAATAATGAACTGCATGATTGCCATGAAACTCTCTCTTAAGTGGAACAATGAGGTACTTGAACCTTTTCACCCCAATAGAGGTTTGAGATAAGGAGATCCAATATCACCATACTTGTTTGTTCTTTGCATGGAGAAATTAGCCATTTTAATTCAAGAGAAAGTTCAGCATAGGGAGTGGCATCAAGTGGTACTAGTTAAGATGGGCTCGGGATTCTCTCATTTGTTCTTGCAGATGACTGCCTCCTCTTCACGGAAGCAACAACGTCACAAGCACGACTTGTGGAGAGTGTGTTAGCTACATTCTACAAAGCTTTGGGGTTGAAAGTCAATGTTCACAAGTCACACTTTATGGCCTCAGCGAATGTACCAAGGTAAAGAATTAACACACTCAATAGTATTTTGGGGTACAGTCTATGACAAGAATTGACAGCGCTATCTGGGTTTTTCGCTCTTGACAAGGAGAGTTAGAAATGCTGACTTCTCATACATCATGAATAGAGTGAATAAAAGATTGGCTAGTTAGAAAGCAAAGCTTCTAAGTAGGGCGGGTAGAGCAACTTTGGCAACTTCTATTTTGAACTCTACTCCGGTTTATTCAATGCAAAATTTGTGGCTTCCGGAGAGAGTGTGTGATGCCATTAAAGCTGCCATGAGGAGGTTCGTTTGGGGGAGTGACTCGAATCATTGAGTCAATTGGACTACTGTAACTATACCTAAGAAAACAGGAGGCTTGGGTATACGCACTGCTTGTCGGACCAACATTGCCATGTTAGGGAAACATGTGTGGTCCTTGGTGCACTTGCCTACAAAGTCTTAGGTGCAGTTCATGGAGGCCAAATATCTTCACAGTACGTTGGTTCTTATAGAGCAACAGTTTCATAACTGCTCTTATACTTGATCCTCGATTACAAAGGCAAACTTCGAATTGCATGCAAGCTTTAGGTTCCAAGTGGGTACAGGAGACATTTCTATCTGGTACGATCATTGGTGTGGGAATGGCCCGATTTGTGAGCGAGTTGACTATGTACACATACAAGATACCACCTTATCTTTGCGCGATATTAATAGTGATGGAACTTGGCAGTAGGGACGACTTGCAACTCCGATAACACAAGAGATCCGAAATGATATATCAGCAGTGATGCTTAACTCCTCAATACCGGACTTAATTATTTAGGGTGCTTCTTCAGATGGAAACTTCTCAGCTAAAACTGCTTATAGGTGGCTCACTGAAGCCCGTTCAACTCATGGTGTGATAGCTGTTCATGGAGCCTGGGTCTGGTCTCTCCAATTACTAGAGAATATCAAACACTTGTTATGGCTCTTAGACCATAAGAGCATTCTTATTAACCTTTTCCGACTATGTCAACATATTTCTACCTCTTGTTTATGTTACATGTGTGGAGAATAGGCATAATCTATTCTACACCTTCTTCGTGACTGCCCGTCAATGAAGAGTGTGTGAATTATCTTCAGCTTGATGTGTGGAGCAACTCGACCTTTGACGATAGCTTGCTTTGGATCCACCATCATATTATGGGTTCGCATGGGACTATATTCGCCATTGTGTGTTGGTGCATTTGGGTGGTAAGGAATAAATCTATCTTCTAAAGCTAACAATGGGATTCATATGCTACTATGCACCAAATATATGGCACTTATAACGTAGTTCAAAAAGTGTTTTCAACTACACAAAAGAGCCACGTGGAAAGGGAGGTGAAGTGGCACTACCCGCCTGAAGGTACACTCAAGCTCAATACAAATGGGAGCTCTTTTAGCAATCCAGGATTATTAGGATTTGGAGGTGTTATTCAGGACTCAACTTCCGTTTGGATAGTAGGATTCTCTGGCTCGTGTGGATTTGCGACAAATATGAATGCGGAGTTACATGCCATTTATCACGGACTGTCACTTGCCTGGTCTAAAGGATTTAGAAAAATTATTTGTGAATCTAACTCACAAGAAGTTCTAACAATGATTTTACATGGAGTACCTATCACTTACTCATACGCAACTTTAATATCTAATACAAGAAAGTTTCTAATTAAGGATTGGAGTTTGCTGTTCAATCATACTCTAAGAGAAGAAAATTTTGTTGTTGACAATTTGGCCAAGAAAGGTGCAAAACTAATGTCCCCTATCCCTATGCATGTTTTTTATATTTGTCCTCCAAACTTGTTTTTACTTTGTCTTGCTGACTCTTTGGTAGTCACTATTTTACTATTGTAATTTTTTTGTTTTATTTGGAGCCCTTGACTCTCCTTTCTTACTCATAAAAAAAAAAAAACTTGATGACTAAAATTAACATTAAGTCTGAATATTTTTTTTAATTCTTATTTATTTTTTAGTTCTGTAATTTTGGTTTTGTGACCGTTATTTTTAACATGAAAAGTTGTGATAAGGTAAGTATGACAATATATGCTTTTAGTTCTATTTTTTTATTTAGTTTTTTAATTAAAATTTATTCGATCTTGTTTTTTAATTTATTTTTTAATTTGATTTTTTTCTGGTGATTTTTTTCATGGAAGTTAAAATCATTAGAAATATTATCAACCTCGTGGTTCAATTCATAAATAATTCCAGAGAAATTATTTGACAAACCATTTAAAATATATTAAATAATTTGCATTAGTAAGGTTTTTAACATATTGACAAATTAAATATCTATTACCATAAAGTTTTTTTTTTTTCAGGTGACCCTAGTTTCATTTCCAAAATTTATTTTTCTAGTTCGAAGCATCAATTTGGGAGCGATCACTAATCATTTGTCTCTAGAATCTCATAGCAATTTTCTTCTCTTTATGTCTCCTAATTTTTCTAGTTCTTCAAAATATATTTTTTATCTATAAAATAAAATTAAAATTTATATAACAAAATCAAATCTAACCATTTTTAACTCAATCTAAGCTTAGCCCGCCGCAAAAAGCTTCTAATGATTAGCTTTCACCTTGAGTTTCATTTCAAAACGCTCGAATTAAATTTAGATTTCTTTAATTCAACCCATTATAGCCCATCACATGTATATCAAGCCAGCAATTGACCCCACCTCAACCCTGTCCAATAAATTTTAAATACAAATTTAGTCTTTATCTTTTTTATTTTGTCCCTTTCAATCATGGTCGAATTTGAGCTTATTCTGTATAAAAAAAAAAAAAAAAACTCTTTTATTTTGCGAACAGAAAATTCACCCAACACAAACTTGTGTCTAGTCTCATCTTCTCCTCTCAATGGCTAAACATATGGTACATTCATCACAACGAAAACCAAACTCTACAACAAATCATTGAGGAATGAGGAAAACACAGAGATAACAACAATAACAACAACAGAGATATTTATACATAAAAGCATAGTCCAAACTATATTAAAGGTGCTCTTAACATGCTAGAAGAGATACTATAGAGACAAAGATAACGTTGTGTTTTTTTCATGCCAACACGTGTCCTTAAACGTGTCCCTCTTGTGTTTCATTCAAGTTGGAAATGGGAGCTTTGTTATTATTATTAGTGGTGCCCAATTCCATTGTTTCTTCTTGAGTTGGTTGGTTTTTCTTCTTTGGATCACTTTTTTTGTCACGGTAGATAAAATACAATATTAGTTGCGCTGTCCCCAACGCAGAACCCACGCCATTAGGTACCTACAAATTCAATACAATACAAAAAAAATAAAATAATTGGTAACTTAAACCATTTTCAATTGATCCAATTAAGAATTTGATAACGTGGATAATGTGAGTGCTTACAGCCACAAATGGATCATGGCCTAGTAGGCCATAGATGAACCAAGAAGTGCCACAGAGGAACACAAAGAGTGATAGGAAGAATGGCATGAACTCCACGCTCTTGGTTCTGATCACAAGCCTCTGCATGCCACACACAAATTAATAATGCCAAAGTTCACACTACTTCTACTTACCAAACTTGAAAAATGGAAGAAATCTAGAGAAAAAGATTTCATTGAAATTTATATGATAATGTTTGGAAATAATTGCAGCATACTTTCTAGATAAGCTAAAATTTATTAAAAAAATACAGAATAATAATAATGTTTGCAACTTTCTAGTAAGAAAAGAGCTGATAAATGAAGTAATTTAAAGATATATCGTTAAAAATACGAGTTTAAAAAATTTACACCGTCACTACTGACTTTAAACTCAAAAAATATTCTAAAACTTTGAATAAAAATAAATCTATGAAAAATAATATAAAATTTCACTGAAAAGTGTAAACCACCGCCCAATTAAACCTTAATTATTGTAACCAATAAATAGATAAAGATGCTTCCACAGAATTACATGTGCCCTTCTAAATCTGTGTTGTAATGTGTAGTGTGTACATCTACTCCATTTTTCATATTGACCTATTTACAATCAAAATTCTAGTACCTATAATCTTAACTTTTCAAAGAAAGTAAATCGGAGTGTCTTCTCAATGATTAGTTTTTTATTATTTATTTATAAAATGCAATTAAACAAACATAAAATAATGATGAACGGAAAAGGAAACCTGAAAAGTGAGTAACCAAAACAGGAAAGGGGGAAAAGGAAAAGGCAGAGGAGCAAGTTGGCAATTGCCATGATGAAAAATGAGGATAGAAACAGAATAGACAAAACAATTAATATAGAAAAGTGTGAGCATGGCCTTACCATAATAGAGAGAGGTGAACCATACATGATGATGGAGAATATGGCAGCAGCGAAGCCACAGAAGAGTTTTCTGGCATTGCCATGCAGAGCAAACAGTGACACCAGAACAACCACAGAGAACACTGCCACCACGAAGGTGAAAAGCCCCAGAATCTTACCCTTCTCTTTCTTTGGTGCGAAATAGATGAAGATGAACACGTATATGATTTCAATCCCTGCTCCTGTGCCATTGATTATTGTCACTAGTATGTTGTTTGGTGACACAAAAGGCAAACCGTACCTGTTGTTTTGTGAGTTTGTTGTCAAATCAAAAGAAAATGGAAATTTGTTAGACCTTAGACCCATCATGGAAAAATCAAAACTTTACTAATTTGGAATTGACTCATTTGGATTTTTTGTTTCTCGGATTGGACTAATTGGAAAATAAACAAAAGGGTGTGTTCCATATGTAGCAAGCAAGAAAGAACATGGTGGGATTATTGTTAGACCCCATCATGAAAAATCAAAACTTTACTAGTTTGGAATCAACCCATTTGGATTTTTTTTTTCTCAAATTGGAGTAATTGGAAAACAAACAAAAGGTTAAGTTTCTAAAGTCAAGATTTGGCAAGATTAGAGGGATAATTGAACCACCAAAAAGTACTACCATCTATGGATATATAGCATTATTATATGGTGCTACAATAGTACAATCTACCCATATGAAATTTACATGAAGATGGTGCAAAATAGAGGGAAGTGGAAAAAATTAATGAGAACAGTAATCAACCAACACAAAGTTGAAAGAAAATAATCGATCCAAGCAGAAGAAGAATTGAAAGAACTGAGTGAGAAACATACCAAGCAGAAAGAAGACAATTGAGCAGTGTCATAGGGTAAGGAACCCCCGAGAATTTCTCTGTGGATTTGTGCTGAACGATCCTCCAGAATGTTACTCTACAAAATTCCAAATTTCCTCACATAAACTTTGCTCAAATGGGTAACTCTACTTACACAAGAAGACGATTTTTTGTGCATTACAAAGAACATAAAAAGAAAAGAGCAAAAGTTTATAGCAACGAGAGAAGTATACATACATTGGGGCCAAGAAGAGGAACAAACCAGAAGCATTCCCTGCACCACGAAATAGAAACATTGAGAAACCAAGAACCATAAACAAGAACAGCATTAATCAAATGCAGTGTGAAAATAAAATAAAATAAAAACTCACCAAATATCCCGAAAATGAAATGCGCAACATCCATGATCTTGAAATGGATATTAGAGATATCCTTTGAGAGTAGAAGAAGAAGAATAGAGGAAAATTAACGAGTGTGTTGGTTAATTTTCTTTAGGAATGTGAGTGAGTGAGTCAGGTGAAGTCATAAACTGCTACAATGAGATTGAGGGGTACCAGTTTGAAGAGGTTATGATGAGAGGATTGGATTATATAGGGAAAACGGAAAGGAATTGAAATTTGAAAGGTAACTTCTTTGGGAGCAGTAAAAATAAAAGAAGAACAAGTTTGTGTGTTTGATCTTATCCAATTGGATTCGATTGGAGAACCGTTTTTTTGGCTTCATAGACAAGTGTATTGTGTGCGTTTTTATATATTAATAACAGCACCAAACCAATTTGAATGCAGATGTTAACGTAGCATTCATAGGGTGAAGGCCAACAATATGCTCTGAAGGGGGATAAGGCGAAGAATAGAATAGAGAGAATGCATTAAAGCATACAAGTACAAAAACAACTTAATGAATTTATAAGTTATAACTAATTTAACTAATATAATTCTGAGTGTAACGGTGATTGATAGCAAGACTATAAACTTTTGTAATAAATAAATAATTTAATTAATATGTGTTTATAATAATATAAAATTATTTTATATTAGTATTTAGTCTTGTGATAGATAGTAAGACGTTTAACTTTTGAAATAACTATTTAAAAATTATATTTCTTTTCCAATATAAAATTATTTAAATTTCATAGGTTTAATGGATTAAATTTTATTAAGTTATATATATATTTTTTTTGATAACTAGTATTTTAAAAATTTTATTTTGATATCTTAAATTATATTTAAGTCGTATTTTGGTATATAATATTTTAAAAATATCATTTTGATAATTCAAAGTATGTTTAATTATTTTAAACTATATTTTAATTATATTTTAATATATTTCAAGATATTTGAAATTCTAAAATAATGGTATATAAAAATTGTTATTATTTTTATTTTATTTAAAAAATAAAAATTATCATTTTCAATTTCCTCCCTGTAAAGACCATATGTGTCGCCACCCTCCCCTCCACGATCGTGCCATTGACCCTCTCCTTCCACAGCCTCCCCTCTAACAGTGGAAGCTCCAAATCTGGTTACAAGGTGCATAGTCTAATATCTCCGATGCCTCCTCCCTCTTGTTGGCTCAACACCCTCCTCCTTGACGCGGTCTACAACCTCGTCGCTGTCTCATTCGAGATCCCGGACTACACCGCCAATGTCATAGTCACCACCGGGGATCTCAAATCCAGCCATACAAAATTCCAACAGAGGGCATTCACTTGCCGAAAGAAACTCACTTCCCCGATAAAAGTGCAAAAGGGAAAAAAACTATATTGCACATGGCAAACTCATCATTCATATCCGAGACAAATCAGGCAAACATGAACAAAAACTGGGAAAGAAAATTGCAACAAGTTGACACAAAAGTTTTGGAAAACAAATCTTAAGAAACCGAAAGAACATAAAAGTGAATAAAATTGGTTTTATGTAGCACTTGATGACCGAATTAGAGCGAAAGACTAAACAGAAAAAATGAGGCCAATTAAATATCAAATTAGCTAACCAAAAAGCAACCAAGCAAAAAATCAATGACCACAAAAATAACTCAATCGTAACCATCACTTGTGACCTTCCAGCAACTTATCAGAGATTTAAATAGAAAAACACTATTGACAATCAAATATCTATTATCTTAAGTCCTTTTGGATGTGAGCATACTGGCGAGGTTTTAGACCTCGTCGGGGAGGAGGGTGTTGAGCCGCCAGCAGTGGGAGGAGGTGTTGGAGAGATCGGATCGTGCACCTTGTACCTAGGTCTGGAGCTTCGACTATCGAAGGGGAGGCGGGGGAGGGAGAGGGTCAGCAGAGTGATCGTGGAGGAGAGGGTGACGACACATGTGGTGGTTGCAGAGGGAAAGGAGAAGCTGAGGGACGAGAGAAGGTTGAAAATGATGATTTTTATTTTTTAAAATAAAATAAAGATAATGATGATTTTTAGTTTCACTATTTTAAATTAATTATTTTAAAATTTAAAATACCTTGAAATGTATTAAAATATAATTTAAAATAATAAAATATGACTAAAACATAATTTAATATACTAAAATGTTATTTTTAAAACATTATGTATTCAAATATGACTAAAACATAATTTAAAGTATTAAAATGAAACTTTTAAAATATTATGTATCAAAACATAAAATGTAAAATTTAATGGATTAAAAGTAATCTGAAGTGAATTTTATATGAAATCTAAACTCTTAAATCAAATCAAAAGTCCAAAACAAAATTAGAATAATAAAAAATAAATCAATGAAAATTCCAAAATACTAGGGGTTGCAAATGAATCTATTTATTCATCATCCATCGAATCCAATCCATCCACATTCAATTCATCCATTACAAAATAAATCAAATGGATTGGATCCAATAACGTGATGAAGGCGAAGAGTGAAAAGCTGAAGGAAGTGGAACAAAGTGACAAATGTGTTGAGGGAAGTGGAGGAAGGATGCGACACTAGGGTTGAGAGGTTGAGGCAAGTAGTGGATGCCATGGCCGTGGAGATGCCTGGTAGTTTGGCTTCTAAGGGTGGCTCCAAGCTCTAAATGCTTCTCACATTCGTCATAATTTCACCCTAATGGGTAATCATAATAATTTCTTTCTTCTTCCAATTGTAGATTTGCCCCTTAATTGTGCATACCATTGCTGCTCATCAACATTCACTCCTCGGTGGAAGAATGTGCCTTTCTTTCTCAAAGTAAGATGGTCTTATTCTTAATAATAACAAATAAATAATATAAAAAATTGAAATTATAAAAAGTAAGCAAATTTGTAGAACTAGTAGACAGATTAAGTATTTTAAAACTTAAATGACATGGACTAATAGGATAGAGAGTACTCAAAAGACAGTTTCTAAGAGCATCTTCAATAAGAGTGCTAAATGAGTTGCTTTTGCTTAACTTTTGTTGAAAATCAGAATTAATATTATGATTCTATTTAATTATAGTTTAATAGAAACATAATATTTAATTTAAAGGAAACAAAATATCCTCTATTTATGTACCATCAATATAATTAACTTATATAAACATGCACCCTATTGTGTACTTTAACACATGCTTTACACTGAATTATCCCTTTATTTTTCCTATTTCAGCATGGTATTGGAGCCTAACAATAGGATAAAAGAAAATCATGTCCTATTCGGGACTTACTGTCCCTGAAGGGCGGTGGCCTCTTTTTATGTCACCCTTTTTCCGCTGACCAAGTTTCCTTTTCTTGGCGACCTTTTCTTCTTCCACAACTTTTCCAACAATCTTTTCAATTTTTCGAAGAGTTTTCGGTGTCCTTTCCGGCATATTTTTCAGTCACCACATTCTTGATCACCGTCCTTTTCTAGCGTGTCTTCCTGGCCATCACCTTTTGATTGTTGTTCATTTTCTGACAAAGAACTTTCTAGTTGCCCATCCTACCATTGTCCTTTTTCGGCATGCTTCCTAGTAACTTTTATGTACTCTGCTGGTTGCATGTTTGTGCCATGGTTATCTTTGCCAATGGCTATTTAGGACAATTTTCTCTCTTTCAAGTTTAAATAATTTTGGATTCCACTATTAGTATGAAGCTTTCAAATGTTGGTTTTAAGTAAGTCAGAACTTGTTTTCTTAGGCTGATGTATATTCCAGCTCTCTCTTTCTAGCAATATCCCTCGACTTCACCAAGATCCTCGAGTTATGTTTCAGACACTTTTTTCGGTGGAACTCAAATGATTTTATATTTTATTTTTATTAGTTGGGAAATTTTATTGTAATAAGTTGAAAGCTTACTAAGCTTCAACTTGAGGGGGAATGTTGAAAATCAGAATTAATATTCTAATTCTATTCATAATTGTAGTTTATAGGAACATAATCTCTGATTTAGAGGAAACAAAATATCCTCTATTTATGTACCATTAATGTAATTAACTTATAAAAAAAAAACTTTAAATATTTATTATTTCATTAATGAAATCCTAAATTAAACACTAAACATTTAGGGTTTTATGAATAAAACCATAAACACAACCCTAAATAATTATGTTTTCATTTATGAAGCCTTAAATTGAAACCCTAAATCCTTGTCCCTTAATGAAACCTTAAATTAAAAATCCAAATATTTAGGATTTTAGAAATGAAACCCTAAATTTCATCTTAAATATTTAGGGTTTAATAAATGAAATCATAAATCAAAACTCTAAATAATTATGGTTTCATTTATGAAACCTTAAATTTCACACAAAATATTTAGAATTTCATAAATGAAATCACAAAATGAAACCCTAAATCCTAAACCATTAATGAAACGTTAAATCCTAAACCATAAATTGAAACCCTACATTTTTAGAGTATCATAAATAAAACCCTTAAAAAAACATAATTATTAAAGATTTCATAAATGAAACACTAAATTTTGCATCAAATATTTAGGGTTTTATAAGGAAAATCTTAAATATTTAGAGTTATATAAATGAAAGCCAAAAATTTAACCATAAATATTTAGGGTATCATAAATAAAACCTTAAATTGAAACTATACATTTAGGGTTTCATAATTGAAACAATAAATTAAAATCCTAAATAGATAGGGTTTCATAAATGAAATCATTTTTATTTAGGGTTTCATTAATGAAACCTTAAATTTCACCATATATTTAAACCTAAGTATTTAGGATTTCATAAATTAAATCTTATTTATTTAGAGTTTCATTAATGCAACCCTAAATTGAAACTTTAATATTTAGGGTTTCAATAAAAAAAACTTTAAATATTTAGGATTTCTTTAATGAAACCCTAAATATTTAAGATTTCATAAATATAACCCTAAATTAAAACCCTAAATATTTGAGATTTGATAAATGAAACCATAAATCAAAACCTTACATAGTTATGTCTTTATTTATGAAACATTAAATTGAAACCCTCAATCCTAAACTAGTAATGATACTCTAAACTGAAATCTTAAATTCAAAACTTAAATATTTAAGATTTCATAAAAGAAATCCTAAATTCAGAATTAAATATTTATGATTTTATAAATAAAACCTAAATCAAAACTCTAAATAATTATGTTTCATTTACGAAACCATCAATTTCATAAAAAAAATATTTAGAATTTCATAAATGAAATCACAAAATGAAACCCTCAATCCTATATATAAATGTAACCCTAAATGAAAACTTAAATATTTAGAGTTTCATAAATGGAACTATAAATCAAAACCTTAAATATTTAGAGTTTCATAAATAAAACCCTGATTTTCATATATTAAAAATTTAAGTTTATATTTTAAAAAAATAATACTATTTTGTTTTCATATTTTTCATATCTTTATTTTTTTTTATAATTTTAAAGACATTCAACTTGTTTTTATATATTTTAAAATTTTCAAGACATTGCTTTTATTTTTCAAATTTTCTTTATATTTCTCTTGTTTTTCTCAATTTTTTTTAATATTTATCATTTTTTTCAAATTTTAAAGACACTCCTCTTGTTTTTTCATATTTTTCCAAATATTCAATCAATACTCTTGATTTTTCATTTTTAAAAACTTAGATTTTTCAAATTTTTAAGACATTTCTCTTGTTTTTTCATATTTTTAAAATTTAATGTTTTTTTTTCAAATTTTCATCTCATTTTTCATTTTAAAAATATTTTCAAGACATTCATAATGTTTTTTCATATTTTCAAAATTCTTAAAATGGTACTCTTATTTTTCATATTTTTAAACATTTCCTTTTTTATAATATTTTTTAAATTTCATTTTTAAAAATATTAAAGACAATATTCTTAATAAGCATAAATTACTCAATAATGTCTTATAAATTAAACAGAGCAAATAGAGACAAACAAAATCATTAATCTTTGTTTAAGGACAATTTCTAGTGTGCATTAGTCAAATAGGTCCCCGCATTGTACGTAACTTTTATTAGCCTTTGGATAGATCTATTACAAAATGGATTGACAAGATTCTTTGGATTCAATCACATGGGATTTTTTATAATAAAATTATATTATTTTGTTTATATTTTTGAAACTATCCTTTTATTCTTTCCATTTCTTATTTTCGGTGAGGTAACAAAGATCTGTATCTACTCTGATAACAATCACAATTAAAAATCATAATATAAAATAATTAACAATTAAACAATGTTGTTACTCGCGACTTCCTCTTCACCATGGTTTCTTTTGACGTTCACAACCTCGAATCATGTCTTCATTTGTTGTTTTGACAATTACAATAATTCAAACAATATAATGTTAAAATTAAGATAGACACAAAAGCGGTCGTTGTTGATGAGTCTCTGGGGAGAAATTGCCATCATTGTTAGGTCTCCAAGAAGATGCCATCGTAGTCATCGGATTTTCTAGAAGATGCTGTGGCAAAATATTTTATAAAAGTTCTATCCCCACGGTTGAAAGCAATTTATTACATTTAATTTGTACCTTTTATTTTTCCTAAACCTACAACACGAGGCTAGAAATTCTTTCACATGATGAGGTATATATTCAACTAACGCATTGTAGAAGTCATCTTGTTTAAGATTATAAGTACACACAAAATTACATAAAAAAAATTAATTTATGTTACATAGTCTAAAGAAATCACAATTAAAGTTAAGACATTAATTATAAAATGAGTTTTTTTTACAATAAAATAATATATTTTAAAATACTTTTTAACCCAAAAAATACAAAAAAAAAATTACACAAATAATACATGGAAAAATTAATTAACGAAGTGATACAAGTCACTGTTCCTAATGAGGAATCAATCCTTCCCAGACCATTTCTCAAAGTGCAGTCAATTTATTTTCTTATTTCAACATTGGGAAATCGATTACCCACAAACCGATTTTTTAATGTGACATTTTTTCTTTTTAGTTCTATATTTATTTTTTACTTTTTTTCTTGATTCATTTTTCAACTCGCCATTTAATTTTTTTTCATTTTTTAAAATTATTTTAATCTTTTTATTAAAAAATAAAATGTAGAAGATTAGTAACCACTTTCAATGGGTATCAATACCATAGTAAAAAAAAAAATATAGGACATTTTTTATTTTTTACATTTTCAGACGTGATTTTGAAACAATATTAGATTGGTGAAACTTTTATCATTAAATTCTTCTACATAAAATCTATAGGATTAATTACTATTGTTCAAATAAAAAAAATATCATAAACATAAATAAAATGGTGCAAAAATTCACCACCATAACTAATATATTTTTAAAAATTATAACAATTCGAAATTAAAAGAAAATAAAATCTCTAAAAAAAAATTTATTTTAAGAAAATAAATAAATATAAATATAGAATTAAACAAACAAACAAAAAAAAAATAGCACATTAAGAAATCGGTTTGTGGAAACCAATTTTCCAATGTTTTAAAAAGAAAAAAACAATAAAAGCTAGTGAGAAATCAGTTTGGGGAGCAACTATTTCTCAATAGAATAATAATTTGTATCATTTTGATAAATAATTTTTCACATGTATTATTTGTGTAATTTATTTATTTATTTTATATTTTTGGGATAAAAAACTTTGACACATCGTGGGTATTTATATCTAGTTATAAGAATTTTGGATCCCATATTTGTAGTTTTTTTGGAATAAAAAATGTTACACTTACTATGTAAATTTTATTTTAGCAATTATTCATGGGATAGGTATATGAACCGGTCCAATTTATTTAAATATGGTATGTGAAGCCTATCTTTTAAATAGATCGAACTAATTTGTTCCGTAAAAATAAATTGACTTTTATACTCAATCCACAAATACCATAAACTAAATAGACTAGTCTGGAAATTCGTTTAAGTAATTTTGAAAAAAAAATGTAAAATTAATTTATTTTTTTATTTTTTCACTTTGATTTAATTTTTTAAATTAAGAAACTAATTAAAGTATAAATACCATATACTAATATTTTTAATAACAAATATTCAAATATTAATATAAAAATTAATAATTAAAAATATTAATAAAGTTATATACTAATAACACATTTTTTTTAAGGGTTAAATGGGTTATCCGCAAATTCACTAATTTAATTTGTTTAACCCGTGAATTAAATAGATTACACCTAAATCTCAATAATTACAGAGAAAAAAAAAAAAAGTCTAATCCAATCCACAAGTCGGATTCAATTTTATATACCCACCCTAATTATTCATGTCAAGGGTGTGGTGCGAGTTTTTAATATATATGTATAGTCTGCGAACTTTTTCATGTGATATATAAGGGGGTTAAGAATATCTTGTACTGGGTTCGACACTTTTTTTCTTATTTTGTAAAATTATTATACTTCTAAAAAGATGGATTTATCTGTTTAACTTAGAATTTGACCATTATATGTTTGATGTATTATCTAACCCAACATTTTTAATTTTCCCTTCAACTTTTTTTTTCTCTAAAATGAATACTTTGTAATTTTTTAATATACTCCCTCCGTCCCTTTTTATTGGACATTGTTTTGAATTTTTTTTTCCTTTTAATAAGAATCTTTTCTAGTTATCTATTACATTAAATTTATTTATTTTTATCAAAATATCTTAATTAATTTAGTTCATAAATAATAAATGCTATGAATATTCTTAGAGGGATTCAACAATGAAAGAGTTTAGTTTTTATAAATTAAAATATCACTACAATCATTCTCTCTCCAAGCATTAATTACTTAAGCATGATTTTGAAAAAATAATATATTTACAAAAAAAATTAATTCTAATAACTAAATTGACCAACTTTCTTAATAAGCATAAATTAACCAACAATATCTTGTTGATTAATTTATGCTTATTAAAAAATTTAATTAATTTAGTTATTAAAATTAAAATTGTTTATAAATATATTATTTTTTCAAAATTAAGTAATTAATGCTAGGAGAGAGAACAATAGTAGTGAAGTTTTAATTTTTAAAACCAAACTCTTTTATTCTCAAATACTCATAAGAGATATAATATCCATAGCATTTATTATTTATGAAATAAATTAATTAAGGGTATTTTGATAAAATAATAATAATTAATGCAATAGACAACTAAAAAAAAGACTTATAAAAAGGGATAATTATTTTTTAAAACAATGTCTTAGAGAAAGGGACGATGAGAGTATATTTAAAAACTGCAACTATTTTCATTTTATGGAAGAAACTTGTAGGCAAAAATTAAAAAACTTAGGTTAGAAAATACATCAAACATATAATGATTTATGTTCCTGTGAAGGAATAATGAAAAATGTTTAACAACCCGAATAATGTTGTAAGTTGTAACCACCACAATCTAGAATATCTAGATATTCACATTTCAACAAATATTTGGTGAGCACAAATTTATACCTCTAACATTTAACACTGAAAAAAAAAAAAAACCACGACATGACAGAACAATCCAATTTTTTTTCAAAAGAAGAAATTAGAGGTAATTGTAGTCATGTAAAAAAAAAAAATCACCCATGTTGTGTAAAACCACATATCTAAATAGCACACTATAAAAATAATGCAGATCTAAAAAACCATGAGTCAGACACATGTAATTGAACAAATGAGATCAAAACTTAAATCATTGGAAGAAAAGCAAAAAAAAAATCAAACATAGATTTGAAACCGGTGGAGTTCCAATTTAACAATTAATGCGTCAATGATTCAAGAAGGAATTACTACAGAATTCAATGCTAAATGTGGCTAGTGTGGGCCATGCTTTTGATAAGAGAGAAGCTCTTGAAGTAACAAAAATCCGTAATTCCAGTGGAGGGAAAAATCCTCAAGGAGGGCGCAGTGTTGACTCCATGAAGGGTGGCAAGCCTAGCTTCAAAAAGAATATGACCCCGACAATTAAACATAAAGAAAAATTGGGAGAGGAGTTAGTAGCCGAGTTGACCTTGAAAGATAAGGTGGGAAGCACAAATAAAAAATTTATTCCGGATGAAAGCTTGAGACTACTTCAAAATTATGGTTCTAATATTGCCGGTATGGGAAATATGTTGTCGTGCATCAGTGTTCATACTGATGAAGAAGTAGTAGCCTTTGTTTCCAAGAAACTACAAACCCAATTTAACAATTAATGCATCAACAATTAGAGGAAGCTGGAAGACTAACTCTCATTAAGGTGGAGCAGTGTAAGGAGGTTTCTAGTACAACGGAGGGTGTGACTCCGCTAGACGTTAATGGTAGTAAGTTACCCAACCTTTCTAAATATGTCTTATGAATATATTGAGTTGGAATTGTAGGGGAACGGCGTCGAAGGGTTTTAGTATGTTGATAAGAGGTTTGACAAAGCGCCATTCTGCTTCCTTTTTAATCCTAATGGAAACAGATACTAGTGGTGATAGAGCAAAACAAATTATTTGAAAGTTAGGGTTTGGAGGCTCCTTTATTTAAGAGGCAAATGGGAACTCTGGAGGTATTTGGTGTTTGTGGAAACATGAGGATTGGAAGGTAGAGATGTTGAGAAACTCTAATCAATTAATCCATATGAGAGTTAAATGGAGAGACACTAGAGAGTGGTATTTAATGACAGTGTATAGGGCTCCTCAATTTGCTAAGAGACAATCACTATGGGAGGAGCTTTGTGACATTGGTAGCAATGCCTTGGAAGCTTGGGCAGTTATAAGAGATTTTAACAACACTCTATCACCCTAAGAGAGCATGGGTAGCATCAATTCTCAGGGTCACCGTGATATGAATGCTTTTCATAATTTCTTACACCATGGGAATTTGCTAGATATGGGGTTCCAAGGTAACATAATGACTTGGAGGAATGGAAGAATGAGCGTCAGGTTGGATAGATGTCTAATTAATTTGGATTAGAGGCTTAGGTTCCAAGAGGCAGTAATGGTTCATCTTGCTTGACTAAAATCTTATCACAAGCCATTATTATTGAGATTGGACATCCAAGCATGACGGAACGGAACCAGAATAGGAGATCGTTTCAATTTGAAGCGGCCTGGACGATGCACTTCAAGTTCTCTAGTCTGGTCGGAGGAAGTGGGATCATGTTCATAGTGTTTCATATTGGGGAACAAGTATTACTAACTTCTTTGGTCATCTTAAGGTTTGGAATAAGGAGGTTTTTGGGTGCTTGTGGAAGAGGAAAGAGTCACTATGTAAGAAACTGTATAGGTTGGATCTTAAGAGAGGTTCTAAACCCAACTTGGCTCTTGATGCTAAGTATAAAGAAACCTGGAAAGAGTATGAACATGTGCTTGTGGAGGAGGAGATTCATTAGTTTCATAAATCTAGATCAAGATGGTTGCTTATGGGAGACTGCAATATGAATTACCTTCATGGGGTTACGGCAATTCGTTGTCAACAAAATAGATATGATATGCTTTAGGATGATAATGGCAATTGGGTCTCAAAGTTAGAGGAGCTGGAAATGGTGGTTACAAAGTTGTACAAAGATTTATACATTAAAGATTTGTTTTACCATCCTTACGTAATAACTCATACCTTTCTAGAGCTTAAGGAGGAAGCTAGAAACAAGATGAGGAGTGTTCCGACGTTAGAGGAGATTTATTAGAAGGTCAAACATATGGGGAACCTTAAGGCTCCAAGGCTAGATAGATTTCAAGTTGTCTTCTTTCAGAACTATTGGAATGTGGTTGGAAGTGACTTCTACAATTTCGTGAAAGGGGTCTTCCAAAATCACCAAGCTATTGTTGATGTAAAATTTTTTTTTATCACGTTCATCCCTAAAAAGGACGAGGTAAGGCATGTTGAATAAACTTTAATGTTATAATTAGTGGGTTTCTATTGGCCAAGAGATAGTGGCCTATTAATAGTATTTACTAATAGCAGAGGCAAACATGATGAATCAAATGCCGCGACCACGATTAACGAAGGCGAATTATGAAAACTGGAGTATCCAAATGAAAGCTCTTCTTGGATCTCTAGATTCGTGGGAAACGGTCGAAACTAGCTTCACAGAACCAGATACCACGGGGTATACGACAGCTCAAACCAAGGCATTGAAAGAGACACGTTTGAAGGATAAGACGACTGTCAACACCCAATTTTGTCCGGTTAATTACGCTATTATAATTATTATTATTATTGTTGTTGCTGCTATTATTATCGTTATTATTATTATTATTATTTGTTTCACAAGTAGTATCTTACCAAAAAAAAAAAAAAAGAGAAGAGAAGAAGAGAGAAGAAAAAAAGAAGAGAAGAAAGATTCAAAGAAAACCAATCATTTGTCATTTCTTTCACGTTCCTCTATCACAATGCTATTACAAATACAAAATTGAAATGAAAGTTTCAGAAAAGCTTACAAATCTAAAAATAGTACAAGCCAAATCTGTTCAAGGGAAAAAGAAATAAAGGAAGCAACAAGAGAAAAAGAAGAAGAAAAAAAAGCAGCCTCATCAACTAAAAAGGGGCAGGCAAAAAAATCAATCAAGCAGCTTCATCCATGCAGTTCCATCAGCAGCTTCATGAATCAGCAGCTTCATCATCAGTTGGCAACTTGATCTCATGAGCAACTAGGCTCAACACCTAGGGTGGCTAATTCAGAAATTGCTGCAAGCAATAAATATAAAATTGGATTAAAATGAGGAAACCCACCAAAGGAAGGAAGCTAAAAGAGCAAACCCTCCTAGGAAGGAAACATCCTGCCTATATATAGAGCATCAAAAAAGAAGGAAAAAAAAAAAAGGACTGATCAACCGAGAACTAGAAGAAAGAAAGCATAAAAGAAGATCAGAGAAAGAAAGAAAAAGAGGCAACAGACAGCAAGCAAAAACCAGAACAGCAAGAACAAACAGCAAGAATAGAAACCAGAACCAGAAACAACAATATAGCAAACAGGTTTCTTTTTTTTTCAATCATCATGTAACTTTCATGAATATTAGCTTTTTCTATGTTTACTTATAATCAGTGTAATATTATGCTCAAATCCATTTGCTCAAAATGATGTAAAGATATGCATCTAAAAGAAAATGCTATGTTTAATTAATCAACCCACCAAAGATAGATCAAAGAACATAAACAGGGAAAAATTCAAAACACCAAGCACAGATTCAAAACACCAAACATAAACAGGGACGGATTCAAAACACCAGAATCATTGAGCTCAATCCCTAACATAGACCCAACACAAACAGAGCAAAGCATGAACAAATTAGATGAACCAACCAAACAGAGAAATTAATCCATATCCAGAACAAAACACCATTTTTACAGTCATCTCAAACCCAAAATCATAGCCCTATACCAAATCCAAACTACAAAGCCAAATCATCAGAAAATCAAATCTGAGACAAGAAAAATCTAAAGAAAGCATAAAAAGAGTATAAAGAGAATGAAAGAGAAAACAGGGAAAGAAAAACCTTGGCACTCCGGCCACCGCCGCCATCATCACCTTCGTCTCCAACCTTCCCTCCCTCGCGACCTCCGTACGACGCGCCTCCACCACCCACGCCACGACCACCACCGTGCCTCCTCCCCTGGCCCCGCGAAGCCCGCCGCCGCTGTTGCGGCCTCCCCCTCTCTCTCCCTCGCGAACCCTTTCCCCTCTCCTCCTCCGCCTCATCTCACCCCCTGTCGCGGCCTCCCCCTCTCTCTCCCTCGCGAATCCTTTTCCCTCTCCTTCTCCCGCGCCCACCTCCGCGAGCCATCCGCGAGCCATCCGCGACCCCCTCGCGCCGCCAAGCCCTCCCCCATGGCCGTCGGCCAAGCCTCGCCCTTTTCCCCTCTCTCTCGCGAACCCTAACCCAAGCAGCTAAATGAATGGGGAAAGAGGAACCCTGATTTTAATTTCGCATTTTTAGCCAGTCTACTATTTACACCCCCCTATATTACTAACTATAACGCATTCGTCTTAGGCCATTTTTTTGTTTACACCTCCATTTTACTAAATTACAGTTTCTCGTTTTAGGGCCATATTTTCTGTTTACACCTCCATTTTACTAAATTACAGTTTCTCGTTTTAGGGCCATATTTCTGTCTACACCTCCATTTTACTAAGTTGCACTTTCTTTAATTTATCAATAGTTGTTTTAATTAAAATCATTTAAAAAAAAATAATAATAAAGATGAATTGACTTGGGTGTACACCTCTGTCAATTTTTCAAAGTGTTTTTAGGATAAATGAGTTGCGACAACTCAAGAGTCCTAAATTAAAAAATAAAAAGGGAATAAAAGTAGTATATCTCTTTCTTTCCTTTAGTAAAATTAATTATTTAGTTCTAGTAATGTTTTGGTGAGATAAATGTCTAAAAATTATAAAAGATTTTCGCTCAATTAATTAAAGGTAACTGTCTTTGTGACGGACGTTGTAGGGTGCTAATACCTTCCCTACACGTAATGGACTCCCGAACTCAAAATCTGGTTTCAAGGACCATTTTTTTCTAAAAAAGGTTTTTTCTGATGTTTTCCTTAATAAACATTGGTGGCGACTCCTCTAATCCACACTTTTCGATTTTAGGCGTCGTCCGCCGCAATTCCGGTTGCGACAACGACATTGTACATCTTGTTCCGAGTTGTTGATGAATCAGGCTTTGAAAAGATTGCAGGTGCAACGACTTCGAAAGAAGCATGGGACACGTTAGAAAAAGTGTACAAAGGAGCTGACTGAGTCAAGCAAGTTCGTCTTCAAACTCTTCGTGGCGAATTGGAGAAGATGCAGATGAAGGAGTCAAAAGCTGTATCTGACTACATCATGCATGTACAAACAGTGGTGAACCAACTCACTAGAAATGGCGAAACGGTGACCGATGCACGAGTTGTTGAAAAGATTCTGAGATCTTTAATAGATAAATTTGAGAATATTGTGTGTGCAATAGAAGAGTCGAAGGACCTTTCGACGCTCTCAGTCGAAGAGCTTGTTGGTTCTCTCGAAGCACACGAACTACGTAAGACAAAAAAGAAGGAGGAAGCACAGCAAACCAAGGAGTCAATCAAAGACGAAAAGGTACTCCTTTTGAAAAAATTTCGAGGAAGAGGACGTGGCCATGGTGGTTGTGATAGTGGTCGAAGCAGTCGAGGCAACAACCTCGAGAGAGGACAGTTGAGCCAGCAAAATTGGCGTGGCAGAGGATGTGGTCAAAGAGGTGGTCGGTCGAACTATTCCAACTTCGAATGCTACAAGTGTGGGAAGTATGGCCATTACGTGAAGGATTGCAATTCCTACAAATGCTATAACTATGATAAAGTGGGACATCTTGCAAAAGATTGTCGAATCGAAAAGAAGGTAGAAGAAACAACCAATCTAGCTTTGGAAGCTGAAGTGAATGAAGGTTTTCTCTTGATGGCTCAAAATGAAATCAACACCAAAAATGACAATGTTTGGTATCTTGATTCAGGAGCAAGTAATCATATGTGTGGTCACAAACACTTGTTTAAAGAAATGCAAAAGATTGAAGATGGTAATGTATCTTTCAGAGATGCATCGAAAGTGAAGGTTGAAGGCAAGGGTACAATTTGTTACTTACAAAAGGATGGCTTGATTGGATCAATCCAAGATGTTTATTATGTACCAGATCTCAAGACCAACATCTTGAGTTTGGGACAACTTACAGAAAAAGGTTATTCGATACTTATAAAAGATCGACATCTGCATTTGAAGGGATGATCGGGACATCCGATTGCTTGTGTCGAAATGGAAAGAAATCGAATGTACAAACTGAATCTGAGGAACGTTCGAGAAAAATGTTTGCAAGTCAATGTCCAAGACAAAGCGTCACTATGGCATCTACGCTTTGGTCATCTACATCATACTGGTTTGAGAAGGTTGGCGAAAAAGAACATGGTGCACGGACTACCAGACATGGATTATGAAGGAAAGTTTTGTGAAGAATGTGTGCTTAGCAGACAAACAAGAACCTCATTTCAAAAGAAGGCAGAATATCAAGCTAAACATATTCTCGAATTGATTCATACCGACATATGTGGGCCAATCACTCCGGAATCTTTCAGTGGTAAAAGATACTTCATTTCCTTTATCGACGACTTCTCACGAAAGACCTGGGTTTACTTCTTGAAAGAAAATTCTAAAGCATTCGAGGTGTTCAAAAAGTTCAAAGTAATGGTGGAGAAGGCAACTGGCTGACAGACACATCAAAGCAGTTCGATCTGACAGAGGTGGTGAGTATACTTCGACAGCCTTTATGAAGTATTGTGAAGAGCAGGGCATAAGGAGATTCCTAACTGCACCATATTCACCTCAGCAAAACGGTGTGGCTGAAAGAAAGAATCGAACAATTCTTGACATGATTCGATCAATGCTTAAAAGCAAAAACATGTCGAAAGAATTCTGGGCAAAAGCTGTACAATGTGCTATTTATGTTCAGAATCGATGTCCACATTCGAAGTTAGAAGATCAAACACCACAAGAAGCATGGAACGGTCAAAAGCCAACAGTTTCTCATCTCAAAGTATTTGGTAGTGTGGCTTATGCACATGTACCAGATCAACGAAGAACGAAGCTTGAAGACAAAAGTCAGAAGTATATATTCATTGGTTATGATGAGAAGACAAAAGGGTACAAGCTATTCGATCCCATAAGCAAGAAGGTGATAGTGAGTAGAGATGTTCGAATAAACAAAGTGAGCAAGTGGGACTGGAACAATTCGATAGAAGTTATCGACGAAGTTGAAGAATCATCTGTCGTTGTACCAACAAGCATTTCAATAGAACATGAAGATTCTAAAAATGAAGATGAACCTCTACAACCCAGAATGCGAAGTTTGCAAGATTTGTATGATTCGACAAGTGAGGTACACCTTGTATGCCTTCTGGCAGATGCTGAAAACATCAATTTCGAAGAAGTGTTACGAGACAAGAAGTGGAAAAGTGCCATGGACAAAGAGATTAGAGCAATAGACCGCAACAACACTTGGGAGCTAGTCGAATTGCCAAAAGGTAGTCAACCCATTGGTGTAAAGTGGGTATTCAAGAAAAAGATGAACGCTCAAGGAGAAATAGAACGATACAAAGCGCGACTTGTTGCGAAGGGATACAAACAGAAAGCAGGAATTGACTATGATAAAGTATTTGCACCTGTTGCAAGAATGGAGACAATTCAATTGCTCATTTCTCAAGCTGCTCAATTCAAATGGCCGATATTTCAAATGGATGTCAAGACAGCATTTCTGAATGGTGTACTTGAAGAAGAAATCTATGTCGAACAACCACTCGGGTATATGAGGGTTGGAGAAGAGAAGAAGGTGCTGAAATTGAAGAAAGCGCTATATGGGCTGAAGCAAGCACCGCGGGCATGGAACACACGTATCGACACATATTTTAAGGAGAATGGGTTCGAGCAATGTCCCTATGAACATGCTCTCTATGTGAAGAAAAATGGAAGTAACGTATTACTTGTTGCTCTCTATGTCGATGATCTTATTTTTCTGGGCAGTAATGATCAGATGATAGAAGAATTCAAAAGCACAATGACACGTGAATTCGAGATGACAAACTTAGGTCTGATGAGATTCTTTCTTGGTCTGGAGGTTCGACAAGAAGAAACAGAAATCTTTATTTCACAGGAAAAATATGCAAAAGAAATCTTGAAAAAATATAAGATGGAAAGCTGTAATCCAACTTCGACGCCAATGGAACCAGGTGCAAAGTTGTCGAAATTTGATGGAGGAGAATGTGTCGAAGTAAGCAAATATCGAATCTTGGTAGGTAGTCTTCGCTATCTCACATGTACAAGGCCGGACATTTCATTAAGTGTCGGCATTGTAAGTAGATTCATGGAGGAGCCAGTATATTCACATTGGAAGGCATTGAAATGAATCTTAAGGTATATTCAAGGAACAGTGTCATTTGGAATGTTTTACTCAAGAATAGAAGACTACAAGTTGGTTGGTTACTCTAACAGTGATTGGTGTAGTGATATAGACGACCGAAAAAGCACTTCTGGATATGTGTTCTTCATGGGAAATACCGCATTTACTTGGCTTTCTAAGAAGCAACTGATAGTAACACTTTCGACATGTGAAGCTAAATATGTAGTAGCATCTTGGTGCGTTTGTCATGCAATATGGCTTAGAAGATTGATGAGCAAAATGGAGCTAAAACAGGAAGGTGCAACAGTAATAAAAGTGGACAACAAATCAGCAATTGAGTTAGCAAAGAATCCAGTAAACCATGAAAGAAGTAAACACATTGACGTTCGCTTCCACTTCATTCGAGAACATGTGAAGGAAGGAAGTGTCGAATTGAGGCATGTAGCAAGCAAGGATCAAGCAGCAGATATTTTCACAAAACCATTATCGAAAGAAATTTTCGACAGAGGCAAGAAATTGATAGGCATGATGGATAGAAGAAACATTTAAGTTTACAAAGGAGTTTTGTTGAATAAACTTTAATGTTATAGTTAGTGGGTTTCTATTAATAAGTTAGTGAAAGATTAAGAGTTGTTGTAGTTGGAAGGCCAAGAGATAGTGGCCTATTAATAGTATTTACTAAGATTTACTTGTTTTCTTAGAATAGCAGAGGTCTCTAAGCCTATATATAAAGACCAAAGTTGTATTCTAATTTCAATACAGAAGTTACAAAAGTATTGCTTCCTTCGGTCAAGGCAAATGAAGGATTTTAAACCCATTAACTTATGCAATGTCGCATATAAAGCAATCATAAGACTTTTATCCCTCGAGATAAGGCCTTACATGAGTAGATTGATTGGCCTAAATCAATCTAGCTTTTTTCTGCATTGTCACAGTGGGGATAACATTGTGGTTGCTCAAGAGATTTTTCACTCTATGCAAAGCAGGAAAGGTCGTAAAGGGTGGATGGCCATCAAGATTAATTTGAAAAAAGCTTATAATAGGCTTAGCTGGGATTTTATTCGTGACACTGATGGGTATTGGATTCCCAGAAGAAACTATTGACTTGATTTGGAACTGCATCTCAACTGCCTCCACAAGGATTCTATGGAATGGCGAGGCCTTGGATGAGTACGCTTTGACTAGGGAAATACGACAAGGGGACCCTCTCTCTTTGTATCTCTTTGTTCTCTGTATAGAGAGGCTATTTCAACTTATTAACCTAGATATGGAGCAAAAGACTTGGAGACCGATCCATTTGAGGAGACACAGACCACCTATTTCTCATTTGGCATTTATGGATGACCTTATTCTCTTTGTGGAAGCTTCTTTGGACCAAATTGGCTTGGTTCGCAATATTCTAAATTTGTTTTGTAGGAGTTCGGGACAAAAGATTAATCTAGACAAGTCTCGCATATTATTTTCAGAGAATGTTGGGACTACGCATAGGAATCAACTCAGTGACGAGATGGGAATCCAGTGGACTGAAGACTTGGGGAACTATCTAAGGGTTCCAATATTCCATCAACAAGCTTCTTGTGGAACTTTCCAAATTGTTATGGACAAGGTCTACCAGAGATTGAGTGCATGGAAGACCAAGACTCTATCCTTTGCTGGTAGAGTAACTCTTGCAAAATTTGTGTTGCAGGCTTTGCCCATGTATGTTATGCAAACCACAATGCTCCCCAAATCTGTGTGTGTTGATGTAGATAAAGCCTGCTGACGGTTCATTTGGGGTGAAAACCGCGAGCATAAAAAGATTCATCTAGTATCTTGGGACACTATCTGCACGTCGAAGTACAAAGGAGGCCTAGGTTTGAGGAAAATGAGACATGTGAACCAGGCCTATATGTTGCGTGCCCACTAGCGATTTTGCCAAAGGAATCCTCCTCTTTGGTCATCTATTATCAAGAGTAAGTATGGTGGCGGTGAAGGTTTAGTTCCAACTATGAGCATGACGAAACTAGGAAGTAACTTCTGGAAGGGCCTTTGCTCTACTTGGAATCTGTTTCACAATAATATTACTTGTAGAGTGGGGGATGGCACTAAAATTAAGTTTTGGAATGATAATTGGCTTCAAGATTGTTATCCTATTTTGAATAGTGCCTTGGTGGACGTTCCGAGAGCTATGCTGGATGCATCAATTGCTGACTTTGTGGACATTAACTCAAGGTGGATGATCGATAATCTTAATAGATTTTTATCCAATACCATTGTTGATAGAATTGTTGCTATGACTCCCCCCAAACTAGTACATCGATGGGCTGGACCTGAGAGGATCAGAAGCTTTCTATGGAAGTTAAGTCATGAAAAGATATTGACAAATGCTAGGAGATGGAAACTGGGATTGAGTTTGAATGAAATTTGTCCAATTTGTAACACTGAGGTAGAGACCCTATTTCATCTATTTTGGGATTGCCAGGAAACCAGGCTAGTGTGGTTATCATTTCTCGGAAGGGAGCAGGTAAGGAGTTTCTTTATTGGCCAAAATTGGAAACAATGGTTAGTAGAGAATTTATCTGTTACTCATAAAATTCATGACACTAGTTGGAACTCGCTGTTTGGAGTTATTTTGAGTACCCTCTGGTGGAATCGGAATAGGAAAGTTTTCAACCAAGAGGATTGGTCCCCAACCAACATTATTCATGCAACAGGTGTGACTGCTAAAGCTTATACGCAGTCCAACAATTTATTCAAAGCTTTTCCCCAGGCTGCGAATCTAACCTATAATTATGAAGATTTCTATTGGAGAGCTCCTAGTAATGATCAAGTTGCTGTCAATTGTGATGCAACAGTTACTGATCTAGGTGATATGGCAGCCTGTGGAGGTGTTATCCGACATCATGAGGGTGCATATATTGGAGGATTTCAGGCTAATATAGGTGAAAGCTCAATCCTTAATGCAGAGCTCACACCAATTCTGCTTGGAATTAAGTTAGCTTGGTCAAAAGGTTTGGTGTCCATTCGCTTGGATTCGGATTCGAGTGATGCAATTAAGTTGTTGGACGGTTTTTGTGATAAGGATCATTCGTGCTTCAGGTTAGTGGAGGAGATTCATGAAGTGCAAAGGCTGATGGAACAAAGTTATTTGGAATTATGTCTTTAGAGATGCAAATCATGTTAAACAAGGTCTGAGACAGACTTGTAATTTTACGGTCTTTGAATTAGCTCCAGCTTGTATTGAGGATGTTTTGAAGGCTGATTTAGCCCATCCATTTATCTATTTCCAGAGGTCTTTAAACTCTAGTATTTTTCAACAAAAAAATACTTGCGCACTTTGTTTTGTTCAACTAATTGAATATGACTTCTATAATATACAGGATCCTTTAAAAAAAAAAAAAAGATATGTGTTTTCATTAAAAATAATATATTTTATTTTCTCAATTATAAATTGTTTTTTTTTTTCTAATACTATAGTTATATTTGAATTATTTTTGCAGCAAAAATACTACCAGGATCGGCCTGAATCTTGTATAAGTTAACAACATCATAAAGAAAAGTGGTAACTTATCCATGAAGTGTGAATTCTGTGTTTTAAACTAATCCATATCATCTTTATAATTTATAAAGGTATAGTTTTGGAAAAAAATCTTGATCATTTTTATAAGTGATTTTAAAATTTCAATAAAGCATTATTATTTCTTTTTCTTAGTTGTCTTATTAAATTCTTTAAGTATTTGTGTTTTTATGAGCAGTGGTGTATAATACTAATGATTATTAATAAGGATATAATTGGTATAATAATAAAAATTCATTAAAATCAACTATATTAATTATTCTTATTGATTTGTGTAATTGATGTTTAATGCATTTACAATGCATGGTTATTTATGTTATTTTTGGTAGACCTCACAATTTTACTTAAACTTTAGCACTCTACTTATAAATTAACTTCAAAGTTAATGTTGTTAGAATGAGTATCTGACTTAATTGCGATGGTATATTTATGATATAATTTTATATTTATGATATAATTTAGTTAAATAAAAGTGTTTATATAAACATCATCATGTTATATTTTTTCATGATAAAAATAAATTAAATAAAGTTACTTAAACTTAAACAACTCATTAAACACCCATTGAAATGTTATTAAAAGGATTAGTGGAATTACAATTCATTATTTTGCTCCTGAAATGAAGCCATACTTGAAAGAAAACAGATGAATCATTAGCTAAAACTAAAACAAATGGACATTGAAAACAATAGTTCCAACAAGAAAGAAACAATAAATGAAGCAAAAAATTCAAGAAAAAACAAATGATTAAAAAGAACACTTTCGGTTTTTGATTTAAACCACAGTAAACAATCTCACCTAATTAAAGCGTTTCACATTCATTAGTCAAGAAAACAATTTGATTAATCTAAATCACTAAGAAGAAGAAAATATTTAAAAGTGAGAAAGAACAACATAAAGAGTTAAAATGAAATGTGTTTTTTGTCTCTCTTCGAACTTTGTATGGACACATTATGTATCTATATTCATATTTAGTATATTTTCTTGGTCTGAATGAAGCCTTCAAGGAAAACTTGTAGTTCTAGGAAGTCACTTGTTACCAATCCTTGTGCTGCATTAAATATAGGATACTGTAACTCAAATTTCTGCACAAGTGCTTTATTCACGTGCAGAAAAGGCTATGAAGCATTATACAAAAGCTATAGAAAGAAAGTCAAAAGATCCTAAGGTAATTATAGTATAATTCCCATTGAATAGTAATAATCCCATTGTTCTAGTATTGTTAACAATATTCTGTTACTTACCTTTTTCTAAACATAGATAAGTATTTCTAAAATTAGCTTATCCAATAATGTTTCTCTAATAGTAATTAATTTGTAGAAATTCTTTTATATAATTTCTTTTTAAATATGTAGAACTTCTACATATTAATAATTAATAAAGTTAAAATTTAACTTATAAAAAAGTTAATTTTATTTTTTCTTTCATGTTTTTTATTTCTACAAATTGTTCTAGAAAAGTTTACTCAAACATATATACCTAACTATCAAGTGATTAACATTGAAAAAACTATCAAGATATGAATTTCTCTGTTTCCTTTTATTATAGGTTAATTCTAAGCCGACTTTCAAAGAAATCACCAGCCATTGGAGAAGCATAATTACCTATTTGGCATTCTCTCCTTACTCTGCATGCACAATTATACCTATCACTACATATCAACGAATTGAAGAAGCAAAATTTGCTTGTAAATTATGATTATTGAATTGTAGTTATAGACTTGTAGGCACGTTATCTAATAATGATGCATCTACTCTGGTTAAAAAACTAGTCAGTTTCTTGTAGAAATTGGTTAGTATTGCATGAGGTGGAAAACTTTGTCTTAGTGGCACTTCACATTGCCGCAACTATTGATCTTTTAGTTTTATGCTTTTGAATGGTTTGTCTTTCGTTAATAAAGGTAATATTTCATAAATGTTTTAAAATTTGAAAATAATTAATTTAACTGAACGGTGATTTTAACCGCCACTATGTGTAAACACTCATACCTAGTATTCTAACTTTCACTCGGCATTGCAGGCCCGGCCCTGAGCATAGTTTAGAGGTGCTTGGTACTAGGCCCACAAAGAAGAGAGGCCCAAAAAAAGTTAGTGCTTGTATTATAAGAAGAAGAAAAATAGATTCATTTTGATGTTAAAGGTTTCCTTCTCTGCTTCTCGTTTTGAGGTTCTCAAAATCCAACCTCGGTTTAGATCCAAATTCCAACCTCGAAATTCCATTGCGCATTCAATTTTCACTGAGTTATTCAATAACCTGCATCAATTTTTTTTCCTCCAAATTTGTAGGTGCGTACATATTACATCTCATAGGTATATATTGGAGAATAAACAACAACATTTTATTGTTATGAATGCAACAGATCTCATCAATCAATACTGATATTCTGTTATGAATGCTTCATATTAGTTGTATTATTTCCTTATTAATACCACTACTGTCAATACTTATGTTTAGGCTTGATTTACGAGAACCTTATTATTTTGTATTGCTCTCAGGTTCTATATATGTGCAGTTGTAAAACATTTGTAATTATCTAAGGAAAATACAGATCCCTTTTTCAATTTGGTATCAGAGCACGATCTTGAAAAGTCCGAATCAGAGAAGACTCATACCTCCGATGAAGGAAAGAGTCCAATACTCCCCCCCACAAAAGTGTGATCATTGTGGAAAGGACGGACACGTCAAAGCCCGGTGTTTTGAGATAATCGGGTATCCTTCAAACTGGGATACTCGAAGAACGCAACGATCAAACAACAACAAGTTCAGAGGAAATCTGGCTGCACATACAACTCATGCTGATAAAGATGATGGAAATGCGGAGAATACAGGTCACGCCCTACATGGAATGCGGATGAAGAATGTGGGATCATCATCATTTGCTGACATGGCTGGTAATGGAGAGATCCAATGGATCTTGGATAGTGGCGCATCTCATCATATGACTCATCTTTGCTCAATACTAGAAGGAATACAATCACTTGATAAACCTTTCTATATCACAATTCCCACCGGAAATACTGTGTTGGTAGAAAGAGTTGGAGATCTTAGACTGGATAGAAATATCAAATTATCTAATGTGTTGATTGTGCCCGATTTTAATTGCAACTTAATTTCCATACATAAGTTGACACGTGATTTAAATTGCATGATAACTTATCAGTTCGATTCTTGTGTGATACAAGACCTAGCCACGAGGAGGATGATTGGATCGGGTAGCATGCATAATGGGGTTTATGTGTACAAGGAGATGATGCAAGGATCTGTTTTTACTACAAGCCAGAACGATGATACCACCCTTTGGCACTACAGAATGGGGCACCCCTTAGCATAATCTCTTCAGCGCCTTTCAAGTTTGATAAATTGTAATTTTAATTCTAGTGAATTAGATTGCTGTGACATATGTCACAAGTCAAAGCAACACAAACTTCCTTTTCCTCATAGTATTAATAAAGCTGAGAGAATTTTCGATTTAGTTCATTGTGATTTATGGGGGAGATATAATACACCTTCACATAATGGGTCTCATTATTTTCTCACTTTGGTGGATGATCGTAGTCGTGGGACTTGGATTTATTTGATAAAAAATAAGACTCAAACCACTGACATATTGATCAATTTCTACAACATGATAGAGACACAATTTGGTGTGAAAATTAAAAGAATCCGTAGTGATAACGGGACAGAATTCACCAATATGAACATTCAAACATTCTTCAAACTAAAGGGAATAGTTCATGAAACATCATGTGTAGTCACACCTCAACAAAATGCACGTGTGGAACGAAAACACAGACACATTCTGAATATCGCAAGAGCCTTAAGGTTTCAAGCAAATCTTCCCATTCATTTTTGGGGAGAATGCATATTGGCTGCAACTCACATTATAAATAGAACACCTACTATAGCAAACTAAGGCATCACACCATATGAGATGCTTTTTGGAAAATCACCATCTTATGGTCATTTAAAGATATTCGGTTGCTTGTGTTATGTTAGCACGAGTACAAAGATGGGGGACAAATTCGATCCAAGAGCAGAAAGGTGTATCTTTGTAGGCTATCCACAAGGACAAAAAGGTTGGAAAGTCTATAATCCTGAGACATGCGAGATCTTCACTTCACGAGATGTGGTGTTCTATGAGCACATTCTGCCATATGTTATGCATGACAAAGGGTCGACAACAAAGTCACCAAGTTTTGTTTTTCATGACATCTCTAGACAATAAGAAGAGAATAATCATGATGAAGTGGAGAGCAGTGAGGGCCAAGAGAATCAAGGAGACATGGGTGCATGTCAGATGGAGAGGGTCAGAATGAGGAGACAAATGCATTTGAGATAGAACATCACAATGAAAAGGTGACAGACCTCCCATCACACACAAGACAACCACCAAGTTATCTTCGAGATTATCATTGTTATGCAACACACAAGAACCCCATAAGCATGCTCGTGACTCAGTCACACTTCTCAGGTAAAGTCTACCCTATCACCAATTTTATCAATAATAATTGTTATTCTCGCAGCCATCAGGCCTACCTTGCAACAGTCTATAGCACTGAAGAACCTCAAAGCTATCAAGAAGTTGTGAAGAAACCAGAATGGCAAGAAGCCATGGCAACAGAACTCAAAGCTCTTGAGGATAATGGTACTTGGGACCTAACATTGCCACCATCGGGAAAGAAAATAGTGGGGTGTAGGTGGGTCTACAAAGTGAAGTACAAAGCCTCGGGAGAGATTGAAAAATATAAGGCACGTCTTGTAGCCAAGGGATACACGTAGGTAGAAGGAGAAGACTTCAACGAAACATTTGCACCTGTAGCCAAAATGACTATTGTTTGTTGCCTTCTTCACTGTTGCGGTAGCAAAAGGATGGGAATTACACCAGATGGATGTAAGCAATGCTTTTCTGCATGGAGATCTAGAGGAAGAAGTTTATATGCAAGTTCCGAATGGTTATGATACTCCTAAAGCAGGGATGGTTTGTCGGTTGAGAAAATCTCTATATGGATTGAAGCAGGTCTCACGAAATTGGTACTCAAAGCTCTCCCAAGCACTTATAGAATATGGTTTCCAAGAATCACATGCGAATCATAGTCTCTTTACTTATTCAAGAGAAAGAAAATTCATGGCAGTTTTGGTCTATGTTGATGATTTTGTGATTGCTGGTAATTGTTGTAACACATGTACCAACTTTAAACAATATTTGAGAAGGTGTTTCCACATGAAAGACCTTGGGCCTCTTAAATATTTTCTGGGTCTAGAGCTCGCACGAGGATCAATTGGATTGTTTATATGTCAGCGTAAATACACTTTAAACATTTTGGATGAATGTAAGATGCTTGATTGCAAACCTTCGACTTTTCCAATGGAGCAAAATCAAAGGTTAGCTTTGGACTCGGGACCAACATATTCGGATCCTCCTCGCTATCGAAGACTCATTGGTCGTTTGATTTACTTAACTATCACACGTCCAGAGATTACTTATTCGGTTCATATACTAAGTCAGTTCATGCAATCCCCTCAACAAGCGCATTGGGACGCAGCCATGCGAGTGCTACGGTATCTCAAATCTACACCGGGACAAGGTATCTTATTACCTAAGGAAAATGATCTTCAACTTATGGCTTATTGTGATTCAGATTGGGCATCATGCCCACTGACTAGAAGATCAACTTCCGGATATCTAATGAAATTAGGATCAGCTCCTGTATCATGGAAAACTAAAAAATAGTCCACTGTGTCAAAGTCATCTAGTGAGGCAGAGTATAGAGCCATGGGTCATGTTGTAAGTGAAGTCATTTGGTTGCGAGGCTTATTATCTAGTTTACAAGTCCACCGTGACTCACCAACTATGTTGTTTTGCGATAATCAGGCTGCCATACACCTTGTAGCCAACCCCGTATACCACGAACGAACGAAACACATAGAAGTAGATTGTCATTTTATTCGTACGCATTTGCAAGAAGGTACAATTTCTACTAGTTATGTTCCCACCAAGAAACAACAAGCAGATATTTTTACCAAGGCTCTAAGTGCAAAACAATTCCAGGAGTTAACATTCAAGTTGGGTGCTCATAATCCTCACACTCCAACTTGAGGGGGTTTATTGGAGAATAAACAGCAACATTTTATTGTTATGAATGCAACAGATCTCATCAATCAATACTGATATTCTGTTATGAATGCTTCATATTAGTTGTATTATTTCCTTATTAATACCACAGCTGTCAATACTTATGTTTAGGCTTGATTTACGGGAACCTTATTATTTTGTATTACTCTCAAGTTCTATATATGTGCAATTGTAAAACATTTGTAATTATCTAAGGAAAATACAGATCCCTTTTTCAATAGTATACAATAATGGGTTATGTGAATGGCCACAGGCAATTGAGATATGCTATAACCTATATGCAATGTATGGTATAAAACAATATTAGAAATTGAATTTTACTTAATATGATTAAACAATGATATATGACCGATTAAGAAAAAAACAATGATATATCAAATTAATGACAGGTTTTGAAATTATTAAATTATAGGTCATAAGCGAGACAACAATTTATAAAAAAAAATAAAAATGCAAGGCAACAATTTTACTAGTAGAGAAATATTTTGTTAATGAAAAAGGATAGTATAGGAGTTGATTGAAGAAAAATACAATACACCCTTTTAATATTTATTAGATCAATATTATTAACTTATTATAATAATACATACCATTTTTAATGAAATTATGCATTTATTTTTTATTAGAATATCGTTTCAAAAGATTTATATATAAATAGTCATTTATTTCTTATTTTGTCTTGAGCTCATAAAATATCAGATTGACCTTGCTAAACAACAACACCTTCCTAATCCTTCGCCCTTAAAAATCTTCTTCAACATTCTTCCACCGTCACCCTGAGCTTCCACCATCTCACCATTGGGAACCAATGCCGCAAATCCTAAATCAATATAATTGGAGGGTGGCATCAGGGTGGGGTTTCCTTATATATGTCTACCTAATATTCATACGGATAATTGGTGGGTTTAAATTTCTCTTATTAATATTTTTAACAAAATTATTAAATTAATATTGGTGGATAAAAAAATAAAATTCCCCCGATATATCTACTTATCTCACCAGAGAGGGGGTCATTCAAGACATGAAGTGGGCTTCAGATGTCTCCCACATTCAAGGCATTAATATTGTTGGGGCACTGTTTCCTGCACCTCCCATTTTTTAAAATATACCTAAATTACCCTTCTCATATAATAACTACCCTCATGCACCTTCTTAGTTGTAGGCTATGGCGTATTGAAATTGTTATGCTATTTCCTACTATCTGGTTCCAACCACAACCTTTTACTACATTTGTTTTAGCTTCTGCATGCATTGTGAATGTGATAAAGCTTTTCGGATAGGCCAAAAAAAAGCTTTGTGGAAAGCCCTTTTCGAATAGGTGTGTTGCGGAAAGTCCTTTTCGGATAGAGCAAAAAAAACTTTTTGAAAAATCCTTTTCAAATAGGTGTTCTAAAAAGGTAATTTTGAACAGGTGTCTTGAAAGCTTGCTTTGGATAAGGCAAAAAATTTGGTATAGATTGGAAAATGTTATACTTTATTAAAAAAATCCAAAAGTGTCAAGGGCAAGAGTTAACCCCAAATGCCTAAAGTCAATCAGCTGAAACTTAACTATTGAATCAAAGTGTTTATTTAATATTCATATATAGGGTGATCCCAGTAGTAAGTCCTATAGTGAGGTAGTGAAACTGTTGGTTTAGCTTGGTGGTCCCGGTCAAGGTTAATACTAATCTTTATTTAATGTCGAGATTAATTAGAATGTTATCTTTATAGGGAAAAGAAAAGGTAGAAGATTTGGAATTATATAAAGAAGAAGCTAAATCTCACATAATACACCATGAATTAAGAATCTTAGAAATAGAAGAACAGATCCAGAAATGGAGCATACCCAAACTCGAAATATCATCATTATATAAAACTTCGTTAAAAGACATGTTCATAGGAGAATATGTCATTAAGACAGTGGAAAAAGAAATTGATCTTAAAAATAGTCATCAGACTATACCATTAATATCAAACCAATTAATTGCCAACCACATTAAGAACTATAGGTATCTTCATATAGGGTCTATACATATAGCAATCAAACCATTGTTTAGACTGGGTCTAGACACACCCATGTTTAATAGACCAATAAAGCTTGAAGATCAAATACTAACATTATTCGAAACCAACTTACATAATGGTCCAATTTATATTAATAATTATCCAAATTACTCAATAGCATTATCAAGCTTCCATAATACTCCTTACAATCTCATGTTAGATGTAAAGATGTTAGAAAAAACCTAGAATCCTAATGCAATACCCATAACTATAATTTATAGAATATACTATAAAGTAATGAAAACCCAATTAGCCCCAGGGGCATTGCAATTATCTCCTATTGATGAGACGACCCTCCTATTAGTAAATCTAGAAAAGGTAAGTGCATCGGTTCCAAAGACATTAAAACATAAAGAAATAACCAGTGGGTTAAAATGGAGATTGGAAGATCTCTTAGGCCATGGTTTTCTTGACCCAATTATTACTTTTGAGGTTACTTGATGTAATATTTGATTTGTATAATTTAGTTGTTGGTGCAAATTTTTAATATCTTTTAAAGTTAGATTTTCGTTTTTGATTCTATCTACACTAATAATTTTAAAGGGAGAAGTAGTTACCTCATTATTTTCTATGTTAGTAAAGCTAATTTCTTCTAAAGGAGGAATTTCTCCGTCAATAGTTCCTTTAATAGTTTTCCAACTTCTTTTAGCACTTTTAATCATCTTTATAGAGATTTTATCTAAACAATTTTGTTTAAACCACTCAAAGAAAGGTATATGAGTCTGAAGTTCTTCTAAGTTTTTATAGTAATCTTCTCTATAATTTGCTAATTCTTGTTGTGAAAAGGTTGCAAAGAACCAGTTTCTCCTTTTCTTGTTTTCTTTACTAAGGAATTCTTTTCTTAAGGATTCTTTATCTATTTGGAAATTTTTTATCATATTTAATTGACTAAACTTTGACGGAGTTGGTGAATTGTGAGTTCTAGCTGACTCAAATTGTATTGAAGGGCGAGGTTGTTCTTCTTCATATTCTGGGATAGATATAGTTGGATTTGTCCTTATCCCTTTGAAATTTAGGCTTCTTGGTATGGAAAAGTTAGATTGATCCACCGATCTTCTAGCCATATTAGAAAAAGGTGATTCCGGTATTCTTAAGAAATTAGTTCTTATTAAAGGTGTAAAACTAACTTCTACTACCCCTGAGTTATATTCTACTATGCTATCCAGTATGGTAGGTACAGGGTCTTCTGGGTCTAAGAGATCCGGTCAAGAAAACCTGATAAAAGCTCTTCTAATGGTATAACATCCACCTCAAAACTAGAGCAACCATTAACCAAACCATTTAAATTTTTAGAAGTTGAACTTAAAGAATTAAAAATAGGAAAAGAAACCGATTTAGTCCTAGAAGAAATAAATAGAAAATTAGATTAGCTAAAGTTATCTAAAATCAGTACTTTAACTAAGAAAACTAAGAAAATGACACAAGAGAATAGAACAGCGATACCTTTAACAGAAAATAAGATTCTAACTATAATAAAAGAAGATGAACATAAATTAATACCCCCTTCAGATATATATATATATATATATATATATATATATATATATATATAATTTGTATTATATTTGAATATTTGATATTATAATAGTGTATATACCATGTAGTAAATATAAATACATAATTTTTTTTATTATAATTTTACTATTCATATTTATTATTATTAAATGCTAATGACTAATTTTTATATAATTTTTTTTGTTTAAAACTTATTTATGAATGTAATTTGAACTTAAGAATGAATTTGTAAAATTATATTAACTTGTAATTGAAATGTGATTAAATTTTTACTTTTTTTTGAAGGAAGGGTATAAAACTTTAATTTTTTTTAATATAGACCGAGTCATGAAGGTTAATTAGTGACCTGTTGATTCGACTATTGAACTAGTGCCTTAACCGATTCAATTACCAGTTCGATTTTTAAAACTTTTATTATTTTCCCTCATTAGCTAAATGCTTCAGTGCACTTTTGGTCCCCCAAAATCAAATTTTTGTACGTTGACCGTTAGTTTGGATGTTGACTATGTTAATTTTTTTTAGTAATTAAGTTATTAACACTAATTAACATTATCACTAATTCACTAAGTAATTAATTATACAAGCATGCAACATGATTTACAATACGTGTTTGTGAATAGGTGTTGGTGGTTAGAAATTAGAAACAAAAAATCCCAATCCCCAAATTCCCAAATCTCATACACAACATAAGAGTGGAGAGCAGCGTTGTGAAGGTGGAGAGCATCGTTTCACAAGGGGTCTTCCTTCTTCCTCTCAACGTTCATTTTGCACAATGGGGAGCTTGAATCCGCAACCAATTTATGCTTTAGGTTTGATTCTAGAGTTTAGGGAATATTTGTATAGGTGAAGGCATGTGGTCATCGATTTATGATATTTTTATTGGTTGTGTTCCATGTTTAGGGTATTTTAATAGTAAGACTCATGGTTTAGGGGATTTTTTATGCATTTGTTCATGTTGTCAATGTGTAAAGGTGTGTTGTGGTGGTATTTTAAGAAGAAGAAGGAGGATTACAGGATAGGAATAAGACTTACAGAATTAGGGAGAGGAAAAAGAAGGAGGCAGCTCACGAGATTAGGGAGAAGAAGAAGAAGAATTATGTAAACATAATTAAAAACTAGGGGGTGTATTGGATTAAGATTTTAAAAGACTATTTTGGCATAAAAAAACTTGTGAATTTTAAAAGCTTTGTAGGAATGTAAAAACTTTTAAGATTTTTGTGATTAGGATTTTGTAGTTTTTTTTTCAATAGATTTATAACATAAGATTTGAAAGGACTTTATGAATTTATAAGATTTGAAATGATTCTGAAATTTTAGAAAAACATTCAAAACTACTGAACACGAACCAAAAATAGTATGCCTGAAAAATATCATTGAACACAAACTAGTTACAAGTCATTTATGTGTTCAATCAAATAATCAATGATATTGTATAGGTTGTGCACAAAGATTTAACAACGAATAAGATCCAATTAAATATTTTTACTAAATGATGCGTAAAATACGAATATTTAAGAGTAAGCATACCCTACACAGTAATAATGTTAAACATAAGTTTGAATATTGTACTCTAGATATTAGAAGTGGTTTCCAAATAATAAATCTATAAAGGAAAAGGGACCTAAAGATTGGTTTAAGTTGCAATTTAATTGTAAAAAGCAATAAAGCAATAAGCAATAAGCAATTGAAAATTGATGAAGGTTCTAATAAATTAAAAGACCTAAGGTCATGAATTCAGACCTATCTTTATGTTCTCCCTATTTTCTTATTTCAATTAAACCTTCAATTATTTGTTCAATTACCAATCATGCCTCTTAAAATTATAATCAAAGTTCAGTCATTCAATGAAAATTCTCCTCTCCCTAATTTATTCACTTGTTAGTCATGAAAGAATAAATTAAAGAGAAAGTTTTAAGTGCAGAGAGGTTGATTAACCAATGTTAATCAAATTGAGAATTTAGATATTAGTTTGGTCATGCAAATCCCTAAAATTCAATTTATGCATAGATATATCAATTAAAAGTGTTGATTATGACAATTAATCAATTTGGATTATGAGGTGATTGATACCAAATAGCAGTAAGAATAACGCAAAGATATAATTAAAAGAACAATTAAGTAACTTTATTGAAAATAGAGAAATAGGGTTCACATGATAGGTCTTACATCACAACCCTAGATTATGAATTTAGCTAGCCATAAACATAGAGAATCACCAATCCACAAAAGAAAACAATAAAGATATTAAAGGAGAGGAACTTTACAAAAATTAATCTCCACGATGTTCCTTGCTCTATAGTTCCCTCAGGAATTCTCAATGCTCCAAAGAAATTATGAAAAAAAATAAAAAGATTTGTCCTTAAAAAGATTAAAACTAGATTATTTATAGAAAATAAAGTTGTTACTATCTCGCAGGGTATGCAGGAGGTCAAGCTTGAGGCTGTGCATAATAGGGTTATGCATGGCCTCGTGCTTGAGGTCGTGCATACTTTACGAAGCAAAGACTGTTATGCATGGCTTGATGTTTGAAGTTGTGCTTCCCATACAAAGTGTTGTTGGTTATGTATAACCTAGTACTTGCGGCCGTGCTTATTCTGGTTATGCAAGACCTAGTGTTTGATGTTGAATATACTCAAAATAAGGTTAAATTTAACTTTTTGAAGTTATTTTCTCCCTTTTCTAATGTCTTAATTTACCTGCAGCAACTCAACACGCATTTAAATCAAATATCTCATTATAGTATGCAAAAATTAATAAAATGATACGAAAAATCTCTTAAAAACAAAAATTAAAAAGAGGTTTATCACCAAACATTAGGACATAATTAATTAGATAAATAATATTACCCAATTGAATACGTAAAACAAATAGCAATACCTAAATAAGTCTGAAGCCTATTTCTTAGAGTAGTTTTATTCATGCTAATGGTCCTAGCTATCCGAGACTTGTAATTGCATGAAAGCATTTATTATTTATGAGATTTGGTAATGTAGTCACATAAATTAAATGGACACACTACTCTAAAAACACTTTTAGAGGAGAATAAAATATTAAGAAAAAAATAATATTTTTTTTCTAGAAGTTAAAATTATGTTCTTTAATAATTAATTGGTAAAAATCTCATATATTTTAGAATAGTGTGTCGGACTAGTTGTCAAATTTTTCTTTCATCTGTCTCACGTAACTCTGTCTCTCTTTGTTGAAGTGGTTAGAATAAGTTTTTTTTTTTTTTTAAATGTCAGTAATGATTTTTTAATTAAGTCAACGAACGAATTTTCTCATTGTTAAAATTACCAATTAAACTAATCATGATTTTGAACATATTATTCAGACCTAATAGCAAGAATAAGAAGATGTAATGTTAATATGTAGGGGAAGCATAACATGGTGTTTATGAAAAAATTTATACAAATATGCCTTAAAAATGATCACGTTAGGAAAAAAAACTTGAAATCAGAGGTAACCACTCATCAAAGTCAGGAGTTTGAGTGTCTATGAAAAACGTTTATACAAAAATATGCCTTAAAAATTTACTAGATCAAGTGTTACAATTAAGTAGCTATTAAAATATTGAAAAAAATCATATTGATTTACTTTTCTTTTTGTCATTTATTTGTTATATTTTAATAAAATTTTATCAAATTTTGAATATTTTAAAAAAAATTATAAAATTCATTAAAGTCTTATAAATACATGAAATGTTTTCAAATCTTAAGAATATGTCATGAATCTATTAAAATTCAATCTATAAAATCCTAATAAAAAAATATTTTTAAAAAATTCTTAAAAAGTCATTGTATTTCTACATGATCTTTTTAAACTTCACAATTTTTTTTTTCATGTAAAAATAGTTTTCTAATGTAACTTTTATAGTCTTCTAAACAATTAGAAAAATAATGTTGAATTTTGATGGATTAGTTAATGAACTTTTATAATTATCTATTAAAGTAATTATTTGTATATATTGTTATTATCATTATAAGAAAAACCAAATTTAAAGACAACAAATTTGATCAATAAACAAAGTTGGTCACTATATCTGTTAGAGATCAAATTAAAATTCAATTATAGTAAATAATTAATCCTTGGTAGCTAATTATTGAGACTAATTTAGGATCTGTTCATAAACTAATTAATGGCCACAAATTGAAAAACCAATTCAGTAACTAGTTTATTCACAAACCAATCTAGTAACCAATTATTTCCAAACCAATTGAGTGACCAAATTAAAAGAACTGAAAAATTGGTCACTAAACCAATCTCTACATAATGAAGATCAAGAATCAAAATATCCTTGATTTCTTTTCGTACCTACCAAATTTTTTAGAATTAAAATTAATGAATATAACATAAGACAATAGATATGGTAAATCAATTAATAGAGTCATTTATAAATTTATAATCCTTCAAACATGGTAACATTTCCACAACATACAAAGGATCTTGTCATCAACACACTAATTGTCACTACAACAAGAAAAAATGATAGCTAATCGACCAATTTATTTATCTCTAATTTTTTTTATATTGGTCTCTAAATTAATCAGATACTAATTTAGAATTTAATTTCATAAATAACTAAAGCATTGATAGCTAATTTTGTAGACTGGTTTAGATACTGTTTCAAAAATTATTTTAGTAACTATTTTTATTAAAATCATTTTAGTGATTAATTTAATAACATTAGAAATCAATTTAGAGACCAACTATTTTTAGTCTCTAAAATGATCTAAAATAATTATTGTTGTGACTTAAAAAATTTAATTTCTAAACCAATCAATATTTAATAAATTTTTTGTAATATGTTATGTAATATCCAATGTTGCTAAAGGAAAATTGGAAGACAGGAAATTTGTAATTCATCATTAAAGTTTAAAGTCATATATTACACAAATATCCATTAAAATATGATTTCACTTGAAAAATTACAAAACTAGAGTGACCTTCGCACCGTTTTTCACTTGCCTAGAAAAAATCCAACCAAATTATAAAAACTATCAAAAACACAAATTGTGCTTTTATCTGACCAACTTAATAAAAAATGTTAAATAAATTTTCATAAGGTGGTAATTAATGTTAATTATCTCATCTCATCATTTATACACAAAAATTTTTGTGCTTTGAAACTCTGGACAACTTGTGTCAAGTGAAGGTCAATCATATGAGCATCCAATGCCATCAATTAATATTTATTACCCTACAAAAGCTTTATGAAATCTAAAAATTTCATGAGTAATATTTATTATTTTATTGATAAATCAATAAATCAATTTAGAACCCAACAAATAGGAATGCACCAAAAAATTAGTATTTGGTCAAATGCACCAAGCACGTTTAAGTTAGCCATCTCTAAATTAAATACAAGCACGTTTCCAACTCTAGCCTACTACACACAACGAATCTTAACCACACAAGAAAAAACAAGGTAGCCAAGGTATTTCTCTTGAAAACTAAAAGTGTGGTTATGGCATAAAAAAATCAATTCATCGTACTCCTACCATAATTATAATACTCATGCCAAAGCCATAAATCTAGATATTGACATCATATATTTGAAAGTGACAAACAATCATGCTAATCCATTTTCTCTATCATGTATTATGACTCCTCTAAGTTAATATTGATGAGTATAAATGCAAAACCAGTAAAAAGAAATACATTGTTTTTACCTCAAATATTTGTTAAGAACACTTATATCCCACAAATTTGTAGACCTAAACAAAGATAACAAAACTATCAATAATCTAAACAAAAGCTAAGTTAAAGACCAAAATTCACTCTAACGGAAAGCAACTAATCTAAGAGATAATATATCATGCTTCTTAACTTGACTAACACTATTTTAACTTAACTAAAAATGCATAATAATGTTAATGGGATTAGAGATTTTCAAGTCACCTCATAATAAAAATCATTAAAGCTTTTTATCAAACAGAAATAATTTGAATATGAATAAAAAAAACCAATAATTTGTAGTTCGTGTATTTGTTGTATTTTAATAAATATAAATATTTTAACTAGTTCATCGTGTTCAATTTAGCAAGGCATACAGTAAAATAAACATAACTAAAGAAGATCGAATATGCAAATTGTCTATGCTATTCTTTTTATATGCAAGTCCCTTGTAACAGAAAATATATTTATACATAAAATAATAAATGTAACTATTTTGAAGAAAATAAAAAGAAAAAGGAAATATTTATTGAGAATAAAACATGCTAAAAACATATTTATTATTTATCAAATCATATCTTATTAAATAAAAATAAATATCATTTTTTAATTCATAGGCAAATGAAAAAAAAATTGTATTAAAACTAACCAATTTCAAAATAAAAGCGTGCAAAAACAAACTCCACCGCGTTACAAAAGCTGCTACTACATCCCAACGACAATTGTGCAATAATTATAAAAACTTAAATATGATATATGTTGTATGTATCACTCTCGAGCTCATGAATAGCTTTACTCTAATAATTAGTTTAAAAAAATCATGGGGGCAAGATCCACCCAAGGAGCATCGTGCATCCGTCCCTGGTTACAATTAACCCCACTATATGAGCAGGAATTAATTACAAAAAATCATCTCCTTACAAAAAAAAATAAAAATGCAGTGAATGAATTGTTCATATTCTTTAGCCAAGACCAAGAGTGAAAGATGATCTCTTCGCAGCTGTATATATTTTTAGAGCCATTTAATATTAATATATATATCAGACTTGAAATAAATTAAGAATTGCAAGAGCCAAAGTTCTGTTAAAGCAAGTTTTGTCCATACTTTGGCTGCATGAGATTTAGGATTACCAATAATTAAAAGAGTTTAACTTCGTATGTTTGGTCTTTTCATAGTGTATACATGTAATTAATATTGGAGTAAAGGGTGGGTCATGGGTGATTGAGAATAGTTTTGGTTATTGAATATTTATCTATGCTATATCAATTTAGAAAATTTTGAAGTACATATGTCAGTTTCACAATTTTTAGGCTTTATTTTATATTATTGAGTTAATGTTTCTGTCATGACACCTATTCTCTTTATTGCCACCCTATATTATATTTATTTATTTATTATTATGTCAGTCCATCTATCTCTTCTTTATCAAACAATTTATTTTCTTTTTAACTTTAATTGTTTATTAGCTTTTTCATTTTATGCAGTGACAACAAATACCACATGGAGAAAAGAGCTTCAATTATCATAAAATAAAAAGAGCTTCAACTCTCCTTCGATTTATCTCGCTCTCATGTTCTCTCTCGAGCATTCTGAAACTTGAAGGACATTCTTCATCATTTTTTTTTTCTTTCTTTTATGCTTTTCTTTCTTTCTTTCTATTCTACTTTTATTTTATTTTATTATATATCCATTATATATAAGAAAATAATTTTTTATTTATTTATCACACTCAACTTTCTTCCTTTTTTTTCAGTATTTTTATTTTAATGTTTTTTCTTTCCGATTTTCCTTTCCTTTTTTTTTCTTTTTTTCTTTTTACTTTATTTCCTTTCATTTTAAAATTTAATTGAGATAATTTTACTGTAAAACATTTTCTTGCAATTTTTTTAGATAATTTACTCTAAATTAAATTATTTTTCTGAGATATTTATATTATTATTATTATTGAGTTTAATGGTATCACTATAAAATAATTTTATACACTAACTCAATTACAATCCACTGTTGATATGACTTTTAAGATATTTTTATAAACGTCAATTAAACTATCATAATTAAAGTGTAGAACTATTTTATAATATTATGCATTATTAACTCATTATTAATTAGTTTAACATATATAATTTTACTTTAAATTAAGTTATTTTTCTTTAATTAATAATTTAATTTTCTATCCTGTTTTTTCAAATTACACATATCACGGTGTTGTGTTGTCAAAATTATTTTTTTATTCCCAAGTTACTTTCTAGATACACAAGCGCAAAATGAAAAAAAAAAAGACACAATGTTAAACAATGCAATCAAAATTACTCTCACACTGTTTATATAATTTTTAAAAAATGAAAAATATTTACTATTGTTATGATGGATATTTGATTTTAGAATTTTTTTATTTCTAATATTAATTATTTTATATGAATAATATTGTTAATTATTTTTAATGTTATTTTAATTATTAATTTGAATCTTTTATTAAAATTAATTTTATCATAATAATATTTTGTGATTAATTTTTTTTTTTTATAAAAGTGTATGTTACGATAATAAAAAAAAAAGCTAAGGAAATATAAAAAGTTTTTTTTTTACAGCAAAGAAATATAAAAATTTATTTATAACAAAAACTAATAAATTGACATTTGTTAATAAAAAAAATAATTAATTAATGTTTCCAACTAAAAAAATTATTAAATAACATAACTAACCATTTTTATTAGGTTAAATGTCACTTTTGGTTTTGGTTATTTTAGATTTTGTTTAGTTTGATCCTTCGTGTTTATTAGATTAACTTACATGAGAACTATGAAATCCAACTAATGTTTGAATAAAAAAAAAGACGATAAACATAGTGTAAATTCTATAAAAAAGTGTATTCAAAGAATAACCGAATTAATGAAAAATATAATATTAAGTTTTTTTAATTATTTATTAGACTCATTTTTTTACACGATTTTCATTATGTTTGACCCTCTTTTGATTCATATATCAGTTGAATTCTATAGTTTTCATATAAATAAATCTAATAAAATAACTTTTACATTTCAAATTCTTCAAAAATGATTCAAAATCGCATCATAAAATTAAAAACAAACATTGTTTAAAAATGACTATTTTGACTCATTTTAGAAACGTAAAAGACATAATTGAGCTTCTAAAATATAAATAACCAAAATTAACATTTAACCTTTTTATTAAATTCGTCCACTAAAATATAGTTCATTTTTTACGTTAAAATATAGTTGAATTCTAATAATAAATCAATAATATTTATAATATTCTTAATTTAATATAAATTTAACAAAATAATATATTATTTGCTAACATTAAACAATCAAATCATTTTGATACTAATTTTTATATATAAATGTTTATTTAAAAATAAATAAATAAAATTAAGTTTAGTTGATTATACATATGAAGAAAAATATTCTAGTGTAATTCAAAAATTAACTAAATACATTTTTAATTTCACATGAATTACTTTTCTTAAAAGTGGAAGTCAACGTATGTATATGATGTCAACAATAATAGAAAAAAAAAAGACTTAATTATAATTTTCATCCCTCTGATTTTCTAAAATGATAATTTTCATCATCCTATTTTTAAAGTGAACAATTGGGTTTTCTTAGTTTAAAAAATGCACAGATTTGGTCATTCCGTCTATTTTAAAGGGTTGACAATTAATATTTTAATGTTGACTCTGTTATTTAATTTTTAGAATTAACAGTAATTACCCATAATTTTTTGAATTATGAATAATGGCCCAAAACTCTTCACCCTCACCATTTTGTCCAAAATCGTAAATTTTTTTCCCTTCCTTGAAACGCTTCTCTTCTTCATCTTCGTGCTTGATCTCCTCCACCATCCCTCCATGCACTTGCATGACCTCCCTTTGCGCCACCTCTACTCGCGACCGCCATAGGCCAAGCCACTCCACATGCAACCAGGGACCTCCGCTTGTGACTGCCGCACTCCACCCCCCATGCGACCTCCTCACTTTGTCTTCTTTGCAACGACCACGTCTCGTCTTCTCCGCAATGTGCGTACCCTCCATGACGTTGTACTCTTTCGCAGTGCCTTCTCTTCAACTTTAATGGCTCACGCAACCAACACCAAAAGCAAGAATCAGGAACTTGTTTATTGTGCGAGGTTAGATTTCGAGCTGTTGTGTGCATTTACTTAAAAGTGAACTTTTCTGGTTGTGCAAAGCATTTATTTATTGAATGTGGTTGTCTATTCTTTGAAATTTTGTATCGATCTATGCATTTTTTTATTGAATGTGATGGACCACTATTTGCATTTTTTATTGCATGTGGTTCAATGTTTACAATTTAATAGTGAAACTCATGGGGCATACTGACCATGGTAGGAACATTGACTAGTAAAAGTGTTTTATGTTGATATTTAGGGCTTGCATTTGTCTAATATTCCAATTGAGGTAAGGAAGATTGATTAATTGCAAGAAGTCCTTGCTTTGATGTAGTGTTGTTTTATGGTTGTTGTTTTCCTTTCTTTTTATGCCCATTGAAATGCAGAAAGTAAGGCTCTGTATACATCTTTCTGGGTTTTTCGCTTATTAGCCAAGTACCATTTATGTGAATGGATCTTTTGTTGAAGAATAGTGGAGTAGGGATGTGGATGAAATGTCGTATATTGACATTAGAAAATTGGTTGATAGTAAAGGATCCAAAAATTTCAAATGTTTATGGTATTGGCATCCAAGATATGCTCTAAGTGATGGACTCGGGCCATTAAACTGTGATGATGATGTGCTGCAACTAGCTATTGATGGTAAAGGGTTTGAAGTTGTTGAAATTTATATGGATCATGCTATTGATCCTCCTCTAGAAAAGGGTGATGATGATGTAATTACTGATTCAAATAGTGAAGATGAGGACTATGATGGTGAAGACGAGTCTGAAAGTGACTATACATCATTAGATGATAGTGACTTTGAAGAGAATTATGACTGGACAAGTGTGTTGGATCCAAATGTTTTTGCTATCTGTGGCCTTCCTCCTATACATGAAGAAGTATTTCTTGACACTTGGGTTTCTGATGCACCATTCACTAGAAATGAAGAACTAGCAATAGCCGCTGATTTTAATGATGAGGATGGTCATAATGATGTGTTGGAGACCCCACCAGGGAGTGAGGATGAAAGGACAGAGACAAGCCATTTTCCCAAGTTTAGAAAGCCTGAAGATGATACACAAATCTGTTTTGAGAAGGGGTTAATATTTAATACCAAACAAGACGTCAAAGAAGCTGTGAAAACATTTGTAATGGTGAATAAGAAGAATTTGTTTGTTAGGTACAATGATTTGAAGAGATATGTGATGAAGTGCATGCTTGCTTGTCCATTTCACTTAAGGATTAGCAAGATAGATCAGAGGAATCATTGACAAGTGGTAACTTTCAGAGATGATCACACATGCTTTAGGACCGCAAGAAATAGACAGGTGACTATAGAGTGGTTAAGTGAAAAATTCATGAGTTTATTAAGGCATACACCAAATATGAAGAGAGGGGCATTGATTGCTGTGGCTCTAGAGAAATGGGGTTATAAATTGTCTACCCATCAAGTTTACAAAGCCAAGTGTAGAGCTCTTGAGAAGATTCAAGGTGCCATTCAAATGCAATACCACAACTTAAGAAGGTATGCTGATGAATTGCTAATATCAAACAAAAATGGTACCATTATAATTCAAAGTACCATGAGTGATAATGATCTAGTTTTTGAAAGATTCTATGTGTGTCTTAAGGCATGTAAGGCTGCCTTTGTAACAACATGTAGACCTCTGATTGGATTTGATGAATGCTTTTTGAAAGGTGATTATGGTAGTCATCTATTAACAGCTGTAGGGAAAGATGGCAATAACCAAATGTTGTTATTGCATATGCTGTAGTGGAGGCAGAAACCACAGAATCTTGGTCATGGTTTATGTGTTTGTTATTATCAAACTTGAATGGTCTTGAGAGGAAAAAATGGACTTTCATTTCTGATCAACAAAAGGTTGATTTAATATAAATTGTTTTTTTAGTTGTTTCGTTAGCTTTGATGGATTTGTTTAATTCTATTTTTTTTATATTTTGTAGGGATTGTTGAATGTCATTAAAGAGCTTGGTCAACATGTTGAACATCGTGTATGTGTGAGACACTTGTATAATAACTTTAGAAAGAGGCACCTTGGGACATACTTAAAGGAGCTAATGTGGCAAGCTACAAGAGCCACAATTGTTCCACAATTTAAGAGAATTATGCAAAAGCTGAAAGAGACTGATGAGAGTGTCTGGAAGGAATTGGATCATCTAGATGTGTGAGGCTTTTAACAAATGTATCTTAGAATTAAGGGACAAGCCCATTATCAACTTAATTGAGGGGATTAAGGTATATTTGTTGAAGAAAATTGTGAGTCAAAGGGAATTGAGGATCAGATATAATGGTCCAATCTATCGAAAAATACAATTAATATATGAAGGGATAAAAAAAAGAGGCAAAAGGGTGGACTCCACAATCACTACAAGAAAAATTATTATTCGCAGCGACATTTATTATTGGGATATCTTAATTGTCACTAAAAAACAACTTATGACAGCAAAATATTTGTCGCTGCAAGTCGCTGGCAAAAGTGTCATTGTGAAAAGTTTTACAATGACATTTAATGTCACTATCATTACTTATATTTTTGCCAACGATAATTGTCGTTGTCATTTTCAAATAAGATCGTTGGCATACATTTACTTATTGCAACAACTATTGTTGAAGTTGTTATTACTTATTTCTCCATTAGAAAAAAATAGTTGTAATTAATAATTTGGTATTTTAAATTTAAAAATTTGGTAATTTTAATTAAAATTAATTGGTGGGTTTTTTTTAATTATTATTATTTTATTAACATCAAAAAATCTTTATTTTTTGTTGGTGAAAAAATGAGTACAAATAAATAAAATTGAAATTAATTCTCATGAAAAAATAGAAATTAATTATCTTTTATAACTTTTTTTTAATTTGTTGTTGTTCATAGAAGTACTTTCAGAGTTTAGAACATGGGAAAAAATTAATGTAATTTTCATGACTTTTGAAAATTTTCATAATCATGATGAGTGAGTGAAGTGAAGGTATCTTGGGATGGAGAAAACCATTAGGTGGGTCAATGTAGTTCTCAAAAATCATGTTTGAAAGGAAGAAGCTTTCATCTGAGTAGGGAAAAAGTGTTGGAAGTTTGGTGCTATACTGCTTGCTACTTTTGGTGGGGTATGATTTCATGGAAAGTGATGATGTCAAAGTTGAGAATTTGAAGAGTGTCATAATTAAAGTGGTGATACTTAATACCATTATAACAAAACAATAACTTGCAACATGAAAAAAAAAATATAACATGAAAGAGAGAGGGAGAGAGAGAGAATTACGTTCTTGTAAATTTGATTTTGTAGATTTGAGTGTGTGAGAGAGAAGAAAAAATATAAGTGAAGACTTTTTATGTATGTGTGTGTGGAAATTATGTAAATTAAAAACTAATTATAACTACCCCACATTCTTCTCTTGCTTCTTAGAGCATCCACAATGGGTTGCTTGCCAAGCATTGTGCTTGAGAAGCATGATGCTTGCCAAACACTTACCTTTGTGAGGTAATAAATATTTGTTGCTTGAGAAGCATAATGCTTACTCAAGCAACATTGCTTCCTTTTTTTTTTTTTTGCATAAAAATAATAAAAAAAACATATTATGTTTTGTTCTTTAATAAAACTTTTTGAGCAAATTACAGCAACATCCTCTGAGGTTTGCTTCAATTACACGTACACCCTCTCCTTTTTTTTTATCCTTACACAAAACTCCCTAACTTTTGGTATCTTATTACACTTGCACCCCCTTCACTGTTAATGGAGTTAACTCTGTTAACTTTTTACGTCATGTGAGTGACACATGATTTTTATAATATTTTTTTCTCAAAAATGCCCTTATCTTCTTTTTTAAAACATAGGGGGTGCGTTTGTAATGTATTAAAAAGTTCATGGGTACATGTAATGATTTTAAAAGTTAAGGGGATACATGTGTGATGTGTTTAAAAATTAAGGGGGTACATGTGTAATGTGTTTAAAATTTAATGGGGTATATGTGTAATGAGTTTAAAAGGTCAAAGGATACGTAAGTCATGGGTTTAAAAAGTTAGGGATACATGTATTAGAATGTTAAAAACATCAATATTCCTCCTCCTTTGGAGGTAGCACAGGAAACTGAGGAAGAACAACCCTTCTCTTCCCTTTAGAAAAAAGAACTTTGAAACAGAGGAAGAGGAAAAGGAAGAGAAATCCTTCTCTCCCCTTTAGAAAAAGAATGTTGAAATAGAGGAAGAGGAAAAGAAAGAGAAACCCTTCTCTCCCATTTAGAAAAAGAACATTCTCTTTTTGGGTAACTTAACTATAAGGGTAATTATGACATTTTAAATAAATTAATTAAAATTAAATATAAATTCATTTAAAAAACTAACAGCAAGTTAATACCGTTAAAGCAGGGGTGCCAAAGTAATGGTAAAAAAAAAAAGGAGGGGGTGCACGTATAATTGAAACAAATCTCAGGGGATGTCGCTGTAATTTGCTTAAACTTTTTTTAAAGTTGTTGAACTATTTTTTATTATTATTATTATGAAAGTTGTTGCTATAATTAATTTTAGTTGAAATAAAATATTTACTAGCCGTTGAACTATTTTATTATTATTATTATTATTATGAAAGTTGTTGCTATAATTAGTTTTAGTTGAACTAAAATATTTACTAATTGTTAAATTTTTTTTTATATATAAATAGGATACATTTCGATAATTTTTTTACACAATTAGAAATTTTCAAATTTATCTCATTTTCACTCTAAAAAATTCTCAGTTTCTTTCATTTGTTTTCATTCAATGGATTCAAATTAAAATCCATTCAATGTGAATTCGTGGTTTAATTATGTCAAATTTTCAACTTCCCACAAATTCAATTTTTCAAAATTCTTCAGATTTATCAAATCTACAAAATAATTCCAATATAGCAAGTTATCAATATGCTACACCCCCATTTCATCCTTATTAATTTGGGATTTTTCAATCACCACCAATTAATCATGTCATAGATCAAGGATCTTCAATGGGTACTAATAACGACCAATGTAATGAAAGAGGAGCTCACACACCATTCGAGTTCTCGTCAAAATTTGAAATTCCACTATTTTAGTTATGTATATATTTTTTTTATTGTGCCAAAAAATATTTTACATATTTCTAGTTTGTAAAAATAAATTATTAAAAAAAAATAATGATTCTTCTAAAAAAAATAATGATTTAAGTTTATTTTTAAAATTTATTAGAAACAACATTTAAAGAGTTGTACCATGGGAGAGATTTAAGGATTAATGTTGCTTGATTTGATTAAAGTAAAAATGAATGATGTGTATATGTGGGTCCCACGGGAAGCAATCAAAATTTGTTACCAATGTATAATTTATGAGAAGTTACTACTTACAACTATTTGTGGGTGGAGATAATTTAGGAAACAATAACTATCATGTATTTAATATTTATTTGAATAAATAATATTAATGAGATATATTTAAAATTTGTTAATATTATCTAAAAATAAATAGCGATAATAAATGTTGTTGTCATTAATTAGTATTTTTTTTACAACAAATATGTTAGTAATATAAAAAATACTTTTCGCAGTGACAAAATAGCATTGACACATTTTTTTAACAGCGAACAATAAATATTATAGGCATTAAATAGTACTTTTTGCAACGACAATTGAATGTTGTTGTCGTTGTTGCTGGCATAAGAAAACATTTTTTGTAACAACAAATTTGTTATTGTGATAAATATACTTATTCCAACGACAATAAAATTGCGTTGTCAAATATCAATTTTTGTCAACAATTTAATTATCGCTGCAAAAAAGTCACTACGAATAATAACTTTTCTTGTAGTGAATAATGTGGTGATGATGAATACTCAATGTTTGAAGTGTCTAAAAACTTGCAAAAATATGTGATGAATATAAACAAAAGAAATTGTAGCTACAGAAAATGAGAATTAACTGTCATTCCTTGTTGTCATGGAGTTGCATGCTTGTGGCAAAACAATTACCAACCTAAAGCGAACGTGACAGATTGCTATAAGTAAATTACATAAGTGTCTTACAGTCATCTCAAATTGGTTGTAAATTTATGTGCAAGAGAATGACTTATTTGACAACTTATACTTTTTACATATAGGCAAGTAATGGTCTAGATAATTGGCCTAAGAATAACCTTCCACCAATAACCCCCAAATATAAGAAGTGCACCTGGAAGACCAAAGAAAATGAGGAACAAAGCAAATGATGAGCCAAAAGATAAGTGCAAGTTAGTAAGACATCAACTATTTGTTGTATGTAAGAACTGTGGAAACGTTGGTCACAATAAGAGGACATGCAAAGGTAAAACCAAGGTTGATCGGGAGATTCCTAAAGAAGGAAACAAGGTAACAAATAACTTAATTTAGTTATATGTACAATTATTTTTTTAACTGATATTTAATGCTGATTTAAATTACCAATATTTTAGGATTTGAAAAGGAAGACTTCAACGAAGAATGCAACAACTTCCTCTAGAACAAGAAAGGTTTAATAATTGACATTTAAGAATTTCATGTATATATTCAATTTCGTAACTTAGTTGTTTTATATTGTAAAAATCAAAGACGGCTGTAAATTTTAAGTCCGAACCTGGAAAAACATCTATATCATCACATGGAATAACTCGATCATCTGCTTGGATTTTACCTAGAACAACTCGGTTCGGTGTACGTGCATCAACAATTGCACCTCCATTGAGGCAAGTCTCACCAACAACTACATCAACCACCACATTAGCTAATGTTTCAACTTGTGCACCATAGACCCAACAATCACAAGTCTAGGATGTTGAATGAACCCTTGAATGGAGGCTTATTTGCATTTTGAAATTTGATTATGTTTTTTGGGTATTATTATGTATTTTGAATGTATCAAGCTTAAATATACCTTTTTAGAATATAAGCCTTTTTGGTAGAAACTTATGGGTTGTGATTATGTATTATGGTTTTGGATTACTACATATACTTTTTTTTTTTTTTAGAAACTTATGAGATATAATTATGGATTATTACAAATGGCTATAGAGCATTTTTTGTTTCAAATATTAATATTATCTCCAATTTGATTTCATTATTTGGTATTTGTTTATATTCGTATTTTGTTGCATTGAAGATTTTTATTTAAAAATTGACACTAGTAGCATTTTTTTATGTAAGGTAAGGTAAGATAATGTAAACAAAAATTAACAATAACAATTATTAAATTTGGAGATGAAAATAGTCAATTTGGGGATGAAATCACTAGTTTTTAAAACAAAGAATAATGAAAATCGTCGGTTTTTAAAACAAGAGAAATGAAAATTACAACTAAATTGATCATAGGTCATTATTGTTAATTTAAAAATATATGGGTAATTATTGTTAATTTAAAAAAATATAGGTCATTATTGTTAATTAAAAAAAATTAAGTAAACAAAGTCAACGTTAAAATTAACGGTCAACCCTTTTAAAATAGACAAAATGACCAAATCTGTGCATTTTTAAAATTAGGGAGACCCAATTGTTTACTTTAAAAATAAGGGGATGAAAATCATCATTTCAGAAAACCAAGGGATGAAAATTGTAATTAAGCCAAACAAAAATTATGCAAGGAAAATATGCTAAAATTTTAAAATTCATAAAACCTATTCTTTATTTTTTTTTACGCAAATATTTATATTTATGATGTATTTTCTAAAATTAAATTGTTTGATATCTTGAGATAAAATAATGTTTTTCGTTCCATGTAACATTTATTAATAAACCTAAAGCAATACTATATATTAATAATGTATTTATATTATTATTATGCAATACATTTAAACTTTACAGTAACAAAAAATAGAATAATATATTAACAATGGCCGCAAATTTATGCTTAAAAATACAGTTTAACAATAATTAATCAATTTTACAATAAAATATATGATAGTAATTAAATAATTTAATAATAAAATATAAAAATATTTTTTATTAAATATGTTGGCAAAAGTATATACCTTTGTATATAAATTTTAATTTATAAAATTAATAAAACTTTTTAACAATAAAAAGATACATTATAAATATATTTTCAATAAAAATATTTGCTATTATTTGTATATTAAATTTTAATAGTTTCATGATATATGAATCATACGATTTAAAATGACTACATGTGTTTATAAGATTTTAAATGATTTTATAATCTTTTTTTTGAATATTCAAAATTTGATAAGATTTTGTTAAAATATAACAAATAAATGATAACATTTGAAAAAATAAAAGTAAATCGATCGGTATGATTTTTTCCAAGCTTTTAATAGCTATTTGATCGTAACACTTGATCTAGTAAACTTTTAAGGCATATTTGTATAATTTTTTCCCTAGACACCCAAACTCCTTACTTTGATTAGTGGTTACCTCTAATTTGAAGTTTTTTTTTTCATAATGTAATAATTTTTAAGGTAGATTTGTATAAACTTTTTATACCATGTTATACTGCCACCTACGTATTAACATTTTTTTTTTAAGTTTGTTCTAACCAACTTAATAAAGAGTGACAGTGTTATGTAAGATAGAAAAAATAAAAATTTCAGAACCAGTAAAAAAAAATCTAGCAAAAAATCAAAAGTAAATTTACTCTCACTTCAAGTTTAAGAATATATAATAAATAGTTTTTTGAGAAAACAAAAGGTAACTGAATACCGTCGGAAATATATTTATGTGACTCACTGATATATTATTATGTTGCTTTGAGGTGGACTATTCAGCCAGCACGTCATCTCTCCCTAACTTCTTTAATTATGGAATTCGCCTGTCTGCAAGATTTTGTGCAGCTATTTTAGATCTCTTGAGTTTGTTTTTGTAATAGAATGGCCCATAGTTTGGGCCAATTGGCGTGTTCTCACCTGACTGAAGCACTGCACCCCGTGGGGGTGCTTTAATTCTCTCAGTCTCTGATGTAAATTCAATTCCCCCAGCTTAATAAAATTACATCTTTAAAAAATAAAAAAAGTAAAGTATGAAATTCTCTCTCAACTTTTAAAAATTTTTGGTTTTGATTATTTAATTTCTTAAAGATTCTTCGTCCATCAATTTTTATTTGGTGTGTGAAATTGGTCATTTTATTCATATGCTTATTTTTGGATTTTTTAATTTTTGGGTAAAATATGTTTTTGATATCTAAATTTTTATAAATTTTTCTTTTTGGTCCTTATACTTTTGAAAATTGGTCATAGTTATCAAACTTTTATTCCAATACTATTGTTTTTAGTTATTCTTGTTTGTATTATGTTAACTAGTTTATTTTATTTTTACAAGATTTAATTATTTTACTCGTCACATGTACACTTTTTTAATTCATGAGTTTTTTTTTTCAGGGTGTGTTATTTTAGAATGAACACACAAATACGTTGAATATTTTATTTTTTAATTAATAATTGATTCTTTTTTCATTTTTTTTTAAATTTATCCTTCTTTTTTGTTGTGTCTTTTCTTCTCGTCCATTTCATCCAACTAACTACACTATATTATTGTCACCAAGAATGCTAACGACGATGACAACACCAGTGTAACCACAAATGACTTTGAAGAAAGCTAACGATGATAACATCCAAGCACAATAATTATCTCTTTTATGATAATGACCAAAAACCATTTTCAAATTTGAAAAAAAAAATAAAAATTTTGTGTTTGTTTTTTAGGACAACTAATAGTGATTTTTAAAAAATGTAGAGACCAAAATAAAAAATTTATAAAAGTTTAGAAACTAAAAACATATTTTACTCAAAAATAAAAATAAAAATATATACACTTAACACATTCACATTATATGACGGAATGATAAATTTTATAAACTAAATAAAAGTTGAGAAACTAATACATGCATTAAAAAATCAATAACCAAAATAAAAAATTTGAAAAAGTTAGAGTCATCATCATCATCACTATTATGGTCATCGTCCCCCTTATTGTTGTCACCACCATCATCACAAAATAATTATATCTAAATTATTAATATTTAATCAATAACTATTATGTAAACTTTCCTCTTTTATAATTAACATACACTCTTACTTGAAACTTGGGACACACACACATCATCTCATCTCATCTCTCATAACCACTTTGCTTCAGCTATGTAGTTTCGTTGCCTTCCATTGCTTTTCTCTCTCAATGTGAACTTTAACTTTAGTATTTTACTTTAATGTAAACTAATTAGCAACATTTCTTTAATATATAATAATAATAATAATTCATAATTTTTGTAGGTGATACTGATGATCACTGCTCATGCTGCCATACCTCTGGAAGTTTATTGGGAAAGAATGCTTCCAAATACCCCAATGCCAAAAGCAATCATAGACATTCCAAAGCCTGGTTAGTACGAAATTTAATTAAGGACGCTTGATTGTTTTGCCATGAATTTAATACCATGTTAGGAATTTCATTATGTATGCCCAATTAAGGCTTATGCTGAAAGTATCATAAAATATAAAAAGTTTTTTTTTAAGTGTAATCATTAATTAGAGTTGGGAATAACTAGTCTTCCGCTATGAACTACTTACGTCGGTGACGTGGAAGCAATTATATGAATGTTCTTGACTCTATAAAGGTTTAATACTCCATTAATAATTAAAGCCTTAGGGTAATTTTTATCTTTTATTTTTTAAAATTCACAATTTTGATCCCTATTTTTTAAATTCATAATTTTCTATTTTTAAATCAAGTACTTTTTATCAATCAGACCAATAATTTAAATGTTTTATAATTATTATCAATAAAACTATTGACTTAGTGATTATTTTAACATTTGAAAATTAAAGTGGTGTGGATTTGAATCTTAACTTATTAAAATTTACTCAACTTTTTATTTAAATTAATTAATTAGACAAAATGGTAACTTAGGAATAAAAAGGGTAATGGTGTTATAATTAAAAAAATTAACTAATTAATTTTAATTAAATAATTAATAATTGCAGTAAAAAAAAAGTCAACATCAAATTTAACAGTTAACTTTTCTAAATTGATGACTCAAGCAAAAGTGATTGATTTTAAAAATAGGGAAACCAAAGAGTGTAATTAAACCAATTATAATTAATCTTTTAATTTGGTACTCTAGTTTTTTAAAATTTTAATTTAGTCTCCAAATAATTTAAAAAATGACAAAATGATATTTTTTTGTTAAATTTTCCACTTTACACCTCCTTTTTTTTACTAAGTATAGTTATTTTTAATTTACTTTTAGGGGAGTATATTTAGTAAAAAAAATGCGTGGAAATAACAAGTCTAACAAAAAAGAAAATGATCAAATTGACACATTTTAGATAATTTAGTGATAAATTGAAACTTTTAAAGATTTGAGAACCAAATTAAACAATTAATTATAACCTAAAGATTAATTGAGTATTGAACATTTATAAGAGAAAAAGACCTAAAAGAATAATCATATATGCTTTCATATATACACCTTTTATGTGACTTCTAAAAGATTAATAGTTTTTTTTTCCATCGTAATATTAAGTTACAACTAAATACATCATACATATCTCTTGTAATATTAATATTCTGCTTTTTACTGTGTCAAAGGTGTTGAAGAGATTCTCAGTGGTATGAAGAAAACTCAATCAGAGGATCCAAATCCTGTATTCTATGGTATGAAGAAAACTCAATCAAAGGATAATCCAAATCCTGTATTCTTCTATGACTATGGTATTAAGAAAACTCAATCAAATGATCCAAATCCTATATTCTATGGTATGAAGAAAACTCAATCAAAGGATAATCCAAATCCTGTATTCTTCAATGACTATGGTATTAAGAAAACTCAGTCAAATGATCCAAATCCTGTATTCTTTCCTTTCTTCTATGGCTATGATGTTGAGAAAACATATGTTGCAAAAGAAGTCTTGCACAAGAAGATGAAATGATTCATGTTACTAATCATCATCAACATGGCAACCCAAAAGCAGACCTAGTTTTATCTGAAGAAGGATTGAGGTCCGGAGTGAAATTGGGTGCCCACTTCAATAAAGCAGAATATGTAACCCCATCGTTGCCTCGTGAAATTGCACAACGTATACCGTTCTCATCATCAAAGATAGAAGAAATAGTGGAGATAATTTTTGTGAAACCAAAGCCAGAGAATGTTGTGATTGTAGAGCAAACCATTAGTATATGTGAAATGCCTACAATAACCGGAGAAGAAAAGCAATGTGCGACAATCCATGGTAGATTTTGTCACTTCTAAGCTTGGAAAGAATGCCCAAGTTATTTCTACAGAAGCAGAAAAGGAAAGTAAGTACCAAAAATTCTTAGTGAAAGATGGAGTGAAGATGTTAGCAGAAGATAAGGTCATTGCTTGTCATCCTATGGATTATCCATATGTTGTCTTTTTATGTCACAAGCTATCAAATTCTACTGTGCATTTTATGCCTTTGGAGGGAGAAGATGGGACTAGAGTTAAAGGTGCAGTTGTATGCCATAGAGACACATCAGAATGGGATCCAAACCATGTGTTTTTACAAATGCTCAAAATCAAACCCGGAACTGCTCCGGTGTGTCATATCCTCCCTGAGGGCAACCTTATATGGTTTTCCAACTAAAATACTTAAGTCTTTCTTGCTTGTGTGTGTCCTTAAATAAGTAGGCATCTCCATGTATTATACATATGTACTATGGTAGCCTACAATATCTTTTGCTATGTTTGAAATTATGGTCTTTCTTAATGGCATCATCAATATGTATAAATTATGATGGTGTTTTGATGTATTGCGTATGTATTATTATAATGATGTTTTGTGTGGTTTTTATGTTCAGAACTATCTTGGCTGAAACCAGATATTACTAATAGACGTGTTAAAGCACCTCCAACGTCGTTTTTTAACTACGTTGCTTAGACTCAAGCATCGGTGTTTAATTAAATTTACCATTGGACCAATCCACCTAGCATTGCTTATACAAGCAATGTTGCTTGTATAAGCAATGTTGTTTAACCGATTCTCATCAAAGTTTTAGAGTAATTATGGGACAAAATCATTAGAAAAGGACAGAAAAGAAAAGAGGAAAAATAGCAGACAATGTTCAATCTTAGTTTGAAATTATCATTGTTCTTGAAAAAAAAATACAAAATTAATCAAGACACAAAACCAAGAATGTATAAAAAAAAATTGCAACTTTACATCAAAAATCATCTTGATGGAATAGATCTGCATCGACGTAAAGGTGCATGGTTCGATCTTCACTCGCAAAGAGGAGGAGGAGATTTGCACCATTGGAGAAACAGATAACAAAGGAGTAATGAAGAAGAGTACTGATTGATAGATGTAGGGATTGATCTTGACAAAGGAGTGATGGTTGTGCAAATTCGCTTTGGAAAAAACAAAGGACGGTGGAAGAGACCAACAGAAACATTGTGAAATGGAAGCACCATGGAAATGGAAGGAAGAATGGCCTCTACTGTGAAGTGAAGGAAAGATCATGAAAGCGGATTCATTTCTTGGTTCTAGAAACTAGAAAGAGTAAAGTTTTCTATGGTAGAAATCTCTTTCTAGAAAACATATAATTTTTTTTTAAAGTACTACCTAGTTAAAATATTGTTATAATTTAAAGTAAAATTCATTAAACAATTTTTTTTTATTCAAAGTACTACTTTTTTTGTTCTAAGTTCCATTGCTTTCTAATATAATTTAAAGTACTATTGTTATTTGATATTTTTTTTTTTTTTGTTGAAGCTTTCAAATTTTAAAAATGTTACAGTTAACTTTTTAAATTAAAATATTACCATTTTATAAAAAAAAAATACCATTATTTAATATGATTTTTTTTTGAAGTTTTCAAATTTTAAAAATGTTACTGTTAACTTTTTAATTTAAAATATTACCATTTTAGAAGAAAAAAAATACTGTTGGATTGAAATTTTTTTATAAATTGATTCAAAGCTTAAAACAATTATCATTTTGCATTCTATAGTTTTTTTTGTTATTTTTAAATGGATAACAACTTGAGTAATAGAAAAGATAGAGTCAAATTTGTAATTGAAAAAGATACATTTCTTATTACATCATGGCTCAGTGTGTCAAAGAATTCTATTATAGAAGTTAATCAAGAAGAATATACTTTATGGTCAATGGTAAGAGATAATTATAATGATGATCGCAAACAGTTGCAAGATAGGAAAGCAATGCAACTAGAATATCGATGGACTTGGGGGGTGTTATAAACAAGTTGCAGACCGAAAGAAAAACGAAAGCTTAGAGAATGATGTTATGCGTGGAGCGTATGATATTTTTTTTCATAATAATGATTATAAATTCATTTTTGAGTATGCATGATGTATGTTGAAAGAAAATTCAAAATGGAATTCCGAGAAAATGAGAGTACAACTTCATGAAAAAGAAATTCATGAGGTTTCAAACATATTTGTTGAAGCATATTCAAGAATCAGGATTTTTATTATTATTATATTATTTTTAATTTCTCCTTGTATTTTTCATTATTTATAATTTATTACCATAAATAAAATGAAATTGTACCATTTTTCAATTTATACATATTTTTTTATTTTAATTGTAAGTAATAATTATAATAAAAAATATAAAATATTATGTTAAACACTCATTTAAGCAATCTTTGTATTGAAGTGAATTTTCATGAAAAATATATAACTCTATGTGGCATTATAGACCCCATGTAGCAACCCAACTTCGTTACTTAAATATCATAACTAATTTTTTTCCTATATAATTATATATAAGCCTTCACATAATATATGTTATTATAACATAAAGGTCTTAAGAGTGACTTTACAAACTTAGGTAGATAAGTTCATACAGTACCAACATGGTCCCCTATTAGAGGGCACCTACAACAACATTAGTAATTACACACGTCTTAAGCTAGTTCCCCTACTATATACATATACATAAGAGTACAACAAAAGTGGGATCTTGTCCCGCATGTATCATCTAAATACACTTCACTTGTGAGATGCTTGAGAACCTGCAACTGCATCACTATCTGCTCTTGTGCCAACCACGATCATCACAGTCAGACAACAAAAATACAAACACAAAGCGCAAGGGTAAACTTATTTATATAAAATAAACATAATTATATGAAGATTTAAACTAATGATAGATTTAGTTTAACATAGAATTGAATAAATTAATGATCATAAGTCATGTAACTTCAATAAACAAAACCACCTCAACTCAGTTTAGTTTTCAATTCACATTTCAATCTCAATTTGTAATTATATCATGTATGCCATGTTGACTCGACTCCAAGGAGATTTTTTACAACTTTTGGGCGGTCCCCATAGGCCCCATCCCCTATCATGGTCTCACTCTTTGACCATTTGGGGAGTCCCTTGAGCTACCTTGTGGAGAATTTGTGGTTTTATCGAATATAGACAAGTGTTGGTATCGACTTACCTCTATAAAGTTTGCAAGACCATACATCTATAGGGATTCTCCCACTTGTCTATTCTATAGGTCCATTTTCATTAGCCACCATGAAAACCCCTAACACTAGGTTGACAACCCACCTAGCACTCTCAACTTACGTGCCTACCCATATGCACTGCCATCTAGGCATAATGTATACATGTGTATGCATAACCAACTACATAATACATTTTAGGTATGCAAACATTCATAAACCTTACTACCACAAGTTTACCATCTTATAAATTCACCATTCATATACCTTCACACATAAAGAACCCATCTAGAAGTTCTATGAGCATGGTGAGACATTCAACACCATGAATTCTCATAATAATTATACCAACGATCCTCATGAACGATGAATTTCATAACATTAATAGAAAATTATACTTCTCTATTTTATATATATATATATATACACTTTGGATTGATCATAAAACCCTTGAGAAAGGATTTAGGATAAAATAAAACATTTTGAATTAATTTAGCTTAAGCTAGAAATCGTGGCTCCAGCTAAATTTATACAGATTTAATTATTGTCGAAATTTAGCTCAACTAGGAAATTTAGCTTTAGCCAAACATTTAGCTTAACTAAAACAACATATCCTGCATCACAAGTTCTTCACGAAAAACTAAGTTTTAAGCTTATTAATGACTACCCAAACATCCAATTTCACAATACACATGTCAATAATCAACTCTTAAGTTTCTAAACCCTAAACCCTAATAAAAGAACCCAAGATTTAAATCAAACGACTCAAAATCATCTTAAAACAAAGAAAAGGGGTAAGCTTCCCTTACCCTAGGACGTGATTCAAAATCTTGAAGAAGAAGCTATGGAGGGAACTTGATGATCCAAGAATGACCTTACTCAATCTCTACTACGAAACCAACTAGAGGGAACCTAGATCAACACCAAAACAAGCTTTCACCAAGATTTCATCTAACCCTCAAAATCTTAAAGAATACCCATTTGAGAGCTTCTTGATGGAAGATGAGAAAGGAACAAACAGACCAAGAAGAAGATAGATATGAGCTTACCAACACTACAACAATTTAGGAAGGTTTAAAGAAGGATGATCAAGTTGCCAATAATGAAAAAGTTACAATTTTTCACCATGAGAGAAGGGAACAAATAAGAAAGAAGGAAAGTGAAGGAGATAAGGGAAAGGAAGAAGCTTCCCATGTATAAGTTTGAAAAAGATTCCAACTTTTGCTCTTTGCACCCCTTTCAACCTCTAACTACACACTCCTCATGTTCTACAATTAATCTCAAATACAAGGTTCTAAGTACTTAGCCCAAAATAGTCTAAGCCAACCAAAACATATACACTAAAAATATAGAACTAACTAAATATCTAACAAAACACCTAACCACACATAAATAAATCACTTCATTTTATTTATTAGATCATTAAATAATAATTTAAATTTACTTTCTGTTAAATTTTAAATCAATCACTTGCTCGGGAGACATTACACCCCACAATATTGTGTTAAGCAACTCATTTAGGCTCTTGTGAATTGGAGATGCTCTTAGTTGAAAAGAGACAAACCCTTGATATAGAAATCAGTGATGAATCTAGAGATTAAGTTGAGGGGGCTAAAACTTTTTTTCTACAATCATTTAAATATCTAATTTTTATTAAATAATTAATTTTATAAAAATATTTACTCATTAAAATTGATTTTTATTTTAAATGATAAAAATAAAAAAGTAATAAATATTTCTAACACTAAAAATTTCCATTTTTAACAATATTTTATTATTATTATTATTAGGATACTGATTATTTCAAATAAAGAAAATATATTAATTATTTATTTAAAAATTATTACATTGTAAAATAACTGTTTATTATGAATTTATTGAATTACTGAGTAGTTTATAAGATATTTTATCTATATTATTTCTAATTTAATAAAATAGTAAATGAAACAAAAGAATATAAGAGCATCTTTATTGGGGAAGGTCTTAGAGAGATCTTAAGGTGTTTTTGGTAGGTCCTTGTAGTGCCACATCAGTATCAAGATCTCTCACGTTTTTTTGTTTTAGTGGTAGATCTTATGGAAATTTTATCATAATTTTGTAGGTCCTGTTATGAACCCACTAATGCACTAAAATTTTATTTTAAAATTAAATTAATTATTTAATAATATAATTTTGGTTAATTATTTTGTATTTTATATTATTAAAAAATTGGTTAGTTAGTGGAAGATCGATCTTGGAAGGATCTTGTAGAAGACCTGATCTTACACATGGAGATCTGGATCTCCACGTGGAGATCTTGCTTTGTTCTCTAGTGAAAGATCTTGAAAATTTAAAGATCTTGAGCCTTAAGATCTCTCTTAAGATCCCCCAATAAGGATGCTCTAAGAGTCCTCACTTAGCCTTCATTAATCGTAAAGGCCAAATTCTCATGCGGTGAACATTAATAAATAGATTTAATACATATTTTAGTCCAAATTATAATTAATGGTTCATTTGATCTCTAAATTTTGGAAAATTTCAAATTTGTCATTTTTCCCTGGAAAGAAATATTTACCTGGAAAATCAAAATATAAAAAAGGGATTTCTTAATAGAATAAAATAAAAAAGATAATGATTATAATGATTTTTAAAACTAGACAAATGTTTAACAGAGGATTCTTATTTTTTTGTTAAAACTTAAAATAACTTAGGTTGTCAACAACTGCATGAGTCATAATCACTTTAGTGGGGCAAAAAGGGCTTCAGCCCCCTCCTCCTCAATTTCAATCACTATTATATTAATATTATTTTAATTATAATTATAATTATAAAAATATATTTTTGAAAAAAGATATTTGATATTTTTTAAAACTTGACATACAAATAAAAAATGACCATAATAGTATTTTTGGTTGCACATTTTCACTACAAGAAAAATCTTAATTTCCTCCGGATTATGTTTCACTGATTTAAATCTGTGGGTAATGTATACATTATCTACGGATTATTTTATACAAATTTAATTTTATGGATAATTTATGTATTAACCATGGATATTACAATTCGTGGGTAACTAAAAAATAGTCATAGGTAATTATTGTATTTATTGACAGGTTTATCCGTAGGTAATATTATCTATAGATAACTAAGTAAAATCCGTAAATAACTTTTAAAATATTACATACGAATGTAGTTCGTGGGAGATTTTGAGGATTTATCCATGGATCCCGTTGTCGAAAATTGAATCTATGGGTAATTTAAATAGTCCGTCAGTAATTTGAAAAGAAAAATTGATGGTTAGGGGGTGTAATTACTACTTTTAAAGTGTTAGTCAATAAAATGTTAAATTTTGAATAAAAATAAATTTGAAGACACATTGTGCATTTCCATTTCCTCTTCCTCATGACCTTTGTGCATTTCCTCATTTCCTCCTCAGCTTTGGCATTGCCGCTCACCACCACTTGCCTTTCACTGTTGCTCGCACAACGATTGCCTCTCAGCATGAGGCCATCGTGCTGTTCATGCTGATTGTGTCTCGTCACACCGTTTTCGTTGCTTGTCGCCGCTCACCGTTGCTCAACCCTGGTAAGTGGTAATTCTCACCTCTCCTCCATTGTTTTGCCTCTCAAGCTTCCTTAGTAAGGTTTAGGGTTTGAGTGCTTATAAGATTATGAGATTTGACTATTTTAGATCTTTGTTTTTGTTTAAATCTCCTCTCTTTGTTATTACAAAGCTGAATATGAGTGGTATTGCGTGCGCGAGTGATGGCTGTGAAGCTTGGAAGTACTTTGATTGGGTACATCCAAATTTTTTCGTTGATCCACGTAATGTACAACTTGGTTTATGCTCTGATGGGTTTAACCCATATACTCAAGCATCAAGTGAACCTTATTCCCGTTAGCCAGTAATTGTGACCCCATACAATCTTCCTCTTAAAATGTGCATAACTAAACCTTATATGTTTTTGAGCTATTTCATACCCGGTTCACGCAATCCAAACTCATCTATTGAAGTTTACTTACAACCATTGATTGACGATCTTAAGAAGTTGTGGAGTGGTGTTCAAACATATGATATTTCAAGGAGGCAAAATTTTATCATGAGGGCAACTTTGATGTGGACTATTAATGACTTTCCTGCATATGACATGTTGTCTAGTTGGGGGATTCAAGGTAAATTGGCTTGTCCGCATTGCATGGAGCATACAAAGGCCTTTAGATTAGACAAAGGGGGAAAAATTCTTCGTTTGACTCACATTGTAAGTTCTTGCCCAACAATCATACATTTAGAAGGGATAAGAATGCCTTCAAAAAAGGAGAAGTTGTAAGGGGTGGACACCACCTAGGTTGACACCTGAGCAAGTTTGGCATATAGTAATGGATCTACCAAAAGTTACCGAAAATCCTCGTGTCTCTAAATTACAAGGATATGGGGTGTCACATAATTGGAGAAAAAGAAGTATTTTCTAGGATCTTCTGTATTGAAAAAATAATTTATTGAGACACAATCTTGATGTCATGCATATAGGGAAAAATTTCTTTGAAAAAAAATTCAACATTGTGCTGAATGTAAGTGGTAAGACAAAAGACAATGAGAAGGCAAGGATGGACTTGGCTTTGCATTGTAGGTGACCAGAGTTAGAGTTGAAGTCTTAAGCTAATGGAAAAATGTTAAAGCCAAAGTAAATTACACTTTAACTACAGAGGAAACAAAGCTAGTTTGTCGTTGGGTAGAAGAACTTAGAATGCTTGATGGTTATTCTTCTAATTTGGCAAGATGTGCTGATGTCGAAAAGGGAAGGATTTATGGAATGAAAAGTCATGATTGTCATATATTTATGGAGTTTTTACTTCCTATTGCATTTAGTTTATTGCCAAGAAATGCTTTAAATCCAATTATTGAAATCAGTCATTTCTTCAAAGATTTGTGCTCCACAATGTTGACAAATGATGACTTGGTTAAAATGGAACAAAACATTCCAATCATTCTCTATAAGTTGGAAAGAATATTTCCCCTTGGATTCTTTGATTCAATGGAACATCTCCCAATTCATCTAGCATATGAAGCAAGACTTGGTGGACCAGTTCAATATAGGTGGATGTATCCATTTGAAAGGTACTAAAATTATCATAGTATTTTATCCAAATTCCATTTGTTTTATACTTACCAATCATCACATAATTTTATAGATTCTTGGGCGATTCTAAATGATCAATGAAAAATAAGGCAAGGGTTGAAGGATCAATCTGTGCATCTTGTACCTAGAGACAACTCATTTTTGTTATTATTTCAACAATTTCATGTCGTCATCGAAATACGAGAAATGAAATAGAAATTGAAAATGAAAGAAGTCCAACAATGTTATCCGTCTTTTACCTGCTTGGTCATCATTCTTGAGAAGAAATCAATTCACTGGTTAATGCAAAAAGAGTGGGACTTGGCTCATGTACATGTGTTGATCAATTGCAACGAAGTTAAACCATATATTGAGTAAATTTTGGAGAACAAATTGATTTCATTATTGTAGTAAATTGCATTGTCCTAATAAATTGACTTATACATTTGGATAGTTCGTTCTTGCAATCTCCTCAACCCAAATCAAATCCTTCAAGACATATACATGCTGATTTTTCCAAATGATTCAAAGAACAAGTATGATGTATCTTACAGTTTATTTTATTATAACATTATATATTAAATAAAATATAACTTGAGTAAGTGTTACATTTGTAGGTCAAGAATGGACCTTTAAATGTGAGGAACCAACACTTAAGGGATTTATCACTTGGTCCTTTCACTTGTGTAAAGAGTTGTATACATTCTTTGTCAATGGGTACAAATTTCACACTCATGATTGGAGTGAAGGAAAAAAACAATAAATAGTAGGATTTATCTAAAAGGCTTTATAGAAGGAGGCGGGGATGATTTTTGTAGGATTATTTAGCATATATATGAGCTAGAGTACAACACTTCAAGCTCTCCTAAGAGGGTAGTGTTGTTTTATTATGGCTGGTTTGATCCAATGCGTAGAGGTACAAGAGTGGATACTAAATATGGTTTCATGGATATTAAAATGGACACAAGATATGAGTTGTTTGATCTATTTATCATTGCACATAAGGTAAGACAAGTGTATTATGTCCCATATTCGGCAACATAAAAAGAGAAACGTGGTTGGTGTGTGATGAAATATTTTGGCAAGCATACCAAATATCGCATAAGTAGTTTAAAAAGGAAGATCCTAGTATCGAATCCACAGAGAATTGTTCGGATTTGATTATTAGTAAAATAATCAATTCCTAAACACTAATTTGGTTTTTAAAAGTTGTTTATGTGTAGAACATAATAACAGCAGAAAATTAAACTAAATACTAACGATTAACATTAAAGATAAACAATAAAACGACAATGGTGATTCAAAACTATGATCGAACAGTTGGCGTGGGTGAGTTTGAGAAAGGAATGATGGATATGTTGAGGATTTGGTTCAACCGATTTGTTTCCCATGTAAACATACAAGATATATTCTCCATTCAAAGCAATAGTTCAGATTAACTTCAATCTAAAAATTCTTAAAACGTGATATCTCATCAAATCAAGCCTAAACTGCTCAACCTCACTTTCAATGCCTCAGTAAGTTCAGTGGAGTGGTTTGATGAAGTTCAGAGATCTTTACAAAGCTAATGGAATCTATCCTATGTTTAGAAATACACTCCATTAGAGTTAAAACTCAGTTCTAAGTTCAAAAGCATTTGTCAATGGCAATTAAACTCTAAAACATGCATATATAACAAGAATAAAGATAGAGAAATGAATCTAGGCTTGTAAACATAAATTAGAGTATATTTCTCACAAAATAACTTCCTAGGGTTAGAATTATCAAACTATACAAATCTATATTAAATGATTTCAAACGAAGCTAAAATTCTTGAGAACATTGGATAATCGCTACAAAATATAATGCAATATTTACGTATATAAAATGATTATCAGTGTGTTGCAATCAAAACGTGTCACATAGAATCATGTGGTGCTGTGAATGATGTCCCTTACCAGGTAGATGAGATGTTACATACCAATAAGGTTATTGAAGTTGAAGATATTCATGGATTTCAACATTCATAAGTTAATGCTGAAGAATTGGATGAAGAAGAAGAAGAAGAAGAAGAACCAAATTATTTTGACAACAAAGAAGAGGAATTTGAAGACAATGATTTGGAATTAGAAAAAGAAAAGGAGGAATTTGAAGATAATGATTTTGAAGAAGACAATGGAGATGAAGAATTTGAAAATGACATTGAAGAGTCTAGTTTTGAATAGAATTAGGCAACTTGGATTGATGTTCAGGAAATTTGAATTTTGTTATTGAATTGTATTAGTTAAACTTAATGATTATTAATGGAATCATTTAGTCGTCAATTTTTAATATACATATATATATGTGTGTGTGTGTGTGTGTTAACATTGATTTATTTAATTTTTCTTGCATCTTTGTTATTGATTTATTATTGTAATAATATTTTCTATTTTATCGATATCATCAGGTGGTAGTGACATGCCTCAACACTCTTTTTCTAATGGCAATAAAGGGAAAGTAACAACGAGGGCGAAGATGTCACGTTATGTAATTAAAGTACCATTACCGAAAAATAAATTATCATCATCTACCCCACCCCTAACTATCACACCAAAACCTTTTGAAACCCCACCAAATGTTGCACCAATACCCTTCAAGATCCCATCAAATGTTGCACCAATATTGTCTCAAAGCCCATCAAATAATGCAGCCATCCCCAAATCACCACCTACAGCTACATCTTCCACATTCTCAGTTCTTACAACCATACCTTTCCTATCTCCTACAATACCCTCACCACCCTTAATACCATCATCATTATCTACTGATGAGGTTGATGCACACACACAATGAGGAGGATCCCACACATGGCGTAGTTCTTGAAATGATTGAACCTCTTGGCCTTTTGTAAGATTTTATTAGAATTTAAAACATTTGTCAATATATATTATATCAATTTATTATTAATACTTTTGCATAACTTTTTTTATTTAGGTTTTTTCAAGTAGGGTTGTGTCAAAGGCTATCACGAAATCTATTAAGCAACAATTTTCCCAACCATGGTCTTCATGGGTGAGATGATAGATGTAGAAAGAGAAGTCTTCTTCGAATATTTTAAGGTAAGTTTATTCCACTAGAGAAAAATGGATTAGTTTTTGTAATAGAGTAACCTTTTTTTCCTTGAAAAAATTCATCTAGTTTATATTCATTGAGACTATTGATCTAGTTTAAATTTATCGAGATTAACTAAAGCAATTTTGAGAATGTTTCTATTAGACTAAGTTTATATTTAATTCACTTTTGACTAAGATGTTCATGGTCTTGCTTTGCTTAATTGTTTTTTTGAATTTGCATGCAAATGTAAAATAGAGTATAGTTTGGCAGTGTTATTTTGTTTTTGAGTTGTGCTATTAAATTAAATTATGTTTATGTGGTTGGTGGCCAATGTTTTCTTGTATGGAACTAATATAAGTTTGGTGACTTAAAGTTAAATGTACATTTGTTCAATAAATTGATTAATGACTAGTTTCATTTGAGAATAATTTTAGATGACTTGTTTTAAATCTCAGTGGACTTATTTTATATATTTGCCATTTTCTTTTTACCTTGTATGATGTTCCCTTTATTGTGTGATGCAATACCCTGGGTATGATACTATGATGTTTGAATTCTAATTGTACTTATTTTTTCTTTATGCAAAAATGGTTAGGTTGAGACTTGAGCATGAAAATCAAATCAGGAAGAATTTTCATTCAAGAACCTCTCATAGGCTTTCTGAGATGTTAATGAAGGCTCGAAAAGTTGGAAAAAAGCCCAAATGGATGTTTGATAGAGAATGGAATAGTTTGTTAATGAAGTGGAATCTACCTAAATTTCGCACTAAGTGTGCACAAACCCCTGTAAATCGAGCATCTGAAAAGGATGGGAGCCTACACACAGGTGGCTCCCTGAGGACACATGAGCATGTTATTTGCATGGTAAGCAAATAAAAATAACATTTAATTCTTACTTTTATTTAAAACATAACTTTAATAAGTAATTTTCATTGAAGGCTGAGGAGTACGATCGTTTTGTACATGTTGATGAAGTATTTCAATAAACCCATATATGAAAGGAAACGGGTGAATTTGTGTCTAAGTGGACATACGTGAATTTTGTATCTTGCATATTTCTTTCATTTGAACAATGTTAATTATATTTATAAAATAATATCTTTATTTATGAATAATAGGAAGAATTTAAGACTAGATTTTCTTAGACTAAGTCTGAGGCTGCATCTTGTGGTGACACATCTGAATCCTCCCCCCTGATCCTACTAAGGAGGAGAGACTTAAGACTCAAAGTTTTGTTATTGCTATTGGTGGTTTGAGAAAGGGGTGGATCTATGGGACTAGAGAACTTGCTCATGGTTATAGATGTGGGGATAACTTGACATAACATATATTCTCTAGCCGTTCTCAAGATTTAGAGGAGATTATCCAGTTGAAAGAGGAAGTTCGTCAATCAAGGGAGGAGAATGAACAATTGAGTCACCAGTTTCAATCCTTTTTTAATATTGTCCTCCCTATTCCTACCAACTGAAGCACATGACATGTTTAAACATCAAGAGAAATTCCAACAACAAGATCAAGAACGACAACAATAGGAATAGTTAGCAACAACACCAACATGACTCTTTGACTATTCAAACTATATTTTAGATTATTAAAAGCTTTATGCATAAAACTTGAAGACTCTTTGTCATGGATTTATCACTCTATTAACACTCTACATAATACATTAAAAAAAAATCTAATAAATACTTGATGTTTTAAATTATTTTTTTGAAAAATTTAAAAAATGAAAATTCTAAATAACACTATTTTTAAAAACTATTATTAAAATAATTTAATTTAAATTAAATTAATTTTACAATATATCTACATGGTATTAACACTCTACATGCTTTGTCAAACCATTTTCATGTATGCTAGTATCCCACTCACTACATGTACTCAGTACCTTAAGAAATGAGATCATCAATAATAAATACAAATAAATAAATATATTTATCAAGATTACCACTTTGCACGTATCTAGTCTATTCTGGTCTCAAATATATATATATATATATATATATATATATATATATATATATAACATTTTTCTTGATTTCAAGAAAATCTCAACTAATTTTATCCCATTAGTTTAATGTTACTATCTCTAAAATATTTTTCATTTAATTGAAGTTTTAGTTCTAATAAATTTTTATTTATTCTTGATAAGAAATTTCAATAAAGGATAAGTTGAAAAAAAAAACTTATCCAAAAAAATTTGAAAAAATAATTGAGATTTGTACAATTAATTAAATGTGGTTAACTTTGTTAATTAACACAATTGTTTTGTTTTTATATTTGAAAAATGCATAAACATGAAAAAGATTATTTGTTTGAAAAGCAAAGGAAATCAAACAATGAAATGTGTAGAAAATTTTAATATATAAAAGTTTTTTTTTTTTTTATAGTAAGAGATTTATGTCATTTCATTAAGAATACAATGAGGTAGTAAATCAAAGTGATGTAGACTAACAAAGAATCTAGTCACCCTACTAATGGTGTGAGCAACTTTTTTTTTTATGCTAAACCAAGCTCTTTTTATTTAAGCAAAATTGAAGAGCAGTCATGGTTTACAATGTTTGAGATATGGTAGGGGCATTCCCCAAACCAAGAGAAATCCAAAAGGGAGAAAGCTAAACTAGCAAGCAAGTCCGCTACACTATTTGCTTCCCTATATGTGTGCATTAGTTGAGGCTTTTTTTCACATTCCAACAAAGTTTTACACTCTTTTACTATGTCAGCTAGATAAGTGCATTTGTTTTCTCTTTCCCTATTCCACTCAGCACATAACTTTAGGCAGTCAGTCTCAAAAATCACATCTTGAAAAGATAAGTCTTTTGCCATTCCAATTCTCCATTTTAAAGCTAGGCCCTCGCCAATATTAAGTGGAAAGCATTGTCCAAAGAAACATGTGACAACAACTAAAATAATTCCCTTTTTATCTCTAAACATAGCTCCCATATAGACACCTACTCCTTTTCTCACAAAGACATCTAGATTGACTTTAATTGACTTATCCATTGGAGGACACCAGTTGGCTTTCATTTTCTTCATAGTATCCACTTGTACTTTATGAGCTTTATGTAAAGCCCCTGTCCTTGAGAATAGAACAACCATGTTCGTCTCTTTCTTCTCAAACACCCATTTGTTTCTGTAGTTCCAAATTGAGTAGAAAAACTCAAAAATACTTGCCATTCCATCAGCTTCACCAAACTCCAACACCTTCCCCACCTAAATTGAGATTAACTTTTCATCTTCTGTGTTCACCCTCACACCAAGAAGGGAAGCGAACCATAGTCTCCTCACCTCCTCACACGTTAGCAGAGCGTGGGCAATGGTTTCAACAGCACTTCTGCACCACATGCACATGGGATCCACCCTCATCCCCTTTCTTATCAAATTTTGCTGCACCAAAAAGGCCTCTTGGCACGCTCTCCAAATGAAATGCTTACATTTTAGGATGGTATCAACCGTCTAGATTCTTTTCCATAGATCACCTAGAACTACACTAGATGAAGCTTGGCCACCATCAAAGGACTTCCTAGTGACCTTATACCCCGACTTCACTGAGTAACAACCGTCTTGGTTCAGGCCCCACACTAACTTATCGCTCCTTTGTGTTTTACTAAGAGGTATGGTCAAGATCCCCTTTTTCGTTTCCTCTGATACTGTGTTTTCAATCACTTGCACATCCCACTCCCCTATTTCGAGCTCAAACAAGCTCTCCACTAGTCTATCCTCCTCATACACCCTTGCCCCATTCCAATTTTCCATATTATTAATCGTATCCAGGATCCACTTGTCCCTCCACATCTTTATCTTCTTCCCATCCCCCACCTTCCATATGAGCCCCTCTTCCATGATTTGTTTCACTGATAAAATGCTTGACCAAGTGTAACTTGGGTCATGAGCCTTTTCTATATCCATGAGGCTCTTCCTAGGATAGTATTTTGCACAAAAGACCCTGTTTATGAAAGAGTCCTCAAAATGCAATAGTCTCCACCATTGTTTAGCCAATAGGGCTTTATTAAAATCTTGGACCATCCTGAAACCCAACCCCCTTCCCTTGTTGGCCTTGTCAACTTCTTCTAGCTGAGCCAATGCATTTTCCTCCCATCAGCCTCTCCTCCTTAAAAGAAACGAGCAATCATTCCTTTGATCTGGTTGCAAATTGAAATTGGGATCCAAAAACATCCCATGATGTATGTAGGGTTGGCTACACCACCACTTTTATCAACACCTCTTTACCAGCCCTTGACAAATACTTCTCCTTCCAACCTTTCAACTTTTTCCCACAATCTCTCTTTAACAAACTCAAACACCTTCCTCTTTTATTTACCAACAATCGTAGACAAACCTAGATATCTATCATGACTCTCTACCGCCTTTACACCAAGTAGTTGAATAAGCTCATCAATTATGGTAGTAGGCACATTTTTGCTACATGAGAGCTCTAATTTGTGAAAATTAATGCTCTACCCCGAGGCCAGTTCATACTTTCTCAATAAGGATGCCAATTGGCTCGCTTCAGTAATATTCACCCTACTGAAAATCACATTGTCATCTGCAAAGAACAAGTGAGTGATTGTAGGGGCACATGGGCACACTTTGATTCCATGTATCACCACTTCTCTGGTCACTTTTGAGATTAATTCTAAAAAGGTCTCCACACAAAGGATAAAAAGGTATGGGGATAAAGGGTCTCCTTGACAGATGCCCCTTTGAGGTTTAAAAACCTTTCCCTAGGATCCGTTCAACAAAATTGAAAATGACACAATTTGCACACACCTCATAACCACCTCTGTAAACTTCTCAGGGAAACCCATTGATTGTAAGACCTTTCTTAGAAACTCCCACTCCACCTTGTCATAAGCCTTGGTCATGTCCAGCTTTAAGGCTATTGTCTCGTGTCTCCCTTTAGTCTTCCTTTTCATAGAGTGGAAGCATTCAAAAGCCACCACAACATCATCACTTATAATTCTTTCAACCACAAAAGCACTCTACATTTCCCCAATTAGCTTCGGTAGAATCCTCTTAAGCCTATTTGCCAGAGCCTTTGTGATTATTTTGAAAATAAGATTACACAAACTTATGGGTTTAAACTCACTAGCATGTATGGGCTTCTTGACCTTTGGAATTAGGGCAATCAGGGTCCTATTTAGCTCCTCTGAACTGCCCCCATCATTAAGCACTTTTAACACCACACTCATGACATCCTTCCTCACAATGTGCCATAACTTTTGATAAAACAAACCTTGCATTCCATCTTCCTTGAGGCTTTTGTAGGGTGCATTTGGTAGAGAGCTTACTTCACTTCCTCTTCTATAAAATCCTCCTCCAGAACCTCCCCGATTTGTCAATTCACCCTTCCTTCTACTATTCCATCTATCTCCTCCATATCTTAAGGTTTTTAGGTGGTAAACTGCCTAGCATAGAACTTTGTTAGGATGACCTCAATTTCTTCTTCATCCTCATGCAACATCCCCTTCTCATCCTTAATCCTCTTGATTTTGTTTATTTCATTTCTCTGAAAGGCTTTTTATGGAAGAAACTTGTGTTCTTGTCCCCACTAGTCAACTAAGTAGCCCTTGATCTCTACTCCCATATCTCCTCTTCTAGTTTCATCAAATCATCTAGCTCCCTCTCAATGTTGATACTTCTTTTAACCACCTCCTTACTTTGGTCTCTTCCTTGTAACTCCAACATGTTCCTTTTTAAAAAATTTATTTTCCTTGCAATCTACCCAAAATTGGCTTCCCCCTACTCGCTCAAGTTTCCACCTGCCCATACCTTTTCGAGCCTGGACTTCCTTTCTCTTCTCTTTCTATAAAGGGCCAACTTGATACAGTCCAAGAGGATCAGATTATGATTAGAGGGCAGTCTAGCTAAACTACTAAACTACACCCCTTTCCACCTTTGTCTCCAAATATCATTTGCTAAGACTCGATCCATCCTTTCTTCCACAATATTTGGCTCCTTTCTTTTATTTGACTCAGTGTATTTATACCTTTCAAAACCTAAATCCACCAACCCATACATCACAATGCAGTCATGAAACTTTCTGACATTTTGCAGGTTGATAGGCCCAGCCCCTTTCTTATCCTCAACCCTTAAAACTTCCTTGAAATCCCCCAAGCAAAGCCAAGCTACACCTGTCTCTGGCTTGAGGCTTTTCATCAAGTCCCAAGTCTTATGTTTTTGGTTATTTTCAAGAAAGCCATAAATCAGAGTGACCCTACTAACCTTAGTCCAGCATTTTTATTAAGATTGAAATTAACATGATTAAGGGACCACGAAAGAATTTCAACATCCACATGTTCCCTCCAAAGCACCACTAAACCACCAACCCTGTCCTTTCCCGAACCAACACAGTCAACACCAAAATAGTTCTTTAGCCTAGCAATTCCTTTTACACACTGTAATTATGAAAACTTCTTCTTTGACTCCATTAGTAGAGCCACATCTGGACCTTCACCTCATAGGAACTTTTTATGAGCAACTTAATTCGCTTATCTACAAGCAAAATTCATATGCAAGTTATCAATCAATCTAAGAGTATTATTACAAGCAGTGACTATCAAACCAATTTTTGTATCCAAAACAGTGTTCGAGTGGACCAAATCAACTACTTATAATCCATCTCGAAAATAACATTATTGAAACCAAGAGTGCCAACCCAAGTGATGATGGTATGAACTATCGTTGCTTCTACTTCTACTTTTGCTGCATGAAGTTGACCAGTGTTTAAGGATGATCGTGCAGTGATGAAGCGGCCTTGTGAATTTCTGATTATTGCTCCTATCCTAAACTCTCTAGAATCAGCAAAGATAAAGGTGTAAATATTTCACTTGAGGTAATTTTCTAGTGGTTTTGTCCATCAATTGGTTGTTGTTGTGGGGTTGTTGTAGCCATGGCGATTTGTAATGGGTTTAGCTGTTGTAGCACGACCTAATCTCCATTGGAGGATGGAGTCTTTGGTGGCCTATAGTATCATGTGCATTAGCTTCTCAATGTTGTCCCAAATTTTTTCATTATGGTGAGGCCAAAGGCTGTGAATAATAGAAATAAAACTTACCAAATTATTGTCACTAAGGGTCTTTATAAAGATGAAGACACCTTCCTCAATACATGTAGCCGCGTCCAATGTTGTTTGGACCGCATTCTAGCATCCCACCAAGTTCTAAGCTTCTTTGGCTTTGGTGCAATTAAAGAAAATATGTCATAGATACTAAGGACTAATGCTACACATGGGACATTCAAGCACTACAAGAACTTTGTGGATTTTTCGTGCACATTTCTGTCGCAAATCCATCAAAAATCCTTCACTAAAGAGTAATTATGGATTTTTGACAACATAGCATGGGATAAATTTGTTGCTATATTCAGACTGCTAATTTGTGACAGAATGTTTCCCTCGCTATATCCACACATACTTTATCAACCCTTGTTATTCCTTTGGAAAAATCCCTCACAAAATTGATTACTCAAAATGAATAATTCCATTGCTAATTTATGAGACAATATGTTTAGTTGATTTTCGCAAATGTGTCATCATAAAATTATTGCAATTCTCTCGCAAAAATGTTCTGTAATAAATCCATCGCAATTTCATTGCTATTAAATTCAAGTTTCTCCTCGTCTTACTCTTACAATTCCCTCAAAACTTTTAATCGTTAATTTGCTGCAAATTTTCAAATTTAAATAAAATAATTATAAAAAAAATGTAATTATAAGTCTTTACACATTTGTTAAATCAATTTTTTTAATTAATTAGATATTTAATTTAAATCTTATCTTATATAAAAATTAACTACATTTGTTATCTTATTTATTGAATACTTTTGAAAATATTCATAATTATAAAAGACTTTTTTTTAGTTACAATAGAAATTAGTTTTTTAATCTAACGAAATATATAAATAAAATTGGTGTCTTATAAATAAATATTATCTTATAAATAAATAAGTCAAATTTATATATATTATGTTGAACAAGTTTATCAAGATCATGCTACAACATACTTTTAAGCTAATCTAACATTTTGATTCTTGTAATGGATATAATTTTCAAATTTGAATAAAACAATTTTTCTCAAAAATGTAATTATGAGTCATTACACATTTGTTAAATAAAATAATTTTTCAATTAATTAGATATTTATTTCAAATCTTATCTTATATAAAAACTAACTATATTTATTATCTTATCTATTGAATACTTTTAAAATTATTTAGAATTATATAAAAATTAACATTATTATATATACATTATTCAATAAAATTAAAATAACATATAAAACATAAGAAAAAAAAACTAGAATTGAAAAAATAAAGAATAGTTGTAAAATATTTTTAAAATAAAATAAATTAAGAATTATAAAATAAATATTGAATTAGATAATTCACACAATATATATCTTTTGTGGCAAAAACATCATGTAATATAATTATAATCAAAAGACACATTTTTTTATAAAAAAAAATATCAAACACGTACTAATATAGTTTTATTTTTATTATTTAATTAAATTACATGATATTTGTATAAATTAACTTAAGATTAAAGATTAAATATTAAATGTCTCTACTTTCTCTTTAAAATACTCATAAAGTATTAGAAAAATCAAATGAAATGATTCATAATTTTTTAATATATTTAACATTAGATTATGCTATATATTTTTTAATTTTTTTATATATTTAAAATCCATTAAAAATTGACAATGTTAGGTAATTTGTGAGGGATTAACTATAGAAACAATTGTGTTGCAATATTGTGGCAAATTTGCTTCAAAAACTATTCTCGCTATGACCTTTTTTTTGCAAATTGCCTAGGGATTTGTGGGAGAAATATCCCTCGCTATTGAGTTTTTTTTTACAATAATTAGTTTTTTATTAGCAAGGAATTTGTGAGGATATGTATTCGTTAGTAGGTAATTTGAGAAAGTTGCAAGAGAAATATTTATCTTCGCTAATCCTAATTAATTTGCGAAGGATTCAAATGACTTTTTAATTCACACAAATCTGTCTCTAAATTGCGACAAATTGCTAACAAAATATATCCCTCGCTAATTTGTGAAATTCTTGTTGTGAAGTTGTCATTGAACACCTTTCATGATTAACTTTGATCTAATTGAGGAGTACTCCACATAGCAAACGTCACATAAAAATCTCCATTCGTTGTGGAATATTGAGTGCTGAAAGCTGTTTCCATTCACCAACCACGTTCAGTGCCAAGTTGTTTATTAAGTTCTATATTGCATGATGATAAGCTTATTTCACTGAATATTTGCCATCTCTAGTGAAGTTCCAAATCAATGAGTCTCTTTGATTAGTGAAGTGCAATGGAATGGAAAGGAAAGGATGAGATTTGCATCACGTTTGTTGCAGATGTGCTGAACAACATCATTTCGCTATTTCATATTCTAAGCCTCCATGAGATTACATACGCATAATTCTTCCATGCCTTCGTCAAGTTGTGTTTCAACAAAAGAGTGATCACTACTTCTCAATCAAGGGTCATGCCAAACATTTACCTACTACCCATTCCCTAGTCACCATCTCATGCCATTCCTTACCAATACTCGTGAAGCATAAATGCTATGCTAGGAGAAGCTAGGATTGTTACCCAATCTAGCTTGAAGAAATTTCCCTGAAGGAAAATATTTGGTTTTGAGCACATTAGTAACTATAGCATCATGGTTGAAGAGGAGTTTCCAACCCTACTTCCCTAGCATGGCCAAGTTGAAACCATGAAGATGACAAAATTGAGGCCATCATGTTCCTTTCTCACTATCAGACGATCCTAGTTGAGTCAGTTTATTCCTTTCCCATTGTTTCTATTTGAACCCCACCAAAAGAAGTTAAGAATTTTTTGAATTTCATCTCCTATAAAGGATCGTATGATGAAGGTGCCCATCCAATAAGAGGGGATTGCTTGAGCAACTGATTTAATAAGAATTTCTTTCCTTACTTTAGAGAGGTGCTTATTGGACCAATGACTAATCTTCTTTCATATGTGGTCCCTCAAGAAGTTGAAAAATGCTTTCTCTTTTCTGCCAATCATGGATGGATGACCCAAATATCAACCAATTCCCAAGTATTTAGAAACACCTAGGAAGCTAGAGATATTGTCACGATGTGCAAGGGTAATGTTCTTGCTAAAAAAGAATTCAAATCTTTGATAATTCATTATCAAGCTGGAGGATTTCTCAAAAGGTGAAAGAATCCCTTAGACAAATTCTACTTCTCTATTATTTGCCCTGCAAAAAAGGAAACAATCATTAGCAAATAATAAGTGTGAGAGGAGAGGAGCTCCTCTACACACATTCACTTTGTGAAGGTTGCTATGTGCTTCTGCTTTCTCCAACAGGGATGAAAGCCTTTCCATACATATGATGAACATGTAAAGCGATAAAGGATCACCTTGCCTTAGGCCCCTCTTTGGAGAAATGGGACCAACACCTTCTCCATTGATTACTACATTATAACCAATTGTGCTAATACACATTTCTATCATGTGAATCCATTGTGAATCAAAGCCCATTTTATGCATAGTGGTCGTGAGAAAGCTCCACTCCACCTTGTCGAACACCTTGCTCATGTCAAGCTTCAAGGCTACTTCTCCATGTTTGCCTTTTGTCTTGCATTTCATGTTTTGCACAATTTCAATTGCTACAAGAACATTATCAAGAATGGACTGACCTTCAATAAAAGACGATTGTTCAACCTAGCAAATAGGTTGAAGCCTATTCTTTCATATAAAAGCTCCTCCTAAACTTATAATTAAAAAGCTTTATATGATTGATATAAAAAAAAAAAAGACTAATATATGTTTTTCGTCCCTCTAAATATTGAAAACTTTAGTCTTAGTTCCTACAAAATTTTTTGTTTATTTTCTGTCCTTGCATTTTTGTAACGTGTTATTTTTTTGTTCGGATAGTCGGACCTATATGTTTGATACATATTTCTTTCAACACCCCCTATTTTAGTTTTTTTGCACTTTCACTTTACTTATTTCATCTCTACATTTCTTAAATTGATAAATATTAAATATAAATTAAAAATAAGTAACATGAGAGGTGTAATAAGTAAAGTGGAAGTGCAAAAAGTAAAATAGAGAGTGCTATAAGAAAAATGTATTAAATACATAGGTTCAGCTATCCAAACCAAGCTCCGAGTCAAAGAGTAACACATTACAAAACCACAAGAACGAAAAACATACAAAATTTTTTTAAGGGACTACAACTAAACTTTTCGATATTTATAGGAATGAAAAACATATATTAGCCTAAAAAAAAGGCTTAATTGCATTTTTGATTTCCTTGTTTTCAAAAATCCGTGAGTTTGGTTCCCCTAGTTTCTAATTTGCAATTTTGGTCCCCTACTTTTAAAATATTGTAATTTTGGTTCAATCGTTAAACCGTAATGTCAGTTAACTGTCAAATTTAACATTGACTTTTTTTAATTTTTAAAGTTTACTTATTTTTTTAATAATCAAAAAATTAAATAAATAAATTTAATTACCTAATTTTCTTACTAATCACAAAAAAAATTGAGTCAATTTTAAATTAAAAATTAATTGTGATTAGTAAAAAAAAAATAGATAATTTTTTTTCAAAAAAGAAAAAAAATTTACCTATTTTTTTACTAATAAAAAAAGTAACTTAATTAAATTTAACTACCCAATTTTAAACTAATTAAAAAATAAAAATTTAATAAATGAGTAAATTTTAAATTAAAAAAAGGTTTAATTACAGTTTTGGTCCCTCTACTTTCGTAAATCTGCAATTTTGGTCCCCCTACTTTAAAATCCACAATTTTGATCCCTCTACTTTCACAAATCTACAATTTTGGTCCCCCTACTTTAAAATCCACAATTTTGATCTCTTTACCTTCAAAATTAAGCAGTTTTGGTCCCTCTGTTTAATTTAGAGGCATTGATCATTATCTTTTAACATTGACTTTTTTTTATTATTATTAATAATTATTTACATAAAATTAATTAATTAATTTTTATTAATGACATGATTATCCTTTTTATTCCTAAGTTACCATTTGGTTTAATTAATTAATTTAAATAATTAAATTAAATTACTTAATTTTCTTACTAATCACAATATAAATTACTTATGCATAGTTGAATTCTTATATCATCTGGTCCAATATAATTTATTCTTTATTTATTTTTAAACATATTAGTTGTAATTTTGTTTTATATATTTTACTTTTAATTTTATAAATCACTCAATTTATTTTACTTTTATTCAAAGTACTAAATTTTTGTTGAGAACACAAGAAATAATAAATAAATATATGATAATAAATAAAATTTATGTGAAAGATTTATATATATAAATGCTTTATAATTATTATTAATTAAATTATTGATTAAGTGGTTACCAAACCTACTTGATTTTGAAAGTAAGAGAATCAAAATTGCGGATTTTAAAGTAGGGGGACTAAAATTGTAATTGAGCCTTAAAAAAAATTGTGACTAGTATAAAAAAAAAAGGTAATTTTGATTTTTAAAATGAAAAAAAAAAAAAGTTAACGTTAAATTTGGCAGTTAACTATTACAATTTAATGGTTGAACCAAAATTGTAATATTTTAAAAGTAGAGGACCAAAATTACGAATTAGAAACTAAAGGGACCAAAATTACGATTTTGTAAAAGTAGGGGATCAAAAGTGCAATCAAGAAAAAAAAATAGAGTAAATTTGTTTCTTTGATTAAAATATATAGATGCACCGGAATATAAATTTAGAAATATAACATTTTCATATTTATTATAAGTTGAAAAAAAATTTCTTTTGAAGCATTATTAATTTATGGGAAAATTGTAGCTTTCAGTTTAGCATATTTTTCTAGAGTTTTCTTTCTATGAAGAGATGAGAAAATGGTATTTTCATAAAAGTATAAGAAGTTATTGTTTAAGACAGTTGTAACTTCATTTTTATTTAAATCCAGAAAAAAAAAACATAATTTTTATTTATTTTAAAATTATTCTCAAAATATTAAAGTTTAACCAAACATATTTTAAGTATATCCGAAAATAACATGCCTATTTATAAAATTCTTAAGAATGTGATAGGAATACAATATCATTTCGTGAAATAAATACTTTCTAAGTTACTTAATTTTTTAAGTGCTTTTGTATAAAAGGCTTTCTTTTTCTTTTCTTTTGTTAGGAAAAAGGTTTTCTTATTAGTTTATTTTTTTATGATATTATATATTTTGTTTAATTTATATAATATTGAATCACCTGAATTAATTTAATTAAAATAATAAATAAAGATAAAAAAAAGATATATACGAAGGTGGTACAGTTAAAACATGTGCAAACTATTATGTTAAACATTAAATAATATATATATATATATATAATCGCATAGCTTGGTGGTTACTCATCTCTAGGCCCGTCTTGACATTTTAAAGGCTTCGTGCATACTAAAAATAAGGAGCCCGGCATAATTTTTTTTAAATAAATAAATATATATTATATAAAAAATATATACACAGTTTTATTAAAATGATTATAAATGTTAATTATATCTTCTTATCTCTAAAAAAAAAAAAAACCTAGCATATGTAATATATTTCTATCTAATTTTATATAATATGTTTAAAATGAAGATACATTATTTCATTTTGAAGCAAAAGTATATTATTTTTAGTTTTTTTAATAAAATAAAATATGATTATGCTTTTAAAACTTTAAATATGATATCTAAACAAAAAAATATCGTTAAAATTTTTGTCATAAATTTTTAAAATTAAATGTCTTTTTTCAACTTTAGTCTTGTATTTATTTTTTAATTGATATGAATTTAGTTTTTATAGTACATGACCAATTATTATTATTATTTTAGTTGTTGGTTAAATTTAATATATTAATTTTTAAATTATAATTTAATTTTTAAATTCCACCCATCAAAGAAAATGGTTAGCTATGTTAATATAATTTCATATCGATAATAAATTAAAACTTATAATTTTTTTCTTTATTAATATACTATAACTTTTAGTTTTAATTCCTTTATTATTCAAGTTTTTGTTTGTGTTTCTTATCTTGTTAAAAAAAATAAACATGTCTCACATTAAAGATCAATTGTATGTTGGTATATCACAACTAACTAAAAATTTATTTATTCTAATTTATAAATATAAATATTAAAAGAAAAAAAAAACTAATAACCAAAAGAATGATACATTTTAATGGCATGTGATATGTTAATTTGAACAAATATATATATAAAATGAAATGCTAATTTCAATACATTTATGAAAATAATATATATGTAAATTTTACACCACAAAAGTGAGTGATAAGAGAAAAACACCTAGAGAGGGGGGTCATCTTCCGGGAAAGACATGGTCATATTGAAAATGGGAGAAAAAACCTAGTACCATCTTTCTTCTCGTGTTTTCTGGATGACCATGGGGAGGTTCATATGTGAGCCATTTTTAGAAGGTGGGGGGTGGTCCATGATCTTTTTATAGCAAAGAATAGAACAAAACTAGGCATGAGGTATGAATTTGTAAGGTTCAAAGGGGTGGAGAATCCGAAGATATTGGAAGGAAAATTGGACAACATACATATAGGTGACAAAAAGTTGAAGGTGAATATACCAAGATATGCAAGAGGGGCATAATATGATAGAGTAGGGGGATGGAGAAGCGGCCCAATAAGAAATGAATGCAAGGATGAGGTATCAAGGGAGAAGGGCACTTATAATAGCAAACAACACTATGGCCTCCTATGCGAATGCACTGAGAGGATATAGGCCTAACACTAGGTTGGGTTGGAAACCATGACACCCTATAGCAAGGAGGAAAGAAGACTAGTTGGGGATGGAGTTTAAGGTGGAAGAAAAACACACTGAGTGTTTGAGTAAATGTATGATAGGGAGACTACATGATCCTCAACATGGGTATCCAAGAGGCTTTTCTTGTGGAGGGGTACATGAAAATTAGGGTAAGGTACTTTGATGATGATAGAGTACTCTTAGAAGACAACAATTTGAGGGACATTCTTGAAGGGGAAGAAGATTGGTTATCTAAGATTTTCACTTCAATAAGGCCATGAAGTAGAGAGGAAGCATCCGAAAATCAAATGGTGTGGTTGAGGTGTTATGGTCTCCCATTACATGTGTGGACTAACGAAGGCTTCAGAAAATTGGTGGTGACGATGGGAACATACAAGAAAATGGCGGAGGAAACTATGTCTTTTAATAACGTGGAATACACAAGGGTGCTGATATGTACATCGAAGTAATAGTGGATGCAGCGTCAAAGCAGACTACGTATTAATGGGGGGATAATTGATGTAAGGATGTAGGAGGAGTTCCCAACATTTTGTAACAACATTATATGTGGGATGGTAGACATAGCGAACTCCATGGTGGATAAAGAATCGTGGTTGAGTTTGGAGAGTGAGTGCATGGGTTAGTCTACATAAGAGTACAAAGATGATGGGGTATGGCTAAAGGATCTAGTAGACAAGGCATTGGTGGACAGAATATTCCCTACAATAATACTAAGAATTGAAATATCAAGCGAGACAAGGGACAGTAAAGGGACAGGTATGCATGCCTAGATAAGACAAATGATATTTAATATGATAAGTCAAAAGGTGCATGAAGAGGAAGGAATAGGACAAAAGAGTATATGGAGGAAAGGGAAAGAACAACAAATCAACAACATACTAGGTGCACCAATAAAAAACATCCAAGAGGATGCTCTAAGAAACAACACCATAGAGAGAAACTAGCAAAAACATTTTTTAACCATAAACCTAGATACAACTTGAAGAGATTGAGAAAGCGGTCAAAGGAGGGATTGAAGAGAAAAACAAAGATCAAGGGCAACGATGGCAGGAAAGAGGAGGAGAGATCTGGCAAATCAAATGACCCTGAGATGGGTAGAGAGAGTGGGAGTAAGAAAGAGGACAAGGAATTTGCACTAGCATAGGATGAGAAATGCAAGTTGTCATAGGAGGTAAGGATGAGGTATTTGGAGAGGAAGGAAGTGTTGGATTGCACATTCAAAAAGAGCTTTGGTGGCAAGGTGAAACAATGATATAAATTAGAGGCAAGCCAAGGTAGATCAAGAGAAAATGTAGTCAAATGGTTTAGAAATGAGAAAGGTGGGGTGAAGAAGATGAAAGAGCTCGAGGAGATAATGGGGAAAGTGTTCCAAAAGATGTGAAAATTACGTTAGATCTATTCATGGGGTTTGAGCAAAGAGCCAATCTTGAAGCGACTAAGAAGCTGGAGGCGAATGTTGGAAGGGAAAACGTAGGTTTGTTATGAAAATTCTTAGCTATAACATTCGAGGGTTGGGGGAGAATTAAGTGGTGTATGTTAAGGTAGTTAATATAGGAGCAAGGTGTGGACATGATCCTTTTACAAGAGATAAAGATGGAAGTAGTTCTAGATAAAATAATTTATACAATATGGGGAGATCATATGGTAGATTGGATGGTGAATCCAATGGTAGGTTTAGCTAGGGATAAGTTGATGATGTGGGGAAAAGGAAATTTGGAGGAGCTCCAAGTGGTGTTTAAGAGTGGATTTCTATTTGTGAGTGAGAAGTAGAAGGGAGGACAAAGGGTGAATATAACCAATATATATTCACCATGTAATTTGTCAGAAAAAAGAATTTTGTGGGAGATATTACAACTGATGAAAGGGGGGATAGGGGAAGGTATGTGGTGTGTTGCAAGGGATTTTAATGTTATGAGAGCATATGAGGAAAGGAAGGGAAGAAATGGAGTAAGTATTGGATACTTAGTTGAAGTTAGGGATTTTAATAATTTCATTGAAAGAATGGAATTGGTGAAAGTGTCAAGAATTGGTAGAAGGTTCACATGTTATAGAAGAGAGGGGAGAACACTTAGTAGAATTGATAGATACTTGGTGAGTGGGGAGTAGATGATGAAGTGGGAAAGAGCAACTCAATAGGTTCTAAATAGGAGTATATCATATCATTCTCCAATTGTGCTCAGGAATATTAATCAAGATTGTGGTCCTAAGCCATTTAGGATCTCAATGGGTGGTTGGAGCATAGCGATTTCAAAAGAATGGTGACATAGGCATACAATGGCATTGAAGTTGAGGGATATAGGGCTTATGTCATGATTTTGAAAGATAGAGGGATCAAAATTGCAGATTTTGATAACGGTTAACACTTCTAAATTGACGGATGAATAAAAAATGCTTGATTTTGAAAATAAAATATCAAAATTGTGGATTTGAAACGAAGGAGATCAAAATTGCGGATTTAAAAAAGTAGGGAGACTAAAATTAAAATTAAGCCTAAAATATACTTGACACTAATTCTTTATTACTTTATAATAAACGTACATCATTTTTTTGTCCCTTATATTCTCAAGATTAAGAAAATTATCCGAGAACAAACGACGTAAAAGATTATGTAATCTCATTTTTTATACAGGTCAATTAGACAAGCATATATAATATTTATTTGGCTTATATAATCAATTATCTCGTGATACTCGTTAAAAATATCTAATTAAGTCTTATTCATTGTTAATTCTATGAGATATTATATGGGTTGTGTGCAACGACAAATAAGATCTAATTGAATATTTTTACCAAGTATTGACATAATCGATGAGAAAAATAATATTTGGACCTAATTGAGTTAGTAAAACAAATAACAACACCTAAATAAATATTAAGCCTATTTCTTAGAGTAGTTTTATTCATTCTAATGGTCCAAGCTATCCGACACTTGTAATTGCATGAAGGCATTTATTATTTATGAGATTTGGTAATGTAGTCACAAAAATTAAATGGACATGACCTGTTTGGACAAACAAAATGAAATTAACTTTTTTAAAAGTTAAAATTATCTTTTTTCATAATTAATTTATAAAAGTTTCTTATCTTTTAGAATAAGGTACATAGGAGAGCTTCTATTAATTAATATGGAGAAAACAATTTTAACTTCTAAAAAAATTAATTTCATTTTTTTTCTTCATCTTTTCTTCTCTTACAAATTCTTCAACAACATTGCGTCCAAGCATATTTGAATTTTATCCGATCAATGTTTATGACACTAGCACATGCAGAGTTGATGACGTTGGTGTTGAGAGAATGTGTTGCGGGCTGATTTACTTTTGATTTTGTTAGACTTTTTTTTTATTGGTTGTCAAATTTTTCTTTTTTCTATCTCATGTAACTCTATCTCTCTTTGTTGAAGTTAGTTAAAGCAAGCTTTTTTTTTTTAAATGTCAGACATAATGATTTTTTAATTCAATCAATAGACGAATTTTTTCATTGTTAAAATTACCAATTAAACTAATCATGATTTTGAACATATTATTCGACCTAAGAGCAAGAATAAGAATTAAGATGTAATGTTAATATAAAGGGGGAAGTATAACATGATGTTTATGAAAAAATTTATACAAATATGCCTTAAAAAGTATCACGTTAGAAAAAAAAAAAAACTTAGAAATTAAAGGTAACCACTAATCAAAGTGAGGAGTTTAGGTGTCTATGAAAAAAGTTTATACACATATGCCTTAAAATTTTACTAGATCAAGTGTTACAATCAAGTAGCTATTAATATATTGAAAAAAATCATATTGATTTACTTTTCTTTTTTTAAATATTGTCATTTATTTGTTATATTTTAATAAAATTTTATTAAATTTTGAATATTTTAAAAAAATGATAGAATCCTTTAAAATCCTATAAATATGTGAAGTGTTTTCAAATATTAAGGGGTGTATTGAATTAGGATTTTAAAAGAATTTTTTGTCATAAAAAAATCTTGAAGATTTTTAAGATTTTGTAGGAAACTAAAAACTTTTAAAAAAATTTTAAAATGACTTTTGTGATTAAGATTTTGTAATTTGAATTTAATGGATTTAGAATATAGGATTTGAAAGGATTTCACAGATTTATAAGACTTGAAAAGACTCTATGGATTTCTAGAAAAAAACATTCAAATCTACTAAACATAAGTCAACAAGAGTGTGCTTGAAAATATCATTGAATACAAATTAATCACAAGTTATCATGAGCTGAACCCTTTCACTTGTTAATATCATACATGAATTTCAAATCAAAGTTACAAACTGCTATTAATCATTTGTCTAAGAATATACAAAATAAACATTCTTCGAGTTATATATGAATAGATTTGAGATTTCTTTTTATAGCATCCCAAACATTGCTTTCTGTTTTCTCTGTTAAGTTGTATATTTTTTTTAAATTAATTGCAATAATTTAGAAAGGTCTTTTAAAACTTTAACTTCATTATTTACCTTAGCTGAGTTAAAACTTCCTCCAACTCATATCTACTTCTCTTATGAAGATTTTCAGATCTACTTCTCTTATAAAGATTTTCATTTCATTAGGAATTTATAAACCTAAAAGGGAATGAGACAGTGGACTACGTAGACTTGTAAGTTGATTCGTAGTGATTTGGGTATGAACACATCAGTATTAGGATCATATGAAAAGTCTCACCTTAAAACAGATGTGGGTGGGAGATTATGTCCAAAACAGAGAGAATGAAATAAAAAAGTATGAGAAAGAAAAGTCTCTCGTAGTTGGATGAGATTGTTTGTTGAATTTGGTATTTATATGACCAACTAAAAAGTCCATAAAATCCATCAAAATTCAATTAAAAAAAATCCATAAAATCTCTATAATTTTGAATAACAAATGACTTTTTTTAAGTTATTCAAAATCACAATCGAATATCACAAGATTTCATTGCCCTCTAAAAAAAATCTTGATAATCTTGATTGAATACCATCATATTGTTTTTTATTATTTAACAATCCTGATTGAATATCCCAAAACATTTTTACCAAAAAAAAAAGTCATTAAAATCCTAAACAATTATAATCCAATACACCCCCTAAGAATATGTTATGAATCTATTAAAATTCAATCTACAAAATCCTAATAAAAAAAATATTTTAAAAAAATCTTAAAAATTATTGCATTCCTACGTGATCTTTTAAACTTCACAATTTTTTTTCATGTAAAAATAGTCTTCTAATGCAAATTTTATAGTCTTCTAAACAATTAGAAAAATAATGTTGGATTTTGATGGATTAGTTAATGAACTTGTATATTTATCTATTAAAGTAATTATTTTTATATATTGTTATTATCACTACAAGAAAAATTAAACCAAATTTGGAGACAAAAAATTTGGTCAATAAACCAACAAAGTTGGTCACTATATCAGTGAGAGACTAAATTAGAATCCAATTTTAGTAAATAACTAAATCCTTGGTAGTTAATTGTTGAAAGTAATTTAGAGTCTGTTTTTTGAGAAACTAATTCACAAATTCAAAAATTAATTCAGTGATCAATTTATTCACAAACCAATTTTATGACCAATTAGTCACAAACCAATTGAGTGACCAAATTAAAAGAAGAAGAAAATTGGCCACTAAACCAGTCTCTAAATAATGAATATCAAGAATCAAAATATCCTTGATTTCTTTCCGTACCTACCAATTTTTTTCAGAATTAAAATTAATGGATAAAACTTAAGACAATAGATATGGTAAATAAATTAATAGAATCATTTATAAATTTATAATCTCCAAACATGGTAACATGCATCTCCACAACATACACAGGATCGGTCATCAACACACTAATTGTGATGTAATATCCAATGTTGGTGAAGGAAAACTGGAAGACATGAAATTTGTAATTCATCATTAAAGTTTAAAGTCATATATTACACAAATTGCTATTAAGATGTGTTTTCACTTGAGAAATTACAAAATTAGAGTGACTTGTGAATTCGAAAATTGCATATTTAGTTCCTCACACCGTCTTTCATTTGCCTAGAGAAAATCCAACTAAATTATAAAAACTACCAAAAACACAAATTAATGTTCAATAAATTTTCATGAAGAGGTAATTAGTGTTAATTATCTCAGCTCATCATTCCATACACTATTTGCGCTTTTAAACTCTGGATAACTTGCATCAGCTGAAGGTCAATCATAGGAGCATCCAATGCTATCAATTATATCTTGTTACCCTACATAGGCGTCATGAAATCTAAAAATTTCATGAGTAATATTTATTATTTTATTGATAAATCGATAAATAAATTTAGAAGCCAACAAATAGGAATGCACCAAAAAATTAGCATTTGGTCAAATGCACCAAGTACGTTTAAGTTAGCAATCTCTAAATTGAATAAGCACGTTTGAACATTTGTGTTTAGATGAACATCAAGAAAATTGATTATAAATAGAATTAATTTTGAAATGACGTGAGTTATGTTTGAATGATTTGATTTAAAATTGACTTTAAAGTAAAATTCAGGATAAATTTTTGGATCCGACATAGAAGCTACTATTAGTTACTTCAACTTAGAATCAATTTTGAATTCTTCACCAACGTGAAACTAAATATGTTAAAAACTATCTAGAATCAATTTTAAACCCAAAATCAATTTCACAACGCTAAACCAAACACACATTGTGCATTGTTTCCAACTCTAGCCTACTACACATAATGAATCTTAGGGGAGTGTATTGGATTAGGATTTTAAAAGACTTTTTTGGCATAAAAAAGTCTTGAAGATTTTTAAGATTTTGCAAGAAACTAAAAACTATTAAGATTTTTTTAAAAAGACTTTTGTGATTAGGATTTTGTAATTTGGATTTAATGGATTTAGAATATAAAATTTGAAAGGATTTCACGAATTTATAAAATTTGAAAAGACTTTATGGATTTCTAGAAAAAAAAAACATTCAAAACTATTAAACACAAGCCAACAAGAGTGTGCTTGAAAATATCATTGAATACAAACTAATTAGAAGTCATCATGAGCTGAACCCTCTCCCCTATCAATAATGTACATGAATTCCAAATCAAAGTTATAAGCTGCTAATGCATTTTGAGATATCTTTTTCACAAATATTCATAAAGTAATAGTGAAAAATAATAACAAAACATTAGTCAACAAAAAAGACATAATGATCAAAACATTAATCATTGTCTAACTTGAAGAATATACAAAATAAACATTCTTCTAGTTACATATAAATAGATTTGAGATTTCTTCTTTCTGTTCTCTGTTAAGTTGTATATTTTTTCAAAATTAATTGTAATAGTTTAAAAAAGTTTTTTAACTTGATTGTATGCCCCAGCTAAGTTAGAATTCCCTCCAAGCTTAGATCTACTTCTCTTATGAAAATTTTTATTTCATTAGGAATTTATGAACCTAAAAAGGGGAATGAGATAGTAGACTACATGTAAGCTTGTAAGTTAATTCGTAATGATTTAGGTATGAACACATCAGTATCAGGACCATATGAAAAGTCTCATCTTAGATAAGATTGTTTGTTGGGTTTAGTATTTATATGATCAATTAAAAAGTCCATAAAATCCATCAAAATCCAATTAAAAAAAAAAGTTCATAAAATCTCTATGATTTTCTAAAAAAATCTTGATAATCTTGATTGAATACCGTCAGATTATTTTTTATTATTTAACAATCCTGATTGAATACCCCCAGACATTTAAAAAAAAAAAAAGTCATTAAAACCTTAAACAATCCTAATCTAATATACCCCCCTTAACCACATAAGAAAAAACAAGGTAGCGAAGGTATTTCTCTTGAAAACTAAAAGTGTGTTTATGCCATAAAAAAAATCAATTCATCAACTCCTACCATAATTATAATACTCATGCTAAATTGCTAATCCATTTTCTCTATCATGTAATATGACTCCTCTAAGTTAATATTGATGACTATAAATGCTAAATGCAAAACAAGCAAAAGAAATACATTGTTTTTACCTCAAATATTTTTTAAGAACACTTAATCCCTCAAATTTGTATACCTAAACAAAGACAACAAAACTATCAACAATCTAAACAGAAGCTAAGTTAAAGACCAAAATTCGCTATAACGGAAAGCACCTAATCTAAGAGATAATATATCATTGTTATAAATGACTACCATTCATACGTTTCATGCTTCTTAACTGGACTAACTCTATTTAACTTAACTAAAAATGCATAATAATTTTAATGGGATTAGAGATTTTCAAGTCACCACATAATAAAAACCATTAAAGCTTTTATCAAATAGAAATAATTTGAATATGAATAAAAAGAACCAATCATTTGTTATTTGTGTATTTTTTGTATTTTAATAAATATAAATATTTTAACTAGTTCCTCGTGTTCAATTTAGCAAGGCATACGATGAATTAAACATAACTAAAGAAGAATATGAAATTTTTATATGCTATTCTTTTTATATGCACGTTAAGATTTTTTTCCTTTTTTCCTTTGTAACAGAAAATATATTTATACATAAAATAATAAATGTAATTATTTTGAAGGCAATAAAAAAAATATTTATTAAGAATAAAACATGTTAAAAACATACTTAATATTTATTATCTACCAAATCATATCTTATTAAATAAAAATAAATATTATTTTTTAATTCATAGGCAAATGAAAAAAAAAATTGTACTAAAACCAACCAATTTCAAAACAAAAATGTGCAAAGAGAACAACAAATCACCGCATTACAAAAGCCGTTAAATCACTACATTATAAAAGCTGCTACTACATCCCAATGACAATTGTGTTGTGTAGTAATTAACAAAACTTAAAATTAAATAAAAGGCATTGTAATTTTCATTTCCTATTTTTAAAATCAAGCAATTTTGATATGGACATTTTGAAACTTTGACCGTTATTTTTAACGGTTGATTTATATAATTTTTTTTATTAATAACATAATTATCTTTTTTTATTTCTAATTTACCCTTTGATTTAAGTAGTTAATTTAAATAAAAAATTAAGAGAATTTTGACAAAGCTATGGATTCAAACTTAGCTCTCTTTAGTATTTAAATGTTAGCATAACCACTAAGTGATCTAATCAATAATTATCATGAAACATTTACATATATAAATATTTCACATAAAATTTATTTATTATCATATATTTATTTATTGTTTACTATGTTCTCAACAAGAATTTAGTATTTTGAATAAAAATAAAATAAATGGAGTGATTTATAAAATAAAAAGTGAAATACATAAAAAAAAAATTATAACTAATAATTAGAGATGTTAAAATATAAATGAAGAATAAATTAAATAATTTTTAATAATATTAAAAATTAATTAAACACTAAAGAGAGTTAAGTTTAAATCCTAGCTTTGCCAAAATTCACTTAATTTTTTATTTAAATTAACTACTTAAATCAAATGATAAATTAGGAATAAAAAATGATAATTATATCAGTAGTAAAAGAATTATCAAAGTCAACCGTTAAAGTCTAAAAATGTCCAAAAGGACCAAAATTGCTTGTTTTAAACTAGAGGAATGAAAATCACCCTTTCATGAAACTAGGGAGATGAAAATTGCAATTAAGCCTTGTCAACACCCAATTTTGTCTTGTTGCTCCTATTATTATTGTTGTTGTTGTTGTTGTTTCACAAGTAGTACCTTGCCACATCAAAAAAGAAGAGAAGAAAGATTCACAAAAAACCAATCTTTTGTCATTTCTTTCATGTTCCTTTGTCACAAGGCTATTACAAAATTTTGCAACACTACAAAATTGAAATGAAGTTTCAACAAAGCTTACAAATCTAAAGATGGCACATGCCAAGTCAGTTCAAGGAAAAAGAGCAAAAAGAACAAGAACAAAAATTGATCAGCAACTTCAAGCAGCTCCAATAGCAGCTCGATCAGCACAACCTCATCCCAAGCAGCTCTGTTAGCAGCCTCATCAACTAGCAAGCTAGGCTAGGCTCTAGGGGTGGCTACAAGAAGAAAATAACATGATGACATGAGGAAACCCTCCTAGAAAGGAAAGCTGAGAGCAAACCCTCCTAGGGAAGAAACCTCATGCCTATATATAAGAGGTAGCATAACAGATCAAGGAGGAGGAGAGAAAAAAGGCACAGAAATACACAGAATACAGAAAAAGAGACCAAAGAGAAAAGAAAGAAATCAGGATTAGAAAGCATAGCACAAAGGGAAGAACAACAAGAACAAAGGCTAACAAGTTTCTTTCAATCTTTCAATCTTCATGTAATCTTCATCATGTATTAGCTTTTTCTATTAGCTTTTTCTATGTTTGATTGTAAGCAATATACTATTTTGCAATCTATTTGTTGTTTGAATCTATTTGCTCAAAAATGATAAAAGGATATGAATCTGGAAAGAAAAGTACTATGTTTAATTAATCAACAAATCACAATCATAAGCAGAGACGGACATACCAAAACCAGATATAAACATAACTAGAGACATGAGCATAGACAAGTACCAAAACATCGACACCAGAATCATCAGAATCCTTTGAGTTCAAATCCCCTAATCCTAAACATAGACCCAACACAAACAGAGCCACAAAGAAAAGCAAGGCATGAACAAAGCAGAAAACAAAATCAAGCATATAAACACGGACTCTGAGTTCCAATAGATAACCAAAACAGAGGCAAAACCAAAAACACTTCATAGCACGAAAACACCATTTTACAATCATCCCAAACCCAAAACAAATCCAAAATCATGGTCCTAGACCAAATCCAAACCACAAACCAAAAACCAACAGGGAAGAAAGGGGAAGAGAAAACTTACCTGGAAACCCTTAGCTGTCTCCCCTTCCACCGGCCAGCCAAGATCACCCTTGCCCTTCACCAAAGGGTTGCCGCCCTCGCGCCACCACCCTGCGACCTCCGCCGAACACCAAACGCCACCCAAGATCACCCGCAACCGCTTCACCCTCTCGCGACCTCTCCCCTCTCCCTCTACCAAACACCCTCGCCTCCACCCAACTCGTAACCCTTGCGCCACCTACAGCGTCGCCACTGCCACGCAACCCCTGCGACCTCGCTCCACCCACGACGCACGCGCGCAACCCACAGCGTCGCCATCGCCGCGCCACCAAACACCACCCAAGATCACCCTCCGTCGCTGTCCATGGCTGCGTCAGGGAGTCCGAACCCCCTTTTCTCTTCTCTCTCGCGAGCCCTTGGTCGTGAACCAAGCAACCAAGCAATTGAACGAGGGAGGTCGAGAACCTAAGTTTCTAATATTCATTTTGGGCCAGATTTCTATTTACACCACCTAGTATTATTAAAACATAGCTTTCGCGTTTTGGGCCAACCATCTATTTACACCTCCAATATTACTAAATTACAACGCATTTATTTTGGACCAGATTTCTATTTACACCATATATTACTAAGTTGCACTTTCTTTTCTTTTTATTAATTATCAATAGTTGTTTAAATTAAAATCATTTCAAAAATATAAAGATGAATTGACTTGGGTGTACACCTCTGTCAATTTTTCAAGTGTCTTTTTAGGATAAATGAGTTGCAACAGCTCAAGAGTCCTAAATTAAAAATAAAAAAAATAAAAATAATATATCCCCTTCTTTCCTTTAATAAAATTGACCTTCATAAAAATCAATTATTCTTTTCTAGTAATGTTTTGGTAAGATAAATATCTAAAAAGTTATAAAGATTTTGCTTAATTAACTAAATGTAACTGTCTTTGTAACGGACATTGTAGGGTGCTAATACCTTCCCTATAAGTAATGGACTCCCGAATTCAAATTTGGTTTCAAAGATCATTTTTTCTAAAAAATGTTTTTTTGATATTTTCCTTAATAAACATTAGTGGCAACTCCTCTGATTCATACATTTCAATTTTAATCACTGTCCCGCCATGACCCCGGCTGCGACAAGCCTAAATAAAATGTGTATGATATGTACTACATGTATGCACCCTTTCTAGCTCATGAATAACTTAATAATAATAACTAGTTTCAAAAGGTCAAGGGTGCAAGGTCCCCCACCAGCAACGTGCATAGGTTACAATGTACCACACTCTACAACTGTTATATGAGCATGGATTAATTACGAAGAATCATCTCCTTACAGTTCTATCATAGTACACATGCATTAAAGCAATCAACCAACTACTTGCTGCAATATGAAGAAAGTCCTAACATGTGAAACACGAAGCAGGATGTGCACTCCAGAGGATATAAGATGCAGTGAATGAATTGTTCAGATTGTTTAGCCAAGACCAAGAGTGAAAGGTGATCTCTTTACAGCAGTACATATTTTTAGAGCCATTTAATATTAATATATGTCAGACTTGAAACAAATTAAGAATTGCAAGAGCCAAAGTTCTGTGAAAGCAAGTTTTGTCCATAGTTTGACTGCATGCGATTTAGGATTACCAATAATTAAAAGAGTTTTTTTTTTTTTTTGACAACAAATAATTAAAAGAGTTTAACTTCACATGTTTGGCCTTTTCACAGTGTATACATGTAATTATTATTAGAGTAAAGGGTGGGTCATGGGTGGCTTGGAATAGTTTTGGTTATTAAATATTTATTTATGCTATATAAAGTTAGAAATATACGTGTCAGTTTCATAATATTGAGACTTTATTTTATATTAATGAGATACCACAAGGAAAAAAGAGTCTCAATTATCATAAAATAAAAAGAGCTTCAACTCTCTTTCTATTTATCTCGCTCTCTCATGTTCTCTCTCAAGCATTCTAAATCTTGAAGGACATTCTTCATCATATTTTTTTTTTCCTTTTATGTTTTCTTTTCTTTCTTTCTATTCTACTTTTTATTTTATTTTATATATATTATATAAGAAAATAAGTTTTCTTTTATTATTTATCACACTCAACTTTTTTTCTTCCTTCTTTTTCAGTATTTTTCTTTTTATGTTTTTCTTTCCGATTTTCCTTTCCTTTTTTTTCTTTTTACTTTATTTCCTTTCATTTTAAAATTTAGTTGAGATAATTTTAGCATAAAACATTTTCTTGCAATTATTTTTAGATAATTTACTGAGTTAAATTATTTGTTTGAGATAATTATATTATTATTATTATTATTATTATTGTGTTTAATGGTATCACTGAAAATAATTTTATACTCTAAGTCAATCACAATCTACTATTTATATGACTTTTAAGGTAGTCTTATAAAAGTTAATTAAATTATCATAATGGAATGGATAAGTATTTTATAATGTCATTCATTATTAACTCATTATTAATTACTTTAACATATATAATTTTACTCTAAATTAAATTATTTTTTTAATTAATAATTTAATTTTGTATCTTATTTTTTCAAAGTACGCACATGAAAAAAAAAAAAAAACACAATCTTAAGCAATCCAATAAAAATTATTCTCACATTGTTTAATATAATTTTTAAAAAATGAAAAAGATTTACTATTACGATGGACATTTGATTTTAGAATTATTTTTATTTCTAATATTAATTATTTTATATGAATAATACTATTAATTATTTTTAATATTATTTTAATTTATTAATTTGAATCTTTTATTAAAAGTAATTTTATCATAATAATATTTTAACTGTGATTAATTCTATTTTATAAAAGTGTATGTTACGATAAAAAAAAAAAAAAGATTAAGGAAATATAAATTACAGCAAAGAAATATAAAAATTTATTTATAAAAAAAACTAATAAATTGAAATTTATTAATAAAAAATTAATTAATTAATGTTTCCAGCTAAAAAAATTATCAAATAACATAACTAACCGTTTTTATTAAATTTGTCCACGGAAATATAGTTCATTTTTTTATGCTAAATATAGTTGAATTCTAATATGAAACCAACAATATTTATAATATCCTTGATTTAATATAAATTTTAAAAAATAATATATTATTTGCTAACATTAAACAATCAAATCATTTTGATACTAATTTTTATATATAATTATTTATTTAAAAAATAATAAAGAAATAAAATTAAGTTTAATTGATTATAAATAAGAGATGAAGAAAAATATACTATTGTAATTAAAAAATTAACTAAATACATTATTAATTTCACCTGAATTATTTTTCCTAAAAGTGGAAGTTGATGTATGTATATGGTGTCAACAATAATAGAAAAAAAAAATTATGCCCAGAAAATATGCTAAAATTTTGAAATTCATAAAACCTATCTCTTTAGTTTTTTTTTTTTTTACGTAGATATTTATATTTTGATATATTTTCTAAAATTAAATTGTATGATATCTTGAAATAAAATAAAAAAATTTCGTTCCATGTAATATTTATTAATAAACATAAAATAATACTATATATTAATAATGTATTTATAGTATTATTATGCAACACATTTCAACTTTACAATAACAAAAAAATAGAACAATATATTAACAATGGCTGCAAATTTATGCTTAAAAATACAGTTTAACAATAATTAATGAATTTTACAATAAAATATATGATAGTAATTAAATAATTTAATAATAAAATATAAAACTCTTTTTTATTAAATATGTTGACAAAAGCATATAACTTTTTATATAAATTTTAATTTATGAAATTAATAAAAAATTTTAAAAATAAAAAGATACATTATAAATATATTTTCAATAAAAATATTTGATACTATTTATAACCGTGCAATGCACGATATGGACACTATAACTATATATATGCAAAACTATGAGGTGCTATGGGGATATGTACTAACTTCATTGCAAACCACACATAAGAAATATTTTTTTTTATTAGGATTTTGTATATGAATTTATTAAAATTTAAAATGACTACTCGTATCTATAAGATTTTAAATGATTTTTTAATTTTTTAAAATATTCAAAATTTTATCAAATTTTATTAAAATATAATAAATAAATGATAATATTTGAAAAAATAAAAGTAAATCGATCAGTATGATTTTTTCCAATCTCTTAATAACTATTTGATTGTAACACTTGATCTAGTAAACTTTTAAGCCATATTTGTATAATCTTTTTCATAGACACCCAAACTCCTTACTTTGATTAGTGGTTACCTCTTTGAAGTTTTTTTTTTTCCCCTAAAGTAATAATTTTTAAGGCATATTTGTATAAACTTTTTCATAGACACCATTTTTTTTTTTTTTGCAGACACCATCATGTTAATCATGATTAGTTTAATTGATAATTTTAATGATGAGAAAATTTGTCTATTAATTCAATTAAAAATTCATCATATTTGACAATTTTTTTTTTTTAAAAGTTTCTTCTAACCAACTTAACAAAGGGTGACAGAGTTATGCAAGATAGAAAAAAAATAAAAATTTCAAAACCAGTAAAAAAAAAAAAATCTAGCAAAACATCAAAAGTAAACTCACTCTCACTTCAAGTTTAAGAATATAGGTTCTCAATCTCCCAGGAGAAATCACCGTCAAACTTCATCAAAATCAACATAGATGGGAGTTCATTAGGGAATTCAGGTGCATTAAGCATTGGAGGTATTCTCACAAATGATAGAGGTCAATGGTTACACGATTATACTCGAGGTTGTGGGTTCACAAATGTTCTTCATGCAAAATTAATAGCTATTTATCATGGGTTTCAGTTGACTCAAGTAAATGGTTTCATGAATATCATTTGTGAATCAGATTCTAACAATGCTATTTCTCTTATCAAATTGGAAGTTGTTTCAACCCATCCGCATTTCACTATCATCAACAAGATCAAGTCCTTCATGAGCCTTAGGTTGAACTTGAAGTTTCAGCATGCATATAGAGAGGCTAATAAGTATGCAAATTGGTTGGCAAAATCTGGTATCAACTCTCGAGTAGCTTATTATTTGGCAAGCTTGTCCACGAGATCAACATCCAACTTCTTTGTGTAGCTGCTGGTATAGCATCCCCTGAGGACAGCTAATTGCTTTTGATTTTTTTTTTGTTATTGCTTGTTCTTTTTCATTTCCTACTCATAAAAAAAAAATATTTTTCAATACGTCAAATTCATGTTTAACAGAGCTATCACAAGTATCTTAGAACATATGTTTTATTTTTACCAGAACAAAATTAATACCAAGAAATTTATGAGGGCAAAATACTTTTCATATTTTTAGAAACCTCACGCATATTTTATCCTTGTTTTAAAGAGTAGTGTTATTCATGCAATAATTTGTGCAATAACAGATGAATCATGAGGGAAGTGGTATATCTAAATGTATTAGGCATACAGGGATTGGTGCTTTCATATATATGGACTCTGAATTGACTGTTGAGAGTATTAGAAAAAAGAAGATAAGAAGTATATACATATTATTGAGATTTTTAACTATTAAATATTAAGTGTATGTTTGGATACATTAATATGGAAATAAAAATTTTAGAATTTAAATTAATACAATCTTTGAATAATTATTATTATTTTTTATTTAGGGACACAATTTAAAATTTGTTTTTGACTATGCGACCCACTCATATTCCAACCAAGAAGGATAGATGTTGAGAATTTAATATTTGATTTGAGTTTTTAGATTACCAATGAATTCACTTTTTACACATTTTTTTTTCATATTCATGACTTTTTTTTTTTCATTCAAAACATTATTTTTACAATCTTTATCTTTTTTAAAACTAGTTATCTTGTTCAATGATAAAACATATTTATAAAATAAAAATATATTGTAAAATTAATTTAATTTAATTTAAATTATTTTAATAATAGTTTTTAAAAATACTGTTATTTAGAATTTTTAAATTTTAATTTTTTAAAAAAATAATTTAAAACATCAAGTATTTATGAGAGTTTTTTTTTTTTTAATGTATTATGTAGAGTGTTAACACTCTACATGCTTTCTCAAACCATTTTCATGTATGCTAGTACCTTGAGAAATAAGATTATCACTAATAAATAGTATTCATTCTATTTTGGTCTCAAATAAATAAATAAATATATATATATATATATATATATATATATATATATAATCTCAACTAATTTTATCCCATTAGTTTAATGTTACTATCTCTAAAATATATTTCATTGAAGTTTTAGTTCTAATAACTTTTTTATTTATTCTTGATATTAAATTTCAATAAAGGATAAGTTGAAACACTGCAAGAAAGGAAAAGTTACCTGTAGTGATATATAAAAAGGTCTTTATAGGTATTATATATATAGGTGTAGGTTCATTTTACATATATCCACACATAAATTTAGTGTAAATTTTGAAAGGGATTTATCCACATTAATTAAGTGTCACTAGTCTATACCTACATTTTATAAAAGTGTGAAATAAGTTTATATACAAATGCCAACAAGCATTGAATGTCACTATAGTTTATATCTACTTTTTTTTTTTTAATCTTTAATCAATTTAATATTATTTAAAATTTAAAATAATAAAAAATAATTATATTAAATTTAATTAGTAAAATGATAACTTAAATAAAATATTTAATAATATTTTCATCGATAACAAAAGTTAATACATCATATAATAAGAAAAAAATATATTATACTCATCCATCTATAACAAAAGAGAATGAAAATTCCTGTCGTGTCAATTAAATATTACATCTTGGGCTTATAGAATCTCAAGCTTGCATCCTTGCTTTCACCAATGAGGCTTAGCTAGGAATAAAAGAAAATGAAAGTCCTTTATATCCTTCGGAAATGCATTCCAAAAAAGTCACATGCCTCGTGATTCAAACATCCTTACTTCTTTGAGCTCTTTTATACCAAGATATTGTAATTTTTCCTGCAACAAAATCTCTAGATCAGTAAAAGGGACCATCAGAGCCCATGGTTAATATTTCTTAGCATTAACTCAAGACCAAAAAAAAAAAAACTTTCCCCCGTACATCATGATAAATAAATCAATTTATACAGAAATTGCATGTCCAATCAATGAATAAGCATGAATCATGCTTGCTAGAGAAATTTCAACATCTATCATGTAAATCAATTTGAAAGAATTATAAACAACACAATTTTCTTATTCTTCTTAGTCTCTATTCCAAACTTACATGGGCAATTACCAAAAAAATAAAAAATGTGTTATGCACTAACAATATAACATTGAGTATACCTTGCAACTGGCTACCAAATCCATTTTTGCATAGAATCTCAGCAAAATCAGCTAGCAAAGCCCAAAAGCTCGCCATGTTGCTTCAAAAAGTAATTAATTTATCAAATTAAGTAACTAGGCAAAAAAAAAAATAATCACTAAACTTTTTTAGATCATATCATAATATAAATGATAAGAACTTGAGCATAAAATAAAAAGGGGAATGTGGATACTTATACTTACTATGCAAGATTCTTTCCAAACAACTACAAATCATTTGGGTGAGACAAACTTAAAAGTTATACTCAACTCCAAGATAAGATGCATAAACATGTATATAGCTAAACAATTTGACTAACAGTCAAAACGCTTCATAACTATAAAGGTATACAATGTTCAAGTATTGCTAAAATAGAAATAATGACAGAGCATATATGTTGTAATTGTGTACCTCTGCCTGAATAGCAACTCTCACCCATGCATTTATAAGATGACCCACTATTGCCATACAAGAATCTGAATTAATTGATTACCTTTTCCAAACCACCATGTCAGCCAAAATAATCACATCAACAGACTCTGTGACAGAGAGCAAAAGGAATTTAAAATAAAAAAAAGTGACTAAGAAAGTGAAGAATTAGAGAATATGTGTAGGTTTTTTGTCATAAAAAAGGGGAATTCAAACCTCGCTCCTTTGACAAAGACAAAACCAATGCTAGAAAGAAGCTCAAACTTACCAAACAACAATCTGCACTGCTAGAGGAGGGCTTAAAACAACACAACACAACACTCTCAACCTCGTAAGTATAGTTAAATCATTAATTATTATAATCTCTTTCCTCTCCATATTTATATATTTAGTGCAAATTTTAATTAATATTACCATTGGATTTACAGAAACAGAAGCAAGCTTTAGCCAGATAGTTAAATCTACGGCCTCGACAAGTTGAAGTATGGCATGATAAAGTTTTAGATTTACAAATTAAACAATCATTTAGTGGTTGTTGATTGGATTGTGCGATGCAGAACAAAGCTGAAGCAAACGGAGGTGGACTGTGAGTCCTTAAAGAAACGTTATGAAACATTGACAGAGGAAACAGTAGGTTAAAGAGGGAGCTACAAGAGCTGAAGGGTGGCTTCCATGTTTTACATATCAAATTATACATGAATTCAAACTAATGTTTCATAATCATTTCTCCTATCATATGAACTTTCCAGCAAGTCATATATACCACAGAACAAAAACAAACCAAAACTACTATCAATTATAAAACACAATATAAACTTGATGTGCCAATTTGACTGTTACATATGTGCTAAGTACCTTGATGAATGGGTGAGTAAATATGAACTCCCCTGGGAAAGGATCAAGAGTAATTTCATGTTTTTGTTTTTTTATTATTTATTTTAGTAAAGAGGTCTTTTGTGATTTTTTTTTATAATGTAATGATTAATTGAAAGAATTTGTTTGTTTGTATAAATTAAATAACTTGATGTTTTCATTTTTTGAAAAGGATATGGTGATATGCTTTGAAGATCATGAAACATGAAGATGTTTGAAAGAGATTCCTACTAAAATTAGTAATTCTCTACCAAAGCTTTCAGTGAAGTATCTTAGTTGGATTTTAACCCCTTGGCTTTTGCTTTAAATTGTTGTTTTAGATTTTATTTTATTTTATTTTCCCTTCTCTCATTTAGTAGTAATTGAATACCTATTAAAAGTTAATGTTATGACACTGGAAAAGGAAAAGTAACAAAGAGTAAATAGAAACCAATTGAATATTAACACGAGATATGTAAGAAATAACTTTTCAGTGAACTTGAAATAAATGAAAGTGATTGATATAATGCTTAGTCCTAAGTGAATAAGAGTAAAACACTCTAAATTAAGAATACTAACTGTTCTAGAATTAGTGAACCATAGATATGAGAGAAGAATAAAATTTGAAATGATTACATAGAATATTTGTAGGATGTAGGAAATTGAGATTTGTTGTTGGTTTAGAGTAGGAGAAGAAATATAGGCAAATGTCAATTGAAAAATCATAGATTGTAATTAAATGTTATTTGCTAGGCTAACAACACTGCTCTATTTTTCATGGCAAAAATAAAAATGCAGGGTGTTAAAGTTGTTTTTTTTTTAAGAATAAAAACAATTTATTAAAATAGAAATCAGACATACTTTTAGTGAGTTGTTTTATGTTTCCTCTTACATTTAATTGCGATGAGAGGCTATGATAATCTCAATTATAGGTTAAAAGTAAGGTCAATGCACTTCTTTCTGGTTAATCTTTGTATACTCCCCTTCCTTCTCTTACCATTAATTTTACTGAACATGCTAACCTTAACATCAACAGCCACATGAACAATGTTGTTAGTAAGCTCAAAAAACAAAGGACTAACCTTAACAAATAAGGTTCCATACAAGTTGTTCCCTCATGACACACCACAAGGTTCCCTAAGCTAAGCAATTTGTTCATTATTTATCTATTTTTCTCTCTGTCTCTTGTTAATCTTATGGTTTTGATTGGAGACAATATTTCAATCAATCTACTCAAACTATATGTGATTGCAAAGAGTGGTTTTCCTAAAACAATTACAGCATAAAGATGGTCAAGCAACTACCTTTTTTATTTGTTGAGCTTGGGCCTAACAATGAGGATGGACTAGGTAAAGTTATAAATAAAAACTCACTTGATTCTTGGAGCGGTGGAGGGTCACTACAAGAAAAACTATTTTTTTGTGATAACAATAGTCATCACTAAAACCTATAAATTTTTCACTATAAATCTCTTATGACAAAATTTTAAATGTCACTAGTACTTGAGTCACTAGTATACTAGTGACAATATTTTTAAATGTCACTAAAAATAAATATTATTTTGACAAGAAAATTTGTCACTAATAATTATATATAAATAGTGACAAACTAATTGCCACAAATATATAAAGTAACAGTGACAAATTAACTGTCACTATTAAAGACTTTAATCATAATGACTATCATTATTAGTGTCAAACATTTTTGTCGCAATTACTAATATTACTTTTTTTTTATTTTGAATTATTAATATTTCATCATTGAATTATTAGAAAGAGCATGGCTAATTTGTCACAAAATTACTTGCATGTCATAATATACTAGGAAAAACATTTTTTGAATTGATAAAATAAATATTGATTAAAATAAATAAATATTAAAATGTAAATTATCTATTACATTTTGAATGACAAAAACTAAAACATGAGATTCATTAGTTATAACATTTGGGGGTTGGGGGAGAATTAAGTAGCGTATGTTGAGGCAATTAATACAAGAGCAAGGTGTGGACATGGTCTTGTTACAAGAGATAAAGATGCAAGTAGTTCCAGATAAAATAATTTATGCGGTATGGGGAGATCATATGGTAGATTGGATGGTGAATCCAATGGTAGGTTTAGTTGGGGGTATGTTGACGATATGGGGCAAAGGAAATTTGATGCAACTCCAAGGTGTTTGGGAGTGAATTTTTGTTTGTGAGCAGGAAGTGGAAGGAGCGATAGAGGGTGAATATAACTAATATATATTCACCATGTAATTTGTCGAAAAAAAGAATTTTGGGGAGAGATTACAACTGATGGAAGGGGGGATAAGGGAAGGTCTGTGATGTGTTGTAGAGGATTTTAATGCTATGAGAGCACTTGAGGAAAGGAAGGGAAAAAATGGAGCAAGTACTGGGTACTCAGTTGAAGTTAGGGATTTTAATAATTTTATTGAAAGAATGGAATTGGTAGAAGTGTTGAGAATTGGTAGAAGGTTCACATGTTATAGCGAAGGGGGTCGAACACTTAGTAGAATTTATAGATACTTGGTGAGTGGAGAGTGGATGATGAAGTGGGAAGGATCAACTCAACAAGTTCTAAATAGGAGTATATCATATCATTCTCTAATTGTGCTCAGGAATATTAATCAATATTGGGGTCCTAAGCCATTTAGGATTCTTAATGTGTGGTTGGAGCATAGCAATTTCAAAAGAATGATGACACAAGCATACAATAGCATTGAAGTTGATGGATATGGGGGTCGTGTCATGAAAGAAAAGTTGAAGAAATTGAAAGGGAGCATAAAGGAATGGAGCAAAAATAATTATAGTAATTATGAGGAAAGAAGATGTGGGATTGTGGCACAAATTGGCAATTTAGATGAAAAAGACAAGGTGGATCAATTATCACTATAGGAATTAAAAGGAATAAGCGATCTACTGGATGAATTCTGGATAGTTTCAAAATAGTTGGAATCTGTCATGCATCAGAAGTCAATGGTAAGGTGGTTGAGGGAGGGGGACGCGAACACTCATTTTTTTCATACTACAATTAACTAGAGAAGGAGATCAAATAGTTTGAAGGGGTTGGATATTCAAGGAATATGGGTGGAGGATCTAGTGAAAATTAAGGATGAGGTGAAATCTTATTTTGAAAATAAGTTTTGTGAAAGGGGGACGGGGGGAGTGACATTGAATGCAGTTGAATTCAAGGAACTTAATGAGTTGGATAATATCAAGCTATTAAATCAATTCATAGAGGCCAAGGTGAAGGCGGAAATATGGAGATGAGATGGGAATAAGAGTTCAGGATCGGATGGATATAATTTCAATTTCATAAAGTCAAATTGGGAAATGCTAAAAGTGGATTTGATGAGGTTTATGCACGAATTCCAAAGCGAGATTGTACTGATTCCAAAGGCACAAATGTTGCATTCATTGTACTGATTCTAAAGCAAGATAATCCATAGGGACAAGGGGAGTTCACACCAATATTATTAGTGGGATGTGTATACAAGATACTTGCAAAGGTGTTGTCATTAAGAATGAAGAATGTGCTACCAAAATTGATAAACAATATGCAAACAGTGTTTGTAGGAGGGCGTAATAGTGGCGGCAAATGAAATCATCCAAGAGGCTAGGAGGAGGAAGAGACTAACCTTCATCTTCAAGGCGGATTTTGAAAAGGCATATGACTTAGTGAGGTGGAAATTTTTGTATTATATGATGAGAAGGATGGGGTTTGCAAAGAGATGGATAGCTTGGATAAGGGGGTGCTTGGAGTCTATGACAACGTCAGTGCTTGTGAATTGTAGACCGACTAGTGAATTCAAGAATTAGAAGGGATTGAGACAAGGTGATTTACTATCACTGTTTTTTATCTTGTTGGTAGTTGACAAGTTGGGAGGACTAATGAGGAGGGCATGCTAATGGGATCTTTTCTGGTAGCTTGGTAGGTAAGGGTGGTATGCAGGTTCTGTTATTGCAATTCATGGATGATGCATTATTTTTGGGGGAGCCTACGATGAGGAATTTTCTTACTATGAAGAGTATGTTATGGTGTTTTGAAATTGTGTCGAGACTTGAGGTGAAATTTCATAAAAGCTACCTAGCTGGTATTGCAGTATCTCAAGAGAGATTATTGGGGGCTGCAATTATTCTAAATTGAAAAATGATGGAAGTTCCGTTTACTTATCTTGGTATGCTCATAGGGGGGAATATGAGAAGTAAGGTAGCATCGGTATTAGTAATTAAGAAGTTGAGGAAGAAGTTAGGAGCATGACATCACAAATAATTATTTGTTGGAAGTAAGATATGTCTACTTAAATCTGTTCTATCATCAATACCTTTGTTCTATTTATCAATGTTTACAATACCAAAAGGAGTGGAAAGGAAGATCATTAAGTTGTAGTGGAAGTTCTTGTGGGGAGCAAAGGGGGAAGAGAGGAAGATATGTTAGGTAAAGTGGAAAAAAAATATGTCAACCAACTTTAGATGAGGGTCTGAGGGTGAAAGAGATTGGGAGTTTCAATCAAGCTTTATCATCAAAAGGGTAGTGGAGGTTTCTCAACAAACCGGAGGCACTTTGGGTGAAAGTCATCAAGGAACATGGTGAATGTGGTGAAGACATGCTGTATGGTAACAACAAGTCATCATGGTAGAGAGGGATTTTATTTATGTGTAAAGTTGGGGATTCAAGGGGTTGGTTCAAGGTGAACACTAGGTTTTGGTTACACAACTGGTCTGAGGGGGGTAGCTTTAGGGATAGGTTTAGCAGGTTGTTCAGGATTTCTAATTAGAAAAAATTTAAGTGTGGCAGAGATGGGCTTATGAGAGGGTGAGAGCTGGGTTTGGGCCTTGTCTTAGAGGAAAGAGTTATTTGAGTGGGAGAAATAGTTAGAGAGGGAGTTAAGGAGGATGGTGAATGAGTTTACCATTAAAAGTAAAGAGGATTAGTAGGTATGCAAGGGTGAGGTTTTGAGGGTGTTTTCGATGAGGGAGGCTTATTCATGTTTGGAGGCGACACATCAAATGCCTTGTTCAAATTTCTTTATGCAGATTTGGAGACTTAAAGAACCATTGAAAGTATCAGCATTAATATGGAGGATGACTCTCAACAAAATACCAAGAAAGATAAATCTTATTGGAAGGGGAGTTTCATTGCCTAAAGGGGAGGAATTGTGTTGTTTTTGCAAGGAGTTGGAAGACACAAATCATCTATTTTTTACTTGTGAGTTCTCTTCGTCTTTGTGGCATAGATGCTATGCATGGATAAACATGTCGGTGATTATGCCTACAGTGATAGAAATGTATTTTGGTCATCATGGAAGGCTAGTAATAGGAAAAATAGGAAAAGTATTATTGAAAATAGTATGAGCAATGATAATTTGGCCCATATGAAATCATAAAAATGAAATTATCTTCAAGGAGAAGGAGGCCAACATGGATCAGCTTGTGGATCTGATTATGGTCAGGGTGTGGATGTGGATGAAAGCAAAGGTAAAATGTTTTGCAACTTCATTGTTTGAGTGTTCTCAATAACCTGCTTTAGTGTTAAAGGAAACACCTGGTTAATTTATATCGGATTGGGTTTTTTTGTTTTGAGCATTCTGAAATTGATTTGGTATGTTATGGGATGAGGCCATGTTTTGTGAATTGTATATAAAGAAGAATAGGTATCAATGAACACTTATTTGTGAAGAAGATTACAATGTATGATGTATTACTTTACCTATACTATATTTAATATTGTAACACATGGTACTTCTAGTACCTTTACTTAATACAAATGTTTTGTTCATTCAAAAAACAAATATATATGTATTTTTTACTACATATTTATATATTTTTTTAAAATTTTGGGACTCCTTTTATTCATGGGCCCTAAGCTATTGCCCCTTTTATCAAGGCCTAGAGCTGGTCCTACTCTCTCTTTACTCTGGGGATCTTAGTTTGAACCTTGGTAAGGTATCTTTTATGGATCCAATAACCAACGGGTCACAGTCAATCAATCATTGGTTTTTTTTTTTTAAGGAAAAATTTACATCATTTCATTAATAAAATAAGCACGAATACATTGTGGTAGATACTCAACAAGTTGTGAACTAGTAAAGAATCTAGACGCCCTACCAAGAGAGTGAGTGACTTGATTCGCTTGTCTATGAATAAAACTCACATGTGAGTTGTTGATCAAAAGAAGGGAACTTTTACAAGCAAATATAATATGACCAAGTTCAGAAGTGGAAATGGTATCAGAGTGAATTAGATCAACTATATTCTTGCAATCTGTCTCAAAGGTGACATTGTTGATGCCTAATGTGATAATCCAAAGGATGGCATCATAGAGGGCTGCAGCTTTCACTTCGCTGCAAGGACAACTCTGTTTGAGGTGGTGGAGCAAGCGCCGATCAAAAGCCCCATCAAGTCTCAAACCACTGCTCTAATTTCGAAAACTCTTGTGTTTGCAAATGTGGAAGCGTCAACATTGCATTTTAGATGACCCGTAACTGGTTTGCTCCATCTTGGTTGTGATGTAAAGGCTATGCGTGGTAAGCGGCCTGCTACATGTGCATCGATAGTGTTACGAGTAGCTTTCCATTGTAGAATAGAGTCCCTTTCAGTTTGTAGTGATAAAGTAACTGGCTTTTCAATATTCTCCCATAATTTCTCGTTCTGTCGGCGCCAAATACAATGGAGGGCAGCTATGAAGTTGAACTGTTGGTTGTCATTCAAACTTGCAAGCAATGAGAATATATTAGCCTCTATGCTAATGGCGGCATCTAAAGCGACTTGGATCTCGTTCCAACAGCCAGTCACATTCATACTGCGATTACTTTGGGGCAGTTGAAAAGTGTATGCCATATATATTCTGGTTCGTCGTTGCACATGGGGCATTTGATTGAGCATTAGACCCCTTTCGTGATTAGCCAAGTCCTAACAGAGAGCATACCGCGAAGGAGACGCCATATAAAAGTCTTCATGGTTTGTGGGATGTTCAATTTCCATACCCGACTCCATTCACCTCCAACCTTCAAGTTAGAATTATCTACTAAGGTCTCCATGACTTAATAATATGTTGACTTTACGGAATATTTTCCATCTCTAAAGAATCTCCATATTAACACATCTATTAGTCAATAAAGTGCAAAGGCATGGAGCAAATAGCAGCTACGTCCCTATTAGAGAAGAAGTGTTGGATGATATCGCGACACCAGTTTCTATTAGTGAGTTCCATAAATTCACTCACCTTCATGTCTTCCAAACTATCTATTGGTTGGGTTTCAACGTAGGGGTTGTCAAGGATTCTCAACTAAGGATCATGCCATACACTAACATGTTGGCCATTGCCTAACCACCATCTTATTCCAAGCTTGACCAATACCCGTGAAGCATAGATGCTACACCAAGAGTAGCTAGGATTGGTACCCAATCTAGCTTGAAGAAAATTCTCCGTCCAAAAGTATTTGGCTTTGATTACTTTAGTAACTATAACATCTTGGTCGGAAAGAAACTTCCAACCTTGCTTCCTTAGCATGGCTAGATTGAAACTGTGAAGATGGCAAAAACCGAGGCCCCTGTGATCCTTCCTCATAGTCAAATGATCCCAGCTGAGCCAATTTATTCCTTTTCCATTGTTCTTATTAAAGCCCCACCAGAAGGAATTCAGCATTTTTTGAATGTCATCTCCCAAAGAGGATGGTAGGAGGAAAGTGCTCATGCAATAAGATGGTATTGCTTGTGCAACTCACTTGATGAAGACTTTTTTCCCTACTTTGGAGAGTTGCTTGTTGGAGTTGATTTTATTCCAGATTCTGTCTCTAAGAAAGTTAAAAATTGCTTTCTTTTTTCTTCCTATCATGGATGGGAGACCTAGGTATTTACCGGTTTCCAAGTGTTCAGAAACACCTAAGAGATCGGAGATATGATCTCGAACTGTGGGTGTAGTGTTTTTGCTGAAGAAATTTTTTTATTTTTGATAGCTTATGACAAGACCTGAGACATTTTCAAAGGAGGAAAGGATATTCTGAATCGTTTCAACTTCTTTGTCATTTGCTCTACAAAAAAGAAAGCAATCGTCAACAAATAATAAGTGTGTGAGGAGGGGAGCCCCTCTACATAAAGATGGCAATATGGACCCAAAACCTACAGGCACCCGCAAAAATACCCATACACAGGTAGGGTAATAACCCACACAATGGGGATGGGGATGGGGATGGGGCAAGTATTTACCCGCAAAATCTCATGAGGATGGATGCTGGTATGTATAGTATCCGCCCTGCCCCTCACCTTTTATATAAATATATATTAATATAATTATAATTTTATTATTTAAATTATTCAATTAAAATTGTTTAATTATCTATTTGTTATTTTAATTATTCTTTTTATATGCTAATGTTGATATTATACTGTGTTTTAATTTCTATTTATATTAGTAGTTCAAAGTAATATAGAAACTATGAAGATAAGCATTTGCAAAATATGGAGAAATTGATTTGGATGATGAAGTCAAAATATTATATCTATTTGTGTTTTATTTTTAATTTTAATATATAATTATAAACTAATTAGTTTTAAAAATATATTAGTTTTTCTCGTTTAATTAGAGTTTTTGTTTAAATTAGAACATTTATAATCTTTATGTTGGATAATTATTTTTGTAATGTTATTTATTTATAACCTAAGTTTTGATAAATCAATGTTTGTTTGATTTTAATATTATATATGAGTTTTTTTTTTGTATGATTTTCAATTTTATATATATGAAAAGTACGAGTCATGGGTGCAAGTATAGATATATAGGTATGGGGATGGGAATTCAAATTGCTACCCTCACGAGTATGGGACCAGGAACGGATACTTTTACAAACGCGGGTATGGGTACCCATACTCTACCCATTGTCATCCCTACCTCTAGACACTTTAACACCATCGGTTTTTTAAAACCCTTCACATATGTACAAAATATATTTAAATATATGAAGATTTTCTATTTTAGCCATTAAAAATTATTTAAATATGTTTTTAATCTTTGTTACCACAACATGCTATGCAATCTTTTTCTAACGGCCTTTACCAAATGCCTCCATCCTAAAGAAACAACTTTATGACAAGAGAGAGAAGCCAAAATATAGTGAGTATTTGAAAATTTAAAATTCTAACTTCGGTCACGATTTCTAATGACTGAAAAAAAAAATCTCGTATAAACTATCAAAGTCATAAAAAAGTTGCAACTTATTCATTACGTGTGAATTCTGTGTTTAAGCTATAATTCATTCTTTTACTTTGAAGAAAAAACACTTTTAAAATTTATTTTAATAATGAAGTCACCGAAACATCTAGTTTTTTTAACAGTAGATGAATCAATACTTAAATATTTGAAAAACAGAAACAACACTTAAAACAGATAAAATAATAGCTAAAACAAAGGGACATTGAAAACAATAATTCCAACATGAAAGAAACAATCAATGGAGTAAAAAATTCAATTATCCATTTGTGTCACCATTCTTGATGTTTAAAAAGATTTCTTTCACTTTTGCATTAAATCACAGTAAACAATATCACCCAAAATTGTTTCACGTTTATTAGTCAAGAAAACAATTTGATTTGTCTACTAAACCACGAGGAAGAAGAAAATATTGAAGACAATTGAAGTCTATTCTACCAAGAAAACAGAAAAAAACAATTATTAAAACAATTGTTTCTGATGCTTGTTGTTCTTGGCTTGAAAATAGGATGTTTCCAAGTGGAATTAATAGCACCACCGTTGTGTTAATTTCCAAAGGCGAAAATCCAACAACCGTGCGAGATTATAGACCTATTGCTCTTTGCAATGTTATTTATAAAATACTGTCTAAGACATTGGCACATAGGCTGAAGAGAATTCTACCTAGCATTGTCTCGGAGGAACAATCGGCTTTTGTGCCTAGAAGATCAATCATAGATAATGTGTTGTTGGTTTTTGAAGTCATTCAGTACCTAAAATGCAAAAGAAGAGGTAAAAAAGGAGACGTTGCGCTGAAAGTAGACATTAGCAAAGCCTACAATTGTGTGGATTGGGGTTATCTAGAGCGGTGATGATTAAAATGGGGTTCACCAAAATTGGGTCAGATGGATCATGCAATGTGTCAACTCGATCCATTATTCTGTGAGAGTTAATCAGGACCTCGTTGGCCTGATCAATCCTGGAAAGGGACTTCGCCAAGGATATCCGTTATCTCCATATTTGAATCTATTGTGCTTTGAAGGGTTGAGTGCATTACTACGACATGCTCAAGGGTTAGGGAAGCTGCATGGCATTTCTATTTGTAGGGGTGCTCCAAAGATCCCACATCTGCTTTTTGCAAATGATTGTTTTCTTTTTTGCAGGACTACTATAAATGAAGTGCAGGAACTTAAGAGAATTTTGCAGATTTATGAAGCAACTTCAGGGCAGTCTATAAACCTAAATAAATCTGAAATTTTCTTCAGTACCAATGCAGAGGATGTTAGGCGTTCTACATTTTCTGCCAAGTTGGGAGATCATGCTAGAATTGGAGGAGGGAAGTATTTAGGAGTGCCATCGCTGATTGGGCGCAATCGAAAAGCTACTTTTCAGTTTGTAAAGGAAAGAATTTGGAAGAAAATCAACTCTTTATCAGGTAAATTTCTCTCCAAAGCTGGGTGTGAAGTGATGATTAAAGTTGTCCTTTAAGCCATCCCTACTTATGTTATGAGTGTTTACCTTTTACCACAATCTCTTACTGATGAAATTCAAAGGATGTTGAACTCTTATTAGTGGGGCTCAAATAGCAAGGGTGTGAAATGGTTAAAATGGGAGAAGCTAACAGTCAGGAAGGAATATGGAGGCATGAATTTTCGCAACCTTCATGGCTTTAATTTGTCATTGCTCGAGAAGAAGGGTCGAGGTTCATATCTCACTCCAATACTATGGTAACAAGGTGTTTCAAAGCTAAATATTTCCCACATGGGGATTTCTTGGATGCAAATATTGGCCATAGTCCAAGCTTTATCTGGCATAGCATTTGGAGCTCTCGGGAATTGATAAAACAGGGCATGAGGTGGCGTATTGGTGAGGGATCTCAATTTGGCATATGGAAGCAACCTTGGCTTAGAGGGATAGATATATGCTCAACAAGTCCTGCACCCATTACTGCAGTTTCTTATATGATTGTGCAAGATTTACTGGTTCCTAGGACTAGGCAATGGGATATTCATCTCATTTCAGCATTGTTCTCACAACAAGTAGCTAATCAGATAATTCAGACTCTTATGGTGATTGAAAATGAGGAGGACAGAAGAATTTGGAAATTTACTAAAGATAGATGCTATAGTGTTAAAAGTGGTTATAGACTCTTTATGGATTGCTTTGGTGATACTGACCAATTTCGTGTTGATGGTGATTGGCATTCAATTTGGAATTTAAATGTCCCCAACTAGGTAAAGCTTTTCCTATGGAAGGCATGCAAAGGATGCTTACCTACCAAAATTCAGTTACAATCCTGAGGTATTCATTGCCCTTCCATTTGCTTATTCCGTGAACAAAACTTACAGAACTCTTTCCATTATTTTTTCACATGCCCTGGAAGTATAATGTTATGGGAAAAAGCTGGTTTGTGGTCTAGCATACTTCCTTACTTGGAAGTGGTTGAATCTTTTTCAGAGTTAGTTTTCAAAATTTGCAATACTTTAAGTTCTAACAAGCTTGCCATATTGTGGAGTTTATGGCAAAAGAGGAATGCAAACTTTGGAACTCAATTGAAGAAACACCTGATGATGTTCTAGGCCGAGCTAATTCAATGCTTCAAGATTGGACTTCAGCCCATAATACTCGTCAAAGATTTCAGATTCAGGGTTCAATCAACTCAAATTATTTAAAATGGATTATACCAGCTGCAGGTACTGTTAAATGTAATCTTGATGCTTTATTTTTTAAAGAAATAAATTAAGACAGGTTTTGGCTGCTGTTTAAGAGATGATAATGGTAATTTCATTCAAGCCTATACGGGATGGCTTGACTCATTAATGGAGGTGCAGGAGGGAGAAGCTTATGCTCTGCTTAAGCTAAAAATTTGACAGAATGTGGTATTCTATTAAATTACATTCAACAAATGATTATCTCACATCCAGGATATGTTATTCAGTTTGCTAGTAGGAGAGCAAATGTGGTAGCTAGCTCATACTCTAGCTAGTTTTTCTATTCAGAATCATAATAATTTGTCTTTCCATGATGTTTTCGATTGTGTTGAAACTTATATATCAATGGAAATGAATTGATTCTTTGCTGTAAAAAAAAGAAATTATTAAAAGAAGAAAGAAGAAAGAAGCCAATGAAGGAAGTAAAAATGCAAGAAATCCAATTTAGAAATATAAAAGAGAGAAAGAAACGCATAACAAAGAAAGTTACAATTTTCCCATACATTAATAATGCTTGAAAAGAATTTTTTTTGAACTAATAATTAATATGAGAATGTTATATTTCTAAATTTATATTCTGGTGCATTTACTTTTAATCAAAGAAACAGATTTATTTTTTTTTAGGCTTATTATCATTTTATTCCTCAAGTTATAATTAATTATCTGACTTGGTCTCCAAATTTTTTTAAAAAAATTCAATTTGATTATAAATAATTTAAAATGTAATGACATGAACATTTTTTTTTGTCAAATTTTACTATTTACACCCCATATTACTAACTACATCTATCCTTTTTGTATAGTTTTAGAGGAGTGTATTTAATAAAATTAAGGTGTAAATAATAAAGTATGACAAAATGAATATTTTAAGGAATTTTAAATAATTTAAGAATCAAATTAAAAAAATTTAAAATTTGGGAATCAAATGGGATAATTAATTATAACTATGAAGTAAAATAATAGATATTATTTATTTTTTTATATCAATCATATAAATCTTTTTAATTATAAGTTTAGAAGAAGCTTTTATCATATTAGATTCTGGTGAACGTTTCTACACATGTTTGATTCCCTTTGCGTTACTTTTCTTACTATTCACGAACAAACTACAAATAATTATGTGTACTCTTTCATGTTTATGCACATTTCAACTATAAAAAGAAAACAAAAATTATATTAACTAAAAAAAAGTTAGTTAACTATATTTAATTAATTGTACCCATCTCATTTTTTTTTAACTTTTTTTTGGATAAGTATTTTTTTTCAACTTATTTAGATAATAACATTAAATGAGATAAAGTTAGTTGAGATTCTTTTATCTTTGAAATCAAGAAAAAATTATTTTTTTTCAAATATTTAACACCGGAAGTGTGAAAAAAATATATATTTGTATTTGAAACTTGTTGACTTACTAGCATATATGAAAATGATTGAGAAAGAATGTGGAGTACTACAGTGTTATATCTTCATGACACATTAAAAAAAAAAAAACCCTAAAGAATACTTGCAATTGCAAGTGCTTAAAAAAAACCATTTTGCAACTCATTGTTAAAATAAAACTTTATGATTTAAATGATTTTTTAAAACATTTAAAAATTGAAAATTCTAAACAACAATATTTAAAAAATATTACTAAAATAATTTAATATAAATTAAATTAATTTTACAATATATTTTTTATTTTATAAATATGTTTTATCACTTAACAAGATAACTATTTTAAAAAAATTAAAGATTTTAAAAATATTATTCAAACTACTTTTAGTTTAAAAAAAAAAAGTAAAGTAAAAGTCAACAAAAAAAACCACCTGTTTTTTAGTTCATTTTTTAAATTTAAATTGAAATAATATTTTAAACAAAAAAGAAAAAAAAAAAGTTAGGACGAACATATCTAAAATCTTTATTTATAAATATTTATTTTTATACAACTTACCTGATAACAAATATATATTTTTTTTAATATAAAAACAGCATAAATATAATTCTTTTTTTTTCAAAATTTTATTTAAGTGGAATAAGTTTTTTTTTTTTTTTTTCGGCACACCATAGTACAGATAGTTGTTAAAACCTAAATGGTGAACTATTTATACATATTGCAACAAGACCCGAGAGTACGCAAGTATATATAATCTTCTCACAAGGAAATTCTATATAAAAATGTGAAAAAGAAGGGAGTAAAATAAGTAAAAGAAAATTAAAAAAAAAAAAAACTGTTTCAACTCCAAATAGAAGAATAATGCCTCAGCTCCAAAAGAATGAGAATCAAGTTCGTAGAATTGGGAGAAAGAAACCTGTTCGGTGGACTAAAGAGGAACACAGGTATGTGAAATGTGTTTCTTTCTCTCTTTTATTTTTCTAAATCGGGTTTCTTGGGTTTTTACTTTCTTCATTGGTTTTTTTCTTCTTGTGATCATCGTTTCTTTCTATTTTCTTGGTAGAAAAGACTTCGATTGTCTTCAATATTTTCTTCTTCGTGATTTAGTGGATAAGTCAAACTGTTTTCTTGACTAATAGTAAATGTGAAACAATTTTGGGTGGCATTGTTTACTGTGATTTAGTGCGAAAGTGAAAGAAATCTTTTAAAACATTAAGAATGGTGACACTTAACTTCATTGATTGTTTCTTTAATGTTGGAATTATTACTGTCTTCAATGGTGACACAAGTCTGTATTAAGTATTGATTTTGTTTCCCAAATGTTTAAGTATTGATTCATCTGCTCTTAATGAAATTAGGAGTTTTGGTGACCTCATTATTAAAATAAGCTTCAAGAGTTTTTTTCTTTGAGTAAAAGAATGAATTAGAGATGAACATAGAGTTCACACATTGTGGACAAGTTGCAACTTTTTATGTTACTTTGATAATGCATACAGGATTCTTGACTAATGAATGTTAATGTGAAGTGCTAGGTAACATTGTTTATTTTGATTTAATCTTAAAAACAAAAGATGGAGATGGAGATCATGAAGTTGGGATTTTAACTTTTTCAAAAATTCACTCTCTTTTTGTCTCTTTTGTGATAGATTATTTCTTCATGGGATGGCTATATTTGGAAAAGGACATTGGTCAAAGATTGCACGGTATGTTGTGATCACAAAAACTCAGCACCAAGTTGCAAGCCACGCCCAAAAGTATTTCCTTCACCATAGCAGTGTCAAACAGAGCAAAAAACAGAGGAAAAGAAGACCAAGCATACATGACATAACCTTGGAGAATGAAGTGGTCTCACAACAAATTCACATAGCAGAAGAAGTGATAAGCTTACCAAGTGACAAATTGGTCTCACTCTCCATAGATCATCAACACAACCCAATTGAGCAATTGCCAGAGAATCTGAATCCACAGCAATTGTTGACACCCTTTGAAGGTAACTTGGCAGCACTTCACCACAATGAACAACAGAGTTCATGGCTTCTTCCCTCAACAATGCAGCAACAGTTACCTCACAGTCACAGCAATGACAGCATTGATTTGGCTCCTCTTCCTGATCTAATAGACTTATCTCCTCTCCCTAATCTACCAGACTTACCTGATCTCTATACTCAGCAATTTCCCGGCTTCATTGACCATCATAGCTTGGTTCCAACTCCAAATCAGCAGTTTCCTAACTACTTTGACCAGCCGATCTTACAAGAGCTACAAGGGTTAAGCCTACTAGATTATATATTACCCTATGAATTGAAGTTCAGCCCGGATTTACCAGGGTCCTCTCAATGAAATGCCTGCAAGAAGCTGCAATAGTTTCATAATCTATGTTAAGTTTTTTTTTTTTTTCTCATTTATGCAGTCAAAGTAATATAGTATACTAAATACTAATACAGTATATTCATAGAGATAGCCCTTCTGTTAGATAAGTTTGTGTAAGAATGAAGCAAGAAAGAGTTAGCAAAAGGGTTTAGTTTTGGAATTTTATAATTGGTTTGGGAGCTCACAGGTTCAAGAAACCAGATGGCTTGAACTCTTCCAACCATTTTCAGAATAATACAAATTGTTACAATCCTTTTTCTTCTTGTGTCAATTTTTTTCTTTTCCTTAATTCTCTGCTTCAGTTCTATCATATAACTAACTAATATAGCAAGATTCTTTCTTTCAATCTGTTCAAATGAATCAAATCGCAGTAGTTTTTTTTTGTTCATAAATCCAATAGTTTTTCAAGCTAATATAATTCATTTTATTCAAGCAATGAAATTAAGAGTTCTGGCGACTTCATTATGAAATAAGCTTCGAAATTGTTTCCACTGGCTAAAACGATAAGTTGCCGTTGAGCAGAATCAGCATCTCATGAACAAGATATTATGAAAAAGAAAATCCCTCTTGTGGTCTGTCAGGAAATGGATCCAAATTGAACTCTTTTATATAATAGTAGATGATAATATCTTGCACCAATTTGTCAATCCTTTGGATTTTGGAATGCTAAGACCGTATAAGAGGAAAAGAATATGAAAAAAAAAAATTAATTTTTTTACAAGTTAAAATTAATTTTTTCAATATTTAATTTGTTGAACTATCGTTTCATTATAAGTTTCATTAATAAAAATCTACACTTCATCTCAATTAAAGGTATTGTTTAGAATATATAAAAAATAAAAGAATAAAAATAATTATTTGTAATCACTTGTTATTGATTCTTATTGGTAAGATACAATTTTTTTTTTTCTTTTTTCATTCCTCCATTGAAAATGCTCACCTCCATATTCTCTTATGCATACTAATGAGTAACGTGCTTCTTTATATTTTTAATTTTAAATAGTTGATAAGATTAGTAGATAATTTCTCAAAAAACAGTTATTACAACGTATATTATTTTTGCAATTGAAACATAAGACACTGATATAATTGAGAGACAAAAATATATATGCCAAAATGTGAAAAGTAAAGTGGTTATCAATACTAGTATCCCATTTATCTATTATATAGATAATAGAGAAATAACTCAAATTTAATTACCAAATATCTATATTTAATCAAACAATTATTATTCTATAAAAAAAATCAAACAAATATTAAATGAATCAAATAACTTATTAAAATGATTGACCAAACACAATCTTAAATCATCTTAACTAAAAAGTGGGTCTAAGTGCAAGTTTAATTTTTCAATAGATAAAATGGCCTAAAGGGCGAAACAGAAGCAAGTTCATCCTTCCTTAAGCTTGATAGCTTTTTTTTTTATGAATAAGCTTGATAGCTATTTATTCAAACAAGTCTTCCTTTTTTTTTGGTTATTTAATTAATGTTTCCTTGCATGCGGGCTTGATTATTTTAATATTTATCGTAAATATTAGGGATTAATGAATACCAGGAAAGAATTATTTGGTGTAAGCTAGTTTTTTTTTTTATTGCTTACCATATAATTTCATGTGATTTATTATTATATAAGATATAAGAAGTCATATATAGTAATCATTTTCACTTTTCTTGTATCTATTTCTCACATAATAACTTGTGAGTGCAGTGTTGAAAGCACAAACATAACAAAGTTGGAAAAGAACTTATTCTCATTCATGAACCCATCAAAAATTAAGGAATAAACTGCATTTTTATCCTTATCGATTCCTTACTTGCATGTCAATTATGGAAGGATGAACTTCCTCTTTAAGTTTCATTCTTTCATTTAACAAAACAGATTTCTATACTTCATCACTCATCAATCTTTTATCTTTTCTATATCTCATCAACATTTTCATTCTTTAAAATTGCAACTTCACATTATTCAATTAATACGGTCATTCAAAGCAATAAGGTTGTATGATTGTATCTAAATTCCTGACGCTACTTGACATCATATCCACATATATCTTCTTGAGGTACGCATCATCTCAATTCAAATCTTCAATTTAGTTTAGATTTTGTTTAACTTCTACCATTCATATTTTACATCCAGGTTAATAAAATAAGCTGTTGATCTTATGAAGATATAACTATAAAGTTGCACAATTAAATAGATAACAAATTACAATAACATATCCCAATAACACACTTTTACGATAACAAAGTTAACTAAAGGTTTAATGTTTGGTGTGTTAGCTTATCTTTATTTTTTATTAGTTTTTGAATTAATTTAATAGTTTCAAACCAATGTCGTCTCTTGTTCTAAATTGATTATAATTTTTTAAAACTAAATGGACAAAAACAAACTCAACTAAGTTAAACTTAATGGACCAATATATATGAAAAAAAAAACCATATAAATTTCCAATGTTTCACCCAAATAGACCAAATTGTGTAAAAAAAACATATTTTAAAATACCAAAACACATTTTAAAAACATTATGAATTAAAATACAAAACATAAAAAAAATGAATAGATTAAAGGCTAAAATATATTTTTAAATATGGTAATGTATATTTTTTATCTCTACAAAATTTTTGGTATGTTTTTCATTCTCATAAATTTGAAATGTATTGTCTCAAAAAAAAAAAAAAAGGTTTGAAATGTATTGTTTTTCCCCGGTTTTAGGGAAAGGAATGGTAATTTTCATCACCCTAATTTAAAATGCACTATTTTGATCCCTAATGATCTAATCAATAATTATTACGAAATATTTATATATATAAATATTTTACATAAATTTTATTTATTATCATATATTTATTTATTGTTTCTTGTGTTCTCAACAAGAATTTAATATTTTGAATAAAAGTAAAATAAATTGAGTAATTTATAAAATAAAAAGTAAAATATATAAAAAAAAATTATAACTAATAATCGGATGTTAAAATATAAATGAAAAATAAATTAAATAATTTTTAATAATATTAAAAATTAATTAAATAAAATTTTATAAATTTAAAATTTGTATATAATAAATATTTTTAATTTTTTTTCAATATAAGTCGGTCATACGAACCAATTGATCAATAATGACTCCATTTTAACATTATTAAAAATTTGTATTTTATTTAATTAATTTTTAATATTATTAAAAATTATTTAATTTATTCTTCCTTTATATTTTAACATCTCCGATTATTAGTTATAATTTTTTTTAATATATTTTACTTTTTATTTTATAAATCACTCTATTTATTTTACTTTTATTCAAAATACTAAATTATTGTTGAGAACACATATGATAATAAATAAAATTTATGTGAAATATTTATATATGTAAATGTTTTGTAATAATTATTATTTAGATAATTGGCTGAGTAGTTATGCTAACATTTAAAAATTAAAGAGAATTAAGTTCAAATTCTAACTTAGTCAAAATTCACCATTCACCATTTTAAACTAAGTAATGAAAATCACTATTTCATGAAACTAGAGGATAAAAATTACAATTAAACCTATTTTTTTTTATCAAAAGTAATTGAATTTCATAAGTTTTTTATACTCATAATTAAAGATATATCATAAAAAAAAATATCTATATAACAACAATTATATGATCAATTATATATGATATTTTAAAAATATCAACAACATTTTTATTAAAAAAATCATATATAGAATGTACATAAATGAAAATGCAACTTAGAAAGAATTAAGTATTATTCCAATTGAAGTGACCATATACATAGGTACAAATAGATAAATATAATATGTAACAAAAAAATAACAAAATATTCTAATAGATATAAAAATCATAAAGATATTATTTTTAACACTCAACTTATTTTCAAAAATCCAAAAATGTTATTCTTTTGGTAGCTGTTTAGCCTCCTTACCCAAACTTTTCCCAGGTCTATGTCAGCTGCGACATCAATTGCATATTTTCCATATTCATTTATATGGTTTTATTAGCTCGTTTCTTTTCTTTATTCTTCCTGGCGGTTCACTGAAATATTTGCAAGAGATTTCAACAATTATAATTTAATTGGTTTTGGGATGAGCTGGATTCACCAAATTCAAATAATTTCTTTTATTTTTATAGGCTAAAATGTATTTTGGGTCTTTTGATAAATAAGTTTATTTTGTTTTAGGTATTTAGTAAAAAAAAATTGGATTCTATAGACTGATTTCTTTTTTCATTTATTTTCCAATTTGCTTACCATATAACTTTATGTATCTTTTAATATATATAAAGTCATAAATACGAATCAAATATTTTATCCTCGTTTCTTGTATCTATTTCTCAAATAATAACTTGTGAGGGCAGGTTCAAAGCACAAACGTGTGCCAAAGTTGAAAAAGAATTTATTCTTATTCATCAACCCCAAGAAATTAAGGAATAAACTGCATTTTTATCAATTCCTTACTTGTGAACTAAGGTAGGATGAACTTCCTCTTTAAGTTTTATTGTATTATTTAAAAATATATAGTTATATATTTTATCACTCATCTATCTTAATATTTTTCTATTTTAAAAAATAAAAATAAAAATTTTCTCTCACCTATCCCACATTTCACTCATGTAGAAAGTAGTTAGGATTTTAGGATTTTAATTTCTATTCTCTCATGCATTTTTCTCACATAGCTTCATTTTCATAACATTTTTTTTTATTTCCTGAATGCAGAATAACAAATTGGATAAAAAAAACACAAATAAATAAATAAGAATATATTACAAAAAAAAATGAATTGAGAGACACAAATGTATGAAAGAAACTAAAATAAACACATGCCATGAGAGATGTGTGAGAGATGTCATGTGAACAAGGCAACTATATGAAACGTGAAAAAGGTGAGAAAAAAATTTTATTTTTATTTTTTAAAATAAAAAATATTTTAAATAAATAACTGAATAAAAACACAAATAAAATATTTTTATCTTAATATTTTTGTATTATTCGTTAATATTCACGTAACTAGAGTTGATAGTTGATATTAACCGCACATGTATATACATATATACGCCAAGGGTGTTCAAATTGATTGAGGAGTAATACGTGACTTATGTAAATCCAATCAATTACTGTTTAATTGCTATGAATAAATACATAGGGAGAGAGAAAAAAAATCAAATAACACCAATGTAACTTACATAAATTATTATACCATCCAATAATTTTAAAATGGATAATTTTATCTTTTTTTCAAAATCCTATAGCATGTAAATTTGAATAAATGATTCATATTCTAGTATATTTGAGAAAATATACATTATATATATATATATATTAAGCTAGGGAGTTGTAGTTATGGCATTGGGGCAAGGGCGGGGTTAGCTTCCCCACCCTCGACTACCTTCATTCTCTATCGGGACTTAAAAATTTAACCTATACTCTTCTTTATTCTTTATCGAAACTTAAAAATTTAACCCACACACGTTCTCGTCAACCCCACCCCGTCCCCGATATACATAAGAATCTCAATTCATAAAAAAAATATGTATTAAATGCTATGTGTAACACCCTCATATAATACACTTCTATTTCTCATAATAAACTGAATTGTTTCATTTATTTTATTAATAAAAATCTGTTTTATAATATACAATAAATATTCTATCAATCAAATAAAACACAAAAAAAAAATAGGACAAATACAGAAAAGACTAAAAACAAAAGGTTGAAAGTGTGAGGTGTGTCAAAAGAAAAATTTAAAATATTATATAGATATAGATATAGATAGATAGATAGATAAATAGATACATAGATTACTCTAAATTATTTATATAATTTATTATATGCTGAGACAAGTGTGAGGTAAGGATCAAAATTCTCAACCCCAATCCTGTCTCCAACTTTCTTTTAAGTGGAAAAACCCTATACCTATACTTGCTCAACTCAAATTTTTTTTCATCAAAATTGAGGTAGGGAGAAAGGAATCTTCACGGTTACGGATTCAATTCCCATGCTTATTGGATTGTATTTGTATATTTGTCATGTCAATTACAATTTGTGAGGCCCCGTAGTCAAGCCCTGTATTTTGGGAGGATGCATGTCTAACCTTCTTTTGTCTGAAATCGAACTGAGGTTTTGACTTCGTAAAATCTACTCATGAAGATATTTGATCCGATTCTATTTATAAGATTAAGTTTAAAATGGTTTTTTTTTTTTTTATAAGACCCAATCTACAACGTTCCTTTTGCATTAACTATTCTAATTATTTTTAGAATAGAAATATCTCTACTTATAAGAAGAGAGTATGTATTGAAAAATAATTATAAGCGAGGATGATTAGGTTTAATATCTTTTTTGTCCTCCAATTTTATTTAATTGTCCATTTTAGTTATTAAATTTTAAAAAAATCATTTAATCCGAGTTATTAAAAATGTTTAAATTTAGGTTCTAACCATTAATTTTCATAATGGTATTCAATCTTGTTCATATGCTATAACACTTCACATTTTATAATTTTATTTTTGTTGACTTTTATTTATATTTATTATTATAATTATAATCTCAGTTTATCCCCAACTTATTAAAAATAATTTAATTTAGTCAATAATTTTATATTACATTTATAAAATATTGAGATTCAATTAATAGCCATAGACTAAATCAGAACATTTTTAATAACTTAAAAATTAAATTAAAATACTAATACTACTAATAATAAATCTAAATAAAGCATCAACAATAAGATTATAATAATATAAGATAACACGTCACACATATAATATTTAATGTCGTTACGAAAATTAACAATTAGATAATAAATTTGAGCAATTTTTTTAATAATTTGGAGACCAAATTGATTTATTTAAAAAAAATTAGGGACCAAAACAAATAATTAAATAAAACTTGGAGACTAAAATAAATATTAAGCCGGATTATTAATGACATGATAATTTAAAAAATATATATATATATAAATTTAAGATACATTTATTACTATCAATTAAATTAATTATTTTTATTAATCTTGATGAATTAGGAGATTGAGTATTGTAAATAAGGAGGGAGTATTCGATTCTTACACATGTTTCAACGAAATAATTTGATTTTACAGTATATTGATTGAAAAAATAACATAACAAAACCCCTCGATGAATTTTAAGATTCACTACAATCATATGAGAGATATGGAGTATGAAAATTTTAAAGTTATTCATAGAGGGGTGTTTATTATTTTTTTAATTTTTAAATATTATTGTGGTGACTAAAAGTTCTCATTTATTAATCACGTGTGAAAATACATTTAGATAAATAAGTATTGTTTTCAGGTGATTTTAACTCCTTATTTTCACATAAAAAAAAATCTGTCTTTTATGTTGAATTTATTAACGTTAGTTCTAAATTTATTTTTCTAAAAGATCTAAATTGAACCAAATTTAAAAGGTAAAGGAATTTTTTTTTTTAAAACAGGGGACCAAACTGAATTGTGAAAATTCAAATGTATAATTTAACCAAAATGTTATTATACACATATTTTCATGTAAAAATACCATATCCCATTTCTACGTTCATATTATTAATGCTACTTCCTTTTTTTCTCATAATTCAAGAAAGGTATCCATTTTGCAACATCAACTACTTTCACTTCCCTTTGTGAATACAACCACATCTATCAAAGGTATATTAGAGATATTATTATGTTATCCATCCTTTAATTGTACCATTTCTTCCTAGTTTGCATAACATAATATTTTAGCTAAAAAGTTATGTATTCATTGACGATTAGGACCATGTCATTACAAATGAAGGATATCTTTGTTTCTGTCATAGCATGGCAGAATATACAGTCGGTCCGATTTTACATCATGCTTGATACTTGTGTTGTTTCAATAGCTTTGCTGGGAATATTCCAAATTCCAAGAAAAAATTGGAATTAACCCAAAAGAGTGAAGAAACAAGTTTAACAAGCCATTAAGAGGACTGAAAAAATTGAACCAGCAGTTGAGGAGTGGCTGACAAAAGTTGAGGAAGTCTTAAAAGAAGTGCATATGCTGGAAGGAAGAATTTCAAAAGTAAGATATTTCAAACGACAATGTCAATATTTTCTTGCAAAAAAAATAGCAAGAAAAATAAAGAAAATGACTCAACTTAATTGTGACAGCAAGTTTGACCCATTTTCTAAGATTACTCAACTTAACTTCCAGGCATGAAGTACTTTTCATCTAGAGATTTTGTTCTTTTCAAATCAACAGAAACAACATACAAGGAGCTTTTGGAAGCATTAAGGGATAAAAGTGTTTGCAAGATTGGACTAGTTGGACTAGGAGGCTTTGGAAAAACTACTTTGACAAAAGAGGTTGGTAAAAAAGCTGAAGAGTTCAAATGGTTTGAGAAGGTTGTCATGGCAACGGTCTCTCAACCTCTAGATGTCAAAAGCATCCAAGAGCAAATTGCTGATCAGTTAAGTCTCGAGTTAGAGGAAGGATCAAGCATAGGTAAAGCACAAAGGCTATCAAAGAGATTAAGGGAAGGTACAACTCTTCTAATCTTGGATGATGTATGGGAAAAGCTAGACTTTGAAGCTATAGGTATTCCATTCAATGAAAACGACTAGGGTTGTGGAGTACTTCTAACAACTCGAAGTAGAGAAGTATGCAATTCTATGCAATGCCAAAGTATAAGTGAGCTTAATCTCTTAATTAACGAGAAGCTTGGGAGTTGTTCCAATTGTATGCAAAAATAACGAATGACTCCTCAACCGATTTAAAAATTATAGCAACAAAAATTGTTAATGAATGTAAGGGATTGCCTATTGCAATTGTGACAGTAGGAAGCACACTAAGTGGGAAAACCTTAGAAGAGTGGAAGTTAACATTGTCAAGATTGGAAGATTCCAAACCATTGGATATTCTAAAAGGCTTAACAAGTCCTCACATTTGTCTTAAATTAAGTTATGATAATTTGACAAATCAATTAGCAAAATCCTTGTTATTATTGTGTTCTACATTTCCACAGGATCATGAAATTGATTTGGAAGATTTATTTCAATTTAAAAGAGGACTGGCTGATTGGGACTTTTGGAACTTTGGAGAAATCAAGATGGGAGATGCATGCAACTATTAACATCCTCAAGGATTCTTGTTTGTTGTTGCATGTGAATAATAAAGAAAGAGTGAAAATGCATGTCATGATTCGTGATGTAGCCTTGTGGATAGCATATGAAATCGATCAACCAATTTTTGCAAGGAGTGGAATGGATACAAAAGCGTTGGAAGAAGATGAAACCATAAAAGATAAGAGAGTAATATTCTTATGGGATTTGAAAAATACTCAGCTTTTGAATGATGATCAACTAAATTATCCAACACTTGAAATTCTCTTGTTTCATTCTACTGAGGTTGGCTTTGAAGTATCAAACACTTGTCTTTAAAGGCTGAAAATGATTAAAATCTTGGCATTCTTAACAGCTGACTATAAGTGGGGGTCATGGTATACAAAACCTATATCATGGAAGAGCACCTTTTTACTACCATGGTCAATCGAATCATTGAAAAATCTTCATACTCAATGCTTGAGAGGCTTTGCATTAGGTGACATCTCCATTTTAGAAAGTCTACAAACACTTGAGATTCTTAACTTACATGGTTCTCGTTTTAATGAATTGTCCTATGGAATCACGTCATTAAAGAAATTGAAGCTTCTAGATTTGTACCGATGTTCAATTGAGAAAAATAATGTTTATAAGGTTATAAGATGTTTGCAGCTGAATGCATTGTATTTGTATATACTATCATATGCATTTGAGGAATTTCCGTATAATGTCTCTTTCTCAAAATTGCAAAAGGTATGTTTTAATTTATAAAATGTACCTTGGGTACGTGATGTAAAAAATTTTGGAAAAGCATAAACCAACTAAAGTTTTATGCATAGATGGTTTTGATGCCTCAGCTCAAAGTTTTATATCATTACCAAGAAAGAATCACTTTCTAAGAGCAAAGTGCCTTCAATTGGAGAACCTTAAGGGAGGTTACAAAAATGTAATCCCATCGATGGACTAGCAAGGCATGAATTAGTTGATGTTCCTAGGGTTAAAATCTTGTCCAAAGATAGAATGCCTCTTTGATACCAATGTTGATGTGTTGCAAACTAAAGATGTTGCATTCTCTAGCCTAGTTACCTTAAAGTTGAAATACATGAGTGGCCTTCAAGAAGTGTTTTGTGACTCTTCTTCATGATACTCTCTAGACAGTTTACAAGAGCTAAAGATAATGTTTTGTAGCCGAATGCATAGTATATCCTTTCCAAAGAACTCAAAGTTATGTCATCTAAAGGTCTTGAATATAAGACATTGCCCAATGCTAACTTGTCTCTTCATGCCATCCATTGTCCAAACTCTAGTGTTGTTGGAGATTCTAGAAATATACAATTGGAGTGAATTGAAGCACATAATAGAAGAAGAAGAAGGGAATGTTGATTATGTTAGTAGTCAAAGTCACCTCTTTGATGCTCTCAAAATTAAGGAAACTTGATATTCTAAGATGTGACAAGTTGGAATATGTATTCCCTGTGTGTTTGGCTTCTAAGCTTGTAAGTTTGGATTATTTGAACATTTGACGGCTGCAAGAATTTGAAATATGTATTTGGCAGTGAAAATGAACATTATTAGACTAATATTCACATCAATTTCCTTAATTTGACTTGTGGCTGATTGTATTCATTACCAAATCTTGTTTCCATTTTAAGGCCTGATCACTATCCTCCATGTTTACCAAATCTGATAAAGTTACGATGCTTTTATTGTCCAAGATTGTGTAATTTTTATGTGCATAAGGTGGTGATTGATTCAAATTTGCAACAAGACCTAACTCTAATGACTCTAATGGTACCTAAATTTGAATATTATGATTTCTTTAATAGCATATATTTAAATAATTTAGTTTTTATTTGTTCATTCTTTGTACAGGCAAGATTTATTGATTGTTAGGCCTTTCTGGCATCCACTGCAAATGACATAATCAATTAATTCAATCAATATTTTTATATAATTTAAATTAAATACGGTATAATTAGTTTCTTTTTTCTATTTCTTTTGAGGTGACAATTTTTTGCATTATTGTATGTGACTATGCTCATTTGAAAAAAATGGTGTGGTGTATTTTGTTTAGGATAAAATGTTTGTCTTGGTTTTAAAATTTTAAAGTTAAGTTTTAGTTTTTCTAAAAACATATTGTCCATTTTTTGTTTTGTAATTTTAAAATGTACTTTTTATTTTTCTCAAATTACTTTTCACCTCTCTATAAAATATTATCTAAATTACTTTGACAGACAAAAAAAATGATACATTTCACATTTAGAGATGAAAATAGACAGTTTAAAATTAGAAAAACAAAATCAAACCATTTATTTTTGAAAAAAAAAACTAAAATTGAACTTTTAAATTCTACTAGATGGATTAAAATTACCCTTTTGCTAGTTTTGAACTAAGATTATTACAAAACAATATAAGTCCAGAATGGCTAAATACTAGATTTATAAATCTGTGCACCGCACTAGTATCTTGGTTATTTTAAATAAGAAAAAATTGACTTAAATAGTAATAGATTATCATTTATATATACTAGTCCGTTAAAGAATTTTGTTGTGGATTTTTGTTTTGGGTTGTGCAAGGAAGTTGTTTGACTATCGGTTTTGGTTTTGGGCTTTTTTTTTCTTTTTTTTAATCGACAATTGAAGCCAGAGCTCGAAAATGAAGATTCATGACATTTGTTTTTTTCATTCTTTTTTGTTTTCCTTACAAAATTTGTATCTTTTTCTTCGCTAAAAGATTGCGACAGTCTGATTTTTGTTTCAATTCTAATAATCTGGATGTTGATTTTTGGTTTTATAAAGTGCTGATTTTGGTAGTTTGAACCATTCTGAAACTTATCAATATTTTTTTTCAAATCATTTTTTCTGTCAATGGTTGTTGCTGGTTGACAATACTGAAATTTCCCTATTAGTGTCAATTATTATAGTAAAGTGAATTTCCTTTTTCAAATTAAATTTGGCCAATGTTAAACGAAAAAGATGAGAATATTTTGAATAAAAATGTTCATTAAAAATTATGTGTCGATGATATGACATATTCTCATAAGGTTTTTTACATCGTCTAACGTCTAATTCAAAGGATTGATTACATGTGTAATTAAAACGAGTTTTGAGAAAATTTGTGTAATTTATTTTATATATAATATTGATATCTATTTTACATGTATGGTTTTTATGTTTATAATTTATATTTTTTATTTTATTTTGATAGCTATTTTCTTTTTAAAGATCCTTATACTAAGAAAGTGTTACTTATTTTGATTGATGCATTCTTTTGTTTGGGAATTCCATTAAACTATATATTTTAGATAAATTAAAATAAGTAAATCAATAAATATTACATTAATTTATGAAATTCTTTTTTTGGGAATTCCATTAAACTATATATTTTAGATAAATTAAAATAAGTAAATCAATAAATATTACATTAATTTATAAAATAAAACAGATATGAAATATTTTCTTAGAAATTTAGAAATTGAGAATTCACTTCAAACTCTGCAATTTAAGTAATTTTATTTTTTGTGCTCAAATTTTTTTTTTTAGTCTCTTAATTTTAAAAAAATATATTCTTTCTACCCTCTCCTTTAGTAAAAAAATCACCACAAATTGTAGATACTAATACCTAAAAATTAGAAAAGGGGAACTAAAAAAAACATTTAAAAAAATTGAGGGACTAAAAAAATACAAATTTAAAGGACCAAAATAAAAAATTATTCAAATTTAAGATATTAAAAACATATTTAAGCCTTAAAAAATTATCTAATACATTAATTATAATTTAAAGTTATAAGAAGAACTTCTGTCCAAAAAATATTTTTCCAAAAAATTTATAGCAAAATCTTAAAAAAAGAGCTTTGGACAAAATTTTAATCTGATAAAGTTTGATTAATAAATTAAAGTTACGTTGATATTTTGTAAAAATTTTAAAAGCACAAAAGCTTGAATATATTTTTGGTGTCTATAAATAATCAAATTTTACCTTTTGATATTTGTTAATTACAAACTAATAATATATAAATAAGAATGACAGAGAAACATAAAGTATTATAGAAAATTTGATACATAAACAATCATGTCGATGTAACATGGTATAAAAATAAAAAAATAATTTAAATGTCATCTTTTAAATTTGTGTCTCACCTATTTTATATATGTAGGGAGAGAGATGGAATTATACATCACATGTAGCATACTATATGAATTAATGTTATTTTATCTTTTACACACACACACGCGTAGGAGAAGGAAATATTTTGATTGGTTACCACCACCTTCAACCAATTGTGCGATAAGATGTTTTCCCCCGAATATCTACATGTCGTCAAACTTGAATTCCTTTATTTGTATGAAGTTGGAGTAAAAAGTATTTTTCAATTTACAATAGAAGAACCTGCAGGGAACATTAGAGAACTAGTCCCCTTAAACATGCATATAGATAAGATCAATTTGGTGAATCTACCTCAGGTCAAGTTCATATGGAAGGGCCCCAGAAATTTTCTAAGCCTCCAAATGCTTAACTATATTTTGTTATTTGAATGTCCAAAATTAAAAATCATTTTCACTTCTACCATTGTTAGAAGCTTACCAATGTTGACCAGACTACACATACATGACTGTGAGGAATTAGAACAAATATTTGAGTCAAGTGATGATCAAGTATTCAGAAGCGAGCAAGTGTGCTTCCCGAAACTCCAAACTATTATTGTTGAAAAATTCAACAAGTTGAAATGCTTTTTTTATAATCTTGTGGCGGCTCATTTTCCTAGTTTAACCACTTTGGAAATAGAAGAGTGCTCTCAATTGGAGAAGGTTTTTGCTTTTGAAAGTGAAGCTGAGATGATGGTCAAGAAACGATTGGCAAGGATGGAGAACAATTAGTACTGCTACAAAACCTGAAAGATATAAAATTTACAAGTATGCCAAATTTTAAGGAGATTCACAGTGGATTTAAGTTAACATATGATGTTCGACAAAGGATAATACATTGTCCTAAATATGCTCCAAGCTTTTATCTACACCTAGGTAAAATTCTCAACTCTTTTTTCTAGCTAGGCACAATTCCTATGCCTTGGATCACAATCAGTGTTAAGTGAAATATTTTTTTTATCATGAAGTTGTATGTTAAACTTTGATCGATGGTAAACTAATTAAAGTCCTTTCATATAAGGCTTTAAGAATGGAGTACTACTATATATAGTTGCAATAGTTTTCTGCCATTTTTTATTTTGATTTTTCTTGTTGTTGCAATTCTTGCAATTGCATCCATGCTAGATACAACTGATCAGTGATAACTTGTTCTTAATTTGTTAATTAACATATTTAAATATTTTTCTTTCATCAGATATGTAAATACAATGCAACTCTATTAGCCAAAATGGAATGACTATCAAAAGTACTTGAAGTAATCACCCAACTAATCTCCATATCTAGGAATAGGTTTGTCAGGTAACATTTTGATTTATTTTAATTTAGCAATAGTACTATGTTGATAATTAATATTTCATCCTATTTATATGGGTATTGTAAAAAGATGAAATACTGGTCACATTAAAAATTAATATAAGACATTTTTTTCAATTGAAGAAAACCATTATTATGATGGTCACTGACTCTTTTGAGTTCAATAATAACACTCAAATTATTCTTCCACTTAACTCATGTGCACACGAAAGCAGAATGGGTGAGTAATTAAACAACTCAATTCTTTTTCATTTATTTGATAAAATATTAATGAACTAATACTTTTTTTTATCCAAAAATATTCGGCAGTGGCTGCATACAAGAGACGTTTATGCCAACTTGTGCTTCTCCTATCAGTAATTAGCTAGGCTTGCAAAGAACCTTTGGAAAGCATTGCAATATATATCTTTTAATATTCCTAATAAAAAACTAGTGTCACTTTTGAGTTTTGATCCTTATGCAGTTTTAGTCTCCTTGTAATTGCTCGCATTTAATAATTCTTATAGTTTTCTGATTATTCAAATTAAGTCTCATATCTCAAAATTTCATCTAATAATTAAAAAAAAAATGTAGTTAAGGTGTGACTAAGTTGATGTAGTGTTTCAGGTGCAACTCACTCTCTGTGTCTTGTTGATCCAAAAAATAACTTCAATTTGTTTGTTGCTTGCTCTTGAAAGTTCATGGAATGTTTGAGTTTGTTGTGAGTTATATATGTACATATTCCTCTCGTTGTTCCTTTATATTTTCTATGTCAAGTTACTTTTGTGTGAATGTTGTGTGAAGATTTAAGGTTAAGTATAAATGAACTATTTGTTTTATTAATTCCTTGTAAAAATATTTCTAGCAGCATTTTTATAAACTTTGAACTTGCTTTTGGTACAAGAAACACTATATATCTAGCAGATGCTCCTAAGAACTATTTGATTCCTTAGTTTCATATACAGCAGCATGTTTTGGCTTTTTTGCCTTGATTTTGATTCAAGACTACTGAAACATTTTATAGAAATCCTTGAGACCAAAAGGTGGAACCAAGTAAATTGAACATTCATAAAAGTCCAAAACAGAACATAACAGAACACCATATATGCAAACATGGTAGAAAAAGTTAGGCATTTTAATTTGAACAACATGACTATCTTTGCACAATAATAATATATACGCTGCTCGCAATGGATATAAGATCTTAATTATAAAGAAAGGAAAAAAGAATGGTGATTAATAGTAATTTTTATCATCTCTAACAAAATGCTTATTACACCAAACTTATTCTTGATTTCTTCAAGTCTGTGTTTTGATGCCTCTTCATACTTGTGTCGGTTCAAACCAACAACACAAATATCTTACGAATGTTTTAATTTTAAGAATTTTTAAATGTGTACCTTAAAGTTATATATATCTCAGCAATTTTTAGTAAATAAAATAAAAGTATATATAAAAAATAAAGTTTTAATCAAACATAGCTTGTAAGCATTTAACTATAATACTATAATAAAAACTTGTAACCAACAAGCTGTTGGTACAAGTGGTTACTAGACTATCCCCTTAAATCATATTTTTTCATCTTTCTTCTTTCTCTCTTTTCTTTGTACTTAAGTTTTCAAATTCCCCCATCATTTTTGTTTGCATTCATAAGCATTTCATTTTTTTTTTTATTCTTCCTCTTTCATACATCAACATAGGAACATGTACGATAGATACAAACACAATCAATAAAGAATGTAAACTTTCCTCCCAATTTGAAGGTTAAAATCTTAAATGTTTTTTTTAATTTTTTTATTTTAGATTCCATTTATCATAGTGCAATTGCATGATATAAATCTCCGATGGCCAACATATTTTTTTTTCTTCTTTTAGTTTTCTAAAATTAAATTTTTGGTATCCTTTTAGTTTTATTCTCATAAAAGACTCTTATATATTTTAATTGGTTTTTATTTCTTATATGTTTCTTACTTTTGATGTTAAGTGTACTTAGATAAAGCTAAAAAGGAATACACGAGATTAATAGAAACATATAAAACATACATCATATCAATGAAAATATGCAAAGAGAGTCTACGAATGAAATCCCCTTAAATTATAAGTTAGTTAAATAAAATAATTTGTTTTATTCATTTTCCCTCTTTCTCATTCTTCTATATTTTTTCTTTTTATTTTTTTTTATTTCCTTCATTTTTTTTAGTGTTTTGTTGCATTTTTTATTGTTTTTTTATTTTGTTTTCTTCCTCTATCTTATTCTTTTTATATCCATTCTACTTTTCGTTTATAAAAAAAGTTTCACTTACAACTTTTTTCCTTTTGTTTTATTATCTTTAGGAGTTTTAAAATAACATTTTTTTAAATCAATTTTAAAACTTCAAACTAATTTCTCAATAAATAAATAAAATACCCAAACAAAACTTATTTAAAAACAACCATTTTCTTTATATAACTTTTTTAAATATTTTTTTCTACTTTTATTTTTTTAAAAGTTTTTTTTAATGTTTTGCTGCTTCTTGATAATTTTTTTTTTCTCTTTCTTTTTCTTGATTTATATGCTTATTACATTTGACTTAATCCTTTTTTGAAAAGAAAATTTACATGACATTTACTTTTTATTTTCTTAGAAAATAGTTTTTAATTTTTAATTTTTAATTTTTTTTATCATGAATAATTATAAAGTTTAATCTTGAATCATTAACAATTTTAAAAACAATTTCAATGGTAAAAAAACTAATATTTTACGAATTAAAAAAAAAACTATTTTTCAAACTCAAACTGTTTTTTTAAAACCAACCATTTTTTATTTAAAAATTGAAACTAGCCCATTATTTTTTTTTTTAGTTCTTTTGTTTATTTTTGTTGTATTTTACCAAAGTTAAAATTATAATATTTCTTTTTAAAATCAAATTGAATTTTCAGAAAAAATAATCATTTTAAAACTTTCTTATAAATTATGTTTCATTTCAAAAGTTTTTTTTTTCATTTTTTAATTTTCTAAAATTTAATTTTCTGGTAATCTTTATCCAGATTCGTATATATATCATATATGAATGATTTTATTTAGAATGATAACCATTTGCTGAATTCATATTGATTAACTTTTGTTTTGTAGGTTTAAATAACATATATTTATTTTTAAAGTTATATTATTTCTCTTCTTTTTTTTTTCTTAATTACATATAATTATACTATCTTTTTTTTATATTCATTTTTCTCTCTTAATAAATAAATGAAATGTATATGCTACAATTACCAATAATAGTCAATTTTAAAAATACTAAATAACAATTTTTAGCTCTTTTTTAAATAAATAAGTTTTTTTTTTAAAACTATCAATTTTTCGTCTATTTTATTTCTCCAAATAAGAAACGGAAAGTTTTAAAATTATAATATTCACTTTTAAAATCAATCTAAATTTTAAAATTAAAAAAGCTATAAATCATCTTAAAAACTTCCTTTAAGATTATGTTGTGTTTCAAAACTTTATTTTTCATGATTTTAGTTATATTTTCATATATTTTTTCACTTTCTCTCTCACACACACGTGTGTGATTCTTTTATTGAAATTACACACACACATGTGTGTGTGATTCTTTTGTTAAAATTATGATTATTTGTTTAATTTATATTGTATATATTTGTTTTTTAAAGTTATGTTATTTCTTTTATTAATTATATATAATTATATTATCTCTTTCTTTCTTTAATATAGTCTGCAGTTTTTATTTTTTATTGTAAATGTATTCAGGTGAGGAACGTTATGCAATAGAAAACATTCAACTATTAAGTTTGCAAGTGTAGGCTAAATTTGTATATTATTTTGTGTGTGTGTGTGTATATATATATATATATATATATATATATATATATATATATATATATATATTTTAATCAAAACTCATTCATATGTAAGAATGTAACGACAAACTGTAAGACAATGCGATGATATATTATCTTTTTCTTTATTGTTTGGATCTTTATTTTCTTTGATGTTTCTTGGTTTACATATTATTTTACCATATATTTAAACATTTTTGCTCAATATCTAATACAACACACTTCACATTTTCACTACTAAGTATTAACTACTACTTTAGTTTTTCTTTTTGGGATATTATTGTTATTAATTTAATTTTCTTATTAAATGTTTGACTCTTTTTTTTGTTGAGATAAGGTTATATAGAATGGATGATAATAGAATTAAAATTTAATAATTTAATAATTTTTCAATAATGTGGACACTTTTTTAAAGATTAAAGTCTTAATTTAAAAAATTAACAAAAAAATAGTAGGTAGTTTAAAATTTTAAATTGAAAAAAATATAACAATTTTTAAATAGTACGTTGAAATTTTAAAAATAAAAATAAAACAAAAAATTTATAAATAATAGTAAAAATAAAATCAATAAAGTAATGAGATAATTTAGAATTTTAAAATTAAAAAAAAAAGTTTTCTTATAGATAAATATTTATTGAAGTTATTTAACTATGTGTACAAAAAAATTATTTATAAATATTTTACATAAATATTAACAAAGAATTACTAATATAGTATTAAGCATGATTGATGTGTTCTAAAAATAATTTAGAGAATTATTTTAAATATATTAAAATATTCAACATAATAAAATATAATAACGTAATAGAAATGCGGACACATAGGTGCAACAAACACTTGTATTTTCGTTAATGTTAATAATATTAATAATTATCTTAAAGTTCAGTGATAATTTTTTTAATTCTTTATGATGTAAAGTTTACACTGAAATGTATGGAAACTATACTAAAATTAAAAAGTAATAAAATCAAATATTCTTCACATGTAACATAAAAAAAAAATCTATTATATATTATAAAAAAAGATTTTGTCACGTTACTAGATGTCACAATGCAGCACTATATTAATTTTATATTTTTATGTTAAATAATAAAATAATATTAACAAATTAATCTGTTAAATTTTGAAAGTAATTCAAATATTCAAACTAATATTCTTATTAAAATTATTTAATATTACTAATTCATGTTTTAAATATAAGATAATATTAACAAATTAATCTATTAAATTTATTCATTTTTTTATTTGTATTTTTTCATATAAATTAGTTTTTTCTTCTTCTAGAATTAAAGAGTATCTTTATTGATAAACCTTTTTTTTTTTTTTTAGATTGAGAATGAGGAGGCTTCTTCAAAATTTGATACCCATTTGATGTATTGTTGGTACCACAACCAAGAGAAATAAATATATATATATATATATATATATATATATATATATTGCAAAGTACACAGAAAAGAAAAGGCGTAAAATCTCTTAGGAATATTTCTAATGATGATTATAAACTGATTGAGAGAATTGTTATGTGAATGTAAACCGTTATTTTAATGATATAAAATATTTATTTTATTATCATTTTTAATTTTAATTTTATTTCTATATTAATTTTAGAAAAATGCTTGATGGTACGAAAATAAATTCATAATTTTAACATGAATGAAGTGACACATTGATTTCAGTTTAATTCCAATATAATTTGATTAAGTTGGTTTACTTTTCTATCGAATCATGCAATGCGGATATTTTGTAGCTTTTTTATTATAACTTTCTATCCGTGAAAGATCCAGAAATTTAGGAGGGTTAGAATTTTTTTTATAAAAATTGAAGTTAAATTTTTGAAAAAAAAATATTTAATGTAAAAATTTTAAAAAAATATATAAAAAATTGGTACAAAATTTGTCAATTTTTTAAAAAATTGAGAGTAAAATCTGCAATAATGTGATGTAAGAATCAAATGATAAAATAAAATTTACAAGATTTTAAAAAATTGAAGATAAAAAATATCAAATTAATTCGTTAAGAGTAAAACATGTAAAAAAAAAAAAGAAATAAAAATATAATTAAATCAAATATTTATTAAATAAATATTAACTTAATAATCTATTTTTTTAATAATTTTTTTTTTATTAATATTTTTATTTTATATATATAAAAATAAAAGGATTGAATTCACATTGTTTTATTACTTTTTTTTCATCATCTGATAGTATTGTATTAACTTGAATTTTAAGTACTAAGAAGTGAATCATGACAAGTTGCATTTTATATGTTATGGTCATGATTATACCGCTACATGTATTTGACAAATGGAACAAAATTCCAAGATATGGAGCAAGCACCCAACAAAGTAAAGTTAGAAGTCTTTGACAACATTTGCGAAAGATTTGTTTGAAATTGTAAAAATGAATTGGATGTAAGTCTCTCAATGAGTCAGGTAACTAATTTTTTTTTTCTAATATCTAATTTGTGAGTTAATATCTTTTTCAACGTTTTTCAATTCTTTTCTTCTACCTCTTTAAATATCTTTGATGAAAAAGTGAAAGAGATTATCTATCTCAATAATTTTGTCTCATGGTATTTTCGTATATTTTTCCAAGATTTTAAACTATCCATTTGCTTAAAACTCATTTTCATTTTGATATTTATTAATTTTAAAGCTTCTTTTGATTTTAAAACTGCTCATTTTGAATGTGTGTTCACTTATCATCATGGTACATAATTGTCATAAATACAAATTAATTTCAATAAACATAGACCAATTTTATCAATTAAAATGGTTCTAATAAAAAATATATTTTTGCAGAATATTATCGACTTTATAAAGTTTACATAATAAAAGTAATCAATTAAAAATAGCAAATAGATTTAAAATAAATCATTTAAATTTTTAAATTAGTATTTATCACTTTCTATAAAATTTTAATTCAAATCTAAATTAGCATGAATATACAATTTCTTAAAAATAAAAATAATATTAAATTCAATTGTTACTAAATTAATCATGTTTGTGTGTTGAATATATTTAATTTGATATTCAAAAGCAAAATAACTTATATTTACATAAATTAAGAAAAGTTATTTCAAAATAATAAACAAATCATAAATAGTTGTCCAACATGACTAATGAAAGAAGAAATAACAATTGAACCAAAATATTTTTAAAATGATGAAGATTGAAGGCTTCATCTAGATTTTTAGCATTTTTATACCTATAAATATTTTTCTATATTTATGTTTAGTCTATTTTATTTCAAGCCATAACATGTATGGAAGATGATTTTGTATTGTGTGTTTTAGACTAAGTTAAATATATTAGTAAGGATGTTTGCAAAAACTCTTCAAAACTTTTATCTTAACATCAAAAGATGATTTACAAATTTTGAAAACACATTCTAAACTTTGCAACTAATTACACTATCAAGGAATTAATTACCAGAGTCAATCCAATTCAAATTTGTCTATGACCTCAGATTAATCGATTACAAGATATGACAATAAATTACAATGCAATTTTTAATTCTTAGAATTGGCTCTGTCTCAATTGTAATGAATTATAATTTGTTAATATACATAGAAAACATCCAAAATAGAGAAGAAGAAAGGGGACTAGGGTTTTATTGATGTAATAGAATGAATACATCTTAGTACAAGAATGGAGAGAGAGAGAGAGAGAGAGAGAGAGAGAGAGAGAGAGAGAGAGAGAGAGAGAGAGAGAGAGAGAGAGAGAGAGAGAGAGAGAGAGAGAGAGAGAGAGAGAGAGAGAGAGAGAGAGAGAGAGAGAGAGAGAGAGAGAGAGAGAGAGTAGGGGTAACAAAACTGATTACACACCAAAAAATGGCAAGGTGGGCAAGTGTTCCTCACCCGCTTAACCCGCCAACCTATGTGGGCCAATCTGCCTAACCCCTAAAATTCTTTTCTAATATATTGTATTTATAATTATTTAATTAAGAGTAATAGATAATAAATAAATCATCATGCAGGGATTGAAGTAATACATGAATGATGAACCAAATAATAACATAATAAAAAAAATTGGCTAAAGAAATAAACATATTAATAATCTTTATTGTAAAAAGAAAAAGTAATTAATTAAAATAAAACAAAAGTTGAAAAACGAGATAATCCTTTAAAAAATAAATTACTTTGTATTTACTATTTAATCTCTCTTGTTGTTATAATAATTCAGAATTAAATAATTAAGAATAAAAAAATATGGAGATATAAATATATTTTTTTTTACAAAAAAAAAAAACTTGAAGACAAGCCAACTCACCAGCCCGCTTGATGGCTAGGCGAATTGACCCTTCTAACCCGCACCAACCATAGGTGAGTTGGCCCGCCTTGCTCCGCTTTTTGCGGGTTCAACCCATCCCACCTTGTTTTAGGCAAGTTGGTCACCCCTAATATACAGGTAAAATATCAAACTATCCATAACTAATATAAAACTAAATATTATCTAACATCTCTTCTTAAACTCACAATGAATTATAAAGATGGATAGAAAGTTTGTTAGATAGAAAATGAAAATGTTTATTAAGAATGTAATATTTGAATTAATTGATTATAAAATTATGATAATTTATATTAAATTAGGTCTATATTTAAAAAATCTGTCTTAGGAACTGAATTTTCTAACATGAACCTATTTGCAGATAGTTTAAAAATCTTTGCATTCATAATATATCAAATTTAAATTCTAAAAGAGTAACTAAGACTAATACTTTTTAAAGAAATTATATATGAAGTGAAGGAAATAATATATTCTTATGGTAGACAAATCGAGCCACCTAACCTTGAGTTAAACTCATCAAGTCAAAGTGTGAATCCGACCGACCTAACTTTAAACTAGATCAACAAGTCAAATTAACCTTAATTAAAAATAAATATATTTAATATATGAAATCCTGAGAATATATATATAAATTTATAAAAATCAAAATTAAAATAGTTTATAAAACTAAACCAAATAGATCCAATTCATTTATTAGACCCAAATTTTAGACGAGTCAAGTAAAAAATAGGCTTTTGCTATATACACATCATTAAGATTACTTTTACACCCCGTTCCACCTATTTTGTAAGTGTTTTTTTCCAAACATGTTCCCTTAATTACACCCCCCATTCTGCTATGTAACACACATCAGAACACAACCCCTATCTCTTGTAATCATCCATTCACCCAGATGAATCATACAACAAAATCAAACTCAACCTAACTTTTAAACTACAAATAGAGATCATGAATGTATACAAATTAAAATACAAATATTAAACTTTTTACTTGAGGGAATTTTTTATTCTTGAAATACTACATCTATCTATATTGCCTTATCTGTATTGCCTGGTTATGACTGATCCTAAGAAATCTTGCAAATTAAGAACATCAGACACAACTTTTTCATTAAATAAATCGTTCGTGTACTTGTAAACGCGATAGAACTTTACACTATTAAGTTAGTCACGTGAGTTTTACTGCAAGGGATTTGTATTAAAGAGACAAAACTTCAAAATTATTACACGTGTTGACAAATGAAGAGTGTTGCGACATATCAGGCACGGCCCCTGCAAACCAAACGATTATAGAGCAGACACAAACGAACATAGAAAAAGCTTCGGTCCTTACGGTTTTAGAATGTCTACAGCATCTGAAGGACTTGTATGCTTTTTGTTGTTAGCTAAAAAAAAAAAAAAAAAAAAAGACTTTTCGAAATCATGTCATATAATAAAACATAAATTAATTCAAATTTCATAAAATAAGATAGGTATAAAATAATACTCTATTTCTCTTCGTATCATTTCATTTATTATATCTATAATTTTTTTTTTAATTCTCTCGTTAGATATAAAATAAACTGTCTAAAACATATTTTTCACTCTCATTATACATATCTTCAATCAATTCAGTTATAACTTATAACTTGTATGGTTTGAAATTTAACTAACTGAAATGACTACACTTAATCCGTTTATTTTTTAATCCCTTAATCCGTTCAAAACAGCAAGAAAGAAATTAAGCAGATCGATCACGCTGACGCCTATCTCACCCCCTTTCCCTCTGACTTTGGAGTTTTGCCACGCTGAAACGTGCAATATATAAGCCAATCATTAACCCTAACAACAGCAAATACTCCAAGTAAATAAGCCTTTGAGCAAAGGGCAAACCGGTCCACAAACGCCCTATAAATCAAAACCCTTCTATTTCCCTTCTCCCTCACTCTTTCCACCATCTCTCATTCACATGACAACAACATCAAACAAGAGCTTGTAACTAATCAGCCACGCGATCATCATCATGATCACGGCGGAGGATTTGTACAAGGTGATGTGCGCGACGGTGCCGCTGTACTTCGCAATGCTGGTGGCCTACGGCTCGGTGAAGTGGTGCAAGATGTTCACCCCGGACCAGTGCTCCGGCATCAACCGCTTCGTGGCGGTGTTCGCCGTCCCCGTCCTCTCCTTCCACTTCATCTCCATGAACAACCCCTACCAGATGGACGCCATGTTCATCGTCGCCGACACCGTCTCCAAGCTCCTCGTGCTCCTCTTCCTCTCCCTCTGGGCTGTCTTCTTCGCCGGAGGCTCCCTCGACTGGCTCATCACGCTCTTCTCCCTCGCCACGCTCCCCAACACGCTCGTCATGGGTATCCCGCTGCTCCAGGCCATGTACGGCGACTTTACGCAATCACTCATGGTGCAACTGGTTGTCCTCCAGTGTATCATCTGGTAAGACTCTCCGTCCGTCTTGATTTTTAGACACCTCAACACTAACAAACACCTGTATACTTTTATTTTTCTTTATAATTTTCTTATTCTCAAATCATATCATTCATGATGCTTACATTTTTCTGTTTTTTGTTTATCGATATAAACTAAATTAAGTGTCTAAAAAACTTTACTCATTTGGTAATTAAACAACATCGTTGGCTTTATTTTAATCTCCACCTTGCCTGGCTCGTTTTTGTTAAGTGTTTTTTTCACTCAAAAGTCAAAACTTTTTCACGCTGCCAAACGCAATATTAATACACCATTTTCTACACTCCTTTCCGACCTTTCACTATCACTTTCATATCACTCCTCTAGTGAGTGTAGTTACTATTTCTCTTAAGTAAAAATGACAAAAGAAAAATGAGCATTCACACTTTCTTTAGAATTTAGATGGATTACATTAATTACGTGTTTCATTAAAATTTGTAATTTTTAATAAATTTTAATATATTGCACAAGGTTAATAGTGCTTCTCGTGGGATTAAATAACCTCATATCAAATAATTAGTGCAATAAAAAATTTAACGATAAATCATTTTTTTTACATTTAACCATAAATCTTAAAATACATAATTAATTATACTAGTTATTTTCTAAACCTTATTAAGCTTCATTTTTATTTGCAATAAACTAGATAACCCATTTTTTTATATTTCGTTCTTCATTTTTAATCATATTACTTATCAAATCTATCATTTTTGTTGTCGAAATAATAAATAGTTAAATTATTTCCTAAAAATTATATCACCCAAAGTCATATTAGTTCTTCATGAAAAACTACACCGTATTCAAAATTTTGTTTAGAACTAATATCCTGTGGATCGTTATAGTAGAGCGACTCACATAAGAATATAAGAAAATGGAGTAAATAATTTTAGCTATTAATCAAAATAATCAATAAAATATAATATAATATAACATTGAGGTACTAATAGATTTTTTATTAACCATAAAAAAGTTACGTGTTAAAATATTATTAGTATTTTTTTTATCAATATTGTTTGTTTTTTTTTTGTTGAATGTTTTATCAATATTCTTGACATCACTTTTACTCACTTTATAATTAAAAATACCCCTTAAATTTTGTTTACCACCGATAAATAAATGCATGTATATACAACTTTTAGTTACTAATGAATAATGAGTAATATCAGATTATATATTAATGACAATAATGTAACTTTCATTATCTAATGAGAACAATATAGTGCAATCATAGAGTAAAACTTATATAAAATAGAGTATTTTAATGATATAATAGTTTTTTACACTTCAGGTATACTCTACTCCTCTTCTTGTTCGAGTACAGAGCCGCGAAGCTTCTGATTCAGCGGCAGTTCCCGGGGCCAACGGCGGTGTCCATAGCGAAATTCGACGTCGATGGCGACGTGATCTCCCTCGACGGCCACGACATGCCACTGCGGACGGAGTCGGAGACCGACGACAACGGCCGGATCCGGGTGCGGATCCGCCGCCCCGTCTCGTCGGCGACGGAGACGAACTCCTCCGTCGGCAACACCACCGCCGCCATGACGCCGCGGCCCTCGAACCTCTCGAACGCGGACATATTCTCGATCAACACGCCGCTGCACCTTCACGACGGCGACCTCGCCGCCGGCGCCAGCCCGCACCTCTCCGGCTACGCCTCCTCCGACGCGTACTCGCTGCAGCCGACACCAAGGGCGTCGAACTTCAACGAGATGGAGGCCGGGACTCCGGTGTGGGGGAGGTCGCCGGTCGCCGCCGGGAGAGTGTGCCGGCATTCGTCGCCGGTGGTGTGGGAGTCGCCGGGGAAATGTGTTGGAGATGAGAGACAAAGCTGCAAAGACATTACTATGTTAGGTACGTGTGTGTACTGTGATTTTTATTTTTTTATTTTTGTGAGAGTTAAGACTTTGAAATCTAAAAAGAATAAATGATAAACGAGACAAAATACGTAAAGAAAAAATAAAATTTATTTTTTCATTAGTTATTTTTTTCTTTTAAGAGTATTTATAAAGTAATGTATCTAAAAAAAATATAATATAAAAATAAATAAAAGCTTTTAATTAGTGAGAACATAAAATTTCTAAGTACTAACTACTAATATATATTTCCTTCAACAAAACAAAACTATTATATCATTAATGACAAACAAAATGAAAATGAAAAATTATTAGATGATTGAGTATCACCAAATTATCTATATTGTCCATCAATAATCAATAATTGTGTGATATATATATAATCAAATATATATTTATTAAAATTTTAACTAAAAAATAAGTATATTATCTCTTTATTTAAGAAATGTTAATTAATTTAAGATACTTATTATTCACATATTTCATAATTATTAGTCATATATGACGTGACGTGCTAGGACATGATCCCTTGATAATTTCTCGAAACACATACTCAGAACTGATTTATTGTGATGGTCCCGTGAATGAACGGTGTCGTTTTGCGAGAATGAGAGGAAGAAGAAGACATGTAATTTTTAATGGCAGTACTGTGTGTGTTGTGTTGTTTACATGAAAACGCGGCAGGTCTAAGACTAACTAAGTAGAGAGGTTGCGCATGCCCATGCGAGCTTTTCACTTTTCAGGCACTGCGCGTACGTACGTTCTGTCCCCGACCGTCGTTGTCTTTGTACCCTCCTCACCAATTCATTATTGCTCATGTCAACCTCCTCCTCATAACTTGTGTCAAAGTTTTCATTTTCATTTCGTTTTTCTTCGTAAATTCATTCAACTATTTTTATATCGGCAAAATATGTTTTTTTTTTTTGAATTACTGATTTTTTAAAATTTTTATTTAATTTTTTTTCATTTTTATTGTATTTTTTTTTATTCTATGAAATATTAAGTATTTTGATTTTTCATTTATATTAAGTTGAGAAATTATTAAAATAGATATATTAAAAATAAAGATCTGTCAAATTAAATTTTATGAATTATAAACAAAATTTTTTAATACTTCAAAAACAAAAAATATATTTTATTATTTTATATATAATTGGATCAATGAAATTAGGAATGATAATAAACAGAGTATATGGATAAGATATTATAATACTTTTCATATTAAACTCTTATAGGATGTGGTTTTAGATCCTCAAAAGTACTATCGGGCACTAGAGACATGTGGTCCCTCCCACCCTTTCACGCCATCTTTAAAGTGAGAAAACATTTATGTACTCAAAATGTTAAAAAATATAAGTGGTCAAAGCATTATAGAATTATTTACCTTTTTATATAAATTTGCCACTTTGCTTAATTAGTCAGAAGCTTAATTGATAGTAGCCATCATTTGGAAGAGAGCACGTGTGTAATGATGATATCGAAGTAGAGTATGATTCCCTAATTGGTGGTGAAAAATGGTGTACAGTCTTCCAAATCATAACAGAAAAATTTCATTTCTTAATTCATTATGTCAAAACAACAACAGTATTTTCATCATGAAGAAAATATAATGCAATTTCGTAGAAAAGTAAATTTTTTATTTATGATAAGATTTATTGATAAAAAAAAATTTAACTTTTATAAAATTATTTTAAAAATGATTCAAAAAATTATTTGTAATTAATTAACGATGTAAAATTATTTTATACCATTAATGTATAAACATTAAACTCTTTTCATTATTTTACATGTTTTTTTTTTAACTCTCCTTTACATTTAAACTAAATTATTAATTTTCTTGAAAGATAAAATAATTTTTTTACGAGTTTGTTTTTCAACATTCATTTTTTAACATCTTTTTTTATATATTATTTTAGCATCATATTAATTATTTATTACATATTTACATTTCTTACTGACTTTTTCTTGTTTTTCATTTTATCTCTGATATTAATCCACTTGTTTCACACCTACAATGGCTGGTAACTGGTAACTAGTCTAAAAAAATATTAGTGAGACAAATAGTTTATTTATTCTTAATTGTAATCTAAGTCTCCCTCTAATTATTCAATCAATCAATTATGAAATGTGGTGGCTGAAGATTGAGATTGATTTCTTATATTATAATATTTTGTTTTTAAACTCTCTCTCTCACGAATTTATGTTAAGTTAATTGAATTTTATAAAATTATTTTATAAATTATGTAAATGATGTAAAATTATATTATACTATTAATATATTATTATTATCTAAACACTGTTTCTATTATAATTAATTTTGGCAATTATGGCAGATAAAGAAATCAGCTTCAGAGACATCACCAAAGTCCCATTGCAAGGGGAAGCTGCAGACCCCAAAGACAAAGTTGCCAATAACCAGAAAATGCCACATGCCTTTGTCATGATGAAGCTTATACTTGTAGTAGTAGGAAGAAAACTTTCTCGAAACCCTAATACATATTCCAGTGTATTAGGACTTCTTTGGTCTCTAATCTCTTTCAAGTAAGTCATATACACTGAACCTCTTTACCAAAAAGTAATGCCAAATGTAGCTAAACAAACTGTCTTCACATTAAACTATAGTACTATTTCTCTCATCCTAAAATTTCATATAATATAATATAATATAATATAATTAAGAGAAAATAGACTATGCAGTATAACAATTTTACACTGTTATTCGAATGTAAATTATCATATATAATAAATTTATTGATTCTTACTATAACAATATTAAAAATCATGCCATAAATGTAATTTGCACTCTGGATACAAGTTGGAAAATATTTTTAAGAACTTCTCTAAAAATATAATTTTATTTTTAATAGAGAAGCTGTAAAAAAATTTCTAATCGGGTATGCAAGCAGACTTTACGTATATTTATATTTGATAAATTTTATGATTTGCAATAACAAGCTATGATTTTTGCTGTATGTATTATTACTTCATGCATTTTATATATGATGTGAATTTTGCAGATGGAATATGGAAATGCCTAGTCTTATCAAAGCATCTGTCAAAATCATCTCAGATGCGGGCCTTGGGATGGCTATGTTTAGCTTAGGTACATTACGAATATATAAACAGCATTAACTATTACATTAGTTTCCAATATATACGTACACACACATGGAGTTTCTTTCTCTCTCTATATATATTTATCCACCTTACACAAATTCGCCAAACCTAATATCAAATTGGAGAGGGAAGACAAAGTGGAACACATGAGTTGTCATGTACTCGGGGTGTTTATGGCAACCCAATAAAATAAGTGTGACATGTCCCAATAGCACACGTACATGATGTTATTGGAGGTGGAAAATGTAGCTCTAGCTAGTAAAATGAAGTGACGTTTGTTTTTCTAAGTGATTTATATTTGAATAATTTTGATTAATACTGATTGAGAAAAAAATCTGGATAAATTTTTGAATTTAAAGCAAAAATTATTATTAATATTTTTTTAATATGAAATCAAATATATAAAAAGTCATCTAAAATCAATTCTGAACTCAAAATTAAGAAAAAGTAGGTCGCATATATCTATTTATACAAACATCAAATGACAGACAACTACTCATTGGAAAATATGCAGGGCTTTTCATGGCCCTTCAGCCTCGTATCATAGCCTGTGGCACCAAAAGAGCAGTGATGGGCATGGCCATTCGCTTCATGTGTGGGCCTCTTGTGATGTCTGCCTCTTCAATCGCCATTGGATTAAGACAAGACAAACTACACACTGCCATTGTACAGGTACTTGGACTATATATATGTAATGAATGATTTTCACATCTGCAGCAGCCACATGATGCAGCACATGCATGGAAATTATTATAGCTCATATATAATTATTAACGGGTGTGCGATGCTTCTAGGGTCATAAGTGTTTCTATAGGGAAAACTTAATATGCATCATGTTACTGTGTTGGACCATTAACTGAAAATTGCTGTGTACATGTGTTTTTGCTTCTGCTCAGGCTGCTCTTCCTCAGGGGATAGTGCCATTTGTGTTTGCAAGGGAATATGGACTGCATCCTGATATTTTGAGCACAGGGTAATTATAAAGCTAGAACACTTTACATATAAGACATTCTTATTTGGAATTGATTCAATTAATATGTGTAGCATCATAATATATATGAACTGATTATAAAATAAGTTGAGTTTAAAGGTAGTGATTTTATAGCAAAATCCTCAAAATTTATGATAAAATCATTATTTTTATAAAATTATTTTAAAAATTATATAAATTGATAGTTATAATTATTCGATATTATAAACCTAGTTTACATTCTCAATATAACTTTAAACTTAAATAATTTTATACTTTTATATAATTACAAAATATCGTGTAAAGTTTACTTTTATAATAATTATTTTAAAAATTACATTATTAGGAATTTTTTTAATTAGATGATAGTATAAAATTATTTTATTTTGTCATATTATATTTACATATAACAAAATTTTATATGATCAAATAATAATAATTCTTTTATTTATATGACTTTTAAAATAATTTTATAAAAATTAATTCATTTATCAATACATTATGATTGTTTCTCACTATAAAATTTTATTACAATGCGACCACATTTCCTTATTTATCAATACATTATGATTGTTTCTCACCATAAAATTTTATTACAATACGACCACATTTCCTTATTTTCGTAAAATTTCAATGCTGCATGTCATTCTGTCTTTGTTGGCTACATTGGATTACATGTGTAGGACAATGTTTTTATTTACTTTCTTAATTAGAAGTCAGACACTAATTAAAACAGTTTAATGATACAACATCAAGGTGTTAGTTGTGTGGGAGTGGGGTTCTATTCATTGTAGAAAGTTCATTGGAATATAAAGTACTCAGAAAACGAAATGATGAGAGGAAAAAAACAAAGAGTATTGTAAGTGATCACGAGCATTCTATTGAACTTTTAACCTACCCCACATAATAAATTGATTATTATGCAGCTCTAGTTAGGATACCGAGTCTATCAAACAGATTAATGTTCATAACAAACAGGGCATATGCATAATTTGGTCACACGTGATTATGTGTGTTAATGGTGATTGAAAATCCATTTGCCTTTTCATGACGAGTTCCCTCAAAATTTTAACCTTCAAAGCATTTTCGAGAACCCTCTTTTACCTTGTTAATAGGTAGTAATCATTAGTAGACAGAGTTTTCTTGATACTGAAAACCTAGAGAAGACTTTCTAGCAAAACCATTTGATGCCTACATATGTAGAATGTAGACTTTCTAGCGACCCTTTAGGTCAAATTAAGTCAAACTAATATTAATGTGAGATATTACTTTTATTTCAGAATTTAATTTTGATGCATTAACAACAGCGTAAAATTTATATAATTATAATAATTTATTTATAATAAATTAGTTGGTTTTTATTTAATTATTTTAAAAATTATATAAATAAAAAATATTAATTATTTAATATTATAAAATTATTTTATACTGTCACAATTAATCAATTTTAGACACTTCATATTAACTTTATGGGGAATGCATATTTAGATTAACTTTCATATTAACATTTTGTAATTTTTTTTTTGTAGGGTTATCTTTGGCATGTTAATTTCCTTACCAATAACTCTCTTGTATTACCTATTTCTTGGCTTATGAAGGGAGAGAAAAAACTACAATCTCAAAGGAGAATGAATCAATGCATTGAAAAAAGTATGATCCAATTCCAAACTATAATAACCCTACTAGACTAGGTGGGGCAATATATATATCGGAAAAGCTTCTATGTTTCCCCATATTTCTGTCAGCACCGACCACAATTATGTATGAAAGCTTTCCATTATTGTAGACACTAGTCACTACTTACTACTACCTGCGGAGAAGGTTGACTTTCTCAAGGCCAGACTTTTTCAAAAGCCATGCCACAAAGTGTTATGGTTGTGACATAGCTAGATCGATGAAGAGTAGTAGCTATAGGATATTCATATAGTTCTCGACATGCCATGCTACAACATAGATTAGTGGTAGCCGAAAGGGAAATAAATGTCATCATCATCACGACCAATTATTAAGGTAGGAAATTAACTTGCTTTATTATTGTTGGAGGTTGGAAAAGCTTGTGCGAACAAAATGTTGACCATGAAAAAGTTGGAAGGTGGCACTTAGCCAGATTTATATATGGCACTCTAAGGTGATTTATCTTTTTGTCTTCTAGATGTCAAACCAATGAGAATATAGTAATTGATTGTACGTGAAACAGATGACTCCTTGGAATAGAATTAGGGCTTTGAAAAGAAGACTTTTTTTTTTTTTCCTTTTATTGGAAGAAGAGGTGGAGGTGGGGGTGGGGTGAGGTGAAACATACAAGATTGATAAAATAAGGTTATTATTATGAGTTTAATGATAATGTATAAATACTATAAAATAATTTTAGAGGTCTCAATCATTCACTTATAATATGTTAATTTTTATAAAATTATAAAGCAAATAAATTGTAGATAACCGATAATATAAAATTATTATACATTCAATGTATCACTATTAAACTCTATTATTATAATTCAAGCATATCTTTTCCAACAAATTATTAACATAATATGAAATATACGTCTCCTAATCATATAGGATTTCTTATGGGAGAAGCCTTCCAACATCATAGCTTGATTAACTTTTTTCTTTTTGGGGTGATATGCATTGCATATGTATTATGCCCTTGTCAAGAAAGTAGACTATAAACCTTCTTTTCCAAGGATCTCTAGCTTTCCTCTAAAGTATATTTGGACAATAATGTTGGTGAACATTTTCATCAACAAATAATTAGTGTAAGCAAAAATAACGTGATTGATAACAGTTGAAGACTTGAAGCTGTGTTTAATAATTGTTAAATAAGGAGTGCTAACCATATTCTCTTTAACATCTTTTTATCAATGAAATACAATAAATAAATAAATATATATATATATATATTTAAATCATATGTAAAATTTATAAACATTGATGATTTTAATTAAATTTCAATCAATCATGAATAATATCTACAATTCTCTTGGTAAATATACCAAAATATGTTTGAAAAACACCATACCTATTGAATGAAATCAGGGTTTTAAAAATCAGGCCAACCCAACTGATCCAACATAAAACTAATGGTCTAATTGAGTCGATCCAGCCATCCAATTGTACATGTAGTTAAATCAACACAACGTGCTCAACTCAGCTCAACCTAGATAATTTTTTCAATCCAATCGGCCCAACCTGTGCCAACACAATAAAATAACCAAAACAAGTGCTCTAGCAAGGGAAGCATGCTAAGTGCTTTACCACAAACACAAAACCACTACCACTACTAGAGTCAACTAACTTATATAATTTTAATAAATATAATATTTATAATATATATACTATATAAATATGTATATATAATTATTTATAACACAGTATTATTGAGTCATGCGATTTAATCAATGACCTACTGATTCGATCATTCATTCAGTGATCCAATATCTTGACTGATTCGTTCATCGATTTGATTTTTAAAACTCTGGATGAAATTGATGTGAAACCTTTTTTCATAACTAGACTTACATATTGTAATCTTTATCTTGAGATCTACTACCGATTTAAATTATGTTTGTACATAAATAAAAAGAAAGAATTTACCGAATTAGGATGTCGTAATAAAGCTGTCTAAACATGACGAATTCAATACACCAAAATTGAATTCAAATATTTCACAAGAAACAAAAGCAATTGTAGTAGTACGTTGCCACACAAGTTTATACGTATTTTTATAAACTTTTTGGCAAATCCTTCTCAACAACTTATTTTCAGAAGACCCATACAAATGTATGAAGATGAAACTCGTAGACAAATAACTCTTTAACAAGTAACAAAAAGGGGAAAGGGGTTGGTGTCTCAATAATCATGCATATATACTACATACTATTCCGATCTCAGCATCTTTGGACATAGTTAGGTCACCCTATTTGATATATTATCGGTTTTAACGTTGATTCAAACGTTTACATTTTTATTCTTAAAAGACATTTCGGTAGGTTAATTAAAAAATATATTTATTAATTTTCATTGACCTTGATTCCTAAATGATATGGGTTTTTTTTGGCATACCAAAACACATACCAAATTCATTGTATTGTATACCACATTCTGGGTTTTCTTTAAAATAAGTTTTGTAATAATAACATTAAAAGTCACAAATTTATTTAGTACATACATGAACCATGTACCTGTACTCGTACCACTAGAAGTGTCAATGTGAACCAAAGTCCAATAAGTCAACTCAACCCATCATGGGTTCGAGGTCAGGTTAAAAAAACCGTTTTTATTTAAAGATTTTGGCTCGTAAGTAACCCAACTCACTTAACTCGCTAAGCCAAACTAATTCAAGTTGGATCGGCCTGTTTAATTTTTTTTATTATAAAAAAAGGCTTGATTATATATTGTGTGAGTGAGAAACCAAAGTCCAAACACTTTAGACTTTATGCGGTTTCTCTTGCTTCTCCAGACCTTTTGTAAAATAATTAGTGAGCACGTGCGATTCAGGATGTTTTAGTATTAATTAGTTTTTTTTTTTCTAAGTACGGGTGAGTTTTTTTAATGATTATTATATAATTTAATTTTTTAAAAATAATATATACTTAAAAAATATTTTTTATGATAATTTATTTTTTAAGTTACAATTTTAATTTATAAAAAAATAGTGATTATTAGAAAAGTAAGATAAATACTTTAATCATGATTATATGTACTCGAGTATTATTTAAAAGTATATATTATTTAATTTTTAACAAAATAAAAATATTTATTTAAATATTTTAAAAAAGATTGTATTAAAATAAAAAGTTTAATGCTCATACATTATTAGTGTAAAATAATTTTATATTTTTTTCATGTTAATTAAACCTTTGACTAAGACATGTAATTGATCTAAATAAAAAAAAGTTAACAAAAATGGCTACAAAAATATATACTTAATTACATGTCATTAACTATACAAAAGAAAAATTATAATTACTTAAATTAAATTTTCAAACACTTCATCGTAGACAACATTGACTGTGTATTAAGATTACAATTGTCTTTATTTTCAATAAATATTTTTAATTTCTTTTTGCTTCTAACTCTTGAAAAAGCAAATTACAACTGTCCATCACTAAACATTGGCTGAGCAAGATACAATTCAACATATGAAAGTGTTTATTCTTATGATTTGTTAATTATCATTCAAAAACAAACACATATTAAAAATTGTCTTCTTTGAAATTAGATTGGCAAAATTAATTGTTTGTAATCATTCTTATCCTTGGAATAAGAACATGGTTTCCAACAATAGTCCTAGTCAATACTGTGTATTCAAATACATGCTCTCCCATTCTTGTTACTTTTATTATTGTTCTATTTACATAATCCATTTGATTGGTCTATGTTTCTCACCAGCATTACATGGACTTTAACTTTCAAACATAATTCATGTCTTTGTTCAGTGGTCAAGGAAGAGATATTGATGTGATAAATCATTTAGATCACTTTTATCATAATTCAACTCCTCAGCAATCAATCTTTCTTCGACATTCTCCGCAGTGTTTGATAGATAAGACATAGTTAGAGAATGCTTCAAACTATTATTTAAAAACCATACTTTCTTTTTGAATTTTAAGATCTCAAACTAATATGTAAAAAAAAAAAAACAAAATGCAATTAAAAAAATGCAATTAATACTAAATAATTGATTTAAATTTAAATTGATATTTATTTAAATTTAAATTTATTTAGACTTGTTACATTTAATCTTTAAATTTGTTATATTCATAAGATAATAACAAACATTATAACTTTAAGATAATTACATTAAAAATCAACTACTATTTAAAAATCATAATTACTTTTTGAATTTTAAGATCTCAAACTAATTTTTTTTAAATCTAGAGAAGAAAAATGAAAATAATACCAAATAATTTATTTAAATTTAAATTAATATTTATTTAAATTTAAATTCATTTAGTTGTTATATTTAATATTTAATTTGTTATATTCATAAGATAATTATGATAATAATTTAAAAACATCGTAATCCATGCTAAGCACGGGAAAGTTTTTTTTAATCATTGTTATATAATTTAATTTTTTAAAACAATATATACCTAAAAAATATTTTTTATAGTAATTTTTTTTAATTTAAAATTTTAATTTATAAAAAAAAATAATTAAAATTTGAAATATGTAAATTATAAGTTGGATAACATGTGCTCAATGAAAAATTTAAAAATTATTTTTTATTTAAATTTGATGATAAAGTTTATTAAAAATAATATAAAATAAAAATTATAACCCTAAATGAAATCAAACAAATAAAAGAACAAATGTTATAATCTTAAAACAATTAATCCTAGGATAATAATAAACATTAAAATTTTAAAATAATTACATTAATTAATTTAAACAATCTCATTTCACTTTTTTCAGTTTTTTTTTATTATCAACTATTATTTAAAAATCATAATTTTTTTTTGAATTTTAAGATCTTAAACTAATATTTTTTTTAAAAAAATTGTAGTTGAAGAAAATGAAATTAATACTAAATAATTAATTTAATTTAAATTTATTTAGACTTGTTACATTTAATCTTTAAATTTATTATATGCATAAGATAATTACAATAATAATTAAAAAACGTCATAAAATAATAATAATGACACAAATTTGAAAATAATTTTTTATTTAAATTAGATGATAAAGTTTATTGAAAATATTATAAAATAAAAATTTAACCCCAAACGAAGTCAAACTAATAAAAGAATAAATATTATAATCTTAAAACAATTACAATAATCTTAAAATAATAACAAACATTATGATTTTAAGATAATTACATTAATCAATTTAAACAAGCTCATTTCACTTTTTTAATTTTTTTTATTATGAACTATTATTTAAAAATCATAATAATTTATTTTTGAATTTTAAGATCTCAAACTAATATTTTTTTTAAAAAAATGTAGTTAAAAATGAAATTAATACTAAATAATTTATTTAAATTTAAGTTGATATTTATTTAAATTTAAATCCATTTAAACCGTTTACATTTAATCTTTAAATTTGTTATATTCATAAGATAATTATAATGATAATTTAAAAGCATCATAAAATAATAGCAATGGGACAAATTTGAAAATCATTTTTTATTTAAATTAGATGATAAATTTTATTAAAAATAATATAAAATAAAAATTATAACCCTAAACGAAGTCAAACTAACAAAAGAACAAATATAATAATCTTAAAACAATTATAATAATCCTAAGATAATAATAAACATTATAATTTAAAGATAATTACATTAATCAATTTAAACTACTTCATTACACTTTTTTTTCAGTTTTTTTTTATTATCAACTATTATTTAAAAATCATAATTTCTTTTTGAATTTTAAGATCTCAAACTAATTGATTTAAATTTAAATTAATATTTATTTAAATTATTTTAAGATCTCAAAAAAATTTGAAATTTATTTAAATTAGATGATAAAGTTTATTTTAAGATTTCAAACTAAATTAATACCAAATAATTGATTTAATTTAAAATTGATATTTATTTAAATTTAAATCCATTTAGACTTGTTACATTTAATCTTTAAATTTGTTAAATTTATAAAATAACAACAAACATTATAACTAGCAATTCACTTATTAATTCACTTATTAATTCATATTATGCCCCAATGGATAAAACTAGCAATTCACTTATTAATTCCACATTATTTTCTGTTGGTAGTCTAGGGGCTCTCTAAATTAGATCATTTAAATTAAGTCTCTTTAAATATAAATAATTAATATAAATGTTATAAATTAATATTTAGTCCATATTAATTATTAATTAGGAGTAAATAAATTCCTAACATCCTATACATGATGACAATGAACAAATGATAATCAAATATAAAAACAGACAATAGTCTTACACTAAGAAATAAAGAAATAAAATCTTATAATTGTTAAACCTAGTCATTTGAATCTCACATTAATTAATTGTGATTATATAATAACTTTTAAAATATTAATTTTATATAAAATATAGATTAATATATATTTACATTGTAAATATAAAATTAATGTAATATTGAGTACTTGATATTTAAAATAAAAACTTGGTAAATGATTAATTATAATTTGTCAAAATCTAGTCAAAGTAGAGTTAGTAACTACACATCAAAATCTATTTTTAATATATCAAATAATAATACCAGAAAGTTACAACAACACTCTATTTTGAATTTATAACAAAAAGAATCACAAAATAAACTAAAATGACTCGATGTTAATGCCTTGAGCCACCATTAAACCCAGTTTGTGTTTGAAAAGAAAAAAAAGATAGGATATATTCAAATTTTGCATTGAGTGAAAGAAGGAAGAGAAAAAAAAAAAAGAGTTAAAAAGAGACTGAGGCAAATATATATTAAAGAAAGACATGCAAATCCTCCTAAATTTAGAAATCATATATTAAAGGATTTTTTTTTTTTTTTTTATAAAATCAACAACATATTAAGAAATGAAATTGAGAATACAACTTCAGGAAATAGTAAAAGAATAAGAAAAACTAACTTGTAGCTTATCATGTTCAAATAATTGTTTTTGAGGCACTCAAAGTTGACCAATATCATACATGATAAAAATTACCGTCATCCAAAGAAAAACTTATGCTATGATATTAATAGAAAATAAAAATAGAAAATAGAAAATAATCAATGATTTGTCAGAATCTTCTCAAAGCTATAATGCAAATGCATCTATAGATTTAGAAAGAATTAAGCTCAGTCAATGAGAGCTAATAATTACACATCAAAATCTATGTTTAACATACCAAATCATAATACCAAAAAGTTACAACAATACTTTATATTTTGAAAATATAATGAAATAAAAAATAGAGAAGTTAACAACTTCAACAACACTGTTGTATATTATTATTCTAAATCAATTAGGTATGTCTAATCGAGACATAAAATGACTGTAACTACCAATGCAAAGAAAAGGTCAAACAAATTTGAAAAGATGAAACTTTTGATAAATATAAATTTTGTAATTCAATGGCCAAAGCAGAGCAATTACCTACCATGAAAAAATATATGACAGGACCAATTTCTATTCAAGATTAAAAAAAAAAAAAATGCAAAGAGCAACCTTAAAAGAAGAATCAACTCCAAGAACACTTTTGAAGTTAATGGAAAGTCCTATCAAATCAAAATCTGTATTTCAAATGACGGATGAGTCTCTAATGTCCCAGTTTTATTCAAGATCACTTTCCATTTCTCACAAAACCCTCCTATCATAACTCAACACAATAATAAACAAAATACCAAAGGCATTAATCGAGTGATGAAAACCATTGAAAAGAATTAAAATGCACTATTTCTGAGTTACTTACCACAAATAATTTGTTCAGCCATGTGAAATTCGTTGGCTTTAAATTAGCATCCAAAGGGTCATTTCCATAAAGTTTCCAAACCCAACTCCTGAAGAGCCCTGCTAAATGTAAACAAAACAAATCCAATTAAAAAAAAAAAAAATAGAACAATAAACTTTTGTTTGCTTTGCATGTGACGAATATAACAGTACTTTTGCTTTTTTGCTTGGTTGATCGGGTTGGATTCGATAATGTCAATTTCATTTTCTCAACAGATTCATTTTTTCACAACAACAAAATAATGTGTGAAATTTCAACGAAAGAGGAGAGAGAAGCGACAAACCAACCACTTTGACATTGACTTTGTTCGGACTTTAATTGGCGAGGAACACTTCGGTGACTCAGAGGATCGAATCCTTAGAGCGGACTCGATGCTCCGAAACCACAATGATGATGCTGCAAATAAGAGCCTTTCTCCGGCAACGGTGATGCAGCGGAGGAATCGACCGGTGAGCGAGTTGCAAATCACCATGACTTGGAAATAGGGGAGAAGAGAAGGGTTCAACTTGAGCACGTTCTCACGAATGCAACATGCAAGTTGAATGTCCTTGGGCATGATAGTCACCCTCTTCGCGCGGATTGCACACAAGTTGGTGTCTTAAAGCAAAACATTGAGAAAAGTAAGGGGGAGAAAAAGGAGTGGGTCTGGTGGGAGGGGATATGCGAGAGGAGGAGGAGGGGAGATGAGAGAAGCTTTTTTTAATAGCTATATTGGAAAGCTACATAAAAAGCTATACCTAGTTAAATAAGGTCAACGTCCACGTTTTTGTGTGAAATAAGCATATATAAAATTTAAATAGAAAACATCACAATAAGTAGCATGAAAAGTACCGTATAAAAATTTAAATAGAAAACATCACAATAAGTAGCATGAACAATACCGTATAAAGACACGGACGTTTAGTTGGAAAATTAAATTCATAATAACATCTATAGAATTAATTTTAAATGGGATTATGTTTAGTAACCCTTATGTCTAACAAAACAAAAACCAAAATAAGTAGATGAGATCACAAAAAGTATTTTTCAAAACTAAGAGTGATCCAACACAAAAACCTTACATGTGAGATTTTTTCATAAAAAAAAAAGAGTAAAACTTGTTTTCTATGGCAATCATGCAATCTGCAAGTATTATGCAAGCGGGAGGATAATGGGATATTTCACAGATAAGAAAAGATAATCCATGATAACATGCAACCTCAATCTAAATGTACCATAAATATTACAAAAAAACTTAATATTCTAACAAATTTATTTATTTAAAGTATAAAATGAATTAAAATAATTGGTTCTGATTGAGCACACATTACATAATTAATAAACACAATTTGAGAGATTTAGAGCCCTACATCTTAAAGCTTCTCCTTTCAATGCAAAAATGCTCTAAACCATGGCGATTTCATCTCTTCGGGCAATATGCTGTCCTCAAAAGACTAGTTTGCATTCATTATGGATTTATTGATGTTCCTAGAAGAGGAATACATTTATATAACCCCCTAATTGATGCTCATCAATGGATATTATTTACCCATTTGGCAACATCCAACCCTGGTATTCAAATTTTATGAGCTCAGGGCAAAATCATTGTTAAGGAGCCCTTACATATAAATATTATAAAATTTAAATATTTATTCAATAAAAGATAAAAAAAAAAACTAATAAAAAAGTACGTTTTATTATAATGTGTGAATAAACTTTGAAGAATTCTTTAAGAAGATGTATTGCATTTTCTATAACTAGTGTCACCATTACTCAACTTTCTAGAATAACATCTATATGAAAAATGTCTAGAAATGTTATCCAAAGGAAAAACAAGATTCATTTCTCTAATAGGTCAATTTTCAACTAAAATATCTATTTGTTTGTTATCAAGATTACCTAAATTTCTAGGATTATAAATATCTAAAGGAGGAATTGATTGTTCTTTGTCAATACAAAAAAAATCAACATTATATTCATTTGGTACATCATTAGGTTCACTTGAATCATTAACCTCATCATTCTCACTTACATGGTTTTTATTATGCAATTTTTCATTTGATTGATCCAAATTTTCATGAGAACCTACTTTAAAAATAAATTTATTAAGAACTCCTTGTTGTGATTTTAATAATTCTTCCTCTCATTTTCTCTTATTTCTTTTTTCACTTCTAGATAAATGTTCTCTAGGAAACATACTATAAAAGATAAATTAAATAGTCAATTAATACAAGAAAAAAAATCACGTAGCTTATAAAACTAATACACAAAGAACAATAACACCCGAAAGTAGAAGTTGAAGTTGAATACTTAATTGACACGTTTGCTAATTCTAGTAACTAAATTAGAACGTTGTAAACATATAAATTAACAAATTAATATAAAATCAATAAATATTGAATTTGACTTAATTACATGATTAAATTTAACTATAAATATAAATAAATATTCACAAGTAAGAGTGATATACATACCAATTGACCTTAGTTTTGTTCTAATAACAAATCAATTGCAAATAAGTTAAATTGTTGGACTCCGAACCTTCTCACTCCCTCCTAGACAGACTTATAGTGTAGTAGAAGAAAATTTATATGTGTATACCACGTAAAGTAATTTAATGTAATTTTCTTTTAATTTTTATTATCTCTTTATATAGATAATAAATTTATATTCGTTGCACAAATTAGTTTTTACAAGTTGAAGATTTTTTGAAAAAAATATAATGAGAGAAAGTTAAGCTTTATAGCCCTTATAAGTTGTTAGTGTTTTAAAAATAAAATATTTTGTTTTAATGTTTTGGAGATATTATAACTTGTTAACCCCTATTCCCATTTAAACTGCCGATGCATAATATTGATATTTCATCAACTAATGGCTCAATACTTTGTTTTCTTTGCAGGTTTGATGAACAGCTCTGGCTCCGGCAACGAACCACCAGATGGCGGCGACGGTCATCCCTTTCCTACTCCACCTCCACGACCATCCTTCCGTGATATGTTCATGGGAGATAGACTCATTCCGGCACCGAGGCCTAGGGTGGATCTAATCCAACAGCCAATTGGCAAGAATTGAATATGAAGACGGTAATCCCCTCAAACCAATGGTTCATATCTCTGACAAGGTGTTTGATGGGCTATGTGCTCCTTGGCAAGATGCATTAGTGGTGAAGCTTTTGGGCAAAAGTATAGACTACTCTTTGATGCGAGATAAGCTACATAGACTATGGAAGCTAGTTGCGGGTTTTGAAATTATGAACATTGACAATGGTTATTTCATGGTGAAGTTTGACAACGCAGGTGATCGCCAAAAGGTTATGGATGAAGGGCCCTGGATGTTATTTGATCATTACCTTACAGTGCAACGTTGGTCTCCTGAGTTTATCTCTCCATCTGCGAAGATTGAAAAAACGCTGGTGTGGATTCGCTTTCCGGGTCTCAACCTTATTTACTATGATGAAAGCATTTTGCTTGCACTAGCAGCGGCCATTGGGAAACTAGTTAAGGTGGACTCCAATACCAAAGACATAAGGCGAGGCAGGTTTGCACGGAATTTGCATTGAAATCGATCTTACTAAACCAGTTGTTGGGAAGGTCTGGTTGAAAGGTTTTTGGTACCGAGTGGAGTATGAAGGTCTCCATCGTATATGCTTCACATGTGGTTGTTACGACCATGTTATAAGGGAGTGCACTAAGAAGCAACTAGAATCTCCGTTGGAAACCCCACTATCAACCTCGCAAGGAACAATGTCGCCAACTGCTCCGGTAACCACCGCAACAACAGTAGATTCGTCTCCAATTATTGAAATTAATGTCCCCATTAATTCAAGAGAGCAAGTGGAAACCGCAACAAAAATAACAGATGCCAATCATGATCCTGTTCATGGTGATTGGTTTGTTGTGCAACGAAGGAAGAAACAGAATAACAATAATTCAAATTCAAAAAAGAAAGAGAATATGATGGCTCGGGATTTTATTCTTAAAAAGGATAAGAATAAATTCTCTCTCCCACAACAGAATCCCAATATTCGTGGCAAGAAAGAGAAAGTGGGAAATTTAAAAAGCAATCATGCAAATCAATCTAGCCACGTGGCCCCACCTGCTCATAAAAGATCACGCTTCGATTTTTCTACCCCTATTACACAATTAATTCAAAATGCTGCAAAGACCAACATGAATTCACGTGAGACAAATAAAAAGGTACTACCTCCAGCTCATACTACTCCATCGGACCCCACATCAACACCATCATCGTCCATGTTCAATATTCATGCGAATAATCATGTAAATCAAAATGGGGTTAACACCACGGTACCTGGTGTGCATGCTGATGCTATTGCATCGAACTTTAATATTGATGTGGTTATGGTTGAAGATTCTCAAGGTAAGAAGGTGGCCAATGTGGCTCAAGAGTTAGTCCCTATAAGCCAAGCCATGCCAACGTAGGGCCATGACTCAGGTTCCCCTCCTCTTTTCATTATGTTGTTATGAATTGTTTACAAGATATATCAATCATATCAAATTTTTGGAAGTCATTGGGGTATGAGAAGGTATTTATTCAAGAGGCTAGAGGACATGTAGGAGGTATTTGGGTCTTGTCAGAAAGGCTGGATGTCAACTTTACTCTTCTACACTCCACGAATCAATGTATTACCTTCAGGCTAGAAAAGGCGAATAATAGGTGGAACTGCTCTGCTCTGTATGCCTCCCCTATTCCTACGGTGAGGGCTATTCTTTAGGACCACTTGATCGAGATTGGTAATGACATGGAAGGACCGTGGCTAGTCATTGGCGATTGGAATGAGATTACTCAACCATCGGAGGTCACAGGGGGAGCCTTCCACCAAGCTAGGGCCAATGCTCTTTACAACGTTCTCACCCAGTGTGGCCTTATTGATATGGAAACCACAGGGAGCTTCTTCACGTGGCACAAGAATATTCAAGCAAGGGGGTTCATACAAAAAAAACTCGATAGGTGCGTGGCTAACGCTGACTAGCGTCTTGCCTACCCTAATGCGTTGTTGGAAACTCTTCTCCCTCACAACTCGGACCACAATCCTCTTCTTCTTTCTTGTCAAAAAGCTGACTTTCGCATAAACCCTTCCTTTCATTTTCAAGCAGCTTGGCTTTCCCACCCGGAGTATGCAAATATTGTGACACAAGCATGGGGTCAAACTACCGGAGACACTTTCCATAAGCTTAATAAGGTTCGTGACAGCTCTATCACCTTTAACAAAGAGGTATTTGGGAATATTTTTCAGGACAAAAAGAAGTTGGAAGTTCGTATCAAAGGAGTCCACCGAGAACTAGAGACTCGGGCTACTTCCGACTTGATTCAGTTCGAGAAAGCCTTGCAAGACCAATAAAACCAGATCATTTTTCGCGAAGAAATGTTATGGTTTCAGAAGTCAGAAGTCCCGTGAGAATTGGGTAAGATTTGGCAACAAGAATACCAAATTCTTTCATACTCAAACGGTTATCAGAAGACGCAAGAATAACATTTCTGGCCTGTTTATCGATAATATTTGGTGCACTGATACATCCCTTATTAAGAAGGAAGCTCAATCGTTCTACCAAGGTCTCTTCCAATCTACTGCTAGATGTCTTCCCAATTGCTTACAGCTAGTGCATGTTCCTCGATTAGAGGATCATGTCTCCCTTGGCCTAGCCGCTACCGTCACGTTACGGGAAGTGAAGGATGCCCTCTTTAGCATGAACCCTTACAAAGCCCCCGAGCAGGGCTCAATTTCAACCTATATTTTTCAGAACCTTCTGGCCACATATCAAGGATGATATTACACGCATGGTAGCTGAGATCTTTGCCACAACTGTTGTCCCATCCCAAATGACTAACACTTTGATAGTTCCCATTCCTAAGTCGGAGAATCCCACGTCCATCAGGGACTTCAAACCGATCAGTGTTTGTAATGTTCTATTCAAATTGGTCTCCAAGGTCCTAGTGAATCGCCTTCGGCCACACCTAGATTCTATCATTGGCCCCCTTCAAAGTAGCTTCATCCCCAAGAGGGGAACTTGTGATAATGCCATCATCGCCCAAGAGATTGTTCATAGTATGCATAAGAAGACTGGAAAGACTGGATATGTTATGTTCAAGATTGATTTTGAAAAAGCCTATGATAGGGTTGATTGGAGCTTCTTGAGATTGACTTTGAAAGAATTTGGGTTTCCGGACCGCATAATAGATTTGGTTATGAATTGCACTACTACTACGTCCTTGTCCTTAAAATGGAATAATGAGAGATTGCCCTCTTTCTCGCTGAGACGTGGTCTTCGTCGGGAGACCCAATGTCACCTTATCTCTTTCGCTATGCATGGAGAAGCTAGCACTTCTCATTCAGGAGAAAGTGAGTAGTGGGGATTGACAACCCAGTTACGGTCTCTAGAGGTGGCCCTAAGATATCACATTTATTTTTTGCCGATGATTGCCTGTTGTTCACTAAGGCGTCAGCAAATCAAGTGCAGTTGGTCCAGGATGTTATCCGTCTATTTTGTCTTGCTTCTGGCTTGAAAGTTAATAGTCAGAAATCTAAGTTCTTCGTCTCTAAGAATGTTCCACGTAACAAAATTCAGCAATTCGCCACTATATTAGAGTTCCAACACACTCATAATCCAGGCAGATACTTGGGGTTCCCTCTCTTGGTAGGTAGGACCACTAAGGCGGATTTTGCCTCCCTCATAGACCGTGTCAATAGCCGCATTGTAGGTTGGAAGGGCCAACTCCTTAGTTGTGCTGGCAGAGTAACTTTGGCTATGTCAGTTATATCTGCTATCCCCTCCTACTCTATGCAAAACCTATGGATCCCAGAGGGAATTTGCAATAAAATTGACTCTAGGTTAAGGTGCTTCATCTGGGGAGGGAATCACAATCATTGGGTAGATTGGTCTACGATCTCTAAAACTCGTGCCAAAGGAGGTTTGGGCATTCGTCGATGTTGCCAAGCTAACATTTCCCTACTTGGCAAGCATGTGTGGGATCTTTTAACACGGCAAGGATAAGTTATGGGTTCGCTTACTATATGCGAAATATATTGGCCAAAAGAATATTCTTCACCTTAAGAATTCCACAAGCAACTCGTATGTTTGGTCCTCTATCATGAAAGCCTTATCTCATCTCAAACAAGGTTTCACGTTTAGGATTGGAGATGGGGATTGCTCCTTTTGGTTTGATCCTTGGTTAGAGGAGGGACCATTGTATGGCATGGTAGATGAGGTCCATGAAAGGGACATGCAATTACGCGTTAAGGATGTCTATTTTGATGGCTATTGATACTTTGACGTCCTTACTACAACCTTGTCCCAAGACATTCGGAACACCCTTCCGTACTTGTTTCTTAATCCTTCTATGTCGGATATTATTAGGTGGAGTGCATCTAGCTCGGGAAGGTATGATACCAAGTCCGCTTATGCGTGGTTGAGCCGAGAGCCTGCTTTTCATCTTACCTGTCTTTGAGTTAAGTCGTGGGTGTGGAAGTCCAAGCTACCCGAGAATATTAAACACTTTATTTGGCTCACCTATAGAGGAGTCTTCCTACTAACTCTTTCCACTTCATGCGGCATATTACTACTGATTCTTCTTGTTGCAGGTGTGGAGATGCCAATGAAACATGGATTCACATCCTTCGCGATTGTCCCTATACATGTAAGGTGTGGCAATACATCCGATTGCAAGTATGGTCTTGATTTCTTCATTGATGATGCCGCATATCCGGCTCGAAGTAACATTCAAGGAAATTTTCAGCTCTTATTCGGCATCACTTGCTGGATGATTTGGCGTGCGAGGAATGAGGTGGTTTTTAATGATATAGTTTGGCCAGATTGGTATATGCATAACCAGATAAGTTCTCTTTTACATCTAGCCAAAGGGACAAGCTCGACCCGATTCGACCACTCATCCTCAATAGATAGGATCTTGGTTAATCGGGAACCTCCTCCGCAAAACTACATCAAGATCAATACGGACGGTAGTTCCTTTGGTAATCCTGGCTTGTCAGGTTTTGGTGGCGTTCTACGAGATTTTGCAAGCAATTGGATCACGGGTTATATGGGCAATTGTGGTTTTACTTCAAATACCACCGCCGAATTTGTGTGCTATTTTCCATGGCATTAAACTTGCCCACACAAAAGGTTTCTCTAATGTTATTTGTGAGACGGATTCCACCACTTCTCTGAAATTCATCATTGAAGGGCTCGACGTTGTTCATCCTCATGCAGGTGTGGTTTCGGCCATTCGTGATTACGTACAACTACCTTGGAACATTAGCTTCAAGCATACGTTTAGGCAAGGAAATAATGTGGCAGACATTCTTGCTAAGTCAGGAGCCAAATCCTCCTCCCCGTTTATTTTATTAAATTCTTGTCCAGCTTCAGCTTCGAATTACTTAGTTGTTGATGCTTCAGGCACTCTCTTTTGTAGGCCTTAGTGCCATTTTTTTTTTTTATTCATAAAAAAAAAAACTGCCGATGCATAAAAGATAATTAAGGATGAATGAGAGAATAATAGATATCGAAAAAAAAAATTAGATTACATTTTTTTACAAAATAAAACTAATTAAAATATAATTTTTTTATTAAAATATTAAAATTAAATTTTTGTTGGACTCCAAGAAGTAATGGGCTCTAGGCGGTTACCTTTCCTTCCCACCTAGCATCTCATTAATTATCATAACACTATAAATTTCTAATTTTTAATATAAATATCTAACTGTATCCTATATATATTTTTAGTCATTTTGATCACATATTAGGGTCTTCCAATGTCCTTCCTAATAAATTCATATTTTATATGACTTTTAAGATAAATATTATAAATAAAGAATTTTGATTGATAGTATAAAATAAGTACATCATCATTTTTTCTCATAAATTAATTCAAATATATATATATATTTTAAATAGACATAAGTGAATCCACGTTTATCATTATATTTTTTTTTATAAAAATAATTATTACCTTTGTGGATTTGAGTTGGGTAAGAAATGAATGGAAATAAATTTTGGACTAACATTAAGGGTTGAAGGGCCAACATGAGAAGTTAGGCCTTGCTTGATTGGGCCACCACTACGGAACTCATTGGTTGGTGTTATCATCCAGAAGCTCACTGACTCATCGGATTTGGTGTTAAAGTTAATCTATCCATGAAGTTTATTGTCTTTGTTCTCACAAGAGTATTGATATTTATCATCAACACGTTCTCACAAATACATAAACAAAATTATAAAATACGATACTATTTTTGAGAAATTGTAATTTTTTTTATCAGTTTTAGGAAAGGTTTTTTATTTTTTAAAATATATTATTTTCCCATAATTAACTTTTCCAAGCATAAAGAGAGAAACAAAGTAACAACCACAAGAAATGAAATGTGATCAAAATTTAAAAAAGAAAAAAGAGGTACCTCTCCTTGTAGTTCGGAGTTACTAGGGGCCCAAGTGGTCCTAATGAATGAATGAATTGGAGATTCTCCGTCTCCGTCTCCGTCTAGGAGGAATAATAGCAAGCACAAGCACACGACACTATGCTCGCTCGAATGGCATTGTCGAGTAGGTTAAGGAATTTTAACTCTGTCTCCGTCTCCATTCCCAAGTTTCCTCCTTCTCTCCACTCTCAGTCTCAGCCCCCATTTGCATTTGTTGATGATGCTGTTTTCCGATTCAATCGCATGCTCCTTATGCGTCCTACCCCTCCCATCATCTATTTCAACCAGATTTTGGGATCCTTTCCCAAAATGAAGCAATATCCCACTGCTATTTTCCTCTCTCGACAAATGGAACTCTATGGAGTTTTCCCAGACCTTGTTACTCTAACCATCCTCATTAACTGTTACTCTCACTTTGGTCATATCACCTTCGCTTTCTCTCTATTTGCCAAGATTCTCAAATTGGGTTATCACCCAAATACAATTACCCTTACCACACTCATCAAAGGTCTCTGTCTTAAGGGACAGGTCAAGAAAGCACTGCACTTTCACGACAACCTCGTAGCTCAAGGATTCTGGCTGGACCAAGTTGGTTACGGGACTTTGATCAATGGTGTATGTAAGATAGGAGATTATAGAGCTGCCATCAACTTGCTCAGAAGAATTGATGGCCGATTCACTCAGCCTAGTGTGGTAATGTACAACACTATTATTGACTGTTTATGTAAACATCGGCTTGTATCTGAGGCCTGCGATTTGTTCTCTGAAATGGGTGTCAAGGGAATTTCTCCTAATGTTGTCACTTATACTACTCTCATTTATGGCTTCTGCATTGTTGGTAACCTGAAAGAAGCTACTGTTTTGTTAAATGAAATGGTATTCAAAAACATCAACCCAGATGTTACTACCTACAGTATATTGGTTGATGCATTGTGTAAGGAAGGAAAGGTCAAACAAGCCAAAAATGTGTTAGCTGTCATGCTTAAAGCATCTTTGAAACCTAATGTGGTTACTTATAGTACTTTAATGGATGGCTATTGCTTAGTTAATGAAGTGAAGAATGCAAAACATGTATTCAATACTATGTTTCTACTGGGAGTGACTCCGGCTGTTCACAGCTACAATATCCTTATTAATGGATTTTGTAAGACTAAAAGGGTGGATGAGGCCATGAATCTCTTTGTGGAAATGCATCGGAAAAATGTGGTTCCTGACACAGTGACTTACACTACTCTTATTGATGGTTTGTTCAAATCTGGGAGAATCTCTTATGTTTGGGATCTTATTGATGAGATGCACGATGGAGGTCAACCTGCTGATGTTATCACCTACAATTGCTTAATAGATGGTTTATGTAAAAACAGTCATCTTGACAAGGCAATTGCATTATTCAACAAAATGAAAGACCAAAGAATTCAACCGAATGCATGCACATTCACCATACTTCTTGATGGTCTATGTAAAGGCAGAAAACTTAAGGATGCACAAGAGGTTTTTCAAAATCTTTTGATTAGAGGCTACAGTCTAGATGTCTGCACATATAATGTTATGATCAATGGGCTTTGTAAAGATGGTTTGTTTGATGAGGCATTTGCTTTGCGATCAAAAATGGAAGACAGTGGTTGCATCCCTGATGCTATAACATTCAAAATAATTGTCTGTGCTCTCCTTGAAAAGGGTGAGACAGATAAAGCAGAGAAACATCTTCGGGAAATGATTGCTAGAGGCCTATTGTAAGAATAGCCCTAATACTTTTTAGTTACTGATTAGGTTATTCTATTTACCCTTGATTATAATAAGTATATTTCTGGTGGTCTTTCTGCAGAAAGGGAAGTATTAAAAACACAAGCATTTTTTTTTTTTTTGCATCATTTGAATTGTCTTAGGTGTTAAAGTTGCGTATAGTTTTCTTGAGGTCATTGCTGCACAATGAATTGGGACTTTTTCTTTCGTAATTTGGAGGATACTTCTTGAGGATGCTACAGCTGAGATATTGATTCCTCTTGCAGGTCCGGGGTTATTGGAAGTGGAAGTGCACAAAGTGATTTTTCACCCATTGACAGGTCTTTGCATCATGGGAGAGTTAGAGCAGCCATTGAAGTTGGGACCGTGTTCTAAATCTGAGGGATGGGAATACAACAAAGTTGTCACCAATCCATGCAAATGCCTGAGCGGTGTGATAAGACCTGTGACCCTGCAACCCAATGGTTCAAACTCGTTGACACCACCAGGAAGTCAACCTGACCATGCATGTTGAGGTTCAATTCTTGGAATCCATTGATCTAGCTTCAGCATATATAATAAATAAGTAGCTAGCTAGCCCCGGGCCTGTTGAAATATATAGAACAAGAGCAAAGAATTGTATTAATTACTACCCTGCACATACATGTGCGTCAGAATAAATAAAATTTTACTACTTGCCTTGTCAATCTTCACAATGACAAGAGATCACCCTTCACTTTCAGTATATAAATCTTTCAAAAAAGAAGACGAAGCACTTTTACTTGCCTTATCACAAGAGGAAAGCATAATCTCCCGTATATAATAATATAGATAGATATAGAAGTTTTTAAAACCCACAATATTTAAGGGATTCTTTATTATGAAAATGTGGCCTCAATGGATATGCAATGTCAAATATCTGGTTTGTTGCGTCCTTTTTCACTCAGTAACACTGATCACTTCGAGAAATAGAAAAAGGAAAAGTAACGAGACATGTTCTTTTTTTAGATAATAATAATAATAATAATAATAAATAGCATAAGGATACTTCAATCCAAGAACAGAGACAGATTGATGGTCCCCATTTATGAACCAAACTAGTAGCTTCATCTTTCTGCTTGCCCAGATGAATAAATATATATATAGAAACAGGATTATCCACTGATAGCATAGAACCTCGTAATATTTATATATAGTATGGTATGTCATGCTAATGTGGTGCGTGCATTTCACCTAGTTTCAGCCTTAGAACAAAATATTTCAATTCCAAACATGCAACATGATATTCTTATAAAGAAGCTCCTCCTTACACACGATCCAGATGGTCGCAGGCTGGATTCTGAAACAATGCTTCTTGCTGTGGGCAATATAATGTTTCATGCTTCCACAATAATTGTAATTTTTACTCCATTGATCAATATATCCATGCAGTCTCAGATACTATATTTTAAATCTAGGGATTCATTAAACTGAGTGTAGCATAGAAAACATGTTACCTGCATTGACATTGAAGTTAATTTGCAGATTATGATTTCTATTGGCTTGTTTCAGGGGGCTTTTAATTTGTATTCTGCTTCCTTTCAGAAGAATGATGATATAACTGAAACTGAATCGATTGGTTGTAGTGAAACAGTAGGATTCATCATCACAAAACTATGCAAGGTACTTCATATTCCTTGTTTTGAAAATGTTGGTGTATAGTGTATACGTATGATTATTAATTAACATATCTATTTTATTGGCAGATACTCTGCAAATGCTCTGGTGAAGGTGGTGATGTTAACTCAAGGATCATAAACTTGTTTGATTTGATAGGGAAGTATAGTTGGGATGCAAAAGTAGTTTAGTGCTTGCTGCTTTTGCTGTAAGATATGATGAATTCTGGCAACCTAAGCAGCTATATTGCGGTAACGCTTTGGCAGCTTTGATTTCAAGCATTAAGCAGCTACCATACAACTTAAAGCCACTGGAGCTACAAATCAAGGCACTGAGCTTGTTGGTTAAGACCATGATGGATGTGGCTATGTGTATCATCAAGTTTGAATACCTGCCCCTTCAACATGTAGAGCCGGGAATGATGTATTAATTGTCACAAAGTCTCAAATATACGAAGCTTCATACTGGATCACCAGAAGCTGTTTAGCATGTTTTTCTCAAGTCATGAATTTCACAGCCAAAAAACATGAGCAAGTGCATGTTTCTCCCTTGAGGCTCACACCAATAATGTCAAACAGATGGTGCCTAGATGAATGTCACACATTCAGCAAGAGTTAAAATATAGTCGAAATCGTTATAAACGGTATAGAAAGCCCAAATATTCAGATGCACCACATAAAACCAATTGAAAACTATTGGGAAAAACCATTTACACCATCGAAAAATGTTAAAAATTTGCTAAAAATATCACTCAATTGCTAAAGGCGGCCTGGAAGCTACCAAAACATGTCACAAACCAAAAAACAACAATTGAAATCTTCTAAAGAATGGTTTAAATCATCAACGAATTCTAAAAAAAATTGTTACATATCACTCCATACCGTTAAAAACACATAAATTTTGCAAAGAATCCTAGAAAAACTACTATTCCACAATTCAAACCATTACAAATTTAAAAAACTAAAATATAGTCCATATAATTAAAAATGGTATAGAAAGCCCAAATATTCAGATGCACCACATAAAATCAACCGAAAACTATTGCAAAAAACCATTTACACCATAAAAAAAATGCTAAAGATTTGCTGGAAATGTCACTGAACTACTAAAGATGGTCTAGAAGTTACCAAAACATGTTGCAAACCAAAAAACAACAACTAAAATCTCCTAAATAATGGTTTAAATCATCAAAGAATTCTAAACAAACGTTACAAATCACTATATGCTACTAAAAACACATAAATTCGCAAAGAACCCTAGAAAACTACTATTTAACAGTTCAAACCATTACAGATTTAAAAAAAGCTAAAATATAGTCAAACTCGTTAGAAATCGGTATAGAAAGCCCAAATATTCAAATGCACCACATAAAACCAATTGAAAACTATTGGGAAAAACCATTTACACCATCAAAAAATGCTAAAAACTTGTTGAAAATGTCATTGAATTGCTAATGACGGTCTTGAAGCTACCAAAACATGTCGCAAACAAGAAAACAATAATTGAAGTCTCCAAAGAATGATTTAAATCATCAAAGAATTCTAAAAAAATCTATTACAAATCACCTCAAATTGTTAAAAACACACGAATTTTAGGGTTTCATAAATAAAACCCTAAATATTTAGTATTTCATAAATAAAATATTAAATTGAAACCCTAATTATTTAGTGTTACATTAATGAAACCTTAAATATTTAGGGTTTCGCAAGTAAAATCCTAAATATCTAGGATTTCATAAAAAAATATAAAATTGAAACCCTAATTATTTAGGATTACATTAATGAAACCTTAAATATTTAAAGTTTCGTAAATAAAATCCTAAATATTTAAGATTTCATAAATAAAATATTATATTGAAACCTTAATTATTTAGGGTTACGTTAATAAAACCTTGAATAATTTGGATTTTGTAAATAAAATCCTAAATATTTAAGGTTTCATTAATGAAACCTTAAATATTTTGGGTTTCATAAATAAAATCCTAAATATTCATAGTTTCATAAATAAAAACATAAATAATTAGGGTTTTATTAATTAATTATAATTAGAGTTTTATTAATGAACCATAAAGTGAAAATCTAAATATTTAGGTTTCATAATAAAATATAAAATTGAAACTCTAATTATTTAGGGTTACATTAATGAAACCTTGAATATTTAGGACTTCATAAATAAAATCCTAATTATTTAGGATTTCACAAATAAAATATTATATTGAAACCTTAATTATTTAAGGTTACATTAATGAAACCTTAAATACTTTGGATTTCATAAATAAAATATTATATTGAAATCTTAATTATTGAATATTACATTAATGAAACCTTGAATATAAAGTTATTTCATCGCATGGTCTTTACTTCTAAGACAATATTCACCCATCACTACACAATCTTTAAAATTCTTCTACAAAATGTTTTCAAAACCAATTTAACCCAATTGAATTTGTGCTATTTTTCTAACATTTTAGAAAAGAAAAAAAAAAGCTAAAATATATTTTTCATATACGTAATATACACATCTTTTTTAATTACTAAAATTATTTTTTTTTACATTTTTCTACTTTGTTGTTTTAAAAATATTTTTCGTACCTCATTTAAGTGTTGTCATTAAGTCTTGATATGATATGAATGATGTGACACTTTATCCACCATGTTTATAACTTCAACATGATTAATGTCAAATCTAGTTATTTTAAAGGCGAGACAATAAACGTGAAGGAGGAAAGTTGTGATAATAATGAAGGATGAGAGAATTGAAGATGGAGATTCTAGCAAAGCAAACTCCTAAGTTGTTGAAGTTTTGCAAAACGACGTCATATTGGGAGGCATGCAATGTTGCGTGGTGCGGAAGGGGGCGGTGTTGGGTGGAGTGTGATGGTGAACAATGTATGGTTAAGAGTATTTTTCACCATTTGAGGCTTTTGGGTGTGTGTGAAGCAAAATAGAGGGTGCAAAAAGAAAACTAAGTAGTGTAAAAAGCAAAGCTATTTTATAAATAATAACGTAATACCTATAACATGATGCTATGTTTGTTACGTCACTATTTAACAATACTTAATGGGATATTAAAAAAAATGTTATATAGTAATTTGAAAAAAAAAAGTATATTACATATATGAAAATATATCTAAGCAAAAAAAGAAATAGTGATGAAGTATAAACAAAAAATTAATGGTGTAAAAGAAAAATTACTTTTTGTCTCAAATATATTTTTTCACTTAATAAAAAAATACACTAAAAGTAACTAGAGGTCCAAACATACTTTTTTTTTTACTAGAGGCATTTTTAATAAACTGTCTCCCTTGATCCATACGGTCCAACACATTTTTTCCTTAGTCCAAAAGTCACATCCCCATAACTCATAAGGAAGAGACAACATACACACTTAAATAGCTTTCTAAAATAATTCTTAATTAATAAAATCGCAAATAAGTTAATTCTACTTTTACTAAAATTTTCCTTATTCTATATTCAGTTTATATGCACAGAGATTGTCGCCAGTCTCATTAGAAAGTTGAAAAGGCTACATTAGTTCTTTGATTATATAGAAAAAAAAGTGCAAAATATATTTTTGATGGGTGAAGTATTTACCACTTTGAGGTACATTATCAAAGTAAGATTACTCACTAAAGAGTTCACTAACAAAGAAACAAAAAAAATATTTATCTATATCAAAATCAATCAAATAAAATATGAGTAATTATAATAAAAAAAAATCTTTAATACTTCACTGACAACACGAAAAATATATTTTTTCTTAGAAAAAATAGTCAATAACTATTCAATCCATTAGTTTTACTTTTTATACATGTCAGTGTGGAGAACTAGTATATCATTTCATTCCCCGATACAAAAAGTTAATTACAAAATGAGCTTAATGGTAATTTGTAAAATGCTTTTATTAAAATTTATAAAAAAATATTTTTATTAAAATAATTTTATATTATTATTTTTTAATCATAATTCATTATTTGTTATAATTTTTAATAAAATTATTTTATACTGTTAGTATATAATTTTCTTTTCTTTTTCTTACAAAAATTTAATAAAAATGTACAAAAAATGTAAAATAATTTTAACTACTACTCCATTCTCTTCTCTTTCTAAGATAAAGAATTAATTGACTAATTTACGTTTTTTAAAAAATTCGTTAAATTAAGATATTGTTATTAAATTTGTCTATAATTATAGTATTCTTCCCAAGTTGTCCTTTGATTTGCCTCTGTTCATCTTTAATCCCTTTAAGAGAAAAAATGAGATATTTTAGGGTATTTTAATAAAAAAAATAATTAATACAAAAGATAATTGAAATTAAATCTTATAAAAAAATTATATATTATAAATAGAGACAAGAGAATATTAGTTTTAAGGTTTGATTTCACTTTTCAATTTAATTTTTTATTTTTTTTTCAAATTTTATCCTAACAAATTAATTTAACATATTTTACTTTTAATTTTTAAAATTTAACAAATTTTATCCTCTATGATTTTACTCATGACGGCTCACATGCACATTTTATCCCAAAATTTATTTTTTTGTAAATTTTATGCCAAACTTTATATTTTTTAACAAATTTTATCCACAATTTTTTTAATCAAATTTTATCACAACGTTTAGGTTTATTAAATGACAAAAAAATAAAAATTGTCAAAAATTTAAAAAGTTAGAATAAAATATGTTAAATTAGTTTGTTGGAATAAAATTCACCAAAAATTAAAAAATTGATCATAAAAAGTGTAATTAAATATAATTTTAAATAAAGAGAAATAATACTAACAGGCTAAGCTAGATGCAAGCCAAACGTTACACAAAAAAGTCTTACTAGTTTTGTATCCACCAGAACAACCATCATATGGATCCAACAATGTCCATTTCACGCAATCCATGTTAATTGTTCATCACTTTATAAGTACTTATTATTATAAGCACGAGTGCCACCTACCAACAAAACAAAAGTACTCCATACTCAATAGTCATCACTATGCCAAAATCTTGTAGCATCCTCATCACGTTGCCCAGTTCCACGTGGCAGAAGGGGGCTTGTGTTATGTTGTGAGTTGTCACCACTCTCACTAATATCTAATATTTCAACTCAATGTTTTTTTTTCTTAATCTAGTTTTAGGTAAGTAATAATTAATTATTCGATTTAATTATTAAATCCTAAAAATTTAAATTGATTTAAAATAAGATAATTTGATATTTCATCTAACATGTTATTTATATCGTTTTCTATTAATTTTGTTTTATATTTATAGAGAAATGTATTTAATAAAATGAGAAGATAAGTAATACTTTTTTTTTAAAAGACAAAATTGACGATTTTATTAAATTTAGGGACAAAGTCAAAACTTTTTAAGATACCTAAAACGATTAATTATAAATTAGAAACTAAAGTAAACATTAAATTTTTTTTTTTTTTCACAAAAGCAGTTCCTTATTGAAGATCCAACTGAACTTAACGGCATGAGACTTCTTCATCTTACGCGCCCGCTCATCAGCGCGTTCCTGCAACTTCCTAATCCTCGGAGCAAGCCCACACACGTAATCCTGCGCCCGCTTTCCCTCAGCCGTCAATCCCTCCAGCTTCTCCAATCTCCACCGTTCAACCAGAGCTTCCAAGATGTCCGCGTAGTCATTCGCGGTGTACACGCCTATGCGCTGCGCCACAGCGGAGTAGTGCTCGAATAGCCTGGGGTCCTCCCCATCGTACATAAGGTGCGCCGGCATCGTGATCTTCTTCTCCATCATGTTTCCTATCGCCACCATTGCTCCCGTGGGGTCCACTTCCAGAAGCTTCTCGACGATTCTCGAATAAGCGTTCTCGTGCCGCTTCTCGTCCGATGCGATGGACCCGCAGAGGCGCGCCAACACTGGATCGCCGCCCTCCTTCGCGAGCCGAGCCGTGTTGCCGTGCGCCACGAACGTTGCTCGCTCTTGGAATGACGTGTACACAAACCCCAAATATGGATTGTTGTCTGTTCCTGGGTCCTGCCCAAATTTTAAACAAAAAACAAAATACAATGTTTCAATTTCATTACAAAAATTAAATAAAACAAAAGAAATTAACTTTAACTCTTCAATTTAATCTGCACAACTTGTTACGAAGAAAGGTCCCATTGCCATGTCACGTGAAACCAAAAATTTATTGATACTAAAGATTTTGTCTTATGGTTTGCCCTGTACAATTCAATATACCAGTAGTCCAGTACCACCTATGTAGCCTTTAATTGCATTATGAAAAATCACAAAATTACGACAGTCATTAAAAAATTAAATAAAATATAAGTATTATAAAATTTAATAAATTTTAATTATAAAGAAAGAGTATTTTTAAACTGAATGTGTTTTTAACATTTTTTTAATTAGGTAAAAAATTTATTAGACAGAAAGTGAGACTCATAAAAAATGGTGATTTACGGTTGATTTGAAAAAGTATGTCTATGTTTGAAATATATTTATAACATTTCTCTTAATAAATTTAAGAATTTATTTAAAATTTTGATTATTAATTTCTCAAATTCATAATTTTAGTTTTTTAATTTTAAATTGATAATGTTAATTCTCTAGTTTTAAAAATTAATAATTTTGGTTATTCTAATTATTAACTAATAATTGTAATTAATAAAATTCTTGACTTAATTAAAAATTATTTAAAAACTGTAATATTTTTTATACAAAGAAAAAATAATTAAAAAAAATCATTTTTAACATTAAAAAACCTTTAATTACCTATCATTAAAAAATGATTTTAATATTAAAAAATAATAATAAAATTTTTAAAATATCACTTTTAATCCCAATAATTAATAATTTCTAGTCAATTTATAAAAAGATTAAAATTATCCATTTTTAATATTAAAGGAACTAAAATTGCAGTCTAAATTAAAATTAGTATAAGAGTAAATGTTTCCTTGAAAAAAACCCAATTTATTTCATGAATCTTATGTAAAAGAGACCCATAACAAAACTCTATTTTTTTTATAAAATAAAGTGAAATAGGGTAAATGTTAAATAGAAAAAAGAGACACTTACCATGCCAGCTCCAATGAGGTAATGAACGGTCTTCTCTACTTTGGCCATGTCAACCCTCCCCGAAAGATACAAAAAAGTCCTAAGCAAATCCCCGTGCCTGTTCTCCTCGGCGGTCCAGGCCCGGGTCCACACGGCCCACGGGCTCAGGCTCGTCCCGCAATCATCCCTCACCCCATCAAGATTATTAATCATGGTCTGGTAAGTGGGGAGCGCGTCCTCCGTCACCATGTCACCCACCAGCACCACGAAGTACTCGTCCGGAAGCTCCTTCGCACGGTCGCGAAGCACCCTCACCTGCTCGCTGAACTCCTCGTGAGGGAGGGACGAGTCCGGGAGGAAAGCTTGCGGCTGCCAGCATTCCTCCACGGGCTTCAGAAGCGGGAGGACCCGCTCCGATGCCCATCCCTCCAGAGACCTGAAGATCTCCGTCTTTTCCGCCGGCATTGCATGGCGCTTCCGCAGTGGAAGTGTCACTGCATTCGCCGGCGGAAGGATGTGGCTACGGACTTTTGCGGAAGCCCGTGGGAGTTGAAGGGCTTGGGTGATGCTGCTGCTGCAGGTTCGTATCTGCATGATTGAAATTAAATTGTTGTGTTGGACAGAGGTGGTGTTAGAGAGATATTTGTAGAGGGTGGGAGTGGCGATTAGCCCATGGTTTTGTTAGTGAAATACAGAAATGCCACTGTGGGTGTTTGGGTTATTATGCACCTAATTAGTTATGACAGAGTTGAAGTTTATGCGGATTTGACTCGATGCATGTGTTGGATGGTTTCAGTTAAGAAAATATTGGCAGGTTTAAGGGGTAGTGATGGATGAGTAAGGAAGGGTAGTATGGCCATTGAGGAAAAGTTACGTGTGATTACTGCAGGGGAAAGTATTAATTAAATAATGGGAGGATTTTGTAAAACAGGGGGTGCTGTGGTTTTGGGAGAATAGTAGAGAGACCAGTGAGTTGTGATTTCTGTGGATCTTTTTCGGCTTTGTGGGCGTCTTTAAATTTGCCAGCGCATTTTTCAAGGTAAATGGTGATATTTTTTTTCTTTCTAAATAATAAAAAAAGAAAATATATTTATTATGTTCAAGAATAATAAACGTTTTCTATTAGTATTCTTGGTGTATTTATTAGTAATTCATGTACTTATATTAGGTAGTTTTAAAAGTAATTCATTCAATAAAATTTATTAACTCTTATAATAATTATCTTAAAAATAATGATGATTTATTAGATGATAATGTAAAATTAGTAAAGTTTTATACTATTAGTATGTTACCATTAAATTTTTATTATGATAGTTTTTTTAATTAATATCAATAAAATACCCATTTAAATATATATATTTTTTATAGATTTGATGCGTGATTTATACATACTTGCTAATTATTTGTAGAATTATTTAAAAATATCATCAAACATATTGATAGTATTATAATTATATATTTATATAGTGTATTAATATTTAGAATACTTTTTTTGTAAAAAGAATATTTAGAATACCTATTACTATGTATTAGGATACATTACCCTAGTGGTAAGTTGATTGGAGTAAAATACATGAGCTCATAAATTCAAATTTCATGCGACTTTTGTATACCCAAAAAATATAAACAATTCTTCTTCTTCTTCTTCAAAAAAAGATTTACTAGGAAAAAAGTAATTACTAGGACAAATTAAATCTACTCTTATTACATACACACAGTAGTAGAAAAATTTACTGATAAAAAAAGTAGTAGAAAATTATTATTTTTTAAATAATTTTTATTTAAAATTTATTTATATTATATTATATATGAATTACAAGAAATTGATCAAAAGTAAATAATTTATTTCATATACATTTCACTAACAAGTGTTGATGGTGGAAATTTATTTCAGTCTTATATAACAAAATTTGAATATACTTAAGTCGAATAAATGACTTTTTTTTTTTTTTTTTTAATTCTCAACAGGCTTAAAAGGAAAAAAAAAAACAAACAAAACGAACACTTGACATATCAGCCAACAACAACAAAAGAGAAATAAAAGCTAGAGAAGAATAATTTTTTTTAGACTAAATTGTAATTTTGTTAGCCCTATTTGTTTAAGTTCATGATTTTGATTGTCCTAATTTTTAATTGAAACATTTAATTCATCTAGTCTTATTGATGATTTTAATTTTCTTGATTAATTTTTAATTAATAATTATGGTTAATAGAGTTATTAAATTAAATTAAAATGAATTAAATGTTTTTATTTTATTTTTATTGTTTTTTCAATGTTAAAAAATTGATAATTAACTATTTTTTTAATATTAAAAATAATTTTTTATTGTTTTATTACTTTTCTTTGTGTAAAAAATGATTAAAGTTTTAATAATTTTTAATTATCTTAATTACTATATTAATCACAAATATTAGTTAATAATTAATCTGGGGATCAAAATTGTCAAATTTTAATATTAGATGGTCAAATATTACATTTAAAAACTAGAAAAAAAAATCATGGATGGGGAAAGTTGGAAAAGCTAAGAGAATCAAAATTGCCATTTAGCTAAAATTTTACAAGCAAAGGAAAGACTTTTAGCATTGCCTCTCTGAACAAGTGTTGCCAAACCACCGTTGAAAAGGGGTTCCAAATGCAATGAATAACATGAGCTAACAAATGATTCAGTTGACAATCTTTTTGAAGAAGCTCAATTGCAGTCTTGGAATCCGATTCAACAATGACATTCTTGAAGCCTAATGGTTCATCCACAACAAGTTGGAGAGACCTTTGAGAATAGCATGAATTTCTGCCTGAACAATAGAAAAAGGACCATTGAAACTTGAAAATCCGAAGATAATGAATAAGCACCAATACAATTCAATACACCAGTATACTCTCTTTTGTGTGTAAGAAATGATAATAGTCTCTTTGAATATACTACCAACATATAAATAAAATAATAAAACTAATTTTTTTAGAAGTTAACATTATCTTTTGTTTTAGTTAATTTGTAAAAAAACCTATATTTTTTTAGATAGAGTTATATAAGAGAATTTGTACTAATTAACTATTTGAAAAAGATAATTTTAAAACTAATTTAATTTTTTCTTTATATTTTTTTTTCTTAGAACTACTTCTAAAATACTAGTACTGCGTCCAAATATGTCCTAAAACCAAAAATCAACTCGCATTCCACGTTAAAGATCCATTTGTTCCTTCTTTCCCACAAGTTGATCTAGATAACAACAAATAGAATATGATAATCTAGATTACTATTGTTTGAGTATGAGTAGGATAATTGTCTAATAACCAATCCTGCAACTCCAACACAAATTAACAAGTTATGACGATTTGAAGATGGAACCACACTATATAATTCACCAAACAGTTGAGACTTTTGGAAAATCTATTAAAGCGTGAATCAAAGATTCTAGGAATCTAGGGGGGAGGGGGGACAAACAACATTAATGATAAATATATCTACCAAAAAGAATTTGCAAAAAAGTTACGTCCATATAACACATAATTGTCTCCAGAAAGAACTCAATCAAATATTTGAAGATAACACTATTATAAAATAGGCCTTCTACATTGGTTCTGGAAAGCCTTTCACATCAGTTTGAAATCGATGTGGATAAGGGAGACGTTAAAGGGGGGCATCTTCCACATCGGTCGCACAACCGATGTGGAATAGCCGAAAAAACGACACTCTACAACAAATTTTGACGCAACTTTTGACAACAGTTTCATAAATAATCGATGTGGAAAGTATGTATTTGACATCGGTTAAGGCCACAATTGATGTGAAATGTGGATTTTCCAATGTGTTTTTTCCGCTACCCCTAAGTCCAACCTATGCCAAAAATCAAAGGAAACTGTTGAAATATAAACTTGATTTTGGGCCATATGTGTTAAAACATAACTCAATATCTAGAAACATCTTTAGATATAAGTCTAAAAACATGTTCTAGAAAGTTCTTTTATGTTCTAGAGTAGAATGTAAAATTATCTAGAATGTAGGAGAATATTTGTAACTATGTAGAAAGTTATAGAGACTTATTTGTAGCCATTAGATTAATTATGTGTTGGCAAAATCCTAGCCATTGGTTTAGGAGGAGCCACTAGTATAAATATGAGTGATGTCTTAAGAGTTTGTAACAACACACCATCAAGCTAAAAACAAGAAGTGTTATCTTGTACAAATAGTCTCTTCCTCCATATTTCTAAACTTTTTATTCTCAAATATCCCTTTACTACTAAAGTTACATTCCAACGAATTGGCATAAGAGCTTGAAGATCCTTTTTAAAGAGATGGCAAGTAGCGGCATGGTTCCATTCCAAGTCCTGACGCTCCGAAAAAGTAGTGACTATGATAATTGGAGTATCAAGATGAAGGCTCTCCTTGGTTCACAAGATGTGTGGGAGATAGTAGAGAAAGGTCACACTGAGCCAGAGAATGAGGATAGTCTTTCTCAAACTCAAAGGGATAGTTTGAGAGATTTGAGAAAGAGAGACAAGAAGGCTCTCTACCTAATCTATCAAGGATTAGATGACGATGCTTTTGAGAAGATTTCAGAAGCAAAGACAGTGCAAGAAGCATGGAAGAAGCTTCAAACCTCATACAAGGGAGCAGATTTGGTCAAGAAGGTATGTCTTCAAACTTTAAGAGTTGAGTTTGAAACTTTGCATATGAAAGAAGGTGAAGTCATCTCCGACTATTTCTCTAGAGTTTTGGCAATTACCAATCAACTTAAGAGAAATGGTGAAAAACTTGATGATGTAACAATTATGGAGAAAATTCTTAGATCCTTAGATCCAAAGTTCGAACATATTATTGCCATCATTGAAGAAACAAAAGACTTGGAGGTTATGACCATTGAGCAACTTTTGGGCTCATTACAAGCTTATGAAGAAAAGAAAAAGAAAAAGGAAGGGATCATGGAGCAACTATTCAAGACACAAGTTGATTTGACCAACGAAGAAAAAAGTTGCAATAGTCGAAGCCAACAAGGACGAGGTCATGGTAGAGATCGAGGAAGAGGTCGTGGTCGTGGACAAGGACGAGGTTGGAGGTCCTTTAAAGAGAACAACAACTTTCAAAGAGGAGGAAGCTCAATAAGAGGTCGTGGGCAAGGCAACTCAAGATCAAGGTATGACAAGTCAAATATCAAGTGCTACAATTGTGAGAAGTTTGGTCATTACGCTTATGAATGTAGAGCTCCTAGCAACAAAAAGGTTGAAGAGAAGGCCAACTACGTTGAAGAAAGAAGCAAAGAAGGTGACACATTATTGATGGCTTGCATGAATAACGAAAGAAGTGAAGACAATAGATGGTACCTAGATACTGGTGCAAGCAATCATATGTGTGGAAAAAAGAGCATGTTTGTGGAGCTTGATGAATCAGTAAGTGGCAATGTGGCTTTTGGAGATGAATCCAAGGTAGAAGTGAAAGGAAAAGGTAACATTCTTATTCGTTTGAAGAATGGTGAGCATCAATTTATCTCAAATGTCTATTATGTGCCAAATATGAAAAGTAATATCTTGAGCTTGGGGCAACTCCTAGAGAAAGGTTATGATATTCGCCTAAAAGACAATAACCTTTCTATTAAAGACAATGGAAATAACTTGATTGCTAAGGTGCCGATGTCAAGAAATAGAATGTTCGTACTCAACATTCAAAATGATGTTGCAAAATGTCTCAAGATGTGTTACAAGGAAGCATCTTGGCTTTGGCATCTTCGATTTGGGCATCTCAATTTTGGAGGATTAGAGTTGCTCTCCAAGAAGGAAATAGTGAGAGGATTACCTTGCATTAGTCATCCTGATCAAGTGTGTGAATGGTGCTTACTTGGAAAACAATTCAGGAGGAGTTTTCCAAAGGAGTCTAATTCAAGAGCTAAAAAGCCATTGGAACTCATACATACTGATGTATGCAATTCGATCAAGCTGAGCTCACTTGGTAAGAGTAATTACTTCCTTCTCTTCATTGATGATTTTTCAAGAAAAACATGGGTGTATTTTTTGAAACATAAATCGGAGGTGTATGAGAATTTCAAGAAGTTTAAAGCCCTTGTTGAGAAAGAAAGTCATCTTAAGATTAAAGCCATGAGATCCGATCGTGGAGGAGAATTTACATCAAATGAATTCCACAAGTATTGTGAAGATCATGGAATTCGAGGACCCTTAACAGTGCCAAGATCCCCCCAGCAAAATGGAGTGGCAGAAAGGAAGAATAGAACAATCTTAAACATGGCAAGGAGCATTCTCAAGAGCAAGAGACTTCCAAAGGAGTTTTGGGCAAAAGCAATAGTCTGTGCAATTTACCTTTCCAACCAGTCTCCAACAAGAAGTGTATTGGGAAAAACACCATAAGAAGCATGGAGTGGAAGGAAGCCTGGGATTTCTCATCTAAGAGTCTTTGGAAGCATTGCCCATGTGCACATACCAAATGAGAAAAGAAGCAAGTTGGATGACAAAAGCAAGAAATACATCTTCATTGGTTATGACTCAAATTCAAAAGGCTACAAACTATACAATCCTAATACATGGACAACAATCATTAGCCGAGACGTTGTTTTTAACGAAGAAGGAGAATGGGATTGGGGACAACATGATGAAAACTACAACCTCTTTCCATGTCTTGAAGAAGATGGCATAGAACAATCAAGAATAGAACCAACAAGAGATGATCCTATTATCGCACTAGCTTCACCAATTACAACTTCTCAAGAAGATGAAAGCTCAAGTGAAAGAGTTCCACACTTTAGGAGCTTACAAGAACTTTATGAGGTAACTGAAAATCAAGACAATCTTACTTTATTTTGCCTATTTGCTGATTGTGAGCCTATGAACTTCCAAGAAGCCGCAGAGAACAAGAGTTGGAAAAATGCTATGGATGAAGAAATCAAGGCGATCAAGAAGAACAATATATGGGAGCTAGCTTCACTTTTAAAAGGACACAAGGCGATTAGTGTGAAGTGGGTGTACAAAGCCAAGAAGAACCCTAAAGGAGAAGTCGAAAGATATAAGGCAAGATTAGTGGCAAAAGGCTACAGCCAAAGAGTTGGTATCGACTATGATGAGGTATTTGCTTCTGTTGCTTGGCTAGAAACTGTTAAACTAATTATTTCATTAGCAGCTTAAAATAATTTGAAGATACATCAAATGGACGTGAAATTTGCCTTCCTTAATGGGGTCCTTGAAGAAGTATACATTGAGCAACCTCAAGGGTATGAAGTCAAGGAAAAAGAAGATAAGGTTTTAAAGTTAAAAAAGACACTATGGGTTAAAGCAAGCTCCAAGAGCTTGGAATGCTCGAATTGACAAGTACCTACATGAGAGAAACTTCATCAAGTGTCCATATGAGCATGCACTCTACATCAAAGCCCAAAATAATGATGTTTTGATTGTGTGCTTGTACGTAGATGACTTGATCTTTACAGGTAGCAATCCAAGCATGTTTGATGAGTTTAAGAAAGAGATGACGAAAGAGTTTGAGATAACTGGCATTGGTCTCATGTCTTACTACCTTGACATTGAAGTGAAGCAAGAAGACAAAGGCATCTTCATCACTCAAGAAGGCTATGCTATAAAGGTGATTAAGAAGTTTAAGATGGATGATTCTAATCCAGTAGACACACCAATGGAATGTGAAAACAAGTTATCAAAATACGAGGAAGGAGAAAGAGTAGATCCAACACTCTTTAAAAGCTTGGTTGGTAATTTACGGTATTTAACATGCACAAGGCCTGATATTCTCTATGCGGTTGGAGTTGTTAGTCGTTACATGGAGAATCCAACAACCACTCATTTGAAGGTAGCAAAGAGAATTCTTCGATACATCAAAGGTACAGTAAATTTCGGCTTGTATTATTCCATTTCTGATGATTATAAGCTTGTTGGATATAATGATAGTGATTGGACTGGAGATGTGGATGATCACAAGAGCACAACTGGCTTTGTGTTCTACATGGGAGACATTGCATTCACATGGATGTCAAAGAAGCAACCGATTGTTACTCTTTCTACATGTGAAGCAGAGTATGTGGCTGCTACCTCATGTGTTTGCCATACAATTTGGTTACGAAATCTACTTAAGGAGTTGGGTTTGCCATAAGAAGAGCCGACCAAGATTTGTGTGGATAACAAGTCAGTAATAGCTTTGGCTAAAAACCCAATTTTCCATGACCAAAGTAAGCACATTGATACACGCTACCACTACATTAGAGAATGCATCACGAGAAAGGATGTGCATTTGGAGTACGTGAAGACTCATGATCAAGTAGCTGATATTTTCACCAAACCACTTAAGAAAGAAGACTTCACAAGATTGAGAAACTTGATTGGAGTAACAAAATCAAGTTTAAAAGGGGGTGTTGAAATATAAACTTGATTTTGGGCCATATGTGTCAAAACATAGCCCAATATCTAGAAACATCTTTAGATATAAGTCTAGAAGCATGTTTTAGAAAGTTCTTTTATGTTCTAGAGTAGAATGTAGAATTATCTAGAATCTAGGAGAATATTTGTAACTATGTAGAAAGTTCTAGAGACTTATTTGTAGCCATTAGATTAATTATGTGTTGGCAAAATCCTAGCCATTGGTTTAGGAGGAGTCACTAGTATAAATAGGAGTGATGTCTTAACAGTTTATAACAACACACCATCAAGCTAAAAATAAGAAGTGTTATCTTGTACAAATAGCCTCTTCCTCCATATTTCTAAACTTTTTATTCTCAAATATCCCTTCATTAGTAAAGTTACATTCCAACAGAAACAACAGCATAATCTCTTATCCATAGTGCAGAGAAGGAATGAATTGAAGAGATGAGAAACAGTTTCTTACTATTGCAACCACCTCACCAAGATGGACAACAAAGTTCACATGTTGCACTACAGATACATGTTACAATGGCTGACATTACTGAAGCCAGTATAACTAACAAATGACAATGATAATCTTAAACCCTAAATGGAAATAGACGTCAATGGTTTTTAAGTTAGTGTAAAAAATTCCCATCAGCATTAATTTTTATATTCAACATGCATTTTCCTAAAGTGCATGTAAGATGCTATACAACTTCAATGCATATCTCCCCACACGACTTACACTACAAAAGAGAACAATGTATGCACCCACTTTTTTAGGGGAGGTGAGTATATAAAATTTCAGCAATGAACTTTTTTATTCCTGTTGTAGCAGCATTCATCCTACACTGAAGTAACCGAGGAGCAAAAACTATAGAAAATATACAAGCTTCAACTCTAAGATAAAACAAAGGTGTTAGAAATAGAGGTCTACCATTGGCCTTGAAGGATAGTGAAAAGATACATTGAGAAACTCAATATACCCTGTTAACCTTTGCAATTTTACCCTTGCAACAAAGTTACACTTAAACTTCAGTATAGTAAAATTAAAACAGAGGCAAAATGTTATGCAGGAATTCATCATGTTTCCCATGAGTTTCACTTTTCTCTTATTTATTTATTTATTGAAGGTGTTTATTCATATGAAATATTTGAGTAGAAAATGCTTACCTCTTTCTATGAATTGCTAGAATAGACATTCCATAGCACAACAATATATAACCTAAGAGATTTAATGTTTAAATAAAATCACAAGTCAATTATAAAGGATTAACTAAACTTCAAAAAAAATATTGATTACTAGTTGTCAACACCCAATTTTGTCCGTCTAATTATCTTTTATAATTATTATTTTAATTATTATCCCACAAGTTTATCTTGCTACATAAAAAAAAATAAAAAATGAAAGAATGAAAGGGGAAAGAAAAAATGAAGGAGAATACACAATAATATAATAGGCAAGAAACCCATTTTTTTTTCTCATTTTCCTCCAAGTTACACTGCTACAAGCTTCTTTAAAAATTGAAGTGTAGTTTACAATAAGTGCCCAAATCAAGCACAAGAAAAAGAAAAAGGAAAAGAAGCAACGAGAAGAAAAAAAAGAAGGAAAAAGAAACAGGAAAAAGAAGAAAGGGAAGAAGAATAGAGCAATTTCATTAGCAGCTTCATCAATCCACTAGCAAATCCCTAAGCAGCTCCATCATCAGGTAGCACTTAGCCACTTCATCATCATGTAGGCACAGCACTAGGTGGATTTGGTCAAACATTGCAGCTGCAAGAAAAAAGGAGGATTAAGTAAAGAGGTTAAGAAAACCTCACTATATATAGCAATAGAGAATGCTAAATGCAAGGGGGGAGGAATACAGAAAAAGAAGTGACTAGCAGAGCAAAAAAAAAAAAAAGAAGACAGAACATCAAGAATAGAGAAGAGAAGAGTAATACAGCAAAAGAGAACAACAAAGGAAGAACCATAGAACAACACTGAGTAGAATAACATGTTTCTTTTCTTTCAATCTTCATGTAATCTTCATCATGTATTAGCCTTTTCTATGTTTGATTGTAAGCAGTATATGCAATTCATGTGTTCAAATCTATTAGTTCAAAACAGTGATAAATGAGATATAAAGAGATATGACTCTGAGAAGAGAATACTATGTTTAAATTTAAGTTAACCAAATCTATCAAAGATAAATCAGACCAAAAACAGATACAGAGACATGAACAGACAAATACCAAGAACACCAAAACCAGAATCATTGAGCTCAATCCCTCAATCCCAAACAAAACCCAAAATAGAGACAAACAAAGTCATTGAATCCAATCCCAAATACAAGCATAAACACAACTACAAAAGAACAAAATCAAATCCCATACACAAGTTTATAGCAAGAGAAGCAAATCAGAGAACCCAATCGCATAAACCAATCCAACAATCAAACAGAGAAATTGGTTTAGAGTCAGAGAAACATAGAGAGGGAAAAAGAAATAAGAAACAGAGAAAAACGAAAAGCTACACCTGGGCTTCGGCCACTGCCATGACCTCCTCCCCTAGCCGCAACCACCCCCCACGGCCGTCTCCCCTCGCACCCTCTGTCACTGCTCACCATCGCGATCTCACTCACCCAGCCTCAGCCGCTAGCCACCTCCACCCTCGCTTAGCCATCCCGCGACCTCCGCCAAACACCTAAACACCATCCTCGATAAGCCCTCGCGCTGCCGACCCTCCTCCACCTCAACCCACCATCGCAACCCTCCTTCGCCGTCTCCATCGTGTTGGCATGGCGTCGCCGCTGCAGCGCCGCCGGCCAAGCTGCGCCACTTCCCTTTCCCCCTTTCTCTTCTCTCTTGCGAGCCCTAGGTCGCGAACCAAGCAACCAAGCAACTGAATGAGGGAGGTTGAAAACCCTAAGTTTCTAATATTCGTTTTGGGCTAGCCTTCTATTTACACCCCCCATATTACTAAATTACAACTTTCACGTTTTGGGCCCTTTTCTATTTACACTTCCATTTTTACTAAGTTGCAACATATTCGTTTTGGGATAGCCTTTTACTTACAACAACATTTAAAATGACTAAGTTGCACTTTCTTTTCTTTTTTCCTTTTTTAATTATCAATAGTTTTCTAAATTAAAATCATTTAAAAAAAAAAAAAGATGAATTGACTTGGGTGTACACCTCTGTCAATTTTTCAAGTGTCTTTTTAGGATAAATGAGTTGCGACAATTCAAGAGTCCTAAATTAAAAATAAAAGAATAAAAATAGTATATCTCCTTGTTTCCTTTAATAAAATTGATCTTCATAAAAATAAATTATTCTTTTCTAGTAATGTTTTGGTGAGATAAATATCTAAAAAGTTATAAAGATTTTGCTTAATTAATTAAAGGTAACCGTCTTTGTGATAGATGTTGTAGGGTGCTAATACCTTCCCTACACGTAATGGACTCCCGAACTCAAATCTGGTTTCAAAGACCATTTTTTCTAAAAAAAGGTTTTTCTGATGTTTTCCTTAATAAACATTGGTGGCGACTCCTCTGATCCATAAATCGAATTTTCATCGTCGTCCTGCTGTGACCCAGGTTGCGACAGATGGCAACTCCACTAGGGACTTTTAGAGAGTCAAGCCTGTCATAATTAATTAAGCAAATATTTTTAATTTTTTTAGTATACTTTATCTCACTTTGCTTGTTTGCCATGTCTTTTATTATGTGTTGGTTACTTAATGTTTGTAATTGTGTATACCATAGGATAGATAACCCTTTGTTATATTATGTGTAAGTTGTTTGTTTTGAAGATTGGGTAGTTTAAAAATTGCTTCCTTCACACACTTCACTTACACGATCTCCACACACTTATGAGTGAGGTCTTATACCCGGGCTTGAGTGCATCTTATGATAAGTAAGAGGTTGAGTAGTGGTATCCTTCTAGATGTACATCTTGCTTGGATATCATGAAGACCTCGCCTAGAGTTCGATTATTTTAAGGATATTATCACTTCTGATAGTTTACCTATTGTTGTGATTAATATTCCGAGATATGTTCCTTGGCTCTAGGAACCTATTTTGGAATCATAGACCTACTTGTCAGTGAGGATCACATGTTATACAAATGTAAAGCTCCAACAATTAAGAATACCCTCATAGGACATAACGTGAACAATACCTTATCTCAACATTGCAAATAACATAACAAATGTGTGGAAAAGGGTGTACTGCGATTTTATTATTATTATTTTTTCTGTTACATTATGAATCATTTCATCTCATATTAGACATCATACATTCCACTTGTCTAAAAAAAAAAAGAATAGAGAAATTGTGGCATGATAGGAAACACTTTACATGTAAGAAAAATTAATGCATTTTGCCATCTAAAAAAAATGAAATCATCTTGGCATTAATTTTTCAAGTTAGAAGGAGTCATAAGTGCATAAAACTCATTTGAACATTTTTAAGGAACATGGGATCAGACTTAAGGAAGACCTTGCAGTTGAAGGTTAAAATACCTGATATGAAGAGTTTGAAAGACCTCAACAATACATTAAAGGTCATTCGGCGTCGAACTTTTGTTAAGAAATATGGGAACATTCTTGACTTGTTAGAAGTAAATGTGCAAGAATGGGCCCTTTCTGCCTTGGCACAATTCTATGATCCTCCTTGAAGGTGCTTTACTTTTCAAGATTTCCAATTAGCCCTAACGCTAGAAGAATTTGGGCAGATACTGGGGTACCCTTTAGGGAGTGAAGGGCCCTATTTATACATGGGACATTATCCTTCACTAGATACAATTGCTACAACCTTGAAGCTTGATGTAAGGATGTTAGCAAGAAAGAAAGAAATAAAAGGGGGCATTGATGGTTTCTCAAGGAAGTTTTTAGAGGAATATGCATAACATTTGGTAAAAAATGATCAGTGGGATGCATTTATGGATATACTCGCTCTCATCATTTACGGGATTGTTCTCTTCCCCAACATTGAAGATTTTATAGATTTTGCAGCGATTGATGTCTTCTTAGCCTACAAGCATAGAGGTAAAAATCCAGTGTCAGCCGTTTTGGCAGATACATATCATACTCTTAACCTACACCACGAAAAGAAGGGTGGAACCATCATTTGTTGCTTGCACGTATTGTACATATGGTTCATCAGGCACATGAAGGTCGGTTGGGTAGGGATTAGAAACAAACATGATTGGGCTTGTGACATTGTAAATCTCAGTGGGAGGACAATATCTTGGTGCTTAAAAGGTTTAGAAAGAATTGATATAATCCTTCGTTGTGGGGATTTCCTTAATGTACCACTTATGGGAACCAAAGGTTGCATCAATTACAATCCAATCCTAGCTTTAAGACAGTTTGATTATCCAATAAAAAATCCTCCAACTGAAGGGGCAGTGACTCCTTTTATTGTCTATGAATTAAATCAAGATTTAGTGGTGCTTCATAAGGTCAGGCAGGCTTGGAATCAAGTTGTTTGAAAAGAAGAGTGGCTAAGCAATGAAAGTTGGGTGACAAACAAAAGCTATAGCCAATGGTTGAAGGAAAAGGTTCAAGAGATCAAGTTACCCTTCAAGGTTTTAGCTCTGATCATTGAAGACATGTCGAAGGAACCCCCTATAAGTTAAGAGGAAATAGAAAGATTAGAGATAGCATTGGCACAATTTAAAGAAGAAAAAGAAAGTTTGTAGAAGGAATTGGCTAAATCCCATCAAGAATGCCAGGTGGCGAAAAGAGAAAGTATGCAAGGAATGCAGTCTGCTATACAAGCTAATAAGAGGACTAAGGTAGAAGAAGAGAAGAAACTCAATACAAAAAGTTGTTTAGAGGCTGCCAACATTGAGCTAGCAATGCGAAGAAGAGAGCAAGATGAAGCCAGGGCTGATGCTTTGCAATGGAGGAGAGCATATGAAGAATCGAAGATAACTGAGAAAGGTACTCGGAAACAACTTGATGACTTGAAGCAACAGTTGAAAGGGGTGGTGGCTGAATATGAAAGTAGGGTCCAAAGTGAGAAATAATTAAATGAAGACCTAGTTTCATCACATGAGGTTATGTTAGAAGAGAAAAGGGAGTTGAATGACCAAGTAGAACAACTGAAAGAAGTCATTGAAGATTATCAAGGGCGACAAGAGTTTTGGGCATATAACTTTGTGAGTCGAGCTTTAGAAATTAAACAAATGCTTGATAATGCCTCATATTACTTACGCAGAGTTGAATGGACGATAAACCCACTTACAACACCAATTGAGATCCATGAATTCATTGAATGTTGTAAAGGAATGATAAGCCAAATAAAGAATATGGCTAGCAGTGATGAATGATATACCTTGTAAAGTGTCAATTGTACTTCGCATTTTTGTTCCGTTTATCAATAAAGATGATGTTGATGTTTTACTCTTTATAATGGTCTTGGCATACTAACCTTATTTATTTATTTAAACTTAATACTTAGAACGCGACATTCTAAAGAAAAGTTTAATTGGGAATACTCACACACCTCCTGATCTTATGTTCTGTGAGACTTGGTACTTGAGACGTGACATCTTAAGGAATGGTTGAGAAAATGATGTTCAAATACGATTCATGCCACTTATGATTTTCTAAATAACCTTGCATTCCTAAAAATAGGGTAGTTGCATCCTAAACTTCAGTCATGTTAAACAGGAACTCATAAAACATTTTAACAAGATGAGAAATAAGAAAGACGAAAATTGAAGCAAATAAAGCATCCCTACGACACCCTTACGGGACACGTGCCAAGATAAAGATCATGGAAGGAATCGTAGATGAACACGAAGAGTTGAAAGAGGAAATGAGTCAGATGAAAGAACAAATGAACAAGATTTTGTTAATGCTAGAATCAATGAAAGGTGCAAGTGGGAATCCTATAGAAGGATCTCAAGGTAATCCTTCACATTCTCTCGGATTTACGCCGCAAGCCAATCCAAATGTTCATACATCATTTCCTTCATATGGCCTCCCTTTTGGCTACACACCACCGTTGGTCACCAGTACTCTCAAGGCTAATCACGATGCTTCTATTGCAAACCCACCATATGTCATACCTTAGGGTTACATGCCACCTGTGACCATTAATCCTAAAATCAATCCCCACACCTCTACCTCAAATGCACTAAACCAAACACTAAACCAAGATCCAAGCCTTGAAACTAATGATCCGCAAACTTTGTCACAATCTTTCACCTATCTACCCTGTGCCAATCCACTTGAAGGCCTACCAAATCACCAAACCACCAATTCGACACCAACCATTGTCATCCACCCTAAACAATCCAAAGATACCCAATCCAATGAAAAGTTGCAGATTTTGGAAGAAAGAATGAGAGCCATTGAAAGATTTGATCATTATGCCTTCAATGCTACTGACCTATGTCTAGTCTCAGATGTTGTGATCCCTCATAAGTTCAAGGTCCCTGATTTTGATAAGTATAAAGGAGACACTTGCCCGAAGAATCATCTCACAATGTACTGTAGGAAAATGGCCTCGTGTACTTATGATGACAAGCTCCTTATCCATTTCTTTCAAGAAAGTCTCAAAGGGGCTGCTCTGGGTTGGTACATGAACTTAGAGCGAGGACGCATACATACTTGGAAAGACTTGGCAGAAGCTTTCCTGAAGTAATACAAGTACAATGTGGATATGGCTCCAGATAGAACACGACTGCAAAATATGACAAAAAGGGAGAATGAGACTTTTAAAGAGTATGCCCAAAGTTGGAGGGGGGTGGCTGCTCAGGTGCAACCTCTTTTATCGGAAAGGGAAATGGTCACGATGTTCATTGATACACTCCAATCTCTTTTTTATGATAGGATGATTGGAAATGTATCATCGAATTTCTCAGACCTAGTTGTTATTGGAGAGAGGGTTGAAATGGGTGTAAGGAGTGGGAAGATCGCTCATATGCCAACAGGACCAACAAGCATGAGAAAACTCTTAACAACCATTGACAAGAAAAAAGGAGGTGAAACAAATGCAATAATACCTACACTCATCATGCCTAGCTACAATCCTATCTCTCTCGTTCCTAAATACCAACCTCAATCCATGTACAACCCACAAATAGCAACAACTTCCCAATTTCCATATCCACAACCTTACCAACCTAGAATAACCTACTTTCCCCCACCGCCACAAGCTTTATCTCCGACAATACCTCAAACAAATCAGCCAAGAACCCCATACCCTAATACCAATGATCCTAAAAAGAGAGGAAATAACCAATAAAGAACATTTGCCTCAATTCCCATGACATACTCTGAGCTTCTACCGCATTTGGTAACCAATTCTCTCATTGTTCCTTTCACTTTAAAACCTATCCAACCACCTTATCCTAAAAGCTATGATCCAAATGCTAAGTGTGATTACCATGCGGGTACAATAGGACATTCTACTGAAAAATGTTGGGGATTAAAACATAAAGTGCAAGATTTAATAGAAAAAGGGCTATTGAGCTTTAAAGAAGAAGGGCCAAACGTCAGGAATAATCCACTTCCTGGCCATGGAAATACCTCGGTGAATGCCATCGGAGAACAACCTAATTAACCAGTAAGGGATGTTTGGAAAGTCAAAACCTCCATGAGAGTGATCTTTTCAAAGTTATGCAAATTCAGAATGATTAAAGGTCAAGTCCTCAATACAGAGGTATGCGGGCTTCATCCAGGAACTGAACATTCCATTGAGGAGTGCAATGAATTCAAGAAACTTCTACAAGGTCTAATGGACTCAAATCTAGTCTAGATAAGCCAGTCGTATAACGAGGGTGATGTGTTCATGTCTCAATCAGAGGAGAAGCAAGGGGAACCAAGACCATTGGTGATTCATTTCACCAGGAATGCATCTTCCTCACTAGCTCAGGCTCTTGAGCCCATTGTCATAAAATTTCCAACTCCTTTCCCTTACAAGGATACTAAGGCAGTGCCATGGAAATATGGTGTGGAAGTGTAGGCAGATAAACAACAGATGGATGAGTCTTGGTTTGAGAAATTCGTTGTCACAAATATTGCGGGGCTAGGTGGAATGACACGTAGTGGTAGAGCCTATGCTCCTGAGGACTTAAGGAGGGAAGACATGGTGAAGAACTCTGGAGTAAAAGAGAAAGAGTTTGTTGAAGACTCTGGGGGATGTAAAAGGCCTATGGGGGTAGAATTGTTGATGAAAAAGAAAAGAAAAAAGAAGTATCTCATGAGGAAACCTCAGAATTCCTCAAGTTCATTCGGCAAAGCGAGTATAAACTCATTGATCAATTGAATCGTACCTTGGCAAGGGTGTCCCTTTTGTCTTTATTAATGAATTTAGAGAGCCATAGGGAGTTGTTGATGAAGATTTTGAATGAAGCACATGTGGCTCATGACATCATAGTAGACAAGTTTGCGGGCATTATTGGCAACATTGCTGCTAATAATTACCTCACTTTCACAGATCATGAAGTTCCAGTTGAAGGGAGGGGGCATAATAAGGCTCTGCACATCTCGGTGAAATGTATGGATCATATCATAGCCAGGGTTTTAATTGACAATGGATCTTCATTGAATGTGATGCCTAAATCCACTTTGGATTGACTACCTTGTGACGAGACCTACATGAAGCCAAGTTCTATGATTGTAAGGGCTTTTGATGGATTATGTAGAGAAGTTATGGGAGAGATTGATATCCCTGTCCAAATTGGTCCTTTCACTGTTGGGATCACTTTCCAAGTCATGGACATCAAGCCAGCATACAGTTGTTTGTTGGGTAGGCCATGGATCCATTCGGCTGGAGTAGTTCCTTCCACGCCGCATCAAAAGTTAAAGTTTGTGGTGGATGATAAGCTTGTGATCATTTCTGGTGAAGAAGACATGTTGGTGAGTAGCCCAACCCTTGCTCATTATATTGAAGCGGCTGAGGAAGCTATTGAGACTTCTTTTCAGTCTTTGGAAATAATCAACATTGCTTATGTCGAGCCTGTTCCTATGAATCCACGAATGTCAAATGCAATTATGATGGTGGCAAAAGTCATGTTGAATGGAGGATATCAACCAGGGTTTGGTTTAGGAAAAAGCTTAGAGGGAATTGTAGAGTTGGTGGAGCTCCCTGAAAATAAGGATCGACGTGGATTGAGGTATAAACCCACCCAAGCTGACAAGAGAAGGTTGGCAGAAGAAAAGAAAGAGAAGAGGTTGGCTCGCCTTGAGAATCGGGAGTTGAAAACTGAAAGAATTCCCATTTGTGACCTTTATCAAAGCTTTCGCAGTGGAGGACTAGTATATGCAGATCAAGTGGCTATGACTAAGGAAGATCAGGATGTAGATGATCATGTCAACTTTGTGTACCCATGCAACCCTCATCAAGAGCTTCACAACTGGAAGATCCAAGAATTTCCTGTGGTCTTTAATTCTCTTTCAAAGTAATTGTAATGCTAATTTGACAATTATGCCCATGTCTTTAGTATGACCTTTTTGTTAAAATGGGCTTGCATGTTAATTTTGATATATCATATAAATGAAATGCATGTTGCAACTTTCTAATTATTCCCTTTGTTTCTCATCCTTTCTCTTTCATAAGCCCGACTTTTATTTATTTTCCTTTGTTTCCATGTTAACCCTGAAATTGAAGATCTGAAAATATTCACCTTGAGAATAATAGTGTTAGTATCTCATGCTATGAGTTTGATCATCTCGTCCATCAAGCGGATGAGAACACTGATGACTTAGAAACCTCGTTTGAACTTGAGAGGTTGGTGGAACAAGAGGATAAAATAATTCAGCCCCATGAGGAGGAAATTGAAACACTCAATCTGGGAAATGAAATTGCTAAGAAAGAAATTAAAGTCGGTATTGCCATAAAGGGGAATGTGCAAGACCAGTTGCTCAAGCTTTTAGCCGATTATGTTGATATTGTCAAGCACAGATTGCCATTGAATCCAGAGTGTCCTCCAGTAAAGCAAAAGTTGAGACAAATGAAACCAGAGTTGTCATTAAAAATCAAAGAAGAAGTTCAGAAGCAGTTCAATGTTGGGTTCCTTACAGTGGCTAAATACCCTCAATGGGTTGCCAATGTAGTGCCTGTTCCGAAGAAAGATGGGAAGGTCAGGATGTGTGTTGACTATCGAGACTTGAATAGAGCTAGCCTTAAGGATGACTTCCCATTGCCTCACATTGATGTACTGGTAGGCAACACAGCCCAACATTCTTTCTTTTCGTTCATGGATGGTTTCTCTAGGTACAATCAAATCAAGATGGCACCAGAAGATAGGGAGAAGACCACATTCATCACGTTGTGGGGAATATTTTGCTACAAAGTAATGTCATTCAGATTAAAAAATGCTGGGGCAACATATCAGAAGGCAATGGTTACTTTGTTCCATGACATGATGCACAAGGAAATTGAAGTGTATGTGGATGACATTATCGCTAAGTCAAACACAAAAGAAGAACATCTTGTCAACTTGCACAAGTTGTTTGAGCAGTTGAGGAAGTACAGACTTCGATTAAACCTTGCGAAATGTACCTTTGGCGCGTAAAGTCAGGCAAACTGCTAGGCTTCATTGTGAGTGAAAGAGGTATAGAAGTTGATCCTGACAAGGTGCGAGCAATTGAAGAGATGCCAGTCCCTAGTACAGAGAAGGAAGTTCGCGGATTCTTGGGGAGGTTGAATTATATTGCCAGATTCATATCTCAATTAACTACTACGTGCAACCCCATTTTCAAATTGTTGCGTAAGAATCAAACTATGGTATGGAATGACGATTGCCAAAACGCTTTTGAAAAGATCAAGCAATACTTGTGAGAACCTCCAGTCTTAGTACCACCAATAGCAGGAAGACCTCTAATCATGTACCTGACAGTGCTTGAAGAATCCATGGGTTGCATATTGGGGCAACATGATGCGTCTGGGAGAAAGGAGTATGCCATTTATTATTTGAGTAAGAAGTTCACGGATTGTGAAATGAGATACTCTTTGTTGGAGCGAACATGTTGTGCTTTGGCTTGGGCTGCTCGTAGGTTGAGGCAATATATGTTGTGTTAGACTACTTGGTTGATCTCGAAAATGGATCCGATCAAGTATGTATTTGAAAAGCCTGCTCTTATTGGCTGAATTACTCACTGGCAAGTGTTATTAATAGAATATGATATTCTGTATGTCACCCAAAAGGCAATCAAAGGTAGTGCTTTAGCAGAGTACTTGGCTCATCATCCTATAGAAGATTATCAATCGATGCAATACGAGTTCCCAGATGAAGACATAATGGCATTATTTGAGGAGGAAGAATCCACAAATGAAAAATGGACATTATTGTTCGACGGGGATTCCAATGCATTGGGATATGGAATTGGGGTAGTGTTAATTTCTCCAAAGAATCAATTCATCCCATTCACTACAAGACTGGGTTTTGATTGTACCAATAATATAGTAGAATATGAAGCATGTGCAATGGGGATTCTAGCAGCCATTGAATTTGGTGCCAAGATTTTAGAGGTGTATGGAGACTCAGCACTAGTGATTCACCAGCTAAAGGATGAGTGGGAGACTCGAGATAAGAAGCTAATCCCATACAACTCTTACGTCAAGGGGTTAATGGAACACTTTGATAGAATTACTTTTTGTCATATTCCTCGTGAGGATAATTAGTTGGCTGATGCTTTAGCTACTCTATCTTCAATGTTTGAAATAAGTCAAAAGAATGAAGTGCCACTAATAAGGATCCAGAATTGGGATCAACTGGCTTATTGTCAGGCAATTGAAGAAGAACCAAATGAGAAGCCATGGTTTTATGACATCAAGCGCTACATGAAAAGTAGAGAATATCCTCCTAATGTTACAAATAATGACAAAAGAACCTTAAGGAGACTTACAATGGGTTTCTTTTTGAATGATGATGTGTTATATAAGAGAAATCATGACATGGTGTTGCTCAGATGTGTTGATGCAATTGAGGCCGTCAAGATAATGGAAGAAGTCCATGAAGGTTCATTTGGAACACATGCAAATGGGCATGCAATGTCAAGAAAGGTTCTAAGAGCTGGCTATTATTGGTCAACCATGGAAGTTGATTGTTGCAACCATGTGAGGAAGTGCCATAAGTGTTAAACCTATGTTGATAATATCCTTGTGTCACCGACATCCTTAAATGTCTTAGCCGCACCATGGCCATTTTCAATGTGGGGAATAGATATGATTGGTTCAATTGAACCAAAGGCATCAAATGGACTCGTTTCATTTTGGTCGCGATTGATTACTTCACCAAATGGGTTGAAGCAGCATCATATGCCAGTGTAACAAGACACGTAGTAGTCAAGTTCATCAAGAGAGACATAATTTGTCGGTATGGTTTGCCAAGTCATATCATTACTGATAACGGGACAAACTTGAACAACAAACTGATGTCAAGAGTTGTGCAATGACTTTAAGATTCAGCATCGCAATTCTTCTCCATATTGCCCGAAAATGAATGGTGCGGTAGAAGCAGCAAACAAGAATATCAAGAAAATTATCCAGAAGATGGTGGTAACATATAAGGATTGGCATGACATGCTTCCTTTTACCTTGCATGGTTATCGCACCTTGGTACGCACCTCGACTAGGGCAACTCCATATTCTTTGGTGTATGGGATGGAAGCCGTGCTCCTTATTGAAGTGGAAATTCCTTCATTGAGAGTACTAGTAGAAACCAAACTTGAAGAGGCTGAGTGGATTCAAGCTCGCTATGACCAATTGAATCTCATTGAAGAAAAAAGGTTGATTGCCCTATGTCATGGTCAGTTATACCAAAAGAGAATGAAAAGAGCTCATGATAAAAAAGTTCATCCTCAAGAGTTCCAAGAAGTAGAGCTGGTGCTTAAGAAAATCCTACCAACCCAAAAGGATCATAGAGGGAAATGGACTCCAAATTATGAAGGACCTTATGTGGTAAATAAGGCATTCTTAGGAGGAGCATTGATCCTTACAAATATGGATGGGGAAGACTTGTCCCTTCCTATCAACTCTGATGCAGTCAAAAAGTATTATGCTTATAAAAAAAAAAAAAAAAGTGCTCGCTAAGCTGAAAACTTGAAAAGGCGGCTTAGGCAAAAATTAGAGCAACCTAGTAGGCTGAAAACTCGCAAAGAATAGTCTAGGCAAAAGATATGGTTAAAAAAAAAAAAAAAGCTCGCTAAGCTGAAAACTTGAAAGGGTGGCTTAGGCAAAAATTAGAGCAACCTGGTAGACTGAAAACTCGCAAAGAGCAGTTTAGGCAAAAGATAGGGATATATATATATATATATATAAACAACAACAACAAGGGGGCAGTTTAGGCAGAAGTTAAAGCAGCTCAGTACGACTACAACAAAAGACTTGAGACTGGGGCAAGTCAAATGCATTGAAGTATTCAATAGTGGGGCAAATCCTTGAAGGCTAAAATACATTTCAACTCAAATAGTTATAAGTATTTGATGTTCTCAAAAGCTAATGAAGGGCTCTTCAAAGTTGCAAGCATGAGAATTGACACTATTACTCTAGACATTACCTTTACCACTCTTGTTTGGTCACTTGTGTGATGATTTTGATATATCTACCATTTTGTTCTCACCTAAACCTATTCTAACATTTGCAATTTCTTTTTAAAAGCAATAAGATATCTTCATCCTGAATTCCTTTTCATGGTTCAATTATGCTATTTTCATTATGTGATATGTTAAATGAAGTATGCTATTGTGTTGAAAATGCGTTACAATTATAATGAAATAAGCTTGAATTTCATGGGAAATATGGTAATTCCTCAACCAGCTCTACAAACGGATATTGGAAAATTGTCACAGGATTCAATGTGCCACATGTTATAGTCAGAGCCTAACTTGAAAACTTCAACCAAAATCTGATTTTGTTTCCTCATTGAAGTTTGAGGAACTTGCAACCTTAAGGGTGTCAAAGGATAAAAAAGATAATAATAAAACACACACACACACACAAAACACGAAACTAAACAGAATGTCCACAACATCTCAAGTTACATCATGCATACATTCCAACATCTACCTTTTACTTGGAACTTGTTTTGGGCATCCATGCCTATTGTCTTTACATTTCGGGCATCCACGCCCACCGCTTTAAATTTCGAGCATCCATGTTCACTGCTTTAAATTTCGGGCATCCACGCCCATTGCTTTTACATCACGGGCATTCACATCTATCGCTTTACATTTCGGGCATCCACGCCCATTGCTTTATACCACGGGCATCTACGCCCACTGCTTTTACATCACGGGCATCCACGTCCACCGTTTTTCATTTCGGGCATCCATGCCCATTGCTTTACACCACGTCCATTGCTTTATATTTCGGGCATCCACGCCCACTGCTTTCAATTTCGAGCATCCACGCCCATTGCTTTTTCATCACGGGCATCCACGTCCACTACTTTAAATTTCGAGCATCCACATCCATTGCTTTTACATCACGGGCATCCACGTCTATCGCTTTACATTTTGAGCATCCACGCCCATTGCTTTACACCACAGGCATCCACGTCTACTGCTTTACATTTCAGGCATCCACGCCTACTGTTTTTACATTTGTTAAGTCCCTGCACATTTTTCTATCATCATCGAACAAAATTGAAGTTTCTTTTTCTTTATTTATTTTTACTACAATAAAATGAAAACTAAGGTTATTCATCTTATTTGGTAAAATATAAATAAAGAGGGGCTACTGTCAACACCCAATTTTGTCCGTTTAATTATCTTTTATAATTATTATAATTATTATTATTGTTGTTGTTATTATTATTAGTATTATTATTATTATTATTATTATCCCACAAGTTTATCTTGCTACATAAAAAAAAATGAAAGAATGAAAGGGGAAAGAAAAAATGAAGGAGAATACACAATAATATAATAGGCAAGAAACCCATTTTTTTTTTCTAATTTTCCTCCAAGTTACATTGCTACAAGCTTCTTTAAAAATTGAAGTGTAGTTTACAATAAGTGCCCAAATCAAGTACAAGAAAAAGAAAAAGGAAAAGAAGCAACAAGAAGAAAAAAAAAGAAGGAAAAAGAAATAGGAAAAAGAAGAAAGAAGAAGAATGGAGCAATTTCATCAGCAGCTTCATCAATCCACTAGCAAATCCTTAAGCAGCTCCATCATCAGGTAGCACTTAGCCGCTTCATCATCATCAGGCGCAGCACTCAGCTGCTTCATCATCATGTAGGCACAGCACTAGGTGGATTTGGTCAAACATTGCAGTTGCAAGAAAAAAAGAGGATTAAGCAAAGAGGTTAAGAAAATCTCACTATATATAGCAATAGAGAATGCTGAATGCAAGGGGGGAGGAATACAGAAAAAGAAGTGACCAACAAAGCAAAAAAAAAGAAAAGAAGACAGAACATCAAGAATAGAGAAGAGAAGAGTAATACAGCAAAGGAAGAACCATAGAACAACACTGAGTAGAATAACATGTTTCTTTTCTTTCAATCTTCATGTAATCTTCATCATGTATTAGCCTTTTCTATGTTTGATTGTAAGCAGTATATGCAATTCATGTGTTCAAATCTATTAGTTCAAAACAGTGATAAATGAGATATAAAGAGATATGACTCTGAGAAGAGAATACTATGTTTAAATTTAAGTTAACCAAATCTATCAAAGATAAATCAGACCAAAAACAGATATGAGAGACATGAGCAGGACAAATACCAAGAACACAAAAACAGAATCATTGAGCTCAATCCCTCAATCCCAAACAAAACCCAAAATAGAGACAAACAAAGTCATTGAATCCAATCCCAAATACAAGCATAAACACAACTACAAAAGAACAAAATCAAATCCCATACACAAGTTTATAGCAAGAGAAGCAAATCAGAGAACCCAATCGCATAAACCAATCCAACAATCAAACAGAGAAATTGGTTTAGAGTCAGAGAAACATAGAGAGGGAAAAAGAAATAAGAAACAGAGAAAAACGAAAAGCTACACCTGGGCTCCGGCCACCGTCACGACCTCCTCCCCTAGCCGCAACCACCCTCTGCGGCCGTCTCCCCTCGCACCCTTCGTCACTGCTCACCATCGCGATCTCACTCACCCAACCTTAGCTGCGAGCCACCTCCGCCATGCCAAACACCCTCCGCCCTCGCTTAGCCATCCTGTGACCTCCGCCAAACAACTAAACACCATCCTTGCCAAGCCCTTGCGCTGCCAACCCTCCTCCGCCTCAACCCACCATTGCGGCCCTCCTTTGCCGTCTCCATTGTGCCGGCATGGCGTTGCCACTACAGCGTCGCCAGCCAAGCCGCGCCACTTCCCTTTCCCCCTTTCTCTTCTCTCTCGCGAGCCCTAGGTTGCAAACCAAGCAACCAAGCAACTAAATGAGGGAGGTCGAGAACCCTAAGTTTCTAATATTCATTTTGGGTAGCCTTCTATTTACACCCCCCATATTACTAAATTACAACTTTCGTGTTTTAGGCCCTTTTCTATTTACACTTCCATTTTTACTAAGTTGCAACGTATCCGTTTTGGGCCAGCCTTTTACTTACAACAACATTTAAAATTACTAAGTTGCACTTTCTTTTCTTTTTTCCTTTTTTAATTATCAATAGTTTATAAATTAAAATCATTAAAAAAAAATAAAGATGAATTGACTTGGGTGTACACCTCTGTCAATTTTTCAAGTGTCTTTTTAGGATAAATGAGTTGTGACAGCTCAAGAGTCCTAAATTAAAAATAAAAGAATAAAAATAGTATATCTCCTTGTTTCCTTTAATAAAATTGATCTTCATAAAAATAAATTATTCTTTTCTAGTAATGTTTTGGTGAGATAAATATCTAAAAGTTATAAAGATTTTGCTTAATTAATTAAAGGTAATCGTCTTTGTGACGGACGTTGTAGGGTGCTAATACTTTCCCTACACGTAATGGACTCTCGAACTCAAATCTGGTTTCAAATACCATTTTTTCTAAAAAAAGGTTTTTCTTGATGTTTTCCTTAATAAGCATTAGTGGCGACTCCTCTGATCCATAAATCAAATTTTCATCACCGTCCCACCGTGACCCAAGTTGCGACACTAGTCCTAGCAAACTTTCTTCCAGGAATAAGATTATAGGCTTAAAGGAGAAAAAATGAAATAAATAAAGAAAATAGGTAAAGATCATGATTTTAGAAACCATTAGTTATGCCTGAGTTGAATGGTAAAGCATGTTAAAGTTAAAATTCCAATATGTTAGCTAATTTCCCCAACCAAAAATTGTACTTGTAGTTAGAAATGGAATGTGAAGAAGGCAAAAAAAAAAAAAAAAGAATGAAAAAACAATAAATATGATATAATTCTGATAGCATCATCACCTTTCATGTTCTTCTTCTTCTGTTCCATACACTCATACAGTTCTAATAAGAGAGAATGTCTCTTAAGCTACCTATGAGAAAATTGTTATTACAATGGCATTTAGGAAATATAAACTCAAATTATAGTATAATGCATCTTATTTTACATCATTTGCAGAAGTAATGACTTCTTGGATCAACCTTGCTGCCTTTTTCTGGTACCTATGCAGAAATATGTGACCAAATCAATACTAATGAGATAAAGGAGACAAACAAGGAATGGTAGAAGCCTAGGACGGAACTCAAACATCAAAATTTCTTTTTTTACAAATGTATAAATATCTCAATAAAACCATTGTAGCAGATAAAGTTTTGGGGAGAAGGCAAAGAGTCCTTAATTAGCTTTTAGAGAGAGACATATTCTCTAGAAATGACAATTATTTAGAGTCTACTAATTGAATTAATTAATAAAAAGTCAACATGATTAGCATTGATGCACATTCTATTTGATATTTTCATCATCAGACATGCTGCTTCAACTAGTCAATTGCAAGAAAATGGAAAATAATATTTTTAAAGGAAGAATTTGAAAAAAATCAACCAAGAGCTTACCTTCCATAACGTAACATAACTATTGATAATATGGAGCATACCACCAATAGATAAACCAAGTGGCCAAGATAAAATCAACAAGTAGATTAATGAACCTCCCCCCTAACAAGATGAGAAAACCCAATTAAACCCTCCAATATGAGAGATAAGTTTTACTAGCATTACATCAATCATAACTAAATCAACCTGAAGATCACATTGCACAATATCAAGTTAAGATCATTTTTGATAACCTTTGACACTTGTTGGCAATTTGCCCCAAGCCTACTTGTCAAATCACCTACTGTTTCATTGTCAAAAAATGATATATCCTACAATAAAGGCACTGCTTAGTTCAATCATACATCAAACAAAGGAAATAAATGAATGCAACAAGAGATATCAGTTATTAAGTGCAGCCAAACCTATAGAAGAAGAGAAGAGTATAGTGTTTCTCTCATTCTCTTAACTTGCACATATTTCCAAAATTTGAAAAGTCACATACACCAAAGAGTTGAAGAAAACACAAAGTCAAAGCATCAGAAATGGGCAGGCTGCAAAATGACCATTGCTTAAGTACTTAGTCTTAATTAATATCAGGAAAATTCCATCCTATACTAGTTCATATAATAGCAGAACTCGACCAATGATCAAGTAAAATATGTAAAAATCACAATGAAACCAGAACTTGATTATAACTACATTGGTAAGGACTTTTTGTTCAAGTCATATATTCCTACAAAGTATTTAAAAATCTAAAGACTTTTTTATGCAAAAATGGTATTTTCTTAAATCCTAATTCAATACAGCCCTCTAAATTATCAATCATCTTTTGTGCTTTTTTTATACTTAACAAAATAGAAAAAAGATAGTTCTCATATTTTCATAGCTCTCCAATTATGAAGAAATAACTCAAAACTAAAAGTTGTTTTAGTGAATAGAAGAGACAGAAGAAGGGCATTGCACCCAATTGCATCCATATCAGAAGAAGCATTTCAAAACTACAATTTCAGTTTGAATTCTAAACACAATCTTTAAATTTTTCTTTCTTAGTGGAGCTAAATACTAAGGAACAGTTAAAATTCAGTCATTTCTTCAGCCTCCTCAAGACCTCTAACATCAAAATACAACTCACTGTCTTACCAATTAATACACCAATTTCAGTAATTCATAACAAAAAAAGAGGAAAATCCGCCTCGCCTTCCACACTGGTTGTAAGACAACTGATATGGATATGGCGATGTTGTAAATCATTTTTGTAGTAATGTAAAAGTTGTTGGAAACATCTCTTAACACTTCCACACTCAAACCTTAAAGCATTTCATGAGAATTATTAGACGAAATAATTTATATGTGGAAATATTTTGATGCATTAGGATATTAAAATAAAAAATATCATACCATTTATCTAAGTTGTCCATGTCGTTATTTTATATAGTAAAATTCATCAACAATAGAATTTGTATCAACATGAGGCATGGGCAGACATGATTAAGGATTCTGAACAACATTCACCAGGAAAAGAGGAACCATTCCAACTAGTGATTTCCAAATCCACAAAGAAAAATAACTCCAAGAGGCACCATGGTATGACAGGTAACACAAAGAGAGAGATACCATATAACCTCTGCGGAAATAAGAGCCCCCGGGATGATGAGGGCGGGAATAAGGATCAGGGAAATTAAGTAACAGAGGATGTTGTTCATGAAGCAAAATTTTTTACGCAGATTAGTTTAAAGACACCAATTTTGAATGCTAATGATATTTCTTCAGAGGTTCCAGCTGCTACCTCTCGGAATACTAGCTCTAACACTAGATGGGTAAGAAATTGGGCAGAGGAATTATATGAAGAGGAGGCTATATCCTCTAAGCTACACCCTCAGGTTCAAGCGAACATGAGGCTTATCTCGCATTTCCTTAACAGGGAGAATGATATAGCCGACCAGGAATCCCCTTCCATGAGCATGATAAGAATGAAGGATTAACCTCAGAAAAAGAAGAAGAAAAAAGGAGTGAAAATGCGTAGATAATACTACATCACAAGCTCACTAAGTTGCTTTGTTAGCATTGGTTTTAATCATGGATTTTGGCCTAGTCCCCCATGTTGTTTAATGTTTTCTTTCATTGGGTCTTGGCCTAATCCCCCCACATTTATCTTGTTTATTTTTTCTTTCTTTTCAATAAAATATAGCCGCCTTTGTCCATAATGGGGAGTCATGGGGTTTCCAACTCTATTGGGTTCTCCATGACCCTTCTCCTGAGACTTTGGTGGACTACAACTTATAAGAAACAATTTAATGGATGATTCTTTCAATTTTTTCCAGAAGAAGGCTACAGAGAATAGTAAAAGATGAATAAAGATTAAAATTTTTAACTTTTAAACACTTGTTCAACTATACGAACCATCCATAATGGTGTATTTGATTTGGGTTGCTTTTCGTGATCGAGATCTATTAGTACACATCACTCATTTTTAGGAGTGTTCGCGGTGTGGTTTGGTTTGGTTTGGTTTTTAAGCAAAAAGTCCTCCAAACCAAACACAAAAAATACATGCGGTTCGATTTTCTATTTATAAAATATCTAAACCAAACCAAACCAAACTTTTGCGGTTTGGTTCGGTTCGATTTTTGCAGTTTTTTTAAGTTTAAAAAAAAATACAAACTCAATCAAATTAAAAGATCTTAAAACTCAAAATTGCTGTCATAATTTCAAATATATCCACATAAGTCTCAAAACATATAAAATTGACTCAAAGTCTTAATATATAAAATTACACATAAAAAATGTCAAACTCCACCAAATGTTATACAAACATAACAACATAACAAATTAAAAACATTTAGTTGTCTAATAGCTATGTTGAGTTTGAGTACACTGTTACTTGAGCTTCTCAAGTGTGATGAGTTTCCAAATTCATTGATATCATTTGAATTATCATCATCATTCACTGCATAATTATTGCATGTTGTAGCTAGTGCAGCTTCAATGTCCCATATAAAAACCTCTCCGCCAAACCAGAGGCAACCATATTGCTCTAAAATTCACGACACTACTAAAGAATCAAAAAATGGATTTGATAAGATTCAAACTTTAAATTCAATATAAGATCAAGCATGAAAAGTTCATAGTGTACATTACATTATTTTTCAGATACAACAAGGCAAGTATCATAATCTGAGTGTTGGCGAAGAGTCCTAGTACATGTTTGAGTGGATGATAAGGCATTCCATGTCTAGCACAAACATACAATCGCCAAGTTAAACAAAGTCCACATCTTTATGTCATATTTTCCATGGATAAGACATAATTTTGCATAACTGTGACCAAACTTTCCCATGTTGCATCATATGCGCCTTTCAATATTGTTTAAGTAAGAAAATTGCACTAAATTCAATTTTTTAGCAAGAAAATTACACAAAATAGTTAATACAAATTCCAAAAAATTGAAAAACAAAAGGAAAAGAAGAATAAGATAGATAAGGATTATTACCCAGTCTACATGAGATTCAAAGGTAGTTGAGCATGATCAGCTAGTGTCTACCGATTTAACTTGCCATCACGACTTCCATTGAAGAGATAATTAATTAGATCCATGAGTTGAACCTACTCAGAGTTACAGACACGGAGAACCAAATAACAAAGTCACAAACCTAAAGAACCAAATAACACAGAGTCACATAGAGAACCTACTCAAACCTACTCACATAGTCACGGAGAACAAAATATCAAAGAACCAAATATGACAAACAGAGAACCAATCAAGATGCAAACATAGAGAACTGAATCATTAATAAGATGAAAATAGAGAACTGAACCATTAGACATACCATGGCAAGCGAGGGAGAAGGTGAATGGAGAAGGCGAAGGACCACGCAAAGCTTCCAACTCCGATGAGATTGAGGGCGTGAGCCATGAGATTGAGAGGCAAAGTAGAGCTTCAATGGCTGCACAGATCGTGTTTTGCCTTTCGCAATGGTCCGATGAGGTTGGTGCGTCTGTGAGATGAAGGCGAGGTTCGTGTGCCGACGGTGAAGGGCATGAATCGTGAGATGCGTTTCTCCTTTCACATAGGCCTTAGGGTTTCTAGTTGCTAATTTTGATTTTTCCCTCTTATGGGTTTCAGTGAGCCATTGGTGACTTAGTGGTCGACGAACAGAGAAGGCGAAGGAGAATCAAATGAGGTCGGTGCGCCGACGAGATGAAGGCACCGAGATTGAGAGGCAAAGCTTCGACGACGCATTATTGAGGGCACAAGATTCAAAGACAAAGCTTCAATGGCGTCGACGAGGTTGAGGGCGCGAGATGAAGGCGCCGGTGTGGTTGAGAGTGCGAGATGAAGGTGCTGGCGGGGATGAGGATGAAAGATTGAGAGACGAGGGGCAGAGGTAGAGGCACAACATTTAGCTTAGGGTTTGTTTTTTCCTTCTTCACCCTCACTTTCCCTCTTCGCCCTTAGTCCCTCAAAGCCCACGAGGATCAACATTAAAAAAAAAAAAACATGTACATAGTTATGCGGTTTGGTTTGGTTTAGGGCGGTTTGAGATTTTCAAACTGCAAATCAAACTGAACCGCTCGATTTTTTAGAAATAAATTCCAAAAAATCCAAACGAAGTTCGGTTTTGTTTAGTTTGTGGTTTTTTTGGTCAATTTTGCGATTTTTTTGAACTGGTTCGGTTTATGAACACCCCTACTCATTTTTACTTTTCCCAACATAAGTGTTTTTAACCACTAAATCTCTCAAATTGGAGCTTCATTTATAATTAAAATCACTAGTCAAGTTTAAGAATTTTTAAGCCAAGAAAGATGATAAAATACTAATAGTAGTATATGACAAGTTTTACATAATTAAATTCTAATATTTGTTTCAAAAGAAAATTTGTATTTTGAGGAAATATTATTATGAACTTACACTGACTAAGAAATGTAGTCAGGATCAAATCATCATAACTAAACTGATAATGTCAGTTCAAAATTATCTTATATCTACACTAATATATTTTTGTGAAAAATTTAAAGATTTATGGAGTACAAATGAAAATACTAAAAATTAAATACTTAGATAATACAAATGATTAAAGTTTATTTTAAATCATACCAATTAATAATAAATATTAGTTAAAGGTCTTGAATAGAATAAAATTGTTTGATTAAGGAGTTTTTTTTTAAAAAAAATAAAAATAAAAATAATAATAATAATAAATGGCAAATAAACTTACATTGGTAGTATATTAGAACACTTGAATCTTGTTGGTAATTACTGGTAAGGACAAAGAAGATAAAGCTTTATCCACTATGACATCATGTAGAGTAAGCAGGATGAGGTGATAAAGTTTTTGATATTTTGTAAATCAAAAGGAAAGAAGAAGCACATGCAGCTCCTCTATTATAAATAGGACAGGACAAGTTTGCAAAAGATGGCCGTAACTATTAACATTTTGCTTTTCTCTCTCCTCTCACCAATTCTATAGTTTCTTCTAAAAAAACAAAAAAGAGAAGAGAGAAACCTCTCAACTTCGTCACTTTGTTCTTCACTTCTTTGAGGCAACTAGGAATAGAACTCCAATACTCTTTCTTCTTCCTTCCTTGCACTCAAAGTAAGGGGGGAGTGAGGTGGTTCTGTATTGTGTGTTTTATTGACTTTATGTTAAAAAAATGATATTGATATTTTGATTTACTCTATATCCTAATGTTAACTTCTATCCAATTTTTATTTGATTTTTTTATAAAAAAAAAATATAAATAGAATTTGTGATCCATATACTTCATAAAAGCCACGGCTAAATAATGGTAGTAGGAATATGAAGTATTATGATCATGAAGTTGGTTTAGGAGAGTTAAATATAAAAATATAAATAAATAAAAAATAAAACTAAAAAGGCACCCATTGTGTTCATTTTCTTACAAGTACGTGAACTTTAAGAGATTTGAAGATTTGTTGTATGTGCATAAACTAAAAGACAATAAAACCATTATTTTCGTATCTGATTCTTATGAGTAAATTTAGAAAATAAAGTTTTACTCAAATGATGTTTTCGGTACTAAAATGATATAAGGAATTTTTTTTACCACTTGGTAGAGGAGTAGTATTCTTCTATTAGAATAAAAAGGGGTGGTCTTATTTTATTCCATTTAAGGAAGAAAGCTGAAAGCACCTACAGAACCATAAAAGACAAATCCCAAGTTATCTGCTTCCAAACTTCTAAGATACATTTAAGTTTTTATATATAAAAAAAAAAAAAACAAATGAAATGGTTTTCTATACTACTATTGCCAATTTACAGGAAGAAAATTAAACGTCCGGATTGTATTTTTTTTTTAATATTTTTTCTAAATTAGAATTTAACATAAATTGATTTTTTTAGCCTTAGATTGAAAAAAAAATATAATAAAAATAATAACAATAATAATAAACTAATAATAACAATAATTTAACAGGATTAGTAACATTATTATTAAAATCTCTACATTTTAAACACTAAGAAAATTCTTATTCTATCTTATAAATGAACAGGAGACACCTTCATGTAAATCTAATAAATAATTATTTACATTTTAATTAGTTAAAGAGGATTAAAATTAAAATTAAGAAATGTGTTGAATCATATTATAATATAAATTGTGATATGTGGAGATAGTTATAGTTATGCTTTGTTTTATAATTTGTCTGATTAATAGACATAAATGTTATTTTGTAATTATAGTATTTAGCTAATAAGATCATGAGACTATATGTATAGACATGATATACTGAAGTACTCTAAGATGAGTATTGCTAATAAATGAATATGTAGAAGTGTGTTACCAAATGTGGAAGATACAGTTTGACAAACTAAGGAATGAAAGGCAGGGACTTACTAACGGAAGCCTTGGGGGTACGATGTCAAGTGATGAAGTAACTAAAAGACCAAGAGAACATCTTGTGTCGGAAACTTCATCTAACTAACTTGGTAACCATAACAACTACTCAGCATTTTATTGATTGGTTGTGAGAGTACGCCTAAGATATATATAGGACTGTGGATGTCCTAATATATATAGAACTATGAAAGTCTTAAACTTAGATAATTCGATTTCATCTATGAAATATGATAGTTTTGCTATAGGTAAAGATGTATGTACTCCTAGTCACTTCCAAATCGGGGGGTATGGATCCATACTATGTCTAGAAAAGTAAGATGTTATGACTAGATAAAAACTTAGGTTTCCCCGCTATATATATATACATATCCATATGTATATAGTATTGTTGTACTAACGGTAAATTACCGTTAGTATAACATATATTTTAGAACCATATCTCACTCCTTCGTTATTTTTATGCATGCATCTATTATATATACGAAGATGGAGGACTCGCCGATACCCCATGATACGATTCTTGACATTACGGGCCTAGGTGCCTGGACTGCAGAAGAAGACTTAGTATACCTCTCTTCCGTTTCAATCACTTCTACGCAGTACCCATTACAAGACCAGAGTTAGCAAACCCTCTTCCACCTTTTCCACCGTCCCTGGATATAGGATCCACTTATCCTACTATTTCCCTGCCATACTCACATATGTACCTAACATAGTATCCATCCATCCCACCTATATATCCACCACCATCACTTATGCCTTTCATGCCCCCAATACCAACATATCCTTTCTCTCCTTGGTACCTACCCTATCCAGCTCACCCTTACTACTATCCCATACAAGCACCTATTGATTCCACTATACCCATTATGATACCTTTTATGATTTATGCGTCTCTTGTAGAATCTACTTCGACCTTTAAAACTTACTAAGAGTAGGTCCTACCCCTATTTCTAGTATATGATGATATTCCTGTTGATCCAACTAATTTGTATCTCATAGAGCCAACATCCACTTCCCTGGACTTCCTACCAACAGATATTGTTCAGCCTATACTTATCGATAACCTGCCTATCCAATAGCCACTTAAGACAGGAACAAATGACACCTTAGATGATGACCCACCATATTACACTCCCAATGCCATGGCTAATGAGGTGATAGGATCACTTGCTGATTATGTTCCTTTTGAGACCAAGCATACTTCCCTATCAGATGTAGATGCAACAAGAGTCGATGATGTAGACACTGCCAACACTGAAACAGTAGTACCATCGGACGTGGGACCAACAAATGATGATAACTAGTACTTAAGTGTAGGGTTATATATGTAGGGATATTATGATTAGTGCATGTTTTGGAGACCACTCCTTTGTATAGCTAGGATGCATGTATAGTATAGTTTGACATTCGCTACATCTTTTTGGTATTGTATTATGGCAGTATAGTTGTATATATGACTGATAACTCCTAGTAAGTTAATGAAGTAGTGATGACTATAATGTAATCCTATTTATCTAATGTTTATAATATGGTGTTTTAAATTAAAAAAAAAAAAACTTGTGGTCAATACTTTGATATTTCCTTTTAGAAAAAAAAATAATTTTTGATGCCAGTTAACATTTGCAAAATTTTATTAATGTTTTTGTGTGAAATTTTAATTTAATTATGTGATTTTAATAGTTGGTTACCCGTCGGGAGAGGGACAAGGACGGTTTTGGAGGAGCGGGGACGGAGAACCATAAACCCATCCCGCCCTAACGTTGCCATGCCTACTTCTGATTCTTCCTTCACAGCTTCTCATAAATTGAACTAACTAACCGTATTGTTTACGGATTGTGATGAAATCACAGCCACAATCCTAAACGCAATTTAGAACCATGGTAATACTTGTAACCTCATGAAATGCTCAAAGTCAAGACTAGCACCAAATTAAAAACACGTACGAGAAAACTGCAGTGCAAGTTTTGTTTCGAAACCTTTCATATAGTCCAAGACAACCTGAACCTGAAGGTAAACAAGAGTTACAAAACCACACAACACACGCATACTTCTATTACTGAAACCAACAAGGAAAGTATGCAAATTGCAATTTCCATTTTCCATACTCTTCTTTCAAAAGACTCATGATTAGACAGACCCGTCAAACATATCTTGAATACTCTCACACCTTTCAGTTCTAAATGCTTCTACAGCTATCGTAACGTCATCATCATCTTCAAAGTTTGAGACAAAATTACCATCTTCCACCATCCTTTGCGTTTCACCACTATTTATTTCTATCATATTACCAATACCATTATAAGAGAGCGAGCTTTCGGGGTGAGTGAATTGTCCAACACTGGTAGAGATTACTGCAAGTATGAGGGAACACAAGTCAATGTCATGTACTGTATGATAAATAATAATGATATTCTTTCTGACACTTTCTATCATATACTGATTAGTTAAAATTTATAAGAAATTATCAATTTCAAAAAGAATATATAAAAATTAGGGTAAGAGAAAGTGTCATCAGCATTTCTCAATACTGTATTATAGTTGTGATGGGTTAATAGCCAACCTGATGAATGAAAAACTTGAGTTGGGATTTTGCTTAGGATTGGTTGAGGGAGATGTAAGGAGCGAGATCCATATTGGAACATAGATTCTCTAGCTTCAGCTTCGATTCGAGCACTCTCCCATTGAGCCACATGGCTTATGTTGATGGCTTGAAACTTGTTGGGTTTTATTGATTTCTGGGTAATGGGATGTAATAAGCCATTTCTCATGATGAGTGTTTTCTTGATGTTGGTGTTCCAGTAGTTCTTGATGTCATTGTCAGTTCTCTTTGGCAGGTGAGCGGCTATGATTGACCATCTATGAGTACAATATACAAACATAAATGTAAATAAAATGAAACCTTAATTGATTAATTAACCATTTGATCTAACTATAGAAAAATCTTAATTAAAACCAGAAGTTGAAGGTCGATTGGTACATACTTGTTTCCAAGAAGAGCATGGAGTTGAATAATAGTGCAATGTTCCTCGAAGGTGAAGCTTCCTCGCTTGATATTAGGGTTTAGGTAGTTGATCCACCTCATTCTGCAACTCTTTCCACATCTTTGAAGACCTAAAATATTGTAACATAAATAAAATTAGGAATTAATAGATCAAACTTTGATTCCTCGATGAACAATATATTAAGACTTGGATTGAGAAAATTAAATGGTATACACAGAAGTTGTATTAATTAATTACCAGCTTTGGCAGGCACTGAGTGCCAGTTTCTAGGGCCATGGCTTTCAACAAAAGCCACTAGCTTTTTGTCTTCTTCCTCTTTCCATGGTCCTTTCTTCAACCCTACCTTCTCACAGCATGGCTTCACTCTCATTTTTAGACAACAAACTGATCACATAAGGAACCACGAATCAGATCTTGTGCTTGTTCTTATGCATGTAGCAGACCAACATCTTGTGATATTTATATATGAACTCACCTGGTACAGTGGTAGGTCTCATTCATACCGAAATAAGTATAAATATTAACCATTTGAAATCTTGTGCTTAAGTGCTTAACATATTTATCGTAATTTATTTATCTGTCACCTTTAAGAAGATGGGGTCAGGGGTCAAAGTGGTAGCTAGGGAGTGAAACTTTGTTAGGAAACTTATCATGCATTTTTCTCTTTACTTTGTCAATCATCGGAGAAATATTCAAATTTGGTATCATGTTTTTCACGTTTAGTTTAATGTGTGGGTATTATTATTATTATTATTATTTTATATCATTCGTGTCTGAGATCTTGGTCCACTAGTAATATGATCAAAATAATACATATAAATCAAAAGGGTTGATGAAATCGCGGGCGAAATCGAGGGGGGTGACTTGGGAGGTTACGGTCACCTCAATTTGAATTTTTTTTTTTAATTTTGTATAAAATTCTTTTATGGCATCCCTAATAAAATTAAAATATAGTCATTTATAAGATATGGATATATTTGGATATATATATATATATATATATATATATATGAATAAAATATGATTGAGATCCCTATAAAATATAAAAAATATTAATTTCATCATCAAAATTAATTTTATGACGATGAAATTAATATTTTTCATATGGAAGCATAACCATCACCTTACATATTGATTTCGTGAGATTGAATAAGGTCCTAGAATTATTTTAAGATGACATCAAAATTATTCTAGCTATTGTTGGATTTATCGATCCGGTTACATGTTATTTGACCATTATTTATAATAAAAAAAATAGTATATATAAGTAGTAGACAATGCTTATTTTAAAAGTTTAATCCAAACATGCATACAAAATTAGAATTTTCAAAAGACTTAAATAACAATTTGATTCTAATAAAATACTTTTTTATTTTTATTTTTATTGAAGAGTTCAAATGACATATATTACATCATTCAATATATTTCAAATGAATAATTTTATCTCATCAAAAAAAAAATTGAGATAAAATAAAAAAAATATTCATAAAAAAAATTGAATAATTTTATCTCAAAATCAACCCTTTGATTGAAAATTCATAGCATGTAGATTATTTCTACCAAATTTTATAAAAATTGAAACATCAATAAGAAGTTAAACAAATGATTGATATTTTAGTACATGTTAAGAAATATACATTATGTCAATTTTAATCTATGAATAAGATATCAAATCATATTTGATTGATATAAGATTTGATAGATATAATTTACATGCAATGAACTTTCAATCCAATAGAAAGTTTTAAGAAAAAATTATTTATATGAAAGTTATTAAGTGATGTAATACTTGATATAAGTTACATAAGTGTCCTTTAATTCCTTCTCATTTTTATTAAGTCATACTTTTTTTTTTTTTCTTTCAAAGTGTGTTTTTAAATCCCTTTATGTTCATAACAGTTGATAGGATTAAAAATATAATTTATAAAAAAAATTACATGCGATTATTCAATGAGATTCCATGATGACGTGATAAGTCAATGATTGTTAACATGGTTTTGGCCTTATGATATTTAACCTTTAAATATACTAGTATATGATATAAAAAGAGTGTACGTAAGATAAATATAAAAATTGAAAGGCTAAATATCATAAATTAGTCAAATTTGTTTTAGGTCTTTCATAATTATTTTTTTATTTCTAATATATTAAAATATTTATTTTTTATTGATATTTTGTTTTAGTCCTCGATAAATTTTCAAATTTAGTTTTAGGTTCTTAATATAGATAATTTGTTATTTGTCCCTATGAAAAATATCAAAGGACTAAAAAAAAATAAACAAAATTTATTAAAGAATTAAAACAAAATTTTCTAATTTATCAGGGATTAAAATAAAGTATTAAGGACCAAAAATAAATATTTTAAAATATTAAAAATCCAAAGCAAAGAAAAAATTCATCAAGAGACCTAAAAAAAAATTTACTAATTTATCGGAGACCTATTTTAGTCAAATCCAAATGCAAAATAATTTAAATTTGAATTGAGATGAAATAATCGGGGAGCTAAGATTGTTGCATGTATAACGTATGCTAGTGGTGAGCCTGGATTGGATTTATTTATATCTCTTTAAATGGATAAAAATGGTTTGATTTTTTTGTAAAATCAGTTTAAATTGGATTTTTAAAACAGTTTGATTTTAAATTTAGTTTATAGTTTAAATCTGATTTTTGGTCCAAACTACCTTTTATGTAGACTATATAATTTAATCTTTAAATTTATTTCATATCATCCAAACTCAAATCAGACTACGTTAAATTAAGTATTTAACAAATTTTGTTCGCTTTTGAAATTACTTTTGAACTCTAAATCAGTTTTTAAACTAGGTACTTTTTATTTTGTCAAGTACTATTCTCATTTCAAATATTTTTTTTCTTTAAGAGTTATAGCCAGTTTGTTTTAATTTTATTATTTTAAAAAATAAAAAGTATTTTTTTATAAAAAAATATTGTTTATTATAATCTCACATGAAGTTGAATTAATTTATATAGATTTATTGTTTTAGAAATGATATTAGTAAGAATTGGATTCCTAAGAAAATTTATATAATATTAGTTTTTTTTTAAATACAAACGTAATTTATTAATTATTAAAGAAATGAAGAGATTAAATATTCAATCACAAGTAGCGAGTGAAATGAACCCATCAACTCTGCAGAGGATATTACATAATATTTCAAAATAACCCATTGACCTAGTTAGCACAGAACACACCTGTAGTAGACATGAGCAACGCTCTAAATTAAATAACCCATTTATCTATGGAATAGATAAAAGGAAATACCAATTTTAATAATAACTTTTTTTGTCTCCATAAATATTTTTGTCCTCATTATATTATAACTTTAATATCTTTTAACAGGGTAACTAGCCACTTTTTTTTTTTTTATCATTTATTTATTTATTTTATTTAAAATTAAAAATATAGAGTGTAATATAATCAAAGTCATTACATAACACATAATAAATGTTTACTTTCTACAACTAAAACTTATAATTTATAATAAATAATTCTAAATATGTAAAATATAGAATTAAATATGTTATTAATCCTTAAAATTATGTGTTTATTTTTTTTAGTTATTGAAATTTAAGTTTGTTTTTTAAGTCCTTCGATAAAAAAAAATTTATTAAACAAATTATATAAATTTTATAATTTGTAACAGTTTTTTAGTGTCATAAATTGACTTTTGATAATCTCAAAAGTCGTCCACATTATAAATTTTATATATTTTATTTGACAATCTTAAATAAAATAATTAAAAATAATATTTATCAAATTTAAATACTTAAAAAAATAATTTTTATTTTGAAGATTAAAAAAAAATTATATATTTGAAGTATTAAAAATATATTTAAATCTAAATTATATTATAAACAAATTTTATATATAAAAAATATATTCTACCGAAGACTTAGAGAAATGGATTGTAAACGGATATCCAAAACCGGAACTAATATAATGAGATATATCCAAATCCAAAAAACAGAATTTGGATATCAGAACTGATCCACCAAAATGGATTTAAACTAAATCGGATTGGAGCGGATATGGATTGGTTCAGAGAAATTGGATTTTTCGAACACCCTTGTATGCACTAATTGCATTTAATTTGATGATGTTCGTTTTAAAATGCGTTCCTACCTAACCGTGTACAATGGTCAGGGTTGCAGACTTGTATTTGTACGTTGGTGATGGGTGTTCGATTCTTTATTGCTGCTGAAATAAACAATTAATTATCGGTTAAAAAACTATTTAAAAAATTATTTTTAAATAAAAAAAAATGAGGGTTACATAACCAATGTAAGACGACCCATACTACATCAGTTGAAATATGAATCAATTAGTACGCAAAGTTTTGCATCGATTAACACAATCGATGTAGAAACGACTATGTAAAATGTTATATTTATAGTAGTGAACTTTTGAATTTTATAAGGATTAAAATCAAACTCTTAAAAATTTACAGGAACGAGAACCAAATTTTAATTTGATAGGAACCAAAATCAAACTTATAAATTTTATGGACAAAACATCACTTTTTTTTTTATAGATAAATGTTAGTTATTAATTATTAGTTTTTGTTAGTGCAACTCTCTCTTTTCTTTTTAACCATCCGGCCAATCTTATAATTTCGACAAAACATACTTTGAGTTCTGACAATCACAATAACTTGAGTGACAAAAATTTGGAAAAATGAACTTAAATCAAATTTCGATTATTCTAAAAGGAGGAAAAGCATACTTTTCTCCTCTTTTTAAGCAAAGTTTCAAAAGAACGTGAGTATTGGGAGCTAGCTACCACTTTGATCCTGACCCCATGTTTTTAAACATGACAACTAAATATATTTCTATAAATATGCTAAGCATAATATTTTCTTATGGTAAATATTTATACTTATTAAGGTATCAGATACGTACCACTCTAGCTACCATTTGAGTTCATATACAAGAGGCTGGGAAAGATAAAAGGATTTTAGGGATACACTTCTGATAGGCATTTATAATAGCCACTGAAATTACTATTTAAATGCATGTTTTTCTCCGTCCACTTACCAACTTTTCATCATCATTCAAAATTTAGAGGAAATACCGTAGCCACAACTATTTCTTTAATATAATATGAAAGATTCACCATCGATTATTTGCAATCAATAATATTTGCTCATAGAAAAATTAAAGTATGTTCTAATACCATCCAAAATCTTTCTATACTATAACACACATTTATATATCTCATTAAAAATATAAAGTAAAGCATTATATAATAAAACAATAATTTAAGAAAATTATATAATAACAATAATGCCATCAATAAAAAAAAAAATTGATGCATGGAGATAAAAACAAAACATGCATTTTATTATTAAAGTCTAATTTTTTATTTATTTAAATGGAGTATTGATAATCGTTTTATATACGTAAATATTGCATCATATTTTGTAGTGATTATCCAATGTTCTCAGGATTTTTAGTTTAGTTTGAAATCATTTAATATAGATTTGTATAGTTTGATAATTCTAACCCTAGGAAGTTATTTTGTGAGAAATATACTCTAATTTATGTGTGTAGGCCTAGATTCAACAGTAAAAGGAGAATACAAGAAGAAGACATATCTCGCTAAGCGACACATCTCGCTCAGCGCTTCACTCGCTGAGCGCAACATCAAGCTATGTGAGTTAGGCGGTCTATGACGCGCTGAGCGCCATATTGCACTAAGCGAAATTTTCATTCGAACTGAAGACTTGCTTAGCGGGACATCACGCTTAGCGGAAGTTGCTTTTGAACTAAATATGTGCTTAGCGGAACACCTGTTCTGAGATGCATTATGCAGTGTCCTGCGTTTAGCGGATGGTTGCGGTAAGTGAGACTTCGACTATATAAGCTGCACTTGTAATAATTTTGAAGCATTCAGACCTGGTGGAATTGGTTGAGCTGCTTCCTTTGTTTTTCCCTGTTTCCCCATGTTCTCTTTCTTCCATTTTGTAACCTTTTCAAAGCTTCTCATGACAATGAGAAACTAATCTATTAGTGTTGAGGACTTGGAACTAGGTGTTGATCATGTAAATGCTATTCTTCATATCTATTCATTGAAATATTCAGTTTAATGTTCATTTCTCTATCTTTATTCTTGTTATATGATTGGATCAGTTATATATGCATTTTTAGAATTTACTTGCCATTGACAGATGCTTTTGAACTTGGAATTGAGTTTGAACTCTAATGGAGTGTATTTCTAGATATAGGATAGACTTCATTAGCTTCGCAAAGATCTCTAAGCTTCATCAAACCACTCAACTGAACTTACCAAGACATCGGAAGTGAGGTTGAGCAGTTTAGGCTTGATTTGATGAGAGATCACGTTTTGAGCACTTTTAGATCAAAGTTAATCTGAACTATTAATGTGAATGGAGAATATATCTTATATGTTTACATGGGAAGCAAACCGGTTGAACCAAATCCTCAACATATCCATTATTCCATTCTAAAACTCAAGCACGCCAACTGTTCAATCATAGTCCTGAATCAAAATTGTCGTTTTTATCGTTTATCGTTAGTGTTAACTGTAGTGTTTAGTTTAATTTCTATTATTATTTATGTTTCACGAACAACCAACTTAAAAACCAAACTAGTGTTTAGGAATTGATTACTTTACTGATAGTCAAATACGGACAATTCCCTGTGGATTCGATATTGGGATCTTCCCTTTTAAACTACTTGTGCGATATTTGGTACGCTTGCCAAAAATTATCCATCAAGTATACAGGTACTTTTCAGTATTATGAATGAGTGTTAGCATATATAAGAGACATGCAAAATGAGAAGAAGAAATTAGATAAATCAAAATAAAGCCTGAATAATCATGTGCAAGAGATACTTATTTATAGATTGACAAAACACTAAACTATCATTAACTAATATAAAACTAATATTATCTAACATCCCTCTCAAACTCATGATGCACTACCAAGAAGCATAAAGAGTTTATCACAAAGAAAATGAAAACGTTTAATAGAATGTGATTTTGTAAACAAGTCAGCAATCTGCATAGTGGAATAAACAAAAGGTAAAGTAATATTGTCATGTAGAAGATGATGGTGAGTGAGATTGAAGATTGACACCTTGCCTCTTCATTTAGATTTTTGGTATCTTCATACCTTAAGTCTTCTCCGTTCTCTTAGTCTAGTATTTTCTTTTTATGCCATAACATGTATGGATGATGGAATTGTATTGTTTGTTATAGGCTAAGCCATATCATTCTTGCTTGTTGTTTTGATTTGCCCTGTTTTCTATTATCTCTAACATCACTAGATGATTTACTTTTTAGGAACTAATTCTGAGTGATTGTAATCGATTACAAGTTATAGGAATCGATTATCAGATGGCCTAATCAGTTTTGAAACCATCTTTGGTATCGGGTTAATCGATTACCAACCATTGCAATCAATTACAATGTTAATTTTAGAGTTCAGATATTGCCCTGTATCCATTGCAATCGATTACCATTGAACTACAATCGATTATAAGACAATCTCTGAGATTCAGAAATTGCTCTGTTTCATTTGCAATTGATTACCATCTTGTGGTAATTGATTACCAGATAATCTCTGATATTCAGAATTGGCTCTGTCTTGTTTGCAATCGATTACAACTGTTGACAGCAAGTGTAAATCATATTCTAATACACGGGATAATCGATTACACCTTGTTGCAATCGATTATATCTAGTATAACGGTCATTTTTAAAGATCTCTAAGACTCATTCTTTGTCTAACTAACTTCGAATCTTTTTGACTCATACCATATATTTGAATCCATATCATTCTGTGTAGAACAACAGACAGTCACAATATCTTTTCATTCCTTCAATTATCAAAATCCAAATCTTTGATTTGATTTTCAGATTTGATATTGCTTTGAACATTCTCTTATTTCTTCTACACATTCTCTAATCTCTTGAGTTTCAGAAAAACTCAATATTTTTTTTACTGCTATACCCAATTGAGATTGAACCTCTAAGCCTATACAGCTATATCCCTCTCTTGTTCTTTCATAAACTGAGGTGATTCAACATTAGTTCTTGACTGCTAAATTTGCTCATATTGGAGTTTCTTGAATTGATCACATATCTACTATATCAGCATATCAAGGTGTTTTCGTTCTTTAATCTTTTTCATTGATCTTGTTTGATTAGCATTGTGAGAATTTTGTTTCTAAATGTTGTGTTGAAATTAGATGGTATTTCTAATTTTTCTTGTAGTATTGTGTTTAGAAATTGGATGGTGAATGGTGTTTTCATATTCAATCTTCTAGGTTCCTGTTTCAGGTTGTGAAATCAGGATTTGCTGTGAATTGTGTGTGCATGGTGTATGTAATCAAATTCATAGTGGAACCCCTTGGTGAAAGGGAGAACTGGATGTAGATCGGTGGTTGATCAAACTAGTATAAATCAACAGGCTCTATTTCTCTACCCCTTGATCTATTTCAATTTAGTATTTGATCTTTATCAAGATAATTTGTTCTAAATCATTTCTATCTTAAGGTGAGGTTATTTTTCTGGTTTATTCAATCAATATAACATTCTCTGAAAAACGCTTTTATTAAAACCTTAAGAGTAGTGGTGAAAAATCTTCTTGAGGAAAAGAATCTGTCACTTTACGATAAATCAATTCACCCCCCTCTTTATGGTAAAGTAATAATGTCATGTAAAAGATGATGGTGAGTGAGATGATAATCAATCTCAATATGCTTTGTGTGTTCACAAAAGACTGAGTTGTGAGCAATTTGGATGACACTTTTGTTGTCATAGAACATAGAAGTGAGTTTAGAGAGAGAAACACCCACATCAGAAAGTAGATAGCGTAACCAAACTATTTCTATAGTGGTAGAAGCCATAGCACAATACTTGACTTTTGTAGAAGAGTGGGAGACAATGTCCTAGTTCTTGCTCTTTCAAGAGATAAGAGAGTCTTTGAGGAAGATGCAAAACCTATGGTAAACTTACAGTTAATAGGATCACCAACCTAATCAGCATCAAAGTAAGCATGCAGCTCCAAGGAAGAGGATGAAGGAAATAAAAAACTTTGAAATTGAGTGCCACGAAGATATCTGAGAATGCAAAGGGCAACTCCCCAATGCATTGTAGTTGGAGAGATAACAAATTGACTAACAATATGCACAACATAAGCAATACCAGGTCTAGTGATGGTAAGATACACCAAGTTTCCAATCAATGCACGATATAAAGTGGGATTAGGCAAAGGAACACCATCAAAGAAAACATATTTGGCATTAAGCTCAAGAGGAGTGTCTGTTACTTGAGTATTAGTAAGATGAGTTTGTTCAATAATGTGGGCAATATATTTAGACTAAGAAAGAAAATAACCTTTAGGAGAGTAGGCAACTTCAATTCCTAAAAATAATGAAAATGCCCTAAATCCTTCATCTCAAACTGTTTTGCTAATTGCAATTTTAACTCTACAATCCCATCAATATCATCCATTGTAATAATCATGTCATCAACATATAATGAAAGTACAATACGACCATGAGAGGAGGTTTTCAAAAACAATGCAGAATCATGGTGACTATGATGAAATCCAAGAGATGTAATCACAACTGAGAATTTCTCAAACCAAGCACGTGGAGCTTGTTTAAGACCATAAAGAGCCTTCTTTAACTTACACACCTCCCCTTGATTGTGGGAAACTCCTAGTGGAGGTATCATGTAAACCTCTTCTTGAAGATCACTATTTAAAAACACATTTTTAACATCCATCTGAAAAAATGCCACTGGGGAACAGAGGCCACTACAATAAGTGTGTGAATGGTAGTCATCTTGGCAACTAGAGCAAAATTTTATGCATAATCCATACCATATTTATGGGAGAAACCTCTAGCAACTAGACAAGCTTTGTAACACTCAACTAACCTATCAAACTTCATTTTGATTTTGTAAATCCACCTAAACCCAATAGCATGTTTTCTTGGTGGAAGAGGTACCAAGTCCTAAGTAGTTGCTTTATGCAAAGTAGAAAGTTCCTTTGACATAATCTGCTGCTAAAGGGGGTCAAGAATAACCTCTTGATACGAAGAAGGTTCAAACAAACTATGAATGAAGGTTAGAAAAGAAGCAAAAGTAAGAGAATATGTGGAATAAAAAAAGTTTGGTAGTTGAGTGGACTTACAGATGCGAGTAGGATAATGAGGAGAAGGAGAATCAACAACCACATGAAGTCTTTGGGAAGTTGTGGGGACATGTGGACTTGTAGAAGGAGTAGTATCAACCCTGCAAATTTCAATGTTAGAGTCATGGGAATCACCCCCATCCATGAGAAAGGGATCAATGAGAGTGAGATCAGACCTTGTATGATTGTGAGACTCATAAGAAAAGGAATAAAAAGGTATATGCTCAAGAAAAACAACAAGATGGAAAACATATAGTCTATCAGTTGTAAGATCATAACAACGATAACCTTTCTGACTAGCCCCATAACCAAGAAAGACACATATTGAAGACCGAGAAGAAGTTTACTATGTTCTACATGAGGATGAAGAACAAAACAAGTGGAGGCAAAAACCTTCAAAGAAGAGTAATTAGGAAAACAACCAACAGCTTTTGGAAGGAAGACAAACTAAGGTAATAGAAGATAGGATTTTGTTAATAGCATGGACATTGGTAAGAACAGCTTCACCCCAAAATTCACTAGGAATAAAGGAAGACAACAAAAGGAAATGAGCAGTTTCAACAATATGGCGATGCTTTCTTTCAACAACACTATTTTATTGAGGAGTATCAATACAAGATGTTTGATGATGAGTATCATCAGAAGCAAGTAATTTAGAAAATTTATTATAAGTGTACTCTGTTGGTTATTTTGATTAACTAGATAAAATAACAAAGGAACAAATAGAGCACATTACATCAGATTATTGAAGAATGGATTCTTAAGAATACCTGGATCCAAAGAGCAATTCTGATTGAGACGCAACGGAAGCTTTATTGATCAAGAACTATTGGTTCAATGATCTTCCTCAACCAAATCTCCTCATTTCTTATGGGACCTTCGTTTTTCTCTTCAGATGGGGAGAGAAAAAAAATCGTTTCTGATTTTGTATGTTAGGGACCATAACCATGTTTTATGTTTTTAACCCATTAGAGTTCTCATTATGCCCCAATGGGTAAAACTGGTAATCCACTAATTGATTTCATATTATTTCTGTTGGCAATCTAGGGGCTCTCTAAATTAAATCACTTAAATTAAGCCCCTCTAAATGTAAATAACTAATATAAATGTTATAAATTAATATTTAGTCCATATTAATCAATTAGGAATAAATAAATTCTTAACAATTTCTCACTTGGACTTCATATTAATCTTATACATTTATACCACAAAGTTCTTTAGGCGCGCAACCATACGTTATCTACTTTTAGACTCCCCTTTAATAATTTGGTCCATCTCATATAACAACAAGGAACTACTGCGGTTTTTGTCACAAACTCAACGTGATTAAGCCACAATGATCCCCATTGTTACTTATACTTGATGACATACATCAAATATGGATAAGTGGTATGGAAATAACATGTCATGTGATCTAAATCATATTTTTTTTCAATTAGTCCAAACTTTATTCTTTATAGAGATCAATCCAAATGCAACAAAATCACATATAAAACATAACACAAGTTTATAATAAGATGATAAATATCAACTTTATTTCTGTAGAAAAATCAAACAACAAAATGTTTGAAAACCATAAGATATAGAACATAAACAAGACTCCCACTAAATTAGGGTACTATCAAGAATTACACCCATGTAAGCAGTGTACTCATGAAAAACTTTAAGTACCAAACCTTTAGTAAGTGGCTGGTAAGCTAGCATATTCTCTTTTTCGATATGTTCTACAATATCTGTATTTTCTTAATTCTTTATTTAACAACCAAATACTTTATGTCAACAAACTTTTACTTGGTTGAATCCTTAATAAGACCGCTAAGATATTGTCTCAATAAACACCCAATGGCTTCTTAATGTTGGAAACAACAGGCAAACTAGTGACAATAATTTAGCAATCATAAATCCTAGTATGATGTCTCATAGAAAAATATTAACTCCATCAACATAGTTAAATGTGGATCCTTATGTGGAGTGATTGCTATTAAGACATCCTGTAAAATCGAAGTTAGAATATCCAATGATCTCTAAACTTTTAGACTTTTAATATGAAAATATGTAGTTTCTTGTTCTCTTCAACTAGCACATTATGCGCTTTACTACTTTCTAGGGCTGCATACCAAGATTACTCATACATCACCTTAGGACTCCCACTAAAAAGCTATTTCATGACAATAAAAATAAACTAAGCATACATGATAAATAGTAATATAACTCTTTTGCAATAATAAATTGTATGACACTAGTAGGATGTCTTCAACATATAATACCAAAATAATAAATTTACTCCCACTGAATTTTTTATATACATAATCATCAACCAAATTTACCTCAACACCATAAGAGGTAATCTTGATCAATCTTATAATACCGTGGATGAGAGACTTGTTTAAGGGCATAAATAAATTTCTTTAGTTTGCATACCATAAACTTTGGATCACCTTAAACAAAGTTTTGTGGTTGCACTGTATAAATTGTTTCATAATGTTTCCATTTAGAAACGTAATCTTTGCATCCATCTATACAAAACAATCATCAAAATGATCTATAATGTCATTATAGTCCTAAGAGAGTCTTTCTAAGAAACCAGAGAGAAAATCTCTTTATGATCAATGTCTTCCTTTTTGTAAAAACTTTTATGACAAGACAAGCTTTATATATTTCAATATTGTCCATTGAATCCCTTTCGGCTATAGATATTCATCTACAACTTATGGGTTTCACACTTTCAAACAATTTGACGATATCCCAAATGTCATGTTCAACCATCGATTTTATTACATCATTTATGGCATCAATCCACTTGAGAGTTAGAGCACAACATGACTTGACTAAAGTCGATTAGACCTTCTCAGTCAACATAATGTCATATTCATGTTCTTAAAGAAATATAACATAATCATATCAAATTACATTTTTTTTCCTTTCTCTAGTGGATCTTCTTAATGACACTTCTTGAGGCTATTGAATTTGAACTTTAGGTGGTGCTTGAGAGGGAATCTCAGTGTTGTGTTGGCTTTTAATGATGTTAGGAGTAACAACATTATTTAATTACCATATTCGTTTCTTAAGCAATGGTAAGTACAAGACTTATCCATTGTCAATAATAGGTTATTCTTTAAAGAAAACACTCCTTATGTTTCCTTCCCCTCCAAACTCAATTTCCTCAAGAAGTCTTGCATTCCGTCTCAAACAAGATCTTAAAGTGGGATTGTAAAACTTATACATGTGAGAGCTTTAAATGTAACAAAAAAATAGTAACTAATTATCTTTAAGTCTAGCTTACCTTTATGCAGCCTATAAGGCATTGCTTTAACTAGACATCCCCAAATATGCATATGCCTAATGCTGGGATTTCCCCAGCTCACAACTATAGGGGTTATTAGTGACTACTTTAATTGGTACCCTAAAGGGATACAAATTGCATTCTTTAATGTCTTTCCTCAAAGCGACTTTGGTAGAAAAGAATCAAACTTCTTATCATATCTTTACAAGTCTAGTTTCATCATTCTACAACTCTATTCATGCTAGGTTTGCCTAACATTATATATTGTAGAACAATTTCACAATTATTGAAGAAAAACAAAAAAAGGGTTTAGACATTTCCCACTTGTCACATCTACTATAGTATTCACCACCATAGTCAAATTTGACAACCTTAATTTCTTTCTTAGTTGAAGTTTAACTTTAACTTTGAAAGACTAAGTGTCTAGAGGCCAAAACTTCTCATAATTTAAATAAAAAGGAATCATTTATGAACATAATAAAATACATTTGTTCATTCCATGAATCCATAAGGAATAGAACACAAATATATGTATGTATTAGTTCTAAGACATCCTTAGCTCTTTCAGCACTTGAATTCCATTTTGTTTGTTTATTTTCCCTCTATATACTCAATGTAAACTATAAGGTCCAACCAATATAAAGGATCAAGAATTTCCTATAACACAAACATTCAAATTCTCTATTAAGAGATATGACTTAAGCGCTTATGTTATAAAGTGACGAAATTCTCATTTAATTTTAAGTTTTGTACCACCCAAAATTGTTTGCAATAGGAACACTCAATATCCATAAAAGAACTCATAACTTGCAACATTTGAATCACGAGAGAGACTAACTTTATTATTTGTAATTGAACAAGAATAACTGAATTTGTCCAAATTAGAAATAAAATCTGGATTAATAAACAACTCAATATATGTTTCAACCAAATTCAAAAGAAATTGAGTCTTTTAAAGCAACCTAAAAGTTCCTAAAGCTTCAATTGGAACTTTATGTTATCACCCACATAGATGAATCTTTCATCATCACTTGGCGGATGACTCCATAAGTAGCATTGTATAGACATGCTTATGTGAGTAGTAGAACCAAAATCTACCCACTAGCGTCCTTTGGTACAAAACTAAATTAACTTTAAAACAAATAAAAAATGAGAAGTTTACCATTCTTCACACACTAAATAGTATAATTGGGACATTTTTACTTTATATGTCTTGTCTTATAAAAGTAACAAGGAAATTCTTTATCTTGTTCTCCTGTTTCTTCTTTAGATGAGAAAAAAAAAAAACTTTATGCAATATCCTCAACTCTTAATTGATTCCTTTCAAACTCTAAATTTTATACATGCAGCTTTAGGATTCAAATAACATGAGTAATTTAAACCGTAGTAGTAGTAGTAGCAACAACAATTAAAGAAGAGAACAATAAACATACAATGCACAATTAATCTTTATGGTAAATTTCAAGACTCAAACAAGATACTTAGCACACCATTAATCCTCAATCTTTGAATTGAAAAAGACTAACTGCAAGTGCTACTCTTAATGCATTGATCAATCATTGGTGATAAGTCCTGTCAAACAAATGTTATCTTTGGACACTCCATTGCTCACATGAAAAACTTATATGATGATTACTCCAATCAAATAATGATTGTCTTTGAACATTTCATTATTCACATGAAAATCAATCTAATGATAACTCCTGTCAAATAATGATTGTCTTTGGACATTTCATTATTCACATGGAAAAATACACTATTTATAATCACCACCACATGTTTACCATCGCAAGCATGTAATTATTTTACCAAATTGTGTCTTCCTTTGGGCTGAGCATAATTCACATGAATAATTTCATGCAACATCTATGTAAATTTAATTAAACTAACGCAACAGAGGTTACTTTGGCAACAAGTTGTTTCAATCAATTTAACTAAAATTACAAGACAATTTAATATAATAAATGGGAGGTCTTAAAATTACACAACTTTTACATATAATCAAGTTATATAAAAATATATATAACACAACATGCAAATATTTCACATAATGGACTCATCACAAGATACCCAGCACAATATTAATTCCTAATCTTTGGACAGAAAAATTAATTTGTAAATGGTACTCTCTACCTCTACACAGTGATCAAATATTAACAATCAACTCTGTCAAATAATAGCCTTTCTTTAGATTGACTATTATTCACATGAAAATTACTTTGTGATTGTCACATATTTATCATCACAGGTATGTTATTATTTGGCCAAATTGTGTTTTCCTTTGAGCCGAGCACAATTCGCATAAATAATATCATATAAACATCTATGCAATTTTAATTAAATCTATTTACACAATAGGGATTACTTTGCCAATATATTGTTTCAACCAACTTAATTAAAAATCACCAGACATATAAATAATTAGGAAGAGTCCCAAAAATTTGCACTCAAATTGATAGCAACAATTATATTAAAACAATCATCACTATAAATAAATGACTATTCTAGAATTCATATGCAGCGACATCACAAAAATAATCTAGTATGTATTATACAAGATTAACTTCCTTGCATAAAAATATCAACTTGCATAAAACACATTACTATATAAAAATATATATATATATATATATATATATATATATATATATATAACCAATGCACATTTCTAAAAAAACAAACTCATGCTAAGCCCTGTACATGATATGATACAATTCCAAAGCATTGTTAATTCATGAATCAAAGTCCCAAAACATTAAGCATTATTGAAGCACATTAAAAAAAAAAAAAAAAAAGGCACGCTGATTCGAATAAATCAAAAGGAATAGTGTACATGCGCAAAAATTTCTTTACAAAAGATTGTAAACGCTCAATTGATAAAGTAAATTGGCACAGTACCCAATTGCAAAAGAAAAGAAAAATAGCAATACGCGCACAAAAGTGATGCGGAAAAGAAAAAAAAATAATTTCCCCCAAAAGCTTTATTCATAAAAAACTATTGGTTCAATGATCTTCCTCAACCAAATCTCCTCATTTCTTATGGGACCTTCATTTTTCTCTCCAGATGGGGAGAGAAAAAAAACCGTTTTTGATTTTGTATGTTAGAGACCATAATCATACTTTATGTTTTTAACCCATTAGAGTTCTCATTATGCCCCAATGGGTAAAACGGTAATCCTATTAGATACTAATCATTTTGTTAAAATTTCAAATTCATAATATTGTTAGTTGTTATTTTATTATCTTGTTAGTTGTTATTTTATTATTCTGTTTATTGTTGAGCATATCAGTATCTACATTTGAATTATTGTTATTAGTTTATGTATTCTATAAATTGGAACTCTCATTCAATAATAATATTCAGTTAAGGTTTCATATTCAAAAACCTTCTCTTATATGGTATCAAAGCTTTTAGCTTAACAGCAAATATCAATCTCTAGCTTGGTTGAGGGGATAAGGGAAATCGTGCTTCACCGGGGACAATTGTCCCCAGTGGATTTCCACGACCTCTCTTCACTTCCAGTGATCCTCTCTTCTTTTAATGATTTTTTTTTCACTGTCACTGTCCTCCGCCACCATCACTACTGATGCTCTAATAACAATTTCTCTAGTGACCCTACCACTAGTGTACGATCACGACCTCGTCGGATCTGTGGATGGCACAAAACATGCCTCATCGTGTCTCATACTGACTTCTAGTACAAGAAGACATTGATTTGCTTCTGCCTCTCTTAGGTGGTTAAGCACATTTGTTTCTCTCCATGGTGGTTTAAGAGATGTGTCAAACATCTGCCATGAACGGTTAAACATTTGCCATTGATTTGCTTCTGCCTCTCTTAGGTGGTTAAGCACATTTGTTTCTCTCCATGGTGGTTAAGAGATGTGTCAAACATTTGCCATGGATAGTTAAACATTTGTCATTCTTATCGTCGAAACTTGCTTTATCTAGCTAATGTTCATTCCAGTTTTTTTCTTTCAAGCAATATTCTCCGACTTCACCAAGATCAATTGGAGGACATCCTCACCAAACCTAAGTGGCGAATCTTCTTACAAAGCCACTTCCTACGGCACAATTCAAGGACTTAATTGTCAAGTTCAAGCTACTAGACGCACCTTTCACTTGTGGGGGCGTATTAGATACCAATCATTCTGTTAAAATTTCAAATTCATAATATTGTTAGTTGTTATTTTATTATCTTGTTAGTTGTTATTTTATTATTTTGTTTATTGTTGAGAATATCAGTATCTACATTTGAATTATTGTTATTAGTTTATGTGTTCTATAAATTGGAACTCTCATTCAATAATAATATTCAGTTAAGGTTTCATATTCAAAAACCTTCTCTTATAAATCCACTAATTGATTCCATATTATTTCTGTTGGCAATCTAGGGGCTCTCTAAATTAGATCACTTAAATTAAGCCCTTCTAAATGTAAATAACTAATATAAATGTTATAAATTAATATTTAGTCCATATTAATCAATTAGGAATAAATAAATTCCTAACATACTCACCACCCAAATCAGATCTAAAACACTTTATAACAGAATAATGTTGAGTTTTAACTAAAGCATGAAACATACAATAAATAAATAAAAAAATTGAGAACGATGTTTCATAAGATACACCCAACAAAAACGAGTATGATCATCAATAAACGACATATAATATCGAGATCCACCTTTAGTAAGAATCGATGATGGACCCCATACATCGAAATGAACCAAGTCAAATGATGCAGTAGAAGTTGAAACACTTTTACAAAAAGGTAGAGCAGAAAACTTTGCAAGTTTACAACCATAACAATCAAAAATATCATTAGTTGACAACTTTCCTAATACTCCTGTAGAAGCCAAATACTTTAACTGAAAAGAAGAAACATGACCAAGACGAGAATGCCACAAATAAAATGGAGAAGAAAATGAATTTAAATGAAAAGACGACAAATCAACTGTGGAAGCAACAACATCTGGAACCTTTAGCTCATCCAACATGTATAATCCCTTTGTTTACGACCTGTCCTAATCAGCCTCTCGGATTGAGGATCATACACAAAACAATGAGTAGAAGAGAACATGAATAACCTAAATCACAAAGTTAACTAACATATACAAGATTCAAGTGAGATTTGGAATATAGTAATCATATGAAAGAGTCAAAGTAGAGGTGAAGACAGATCCAATGCCTGTTAATGGCATTGGATTGCCATTAGTAGTCATGACAGATATAGGAGAGACGGGATTTAAAGACACAAAAGACTGAAGATCAAATGACATATGATGTGATGCTCCAAAATCAAGAATCCATATAGGAGAAGATATATTTGAGGAGCCAGGGGTAGAAGACAAACCTTTTAAGGAAAAGATAAACATGGCAAGATAATCATCATTTGAACCAAACATATTTAAAAACAACAATAACAAATGATAACAACCAAATTAACAGAGCACAACAACAGATAGACGTAGAAGCACAAAGAAAAGAGCACGACGGATCTGAGGTCGCAGAAACCCCAAAACAAAACTATTACTACCAATAATGAAAAACCTCAAAATAGAGTTACAACTGCAAACACTTCGTCTCCCTCTACAGACTTCTTTTAGATGATATAATCGTACAAAACAGAGAACTATGTTGTCCAAATTGTGTCTCCAAAAATCAGTTTGATCCAATAGTTAACGAATTGGCAATAGCAAAATGAAAAACTCCATTCTAATGAAATGTGAGTTGTGCAAATGAACTATAAATGACTGATAGTCGAATCTGTGAAAGTTGTGGCTTGAACCGAATTGGCTCTCCATGTTAGCATAGATAAGAGACATGCAAAAGCAAAAGAAGAAAGGGAGCTAGGGTTCCATTAGATAAATTAGAATAAAGCCTGAATAATCAAGTACAAGATATACCTATTTATAAATAGGCAAAATACTAAACTACTCTTAACTAATATTATCTAATAGGTGGATGGTTAAATTAAGAAGCAAGTTTTGGTTAGTTTAAAAAAAAATGACATTTGGGCATGGTTAGTCAATGGATAATCAACCCTTAGACAGACAGTCAACGCTTTGGCCAGACGATCAACGTTGGGCTAGACGGTCAACACTTTGACCAGACATAGTCTGTCTCAAGTAGACACTGTCTGTCTCTAGACTAATACTCTGCAAAATGTTGAAAATGACTTTTCTGCAAGATCTAATGCCTCCCAAAGGATTCCTCATACTATAATCAATCTCCAAAAGCTCAAGAACATTTTCTAACACTTATAAGACTCTCATATGGTAAAGACAACGCACTACGATCATAAATTCACATAACTTCATCAAAGAAACTCTCAAACATTCCCAAATCACCAAGAACACAAGAAAGGAATAACTTACTATAACATTGTAGTCACTCAATGGCAGAATCTAAGCATTCCAAGACATTCATAGTTCATCCAAAATAGAGGAAACATACAAACCTAACAATTATGGGGTTTTAGACAACCCTCCTACCCATGGCCAATGTCATTCCAATCAACAAAAATAGACCCACTCCCCCTTACTTCAAGAGTAGAAAATGTAGCAAGGGAAGGAGATGGCACGATGATCCTCTCCCAAATCTCACAACGCAACAATCGTTCTTGCTAGAGTTCTTTCGCCGCCCTCACATTTCAGCCAAGAGAAGAAGATAAAGAAGAGTGGTGTTTTTAGGTTTTGGAGGAGACTTTGACAGCTTTATGAACACCTTTGAGTTGTGAGCATAAGGCCCAATAAAAGAGTATTTTAAAGAAAAAAGGATTTTGCACTACCCACCTTAGCCTAAGGATGACAATATGAACCCAGATCTTATGGGCACCCGCAAAAATACCTATACGCAGGTAGGGTAATTACCTACATATTAGGGATAGGGATGGGGATGGGTCTTTACTCGCAAAATCTCATGGGGATGGGTGCGGGTACGAGTACTATAGTACCCACCCCGCCTTGCCCTACCCCGCACTGCACCTTATACATACATACATACATACATACATACATATATATTATAATTATAATTATGGGTTAGGATCTTTTAAATATTTTGTAAATGTTTTAGATATTTTATGGTTAAATGAGATTTGAATTTGAATTTAAAGTGATTTTAATCTAACGGTTGAGATTTGGTGTCAATTGATCCTAACCTTAATTATAATTATAATTTTATTAATTACTAAATGAATATTCTGACCTAAGAAAGAAAGTGAAACCCTAAAGTTGCTCTTCACTTTCTATCTTCACTATGTCCACCGTTGCTGGAAGCCATGAGAGCCTCTGACAACACTCCACTACCGCAACCACTGTGCAACCAACTTTTCCCTGCTACAACCACCACATGACCACCCTCCACCGCTACACCACCACGCATAACCTAGGTTAGTATTTGAACTAAAATTTGTTCCTAAATTGGTATTGTTTGAACTTAAAATTATTCCTAATTTGGTACGTTTGAATTGAAAATTGTTCCTAATTTTGTATGATTTGAATTGAAAATTGTTCTTAATTAGGTACTGTTTGAATTAAAATTTGTGTTCCTAATTGTTCATAAATTGGTACTGTTTGAATCGAAAATTGTTTATATATTTGGTCGATTTTTAGGAACTTTTAGTTTGATGTATTTTTTTTCTAGCTTATGTACAAAAATCTTATTGTTAATTTGTACAAAAATTTGATGTACTAATAATTATGTTGCCCAATTTTTATTGTTACTGTAATCTTTTTTATTTAATTATTTTTATTAAACTCTTCATTTGTGTTGTTATAATGTTTCAATATTAATTATAGATGAAAACTCCAAATGATATGCCTCCTTCAAAGGAATATGCAAGTAGTAATCCTCTAGATAGTTCCGGTGCTAAAGATCATTCTCCATTTGAATTTGGAACCCCTCATATTAATGTAGATGTGGGTGAAGATGATACTAAAATAATTGAAGACGGCAAAAGAAGGAAGACATCTGTTGGTTGAAACATAAGCAACAAGGTAACATTAATTATATTAATTATTCAATTAGTTTTAATTATTGTATTATATATGCTAATCTTGGTCTTCTTGTCATGTTGTAGTTTCTATTGATATCAGTGGACCAAAACAATATATAGACTTGGGAGATACGTGTTTGCAAAGATATGGAGAAGTCGATTCAAAAGATGAGGTCAAAATATTATATTTATGTATTTTATTTTTTAATTTATAATATATAATTATAAACTAATTAGTTTAAATATATTGTTTTTTTACAGGTCTTGAAAAGTACCATACTACTTTAATGTTCAAGTTTAATTAGAATTTTGAAAATTTAATTCAAGTTTTTATTAAGATTAGAATAATTTGTAATCTTTATGTTAGATAATTATTTTCATAATGTTATTTATTTATGACTTGCGTTTGGATGGATTAATGTTTGACGGTTTTCAATATTATATATGGATGTTTTTAATGATTTTCAACCTTATATATAAGTAAAGTGCGAGTCGCGGGTGCGAATATAGGTATATAGGTCCCCAAGAGGTATGGGGATGAGGATCAAAGTTGCTACCCACATGGGGATGGGGCTGGGGATAGGTACTTTTTTTAAATGCGAGTATGGGGACAGGTACTACCCTACCCATTGTCATTCTTACCTCAGCCCATTACTAAACTATAACTACATGCTAGTTCTCTTTTATCATTTTTAAATGGAAAATCCACTTTTTAATAATTATAACCATATTCTCAAATTACCATTTATCTAGTTAGTTACAAACATGTTCACAATAATTATTTATAATGACATATAATAAAATAAAATAAAATAAATAACGGAGTGTTACCTAACCCATGTTAACAATCATTGACTTATCACATCATCGTGGAATCTCATTGAATAATCACACGTAATTGTTTTACAAATTATATTTTTAATCCTATCAATTAGTATGATTTTTTCAACTGTTGGTATGATGATATCAAATGTTATGAACATATAAGGATTTAAAAACACAAATCAAAGCAAATAAAAAATAAAAAATACGTGTGATTAAATAAAAAAAAGTATTTTATTAGAAAAAAAATTGCTATTAAGTCTTTTGAAAATTCTAATTTTGTAAGCATGTTTGGATTAAATCGACTTGTAAAATAAGCATCGTCTCCTACTTATATATATTAATTTTTTTATTATAAATAATGGTCAGATAACATGTAACTAGATAAATCCAACAACTATTGTTAGAATAATAAATTTTGATGTCATCTTAAAATAACTCTAGGACCTTATTCAACTTCACGAAATTAGGCATGCAAGGTGAGCCTTATGCGGCCGTAGTTATGGTGATGGAGTAACTTTTAGTGGCAATGATGATAAATCTTGAATATTTTAGAACGTGATAAAATAAATCTTTTAAATATTTAGTATTTTTTTTTTAAATTTGAATGCACTAAAGAGGGGAAGCAAAGAGATCAAGTGAAGTAGAAGTATGTTAATTTTTAAATAAGTATTTTAATCCTAACTGTTTAATTTAATCTATTGAATGAGAACCTCCGCTATATATATATAGGTTTCTTCATCAAAGAAAATAATTGATTTTAAAATGAGAGAGAAATTATTTATGTTTAATTAAATATTAAATTATTAAAATATCCTTATTTAATAAAAAATAAAAAAAAATATTTTAATTCAAATATTTTGGTATTACTTGCTCATACATACATACATACATATATATATATATATATATATATATATATATATATATATATATATTAAGTTCATCACATAAAATTAATTTGGTTTTTTAGATGAAATTAATACTTTTTTATATTTACAGGGATCTCAACCATATTTTATTCATGTATATCCAAATAGCTTTTAATTCTCTACTAATATTCAAACTTTGTTTAGAGTTTTTGTTAAATTCTTTCGTTATTCTGAGACCTTCATGATGTAACACCATCTCAATAAATCTTTCCAACATAAAGTATTTGTTGAGATAATGTTATGTCGTCCACAATAATTCAAAACAAAACTTTTTTTTATTTTATATTAGGGACAAACAACAACGAAAAAGTTTAGCTGAAATCAACTTAGAACAAAAAGTAGGGTATTTTTAAGAGATCTAAAAGTTATCTAGTGAGATGAGGACCTATCTTATGTGAGAGTGAGGGGAGTAAATAATAACTGTTAGATTAGTCATGAATGATCAAGATTAAAGCATAAAAAGTCATGTGAGTTTCTTAAAAAGTCACATGATTTTTATGTGGTTACATAAGATTAAATCTTGATACTTCATGTATGCTTATACAGTCATGTGCCTGCCATTACGTGAGTGTCATTGACCCAATAAAATTTTATACATGGTGAGAATTAAACACAAATTTTCTCGTTAATTAAATAGATCGTTTCTCACATATAAACCCTATAAACCCAAGAGGGTGTTACGACATTCCATCAACCCTTTTGATTCATGTACATTGCTTTGATCATATTACTAGTTGACACGGAGATGTCCAACACGGATAATATAAAAAAAGATTTAAATAAATTATGGATTTCTATAAAATGTTTATTTTTCATTTTGAATCCCTATAAAATTTTTGTTATGTTTTAGGTTCTTATAATTTTATTTTTTGTTTTGAGTCTCTACTGATGATGTGACATCATCTCAATCGTTAATTAAGTGATAATGTGACATCATCTCAACATATATTAACCGTTGAGATGATGTTACACCATCTGTAGGGACCTAACACAAAAAATAAATATTATAGGGATAAAAAACATAATAAAAATTTTATAGGAATTTAAAGTAAAAAAATATGTACTTTATAGGGATTCAAAACTTATTTAAACCTATTAAAATAATACCTCACATTAAACTAAACGTGAAAAACATGGTACCAAATTTGAATATTTCTCCGATGATTGACAAAGTAAACAGAAAAAAGCATGATAAGTTTCCTAACAAAGTTTCACTCCCTAGCTACCACTTTGACTCCTGACCCCATCTTCTTAAAAGTGACAGATAAAAAAATTACCATAAATATGTTAAGCACTTAAGCGCAAGATTTTCAAATGTTAATATTTTATACCTATTACAGTATCAATGACCTACCACTTTACCAGTTGAGTTCATATATAAATATCACAAGATGTTTGTCTACTACATGCATAAGAACAAGCACAAGATCTGATTCGTGTTTCCTTATGTGATCAGTTTGTTTTCTATAACTGAGAGTGAAGCCATGCTGCGAAAGCCATGGCCCTAGAAACTGGCACTCAATGCCTGCCAAAGCTGGTAATTGATTAATACTCCCTCTACTCCTTTTTATAAGACAGTTTTAAAAAAAAAATTGGTTCTTAATACAAGACATTTTACAATTCTTATAAGACTAATTTTTTCTTCTTCCTTGTATGTCCTATTAAAGATTATGACTATTTGTGTTTTTTGTTGATGAATAATGTCAACAGAATTTTTTGAAAAGACATTATTAATTTTAAGGTATAATTGATGGATTAGTATTTTTTTAAGTGAATTAAATATTTTTCTTGATCTGTGTAATCTTTTGTATACCATTTAATTTTCTCAATCCAAGTCTTAATTTATTGTTCATTGACGAATCAAAGTTTGATCTATTAATTCCTAATTTTATTTATGTTACAATATTTTAGGTCTTCAAAGATGTGGAAAGAGTTGCAGAATGAGGTGGATCAACTACCTAACCCTAATATCAAGCGAGGAAGCTTCACCTTCGAGGAACATTGCACTATTATTCAACTCCATGCTCTTCTTGGAAACAAGTATGTACCAATCGAAAAAGTATGTCATTTCTTATAAGTTTCAACCCGTCATAGAAAAAGTATCGGATAGAAAGTATAAGAAGGAATGTTGCTAACATTTCTCAACATATGACATTGATTTGTGTGCCCTCGTGCCTGCAGTGGTCTCTACCCGTGTTAGACAATTCTCCACCCTCAAAGCTCGGTCTCTTATGATGGTATTGGTAATATGATAGAAATAAATAGTAGTGAAACGAAAAGGATGATAGAAGGTGATAATTTTGTCAAAAACTTTGAAGATGATGATGACGTTATGATAGCTGTAGAAGCATTTAGAACTGCAAGATGTGAGAGTATTCAAGAAATGTTTGACGGGTTGGTCTAATCAATGATTCTTTTGAAAGAAGAATATGGAAAATGGAAATTGCAATTTGCATACTTTCCTTGTTGGTTTCAGTAATAGAAGTATGCGTGTGTTGTGTGGTTTTGTAACTCTTGTTTACCTTCAGGTTCAGGTTGTCTTGGACTATATGAAAGCTTTCTAAACAAAACTTGCACTGCAACTTTCTCGTACGTGTTTTTAATTTGGTGCTAGTCTTGACTTTGAGAATTTCATGAGGTTACAAGTGTTTACCATGGTTCTGAATTGCATTTAGGATTGTGGCTGTGATTTGATCACAATCCTTAACACACCGAGAAAATGCAATAAATGCGGTGATTTAGATGTCATTTCAATATATATATCAATTATGGGCATGTTTAAGAAGAAAAAAATATAAAAAATAAAATGAAAATAATTTTTTATAAGTTAAAATTAATTTTTTTAATAATTAATTTGTAAAAATTCAGACATATAACTTATTTTAAAAGATATGAATTCAAAAAAAAAAATCTTAAATGATGTGAGATTTTTTATAAATTAATTTTAATTTATAAAAAAGTTAATTTTATCTTTTTCTTTTTATTATCTTCATTTATAAGTCTTTTTAGATATATTTATCCCAACAACCTCCATATGTAATTCCATATTTGGTGCTGGGTGAAGATTTAGATGTATTTTGAGAAAAAAAAAAAAAAAGTTACGTACCGTGATAAATTCTGTTAACTTGCTTGTGGTTTCTTCAGTTGATCTACTAAAGAAGCCGAAGAAGAATGCATATATAATTTCATGTGGTAAAAATCAGTGAATTTTGTTTTAATCCTAATAAAAAAAAATTCTTTTATATTTGATATATCAAAATATTTATTTATTTTTCTTGATATTTTTTTTAGTCCATGATAAATGAGCAAATTTTATTTTGGGACTTAATATATTTTGTTTATTTTGTGTTAGTCTCTTTGAAAAATGTTTGATAGGAAATAATGATGCATAAAATATATAACACTTAAGGACAAGCGTACATTATGTAATATAATAATTATTGTATCCTACTCTATAAATTAGTTGTGATTCCTAAATAATAAATTCATAAAATATAAAGTGATAGAAAATTTGTTTAGATTGAAATTTAATTATAAAAAGATATAAAACAAAAATAATTGAGAATTAACAAAGATTCTAACAAATTAAAGGATCTAAGGTTATGAATTCATACCTACATGGCTACGTTTAGGTTTTCCTATCTTCCTATTTTAATTAATTTTTCAATTATCCTTTCAATTGTCAATCATGCATCTTAAAGTGATAATTAGAGTTTGATCATGCATTTCTCCTTATTTTATTTCTTTGTTGATATTAAAATAAAAAGAAAGGTTTTAATTGTAGAGAGCTTAATTAATAGGTGTTAATTGGATTGAGAATTCAAGTATTTGTTTAGTCATGCAAATGCTAGAATTCAATCATTACGTAATTCAATCAATTAAAAATATTGATCATAACAATTAATCAATTTAAATTATAGAGTGATCAACTACAAATAGGCTTAATATCTATTTAGGTTAAATATTTGTTTTTTTTATTCAATTGGATCATGATATTATTTATTTATAAAATTAAGTATATTATTTGTTTTATCTAATCAATTTGGTTATATATAATACTTGTTAAAAATACTTAATTGGATCTTTACTGTCATTTTTATTAAGTTTATTTACATATGGTGCCTACATAGCTTAATAATTATTAATTAATTATTTATATTAAGTTTATTTACATATGGTGCCTACATAGCTTAATAATTATTAATTAATTATTTTTTATTAATTTTTTTAGACAAAATCACAACGTTTTGCATAAGAAAAATCCATTAATAATTATTAAGCCATGTCAATACACTTAATAGAGACACGCTTAAATCCAATTGATTATTTTTAACAAACATTATGATCAAAATTGATTAGATAAAATAAATAACTGAACCTAATTGATTAAATAAATAATATCATGATTCAATTGAGTAAAAAAAAAAATAACATGATCAAAATGGATATTAAGCCACCCGAATAGCATTAGGCAACAATATAATTGGGAAAATAATTGGGAATTTTAATGTAATAGAAGAAATATGATTCATAGATAAATCTAATAGTGACGAAGAACATAAATCCCCATGAGAGTTATTGAAGAGTAAATTCTCTGAAGATGGCGACAAATTGGAAGTGAGCGCAGGGCCAAATTAATCGGGCTTGGGGTATGGCGCTAGCTAGGTTGTGACTTTGGAACACGTAAGTGGCTTAGCGACCGTGACATAAATGCGAGCCATAAGTTCTTGTACATACTTTGTGTCCCTTCTCTTTCTTTCATTTTTTTCGTTTCTCTTTAAAGCATTTAAAGCAAACAGATACAGATACAGACTCTCTATACCAAAAATCAAAAAAGTGAAAATTTTCATTTTTTTTTTGTTGAAATAAAAATCCATTTATTCATATAAAATTGATAGAACTAAAAAAAAAATTAATGGCTATAAATAACCATTCTTTTAACATAGAAATAGAATTAAATATTCATTTAGAAAGATGAAATTCTTAACACTAATTAAAATTAAAATTCTAGATCAATTATAAATTTGGAATACATTTTAGATTAGTTCTATCTTATCTAAAAACATTCGTTTTATTTATGAAATTGTCAACACATTTTTTTAGAACGATACTTTGATATATGATTAAAAAACTGTGGTAAAAAATATATTTTGAACCAGTGAGAAAAATGTGGGTTCAAATGTTAGACGCAAAATACTTACATGGTGGAATATGTATCCTTCAGAGCTCCAATCTCTGAAGAAGCTTCTTACACTTGATTGGCTCACTACAACTATTTCAAAGCCATATTTTGAATGAATATATACTCCTCCAACTTCGCCTTCAAATGGCTTGGGAAAGTATTAGGAGTTATTTTTAAGTTAGCAAAATAAGTCTTTTTTTTATCACTTTATTGAGGGTTAATTTTGACATTACAAAAAATTATGAAAGTTAGAAGTTATGAAAGTTGGAGAAGTTATAAAAGTTATTATTGTCTCAACAATATAACAATATAAAAGGAGAATATAAGAAATTATACATGAAAGTAAAAATAAAATTATGCTAACACTTTCTACTAACCAATTTGGTGTCTTTAGACATGTCTCTTTGGATTAGTGCGGATTAGAACGAGGGGATGGTCTTCAACTTAGAGGGCTCGAATGGCATCTTGTTTTGAATGGCATCTCAAGCCTTTGTGGTGTTACAACGTATTCTTGTAAAAGCAAAATAACACAAGAAAGTAGATTGAATGATCTTTTGAATAATTTTCATTTATAGTCTACACAAAGTAATGTGACAAAGTTATAAGAGAAGGTTTTTGAATATGAAACATTGACTGAATATTATTATTCAATGAGAGTTTCAATCTATAGAACATATAAACTAATAACAATAATTCAAATGTAGATACTAACAATAATTCAAATGTAGCTACTCATGTGCTTAACAATAAATAGAATAATAAAATAACAATTAACAAAATAATAAAATAACAATTGATATCTAATACGCCTCCACAAGTGAAAGGTGCGTCTAGTAGCTTGAACTTGACAATTAAGTCCTTGAATTGTGTCGTAGGGAGTGGTTTTGTAAGAAGATTCGCCACTTAGGTTTGGTGAGGATGTCCTCCAATTGATCTTGGTGAAGTTGGAGAATATTGCTTGAAAGAAAAACTGAAATGAACATCAGCCAGATAAAGCAAGTTCTTGACGATAAGAATGACAAATGTTTAACCATCCATGGCAGATGTTTGACACATCTCTTAACCACCATGGAGAGAAACAAATGTGTTTAACCACCTAAGAGAGGCAGAAGCAAATCAATGACAAATGTTTAACCGTCCATGACAGATGTTTGACACATCTCTTAACCACCATGGAAAGAAACAAATGTGCTTAACCACCTAAGAGAGGTAAAAGCAAATCAATGTCTTCCTGTACTAGAGAAATTGTTGTTGGAGTGTCGACAATGATGGTGGCGGAGAACAGTGATAGCGGAAAAAAGATCATTAAGGGAAGAGAGGATCATTAGAAGCGAAGAGAGGTCATGGAAGTCCACCGGTGGAACACGATTTCCTTTATCCCTTCAACTAGGCCAAGGATCGATGTATTGTTGTTAAGCTAAAAGCTTTGATACCATATAAGAGAAGGTTTTTGAATATGAAACCTTGACTGAATATTATTATTGAATGAGAGTTCCAATTTATAGAGCACATAAACTAATAACAATAATTCAAATGTAACTACTGATGTGCTCAACAATAAACAGACTAATAAAATAACAACTAACAAGATAATAAAATAACAACTAACAATATTATGAATTTGAAATTGTAACATAATGATTTGTATCTAATAAAAGTGAGCAGAATAAGATTTGAAAATAGATATTCGGAACTTTCTTCAAGTGAATAAGCATTGTCCATTAGAACTTATTTGTGTTAGTAAGATAATGCATTGATGTTACATAACTAGCAACCAAAATAAGAACATATAAAGAACAAAGAACGAAAATAAGAGAAGATATTCTTCTTTGATGGATAAAAGGAAACATTATATAGACTCAAGATGAAGATAGGTAAGATTTTAATTATAATAAATTGAATTAAATCAAATTTAATTTTGTACAATACCCACAAACAAAATGTAATCAATATTACCTAATGAATTTTGGTAATTGAAATATAACGACTTTTGTAATAAATTAAAAATACAATACAATTAATATATAATAACAAAAACAATAAGAAAATAAAATACATGGAAGTTTTATACTGATTCGTCTCACACATGAGACTATGTTTAAGTATTTTATCCTATAAGTGACACTTACAGGGGTGGAACTATGTAGTTGAGGGGGCATGGTCCCTCTTAAACAATATAAAATTATCTTATATTATCGGTATATTATCTTCAGACTTTATTTATTTATATATTTTACACTATTAATGTACTACTTTTGAACTCTGTTTATTTATGTATTTTAATAAAATATTTTATTATTATTCATAATATTTATTATAAAAGTATTGTTATTTATTATTTTAATTAAACATTTTATTTAATTTTTGCATATTCTAGTATGAAGATAATTAAATATTCTCATTTTAAATAAATTATTTAAGTATAATTTATTTTCTTTTTAAAAAATAATATTTATAATTGTTTATTGTTATTGCAAAGACATAAATAATAGCATTAGTAACCAAACAATTTATTTTCTATTTTTATTTTATTGTAATTATTTAAGAATTAAATATTTATTATTATTATATTTGTAGATCATATAAATATGTTACATTATATAAAAGATTCACAATTTAAAATTTGATACATCCAAAAATATTCTCATTTAATATTATTATTCTTCTTATCACTTTTTTTTTATCTTTATATATTTTTCTTTGAGTGCTAATTACACTCTATTTCAATTCTTTTTATGTGATTGGTTGGTGATATTTATTACAAATATTGATTTTAGTATGTATTGAATTCTTATACATAAAATCTATCCAAACTAATATTTTTTTTATTAAATTTCAACAAATCACATATATAATGACTAAATTAAACAATCACCGTAAATTTATTTTTTATTACCAATTCAATAAAATGTTATTAAAAAAATGTGTAGTGCAATATTACAGTGAATTCCTATGATGAATTTAACATAGAAATCTAAACTCATTTTTATTCTATATTTCTTTATTTATTTTTAAAAACATAATTATAAATATATATATATATATATATATATATATATATATATAATTTAAAATTTAAATATTTATTAAATAATTTTTAAAATTTTAAATTTGGTCCGCCCTGCTTACACCACAACTTCTCATCAACTGAACTAGTAGCATTGTTTAGAACCAAGCCATTTTTAACTCTATATCATCGCATTAGTTGCATTTTCCTGCATTGTTAAGGACTGTGATGAAATCACAGCCACAATCCTAAACGCAATTTAGAACCATGGTAATACTTGTAACCTCATGAAATGCTCAAAGTAATTAAAAACACGTACGAGAAAACTGCAGTACAAGTTTTGTTTTCGAAAGCTTTCATATAGTCCAAGACAACCTGAACCTGAAGGTAAACAAGAGTTACAAAACCACACAAGACACGCATACTTCTATTACTGCATCCAACAAAGAAAGTATGCAAATTGCAATTTCCATTTTCCATACTCTTCTTTCAAAAGACTCATGATTAGACAGACCCGTCAAACATATCTTGAATACTCTCATACCTTTCTGTTCTAAATGCTTCTACAGCTATCATAACGTCGTCATCATCTTCAAAGTTTGAGACAAAATTACCATCTTCCACCATCCTTTGCGTTTGACCACTATTTATTTCTATCATATTACCAATACCATTATAAGAGAGCGAGCTTTCGGGGTGAGTGAATTGTCCAACACTGGTGGAGATTACTGCAGGCACGAGGGCACACAAATCAATGTCATATGGTGTATGAAAAAATGCTAGCGACACTATGTCTGACACTTTGTATCAGATACTCTTTCTGTGATGGATTAAAATTTATAAGAAATCACCAATTCCAGAGAGAGTATCTAAAAACTATTGTAAGAGAGTGTGTCACTAACGTACTAACGTTCCTCGGTGATTATGTATTATAGATGTGATGGGTTAATAGCGAACCTGATGAATGAAAAGCTTGAGTTGGGATTTTGCTTAGGATTGGTTGAGGGAGATGTGAGGGGAGAGATCCATATTGGAACATAGATTCTCTAGCTTCAGATTCGATTCGAGCACTCTCCCATTGAGCCACGTGGCTTATGTTGATGGCTTGAAACGTGTTGGGTTTTATTGATTTCTGGGTAATGGGATCTAATAAGCCATTTTTCATGAGGAGTCTTTTTTTGATGTTGGTGTTCCAGTAGTTCTTGATGTCATTGTCAGTTCTCTTTGGCATGTGAGCGGCAATGATTGACCATCTGTGAGTACAATATATAAACATAAATGTAAATAGCATTACACCTTAATTGATTAATTAACCATTCGATCTAACTATAGAAAAATCTTAATTAAAACCAGAAGTTGAAGGTCGATTGGTACATACTTGTTTCCAAGAAGAGCATGGAGTTGAATAATAGTGCAATGTTCCTCGAAGGTGAAGCTTCCTCGCTTGATATTAGGGTTTAGGTAGTTGATCCACCTCATTCTGCAACTCTTTCCACATCTTTGAAGACCTAAAATATTGTAACATAAATAAAATTAGGAATTAATGATTCCTTGTTGAACAATATATTAAGACTTGGATTGAGAAAATTAAATGGTATACACAGAAGTTGTATTAATTAATTACCAGCTTTGGCAGGCACTGAATGCCAGTTTCTAGGGCCATGGCTTTCAACAAAAGCCACTAGCTTTTTGTCTTCTTCCTCATTCCATGGTCCTTTCTTCAACCCTACCTTCTCACAGCATGGCTTCACTCTCATTTTTAGACAACAAACTGGTCACACAAGGATCCACGAATCAGATCTTGTGCTTGTTCTTATGCATGTGGCAGACAACATCTTGTGATATTTATATATGAACTCAACTGGTAAAGTGGTAGGTCATTGATACTATAATAGGTATAAAATATTAACCATTTGAAAATCTTACGCTTAAGTGCTTAACATATTTATGGTAATTTCTTTATCTGTCACTTTTAAGAAGATGGGGTCAGGAGTCAAAGTGGTAGCTAGGGAGTGAAACTTTGTTAGGAAACTTATCATGACTTTTTCTGTTTACTTTGTCAATCATCGGAGAAATATTCAAATTTGGTATCATGTTTTTCACGTTAAATTTAATGTGTGGGTATTATTATCATTTTTTTTTCTATTATTTGTGTATGAGATCTTGGTCCACCAGTAATATGATGCTATTGAGTAGACGGGGACGGAGCTAGAAATAAAATATAGGGGTCAAATTTATTAAAAAATATATATATTAAAATTTAAAATATTAATTACAATAATAACTTATAAAAAATGTTACAAATATAATTTTTAAATATGATAAGATAAATTAAACTTTTTTTTCTTTTCAAATTCAAGATTACAAATATGATATTATAATAAAAATTTATATCTACATCAAAATTATATTTTTAAAATATTCTATTAATTATATTTTAAAAAATATATTTAATTAGAATAAATTATGTTACTATTGAAAATATGATTTTAATTTGATAAAAATTAGAAAAAGATTGTTATGACTAGTCACATACTTAAGGGCGGAGGTATGTGTATTGGTAGGGGACTTGGCCCTCCTGAATTGTTTTAGAAGTTGTATGTTGGTAGTAATAAATTAGTTACAAATTTCCCTAAAAAAACAATAGTTGCAAGTTCAGTGATATTATGAACTTTTGTATAAGCAGGTAGTTCTTGTGCATGTTTACTCAATATTTTTTGGATTTCCACCGCAAAACTGAGAAATAATGCAAATTCAATTCTATACTTTGGCTCTTTTTTAAATTAAATTGGAGACACTAGTTGATGGGATGACGCAATAAAATTAAGAGGTTTTTATTTAGGTTGTATTATTTTGGTTTAATTACAAATTTTACTATTTAACTCATTATTTGGTATATTTTATCATTTAAGTTTTGTTTTTTGAATTTATCTTTAGAGTTTTTAATTTTTGTGAATTTTACAACCCAACAACTATAATTAAAATAAAATAAAATAAAAAACTACCCAATTCTGCTGGTAAAATATTATAAAATTTGTGATAATTGAAAACTTAGGTTGTTATATATATAAAAATAAAAAACATAGATGATAAAATTTTCAAAAACTTAGGTGGGCATACAGTTTGGATAACTTTCGTCCCATCGCGATGGGTAATTTTCAATTCAAAGTTATTTCTAAAGTTCTTGCGGATCGCATTGCTTCTATTACTCCTAGAATTATCTCTCCTGAACAAAAAGGGTTTGTGCCGGGAAGGCAAATTCTCGATTGCATAACTACCACGTCAGAAGTCATCAACATGTTAGATTTTAAAGTTTCGAGAATTAATCTTGCTATCAAATATGATATCCACAAGGCTTTCGATACCCTTGGTTGGTCGTTTCTACTGGAGGTTCTTCATCAATTTGGCTTCAATGCAACATTTTGTTCTTAGATTCGCTCAAATCTTGCTTCAGCTCGATTATCCTTTTTGGTGAATAGTGGTTCAATTGGTTACTTACAATGTAAACGAGATGTTAGGCAAAGGGATCATCTCTCCCCTCTCCTATTCTGCATTGCTGAGGAAGCTCTTAGTCATGGGATCTCCTTTCTCGGTACAGAAAGGTCATTTACTTCCAATGGTGGGCCCCCAAAACAGCTTTGTTCCATCACATGTTCTATATGCTGACAATGTGATGATATTTTGCAAGGGAACAAAATCTAATCTTGAGAACTTGAAGGAACTGCTCAATCTTTATAGCGAAGCTTCTAGTCAATGGATCAATCCGAGAAAAGAAGGTATTATACTGGTCATTGCTCATTAGCTCAACATTCTGTGCTTAGGAGTTGCCTTGGATTTGGTCCCCCGGTTCTGTGCCCTTTACCTACCTACGGGTTCCTATCTTTGTGGGAAAGCTACATAATAGGCATCTACAGCCCATTGCGAATAAGATTAAAAATAAGCTTCAGTCTTGGAAGGGAAAACTTCTTTCTTACATGGGCCGAGTTCAACTGTTAAACTTGGTTATCTCTGGAATGTTGCTCTATAGTTTTCAGATGTACGCTTGACCTGTCTCTTTACTTAAGACCATTGGAATGTGGATGTGAAATTTCCTTTGGTCTGATGACATCAACATTAGGAAGCTTGCAACGGTTGCTTGGGATCAAGTCTGCAAACCTTTAAAGGAGGGTGGTTTAGGACTAAAGTCCATTCTCAAGTTAAATGAAGTTGCACTTTTAAAGCTATGTTGGGGAATGAAGTATTCAGACTCCTCAGGGGCTCAACTGTTGCGTGGTCGGTTTATCCGTAATGACCACTTAATTACTACATATAAGCACTCCTCTATCTGGACCTCCATCAAGAAATTTTGGAATACTTGCTCTCTTCACTCAAGATGGATTATTAACTCAAGAAGGAATACCAATTTTTGGCTTGACCCCTGGTGTTTTGTCCTTCCAATCTTGGATCTACTTCAACTGCTGTGATGCATTAGTATACACCTTCGGGCTATGGTACGTGATTTTGTGGTTAATGGAGCTTGGCATAACCTTGAATCACTGTTAAGTAGGCTCCCGCAGCTGGCTCCTACTTTATCTCGCATTGCTCCGCCTTGTGATGGATATTTAGAACCTGATCAACCTATTTGGCAGTCATCCTTTATTGGAACCCTAACTTTTAAGGAGGCCTTTCATTTTGTGCGTCCCCTTGACCAGTAGCCGATTTGGACAACGGATTTATGATCTAGCCAAACCCCTCCCTCCAGAGCATTTGTTCTTTGGCGCATCATCCATAAGAGACTTCCTACTGATGATTTACTCCAATTAAAGAGTTGTATCGGTGTCTCCATCTACAGTAATTGTGGTGTCACTAGAGAAACACTTGAGCACTTATTCTTGCATTGTAATTACACTTCCAGGATCTAGAATTAGCTTCAAACCACTTTTTCATTACAACTTGACCTTAACTCCCCGCTTTCGATCTTAAATGTTCTTCAGTCTTATAACAATGGCCAGCTTCGGGATTTTCTCCAATTTGCAATTCTCCATTCATTCTAGGCTATATGGCGTGTTAGAAATCACCTCCGCTTTCGCAATGTGAGTATTAAGTTTGAACATGCTACCTTGTTGATCAAAATTGGTGCTGTGCTCTTAGCTCAAACTTCATCCAATTGCTCCATGGACTTTGCCCTCCTACAGTCTTTTGGGATCTCCCCTCATCTTCCGAGGGCACCTAAGATTAGGCACGTCCTTTGGCATCCCCCACGGTTGGCTTTTACAAATGCAATACTGACGGCGCTGCTCGTGGTAGCCTTGGGTTGGCGGGGTAGGAGGAATATTTCGAAATCATCTTGGTTCCTTCATTGGTGGCTTTGTAGTGTTTTTGGGTACCCAAAGTGCGTTCTATGCTGAATTATATGCAGCTCTTTGCGTGATTGAACAAGCCTATGCTCGTAGCTGGTCTAATCTCTGGATTGAATGCGACTTTCAACTACTGGTGAATGTCTTTTCCAGACTAGAGCTTATTCCCTGGTGTCTTAGAGGATGATGGAATCGTATGAGATTCAACTCTAGTAGAATGCATATAGTCATCACCCATATCTTTCGAGAAGGCAATCAATGTGTTGACACAATTGTTAACTTTGGAGTAGATTCTAGAACTGATTTTGTTTGGAGGGATAATCTCCTTAGTTTTCTTTTAGCTAATTTTGCCTGTGATTTTTATGGGCCTCCAAACTTTTGATTTTGTTAAACTTGGTTGGGTTTTTGCCTAGTCCCCCAACAACAATTATCATTTCTTTTATCTATTTATATTACACAACATGTCTTTGGTTATGGGGTGGTTGTGGGGTGTTAACATCGTTGGGATGCCCTCAGTTTCTCTTGAGGTAGTTTAGGTCTGAATTTTATTAAAAAAAAAATAGTAAAATGTACCATTAAGCCTATTATATTTAATAAAATAATTTTCTTACACATTTTTTTTATTGAATTACATTAAAAAAGAATTATTTTTCTAAAAAAAATTATGCCATTTTTATTTAGCCATTTCTTGTGATTGGCCCCCAACTATAATTTTCTACCTCCATCCTTGCACATAGTAATAAAAAAAAAAATTCTGCCTCCATCCCTGCACATAGTAATAAAATAAATTGATTGATAACAATTTGTTTGAATTCATGTACTCAAGCTTAAAAAATACATTAAAACACCACAACTAATTCCAAAAAAGAAAGACAAGTGAAAAAATATATATTTTTTTTATTAAAGAAGTAATATAAAACAAAAATTATTTGTTCATGTGCCTCAAATTTTAAATAGTCAACCCATTAATAATCAAGCCTACCTCATTTGCATATGTTAATAAATAATTTACAATAAAATATAAAGTTATATATTATGTAAAAAATACTAATAAAGTCTTGTAAATATAATTATTTATAGTCCTTGAAATAGTAAGTTGTAAAATGAAAATACTATTAAAATAAATAATATTCAAATATTTTTTTAAAAAAATAATATAAATATTTTTTTATAATATATTATAAATGAAAAATATAATATAAATTTAAAGAGATAATAGAAAGTCATTATCTTCACAATAATAACTATAAGATAATAATCAAATATTTTTTTAATAAAATAAATAATACTTAAATTGTGAAATATAAAGTGAGAGAAGGAGAATATAAAAGAGGAAAAAATACAAGTGTTACGTATTTATAAGTACAAAGAGATAGACACAAAGAGCTACAAATAATAACAAGAGAAAATTACAATAGATAATGTTCTAATAAATATGGACAACCACAAAGATATTATTCATAACACTCTCCATTAGATGTCCACTATTTGAGTTTGTGCCTCATAAAAAGCTAATTAGGAAAAACCCTATGGGATAAAAACCTAACGAAGGAAAAAGAGTACACATCTTTCAATACATCATAATTTGCCTAATTAAAAGCCTTGTCTAAAAAATTCATTGGGATAAAACCATGACGAATGGAAAAAGAGTGCAGAATGTATTTATTTCTTCCCCTCTTGTTGACAATCATCTTTAAGTCGACGAAATCCAATCTTGTGAACCAATTGCTCAAAAGTCTTCCTTGGAAATGACTTTGTAAAGGAATCTGCTAGATTCTCACACAAACGAACTTGTTGAACATTTATATCACCATTCTTTTGGAGATCATGAGTGAGAAATAATTTTTGTAGAATATGCTTTGTCTTGCCTCCTTTGATGTATCATTCCTTTAATTGAGCGATGCATGCAACATTGTCCTCATATATGATTGTTGATGCCATTTTTCTTGAAGATAAATTACAAGTATCTTGTACATGTTGGATCATAAATCTCAACCAAATGCGGTTATGGTTTGTTTCTTCATGCAATGTTATAATTTCTACATTATTAGATAACATTGCGGTTATGGTTTGTTTCACAGACCACCATGAAATGGCTATACCACCGCATGTATCATTATGAGGGTCTGATAAATAACCATAATCTGCATAACCGATTAGGTCTGATTTTGAAGCATTGGAATAAAATAGACCATGTTCATAGTGCCCCTAAGATAAAGAAGTATGTGCTTCACTCCATTCCAATGTCTTCGTGTAGTTGATGAATTGTATCTTGCTAACAAATTAACTACAAATGATATATCGGGTCATGTATAATTTGCAAGATACATCAAAATCCCTATAGCACTGAGATATGGTACGTCAGGACCAAGTAGTTCTTCATCCTTTTCTTTAGGTCTGAAAGGATCATTGTCCACGTCTAAAGACCTTATAACCATTGGAGTAAACAATGGATATGGTTTATCCATATAAAACCTTTTAAGCACCTTCGTTGTATAAGTTTCTCGATGCACAAGAATTTCGTCTTTTAAGTATTCAATTTGTAATCCCAAGCAAAATTTTGTCCTTCCAAGGTCTTTCATCTCAAACTCTTTCTTTAGGCAATCAATTGCTTTTGGAAGTTCTTCGAGAGTTTCAATGACATTTATGTCATCTACATAGACAACAATTATCGCAAATCCCTTTTTAGATTTCTTCATGAGAATACATGGACAAATGGGATCATTTTTATGTCCTTCTTTTAGCAAATACTCACTAAGATGATTATACCACATGCATCTCGATTGCTTTAGCCCATAAAGAGACTTGTTCAACTTGATTGAGTATTCTTCTCTAGAACATGTTTTATTAGGCAAGTTGAATCCTTTAAGGAGTTTCATATAAATTTCATTACCTAGAGACCCATACAAGTAGGCTGTAACAACATCCATTAGATGCAAATTAAGGCCTTCATGTGAAACCAGGCTAATTAAGTACCGAAAAGTACTTGCATCCAATACAAGTGAATATGTTTCTTCAAAATCAATGCCAGGTCTTTGTGAAAATCCTTAAGCAACAAGACATGTTTTGTATCTCATAATTTCATCATTTTCATTTCGTTTTTGTAGAAAGACCCATTTATATCCAATTGGTTTTATACCTTCAGGTGTATGGACTACAAGTCCAAAAACCTCTCGTTTAGAAATAGAGTCTAATTTTGCTTGGATTGCATCTTTCCATTTTGGCCAATCGTCTCTTTGTCGACAATCCTTAATGGACTTTGGTTTTTGATCCTCTGTTTCATTTATTTCATTTAGCGCAATATTATATGAAAACATATCATCAACGTTGACTTCATTTCAGTTCCATCGTACTCCATTCATAACATAATTTATTGAGATCTCTTCATTTTCAATTATTTTAGGTACTTGAGTTTCTTCTGGAACTGGAAAATCAATTATGTCTAGGGAATCTTTTGGAGTTTTGGTATCCTCAATTTAACCATGAAGTCTTTTAACTCCCCTTTTCGTTCAAGGATTTTTATCTTTGAAACCAATGGGCCAACCACACTTCATGTGTGTTTGAGACTCGTTTGTAATGTTAGATTGTCCAACTAGGACATCAATTCTTATTGGAGCATTGGTAGCTGGAACATGTGACTTAGTCACCCCTTTTGGGTCAGTGAATACATTTGGTAACTGGTTGGCTAAGTTTTGTAAATGAATTATTTTTTGAACTTCTAATTCACATTCTTTTATTTGAGGATCAAGATGAGATAAAGATAACTCATTCCAACTAATTTTCTTTTCCAACTACTTGATCTCCCCCTCTAATGTTGAAAAAATGATTCATCAAAATGACAATCGGTAAATTGAGCCGTGAATAAATCTCCTATTTATTATAGATGGAGATTCATATCCAACATATATTCCTAACCTTTTTTGAGGTAATTTGTTGACCAAAAACCAACTGCATAGGGGAGTGCTTGAGATAATTTGTTGGCCTGATGAGTAAAGTTACATGCAAAATTGCATGTCCCCAAAGAGACATTGGAAGTTTTGATTTCATGAGCAATGGTTTTGCAATCAATTGTATGCATTTAATAAGTGATTCAACAAGCCCATTTTGTGTATGAACATGTGCTACAAGATGTTCAATATCAATTCCAATAGACATGCAATACTCATTGAAAGCATGAGATGTAAATTCACCAGCATTAATTAAACAAATTTTATTAATTGAATAATTTGGAAAATGAGCTCTTAATCGAATTAATTGAGCTAACAAGCTCGCAACGCCTAGTTAGGGGTGCTAAAAAAAACAAGTTATGGAAAAAATAACTATAACTAATAATAACTAGTTATACGATAACTAGTTATATAAAAGTGGTTATAAAATTATAACTAGTTTTGTAGTTATAGTTATTTCAAATAACTTGTTTTTATTTAAAAACTAGTTATAGATATTTTCTAATAACTTATTTGTCAAATACTCAAACAAGAAAATAACTAGTTATAACCAATTATTTGTCTATAACTGATTTTATAACTTGTTTTAAATACAATAAGTGGTTATATATTTATAATCAGTTTTTTTAAATAATAACCATTTCTAAACTAGTTATTCTTGCTTATGGTTATGGTTATTAAAATAACCAAATTTTGAGCACCCCCTGGTTGTGAGTTGATAATAAACAAACATGCAAACATTTAGTTGATGCATCAATTAGAACCATAAAGTATCTAAATGGTCTACATGGAGGGTGTATAGGTTCACAAATATCACCCTATATCTGTTCTAAAAATGTGAGAGGTTCATTTTCAATTTTTCCTGGTGATGGACAAATTATTAACTTCCCTTGGAAACAAGCAATACATGAGAAGTTATTTGATTGAAGATTCTCTTGGCTCTTCAATGGGTGTCCACATGAGTTCTTAATTATTTTTCACATCATAATGGATCCAGGATAGCCTAACCAGTCATGCCAAACAACTAATTTGTTTTGGTTTGCAAACTTCTAGTTTACAATAATATATATTATTGTAAACCAAAAGTTTACAATAATATGTACATATTATTGTAACAAAAATATAATACAAACAAAAAGATAGAAGAAATTTACAATAATATGTATGTTGTGGTTTTATTTCAGGTTCATCTCAATAAAAAAAAAATCTTTTAAATATTGTAAGCTCTTATGTATTTTTTCACTTCATATAAATATATGAAACTTCTTAGTCCCAACTTTTTTAAAGGACTGGAAAATTAGAAAGGTGAAGGTGCAATTAAGGTGAGAATGAAATGTTCTTGATCCATTTTGGGTGAGTAAGGCTCGTTTGTCAAAATATGCAAAAGCTATACTCATAACAACAACTTAGGAAAAACAAACAGTAATTCTACTTTATAGTTTATACTACTATACTTATGTTCTCTGGAACCTGCCTTGTGTTGTGTTGTGGTACAAGTGCATTTCTAAAAGCTAGTAAGTGACACTTTATATTATTTTTATAATTTGGTGGGACTGTTTATATATTGTTCTTAATAGTTTTCAATTTACAAGTTATGTTCAAGCATAAACAAAATGCATTAAAAAAAATAGTACTCTTCTAAGACCATTTTGGCAATAACCGTCTTGAAAAGAGAGGTCTTTAAAGATGGTTTTGAACATAACCTTCTTGAAATGGAGATTTTTAAAGATGGTTTTCAACATAACCGTCTTGAAAGGGGGCTCTTGAAAGATGGTTTTGAACATAACCATCTTTAAAGGGGGGGAGTCTTTAAAGATGGTTAAATCACCGTTTCAAGATGGTTGAATCATTAACCATCTTAAAATCATAGGCTTTTAAGATGGATACTAACCGTCCTAAAAGGGTGTCCCTTTAATGACGTCCTTATCAAAGACGTCTAGGAACCGTCTTGAAAGGGCTTCCAAAACTGTCTTGGAAGCCCTTTTTTGTAGTAGTGTGTTTTTATTGTACTAATGTACGTTTAGTACAAACCATCAATAAAATTGGTAATTTTTCCAATACAAATTTTTTTTATCAAAGTTAAGTCTCGTGATGTAAAGATATTTCATTTTTTTTTTTTATTGTTTGTTTCAATATAGTATCCATTCAAACAAATGTCCTTGCAACTTAACAAGTTTCTACAAGACTTGGAAGAATATAATGTATTTTCAATGCATAGCTTAGTTCCTCCAAGTAACAATATGTTGGCTCTTCTAGAACCTTCAATAATATTTGTAGTACCAAATATAGTATTAACATTGATTTCTTGCATTTCAAGATGGGATAAAATTTTATTATTCTTGAGAATCGTATGAGTCGTTGCACTATCAACAAGGCACATATCTTTATTATTGATGCTAGTGTCAATATTCATTCTTCAAAAAAAAAACAAGGGGTGTATATAAAAAAAATTGAGGAATAACAATAATTTGAGAAGAATGTGCATAAATTCAAAAACATAAAGAATTCAATAATAATAATAATAATAGTCCAACGATAATAATAATAATAAAGTTCATGAACATAGAAAATTCAAACTACTATACTAAAATGTAAAATTCAACAACATAATACAATAAAATTATTTCTTAACATTCTCATCATCAATAAGGTGATCAATTTTCCCATATGGATTAGCAAAGAAATATGCAACGTTTAGGTGTGTAGTATCCATTTGACAATAGTATGAGTCACCATCTTCATAAGAAAAATGGATTTATCCTTTTCCGCTTTAAGGAATTCTCGGAAAAATTCAAGCAAATGCTTTGGTGTACGAAAAGTACGTCACCTATGGTCTTTGATATACTGCACTTAGTGCTATTCCCATCATCTTAATGCCCCCCACCAAGGTCATAAGCTAGTGCTACATTGTGCATTTGTGCACTTATCTCCCACTTTGGGTGAAGAAAATTATCCTTTTATTTTCACTTTTGTATTATTTTCTCACTTTTGGTAGAAAATAAACTTTTTTTTTTCATATTCTTCAAAATGAAAAATTATTCTTTTATCTTGTCACACTTCTAGTAAGAAAAGATAAAATAAAAATATTTTTACTCTTTGTATTCTTTTCCCACTTCTGGTGAGAAAATAAAATTTCTTTTAAATTTGTTTCTTTGATAAGGTATTCAGAACCTTTCATTTGGAAATTATCTTTTTATTTTCACTTTTGTATTATTTTTTCACTTCAAGTGGAAAATAATCATTTTATAATATTCGAAAAAGGTGAAAATTATTCTTTTTATTTTCTCACTTTTGGGAAGAAAATGAGAGAAGAAAGGAAATCTAAGAAAATGAAAAGAAAGGAAATCAAATTTCTTTGTTCTTTAAGAATATCTTCAAGATCTTTCATGATAATTTATTTTACCGATGTCTTTGGGACATATTTCTTTTATTTTCTCACTTCAAGGGAGAAAAAGGGAAGAAAGAAAATCAAATTTCTTCTTTGAGAAGATCTTCAGGATCTTCGAGACACATTACATGTAAATAAAAAATCGCATATAAAATGTACTCATCATATATTAAATAATATGATTAAATAAGAGTCTTACGTGGATTGTTGACTCACAAAGAAGATACAACTCTTCTAATAAAATTCTCCACAAGGGCTTCTTTGCTCAATGGAGGAAAGAAACTCATGCTGATAACGTGTGAAATACAAAGTGAGAGAGCGAGAATATAAAAGAGGAAGTAATACAAGTGTTCAGAGTAAAATCAGAATTGTGTTATTCCCAATAGATGTGACCTATTTATAAATACAAAGAGATAGACACAAAGTGCTACAGATAATAACAAGAGAAGATTACAATAGATAATGTTTTAATATATATGGACAACCACAAAGATATTATTCATAACATAAATATAATTTTCAAATTCCAAATTAAATTAATTAATCTAATATATAAAATTTAATTATTTTAATATTAATAAAAAAATTATAAAAATCCAGGGGGGTTATAGCCCCCAACCTACAATGTAGGTTTGTCCTTGTGAGTAGAGGCGGAATCCAGGGGTAACTTGGGAGGCCATGGTCACCCCAAAATTTTGAATATTTTTTAAAAATTCTATATAAAATTCTTTTATGGCACCCCTACTAAAATTGAAATATAGGCATTTATAAGACATTTTATCTTGGCCCCCCTCAAACAAAGTTTTTGCCTTTACCATTACTCTAAAATTCATATGTGGAGAAACGATTTATTTAGCGTGAGAATTCGAATTTGATTCTCACCGTATATAAAATTCTTTTTAGTCAACAACATACACCCGTATAACCATACATAAAGGATCAAGATTTTGTTAGCAGAAAAAGGATAAAGAAGAGAAGAGAAAATTAGAGGAATGAAGTTTGATTATTCACTCTTAATACCTCAATACACATGTATAGCAACCTTGTATACTGCATAACAAAAACAAAACAAATAACAACTAACTAACTAACTAACTTATACACTTTAACATGACTGCACAAATCTGCACACAAGTGTAACAAACAACTAACTAACTGAAATAACAAATTATCTAATTATTGAATTACAAACAATACTTCCCTTTAATTCAAATACTCAATAGAAATAGTTCCTATATCACTCCTTAATTTCTTAAAATGATTTGTCCTCAAAGCTTTGGTTAAGATGTCAGCTGTTTGAACTTTAGTGGGGCAATGCACTAGTTCTATCTTTCCTTTATTCACTTGATCTCTTAAGAAGTGAAATCTGGTCTCTATGTGCTTGCTCTTACCATGAGAGACAAGATTTTTGGCCAAGTCAATGGTTGATTGGTTATCAACCATTAGCTGTGTAGGTTTCTTTCTATTGATCAACATCTCTTGCAGTAATGACTCTACCCAAAGAGCTTGACAAGCTGCATAAGAACCAGCAACATACTCAGCTTCACATGATGATAGGGCTATCACAAGTTGCTTCTTGGAGCACCAAGAGATAGAGGAATTTATGAACTTGAAGACAAATCCTGATGTGCTCCTCCTATCAACTTTGTCACCACACTAATTTGAGTCAAAATATCCTATCAAAATATTCTTCTCAGATTGTTTTTGTTTTTGAAACAGAATTCCATAGTCTAATGTGCCTTACAAGTATCTCAAGATTCTCTTTGCAAGAATCATGTGAGGTTTCCTTGGATCATCCATGAACCTACTGATTAAGCCAACTCCATAGAAAATATCAAGCCTACTCAGAGGTATCTCAGGGAACCAACCAATTGTTTGAAGGTCATGGGATCCACAACTTCTTCTACAATGCATTTTTCGATCTTACCATTCACTTCAACAAGTGTAGCTGTAGGATTACAACCTATCATGTTGAATATTCTCAACACATCACTTGCATATTTCTTCTGGTGCATAACTATTCTTGCTGCAATGTTTGAAAATTCTAGACCAAGGAAATAATTCAGTTTCCCTAAGTTGTCATTTCAAACTCAGCATTCATGGTCTTCTTAAACCCTTCAATATCCTTGAGATTGCTTCCAGTATCAACAAATCATCAACATAGAGGCAAATTAGTAGTAGTTTTGAACCCTCATGTTGTGACTTTACATCGACTCCATGTTCAACTAAAAATTTCTTAAAGTTCAGTTCAGTAAAAAAGGAGTCAATCGTCTTGTTCCAAGCTCTGGGAGGTTGTTTTAGCCCATATATAGCTTTCTTCAATTTGTAGACTTTTCTTTCCTTCCCTTTAATCTCATATCCAAGTGGTTGAGTAACATACACTTCTTCCTCTAGAGGTCCATTTAGAAATGTAGACTTGACATCAAGTTGGAACAAAGGCCAATCTTTAGCACAAGCTAAGGCTACAACCAGCCTTATGGTTTCAATCCTTGCTACTGGAGCAAAAACTTCAGAGTAGTCTTCTCTAGCCTTTTATAAGAACCCATTTGCAACTAATCTAGCTTTGTGCTTTAAAACTGAACCATCTGGTTTTAACTTGACTTTGTAAATCCATTTGACAACAATTAGTTGCTTACCAATAGGCAAGTCAATCAGTTCCCATGTTTGATTTTTCTCAATTGATTTCAATTCTTTAATCATAGCTTCCTTCCAAGCCTTCATCTTCATAGCTTCTTCACAACTCACTAGTCCAATGCTGGCAAATAGTGCAAAATGCACAAAATCACCTTCTTCATATATTGCATTATCAGGGAACATCTTATGGTCTTCATACCTCAAAGGTAGTTGACTTTGTCTACTGGATCTTCTAAGCTGAATTGAATTTCCAGTAAGGACTTCACTTTCAACAATTGTTTCACTTCTTTCTTCTATAGGAGCTTATGAATCATCATTTAGAAAATTGGTGAGGATAGATTTGGGGCTATTGCAATTCACATTCCAATCCCATGACTCTGATTTTGCAATTATTACATCTCTGCTTATGATGACCTTCTAATTTTGAGGATCATACAATTTGTATGCTCCTGTAGGATGGTATCCTACTAGGATCATTACTTCACTCTTGTCTTGCAGTTTTCTTCTTTTTTGATTAGGGACATGTCTGAAGCATAGGGAGCCAAAAATTCTAAGATGTTTCACTGATAGTTTTCTTCCACTCCACACTTCCTCTGGTACTTTCTCCTTTAGTCTCTTTGTGGGGCATCTGTTGAGAACATATGCTATTATGGGATAGCTTCTCCCCAAAATGTGTGGCAGGGCTTTCTCTTTTAACATGTTTCTTGCCATGTCGACCACATATGTGTTTCTTCTTTTTGCTAGGCCATTATGTTGAAGAGTGTATGGTGTAGTGACTTCATGTTGTATTCCATTACTAACATAGAATGCTTCAAACTCCTTTAAGGTATACTCTCCTCCACCATCAGTTCTCAAAATCTTCACACATTTATCACTTTGTTTTTCAACCATCACTTTAAAGGTTTTGAATATTTCAAGTGCCTCACTCTTGGTCCTGATCAAATATAACCATAGCATTCTACTAAATTCATCAACAAAAGAGATTAAGTAGCGATAACCTCCCAATGATGGCACTTCAAATGGTCCACATATATCTAAATGCACCACAACTAGGATGCTTGTTGATCTCATAGGCAATTGGGAGGAGAAGGAATTCTTGGATTGCTTTGTAGCTACACATACTTCACATATTTTCTCAAGAATAGTAATTGTTGAAAATCAAAATTAATATTCTGATTCTATTCATAATTATAGTTTATAGGCAACAATATCTCATTTAGAGGAAACAATATATTGTGTAATAAATGCAAATACACCTTTATAAACTATGCTCCGTGGTGTATTCAGACACATGGTTTACTGCCTATTTCTCTATAATGTTGTCTGTTCTAGTTATTTAACAGTAATTATAGGAATTCCATTAACCATTTGTTTGTTGCCTAATTGATTCAAGCTTCTAAAATTTAGATGTCCTAATCTAGAGTGCTAAGTCCAGCATTCATTTATAGATTCAATTGATTTTAGACATTTAATTTCAATAGCTTTCATGTTGATTTGAAAAGTCCTATTTTTAAATAAGGGAGCTTTTAAAATCAACCTATGACTAGAATCAAACATCTTTAGGGAATCATTTTTCATAACGACAGAAAATCCTTTTTCAATTAACTGACCTATGCTTAGCAAATTGCACTTCATACCTGGAACATAAAGCACATTTTGTATCTTAGCTGATTTTCCATCCTTCCTCTATAAGACTATGTTCCCTACTCCTTCTGCATTCAGTGTTCTATCATCTACAAACTTCACCTTGCTAGTTCTTGTTGTGTCAAGATTACTTAACCATTCCTTGTGACTGGTCATGTGATTAGAGCAGCTTGTATCAAGGAACCAAACTTCTGTTTGTGGGCTGTTTTCACAAGTTGTTGCCATCAATAAAACTAAATCAGATTCTGAATCAGAGTTGTCTTCTTAATCTACATTGGCTTCATCATCACTTGTTTCCCTTTGCCATGCTAGCATTCATCTGCAAAGTGTCCAAACTTCTGACAATTGTAGCACTGCACTTTCCTCTTGTCAAAGCTTTTTTGTCCTCCTTATGATTTTCCAGATCCTCCTCCTCCTTTCTTGTTTGAGAATTCAGATATGGAATCACCTTTTTTTTAATCTTGATAGGAGGTGGAGCCTTTGGAAAATTTTGGTTTTCCCTTCTTCTACTTCTTCTTATCATTGGAATTGGATACTTGAGCCTTTAAGGCCTAATCAGCTGCTCTTTTACGATTCTTTCATTCATTCTCAATTCATGTGCCTCTAGTGAACCTTGGAGTTCCTCAAGACTCACGTTTTCAGTATTTTTTTATTCTTCAATTGCTACGACAATGCCATCAAATTCAAGTTGGTGAGATGCTAAATTTTGGTGAAGAAATCTGCAATGGTTTCTGAATCTTCCATCTGTAGCAACTCATATTGACTTTTCCTTTACCTGCATAACACTTTTCCAAGATTTCCAAGGCTTGTTTTGATGTAGCAATTGTTGAGATCTTATCAAAGTGAGGACCATCAACACATTGATGCAACATGAACAAAGCCTTATCATCTTTTTTCTTGTTTTCTTTGTAGATTTCTCTTTGAGCATCTATTGCTCTTGCTTCTAGTTCTTGGAAACTAATAATCACTTTATTTACGTAAATATTGCATCATATTTTGTAGTGATTATTTAATGTTCTCAAGACTTTTAACTTTGTTTGAAATCATTTAATATAGATTTGTATAGTTTGATAATTCTAACCCTAAGAAGCTATTTTGTGAGAAATATACTCTAATTTATGTATGTAGGCCTAGATTCAACAATAAAGAGAGAACATAAGAAGAAGACAGATCTCGCTTAGCAACACATCTAGCTCAGCGCTCCACTCACTGAGCGCAACATCAAACTACGTGAGTTAGGCGGCCTATGAAGCGTTGAGCACCATATTGCGCTAATCGACCTCTTCGTTTGAACTAAAGAATCGCTTAATGTGACATCATGCTTAGTGAAAGTTCCTTTCAAACTAAAGATGTGCTTAATGGAACCCCTGTTTTGAGATGCATTATGCAGTATCCTACGCTTAGTTGAATTTTGCGCTAAGCGAGCATTCGACTATATAAGCTGCACTTGTAATAATTTTTAGGCATTCAGACTTGGTTGGATAGTTTGAGTTGCTTTTCCTCTATTTTTCCCCCTGTTTCCTCTGTTCTCCTTCTTCCATTTTGTAACCTTTTCAAAGTTTTTCATGACAATGAGAGGCTAATCTATTAGTGTTGAAGACTTGGAACTAGGTGCTGACCATGTAAACGCTTTCCTTCATATGTATTCATTGAAATATTCAGTTTAATGTTCATTTCTCTATCTTTATTCTTGTTATATGATTTGATTAGTTATATATGCATAATTTAGAGTTTATCTGCCATTGACAACTGTTGTTGAACTTGGAATTGAGTTTGGACTCTAATGGAGTGTATTTCTAAACATAGGATAGATTCCATTAGCTTTGCAAAGATCTCTAAGCTTCATCAAACCACTCAACTGAACTTATCGAGGCATCGGAAGTGAGGTTGAGCAGTTTAAGCTTGATTTGATGAGAGATCACGTTTTGAGCACTTTTAGATCAAAGTTAATCTAAACTATTAATGTGAATGGAGAATATATCTTATATGTTTACATGGGAAGCAAACCGGTTGAACCAAATCCTCAACATGTCCATCATTCTTGTCTCAAACTCAAGCACGCCAACTGTTCGATCATAGTCCTGAATCAACATTGTCGTTTTTATTGTTTATTGTTAGTGTTAACTATAATGTTTAGTTTAATTTCTGTTATTACTTATGTTTCACAAACAACCAACTTTAAAAACCAAACTAGTTTTTAGGAATTGATTACTTCACTAATAGTCAAATATGGACAATTCCCTGTGAATTCGATACTAGGATCTTCCCCTTTAAAACTACTTATGTGATATTCGGTACGCTTGCCAAAATAGTCCATCAAGTTATTTGGCGCTGTTGTCGGGGAATTGTTCATTGTATTCGGTGATTAGTATTTTTGTCAATCTTAGTCATTAGTTCAATTTTTTCTATCGTATAATTTTACTTAGTTTATATTCATTGTACACTTTGTTTATATTTCGTTATTTCAAAGAATTTGCCTCTGCCTCTATTCTACATATTTTCTACTATATAATTTTGGAGCACTAATTTTGTAGAACTTGCTTTCAATTTCTGCATAATCTGGAAATACACTGTTGCATGTGCTTTGCTGCATAATTGGAGTTGCTGCATAATTTTGCAGCAGAAAATTTTGCATAATTGTCATTCTTGAGTGCTTGCTAACCTACTTTCGAGTACTTAAAGTGTATGCGAGGTAGGATTCCAGAAGTTGATCTAATCCCATTGGATTCGAAGATAGAAAACACCTGTCGGAAGAACAAAGCTGCAAGAAGAAAACGAGAAAGACAAGCGGCTCAAAAAACTTCTTCTTCCTTACAACCACACATTGAGATTCCTTCCGGTGCCAAAGAACCAATCATGGAAGACTATGTGGCTCCTGCTATTCTGGCTCACTTCACGAGTATCATGAGGCTGAAGGTACAAGCTGCAAGTGTCTCATATCCATCTTCGCTCATCTAGCTCATACAAGCCAATGTGTTCCATGGCTTGCCTAATAAAGACCCCTATGCTCATCTATCCACCTATATGGAAATTTGCAACACGGTTAAACTGGTAAGGGTTCCCAATCATGCCATCCGCCTCAATTTATTCTCATTCTCTCTAGCAAGAAATGTAAGCAATGGCTCCATTCCTCTAAGAGTAACACATTCTAGACTTGGGATGAAATTGTTGCTAAATTCCTCAACAAATACTTTCCGGAGTCCAAGACTGCTCAAGGGAAGACAAAGATTTCCTCTTTCACTCAAAGGGCTGAGGAATCTTTAGGTGAAGCGTGGGATCGCTTTAGAGGATTGCTGAGGGAAACACCAATCCATGGCTTCGAGGAGCCAATACAAATTATCATGTTCATTAATGGGTTGAAGAACCATACCAAGCAATTGTTGGATGCTTTAGCCGGAAGGAAGGTCAAGATGAAGACCGTGGAGGATGCCATAGCACTGAATGAAAATATGGTTGCAAGCGATCATTCTATCACTCATGATAGGACCCATATTCCTCCAAGGAAGGGCATTTTGGAGCTGCATTCTCAAAATGTCGTTTTAGCTCAAAAAAAAATCCTAACCCATCAAATTAAGGCTCTTACAAAGCAACCAAGCAACCTTTCACAGCAACTAAAGAGTCTTCACAACCAAAACCCTCCTCCAAGGAATTTCTGCTGTCAAGTATGTGGAGGAGACCATGAAAATAGTGTTTGTATGACCTCAGAAGGGCCACATGAAGAAATGAACTACATGGCCAACAATAGCAGCAATCGTGGAGGTAATTACAGTGGGTACAATCAGGGTCAAGGGGGAAACCAAGGTGGAAGCTACAATCGGGAATGGCAATCACATCCCGGTAACAACTATAACAAGGACTCAGGAGATCCATCAAATAGACCTCAGCGTCAAGGACCCTCTGTGTACGAGAGGCAGAATAAGCTGGAAGACTCTTTCGCTCGGCTCTTAGATGTGACTACTTCCAACCACAAGAGCACTCAAGCCTCTATTAAAAACTTAGAAGTCCAATTGGAGCAGCTGGCCAATCAAGTGGCCGAAAAATTCAATGGGAAATTCATTGCCAACACGGAGGTGAACCCAAAGGAATAATGCAATGTTGTAATGACTAGAAGTAGATGCATAGAAGACACTGCCCTCGACACACCAGCACCAACAGTAATAGAAACTAATGCCCCTGATGGAGTGATAGAAGATATGTTAAGTGAGAAAGAAGCTGATAAAGGTCAAGAAGAAGGAATAGCAGCTGACCAGGAAGATGGCACAAGCAAAAATGGTGAAATTGTGACTGAAGAGGCATTATCAATGCGTGAGCCCAAGCACCAATTGGTGAAGAAAGCAAAGGAAGCTCTAGAACAAGAGGTCACCAAAAATTTACCTTATCCTATGATTCTGTCAAGGAAAGACAAGGAGAGGTATTTCACTAGATTCCTAGAAGTCTTCAAGAAATTGGGGATCACCATTCCCTTCAATGAAGCGCCACAACAGATTCCTTTATATGCCAAGTTCATGAAGGATTTGATTACTAAGAAGAGGAAGCACATTGAAGAAGAGACCATCAATGTTTAGGGCAATTGTAGTGCCATCATCCAGCGGACCCTTCCACCAAAGTTCAAAGATTTGGGTAGTTTCACAATTCCTTGCACCATTGGAGAGATTTCCATAGGGAAAGCTCTAATTGACTTAAGTGCAAGCATCAATTTAATGCCGCTCTAAGTGCTTTGGAGGATTGGAGACTTGGAATTGAAACCAACCCGGATGACCCTCCAACTTGCAGATCGCTCCATCAAATATCCTCATGGTGTCATAGAGGATGTCATAGTTAAGGTAGGAGAATTCACCTTCCCTGTTGATTTTGTCATCATGGACATGGAGGAGGATAAGGAGTTGCCCTTAATTCTAGGAAGACCCTTTATGATGACGACTAACGTAGTGGTAGATATGGGCAAAGGACATCTCCAACTGAGCGTGGCCGATCAAAAGGTCACCTTCAACATCTTTGAAGCCATGCACCACCAGAATGACACCAAGGATTGCCTCCGCATTAATGCATATGAAGAGGAAGTGGTAGAAGCTACTCAACAGCTGACTTTACACTTTCCTCTTGAGCAAGTCCTAGTTAATTCCATGAACTGTCTTACTATAGAGGAGGAAAATGAAGTCCAAGAGTACAGACATCATTTGGAAAAGCTAAAAGAAATTCCTCCAAATGATAATATCTATGAAAAGTTGAAGAATGACAAGGTGGAAAGGCCCAAGCTTGAGTTGAAGACCTTACCTTCTCATCTTAAATACATTTTTTTGGATGAGGAGGAAGGCAAACCAATAATCATCAGCAATTCTCTATCTTCTAAGGAAGAAACGCAGCTAGTGGAACTTCTCAAGTGTTATCAAGAAGCTGTAGGTTGGCACATCTCTGATCTCAAGGGAATCAGTCCATCTTATTGTATGCACAAAATCATGATGGAAGCCGACTAAAAGCTAGTGCGACAACCTCAGAGGCGACTCAACCCCACCATGAAGGAAGAAGTGAGGAAAGAAGTGTTGAAGCTTCTGGAGGCTGGGATGATTTACCCCATCTCCGACAATAGCTGGGTGAATCCAATGCAAGTAGTGCCAAAAAAAGGCAGAATGACAATGATCCGCAATGATAAAAACGAGTTGATACCCACTCGGACTATCACAAGGTGGAGAATGTGTATAGACTACAAGAAGCTGAATGACGCCACAAGAAAATACCATTTTCCTTTGCCCTTCATGGACCAAATGCTAGAAAGGTTAGCTGGGCAAGCTTACTATTGTTTTCTTAATGGCTACTCTGGATATAATCAGATAGCAGTGGACCAAGAGGACCAAGAGAAGACTGCTTTCACTTGCCCTTTCGAAGTTTTTGCTTACCGGAGAATGCCATTCGGATTATGTAATGCTCTAGCCACGTTCCAGCACTGCATGCTTGTTATCTTTGCCGACTTGGTAGAGAAATGCATTGAAATATTCATGGACGACTTTTTTGTCTTTAGGGCTTCGTTTGACATGTGTCTCTCCAACCTTGAGTTGGTATTGAAAAAATGTAAGGAGAGTAACTTGGTGCTGAATTGGGAGAAGTGTCACTTCATGGTTCAAAAGGGAATTGTGGTTGGGCACGAAATTTCAATAAGAGGAATTGAAGTGGACAAGGCGAAGATTAATGTGATTTCCAAGCTACCACCACCAGCTAACATGAAGGGGGTGAGGAGTTTTCTTGGTCATGTTGGCTTCTATAGAAGATTCATTAAGGATTTCTCCAAGATAGCCAGACCGCTTAGCTCCTTGTTGGCAAAAGAAGTCAAATTCAGCATGAGCAAAGAATGCTTAACCGCCTTTTACGCCTTGAAGGACAAGCTTATCTCTTCACCAATGATAATTGTTGCTAATTGGAGTCAAGATTTTGAGCTGATATGCAACACTAGTGCCTATGCAGTAAGAGCTGTTCTAGGACAACGAAGGAACAAAGTCTTTCACTCCATCCATTATGCCTCCAAGGTGCTTAATGACGCTCAACTCAACCACACCACTACAGAAAAGGAACTGTTGGCCATAGTATACGCTTTGGAAAAGTTTAGATCCTATTTGGTAGGATCTAAGGTGGTTATTTATACTGACCATGCAACCATAAAGTATCTCCTTACCAAGCTAGACTCCAAACCCAGATTGATTCGATGGGTGCTACTTCTACAAGAATTTGATATTGAGATCAAAGACAAGAAGGGGAGCGAAAATTCAATTGCAGACCATCTATCTCGCCTAATAAATGAAGAAGTCACCAATAAAGAGCTAAAGATCAAAGAGGAGTTTCCTAATGAATTCCTCATGATGGTGCAAGAGAGACCTTGGTTTACGGACATTGCCAATTATAGAGTTGCCAATGTGATGCCAGAAGGGATGAATTGGCATCAAAAGAAGAAATTCTTAGGGGACTGCACTTACTATGTCTGGGATGATCCTTTCCTATTTAGGATTGGGGCCGATCAACTTCTAAGGCGATGTGTTCCACAAGAAGAGGCCAAGAATATTCTGTGGCATTGTCATAATTCACCTTATGAAGGTCACTATAATGGTAGATGTACAGCTGCCAAGGTACTTCAATTAGGCTTCTACTGGCCAACCTTGTTCAAGGATGCTTTTGAACATGCTCAAGCGTGTGATAAATTCCAAAGGACAGGGAGCACATCAAAGAGGCATGAAATACCTCTCCAAAATATCCTTGAAGTAGAGGTCTTTGATTGTTGGGGCATTGACTTCGTTGGCCCTCTCCCTCCTTCATTCTCAAATGAATACATATTGGTAGCTATAGACTACATGAGCAACTGGGTTGAGGCTATGGCGTGTCAGAAAAGTGATGCCAAAACCGTCATCAAATTCTTAAAGCGGCAAATTTTCACAAGGTTTGAAGTACCTCGTGTTTTGATAAGTGATGGAGGAACACATTTCTACAATGAAGCTCTTTCAAAAGTCCTCCAACATTATGAAGTGTGACACAAGGTAGCATCACCCTATCATCCGCAAACCAATGGCCAAGCAGAAGTTTCCAATAGAGAAATCAAGAAAATCCTAGAAAAGACAGTGGCAGCATCAAGGAAGGATTGGGCACACAAGCTAGATGATTCCCTCTAGGCCTATAGGACTGCATTGAAGACTCCAATTGGTCTTACACCATTTCAGATGGTATATGGCAAGGCCTGTCACCTTCTAGTGGAAATGGCTCACAAAGCTTGGTGGGCAATTAAATTGCTAAATTTTGATCCAACATTGGCGGCCGACAAGAGAAAGCTGCAATTATTAGAACTAGAGGAAATGAGAACTCAGGCCTATGAGTCCTCAAAGCTCTACAAAGAGAAGACCAAGAGATATCATGATAAGAAGCTGTTGAAGAGGGAATTTCATATAGGGCAGCAAGTGCTCCTATTCAACTCAAGACTCCGACTTTTCCCCTGGGAAATTGAAATCCAAGTGGTCCGGTCCTTTCACAATTAAAGATGTTAAATCTTATAGAGCAATAAAGATCATGGATCCATCAGCGGAAAACCCACAAACAAGTTGGGTGGTGAATGGCCAAAGACTCAAAGGCTATCATGGTGGAGAAATTGAGAGGCTTAGAACAATCATACATCTATAAAATCCTTGATCTTGTCAACCGTCAAGCTAATGACGTTAAAGAAGCGCTAGCTGGGAGGCAACCCAGGTTTGTCTCTTCATTTTATCAATTTTGGCATCAATAAATCTCTACATATTTCGCTTAGCGCTACCCTTCGCTGCGCGCAAATGTGGCTCAAACTGTTTTTGTGCTAAACTCATGTTCACGCTTAGTGAAAACTCAATTCAAAGTGAAACCGCCCACTTTCCCTCTTTCCCAAATTAAATTTCCTCTCTCCCACTCATCCAAACCTAATCCCCTTCCTCTCTCACGCCGTCCCCTTTGTTTTTCTACCTTTCTTTTCACTTTCATTCACTCACTCACACACACTGCATCTATTCCTACTACATCTTCTTCTTCGATCCCATTCTTCTTCACTCTCCACGCCAGGTAAGCACTCCTTTTCCTTTTTTTTTTGTTTTCTATCGTAGCATTGTTGTTGTGTTTAATGTTATTGAGTCTGGGTTGTTTGCTGAATAGATTAGGTTTCATTTTCACTTTCTTTTTGTTTGATTTGCATTTTTGGGTCTAGCATTTTTTAGGTTTCCCTGTTTGGGAATTTTGATTTTGCGCTAAGCGCGTCTGTGCGCTAAGCGAGAACAAGCAATTCTGGGTTTTGTTCTTCATCTTCTTAATCCGCGCTCAGTGCAAACTCATTGGATGTTCTTTGTTGTGATGTTTTTGTGTTCATGGATCTGAGAATTTTCCAGATCCATGCGCCGCTAAGCAAGTCGTCTCACTAAGTGCGAATGTTGTTTTTGTAATTCGCTCAGCGGGACGTCGCACTGCGCGAAAGTTTGCTTCAAATTGAAGCATCTAGGTTTCTCGCTAAGCGCACACATTGCGCTTAGCGAAATTTTGCTTCAAACTGAGGCATTTTGGAGGCTCACTAAGCGCAAGTGTGCGCTTAGCACTTGAGCCCTGCTTTGCTCTGCTTTCCTTTCATTTTTTGCTTTGTTTTCCTTTCATTTTATGCTATGTTTTTACTCTGTTTTCCTTTTCCCCTTTGCTCTGTGTTATTATGTATCATTCCCTTTTTGTGTTAAAATTTCCTTGTAGTGACGGGTGTTCACTGAGCGCGACACAACGCTTAGCAAACACCTTTGTTTCTAATTGATTTACTTTGTTGTTTTAATTTTCATTTTGAGTACAGATGGCTCCTAAATTTTGCAACAATCGCGGCGCTTCTTCTTTTAGAGCACCACCTACACCACCTGTGCCACCTGCATCTCCTACACCTGTTGCAACGCACAAAAGGGTTATCTATCCATATGACGCTGACCGTTTCTCCTCCTTTGAAGCCCAAGAGAGATTTGAGAATGAACTCATGGGTTGGGGACTCATTGTAGAGCGGCTTGTAAAAATTGCTCCGAGTGACTATGATGTCTTCTGCAATGAGTTACAACGTCGTGGCTGGCTCAAAAAGTTGTGTTCCCTGCCAGATAAGTCCATTGATCAACCTCTGGTCAAGGAATTCTATGCTAACATTTATGAACCGAAGGGAGAATATAAGGTGGCCGACCAGCAATGCAAGGTTCGGGGGAAGACCATCCACTAGGATGGTGTAGCTATCAACCGCCTTCTACAAACCCCTCCAATCCTCGTAAGCAACACTGGGAAGACTCAATTTGACATTTTCCTCAGCCAATACAAAAACCCCAAGGTTATCACAGCACTGTTGTGCATACTGGGCAAAGGATATGTCAAGAACAGGGAGGGGGCCATTACGAAGATTGTGCGGCCAGATATGACCACCTTGACTCAAGCATGGTCTGCTTTCTCCTACTACACACTAGAGCCCACCTCGCACACCTCTGACATTATAGTGAAGAGGGTCAAATGGATATATGCCCTCATTATGAAGATGGATATGAATATGGGTAGTTTCATATCCAATCAAATTTTTGTCATGGCTTACTCCAATGTCAGTCGATTGGATTCTCAATGGTCTGCAACTGTCACTTAGTCAGCAGATAGAAGAACGAACCAATGCACTATACTGGGGTCAATGTACAATCATTAACAATCTACACCACCTCTCCCTTCAACAACCAGTCATGTCTTTAGAGGCCTTCCAAGCCCATATGCAATAACCTGCAAACAGATCTTCCTTTTCCCAAGGGGGTGGTGGTGACGAAGGAGCTAAGGAAGAGGGGAACTAGGAGGGTGATGAAGAAGAGAGTTAGGAAAAGGTTGTGGGAGATGACAACATGGAGGCCGAACTCGAGGAGGATTAGCATAAATGTGAATCATGGTCGTCTACAAGAGGCCAAGTGTTTTAAATGTTTTGTCATCTAAATAATTTTACTTTCTATTTATTTTTACTTTACATATTTAACAGTTTTATATAATTTAGCATTTCTGTGGTAATTAATCTTTTTGTGCAACGTTGGATGTCTTGTGAACATTTGGTTCAGTTTCTATGTTTGAACTATTGTTTGTTTTGAACCTATGGCACAATCGTTTTCAAACTGGGTAAGAGCGTATTGTTAGGTTGTTTAGTCATGAGGACGGTGTATGCATGTGAGTTTGGGGAATTGATAATTGTGAGTATTTGACTTTTGAAAGACTTGTGAACATTGTGAAAATTAACTGATAAGTGTGAGAACTATACTGTGAGAGAACAATTGAGTCGTTACACTAATTTTTGAATAGTTCTCTGATTGTTGTGTGCATAATTAATGTGGAAATTATCAAGACCTTGTTTCTTAGAGTGATTTCTAGAGACAAAAAGCCAATCCAGTAAGGTTAAAAGAATCCTCTACTAAACCTTTGAGCCTAATGGATAAGTATTTTGTCTTGTGAACCTAGAACCTAAAAAAAAAAATTGTTCACCTTACCTTAGGGAATATGAGAGCATATCTTTATGGTTTGAGACAAAATTGCTTCAAATTTGGGGGGAGTCAAAGTAAGACCACACTAAAAGGAATAAATTACGGCAACACACCTGCTATAATGTGAATCACAAGAGGCAAAGCCTCCAAAAAAAAAAAAAAAATTTGATGAATCATTGAAAATTCAATCAATTGTGATTCAAGCAAAAAGTAGTGTTGTCCAACGGTGGAAATTACTTAAGGCATTGGAGGAAGTTGGTAATCTAGAAGGGAAATAAAGATATGCTTCTTAAACCTTTAGGAAATTCAATTCAAGAAAAACCAATGTTCTTTGTAGCCCAGCCACAATTCAAACCTAATTAAGACCTTAGTGATCCACATTGTTTGGTACATGTGCAATGAATTGAGAAGAAATTCAAAAGTCTAAGTGTGCAATTTCAATTGGAATAAATTGATCATCTCATACTTTTATACTCGAAGTGCTGAGTGAAACACTGGCCTTGTGAGGGTCATAGTGTTCACTTGAACTTCAATTGCCAAATGCTCCTTTGTTGGTTTGTTGAATTTATGTGCATATTGAAAACTATCTCTGCACCCTTAATACGTTTAATCTCAATTGAGAACACCTTTTGCAAGTGTCATTGGTCTTAAAACTTGATTCCAATCCTACCAATTGTTCCTCTGCATCCACTTTGTTGCTATGTAGATATTTTTTTGCTTGAGGACAAGCAAAGCTTTAAATTAGGGGAATTTGATAATCACTTTATTTACGTAAATAATGCATCATATTTTGTAGTGATTATCTAATGTTCTCAGGACTTTTAGCTTTGTTTGAAATCATTTAATATAGATTTGTATAGTTTGATAATTCTAACCCTAGGAAGCTATTTTGTGAGAAATATACTCTAATTTATGTGTGCAAGCCTAGATTCAACAGTAAAGGGAGAATACAAGAAGAAGACAGATCTCGCTTAGCGACACATCTCGCTCAACGCTTCACTCGTTGAGCGCAACATCAAGCTAGGTGGCCTATGAAGAGCTGAGCGCCATATTACACTAAGCGACCTCTTCGTTTGAACTGAAGAATTGCTTAGCGTGACATTGCGCTTAGCGGAAGTTCCTTTCAAACTAAAGATGCACTTAGCGGAATTTTGCGCTAAGCGAGCATTCGACTATATAAGCTACACTTGTAATAATTTTTAGGCATTCAGACTTGGTTGAATAGTTTGAGCTACTTTTCCTCTGTTCTTCCTCCTGTTTCCTCTGTTCTCCTTCTTCCATTTTGTAACCTTTTCAAAGCTTTTCATGACAATGAGAGGCTAATCTATTAGTGTTGAGGACTTGAAACTAGGTGCTGACCATGTAAACGCTTTCCTTCATATGTATTCATTGAAATATTCAATTTAATGTTCATTTCTCTATCTTTATTCTTGTTATATGATTTGATTAGTTATATATGCATAATTTAGAGTTTATCTGCCATTGACAATTGTTGTTGAACTTGGAACTGAGTTTGGACTCTAATGGAGTGTATTTCTAAACATAGGATAGACTCCATTAGCTTCGCAAAGATCTCTAAGCTTCATCAAACCACTCAACTAAACTTACTGAGGCATCGGAAGTGAGGTTGAGCAGTTTAGGCTTGATTTGATGAGAGATCACGTTTTGAGCACTTTTAGATCGAAGTTAATCTGAACTATTAATGTGAATGGAGAATATATCTTATATGTTTACATGGGAAGCAAACCAGTTGAACCAAATCCTCAACATGTCCATCATTCCCGTCTCAAACTCAAGCACGCCAACTGTTCGATCATAGTCCTGTATCAACATTGTCATTTTTATTGTTTATCGTTAGCGCTAATTGTAGTGTTTAGTTTAATTTCTATTATTACTTATGTTTCACAAACAACCAACTTTAAAAACCAAACTAGTGTTTAGGAATTGATTACTTCACTAATAGTCAAATACGGACAATTCCCTGTGGATTCAATACTGGGATCTTCCCTTTTAAAACTACTTATGCGATACTTGGTACGCTTGCCAAAATAGTCCATCAGAAACCTTCTTGAATGATTTCAAAAACTTCTTGGTAGCTGAATAGAGCTCTGATTTGTATGCACCATCTATCTCAATTCTTGCCAGATAGAATTGGCCACTGTGTTGGTAGATTGCCTCCTGACCCCATTGTTGATGAACTTCACTTCTTCTTCAGCAACAAGACTCTTATCACTTTTGATTTCTGGTCTAGGATGGATAGGCTCTGGATACCACTTGTTAGCAGAAAGAGGATGAAGAAGAGAAGAGAAAATTAAAGGAATGAAGTTTTATTATTCACTCTAATACCTTAATACACATGTGTAGTAGCCTTATATATTGAATAACAAAACAAAACAAATAACAACTAACTAACTAACTAACTTCTTTATACACTTTAACATGATTGCACAAATCTACACACAAGTGCAACAAACAACTAACTAACTGAAATAACTAATTATTGAATTACAAACAACAAATTTAATCTTATGTAATCACATAAAAAATCATGTGACTTTTTAAGAAACTCACATGACTTTTTATGCTTTAATGTTGATCATCCATGACTAAACTAACGGTTATTATTTACTCCTTTTACTCTAACATAAGATAGGTCCTCATCTCAGTAGATAACTTTTAGGTCCCTGATAAATATCCTACTTTTTGTTTTGAGTCCCTCTTAAACTTTTTCGTTGTTCTTCCTTGGTATAAAAAAAGAATTGTTTTGAGTCAGTGTGGACGACTTGACACCATCTTAACAAATGATTTATGTTGGAAAAATTTGTTGAGATCATGTCACATCATCACTTGACTAACAATATAGAGACTCTGAACATTTTTTTATCAGGGGCTCAGAATAACGAAAAAATTTAACACAGACTCAAAACAAAGTTTGGATATTTATTAGGGAACTAAAAGTTATTCGGGTATATATGAGTAAAATATGGTTGGGATTCCTGTAAAATATAAAAAAGTATTAATTTCATCCATGGAATTAATTTTATGGCGATGAAATTAATATTTTTCATATATATATATGGAAGCATAACCATCACCTTACATGTTGATTTCGTGAGATTGAATAAGGTCCTAGAATTATTTTAAGATGACATCAAATTTTATTCCAGCATTTGTTGGATTTATCAATCCGATTACATGTTATCTAGCCATTATTTATAATAAAAAAAATAGTATATATAAGTAGTAGAAAATGCTTATTTTACAAGTCAATTTAATCCAAACATGCCTACAAAATTAGAATTTTCAAAAGACTTAAATAACAATTTGGTTCTAATAAAATACTTTTTGTTACTAAGTAAGGATCAAATAACACCGGTATAACTTATACTAAGTGTTACACCAATTCAATGAATAATTTTGTCTCAAAATCCTTCGTTGAACTGAAAGTTCATAGCATAATGTTAGTTGTTAGTCGTTTCTTATCTTTAAGGAACAAACTTATGTTCTGTTTGTTCAACTAACTAGTAACGGCTATGAGAAAGCGGTTACACTGTATGTAACTAATTGGTAATGGCTATGAGAAAGTAGTTACACCGTATGTAACCAATTGGTAACGACTATGAAAAAGCGGTTACACTGTATGTAGTACATTTTATGTCTTAATTCATAAATTCATTATCTGTTGACATTTTGTTGAGATTCTGTAAGGATTTTGTGGTTCCCACAAAATCTTTATCTAACTGAACTCTATGATGGCTAGAGCTCTCTATATAAGTCACTATACTTTGTTGGGTCACTAAGCCTACTAAAAGTTGAGTGAGTTAAGTGAGTTAAGGTTTAGAAAGCAAACAGAGGTTCCAAGTACGTGTGCCTGAACCATTTTTACAATGGCTGAAGGTTAGTGCTTCAATCCATTTATTAGCTTCTGCTATTATGTTAATCTAAATATGTTATCATATTTAGATTATATTCAAAATAATTTTAACATTTGGTATCAGAGCTTGGTTAAAAACCTTTGCCTTGCTTTGTGATAAGTGAATTCTTTGTTTGTTTGTTTGGATTCACGTTTTGGCCTTTTTAAATACACTTAAATTCTCATTTTAATGTTTTGACTCCCTTTAAGTTCAAATTAAAATTAGAATATGAAGTAAATTGTTTATTCAACATTTTTAATTTATTTTATTTGTATTTGTATTCTTTTATGCAAAGATTCAATGTTAAAATGCTTGGAAACTATCAGATTTTCTAATTGGGTTTGCGGGTCATTTCGACAAGAGGTTGAAGATGTGATCATATTAATGTTTGCGCATATAATATATATTATTCAGTTTAAATATATTTTATGTGTTTCATCTTGAGGTTGAAGATGTGATATATTAATGCTTGTGCATATAATATATATTATTCAATTTAAATATATTTTATGTGTTTCATCTTGTTGTTTCGAACCCAATTTCCTTCAATTCTTATTACTAGTTACTCTGCCACTATGCCATGAAATTTTATTATAGTGAGTAATGTGTTTATTTGCTTATATAATTCATTATATTGCTGGATTGTTCATATTTTTCATGAATAAACGTTTTCTTTCATAAGTATCATTTTATTTGCATTATTAATAAGTATTAATGCAAATAATTTTTCTTTTAGAGAGAAATAATCAATATTAAGTGATTAATATAATTTTAATCAATTAGAGAGTAGCCACAACATCTTTAATTAATTGAGATTATATATTAAGTTTGGAAACCACATTATAAATATTATTTGTATTAATCGTATTAAATGTAATAAAATCTACCTACAAAAATTTTGTTGCATTTATATGATTAATTAGGATAAAATATCGGATTATAATTCTTAATTTACCCACAGGAATTAAGAATGGGAACATAATTTAATAGTTTTATCATAAGGATTTCATGAGTCTAATTGAATAGGACTTTAGTCCACAAGCAAGTTTTATGTCTCTAGTCTCATATTTTCATACATGATTTACATTGGTAAAACATGATTTTCCTTTTAGTCTCAAATCATGAATGATGATTGAGTATGTGTTTTGAATGTTGCAACTATCAAATCTATAAATATTTATGATATTAAGTGTGACATTCCCGCATTAAAGGGTGACAATTATAAGGTTTGGAAGGAGAGAATTCTTCTTCATTTATGGACATTGATTATGCTATTAGGAAAGATGAACCATCGGCTATTACTGAAGGCACCACTCAAGATGCAGTTGCTCTTTATGAAAAATGGGAAAGGTTTAATCGCTTCTCAATGACTTTCATAAAGACCAACATAGCTGCTGGTATCTAGGGTTCAATCGACCAGCATGATAATGTCAAAGAACTTTTAAAGGCTATTGATGAAGAGTTCACAACATTTGATAAGTCTCTTGCCAGCACCCTTATAATGCAATTCTCATCCATTAAGCTCACTAGGACAAGAGGTGTGTATGATCACATTATGCATATAAGGGATATTGTGGCTCAACTGAAAGCCTTGGAGGTTACCATGTCAAATTCTTTCCTGGTACACTTTATTTTGTGCACCTTGCCTCAACACTATGCTCCTTTTAAAATCTATTATAACACACATAAGGATAAGTGGTCTATTAATGAGTTATTGACCATGTGTACTCAAGAAGAAGAAAGGTTGATGATGGAAGAGGGTGAAAGAGTGAACTTGACTACTTTTGCGAAGAACAGAAGGACTCAAGTTAATCATAAAGGAAAGATTCCTGCCCAGCCAGTCACTAAGAAGGAGTCGAAGTGTTTCTTCTATCAGAAGAGTGGACACATGAAGAAAGACTGTCCAAAATTTAAGACTTGGATGGACAAGAAAGGTACCCCATTTGCTTTTGTTTGTTATGAATCTAATACAGTTAGCATTGATTATAACACATGGTGGATTGATTCTGGTTCTACAATCCATGTTTCTAATACCTTGCAAGGTATGGAAAACCTAAGGAAGCCAATGGGAAGTGAACAATGCATCTATTCAGAAAGCAAGATGAGTTCACATGTGGAGGCCATTGGGACATGCAGTTTAGTTTTAAGCAATGGTTTTATTTTACATTTGGAAAAGACATTTTATGTTCTTAGTTTTTCTAAGAATTTAATTTCTATTTCAAGACTTGCACCTTTGGGATTTTCATTTAATTTCTCAGACTCTAGTTTTACTTTGTTAAATAAATTAGAAATTGTTGGTTTTGGTGAACTACGTGATGGTCTTTACTCTATTTTATTACAAAATGACGTTGCTTACAATTCTATGCATGTTTCTATCGGGTTGAAACGATGTGTTGTGAATGAGGATTCCTCTATGCTATGGCACCAGAGATTGGAACACATCTCCATTAAGAGAATTAGGTGATTGGTAAAAGACGGGGTACTTAGTACTTTGGACTTTGTTGATTTTGAGACTTGTGTAGATTGCATCAAGGGTAAACAAACTAACAAGTTTAAAACAGGTGCAAGGAGGAGTTCAAACCTATTAGAAATCATTCATACAGATATTTGTTGTCCAAACATGGACGTAAGTAGTCCAAAATACTTTATCACCTTTATAGATGATTACTCACGATATATGTATCTCTACCTACTTCATTCTAAGAATGAAGCTTTGGATGCCTTTAAAGTTTTTAAGGCTGAGGTAAAGAAATAATGCGAAAAGCAAATTAAGATTGTGAGATCAAATAAAGGTGGAGAGTACTATAGTAGATATACAGAGAATGGACAAGCACTAGGTTCATTTGCAAAATTTCTTCAAGAACATGGAATTGTTGCCCAATACACCATGCCTGGTTCTCCAGATCAAAATGGTGTGGTAGAAAGAAGAAATCGAACCTTAATGGACATGGTGAGAAGTATGAGGATTAACGCGAAGCTTCCTTAGTTCTTGTGGACTAAAGCACTTAAGATGGTTGTGTATATATTAAATTGGGTTCCAACCATGGCTGTTCCCAAGACATCTTTTGAGTTATTGAAAGGTTGGAAACCAAGTTTGCAACATATACGCGTTTGGGGATGCCCGTCTAAAGTGAGAGTTTATAACCTACAAGAAAAGAAACTAGATCCTAGGACTATTAATGGGCCTTTCATTGGATATGCTGAAAAGTCCAAGGGATATAAGTTCTATTGTCCATCTCACAACACTAAGATTGTGGAATCAAGAAATGCAAAGTTTCTTGAAAATGACTTGATTAGTAGGAGTGATCAATTTCAAAACATTTCTTTTGAAAAGGATCATTATGAGGCTCAACCCTCTGAATCAATTAATAGATTGGTGGTCATTCATGCCCCCTCAAGTTCAAACGGGTGTTGGACAACCAGTAATTGAAATTCCACAAGTAGCTGAAGATGATCATGTAGATCAAGTTGTTGATGAGGAACAACAAGATAATGCTGAACAATCGATTGAGCAACAAGTTGTTGATACAGTATTAAGAAGATCTACTAAAGTAAAAAAAAAAAACCAGCAATTCCTAGTGACTATGGAGTGTATCTACAAGAATCAGACTATAACATTAAAGCCGAAAATGATCCTAAAATGTTTTCACAGGCCATGAGTTCTAAGGAATCAAATTTATGGTACAATGCCATGAAAGATGAAATGGATTCTATGGCGTGTAACCAAGTCTGGGATCTTGTCAAGTTTCCTAATGGTGTAAAATCCATTGGTTGTAGGTGGGTTTTCAAAACAAAGAAATACTTACAAGGCAACATTGAGAGACATAAGGCAAGACTTGTTGTTAAAGGGTTCACTCAAAGAGAAGGAATTGATTACAAAGAGACTTTTTTTCCTACATCAAAAAAGACTCTCTTTGAGTAGTTATGGCATTAGTAGCTCAATTTAACCTTGAATTACATCAAATGGATGTAAAAACGGCATTCCTCAATGGTGATCTAGAAGAAGAGGTTTACATGAAACAACTTGAAGGATTCTTCTCTAGTGATGGTGAGCACTTGGTCTACAAACTTAATAAATCCATATATGGATTAAAACAAGCTTCCTACCAATGGTATTTAAAATTTCATGAGGTCATCTCTTCATTCAATTTTGAAGAAAACGTCATGGATCACTGTATATACTAGAAGGTTAGTGGGAGTAAGATATGTTTTCTTGTTTTATACATGGATGATATTTTGCTTGTGGCTAATGATAAGGGTATGTTATACGAGGTGAAACAATTTCTTTCAAAGAACTTTGATATGAAGGATATGGGTAAGGCATCTTATGTCATAGGCATTAAGATCCATAGAGAAAGATCTCGAGGCATTTTGGGTTTGTCTCAAGAGACCTATATCAACAAAGTTCTAGAAAGATTTAACATGAAAAACTGTTTACTGAGTGTAGCTCTTATTATGAAGGGTGATAAACTTAAATTGAGACAATGCCCGAAAAATGACCTTGAGTGGGAACATTTAAGAAATATTCCATATGCTTCAGCTATAGGAAGCCTTATGTATGCTCAAGTTTGCACCAGACCTAACATTGCATTTGTTGTTGGAGTTTTGGGAAGATATCAAAGCAATCCACGTATTGCCACTGGAAAGCTACAAAGAAGGTAATGAGATATCTTCAAGGAACAAAAGACTACATGCTCATGTACAGTTGAACTAATGACTTAGAGGTGATTGACTATTCCAATTCAGACTTTGCTGGCTGCATTGATACTAGGAAATCCACTTCTGGCTATGTTTTTATGCTAGCTAGTGGAGCTATATCTTGGAGAAGTGCAAAACAGACCTTGACTGCTACTTCCACTATGGAAGCTGAGTTTGTTTCTTGTTTTGAGGCTACCTTACATGGTGTATGGTTGAAGAGTTTCATATCTGGGCTTAAAGTTGTAGACTCTATTTCTAAGCCAATGAAGTTGTACTGTGACAACTCTACTACGGTATTTATGGCTATGAATAACAAGAGTGGAAGTCAAAGTAAGCACATCAACATTAAGTATTTAGCCATAAGAGAACATGTTAAAGAAAAGAAAGTGGTCATTGAACACGTTAGCACTAAGTTGATGATTGCCGATCCTTTAACTAAAGGCATGCCACCACAGAATTTTAAGGATCATGTAGCACGAATGGGACTTGGTTCTATGATGTGATGTACATTTATTGTTTCGATGAAACTTTTATTCAGTTTAATGTTTTCTCACTTACATTGTGCACATATTTATTTTGAGAAACATCTTTAGTTTCAACCTAGAATAAACATGTGGTTTATTCATTAAGAGCTAGTATTAAGAGACTTGATATATTGTAATACATGGGAATAATACTAGCTATTAGAGGACCTATCACCATAATTCATATATTTGGTTTCTTGTTATGATAGATAGAGTAAATGGACCAAGTAGGAGAATGTTAGCTATTAGTCGTTTCCTATCCTTAAGGAACAAACTTATGTTCTATTTGTTCAACTAACTGGTAACGGTTATGAGAAAGTAATTACACTATATGTGGTCCATTTTATGTCTTGATTCATAGATTCATTATCTACTTATATTTTGTTGAGATTCTGTGTAGATTTTGTGGTTTCCACAAAATCTTTATCTAACTGAACTCTACGATGGGTAGAGCTCTCTATATAAGTCACTATATTCTGTTGGGTCACTAAACCTACTACTCCTTCAGAAACTAACACCATCAAGTTGAGTGAGTTAAGGTTTAGAAAGCAAACAAACATTCCAAGTACGTGTGCCTGAACCATTTTTACAATGGCTGAAGGTCAGTGCTTCAATCCATTTATTATGTAGATCATATCTACCAAATTTTATAAAAATTGAACATCAATAAGAAGTTGAACAAATGATTCATATTTTAGTACATTTTAGGAAGTATACATTATTATGTTGATTTTGATACATATGAATGAGATATCAAATAATATTTGATTGATATAAAATTTAATAGATATGATTTACATACAATGAACATTCAATCCAATTGAGGGTTTTGAGAAACAATTATTCATTTGAAAATTATTGAATGGTGTAACACTTGGTATAAGTTACACTGGTGTCATTTGATCTTTTCTCATTTTTATTAAGTCACACGTCATTTTATTTTTACTTTTTTGCTTTGAACTATGTTTTTAAATCCGTATATGTTCATGACAGTTGATAAGATCATACTAATTGATAGGATTAAAAATATAATTTATAAAAAAAAAATTACATGTGATTATTCAATGAGATTCCATGATGATGTGATAAGTCAATGATTGTTAAGAACATATTTAGTAAGGAAGTTCTTGAAGAGATCTTAAGGTGTTTTTTGTGGGTCCTTGTAAATTTTATATGAAAATCTTATGATGTTTTTGTAAATCCCGTTATGAATCCATTAATATTCTAAAATTTTATTTTAAAATGAAATTAATTATTTAATAATATAATATTTAATTATGAAATAATTAATATTAAAAAATAAAACAAAAATAATATAAATATTTATTTATGACTAAAGATTAAACCGATAATTAATACATGATATGGATAAGTAAAAAATACAAACATTGACATTGAAAAAAAAATTAATAATTAATATAAAATTTCTATTGTTTTTTTTGTTGAATCTATTGAATTTGTTTTTATAAATTACTTCTCGTAAAATAAAATGGTTATTTATTTTTTATTTTATATTATTAAAAATATAGTTAGTTTTTTTTATTGTATATTATTAAAAAATTTAGTTAGTTATTTTTTATTTTATATTATTAAAAAATTTTGGTTAGTTATTTTGTATTCTATATTATTAAAAAATTAGCAGAAGATCAAAATCTTGGAAGGATCCAATCATACATGTGGATATCTTACTTTGTTCTCTAGTGAGAGATATTGAAAATTTAGAGATATTGAAACTTAAGATCTCCCTCAGGATCAATGCTCTAACATGGTTTTAGATCATCACTTAATGCAAGAGAGACTAAAACCAAATAAACAAATTTATAGGAACAAAAATAAATTTAAAGACTAAAAAAAAAAAAAAAAGGATAGTTTACTGCACAAATTGTTATTTAAGCCCTTGTAAAAATTCAGTAAAAAATAAACCTTCTAAAATTCCTCAGCGCCTTAGAATTTAGCTTGAAAGAATTGTTCTTCTTTTTCTTCCTTTGACCTTTCTTTTTTTCTTTAATTGTTTAGAACAAATATATCTTAATCGAAAAAAGTTAAAAGTTACATTTCTACCTCTAATAATAGATGGTACTCCTACATATTCTAACAAATAAAAGTGATTTCCATATATCGAAAATAAAAAATAATAGTGCTTTCCGGCATCAGTGATGGTAATTAACCATGCCCAAATGTCATTTTTTTTTTAAACTAACCAAAACCTGCTTCTTAATCTAACCATCCACCCATTCATAATACCGAAAAGTACCCGTATACTCCATTTAAATAAATAAAAAATTAGACCTTAATAATAAAATGCATGTTTTGTTTTTATCTCCATGCAACAATTTTTTTATTGATGGTATTATTGTTATTATATAATTTTCTTAAATTATTATTTTATTAATAATGCTCTACTTTATATTTTTAATGAGATATATAAATGTGTGTTATAGAAAGATTTTGGATGGTATTAGAACATACTTTAATTTTTCTATGAGCAAATATTATTAATTGCAAATAATCGATGGTGAATCTTTCATATTATATTAAAGAAATAGTTGTGGCTAGGGTATTTCCTCTAAATTTTGAATGATGATGAAAAGTTGTAAGTGGACGGAGAAAAAAACATGCATTTAAATAGTAATTTCAGTGGCTATTCTAAATGCCTATCAGAAGTATATCCCTAAAATCCTTTTATCTTTCCCAGCCTATTGTATATGAACTCAAATGGTAGCTAGAGTGGTAAGTATTTGATACCTTTTTTTTTTTTTTTTTTGAAAGGGTACGTATTTGATACCTTAATAAATATTTAACATAAGAAAATCTTATGCTTAGCATATTTATAGAAATTTATTTAGTTGTCATGTTTAAAAACATGGGGTCAGGATCAAAGTGGTAGCTAGCTCCCTATCTCACATTCTTTTGAAACTTTTGGCTTAAAAAGAGGAGAAAACTATGTTTTTCCTCCTTTTTTTTAGAATACATTTTTTATAATACTCATAACTAATAAAATTATTTTATTTATTATTTTTTCTCTGTCACCCTTTTGTTCTTTAAAAAATCTCTTGCTATTTCACAATAGAAAAACAAAGAAAGAATAACACACAAACTTAGAAGACTCAGAGAAAAAGAGAATCAACCCATAGAACAAATTGAAAAATAAAGTACAAATTTGAAATCACCCATACAATGTAGTTCTCCATAGTCCTGCTAAATATAGTTCCCAAGGAAAAAAATTCACATTGCATTTAAGATCCTTACAGTTGGTTCTTCCACTAAGATCTCTCCATCATCGATCTACTTTTCCTATGAGCGCGATATATAAGTGATTAAGATGAGTAGGATTGTTTTATAACTCAATATCTACTGAAAAAAACCACACAAATTTGTACCTTATTTTCCAATTTGTTCCGTGGCTGATTCTCTTTTTTCTTGAGTGTTTTGAATTTGTGTGCGCTATTCTTTCTTTTTTATTTTAGTTTTTTATATTGTGGAATACGAAGAGATTTTCAAAAGAATAAAAGGTGCTGAGAAAAAATAATAAATGAAATAATTTTATAAGTTATGAGAACTATAAAGAAGGTACCTAGTAAACACTCTACTACTTCAAATACTACTAAGAATCTTCACTCTATCAAAAATATCTTTTTTTCAAAATTATAAGATTGGCTTGAATGATTGAAATGAGAAGGAAGAGTCCTACAAACAAAAACTAATAATTAATAATTAATATTTGTTCATAAAAATAAAAATAAAAAGTGATGTTTTGTACTTAAAATTTTTAAGTTTGATTTTGGTTCCTATCAAATTAAATGCAATCAATGCATACAAGGGTGTTTCAAAAAATCCAATTTCTCTTAACCAATCCATATCCGGTCCAATAACATTTAGTTTAAATCCATTTTGGTGGATCAGTTCTGATATCCAAATTCAGTTTTTTGGATTTGGATATATGTCATTATATTGGTTCCGGTTTTGGATATCCGTTTACAATCCATTTTTCTAAGTCTTTGGTAGAATTTTTTTTATATATAAAATTTGTTTATAATATAATTTATGTTTAAATATATGTGTTTATAGTCCTTCAAATACATGATTTTTTTGTGTTTTAATCTTGAAAGTAAAAGTTATTTTTCTTAGTCATTTAAATTTGATAAATGTTATTTTTAGTCATTTTATTTAAAATTGTCAAACAAAGTATATAGAATTTGTAATGTGGATAGTTTTTGATAAAAAAAAAAATTTTAAAAGGAATAAAAAAACAACTTAAACTAAAAAAAATAAATACATAATTTCAAGAATTAAAAATATATTTAAGCCTATATTTTACAAATTTAGAATTATTTATTATAAATTATAAGTTTTTGTTGTAAAAAATAAACATTTATTATGTGTTATGCAAAGACTGATATTATATTACACTACTAGTATTATATTACACTAGTGAGCTATCTGTATTTTTAATTTTAAATAAAAAAAATAGTAAATGATAAGAATAATGGATAGTTACATTGTTAAAAAGGATATTAAATTTGTAATATAATTGGAGGACAAAATAATTTACGAAAATATAGAGACTAAAAGTGGTTAGCAAAAAATTGATATTCCTTTATCTTTTGTATACATAAATGGGGTTTAATTTAGAGCGTTGCTCATGTCTACAACAGGTGTGTTCTGTGCTAGCTGGGCAAATGGGTTATTTTGAGATGTTATGTAATATCCTCTGCACAGTTGATGGGTTCATTTCACTAGCTACTTGTGATTGAATATTTAATCTCTGCATTTCTTTAATAATTAATAAATTACCTTTGCATTTAAAAAAAAAACTAATATTATATAAATTTTCTTAGGAATCCAATTCTTAATAATATCATTTCTAAAAAAAAATCTATATAAATCAATTCATGCAACTTCATGTGAGATTGTAATAAACAATATTTTTTTTATAAAAAAATACTTTTTATTTTTTTAAAATAATAAAATTAAAACAAACTGGCTATAACTCTCAAAGATACAAAATATTTGAAATGAGAATATATAGTACTTAACAAAATAAAAAGTACTTAGTTTAAAAACTGATTTAGAGTTCAAAAGTAATTTTAAAAGCGAACCAAATTTGTTTTAACGTAGTCTGATTTGAGTTTGTATGATATGAAATAAATTTAAAGATTAAATTATATAGTCTACATAAATAGTAGTTTGGACCAAAAATCAGATTTAAACTATAAACTAAATTTAAAATTAAATTTAAAATCAAACTGATTTTACAAAAAATCAAACCATTTTTATTCATTTAAAAAGATATAGATTTAAATCCAATCCAATTATTTATGAATTGGATTTTGAGAAATCCAATCGAGGCTCACCACTAGCATACGTTATACATGCAACAATATTAACTCTCCCGATTATTTCATCTCAATTCAAATTTAAATTATTTTGCATTTGAATTTGACTAAAATATATTTTAGGTTCCCGATAAATTAGTGAATATTTTTTAGATTTCTCATAAAAAAAAAATTGCTTTGGATTCTTAATATTTTAAAATATTTACTTAATATTTTATTTTAATCCTAATAAATTAAAAAAAATTGTTTTAATTCTTTAATATTTTTTTTTGTTTTAATCTTTGAATTTTTTATAGGGATAAATAACAAATTATCTATATTAGGGACCTAAAATAAAATTTATAAATTTACCAGGACTAAAACAAAATATCAATAAAAAAAAAATTTTGATATATTAAAGATAAAAAAAAATTATGAGTGACATAAAACAAATTTTACTAATTTATGATATTTAGCCTTTCAATTTTTATATTTATCTTACGTACACTATCTTTTTATATGTACTAGTATATCAGTACGTCCTGTATTTATTATTTTATCTGTCTTTATTATTATGTCTCTGTCACTGGACGTTATGTTAATTCATGTCAAGATGCAAAACTTCATTTTTTTTTTTTTCTTTTCAGCCACTGGAACAATTACCTGGCATCAATATTCCACATTAATTGTTCATTCTTATCAACACAACTACCCCCTCAAAACAACTCACATTCACTGCCAAAAATTAACTTGTAGTAGCATCGGATTCTCATTTCCCAGTTCCACTTACCAAATTAATTAAGTTACATGTGCCATGGAAACATGATCTTTACTACTAGTTTTCCATCCACTATAATAAACACCGTGCATTGAGCCAACAATGCCTATTGCACTCATAGTCTATTGTTTATTTATTTTTTTGTTCTTACCAGTGGTGGTGCATCCAAAATCCTGAATCAATGAAAACAAATTATAAAAATTAAGGGGTGCATGACTACCACACAGATCCATTGCTGCCCTCGAAGAGTTTCCCTCCACAATAACGATCGAATGCAAGAATTTTTGCTAAATTAATCTATCAGTCTCACTATGTGTATGCATTTGATTTCTAACTGTTACACCAACTTCTCTTACAATAAATAATCTATTTTAATTGTTGATCATTCCTACTTATTTTCGGTGCTACCCAGTGCCACACTATTTAATAATGTGTATTACTCCCATGTAATTAAGTAGAACCAATCAACTAACACCTTCTATAAGTAATTCTTAAAAAAAAAAATACGAAACAAAAAATAAAATTAACTTTTTCAGAAATTTAAATTCTTTTTTAATCGTAAAAGTTTTATATCTTTTAGATAAAATTATATAATAAAATTTTTCACTAATTGATTATTAAAAAATTAAAAAAGATAATTTTAAGTTATAAATTTTTTTTTTTTATATTTTTCTCTCTTCAAAATATTTGTTTAGTAGTAACAGTCGTGTTGTAAAAGTGATTACATTAAATTTGATGCATGTGAATTCTCTCTGATGAACATTCTCAACAACTAAAATTTCACAAATGCATCTCTTTATTGAAGATCCAGCTGAACTTAACTCCACGAGGCTTAACCTTACGCGCTCGCTCATCAGCACGCTCTTGCAACCTCCTAATCCTCGGCGCAAGCCCACACACGAAATCCTGCGCCCTCTCTCCCTCAGCCGTCAATCCCTCCAGCTTCTCCAATCTCCACCGTCCGATCAGAAACTCCAAGATGTCCGCGTAGTCTTCGGCGGTGTACACGCCCATGCGCTGCGCCACAGCGGAGTAGTGCTCGAATAGCCTGGGGTCCTCCCCATCGTACATAAGGTGCGCCGGCATCGTGATCTTCTTCCCCATCATGTTTCCTATCGCCACCATTGCTCCCGTGGGGTCCACTTCTAGAAGCTTCTCGACGATTCTCGAATATGCATTCTCGTGCCGCTTCTCGTCCGCTGCGATGGTCCCGCATATGCGCGCCAGCACTGGATCGCCACCCTCCTTCGCAAGCCGAGCTGTGTTACCGTGTGACACGAATGTTGCTCGCTCTTGGAATGATGTATACACAAACCCCAAATACGGGTTGTTCTCGAAACCAGGGTCCTGTGAGGTTATTTTCGTAAGAAAAATAAATAAATATAATTCTCAGGTCAATCTTTTGTTTACATCTTCACAAATTGACAAGGAAATTACTGAAAAGGTGTTGCACACTTATTTCTTTCTTCTTATTCTTTTTTGTCTTTTTCTTAATCAAGAAAAATAAATACATGTGATTAGTTTAGGATTAATTTTCTTTCATAAAATTTTCATAATAAAATAATGCAATAATATATAATTATTGATATGTTAATAGTATTATGAGATTATAAAAGTATCTAATAATAATATATTTGGTTTCACAAGTGATTAATAGTGTCATGTCTTTAAAAAAAAAAAAGTGTTATGTGATTATTATCTGTATAAATATTATTAACTTTGACAAACAAATTATTAAGAGTAAATTAACATAAATTTCTATAAATGGTTACTAATATTAGAGTTTTTTTTTATTATTTGTAAAAATCGAATATAATACTAAAAAATTTACAAAACTCATATAGTATACTCAACCAACTCAAACCTCTTATTTGCTACATCATATATTTATATATTGAAATGTTTACTGATGATTAATTATATTCTACAGTATTTGATAGTATAATGAAATTATTAAAATGTAAGTTACTTTCATTTTAGAGCAAGTTATTAATTAGTTAATATTAAGAATTGTAGTCAATTACATTCATTTAACCGCTTGATTATAATCATGTTTAGAAATTACAAATGTTAATAACCAATGTTCTTCTGCCCCGCTCGATTTCTTCAGCTACCAGTACTTTTATCAGTAAGAACAAATGAAGAAAAAAAGAAGCATTGTATTTATAACGTATACTGACCATGCCAGCTGCAATGAGGTGATGGATAGTCCTCTCGATCATCTTCATGTCAACACGGCCCGAAAGATACAAATAAGTCCTGAGCAGATCCCCGTGTCTGTTTTCCTCCGCGGACCAGGCCCGGGTCCACACAGCCCATGGACTCGGGCCTGCTCCGCACTCGTCTTTCACCGCATCCAGACCATTCATGATGGTCTGGTAGGTGGGAAGCGCTTCCTCGGTGACCATGTCACCTGCCAGCACCACGAAGTACTCATCGGGTAGCTCCTTGGTGCGGTCGCGGAGAGCCTTCACTGCTTCGGTGAAGGCTTCCAGCGGCATGGTCGGGTCTGGGAGGAAGTTCTGCGGCTGCCAGGATTCCTCCACGGACTTCAGCAGCGGCAGGACCCGCTGCGAGGCCCATCCCTCTAGGGATTTGAAAATCTCTATCTTTTCCGGCGGCATTGAGTGGCTTTTCCTCGCTGAAAGCGGCGGTGGTGTGGCGGCGATGATGCATTTCGGTGGCGGCATGCGGTGGTGGCGTGGAGTTGCAAGTGGGAGAGTTTGTATCTGCATGGTTTTGGACTTGCGAGTAAACGTGGCTTAGCTTGAGGCTATGTGTTGTGGAGATTGGAGATATTTGTAGGTGTGGTGTAACCAGTGAATTGATTAACCACTTTTTTTTTTTTTTTTTTTCGGTTTACGTGAAAGAACTCTCCTTGATTAATATAGTAACGATCATTTTCAACGATGACCTTTAGGTGGTTTAATAATTAATATAGTTTTACTTTTACGTAATGCTTTGAATTTGTTAGCCTATTTTTCTACATTATACTTTAACAATAAAAAAAAAACAATGTTAATTATTTAAAAATAAAAGATTGAAAATATTTATTATTTTATACACAGAAAATTTTTGTTTTAATATTTACTATATAACAGTACAATTTTTTTTAAAAAAAAGATTCATTTTGATACTCAATAATATATTTAATATAGATTAATTAATTAATTTTACATACATTAAACCTGGCATATCTTTGTCATTTTTAAACAATTAGATTTATTTAATATAATAAATTTTAAAAATTTATGAACCTGGTAATTAAGGGAGATCCTCTTTTGGCCGAAATGAAGACGGTGGAATTTGGCTTAATTAGGATGAAATAAGCAAATTGACTTTGATGTTATGTGTACACCACAACCACAAGCAGAAACTTGCAATTAATATATACAGAGTATGTGGCAGCTCTAAAATCACCAACGTTGCGCGAATAGCATGCAATTTAATTTTTTATATTTAATTTTAAGTAATTTAATTAATTTTTTATCGGTAATAATTTTTATTAATAAATTGTTTAATTTTTTAATTTTTTTAATTTTTATATTTAATAAAAATTTAAATAATATAAGAAAGAATTACTTATGTATAAACAATTCTTTTCAATTTTAAATAATACAAAATTACATGTAACACACTAAATTAAGTATTTCTTATCGTTAAATAATTTTTTTAAGCAACTCTCTCATTGATGCTTTAAGTGAACTCTTTGCGAATTTTCTTTCAGGACTTTGGTGTGCAAAATTACAGATTTTATTGATAATATATTTACAGTATAAAACTAAATAATTTTACATAATTTTTTTTTTACTGTTATTCAATTACAATTTTTAATTTTAAAGATAATTTTATGAAAAACATTATTTGTTACGAAACTGTTTTTCGTGTATTTGCACGAAGCAGGCATAGAACAGTGCCACTTTCATTCAGAAAAAAAAAACAAAAAAGTGCCACTTTTGATTTTCACAAAATTACTTATCTTTTTTTATTTTTTAAGCAGTCAATAGCAATCAAATAAATCATTTGGGAGTGAACATCCTTCACCCTTCCGTACTTATTTCTTAATCTTTCTATGTCGGATATTATTAGGTGAAGTGCATCTAGTTCGAGAAGGTATGATACCAAGTCCGCCTATGCGTGGTTGAATCGAGAGCCTGCTTTTCATCTTACTTGTACTGAGTTCAGGTCGTGGGTGTGGAAGTCCAAGTTACCTGAGAATGTTAAACACTTTATTTGGCTCACCTATAGAGGGAATCTTCCTACTAACTCTTTCCGCTTCATGCAGCATATTACTACTGATTCTTCTTGTTGCAGGTGTGGAGATGTCAATGAAACATGGATTCACATCCTTCGCAATTGTCCCTATGCATGTAAGGTGTGGCAATACATCCAGTTGCAGTATGGTTTTGATTTCTTCATTGATGATGCTGCATACTCGCTCAGAAATAACATTCAAGGAAAATTTCAGCTCTTATTTGGTATCACTTGCTAGATGATTTGGCGTGCGATGAATAAGGTGGTTTTTAACGATATAGTTTGGCCAGACTGGTATATGCATATCCAGATAAATTCTCTTCTACATCTAGCCAAAGGGACAAGCTCGACCAGTTCGACCAGCTCATCCTCAACAGATAGGATACTGGTTAACTGGGAACCTACTCCGCAAAATTACACCAAGATCAATACGGACGGTAGTTCCTTTGGTAATCCTGGCTTGTCAAGTTTTGGTGGCATTCTACAAGATTTTGCAGGCAATTGGATCACAGGTTATATGGACAATTGTGGTTTTACTTCAAACACTATCGCTGAGCTGTGTGCTATTTTCCATGGCATTAAACTTGCCTACACAAAAGGTTTCTCTAATGTTATTTGTGAGACGGATTCCACCACTTCTCTGAAATTTATCATTGAGGGGCTCGACGTTGGTCATCCTCATGCAGGTGTGGTTTCAGCCATTCGTGATTACATACAACTATCTTGGAATATTAGCTTCAAGCATACGCTTAGGCAAGGAAATAATGTGGCAGATATTCTTGCTAAGTTAGGAGCCAAATCCTCCTCCCCGTTTATTTTATTAAATTCTTATCCAGCTTCAGTTTCGAATTACTTAATTGTATCTCAGACACTCTTTTTTGTAGGTCCTAGTGCCATTTTTTTAAATTTCTTTATTCATAAAAAAAAAAAAAATCATTTGGGACATGATCATAAAGAATTTCGTAAATTTTATATAATTCAAATGAAAAGAACTGTCATAACTTCATGCTTTTGCTAATTTTTGACTTTTTGAGTCTTATGTAGGTATAGGTTTTTTGTTTTTTACCTATCAAAAGAACAATATATTCAACCAATGCTTTTAAGGCATTTATTAATAACAGTTATTTTTCTCACAATAACAAGTACTATTTTTAAATGATTATGTTCGAAGTTATTTAATGCTCTCTGTATATTAACTATTTTAAATTATTTTAAATAAATATTAAATAATTACTTAATTTTCATTCAATAAATATATTGATAAAGATAGTCTTTAGTTTTTATTTCTTTTCCTGCAACTTTTTCCCTTTCCTTGGTAGTAATGTTTGATGAGTAAATTAAGAGATTTTGTAAAATTATACAAAATGTTAAATGGTTTTTTAACATTAATGGTGGGTTAGTATAATGTATATAAGGAGCATCAATAATATAATTTTTTTTAAAAAAATTATACCTTGTATTATAAAACAATTTTATATTATCAACCAATTAATTAGAATTAACCATGTATGATAAATTTGTTATCTTTTATTATAATTATTCTAAAAATTATATTAATATTGATTTGAGATTAAATGATTATATAAAACTGTTTTATATGGTGAGTAGATGCTGAGTTGCTGACTATTAAACTCGCTACAAAAATTAGAATAGGGATAAAAAAAAACAGGAAGAATATATGTCATTTAACAAAACTTTAGATATGGTAATTAAGTGTAATATACTCTAGATAGTATTAATCTAGAAATTATCACGTTGATTATAATGTACAGTCTCTAGTTCTCAAAACTAAGCAAGTAGATAGATAGAAGAGTTACTTAATTAATTGAGTATATTGATATAGATCTGGTTTTGAATTTTAAAAGACATTATTCTCTGATTGTTGATGGAGAGATACACATTATTTTTTAAACCAAAAAAAATATTTTGGGAGACTTAATAACTTTGTGGGTTTCTCATAAAATATGTTGAAATTTTGTATATATATATATTTAACGAAACTTAAAAAAAAATGCATTTTCACCGAAGTTTTAAAATTCTGCGCATTTTATTCCTGAATCATAACTAAGCATTTTTATTTTAAAAATTAAGTAAAATGTGCGATATTAGGTGGTGGCCGAGGGGTTTTAAGCCATGGACAGTTTGTTTAAAATTTAAAATTATAATAAATATTTATAAAATAAGTGATTAACCGATGATTGATTATTTCATAAACAGATCGATATTAATAGAAATTACTTTTTGAAATAAACAGAAAATAACTTTATGTTAAGTAGAAACAGTTTAAATAAACATACTAAAAATATATATAATTGTTTATTTTATTAAAATAAGTAATTATTTCACCAAATAAATTTAAACAAATCGGTCCAAACTGAGTGATTTTAAGGCACATAAGTTTTTTTTTTAATCAGTAAATATTAGTGGTAAGCATGTTTTTCTTTTTATCAACAAATAAAGAATGATCTATTAATAAAGGTACAACAACCAGATTACAATGCATTTATGCTATAACAATGACATAAATATAGAATATCCAAATGATGGTCTCGCGAAGCAAAAAATCATTCCACTCCATAACAAAACCACGTCACTAGTAATAGTAACTTAAATATGACCATTCACATCCAATAAGTAAGCTAATGGATGAGATCCCCCAATGTGCGAAAGAAAATTGGAATTGATACTTATCAATTACCTTCGACCAAGACCAAGTAGTGAATAAAATGTTGTGCATATGTTATCCAAATCAAATGTTCTGTATCTGAAAAACACAACAATTTTTTAAGTTTTAAAGGCACCACATGTTAGTTTTTTTTAGTAGAAGGGAGTCGAATCTATAATTTTTCCCTCTCTTCTTCCTCCAACTAACTCACTTATACATGCTTTTAAGTCTAGAGTCCTTAAAAAGACGAAGAGGATTAACAAGTCGTGTTTTATTCAAGGCTTTCTTCTCTATTCTGAGAGATAATATATGGCTCAAAGTGTTTCAACTTTCATAGAGCTTTTGTTATATATGGCTTAAAGTGTCTCTACTCAAATTAGGGTCAAAAGGTAACCACCATCCTTGGTGAGAGATGCTTCAAAAGGTTTAGGTTGCTTAAGGGGAAGTGGCCGGAAGGTTATTCATGCCTAATTGTCCTAAGTCTTTTTCAGGATATTGGGCTGATCGTTTAGCCGAATCAATACCCTTATGGTTAAAAAAAATATGTACACTAAGTTATTTGAGTATTATTCTTCTTCCATTTTTTTTTTTCAGAATCATCAATAATTCTTTCATAATCAAGATTTTTTAAAAATTATTATCAATAGAATCTAAGCAACACTATTTAATAGGACATATAAAGTAAGTTGGGTGATAAAAGAAAAAGTGGAAAAAGAAGAAGAAGATATGTCGTGGGTTCCAATCACATTGCACAAAATTTCTACCCTTAATAAAATTTAAGGTTAAATCTTAAATTATGCATGGATTATCTTTTTTAACGTTAAATATTACTTGTACATAAATTAAATCATTTGTTTATTTTTTAATTTCAAAATTATGCATTGAGTAATGAAAATATTATTATTTTTGTTGAATGATTATTGTCTTGTTAGTAATTATTTTATTTCTTAAAATAAAAAAAACATATACAATACTAATTATAATTATATAATTTTTATTATTTATATATACTAACAAAAAAAATGATTTCGGTACCCCTCTTAAAATGGGGCCTGGACAGTCACTCATCTCGACCATATTCAGGGTCACCGCAGGTTACAAAGCTTAAATTTTTAGAAAAAAAAAAAAAAAACTACATTTTTTGGTACAAGTACCGTATCATATTGCCATGTGCATGCTTATACATGCTGACAAGCAGGTGTTCATGCCATGCGATTCTGGTTGGGCATTCATATTTGCATAAAGTCATTTCAATGCTAAGGCTTGATTATAATTCGCAGGCTGCGAACATGTTAGAAAGCACAATAAGTTCATATTGATGAGAATGAATCTAAAGCATAATTTCTTTCTTTTCTGTTTTTTTTTTCACCCCATTTATTTTAAGATTTACTTTTTGTACCCATTATTTTTCAAGATTTACTTTTTTACTCGTGCCATTCGAAGCAAAATATGCTATGCAAGAAATAATTTTTTTTTAAGTGATTATATGACAGCCATGACGTGTATTCTATCTATTACGACGTTACTTAGCTAACCGTAGGTAACAAAATCAAATTTTAAAATAAAAAATGAAAAACAAAATAGTTAAATAGTATTTTGAAAAAGAAGTATATTATAGGTATAAAAAATATATTTAGCTAACTTTTAGTTATGTCAAGAACCAAAGAAAAAAGAAAAAGGACGAAGACGGATGGAAAAAATGAGTTTAACAGTAAAAAGTTGTGTTAATTTGGAGCTACGGTAAAATTGGAAAAGAAAACATTTCGCAATTCACTAATCACTTGTAATTGCATTGTTTATTATTTGATGTTTTTAGTAGTTTAAATATTGGATTTTTCTATTTTAATCATTTAAAGAATTTTTTTTTAATTTTATAAATATAATGAATATTATTTTTAATCTTTTTTTATCAAAATTGTCAAAAAAAATATAGAGATTTTATAATTTTTTACTGTTCTTAATTATCACAAATTTATTTTGAAAGTAAAAAAAAATTATCATAAATTATAAAATTTATATATATTGTTTGACAATTCTGAATACAAAAACTAAAAACATCATTCATCAAATTTAAAAGGTTAAAAAAATACTTTAATATAAAAGGATTAAAAAAAAAATCCTATATTGGATATAAAAAAACACATTTAAACTTTTTTTTTTTTCTTATAACTCTAGTAGTTGCAATATGATGTGACCAATGGATTAGATTCATAATTATATTATATCGGATGACTTTGTAACATGTAAAATTTCACTCAAACAATGCTAGCTTTAACATATCAATTGTCAAACAATGTTAGTTTTTAAAGAATTTGAATTTTCCAACTCATTTTTATTTTAATTTTTAATTTAACAATTTTTTTAGAATTATTTAAAATTATTAAATGTTTTTTTTTTTTATATTCATGACTGTCAACCCTATACTGTCAACCTCTTAAAACTTATTGTTATTATGTTGTGTAGTTTATTTTATATATGACTCTTTAAATGTGTTTAAATTTTGCATACATTTATATTATACGCCGAGTAAAAATACTTTTTCTTAGAAACGAAAATCACAATTACCAATCATTATTCATTTTTCAAATTTTAGGGGATTGTAGTTGAAACTTGAAAGTAATTTCATTATGTATGAGTATTTAGCTGTTGAGAAGTTATATAAATTCCACGAGACATAGTTGTTGAAATTAAATGTGGATGGAGATACCTATTTTCTCTTAATATAATTTTGAAGAAGTTCGAATATATAGAGCAGAACCAGTGTACGTCTTTTCGCATGCCATGTGCGGTTTCGTGTGTATATTTAATTTAAACAATAAGTACAACTTTTCTTTTTAAAACAAATTTTATATTTAAATAAAAAATGTATTTATAGTATAAAAAAACATTAAATACATATATTTATTATGCTGTAGACAGCTCACTCATAGGAAAAAATGTTTATGTCAGGTGTAACTCAATATATATATATATATGTATATATTATTTTTTTTTAAATTCTCAAAAAAATATTTACATATATAATAATAATCATAATAAAATAAAAATTCAATAATAAGCTTAAATATTAAAACATCAAAGTAGGTCTAAAAGTTATATATTACAAGAAATATTAATGGAACTTGTTGTGTGTGGATCGATATTTCTTTCATTTATATCGAACTATTATTGTTTTTATAAGGTTGCATCTTAACACTTCAGATCATTTTGTTCTGAATGAAATCTTTTGTGACTAATTTATTAAAATAACAAAAAAAAATTATACTTGTAATATTAACCAAAATTTTTATAAATATGTTTATTATCTACAGTCACAAATTAATCATCTTCTAACAAAATCACAAATTAATCCACTTTTAAGTCAGTGTTGATAACTTAAGATAAACTTGTATACTTATAATAATTAATTATATATAGTCACTATAATGGTGAACCAATATCTTTTAACATATACCCAAAATTGACATTCTTTTAAGTACGTCACAGTCAATCCTTGACAATTAAGAAGCGAAATCTGATGCAACAATCAATTATAAACATACGTGTCCTAGGTTGGAAACAAATGTCCCTGACAAGGGTGGGTTTGGTAGGTAAAAAAACATCTCATCATCATCACAATGAATCAAAGACTATGCGACTAATTAAGAGAGTGGGGACATGGGGAATGAGGAAGAAACAGAAGTAGCTATATTGACGGATCGGTTCGGGGTGCGGAGGCAGGGCAACCGTCTAGGTCTATTATTTTTGGTGTTTCAATTTTTTTTTTAATATTTTAGTAAAAAAAAATCTTAATTAGTTTTATTTTGAAAAAAGAAAAATATGTAATTTGATTTTTTTTTTTTATCTATTATTCTTTCATTCATTCTTAATTATCTCTCACGCATTAATAATTTAAATAGAAATAGGGGTTAACTAATTATAGTATATCTAAAATATTAAAATAAAATATTTTACTTTTAAAACACTAACAACTTATAACAGTTATAAAGTTTAATTTTCTCTCATTATATTTTTTTTTTTAAATCTTCAACTTGTAAAAATCGATTTGTTACAACTAATAGTTAAAAAACTAATTATATTTTTCATATTTTGTGCACTAGATATAAATTTATTATCTATATAAAGAGATGATAAAATTAAAAGAAGATTATATTAAATTACTTTACTTAATATACATTTATAAACTTCTTCTTTCTTTCTACTACACTCTAAGTTTTTCTAGAAGGGAGTGAGGAGGTTCGGAGTCCAACGGTTCAATTTGTTTGGAATTGAATGAAACTAATGTCAATTGGTATGTATATGACTCTTACTTGTGAATACTTATATATATTTATAGTTAAATTTAATTATGTAATTGAGTCAAATTCAATATTTATTGATTTTATATTAATTTATTAATTTATATGTTTACAATGTTCTAATCTAGCTACTGGAATTAGCAAACGTGTGGATTGAGTATTTAACTTCGACTTCTACTTTCAGGTGTTATTATTCTTTGTGTATTAGTTTTATAAGTTACATATTTTTTGTCTTGTGTTAATTGACTATTTAATTTATTTTTCTTACGATAATTTATCGGATGTTGATTTAGATGATTTTTTCTCCGAATTAAAAGTATTGAAAATGACTTTGTCTAATGACTTAATGTTAGTTATTGAAATTTTTGAGTTTTATCAAAGGTGTAGACTATTATCCAAATGTCTCAATTGCTTATAAAATTTTATTAACTGTGCTTATGACTGTCGCATCAGCTGAAAGAAGTTTTTCAAAACTAAAATTAATAAAAACTTACTTGACATCTTTAATGTCACAGGAAAGATTGAATGGTTTGACAATTTTATCTATTGAGAAGGATATGTTGGAGAATATTGATGTTGACGTTATTATTAATGATTTTCTCAAAATGCTAGAATAAACAATTTTTAATGATAATTTGTGTGCTTTGTTTTGTAGGTAACATACATGACAATTTCATAGAAAATAATTTGTTAACGATAAAAAATAGCATAAGAGTTTATTGAATAATAAATTATAATCCATCTTTTTAAAGAATTGTTAAAAGTTTATTTACACATTTCAATAAGACATATTTTTTTTTATTAATTATTTTTTTATCTTTTATTGAATACATATTTAAATATTATAATATTTATATATAAAGATCACTTAATCATGATTTCGTCCCATATCTTTAAAATGTCATGTGGTCCTAAAATGTCAGGACCAGAACCACGGGGACCGGGAATGCACATAGTGGACACTTCTTAGCGCACCTTAATTGCGATGTTTTTTTTGTTGGGTTTTGGAGTTCCTTTGGACATTAGGGCTAGAGCATGTTTCAATAAATATATATATATATATATAAAAGTACTTACAAATTGTCCTCCTCATGATCTCAACATGATTAGTTTAGTGGCTTAGTCTTACATCGATTAGTGATATCACCAAAATAGTTTATAGAAGTAGAAAACAATTTTCACAAGTAGATTCTTTAGAGTTGAGTATTTGAGTTAGATTCAAATCTATTTTTTTTTTTTAAGAAAGTCAATAAATAAAATGACAAAATATGATTTTAGTTTTTCAACTATTAAGATTTTTATTTTTTATGTCTAAACTATTGTTTAATCGAACTTTATCTTAAAAATGTTTTTTTTTCATCATTTGAGAGTTCCATTGATAATGATCAATCATCTTAAAGTTGGATGTGAGGTGTAATAAAAATATTAATTAAAGTAATTTTAATTGAAATTATTTTATTTTAAAATTATTTTTTAATATTTTTATTGCATGTCTCATCCATTTAAAAGGATAGATCATCATTTAACATAGAATTCTCAAATTGTGGGACGAAAAAGAAAAAAGAAACTTACTTTAAAAACAAATATAAGTCAAACGATAGTTTATAGACTTAAAAAAAAGTAAAATTTCAAAAATAGTTGAGACTAAAAATATATATAAAAAAAATTCTTACTGGTAAAAAAAAAAATCTATATATTTATAACCTGCCTTTACACATAGCATAAGGTGTTAGGAGCACTAAAGTAAATAATTACAAATGCATGTATGCAAAGTACCAATATATCAGTAAAACCAGAATACTATATTTGTTAGTATTAATCTACAAGTCAGTGTACAGATCTATAAACATAGAGGGCTAGAAGCTGCATTATTAATCTACAATGAACTGGTTCTTTACTTCATGACAGTAAGAAACCAGAAACACATGGGTGGATTCATAATCATATAACATAAGTAATTGCTATATTAAATGTTTTTGGCAGTGGAAAATGACACCTTCACAATCCGAAGGGCTGAATGAAATAAGCCTTCTTTAATTTTTAAATTTACATTCATGTTAATTTGAACAATTGTTTATTAAATAAATTTTTATAGAAACTCATGTACAATAAAATATCACAGCAAAACTTATGGAAATAAGTTAAAAAAATATATTAATATAAACCTTTTTTTTTTTTTTTTTTATCAAGGTCTTAAGTTAACTTAATAAGTTAAAAAATGCTTTCTATAGACTGCCCATATATGCTATTTTAATTTAATATTAACTAAAATAATTACAAAAACTATTTAAAAACAATTAATTAAAAAGGCTTTCATGATAGCACTGCATGCATATGCTCATGCCATGGTAGATTCTGGTTGACTACTTGGCAGTCATTTGTGCAAAGTAATTCAATGCTGAAACTCGATTTGGTGGTATAATTGGTTGGCACCAAATGCTCCTGACGAGGGTGGGTTTGCTGGGTTAATAAAGATCTCATCCCCACAATGAATTAATCGGTGATCAACTGTACCTGAGTAAAATCTTATTTTTGGATACATTATTCTAAAAGGTCTCATTTAAGATCTTATTTATTGTTCGATCGACTACAACACGTTTTTCAAATTCTACATCCATTGTTTTATTTAGATCACATTACGGACAAGAGCGAACTCAAAATTTGAGGGCAGTGGGGCCGATTATCAAATAAAAAATTTATTTAACAAAAAAATATATAATCAATTATAATAAAATGTTCTTAAATTAATCTAAAAGTTAATTATGTTAATAATCTATCAGAATGTCTAATGTTTTTTGTTTTTTTTTTTTTGCATGTCATAAAAATCGTCAATAATCAAATACGAAACGTCTTTTGTAAATATAATATTTGCTCAAGAAAAAACTAATTATATATAATAAAAAAATTTATCAAATATAATATTTAGATAAGATTTATTTACAAAATAAAATAAATTACTATTAATTTTATAATGAAAAAAGTGACTTAAAAATTGATTGTATAATAACTAAAATTTGATAAATTATAACATTAAAAAAAACAATAATATTGCTATTGATTTTATAGTTTAGAAAATAAATTTAAAAGATAAAAAAAATTATATAATAACTAAAGTTAATAAAATATTATCTTCATATAAGATTTTTGAAAAAAAATTATTATTAATTTTATCAATTAAAAAAATTAAAGATGAAAATGATTGTTTAATAATTAAAATTTAATATTTAAATAAGATTTTCTAGAAAATAAATATTAGTATTGATTTGATAATTGAGAGATAAAATAATCCAGAAATAAAAACAAATCATCTAATATTAATAAACAAAAAAAATATTTATATAAGATTTTTTTAAAAGTTAAAAAATAACAAATATTATATCGTAGAGTATTTGAAAAGAGGAGTAAATAGCAAGTTGTAAGTTATCACATAATATTTGGAAAGAAAGTGCAAGAGACAAGTTGCGTCTTTAAAAAAGAATATTAAATTGTTAAATGTACCTAAAAATTGTTGAACACACCCCTAAAATTACTAAATGCCCTCAAAATTACTAAATACATCCCCTATAAAAAAAAAAAAATCAAGAGGGACCATGGCCCCCCAAAGCCCAACCTGGGTCTACCCCTATTTACGCAAGACAATTTTGTTAGAGCCGGATAGAATCATTATGGACAACAAAACTCTTCTTTCAAGTATTTTAATACAGTTGCATACATACGACTCAATTTCGAGTCCTCCGATTAAGTTGGAATTACCTCATATCCGGCTGATGCACATGCTTGGTGGTATTCTACATCAGTTGTTATGGTGGCCAATGTAGATTGTACATATTTTGTTTTTTAATTTACTAACAGTTAAATGTTTGTCCCAACTAATAAATTTGTAATTTCCATAGAGTGATGTTTGTTTTTTTCTTTATACACATGGGTCTCTTCTGTCTTTTTTTTTTTTTTTTTTATTATCGTGACTTGTCATATTTAGGTTCATAAATACCAAATATTATAAATTGAAAATTAATATATGTTGATATATATCATAATTTTGTATTTGCTTTTTAATAAATTTTTTCTTTGCGGTCGGTCCCTAATGCATAAATTTTGTTGGTTAGGTCTTTGTCATAAGTTAAATGATGACAGACATGATGTATCTGTTAAATATTTTCAAACACAATTTGTGGTGGTTCATAATTTGTCAATATTCATTTAAAAATCATCACAATCAATTAAAAAAAATACGATGGGTTTCGAAATATTTAACGAACACGCTATTATTAAACTGACGACAAAAATCTAAATAAAAATTTTGATATATTAAATACCAACCTTAAATGAAAAATTTACTAGGCACCAAATACAAAAGTGATTTGAAACATATTTTACCCTATCATTAAAATTATAACTCTACTAGACGATGTAGCAAAAGAAGCTTGTTCAATCTTCAAAAGTCTAGAAAGAGCTATGAGATGAAGGTTTATGCTTGAAAGATATGAAAGTCGAATTGTTAAAGTCCTTGTTTTTGGTCGGCCAAATTATTAAGTCCTAAATGATAAGAAACACAAGCAACAAACACTATTACAAAAAAGGACTTCCAAGACGGTTTTAGAAGCCCTTTCAAGACGGTTCCTATACGTCTTTGATAAGAACGTCAGTAAAGGGACACCCTTTCAAGATAGTCAACATCCATCTTAGAAGAAAAAATGTTCTAATAAGGAATGAATATATAATAAAGCTTACCTTTGACAAATGAATTTGAACTGTGGGTCACCTTTCCTTTGCACGGAACAAAACAACATCACATTATTGGCCTTAGGACAGATGACTACCAGTTGTTAATGTTGATTGAATTTGAGAATAGTTAGTTATGACATGTACACATTATCTAGATTTACTTATATAGTTATTATTTACCCATCTAGGTAAGGTGCCATGTAAATCTCTTTGCCTGATTCCCGCATCCAACTTTCCATGTAACTTTCAACTTCAACTTTGTTGCATCCAACTTTCTGAATACTTTGAGGCTCAAGGAAACCATACACATAATTCAAGTCTAGATCCATCATTGAATTTAATTAAATTGACAATTATATAATAGATATGTTTAAATTTAATTAAATTTATAAATAATTAAAATGTACTTACACAATCCATAATTGTATAATAGAGATGTTTAAACATCGGTTGCCCACAACAAGATCTAGGAGATCATTGTAGGTGATGTACAACGGCAAGTGGTGACAGTTTAAACCAAAAATAGTTGCATCCCACGACAACTCAATTGACTCATCAGAGTATGACTCACTCACTACAATCAATCTACACAAGACACCATCATTGTCTTTTTTTTTTTCTTTGAGACCAGTTTTTGTGGTTCTTGACAATCCTACACAATCAATATATACAATTTAATTATGTTAAGAAATGTATGTAAATAAAATACTAATTGAAATAAATATTTTCTTTGTCCTCTTCACAAGTCTCCTCACCCAGGCGAGAAAAGTGTTTAATGCTTATCCCACTAACTAAACATGGTCCCCAATATTGGTTGATGGTGACACTGTGTCCAGTGGTACGCACACGACCAAGATGCTCTCGCCGCATTAGGGCAGTAGTCAGTATATCCATATGTCTATTAGCAACAAAAGTCCTTTGAGACAATTGCTCTTCCAAGGAATCATGCAACCAAGTTAAGGATACATTCATCAAATTTTGTACTTATTAACTATATTTAAATGGAAAATAAATTAACATACAATTATTTTAGCAATCTCGTGCTCCGCTTCTGATGTCATTTCCCCATATCGTTTTGTCTGGGCCATCTTCCATTTAAGATGTCGGGAAGGAGGAGATGGAGAGTCAATAATATAATCACTTTTAGATAATAGTGATTGCTTTTCTAATTTCTTTCATTTTTCTTCCATCAACCGCTCAATAAGATGGTCATAACCACCTCGAGAAAATATATGAGGTGTATTATTTATTTGCTAAATCTGTTTAGCTTTGTTTCTAATTTTCTATATAAAAAAAATAGAATCAATTCAACAATATACATGAAACTAAAACAAAAGATTTTTTTTACAAATAAAAAAAGGCAACTACAACTAACTTGCCAATCATCAGTTACTCGAATTTCAACAAATTTCTTCTATGTATCCTCCTCTATACCATATTTCTTACATGGAGTGTAATCAATCCCCTCAACATCTTTCTTTTTCTCATAAATGTAGTCTCTAGTCAGGGAGGACTTAAATGATCTCCATCTCGTTCCCACTGATTGCATGATCTTCCTCATGCATTGAGATGCATTTGGAATATCAAAATATGACTACATAAAAAAGACACAATAAAGCATTAGCCAATAACAAGATAAATAAAAGATGAATTATTAAAAAAAAATGATAAATTAGTTGAAATACTAGAATGTCATTCCATATCAAGTTCTTTTCACATTCTGGAACCTCTTCCCATGTAGAATATAATATAGAAAGCTTCTCTCTAGCAACTACCCCCAAGTAGGTCCTCAATTTCTTTCCTAAAGGACCTAAAACTTGGACATTTTTCACATCAACAACCACATGTAGCTTTTCTCCCCTTATTCTTTTCATGGTTAATTTCCTCAATCATGTGGCACTTCTAGCCTTGTACATTGACTTTGACTTTGTAGGAGATTCAATAGAAGGAGGGGGACTTGGTGGTGAATCCATCTGCATGTCCAAAGAATAAAAAAAGAAAGTTAATTAATGTTATATTGTATATACAAGCTTAGTAATGAATGTAAAAGACTTTCAATACAAATTATATGTTTAAAATAATAAAAACATTATACTTGTTAAATGCTTTCAAGTAGGATTATTCTCCCATAACCCTTCATCGTGATCATCGTAATTTGCATGCACTTCGTCTACTTCATCTTCTTCAATGATAGTATTCATATGTGTGGATAAATAAAGACTCTTACAAATATCAAGTGTTAAATCATCTTTTTCATGACAAACACCGATAGTTCTTCCCTGTAAAACCACTGACCACCTTGCATCACATGGATCTTGGACATAAAACACTTGTTTTACTTGTTCAGCCATGATGAAAGGCTTATTTTTATAAGCTACCTTTTAAAGGTCCACTAAAGTAAAACCGAAATCATTGGTCCACACACCGGTATTTCTAACAATCCATTTACACTTAAAAAGTGGCACTGTGAATGATGTATAATTCAACTCCCAAATTTCTTCAATAACTCCAAAGTAAGTGATAATCGCTTTATATACGTATATATTGCATCATATTTTGTAGTGATTATCCAATGTTCTAAAGATTTTTAGCTTAGTTTGAATTCATTTAATCTAAATTCTTATAGTTTTTCTACTTCTAACCATAGAAAGCAATTATCAAGAAATATACTCCAATTCATGTTTGTAGGCCTATGTTCAACAACAAGGGAAGACAAAGAATGGAGGCAGCTCGCGCTTAGCACTACATCTCGCTAAGCGCACCTAGCGCTGAGCGCCACATCGCGCTGAGCGAGACTGGTGGTTTATGCAACGCTGAACGCAAGATTGCACTAAGCGAAGTGTTCTTTCGAACTGAAGATTCGCTTAGCAAACATACTTGCTTAGCGGAAGCTCTGTATCTGAGATGAAGTCTATAGAATCGCAAACTTGTGCTTAGCGGAAAGGTGTGCTAAGCAAAAGTCCACTTATAGTATATAAGCTTCACTTTGTAATTTTTAACATTATTCAGACTTTGATTAGATTTTGAGTTGCTTCTTGCATTCTCTGTTCTTCCTTTCCATTTTGTAACCCATTTGTAAGCTTCTCATGACAATGAGAGGCTAATCCATTTGTGTTGAGGACTTAGAACTAGGTGCTTAACATGTAAACGCTTTCCTTCATATCTATTCATTGAATATTCAATTTAAAGTCCATTTCTCTATCTTTACTCTTGTTATATGATTTGATTAGTTGTATATGCATGTTTTAGAGTTTGAATGTCATTGACAAATGCTTTTGAACTTGGAACTAAGTTTGGACTCTAATGGAGTGTATTTCTAGACATAGGATAGACTCCATTAGCTTCGTAAATATCTCTGAGCTTCACCAAACCACTCAACTGAACTTACCGAGACATCGAAAGTGAGGTTAAGCAGTTTAGGCCTGATTTGATGAGACATTACGTTTTGAGCACTTCTAGATCGAAGTTAATTTGAAATATTGCTTTGAATGGAGAATATATTTTGTATGTTTACATGGGAAGCAAACCGGTTGAACCAAATCCTCAACATATCCATCATTATCGTTTCACATTCACGCACGCCAATTGTTTGATCATCGTCTTGAATCAACATTCTTGTTTTGTCATTTACTTGTTATCTTAGTAGTGTTTAGCTTAATTTTTGTCGTTACTTATGTTCTGCAACAAAAACCAATTTTAAAACCAAACTAGTGTTTAGGAATTGATAACCTTACTAATAGTCAATACGAACAATTTTCTGTGGATTTGATACTGAGATCTTCCCTTTTATACTACTTGTGTAATATTTGGTACGCTTGCCAAAATATTTCATCAAGTTATTTGGCGTCGTTGCTAGGGACTTGTTCATAGTATTAAGAAATTATTATTTGGCGCCTTTGCACTGTACTCTTATCATCCTATGACTTTGTGTAGAATGAGTACTTGTTGATGTCGTATCCTTTCCAAGTCACCACTTTTATGTTTGGGCCACTTCCTAACATTTTCAATATATCAGGAGGATCATCTTTACGAAGGATTGTGTCCTTGAACCACTTTAAAAAACCTTTATTATGCTGGTGCGCCAATGATATTTTGTTCATTTTTGGGTGTGTTGCCTTCACAAAGGATTTGTGAGCAGTTATGTATGGGACTGTCACATGTAGATTATTCAATACATACAAATGTGCTTAATTTAATTCTTTTCGATCCATAGTGATAACATGTAAACCACATGATCCCTTTCCTTCCCATGTTTACTCGTGACGAGACATAGGAATTCCAATAGGTTTCACCCTTGCAACATAAGACGAGCAAAACTCAATGGCTTATTCTGCAACGTACTTTTCAACAATGGATGCTTCTGGATGATAATGATTCTTGGTATACCCTTTTAAGGTCTTCATGTAGTGCTCAATTGGATACATCTACCATAGATAAACAAGGCCACACAGTTGAATCTCCCTCACCAAATGAAGGGGGAAAATACATTTCCAATTGACATAGGATAATAATAGCTTTATTTTCCAGGTCATCCAACTTTTGAGGGTCAATTACTTTACTACACATAGCATTGAAAAACAAACAAAGGCGAGTTATGGCATGCTTGATTTTGATAGGCAAAATGTCACGGATCGCCATAACAAGAAGTTGTTGCATCAATACATGACAATCATGGGACTTTAAGCCTACTAATTTTTTTTATCTTTAACTGATTCAAGACTCCTAACATTTGAAGAGTATCCTTGTGGCACTTTTACACCCTGCAAACACTGACAAAAGCTTGCTTTCTCTTTTGTTGATAAAGTATGACATGCGGGCGACAAATATGTTTGTTTACCTTCAACCCTTGGATGTAATTGTTGGCGTATTCCCATCTCAAAGAGATCCTGCCAAGCATTCAAACCATCATTTGTCTTGCCTTTTATGTTAAGAAGCATGCCGATTACACTATCACAAACATTTTTCTCAACATGCATAACATCAATACAATGTCTAACATCGAGATCAGACCAATAAAGGAGATAAAAGAATATTGATTTATTCTTCCATATGTTTTTCTCTCTTGCATACTTCTTTTGCGTTTTTCCAAAAATAGTGTAGATGTCATCGACTCAGTCATAAACTTTCTTCCCTGTTAATGGAATTGGCGTAACTCCCTGCTCGTGTCTACCCATTAAAAGCTTTTTTCAATCTACGATATAGGTGATAAGGTTTCAATCGATGGTGGAGGGTGGCGAGAGCAAGGGTCGGTGCAAGCAGCGAGAATGATAGCGTGCGTAGAAGGAAGGAGCAGCAACAATGTGCAAGAAAAGCGATGGTGTCGGCGATGGTGTGCAAGAGTAGCCATGGCGCCAGTGACAGTGTGCAAAAGAGAGTAAGGAGAGAAAATGCTCATGAAGAGAGTAAGGACTAAGGAGAATGTAGCATGCGAAGAGAGTGAACAAAAGTAGCGCGCGAAGAGGAGTCTCGTATAATTAACCTAGGTGGAGGGAGATTCGAAGATGGTTTTATAAAAATCGTCTTGGAAGCTAGCCCTTCTAAGACGGTTATAATTTAATCGTCTTGGAAGGGGGATGCTTTAAAGATAGTCTTACCAACTATCTTGGAATGGCACTCTTCTAAGACAGTCTTAAGAAATCGTCTTGGAAGGGTATCCTTTTAAGACGGTTACTTGTAAATCGTCTTTGATTTTATAACATTATTTACAAAATTGCCACTGCGTCGGTTACCAAGACAGTTTTAACTGCACCATCTTGGATAAGCCGACTTAGAAGGTAGTTTTTGTACTAATGCAATTTTAACTCTAAAAATGTCCAAAATCAATTCTAGGTCTGTCACATACTAACCATGTTTATTGTGTGTAATTTAATCAGGATGAGTTGGCCTTGCTCATGAAAATGAATTGATGTTATGAATATTAAAGATAGGGACCATGTTGATGTTGGTTAAAGTGTAAACATGCATACATCATTTCTCTTACTTATTACATATAGTCACCAAGTTATAATTAATTGTTCAATTTGATCCTGAATTCTAAAAAGTTTCAATTTGGTTTCCAAATTATTTCAAATGTCTTGGTCATTTTTTATTACAATTTTCTATTCACACCCCTATTTTATTAAATACAATTTCTAAAAAATTTTAAAATGAGAGGTTTAGTTAATAAAAGAGGGGATATAAATAAAAAAATTTGACAAAAATTAATCAAACTAAGGCATTTTAAATAATTCAGGGTTTAAATTGATGAAACTTTTTAAAATTTTGGGACCAAATGAACAATTAATTAAAACTTCATAACTTCAAAACTAAAATGTATATTATGCCCTTATTTATTTAATGAATCCTCAATCTTGAATCTGTTCCCATCTTGCTTAACAATAGAGCAAGGCCAACTAATGATAGTTAAATGATACACAATAGCAAGACAAGTTGAGCATGATAGACCTAAAATTAATTTTTGACTTTTTCTAGATATATTTTTGTTGTGGTTGTTGCTTATCATTTAGGGCTTTAATTATTTGTCTTCTAGTTATTTGTCAAGCCTAAACCTTCCTTCTGTTACAATGTTATTTTCATTTATACTCATAGTTCTTCCTAGGCTTTTGAAAGTGGATCAATTTAAGTTACTATAAAAAAAAAAAGAAAATGAACTTATCATAAAGAAGGTCAAAGTAAGCAATGCACTACACAACATGACCAAAAGAAATTTACTGAGAAGAAAGAACTAATTGAGCTTCTCCTAATTAGTAATTTTCTTTTGCTACATATGCTTTACTACTCTTCTTATTTCAAACTTGTTTTTTATAAGTTTCATTCTAGAAACTTGATCAACCTTCATAAGCCAATGAAGAGCTACGAGTTTTTTTTTTTTTTTTTGATAAGCCAAACTTTCATTGATACCAATTAAGCGCAAGAGGCGCTTAATTGAAAACAATAGTACAGGAAAATTACATATAAAAGTAAAAATACAATTCTACCAATCATAAATAAAACTTGCATAGATAAAACCTACAAAGAGACCTCACTATTAATGAGTCATGTCATCCAGAACCTTCTTTATGTACCATCTATTACCAAAAATGCCCTGCTCAAATAGAATAAATCAACTGCCACTTTGGTCAAAATAGGTTGCATAGTCAACACAACAGCCCCCAATCAATAATCCCTAAAATATCTTCCTACTTTTAACCCTCATCTTTCACACCTTAAAGCCTCTCGTGAACTCCCTACCAGCCAAGAACCTCGCCGCCAATAGAGCCGCGACGGAGAGCACCCCCCACCAACCTCGATATCCCCCACCCATGAGCACCCTACCGTCAACCATGAGTCACGTCACCGACCTAATTGTAGTGGAGAGCACCCCACACCAACACCGCCACCCCCTTCTCGTGAGCTCCTCATCACCGGCCATAGACCACGCCGTCGGTAGCATTGCAATGGAGAGCACCCCTCACTATCACTGCCATCCCACGGACCACCAACCTAGAACCCTGAAACCATCCCATCCCTAACCTCCCTCGCCCACCTCCTCTCTTCAAGATCATCACCGTAGTACAAAGAACACGAGGAGCAAAAAGTGATGGGTATCAACAAATCGTGTCGAATCGTGATCCTTAACCATCAGGTACGTTTCCAAGTCCTAGAGGTTGGGTCTAACTGTCTAGTTGTCAAAACTATGTGTTTGAACTGCGAACTAATGTGATGTTCTTGATTCAAAAGATGACTTGTATAAGCTTTAACTATAACCGATTCCATTTAGAACCTCCTCGTCCCATTGATAAAAATTGTCTAAATTTGCCTCCTATCTCCTCTTAATAAGCCACATCACCCTTTGCAAACCACCATACAACCTCCCTCAGATTGTCCCACCAGAGAATTGTTCCTCCAATACACACTTCGAAATTAACCATCCAAATTCTTCAAGCACAGCCCTGGGGATTTAATCTACTCAAATAAAGGGTAATTGAAGCCCTTAACCTTCCCATTCATCCAAAACCAAGACTTGATAAAAATTTATTCAATCAAGCCATTAAAAGTCATAATTCCATTCCTAAATACCACTTCATTATGTAGTTTCCAAATAGACCATAACACCAATGCCCAAACAATATTCTACCATTGACTACTAATTTTCCCTTTCACAAATGTTAAATGGTGCAATAAGTGAAACTAAATATCGTAGTGTTGAACAGTAGACAATCCCAATCACTCATAACAAAATTTTCACACCTTATTTGCCACTAGACAAGAAAAAGATAGATGTTGCACTGTTTTCTCTCCTTTCCCACACAAAGGACATAACTTGTTATGGATGGTCACCTTCCTCCTAATGAGATTCATCCTAGTAGGTAATCTACCCCAACCCACCCTCCAAATGAAATGTAGGACCAACATAGGTGCCTTAATATCCCATAACTTATTAAAAAAAAACTATAAACTCTCCCTTCACTCTTCAAGTAATAGACTTCTATAGGATATAGCAAGCTTATAATCTTCATTATCCTTCTTCCACACTAATCTTTCAGCGGACTCCAAATCTCCAGTGCATTTTTCCACTTCCCATATCTTCTTAGTCCCGTCTAACCCTCCCACAAAAATGATCACTCCAACTGCCTAAACTTGTCCTCCACTCTTTTAGGCATTTTGAACATAGATAACATATACGAGTTGTAACATAAGAAAAACCATAATTTTCAACTCTAAAAGAGTTTTAAATCATTTTCAACTCTAGTTTTTTTTATCCATAGAAATCGAACACGGTACGATAGGGAGTTTACAATATTCATGTACCTTGCTCAACCAACCGAACTACACCCCCTTGATATTTTCAACTCTAAAAGAGTTTAAATAATTTTTTTGGCATTGGCATCTCATGCTCAACAAGTTCATTGTGTGTCATTTAACCATGATGAGTTTCCCTTTGCAAAAGTGTTAAGCACAATGGGAATGGAATAAAAAAAAAAGAACTCATTAATTTATAGGAATTAGTATTAGTCACAATTAATCAATCTGAAGATATTAATACTTTGTCAAAGTGCAATCATGCATACCATTTTCGTGTCACTAATAAAATTTCTATCACTTAATGAATTTTCAATCATGAATCCATTTCCACCCTCCTTAACACTCAAAGCAATGCCAACTCATGATGACTAAATGACACATAGTGAACATGTTGAACATAATAAGACAAAAAATTGATTTTGGACTCAATTAGAGCTAAATTGGTTGTGTAAGTTGCATATTATCTAGGGTTTTCTTGGATTATAAGATTGTTTTCATTTATCTCGTAGTTCTTCCTAGGCTTGAAAAGTTTGATCAAATTTCTTGAGTGAACTTATCCTAAATAAGATGCAAATAAATAGGGCTCTAAACGATCTGCAGAAGAAGTTTATTCAGAAGAAATTTAGGGCCTATTTGATTACAATTTCCAAAACAATTTTTAGTTTTTAAAAAATAAAAAAAAAACTTGTTTGATAGATTAGTTTTTAAAAAAAAAAACTATTTTTAAAAACTCTTCTTAAATTTACTTTTTAAAACTAAAAAACAAAAAGAGATTTACTAGTTTTTGTTTTCTTTTCTTTAAACTACTCAAATTTGAAAATAAGTGGAGAAGTGGTGCTTCTCAATTTTCATTAATGGAAAATTCGTAATTTTTAAAAAATTGACTTAGGGTTAAGATTGAGACTTTTCTATTTAGAGTTGAGACACACGTTTCTCTCTATGCGTTCTTTGTGTTGCGGTGGTGAGGGTCATTTGTGACGGTGGTGGTCGTCTGTAGTGTCGATGAGGGTCTTCTGTGGCATCGGTATTGAGGGTCGTCTATGGTGGTGGTGTTGAAGATCTGGGCTCATACAAGGCTGAAGTCACTCTTGGTTTTATTACAATCCCTAATCTTGGTGTCCAATTGAATCCACCTTTTGAGGTAACTCTTTTCTCTTAATTATCTTGTGTTGTGTTTGTTCTTGTATTAATATTATTTTGTTTTGTGTTAATTGTAATTCTTTATTTGCTAAGTGAGTATGTGCTTTGATTTGGATTTTGAGTTCATGAGAAGTATGATTTTTGTTTTAATAGTTAAACTTTCGATTAAACAGAATCTCAACTCAACCAATGTATTTCAAGCATGTTTTAAACCCATTTGAAATCTCAATATTAGAAACAGTCATCAAGAAATCTGAAAATGGGTATAGAATATAGGTGTATTACTATTATTATTAATTATGAAGGCATGACTATGGAAAGTGGATCCATCTGGTTAATCTGAAAGTCAATATTTATATATATATATCTTGCTTGTCTTGTGTTTGCTATGTGTTATATACTCTACCTCCAAAAAAGTCCATGAAGCATAAGATTGCTTGTGTTGTGGCATGTCATGATAGTTCATTAGTAGACTAATTGAGAATGCAATCACATTTTTGTAACAATGTTGTGTTTGATTTCTTGAATCATAATGCTACTTTGTCTAACACTTCCTATCATGTGAATGAAAAAGTAATGATTTACTTTACTTTTCCACTGATGTAGAATGAATTACCTTGTCTCTAGTTAATTCCATACAAGGGTTGTGTTTGAACAATTTGTTTATGCCCTAGAGCAAGCATGTAGTTGTATGTTGATATTAGTTGGTGGTTAAGCTTGTTTTGTGCCGTCAATTTGTTTCTACTTTCTGGGATTTGGGAGTATATGTAAATGTAAATATGTGACATGAGAGAACCTTTAGCAACTATCATTTGTTTTTTGCTCCATTGTGAATGATTGGGTAACAAGTTTTTTCTCTTTGCCTCATTCACCACTAGGTTGACCTCATTCATGTTTTGTTTTCACCACTATGTTTCAACATTCCTTGTGTTTGTCATATAGATGTTTGTATTTTCTTTTATTATAAAACCTATTGAGTTTTATTTGTGGTTTGTTTGTCATTGATTTATCTTTCTGGATTGAAAACTTTAGGATGTGTCTTGTGGATTGAATGTGTTTTTGCAACTTAGAGGCTAATTTGATTGTCATGTGCTGGATTTATTATCCTTGGGGAAATGGGTAGTTGCAGATTCCCCCATATTTGTCAAAATTTCAATATTTTAATTTTAATTGAATGACATATGAGATATGAATCAATGATCTTTTGTCATTTATTTCTGGGTATTAATGTCTCTTTCATTTCAATAAATTGGAATTTGGAACCACTTGAGGTGGAGGTTGAAATGGTACTTTAATACCAAGCTAATGAGTTGTTAACCCCTTACAACATAGATAAACAGAAACATAATGACTATAAGTAAAACATATTTACCTTAATAAGCCTCTTCATTCTTAAATATATTTAATCACAAAAATATAAAAGAAGGACAATTTTATCCTATACTTATATATAGCTATACACACTCCCTTTTTGCTTATTTCCAAAATGCTTTTGGTATAAATTTAAATCACTTGATTAGTTGTTCAATATATATGTTTATAAAACTCTCTAATGCCTTGTTTTATGTTAGCACCTTAAGCTTTAATCCACTTTTAGTATTTCGAGTGGGACTAACTACTCTATAATCTGGCCTTGTAATGTTTGGTAATATTTATTGAGACTTGAAGTTAAACATGTTCTATTAATTATTGGAAAACCATTACTGAAAAACGTGTTGTATTTTGTAACAGTGGTAGTGAAGTGATTAAATGTGTATTGTGTAGTATTTTTTGTTTGTTTGTTTATGAATGTGTAACTTTTCTTTTTGCTCATTTGTGTGTTCTTCTTTAATTCTTCTAGGGCACTCTTGTTTTGAATTTAATTTTATGAATTATTTGGGTGATTGCATGGACCAATTCAGTTATTATATGTGAATATTTTATTATGTGTTATGTAGGATCACTTGTAGCCTGGAAAAAAATATCTTAGTACATATGTCTTCAACTCTATTATATATGATTGTTTTACTTTATATACTGACTATATTATTTAGGAAATGATGGCAACTAATGTTGACAACATAGAATCAAAACTTTGGCCTAAGACTATAGTGAAAGCTTTCATTGATATCATGGTTGAAGAAAGCACAAAAGGAAACATGTCAAATGGTGTGTTTCACTCTAGAACATGGACCTTAATGACCAATGAGTTGAATTCCAAAACTAAACGTTCCTATAAAACAAATCAACTAAAGGCAAAGATGCATAGGTTGTGGGCTTTATATCATGAGTTCACTTTATTTGTGCAACATACTGGATTCGGATGAAATGCAAAAACCAACACTATCATTGCAAGTGAAGAAGTGTGGAAAAATTACCTTCGAGTATGGTTTAAATTAATGGTTAATATTTATATTTGTAGTTTTCTATTTTAGTTTTAACTGTTAATATATTTTTTGTGGATTGACTATTTACTTATTATTTTAAACTCATGTTAAAGCTGCTCAATTTCAGAAAAAAGGATTGGACCATTATAAGATCTTGGGAATCATATTCAGCAAAAGTAGTGCAACAGGAGTACTTCATCATTCATCTACCCAAGACCCTCCAAATTCAGATGAAAAAAATGAGCTTGAAGGTCAATACCTTAATAGTAACAATCATACAAATGCTAATGATGCTAGTTCAAATGAAGACATACAAGAAGTAAAGCGTAGCACAAGTGCTGGAAAATACAAATCTAAGAAAAGTTGTATAACAAATGAAATGGGAGATGCACTTGTAGCATGGGCTGAAGCATCTAAGGCAAAGGCTGAGAGGTATATGAGGATTGGAAATAAGGAAGAAACCACTATTATAATCAAGTGTGTGAATGATGTTGAAGCGTTTGAAAATCTTCTTGATGCAATCTATTTAAAAGCCTTGGATAAGTTTAGGGTGAAACCTGAGTGGAAGGAAATGTTTCTTGCTATGTCTAGTGGTAGGAAACATGCATGGTTGTATAATCTTTAAGTATGTCTCTATGTGAAAAGATTTGGATTTAATTATCAAATTGGTTTTTTTTTTAATGTTTTTGTTTTGTGACTAAGAGTTCAAACAATGAGAATTATGTTCCTAAGCATATATGTGAAATAATGATCATTAGATTAGATCATTTATTTGATCTTTAGTGACATGATATATGATGATTTATTTGATCTATAATCTTTTTCAATCCTTGTACCTAAAATAAATATATTGTGATTTTAGGCTAATTCTATCTTGAAAAATATTATTATTTTTTAAAATTAATCCTTATATTTGTTATATTATTTAAAATTATTTAGTTTTAATCTTTATATATATATATATATAATTTATTTAATAAGTTAAAAAATTCATTAAAAAAAATTGTGTAATCAAACAAATTTTCTCTTTTTTATTTTAAAAACAAGTTTTGAAAACAAATTAACAAACAAATTTTTATATTTTTTAACTTTTAAAACAGTTTTCAAAAAACAATTATCAAAACTGATTTTTTTTTAACATTCTTTCCAAAAACAGTTTTTAAAACTGATTTACAAAATAAATTTTAAAAACTAAAAAACAAAAGTAAATCAAACTGTCGTTATTCTTTTTTCCTTAATAAATTTAATTTACAACATATCGTTTTGTGTCTTACATACTCACCTTCTTTGATAATTGTAATGACCCAATTTTTATCTTGTAGGAATTTATCTTTTAAGTTGCGTGATAAGATTTAATTATTTTTTATTGTAACAAAATAAAAATATTTATATTTTCTTTAAATAAAATTTGTTTGGGTTGAAGGAATTAAACGCAATAAATTGCAGTTAATTATGTTTGATATTTTATTTGTCTTAGCACTTGATGGTTGTTAACTTTAATATATTAGTTTGTAATTTATTCTATTAATATTGATGTTTATTAGATTTAACTTATTTGTAGTTTGTAATTGATGTGAATTATTTAAGTTGTCATAGTTTGATTTGGGCTTTAGTAAAAAAAATTAACTCTATAAAAGAGGGGTATTATATATAGAAAAAACATGGTTGTTAGTATCAACAGTGAGTTGCCACATGAAACAGGCTACTGTCAGTAAAATAAAGGGTATAATTGGCAACAAAGTTAGGCTGTTTGGTAAATTTTAACCCAATAAACCAAAAACAAAACCTATTGCCTATTGGATCTACGATTTTAGGCTTTTTTTTTCCTACAAAGCCTATCTTAAACTAACCTAAATGAGAAAATTTTAGAATAATGCGATTAGCAATGTTTGATATTTTAGGATAAATTTCAGTTTTTTTTTTAAATTAAAATTTTTACTACATGTTACTACAATAAAAAATATATAATTTTTTTTTTTTAAAGTTTAACATGTATTTAACATAACTAACACGCAGAAATCTCACATATTTTAGAAGATATGAGAATAAGGATAGTATACTAATAGGGTAGCAAAGTTTTACACTATTAAGTAATCACAACCCTAAGTAAATTAACTTTTATAAAGTTATTTTGAAAGTCATATAAATGAAAGGTTGTGATCACATGTAAAATTTTATTACGAAAGAGTTTCTACTAATTAATTATTAGATAAAAAAAATTTAACTTTTATATAAACTAATTTCATTTTTTTTCTTTAACAATATATAAGAGATTGAAGTAACCTTTCCTATTTGGCAAACAAAACTATGCTCAAATTCATGAAGAGGCTTCTACTAATCCACAATAATAGCCATTTGTTAAAGACCCAATGAGAAGGAACTTTAAGAAAAGAACACACTAGATAGCAGCACCAACGCATATATAACAATAATATCAGGCATTGAAGTAAGGATTTACTCTATCCATTTCTATTTAGCAAACAGATTTATGTGGAAATTCTTGAAAAGGCTCCTACTACCTCAATAATGGTATGCAGTGAATTGTCAGTGCGCTTCACGCGGCTATGGATCTGAGTTGCCGGTTCACATGTCTTTAAATCTAAGTCACCGATGCTGCGGCCAGGGAAGTTTGAGCGGTCGCGAGGGAATGCTCTACAGTGAGGCTGGCAACGGTCGTCCATGAAGATGCGAAGGAAGAAGAGTCGACAAGGACGACCGAAGAGACAGCGTGCGAGGGAGACAACGGCAAGACTGCAAGGGCTAGGGTGAGAATGGTGCTTGGGATCTGGAGAGAAGAGGTGCTAAAGAAGGGTGAAGAGTGTTTCGAAATGCGAGAGTTGCTTTCATAAACCTACAGTGACTTCAAAGACGAATTCCTTAGAACCGTCTTGAAAGGGATAGCTTTCAAGACAATTATGTGTTAACTGTGGATTTACTTCATTTAATTATAAAAATTTCCCGTGTTACTTTCCATGACGGTTGGGACTAAACTGTTGTGATAAGCCAACGTTAAAAAACATTTTTCCAATAGTGATAGATTCAGTTTGATACCTTAAATATTCATTGAAAAAATCATTGGATTTTAAAAAATAATGGATTGATTATGAACCATCTATAAAATAATGAATTTGGATCCAATCCATTTTCATTTTTTTAAAATAGATTGATTTGATGGGTTTAGATTGATGATCGATAAATTGATTGATTTTTCATCCTAATTGAAATCATCTAACTAGTTTCATCCACTTCCCCGGAGCATTCTACGACTTTGCTTTCAAACCTTTCTAGAGAACCTCCTCCCGTCAATAAAAACTCAATGATCAAAAGATGTTCATAAAAATATAACGCCTTTTGGCATTTATATAGAGTCTTGAAAAAATCTTATACATGAAAACTGTATCTGTTACACTAACACTTGGCGTACAACACGTACATTGGTGCCAATTAAGTGCCAACTAGTATGCTATTCTACAAAATTAAATAAAAATGATAGAAAAATTGAACTAGATTTCAAATATATTTAAAAATTAAAAAAAATGTGTAAAAGTATAATTGCAAGAAGACAGAATATAATTTTAAATACACATGCAGGCATATATCAACAACGATTGACACAAATAATAACAACTTATATTTTTTAACTAAATGGTCTAACATTCAAAATTTATCTTAGATAAGAATTAATAAATCATGTTGGGAATAAAATATCTATCTTATACACACACGTAGAATAAAACTACATAGATTATTCGTAAAGGAAAAAAACTACATCAATTATAGATTTATTAAGCCTTACTCACAAGTCACAAATGAGACCTTATACACCAAAAGTCATACTATATTGATTACACTAATCTTTTGTGTCCATTTCGTTACTCAATATAAAATTATTTTAAAAATTATATAAATAGATAATTATGATGGTTTAACCTTCTAAAATTATGTTACATTAATATATGTTATTACATTAATATATGTTGATATTGTACCAGTTTGTTTAAAATTAAAATAAATATTTATAAATTAAATGATTATCCAATAATTAATTATTTTATAGATAAATCTATTTATTTTAAATGAAAATAATTATACAAATATAATACAGAAAAATATAATTATTTATTTTTATTAAAATAAATATTTATTTCATCAAATAAATTTAATCAAATTATCATTCCTATTTATGGTACTTACGGTAGTTTGTAACCTTTATTCCTCACTCATTACAAGAATTCACAAAAGCAACTCTTCATTGAAGATCCAATTGAACTTGAAGCAATTAGGCTTAGATATGTTTGGTGTAATTTATTTTTAATTTATAACTAACTTTTAATAAAAGTTGGGCAAACATCAATTTATAAAAACTCCTTAAAATAAAAATTACTTATTTTTAACGAAGGAAAATTAAAAATAAAGAGTCTTATAATAAGTCATCTAAGACTACTTATGCAGATATTTTCATGTTTCTCTTTGAATTTTAGTAAGACCAACTTTTTAAATAATTAATATTTTTTTATCAAAAAATATTAATGATTAGTTTGTTAATTTTTATTAATGGGGAAGTCAAACCCAATATCTCTCATTTTGATTATATTTTTATCGTTAAGAGCTTTTAAGTTAAAATATAAATAAATGATAACAAATAAATTTTTATTTATTTTTTTAAGTTCTTAATTTTAACTTTTATTTAAAATAACTTACAAATTAAAAATAAAGTTAAACAAAAAGAAACTTATTTTTATGGGCTCCCTCGTTAGAACGCTCTTGCAACCTCCTAATCCTCGGTGCTAATCCGCACACAAAATCCCGTGCGCTCTTTCCCTCAGCCGTCAATCCCTCCAGCTTCTCCAATCTCCACCGTCCAACCAGAAACTCCACGATGCCAGCATAGTCATTTGCCGTGTACACGCCCATACGCTGCGCCACCGCGGAGTAGTGCTCAAATAGCCTGGGGTCATCCCCATCGTACATAAGGTGCGCCGGCATCGTGATCTTCTTCTCCATCATGTTCCCTATTGCCAACATTGCCCCCGTTGGATCTACTTCTAGAAGCTTCTCCACGATCCTTGTGTACGCTTTCTCGACTCGCTTCTCGTCCGCTGCGATGGTCCCGCATATGCGCGCCAGCACTGGATCACCACCCTCCTTCGCAAGCCGAGCCGTGTTACCGTGCGCCACGAATGTTGCTCGCTCTTGGAATGACGTGTACATAAACCCTAAATATGGATTGTTCTCCATACCAACATCCTATCCATAAAAATAAATAAAAAATAAAATGAAGTTAGATTTTTGTTAGATCTTCACAAGAAAGTCCCCTTGTCTTGTCACAAGAAACCAAATAGAATTAATTAAAAAATAATTCAGTTTTAGCTAAGTTTGTATACTTTAAGAGACTAATCTTATTTTATTTAAATTTTTGTTATAATTTTTTTAATAATACAAATAAGAAAAGAAGAATAAATAAATGACATGATGAAGAAAAATAGAATAATATTATAAATTTTGAGTAGAAATAACATTATCTATGATCCATTATATAAAAAGTAAATAATTTAATCAAAATAAATGCTGATAAAAAAATAATAACCAACCATATGATGGATCTAGCTAGTGAAGGAGAATTTAAAATAGTCGGGGTATTGGGTAGATTTTCAACTTGATGATAATTGTGACAGTAACACTCTCTCAAGCATTATCTTTTTTACACTTTCTACTCTACTTTATTGATTTGAATTTATTAAAAATTATTAATTTTGATAGTGATAAACTAAATTAGGTAAGATTATTTTTAAATGATACATGAAATTTATCAAAATTAATAATTTTGATTAAATTTTAATCAATCATAAAATAGAATGTCTAAAAGAAAGTGTTAAAGAGAGTGTCACCATCATTTCCAATTCAATCTTATTGTAATACTATGAAATACACATGAAAAATTAAATTAATTAAAATATTAAAATTAGTTAATTTTAATATTATATATTTAAATTTTGTTTGAGAAACACTTATATAATTAATTAAATACACTTATTTTTTTTTTAACAAATACTCTCCGTTATTTATTATAAGTTGTAGTTTACTAGATTATACTTATTAAGAAAAATAATTAATTTAGATAATTATCTATAAAAGTAGTATTTTTTTTATAAATTTTTCCTTAACATTATTATAATTAGTTATATGAATCATGATAGTCGACTAGTCGTTACGAAAGACAAATTGAAATAAATTAGGGTATTTTAAAAAAAAAGAAAAAGCCGAAGAGAGATAAAAAAAAAAAAAAAAAAGTATCATAATAAGTGACTAATGGGGTACACATTATCATCTATATGTAGACTACTAATACAGTAATCAATTTTCATTTTAGATAAATAGTGTAGGTGATCTTGTCTGCTGCATCTAGAAAAAAGCTAATTTAGAATAAGATAAGCAGCAAAAGCCAGCTCTCCAAGTAAAATATCCATTTTTCCTTTTAATTTGCACGAACCTTGTGTCCCTTCTGTACTATACTAAATTAATTACCGAAGCAACTTCCATATCTAATAAATACATAAATCTTATTAATCACTACGGTATGATGTATAAAACATTTTTTTTCATCTCTTTCTAAACTAACTCCTCTTAGGATAGAAAATACAATGTATCAACGTGAGATATGATAAGCAATATTATATGTTAACATATCAAATAAAAGATTGTCGAATGATAGAATAATTATCCTATCATCTCTTGAGTGTAGATCCTTTGCAATAAATAGGAACAATAGAGTGTTTATTGATTAATATTAAACTTGTATTATATATCTTACCACACTAGATATATTATCTATAATACTCATAATTAAAATGTTATATTAAACTATACATTTGCTCCACACTTGTTGAAAAATAGCACTCTGGTTAGCATTAAGATATTAAGATGTATCTTTTAAAACAATTACAACTACCACAAAATAATTTGTAACTTCTTATTATAACGGCTGTAAAAACATAAAAATATAACCATTTCTCAAATGCAGAGTAGAATTAGTTTGCAAAAAGAAATATCCTAGAATTAGTGTGGTTTTTCTTCTTTTTATTATCATTGTTTTCCAAGCAACTTCTAAGTCAACATCTACCTCGCTTCTTGTTCTCTTAATGAAATGAGTATTATAGTATTATAAATGAACTGAGAAATGAGAAAAAATAATAAATGAAATAATTTTATTAATTATGAGTATTATAGATAATATATTTAACATGGTAGAATGTATACTACAAGTATAATGTTAACCAATAAATACTCTATTAATCTAAATACTGCTCCTATTAATCATCGAGTGCTTATCCTCCCAGTTTGGTCCTAAAACTATTACATGCTTCTTTCATCTTTCCATTTTGTCCTTTTCTCAACTATAAACGCTGACATAAAACAAGGTTGTTAAAATCGTACCAATTCAATTGAGAATCAGTAGCTTGTATGGTTCGGGAGAACCTCCTAACTAGGGAGGTACTAAATTGTGAGAAACCGATAAAATTAGGAAAGAACCAGGAAAATCGATAAAAATTGACAGGTCAGAATTTCTTAGATTGAATGTTTCTATTCTAAAATAGATAAACTAAATTTGTGAATTTTAAAAAATACGGAAACCAAAATTATATTTAAATCTTTATATTAATATATATTAAATTGTATGTAATATATATATATATATATATATATATATATATATATAATTCAATAATAATAATATCTAATGTTAATAATGTATATGAGCGCTTTATTTATTATAGTGTCCTATATATTGAGAGAAGAATTTAAGAGGCATATACGAAAGAGAAAGAGAGACAATCATACTTGCTAAACAATTTTTCACTAATTAATTAAACATGAACAATTTTTCACCAACCTATAACACACATACGCATTTCTATTAAACTTTACAATTTAAAAAAAGCAGGCTCCCAACCACAACACATGCGTCCACCCCTACCCATGTGCGTTTATGTAAACCAACTAATGCATTTGGTATATTGCATGCCCCAAAATGGAAAGCTTTTATTTGTAGAGGTCTATTTCATTCATTCAATTTGAGGGAGTGGACGGATACAATAATTGTTTTATGTTTAATTTTTGAATTAGTCATGAGATGGGATAAAACACATAAATAAAGACATTAAATTTTGTTATTCGCTAAAAGAGTGTGCTCACTGCTGATCTAATTGATATTTGATTAAAATTTCACACTTTCTTTTATTTAATCCTAATTATGTTTTTATTTTTATAATATAAATTTTAATAACAGAATTCATATAAAGTTTATTAATATTTAAAATGGCACTATATTAAATTATTGTACATTGTTTTTACTATCCATTATTATCCATCAAACAATTCACAAAACAAAAATTGTCATATAACTCATAATTTTGTCGGTTGTTCTAGTTATTTTATAATTACTTCGAATTTTAGCAATCAAACGAAATCAGTTCTACATTGTCGTGCAAGTTCATCATCGTATCGCCCTTTTTTTGTATACGAAATGCACCCATAGACACAAAACGTACGAATAGATTACCTATTGTTGACAATTCGAAGTGGAGAAATATGATCTGGTTCAGGGCAATGCACTGAGGCATGCCTGGTTCGGTTAAGGCACATTTTTGAATAACATGTAATCATTGGTGGTGTTGCCGTGTTGGTAAGGCTAATGGGAGGTGCTGCTGATATGGTACTGTTCTGCAAATTGGGTGATGCGGTATTGGGGCAATCAGATTATTTTTCATAGTAAAAGTTTTCAACTGCTGAAAATTATTGATCAAATTTTGTGAGCGCATGACAATTTCTTATATTCCATTTTACTACATGTTATTTAGTGAATTTCTGTTAATAGATGAAAGAATGAGAAAAAAAAGATTTAAATGTAATTTTAATCCCTTGGTTTTAAAAAATAGTTATTTTGGTCCCCTAATTTTTAATTATAATATTTAGTTCTTCTAGTTTCAAAATTTAACTATTTTGATCTCTTGATTGATTATTAATTAATAATTTATCAATAATAAAGTTATTAAGTTAATTAAAAATAAATTAAAAATTATTAATTTCAAATTCTAGAAATTTCGAATGCTCCAATTCAATTTTTCTCATTTTTTTAATTTTTTGTTTGGATAAAGAAATTAAATTCCTTCATTCTCAAAATTTTCTGTTTGGGTAAAACAATTAAAATTCTCCCTTTCTAATTTTTCTTAATTTGATAAAAATAATCGAAACCCTTCTAAAATTGTGTTTGAATAAAAAAATTCATTTATAAAATGTTTCATTCAGAATAAAATAGTTTTTTTTCTTCCTTTATAAATTATATTATTTGAATAAAGTAATTAAATTTTCATTATTATTTCACTAGAATTGAACAAGGCACAAAATTAAAATTGATAAATATATATTTTCCAACAAACAAACAAAAAAAATCAAAAAGTAACATCTATCTCAGCAAACATCCATGCAACCATAAGTTCATCGGACAACTAAAAACTAGTTTGGATCTCAGTTATATAACCAAAATAAGAGGCAAGTTTAAAAGCTAAATTAAAGTTGTTCTTTATCAAAAACATTGTCCTCGTCAATGCAGAGTTCACCCTCAATTGCTTAGCCACTATTCAGAGCTATAACCTGTAAAAAAGAAAGTCATAACAATGATCAATTGTTGCTATTTTTTTTTGGTCAGAATGCAAAATAAGTTATTTATACCAGTGGGTGGAGAGAGAGAGATTAGGTGCCTCTCTTTAATGGGTACTTACACAGTTATTAAAAAATATTAAAATATATGCTATTATTATTGTAATTGAAACCGAAAAAAGATAACAATATATGATTGATAGGTAAATATGTATGCGAGAATATAGGATGACATAGTCATCCATTCCAACCAGGGGCGGACCGAGGTGGGACTTGGGGGAATTTATGTTTTTTTACCATATGTCATAGGGGTGTGTTTCGTAATTTTAGGATTGTATTTAGTAATTTAAGAGGTGTGTTTAATAATTTTGTAGTACATTTAGCATTTTTTTTTCAAATTATACTTTAGAATTCTAATATTCTTTACTTTCTTTTTATTACTTTTTTAATTTTATAAAAAAATTTATATAAATATTATATTTGACTAGATTTATTATTAATATTATATAATTTATTTTTTAAATTATCAAATCAATCAATCTTATTTTATTTTTAGAAAATCTTATTTAAATATTAAATTTTAATTCTTATATAATCAATTTTATCTATAATTTTTTTAAATGATAAATAGTAATTTTATCTTTTTTTTATAGAAATTTGAAGATTATATTAATATTTTGTTAACTTTAGTTATTATATAATTGTTTTTATCTTTTTATTTTTTCTAAACTATAAAACTTAAGAGTTTGCTTAAAGGAACCAATTATCACTTGGACCAACGATTTGTTGGTAGTATATTACATTTATATATATACTATATAATAAATATAGTTGATTAATTTTATATTAATTTTTTTTTTCTGTATAGTAGATTTTGAATTATCAATTTTGTTTATTATTAAACATGAAATACTTAAATAATTGAGTTAAGATTGCAGAACGATCGTTCTTAGTGATGAATATAGTTAAGACTGCACTTCGCAAGTTTGTTAGTGTACATTAAAAAAAAAAATTGTTAAAAAATTATGAACATGCACATTAATTGTTAAGAGGGTTTTGGTTCGTGAGTGTGCACATGAATTTAGAATTCTCTCATTGTAGCGAGGATTTACAATTCTTAGTTTTTAGTTAATTGTAAATGACCTTTTTTTTTTTTTTTTTTTTTCCTGACGGTCTTGAGCAAAGACCTAGAAGCACAATATTAATTAATTAATAGTCGTGTTCCAATTGATTACAGAGTGATTGTTCTCAAAGCAAAGAGAAGCAAAAGACAGAATGGAAGTAAAACGACAAACTTCTACATTTAAAGATAGACCATGCTTTGGAAAGCAGTCCGCTACACTATTACGCTCCCTAGGGACGTGAATGAAATTGCAGAGCTTCAAGGTGGACTTGAGACTATTGATTTCGTCTAGAAGCTTGGAGTAATGGTTAGAGTTATCCCAGCCTGAAGAAAGGAGGCAAATTGCTTCCATGCAGTCAGATTCAAAAATGAGAAACTCAATGTTATGGTGAGCTACCATTTGAAGACCATGAAAGATAGCCCAAAGTTCTGCTTCTAGAGCATTACAATGTCTTAGCCTTTGAGAGTAGGCTTCAATGAAGGCACCTTGGTTGTCATGAATGACTCCTCCGCATGTAGCTACCCCATTGGCCGAGGAAGAAGCCCCATCACAACTTAATGTAGAAGGCTTGTGAGTGCTTGATGAGATGGTATCATGGAGTTGGATATGGTCATGTGAAATGTCCAATTAGAGGGCGTGAAGAAGATCAGAGCTTTGGTTGATGTGGTGAAGAAAGTAATGCACCATGGTAGAAATTGTCAATGGTGGTTTCCAAACATTGTTGAAAATGAACTCGTTGCAACGATGCCATATGGAATCAAGAGTAATGCCAAAGATTTGGTTCTAGCAGGAGTTGTTGATCTTGGTTGAGTTGGAGAGATTTTTCCGAAGCCATTCATGA